>CM068995.1:21017684-22303402 GCA_035357415.1 Ophraella communa
GAATCCTAATACTTTACCAACCTGTTCGAAAATAAACTAAAACTCTTACTTATAAGAAATTATAACTGTTATCAACTCTCTGAAAGACAGCAAAGCTCCTGGATTTGACTGCATTAAAGCAGAGGTATTTAAGAATACAGCTGATCTCATAGTATCGCCATTATGTCATCTAATATACTATATTTTTGTCTCAAATAAGAAAGAAAATACACAAGACATCAACAACTATAGGCCAATCTCATTTATCACATCCCCGCAAATTTTTTTGAAAAAATTATAGAGAGAATTATTAAAATTTCTCAATGATAATAAAATATTGTCTTAAACTGTAATAGGAATCTTTGGGCCGAGATCCAAATACTCAGAAAGCTTGGGCACATACCCAAGCATCTTTCAAGCAAGAATCCACGCCATCGAAAGATGTGCGGGATTTAAAATAGAAAGAAACTACCGCAGACACGAAGTTGTGATTTAGTCGGACAGTCAAGCAGCCATCAAAGCACTGAGCTCAAATATAATCAGTTCGAAGATAGTTTGGGAATGCCTAGGCGAGCTAAATGAACTAGGCCAGAAGAACACTGTCACCCTCCTATGGGTCCCAGGACCCTTAGGAATAGAAGGGAATTAAACAACAGAATACCTGACTAAAAAAGGAGCCGAGACCCCTCATCTTGGACCGAACCATCCTGTGGCATCAGCAGCAGCGTAAGATTGCACTTACGCTTAAGTTTTTGTGAATGTGAATTGTAGTGCATTATATCTGTTTTATGTATATGATATTATTAACAAAAACGCATGCGTCATCGATAATAATGTTACAACATAATGCCAATAATTTTATGTGGTTTTACAAATAAATTTTTAAAAACTTTATTTCAAAAAAGTTATAAAAAACTGAGATTTTTAAGCTTTTAATTTACTAAAAGAACATAAAGAACTGACTGAAAATTCAAATGTGTGTTAAAAAGAAAACAATAGCTACAAAAGTGCAAGTTGAAAAGTTTACATTAATTCTAAGAAGTAATCAATTTAATATGTTTTCATTATATTTACACGAAGTCTGGAATCATGTAACTGGCCCATGCAGAACAGCAATATTACAATGGGCTGTCGTCATCTAATGTTTATTTAAACGTAAAAAATATTAATTTTATATTTATTTATGTATGTTTATTTAAATATTACTAATGTAAACAATTTTTATATACTATGTATAATGTATACTGTTATAAATACACACTATTATTATCAATGATAATATGCTTGGCTGAGCAAATGAAATTCACACCAGCACTACTTATCAATACTTATCAAAATTCCACAAACATAAACTTACATTTTTATAACAACTGTAACACTAATATATAAAGTGTGCGATAATATTTGTTTTAAAATATTTTGTTAAATATATTTTAAAAATGAGATTGCATTTGTGGATCTACTTGGCCAGTGTTTTACCGATTCTAAATGCTTACAACATTTTAGCCGTTTTTCCAGTTTGTGTGCATAGCCATTATACGTTAGGGTTCAGACTTATTAAAGCCTTATTGGAAAGAGGTCACAATGTGACTTTAATTAGTTGCTTAACTCAACCGAAACCAATTAAAAACTTACACGAAATTTCTCTTAAAGAAGATTTATCGGAGTTATACGGTAAGATATTGATTCATAATTACTTTATTTTTTAAAAATAATAAACAAATATTCGTTTGAACTCAACATCCACGTTTAATTAAAAAACTATATTTTAAATAACAATTACAGCTGTTTTGCTACAACGAACACCGCCAGATTGACATATTCAAGTTACATTTTCTTTGTTTATAGCTAGGTACCTGATTAGTCCTAAGGGATTATCCGGGATGTATTTCCATCTAAGATCAGTATAACTGTGCAATGATATGGAAAAACCAGGAAAAAACTATATCATGCTGGTCTTTATAATAACTTAATATATTTGTATTACATTAGTGTCTTATCTATGTATAAATTAAAGACTCAATCAAAGTATACACTTTAATAGTGGAGAACTTCCAAGGTTTATTTGTTGTTTTTAATCACAAATATAGTATTTTTTTTAATTTGAGTAATTTTGTTTTTACATTAAACAATTGTGTATATTTATATACACCTATTTTCATGCAATATAATAAATATAAATTCTGTTGGGATCGGAAGAAAAATTGGGTACACAAGTTGTTGGAAAGTGTATTTCTGGCCCTCGTTATATTTCGGCACTCACCACTATGCTTTACTCGTGCGTAATATTTTAATATTTTACTTTTCACACTTGTTTTTTAATATACTATTACGAGCCGTCCATTCACCGTCTCCTCTTGGGCTTATTGTGGATTCTCCTATGTTTGACTACGACCTGTCCAGGAACTCGGATCCTTGTATGAGCTCATACAGTTCTTTGCTGGTTGGTGGTAAAAGTCTTCTTGAATCAACTTGGGCCTATGATATAAATATAATTTTGCCTTCTACGATCTTGCTCTCGTAGTGTTATAATAAGCTTAGCGCGGTTTCGGTTTCCTTTGTGTAAGTAAGGTCTCCATTGAAAAGCGCTAATTTATGAAAGTGTTCTCTGGTTCTGAGTAGTTCCTGTTCATTATAAGCAGTTATATTGCTACTTTTTTAGATAGTTCTTTTATAATTGTGTTCCCATGTATTCGTCTGGGCATGTTTATCCGGTGATTACCCTTTTGATCATGATCTGATAGAGCATTTAGGAATGCCTACAACCGGTTCGGGTCCGTTAGATGAATTTGATCTTCAACATTTTCATTCCCAACGATTCCTTGATGTCTTGGTACCCACTACAGTGTATATTTTAAACATTTTTGGAATTCTTCACTGGTAAATGTACTTGCATTATCAGTACATAGTTCCTAAGGTAAACCATATCTTGAAAATAATTCTCTAAATACCTTAATTATTGCAGAAGTAGTTGAATTGATCATTTCAAAACATTTAATCCATTTGGACATTGCATCTTCAATTACTATAAAATGTTGATTAAAAATTGGACCAAAGAAATCAGCATGTAATCTTGTCCAAGGAGTTTTTGGCCATTTCCAGGGTGTAATAAACGATCTTGCTGGTTTTGTGAATTTGCACAAAAATTTTTACAAGATTTTGCCAAATTTTCTATTTCAGAATTAATAGATGGCCACCAAAAATAGGAATGAGCTAACGACTTCATTTTAACAATACCTAAATGTGCCGAATGTAACTCCCATAGCATATGATTCCAAAATTTTTTTGGAATTACTAACCTATACCCCCACATAACGCAACCCTGTTCAACGGTTAACTCCTTGCGCACAAAATAAGGTTTAATATCATCTGATGTTACATTAGGCCAACCTGTATTAATATAAAATATTATTTTTGATAAAATTGGATCAGTCTGCATGCTTTTACGAAATTGTTTAAAATCAATAGGTATATCTGATTCCATTACATAATTAATATAAGATGTCGTAGTTTCTGTTACTGGAAAACCAGATGAAAGTTCTGATTCTTCTGTTATTTTTAAAGGTGCTCGTGACAAATAATCAGCTGAATAATTTTTGGAATTTACAAACTGTATATCATATTGGAAACTTAAATGTCAATCTGACGATGCTTCTTAGCGAAACGGCCGTCATTGTGATTTAAAACATATTTTTTTGGATAAAATTTAAGCCCAACTTTGCAATCTACTCGCAGCAAACAATGGTAATCCCTTTTTATTTCCGAAAATTGCTAGTAATGGTTTATGATCGGTTACTAAAGTAAATTTTTTAGCGTATATATATATTGATAGAATTTCTTAACACCAAAAATTATTGCTGCTGCTTCTTTTTCAATTTGTGAATATTTAATTTCCGCTGAATTTAAAAGTCGAGAAGCAAAAGCAATAGGTTTTTCTTGGTTATTTTTAAAAACACGACTAAACGTGGCTGATAAACCATACTGAGAAGCATCTACTGTAAGTTTAATTTCCTTTGTTGGATCAAAATGTGTTAATATGGAACTTGATAATAATAACTTTTTTGCCTTTTCGAAAGACAGAACGCATTCTTTATCCCGACACCACCTGATGTCCTTCTTTAATAATTTATAAAGTAGACTTAAAACTGTTGAACAATTTCTAGGACTATCTATTTTTCTATTATATCTATTATATCTATTTCGAGGACTATCTATAATAGCCTTTACCCTTTCCTCTGTTGTATGAAGACCATCTTTATCTATAATATAACCCAATTATTTAAATGCATTTTGGAAAAATACACATTTTTCTTTTTTAACCCTTAAAACAAAATCTTTTAATCTTTGAAAAACTATTTAATCGTTTCAAATGTTCCTTATCATCCTTTCTAGTAACCAAAATATCGTCCAAAAAGTAAGCAATGCCCGTTTGAGCAAATAGTTGTTCCATAATTTTTTGAAATATTGCTGGAGCGCATGCAACTCCAAATGGCAAACATAATTTAGATTTCCTTGAAGAACTTGAAATAAAAAGACATCTAGCAGATCCACAATTTAAAGTTGTTAATGAACAAATAAATCTGGGAAGTTCTCCACTTTTAAAGTGTTTGCTTTGATTGAGTCTTCATTTTATACATAGATAAGACGTAATTGTAACACAAATATATAAGTTATTGTAAAGATCAGCATGATATAGTTTTTTCCTGGTTTTTCTATATCATTGCACAGTTATACTGATCTTAGAGGGAAGTACATCCAGGATAATCCCTTAGGGCTCATAACATCTAGGCTTTAATATGGTTATGTCTTATTACTTCCATACTTGGTCTAGCCTTATAACTACCTAATAAACATCAGGCACCTAGCTACAAACAAACAAAATGTAACTTCAATATGTCAATCTGACGATGCTAAGTCTAGCGAAACGGCTGTCATTAAGGTTAAAAAAGCAATTTTTTAAATAAATATTGGAAGTTTTGTTAAAACGAAGAGTTTTTTATTATTCTTAATAATACTTTATTATTTACCAAACGTTCGATTTCCCATTCAATTTTTTTTTAATCGCAAAAGGTACTGGCCTAGCTTTATAAAATTTTGTAACAGCGTCTTTTTTAAGTTGCAAATCAATTTAAAATTTATTAAAAGTACCCAATGTGCCATCAAATACTTCATTATATTTATGTATCGAATCCGATAATTTCAACAAACCTACTTGGTTTACATTATCTATACGTTCATTAAAATTTATTTTACATATTGCTAATTTAAAATCTCTCATTTGATTTCTGTCAATATTTTTTTTCTTTATATTCAACTTCTAATTTAAGAAATCCCAATGGCTGAAATGATATCCCAACATAATCGCGAAGCAATAAATCATTTTCACACAATTTTTTATTTTTGAAGTGTTTTTTATATAGTTTGTCAGAGATAGCCGAATAAGCAAAACCTGAATCAATTTTAAAATTAATAGGAATCTTTTCTACGATTAAATTAATGTAGCTAGGCTTAACATTTTCTAACTTTATTTGAAACAAATTATACCTTTCTGGGTCGTCTTCTCTTTCTTCTACATTTGACCAAAAAATTCCAACCTTCTGCGTCTGTTCAATGTTACCTTCAGTGATATTCTCGCACTCCTCTATATCTTTTAAAAAATGTTGTGTAATCGCCTTACATTTTGGAGCTAAGTGACCCTTTACACCACATTTGTGACAAATACAATTCCTGTATGCACATTCTGCTGCTCTATGATTCATAAGCCCACACACAAAACATTTCTGGGTCTTTTTATTACCCTTTTTGTTTTTATTATCGAAATTAACACCCTTTGATTTCACAAAATATTGATTCTCTTTAGATGGACTTGGTTTTGATATTCCCAATTCACTCCCAACTAATTGTTCTTGCATGGTAGCTTCTTGACTAAGTGCAAATTTTACAAGATTTTGCATCGTAATTTTTTTGTTGGAAGGCAGTTCAGTTTTAAAACCACAAGACGATGCTAATTTCTTCACTCTTGCTTCCCATTCGGATATATTTTCATCTAAATGTCTTCTTGCGGAATAAAATTTAAGTCTTTCGCTAAAGAATGATTTAACCGAAATAAAATGTTCAGATAATAAATTTATTAACTCCTCAAATTTTTTCTCTTCCGGTAAGTGTGCCAAACTTACCGGAAACAAACTTTTCAGCACAACATAGCATTCTTCCGAAATCATATTTATCAATATTGCTCTTTTCTTATCCTCCTCTGTAATCTTATTTGCAATAAAAAATTGCTTTAACCTTTCTCTAAACACCATAAAATCAGCTTCTTTTGGGTCGAATACTTTTCTTTATAATTCAGTTTCAGATTTTTCTTGTTCACTACATTCTGACTCAATTTCAACATCATCAGTCGTTGCTTCTTCTTGTTCTATATGTTCTATAATTTGATTTTGTTTGGCAGTAAGATTATTTTTAAAATCAATATTTATTTCGCTTTCTTGAATTTCTTCTTCATCATCAGTGTCAAATTTTAAAAAATCATAATTTTCATTTTCATTAAAAAAATCACCAATTTTATTATCAATTACTTTTACGTCTCTTGATACGATAGTTTTTCTTTGATCTGGCATCCATATTCTAAAAGCTTTTGCTGAATCTGAATATCCCATAAAAATGCCTCCTTCAGGTCGAGGTAAAAACTTTCCTCTATTTTGTCTTTTGTTAAGTACAAATGCTTTTGAATCAAAAACATGAAAATGTCTTGCTGTGGTATACGATTAACAAACAATTCATAAGGAATTCTACTATTTAATACTCTAGAAGGACATTTGTTAATTAGATAATTGGCAGTATTAATGGCTTCTGACCATAATATTAAAGGTAATTTGGCTCCAACGATCTAACATCGTGATTTATCAAGAAGCGAGCTATTTTTCCTTTCAGCAATTCCATTTTGTTGTGGCGTATAGGGTACCGACAATCTTCTTTGGATTCCATTTTTTCTTAAAAATTCTTGAAATTTTGCATTGCAATATTCTGATATCATATTATCACTTTGAAAATATTTTATTCTTTTATCATGTTCGTTTTCTATCTCATTTTTGTAAGTTTCAAAATATTCCAAAACTTCATTTTCCATTTCATGAAGTAAATTTTGCAATATCTGGAGTATTCATCAGTAAAGATAACAAAATATTGAGAACCACCATGAGACTTTATTTTAAATGTTCCCCAAACATCTGAATAAATCACTTCCAGTAAAGATTTTGCTTGATTTTCCCTTTGGGGAAATGGTAATCTCGTCATTTTGCCTTTAATGCATATTTCACACGTACCTAGCTTTTCATTATCATTAAAATCTAACCCATTTAAACCAATTTAAAATGTCCAGGCTGAGAAATTTCATTTAAATTTGTAAACATTTCTCTTGTAGCACATAAATGTGATGTGCAACCACTGTCACTGTCAACTTCGAAATTTCAACATTTTCTGGTAGTGTTAGGCATATTTCTTCAGCTTTAAAAGATTCTTGATTATCTCTGTAATTTTTAGTTCTAGAATCTCTTGTTGTATGTCCAAATCTGTTACAATTATTGCATTTTATTTTATTATCATAATAATTATTGTTGTTCTCATGCTGATTATTTTGACGAAATTTTCCAGACTGATTAGATTTTTTATAATAATTCTTATTTCTTCCCATAAATGCACCTTCATTTGTACTGCTATTTGGATTATTCTTATTTCTGGCTTCATTTTCTTCTAAAATTTTAATTTTTAGATTTTCAGGGGTAGGTAACTCATCTCGAGATTCTATTGCTATTCTAAAATTTTCGAATGACATCGGTAAAGAGTATAATATCATTATACTTAGCACATCATCATTTATTTTAATATCCATTTCTGATAATTTATCTACGGTATCTGTAAAATTATTTAAATTATGTCTAATATTCTCTCCTTCTTTCATTTTATGTAAAATTAGGCTTTAAAGAAGTGTTATTTAAATTATTGACAGCTACTAGTTTCGGCCTATCTATAGGCCATCATCAGGCTTAAAATAAATATAAATACAGAATAAGAAGAAATACAGATTTACATTAGTGATACATACCTTAAAAACCTACAAAGTGATACAAGAAAAAATCATAACATCCACCATGCTTGCATGAACTTAGCAAAAAAACTATTTTCAATGACACATTATTATCCATTATTTGCTAAGTTTGCCAAGCAAACTTATGATATTTTCTTGTATCACTTCGTAAGTTTTTAAGGTATGTATCACTAATGTAAATCTGTATTTCTTCTTATTCTGTATTTGTATTTATTTTTAGCCCGATGATGGCCTATAGATAGGCCGAAACTAGTAGCTGTCAATAATTTAAATAAAAATTTTGTGACATTGACTTTGATTTTTCTTTGTCTAATGATCAGTCACATTTGTGATATGGATGATTTACTTCTAATTCTTTATTTGTTTCAGTTCACTGGGTGAAATGATTAATATGAGTTCAGATTTTGCATTTATGTAATCTTTTTTCCATTTATTCTTTTCTTCATCTTTAGCACTATCATCTGGTTTTTTATTTTTACCAGATACATAATCCCATAAACCAGCCTTCGTTAAAACTGCTTGCCCTTGCAACTTCCATGTATCATAGTTATTACTTTTGAATGGAGCTGGTTGAATATTGGACCATTTTTTTTTTCATTTTCTATTTTTATTGTTCTTTAAATGCTGTACCCATAACCTTTTGTTTTGTAATTATATGCAATGGTTTTTTATAAAACTAAATCTTTTTATTTTAGTATGACATTTATATATATATTATTTTTGACAATAACAAAAACTATTATTTAAAAAAAAATAAACGAATAATGTTGTTGGGCAGGAGTGAACTTTACTCATTACAACAGTTTACTAAAATATACATTTTTTTTTAAGAATTTTGTTCATATTGTATAAATTTACCATAATACCTGTTTTTGGCAATGAGGATTAATTTATTTAGTAATTTTTTGTATTCTGTATATTTTTAATAACTCTTGTAATATTTATTGTAAATCATTATTAACCTATTACATTGATTCAATGCCTATTATGTGAAATAAATAAATCTTTAATGTAACAAATATTATTAATAACTCTGTTTTCATAAACTTTGGGTATAGGGAATGCTTAAAAAAATTAAAGCTACATAATCGAATATTCTATTTATGATATAAAATACAGGGTGTTCCATTTAAAAGAGGAGAAAAAATGAAAGTTACGAGTTATCGTCCACCCTACAATAAATATTACAAAATAACTCTGTTTTCGTAAACTTTGGGTATAGGGAATGCTTAACAAAAATTAAAGTTACATAATCGGGTATTCTATTTATGATATAAAATACAGGGTGTTCCATTTGAAAGAAGAGAGAAAATGAAAGGGTCGAGTTATTGTCCACCCTGTATACAAAAGGGAAAATAATTAACATTTAATAGAATACAATAATACAATACAATAGAATACAATAAGATACAGAGAGTTGATTTACCTACGATTTTCACACAAACGTGTCAATAACTTCTGAAGGACTCTGTACAATGTATCAAAACCTTAAATCAAAATTTTCAAAAAAATGTGAGCAGTCCGAATTCGGTATAATATACAGGGGTTCCTATTTAAAAAATCATATGTTTGGTTTGTAACGGAGTTATACAACACTCTGTATAGTTGAAGGTTATTTCAAAATATGGACCCTAAAGACATCTACTATTTTTGTGAATAACATTTTTTGATATCTTCTAAAACAACACATATATCGAACTTTGTCGTAAGGTTGGTACACCCTGTATATTATCTATATTGTTAGGTATGGTAAAATCTGCTTTTTCAATAAAATTGATTTCTGTTCACTATCTACAATTGAAATTATCTCATTTTTTTACAATTTGCTGCTAGAGTAGACACTTTTATATTAACCGATACAATATGGTGACCGTATACTCAAAATATATAATAACAGCTATAAGATTGGAATTCTATAAAACAACTTCAGTTGATGTTAAATTTTGCATTTTTAACGCATATTTGAGTAGACGTATTTATGATGCATTTTAATGCAAATATTTATGATCACTTAGTAAATAAAGGTAATTATTAAAACGATTAATTTAAAACAGAATTTAAATAATTTGTTCTTTAAAATTTTTCAGAACAGTTTGGAAAAGAATTCACACAAACCTCTACATATTTTTACTTTAACTTAATATCTTGGTTAATTGATTGGGGATCCAAAATGTCAATAGTAACAATTAAAAATAAAGGAATAAACACACTGATTCAATCTAATGCGACTTTCGATGTTGTGATATTGGAAAATATAAATAGTGAGTTTCTTAGTATTCTACGACATATATTTGATTGTCCTTTGATTGTCCAAGCACCGTTTACCATGGAAGTATTTAATCGACATTTTATGGAAAATCCCTTTTCGCCAGCCTATGTTCCCAATCATTTAATCGCTTATGATTCGCACATGAACTTTTGGGAACGATTGCACAATACATATCGACAAATAATTGTGGAAATACTTTATCAATTTAGACAGATACCTTTACAAAGAAAACTAATAAAGGATTTTTTCCCAGGTAAGGTAAATTTTGGGTATACAAACCTTTGTTTTGATTTAAAAATACAAATTCAATTATTTTCTAATGTATATAATGCGCCAATATATTTGTTTGTTCAAAAGCGCTTGCTTATATCCTCCAGTTTTTAATGTTTCCTTTTTTTTAAAAACATATTCAATTTGTCAATACTTTCTTTAACCAAAATTTCCTGCACCCCTCGTAACATTTAACCTAAACCCTAAATTAGGTAAGTACAATAATTTTAATCAGTCAAAATCAAACTCAAGCAAGCCTGTAATAAAATTCCAGACAGAAATAGCTATTTCGATAGCGAAACGGCTGTCATTACATTTAAAGTATTTAAAGAATAAATAGTGGAAGTTAATTCAACCTTTTAGTTGTTTATTGTTCTGGACATTTATTTATTATTTTTAATAACTTGCTGTCTACGAATTTAAATATTTAGCAAATTTACAGTAAAAAAAGATACTGATTGACAGTAGCAAACGAACGAAGGAAGTCAAACGAACAGAGCGATTTTGTTCACTTTGATGACGTGCACTTATATTTATACTGGACAAGCCATAATTATGTATTTATATCTCCCTTACTTAACGTGGAATGACCAAGACTCAAGCAGTGCGCGAAACGAAAATGCCGTATTCTACAGTACCTTATTCTAGAGAAGGACAGGAAAATACTCTGGTACTTCAAAGAAACTAGGATCGCTGTGGTTTAGACTTAATTCGACCGAAAATATGACTTGTATAGCAAATTGTGTCTACCTTAGATATATTCACACAAAGACTTGAAATGGATGAAACTGGCATACAGTGTAGCAAAGAGACTTTAAGGAAGTTTCTTTTAAGAAGTGGGTTTGAATATAAAAAATTTAACAGCAAAAAATGGAATCTGTGCGCCTTAAGCAATGGAAATTTCAATATTTATTGTCGATAAATGATTTTAGAGAAGCTGGCAGAACAATTGTGTTTTTGGATGATACTTGGTTCGATACAAACGACATTCCAAACAAAAGTTGGGTAAATTCATCTGATTTGTACCAGACTTTTGCCAAATATTTAGGTTATCGTCATGGACAATGCCAGCTACCACAGTTAAATACTAGATAAGGAAAACTTGTTCAAACGACACAAAAGCCATCATACAATATTTCATGATAAACAATGATTTGTACTTTGAGGAAGTTTGAAAATGCTATTCAATACAAAAGAAGCATTTTGTGACACATTAGCTGAGAGCTTGGAACATACGGTGATCAGACTTTTTCCTTACCACTGTATGTTTAACCCGATTCAACATATTACGTCATCAGCTTTAATCAGCAGATATAATATTTAAAATCGACAATAATGGTTTCAGAAGCATAATCTATCGTCGGGATTGATATAGTGGAATTATATGTTAGGCTAGAAACACTATGACCTTGCTAATTTTTCGTACTCTATCATACTAATTTTTATTTTTGCCAAGTTACCACTATATGAAATTGATTGTGTTAACCTTTACTTTGCGGAAGTTTATCTTGCTAAGAACAATAAATAACTGAACGGTTAAACTAAACTTCCACTATTTATTCTAAAAGTCGCATTAAAATTCAATTACAGCTGATTTGCTAATAACTAGCATCGTCAGATTGACATATTGAAATTACATTTTGTTTGTTTGTAACTAGGTACTTGATGTTCATAAATAGGTAAGGCTAAACCACGTAAGGAAGTAATAAGACATAACAATATTAAAGCCTAGATGTTATTAGCCCTGAGGGATTATCCTGGATGTATTTGCCTCTAAGATCAGTATAACTGGGCAATGATATAGAAAAACCATAAAAAAACTATATACATTCGTAGAACGATCAGCAACCGTTTCAAACCGTTTCCAACTGTAAATCGCTTGCGCATTGATTATTTGGCGTTCGAAAATATTTAATGCGCATGTGATTTTCAGTTGGAAACCGTTGCTGATCGTTCTATGAACAAAGCTTATATAAACTTAATACTAAGCAACAATTATAAGCTTAAGATTATTAACTTTAAAATTACATTTTTTTTTCTCGTCTTTGTACATTTGGATGGACTGGATTAGATCTTTAATATTTACTAGTATGGCTTCTAGATGCCTTATCTCTCATTCAAAAATTTACGAAATATATTAAAAAATTAGTCAGTTGATTATTGTTGTAGTGCTTATTAGTAATTAAATGTATTTCAGAAGCTCCAGATGTATTTGAAGACATTTACAATGTCAGTTTATACTTTGTTTCTTCGAATCCTAGTTTAAATGATCCGATGCCTCTACACCGAAATGTCATAGAAATCGGAGGTCATCATTTGCTACCACCACAACCATTACCAAAAGATATAGAAAGTTTTATAAATAACGCGAAAGATGGCGTTATTTTGTTTTCTATGGGATCTTTTGTCAATGGTTCCATATTTGAAGCAAGTAAGAAAACAGCAATAATGCGAACTTTTTCAAAAATCAAACAAAAAGTAATTTGGAGTATTGATGATGATAGTATGGTATCCAGTGACAAAGTATTGATAAGAAAGTGGCTTCCACAAAATGATATATTGGGTAAGTTGTACAGAATTTTTTTTATTGTAGTAACACTTACATGTTGGAAGTCCATCTTACTAAGTTGAACAGAAATAACATTTTTGAATTAATACTATACAAGTCGTCTTGGATGGACTATAATCAGTTATATTAATCAGTAAAAGAGTCTTTTATGGTACTAACCCTTACTGTGTGAAAGTTCATCTTATTCAGAACAATAAACAACTAAAAGGTTGAATTAACTTCCACTATTTATTCTATAAATACTTTAAATTCAATGACAGCCGTTTCGCTATCGGAATAGCATCGTCAGATTGACATATTGAAGTTACATTTTGTTTGTTTGTAACTAGGTACTTGATGTTGATAAGTAGTTAAGGCTAGACCAAGTAAGGAAGTAGTAAGACATAACAATATTAAAGCCTAGATGTTATTAGCCCTAAGGGATTATCCTGGATGTATTTCCCTCTAAGATCAGTATAACTGTGCAATGATATAGAAAAACCAGGAAAAAACTATATCCTGCTGATCTTTACAATAACTTAATATATTTGTGTTGTAATTACGTCTTATCTATGTATAAAATGAAGACTCAATCAAAGTAAACAATTTAATAGTGGTGAACTTCCAAGATTTATTTGTTCATTAACTACTTTATATTGTTGATCTGCTAGATGTCTTTTGATTTCAAGTTCTTCAAGGAAATCTAAATTTTGTTTTTTATCACAGGTGTGTAATATTTGAATGTCATTGGTGTGTATGAGTGAATGTGGATGTTCAAGAACATGTTTTGCATAGTTTGACTTATCTGGTTGTTGTAATCTATATGCTCTTAAATGTTCATTGAATCTTATTTCAAAATTTCTTTGTGTTTGACCTATATATACAGCATTACATTTTGGACAATTAATTTTGTAAACACCAGATTTTTTTAATTTAGGTAATTTTGTTTTTACATTTAACAATTTTGTACCAACATTATTGTGTGATTTGAATGAAATTATTGCAGATGTTGCCGAAGATATTATTTTTGAAATTGTATTAGAAATATTTCCACAATATGTAATACTTTTATAACTTTTAATTTCTTTAGGGTGTTGAGGGAATATTAGTTGTAGTGACACTTTCTGTTCTTTCTTATTAATTAATTTATTTATCAAATGTATTGGATAGCCATTAGATATTGCTATTTGTTTTATAATCTCAATTTCTTTATTAAAATTATTTTTGTTCATTGGAATTGAAAATGCTCTATGTATCATAGAATTATAAGCTGCTAATTTATGTGATATAGGATGATTTGAATGATATGGTATGGTTACATCTGTTTGTGTTGGTTTTCTGTATATTGAATAGTTTAATGAATTATTAACTTTTTCAATTCTCAAATCTAGAAAATTAATTGAATTATTTTCTTCAACTTCTAAGGTGAAATTAATTTTAGGATGTAAGGTATTAATATATATATAATATATATATATATATATATATATAATTTAAAGTATTTATAGAATAAATAGTGGAAGTTAATTCAACCTTTTAGTTGTTTATTGTTCTGAGTAAAAGAGTCCTTGCAAAGAATCAATAAAAAACATAAAATAGTTATTATTTTTATGAAACGATTTATTTAGTTAGGTATGTAGTTTATGTGTTACTACAGCACATCCAAAAACGATCTTATTTATCTCACATGGTGGTCTTCTTGGAACGTATGAAGCAATTTACAACGGAGTTCCCATTCTGGGTCTTCCAGTGGCATGGGATCAAATGAAAAATATGGAAGATGCTGCAAGAAAAGGATTTGCCATCAGATTAAATTTGGCAGATTTTACAGAACAAGCTTTTGAGAATGCTTTACAGAAATTAATCAACGATAATAAGTACGTATGCTACCCAGTGATCTTTTAGCTGATTTAAAAGATTTATATTTATTTATTTACATTCTGTGATAATGTAAGACCAGAGTCAATTATTCATATTTTTTGAAAATATCTTTAATGGCGTTAAGTAAAAATTACAATTACAAATACTCAGTTTACAACATTTATTCTCCTAATAATTACAATTTTAACAAGGTCAGCATTTAACAATTTGTTTAACCCTAGAACAAACTTTTAGCAAGTAATCAAACATGTGAAAATAAACAAGATCCCTTTGTCCAAATTGATTATTCCAAACTTTCTGCTTATTTAATCAACAAATGTAATGTTAGTTACAGGAGGATGGCAAAAGAAAGATCGAGAATAATGCATGACAGGTTATTAACGCCATTAGAGGAAGCGGTTTATTGGGTGGAATATGTTATAAGACATAAAGGAGCCCCTCATCTTCGACCGACTGTTACAGATCTTAAGTGGTATGAGAGATATTTAATTGATATATTATTGTTTCTTACTATAATCTGTGTTATAATAATTTATACAATTTTTTTATCTATCAAAGCAATTATAAGTTTGAAATTAAAATTAAAACAGGAATAAAAATATTTTGTAGAAATTTATTAATCAAAAACAAAATGTTTAATGAATAAATTACCACATCTACCAATATGTCGTCTATATATCATGTTTACTTCGACGTGACGATCAGAATGGAGTGGATTCTGGGTCTTACTCCTGTTTATATGTACACACATCGTAAAAGACTAGGTATATTCTAAGAAAATAGTTATTTAGATGGAATACATTTATGTATTGATTAAATTGTACGTAGAATGTATGTATTAGTTCAATTTCTATTGTTAAATATACCTGTTTGTTGAAAAAAGTTTCAAAAATAAAAAGTAGAAATACTACAGTGGTTAAATTTTAAATTACCTAATTTCTAACTTGACCATTCTAATAAAGGTACTGTATAGTGACTGTATGTCAATTATTGTGTTTTATCATTTAATGTTAGAGGAAATGAATCGAGCTGCAGGTCTTTTTGAAGATGGCATGCGGCAAACTCAGAAAGTTACTGAGCGAGTGGGTGTTTCTCAAAGTAGCTATCAGTAGATTATTGAACCGTTTTAGAGAAACTGGTAGTCCAGCCGAGCATGTTCCAGGATGGGGACGCTTTACATCAGCAACTATCAAGATATATTTTTAATTTTAACGGCTAGGAGGAAAACTAGCTGTTAAAAGCTAGCTCCTGAGTTACTTATGACTTTACAAAGAGCGCATAACTTATCTATTGGACGAGGTACAATGCGAAATCTTCTTCATGAAGCCAACTTGTTCAGTAGATGGCCTCTGAGATGTCCACCTCTGTGTAGAGGTAATCGCGCTTCAAAATTGGAATGCTAATACATACTGCCCATATTTTGACCAACTGATTGGAAAGCGAGGGAATTGAAGTTTTACCTTGGCCAGCACAATCTCCGGACCTTAATTCTATTTAGCATGTAGGATATTCTTCAACTAAGAATCACTCCTGGGTAACATTTATGGACCGGTTCAATTTCGAGAGTTTCTGAGAGCAGAATGGACGAGTATACCGCAAAGTTGATAATTTTATTTTGTCCATGAACCAAAGATGTGGTCCTACTCAAAGACGTGGAGGACTGTATTCATTTTGAATTTTTATTTTTTGGAAAGATTTTACAAAGATCTTAAAACTGGATATATTGAAATATTTTGTTTTAATTAGATTTTATGTTTTTAAAAATGTATTTTTGTATATGTAAAAATAAACATTAATCAATATTAAACAAGTATTATTTTTATATTAAATTAATTTTAGAAAAACTTAAAATATACTTCAAGTATATTTTAGGTTTGTTCTTTATTGCTGCACTGTACTACACTTGCACAGAACTAGTGCAGGCAGGACTAGTCACTTGTCAGCAAGTATAAAGAACGCGAAGTGCAATAATCGAAATGACTTTGCTCTCAGCTGATCTATTACATTATTAAAATCCTTTTAAATTCTGTATAATGTAAATAATTCACAATATTATAAATATATTATAAATACGATTTTATGCAATATATACATTGGTTAGGTTATTTTATATTGGCAAACAAATACCTAAATACCTAAATCTACTTAAATAAATTGTTATTATTTTTTTTTAATATTTAATAAGTTGAGGTAGATTTATGCAAAAAAAATTAAAATATTAATTTAAAAGTAAAACTAAGAACATAAAACCATGTAATATAATGTAGATGTTTATACCAGAAATTAATAAGATTTAAACTAGAACTAAAAAATAATAAATTTTTAAGTTTCTTGCTTAAATATATTGTTGCAATTGCAATGTTATAGTCCATATCCTCGAATATAATTAAAGGGAATTTGTTAATTCTCAAATACCAACACACATCTACATTACATTATATGGTTTTGTTCTTGGTTTTACCTTTAATTTAATCTTAGTTTTAATTTTTACTTGCATGAATCCACCTTAAATATTTATAATTTGTTACGATTATTTATATTTTTATTTATATTATCGGTCATTTTTAAATACCCGATCCTTGCACTGCTCTTTCTGATCCTGCCTCAGGCCTAGGGCATCGAGTACACTGAACTACTGCAGCGAACTTGGTTGCATTGCAAAAAAGAACGGGTTCGTTCTAGTAGTTCCCAACGAGACGGCCCAAAAAATAGGTGCCATTTTATTACTCTAAAGACCGTGTAAAAAGTATGGAGAACGACGTAACTAAGACTTTTGGACCACTGCCGTCAATTTCTGGTGACCCGATTTTCCGCCATAATTAAATAAACATTGCATCTGGAAACGTCATTTTGTATAAAATTATTACTGACGGCATACTGTTTATATTAATAGTAGTAGTTAAAAATTAAATTTAAACTTATTGCCGTCAAAAAAAATGGCAAATGGCAAATTTTGAAAATTTGAAAGTTGAGTATCCATTTTAGTATCAAATCATTATTGACGGCAATAGCATAATTTATTATACTTTTTGATGTTATTTCCTGTTTTATTAATGCCGTCAAAATTTACTGGCACCGGGGTTGAAAAAAGGGAGTGGTAACCCCTTACGTTGAATAGGGTTTTACTATTATTTCATTACAAAATTTTTTTTAATATTATTAAACTACTTGAGAATACAATATTATAAATTATTGTGCCGTCAATTTTTAATGG
Source organism: Ophraella communa (assembly GCA_035357415.1). Lineage (NCBI taxonomy): Eukaryota > Metazoa > Arthropoda > Insecta > Coleoptera > Chrysomelidae > Ophraella > Ophraella communa. The sequence goes on from CM068995.1 coordinate 21,035,953, forward strand.
CACCGACGGCTTTTAAATTTCAAAAAAAATTATAGCGTACAAGACGTGATACGCCGTCAAAAATATTTTTATGGCACTTGAAATATTTAAAAGAAAAGTTATAAAAAACAGAAACCACATGTTTAGGACAGAAATTAAACTATTTTTTAATAATTAACAGTATCGTTTTTAGTTTAATATTTTAGGCATCAAAGGCGGCCGTCCACCCCCTTTTTTCAACCCCCGGGCCACCAAATTTTGACGGCGATGATAAAAAATCAAATAACATGATAAAATAAAATAAATTTTACAACTGCCGTCAGTAATAATTAGATACAAAAATAGTACCTCTACTAGACGTAAATAAACAATTTTTCTGACTTCGTTTATTTTTTTTTGACGGCACCAACTTTAAAACGTTTTTTTATTGATTTTGATGTGAAATATAATTTTTTTGTAAGTGCCAAACACTATGCAAAAATTCTGCACCCAGGGTGCCCGAGGTCGGGGTGACCACCCTCGACCTCGGACACCCTGTAGTTACTAATAGTTGATTGAAGTATTCATCCGCTGTGGAAAGGAAATGTTAAAGAGAAAAGAAATGAACAACAAAAAAAGGAAAAGACATGAAAAATAAGTATAATAACTATGCTGAAATACTGAATTTAAAGTTATATTAATTTTCTTGATTTTCTTTTAAAACTCATCCCACAACTGTCAACACTAATAGTATTGATTCATTTACAATGTTAGTTTACAATATTAAAGGTTTTTCAGATGATTTGTATTTAAACTTTTTCTGTTTTATGTAATGTTTTCCAAATGGAATTACCGAACTACTGGAGAAGTTACCCTTTAGCAGTTAAATGTTCATTATTTTTTCCGAGAACTATTTTTATATGATAAACCCGTAACAATATTTCATTAAAGATATTCACAATAGAATAGTGTGTACCTACTCTGGTCCACAAAATTATCTGCGTTTTGTCAACCAATCAGGTAATTAAAGACACTGAGCTCCTACTTGATTGGATTCTAAAGTGGTGTAGCGGTTCTTAAACATCTATACTAAACGCCTTTCAATTTTATTTAAAACAATTTTGCGCACCGCGTTGTAATGCAAGAATTAAATAGTTATCCCGAGGAATTAAATACTGTATTTCCAGCTGGTTTAGTCATATAAGCTTTGGCGGACGATGATATTTCCTGAAATATGTCCAACGTCATTGAATTGACTTGATGTCAAGATTCGTGGCTATAAATCTTAGACAGCAATTTTAAGCAAATGTGTACCAAACAATGAACACCGGTGGTGTACCTATGATAAGGGCTTAAGACACAATTCTATTTATATTTCAAATTTTGAATTACAAAAATTATACATAATTTGTCAAGGGTCTACCACGCAGCTACTGATATAGTTTTTTTTTCAAGATATTTTAAATTTTTACTCGATGTGGCCCTGCCATGAATGCACGTCTATTTAAAAAGATGGAAATTTCAAGGGTAATCTGAAATCCATCATAAAATTATGAATGAAAATTTACCCGTACCAAAACCAATGTTGTGCACCAATAAAATGGCGGCCATTTTCGATTCATACGTTATCTATGGCGTTATGTATCCCCTCTTTTACCTAATCTAACCGAAAAATAGAGGAGCGCTTTAGCAGGTGTATCCTTTTGTTTTAATATAAGTGTTACAACTCTACGCTGTAAATATGGATAAATAAATAAATTTCTAATTGGAGCCCAGCGGAAACTAAACAAGAAAGAACCTTCGACTTGCACTGATTTATGAGGATATTAGTCTAAGTCTACTTAAATTTGGGCTATACAAACATTGAAATTAGTGCAAAACCGCAAAGCGTTATTTGTTTAGTATTAAGGTACTCGTACATTTCAGCCTTTTTCCTGCAAGTCTATTTTGAATTGCTAGCAAATTTTGACCATGCCTTCGTACATTGCCGCAACTTTTGAGCACCTTTTGAGATTTGACAAGTGTTGTCAGTTTCTGAATATTTGAGGTAACGTTACCTTTAATTTAAAACATGGATTTTCATACAAATACAAACTGTAAGTTTACATGAGCTTCGGAATAAACATAATATGGATATTATCATAAAATACTTCAATGTTTATTATGCTTATAGGACAACAGGATAGAATCAGCTGACGTAAACTGACATTTCTGCCAACATAGATTTTGGGTTGTTCGATCAAAATTCCCTAAAAACAGGCAAGATTGCGCGGATTTGACCATGAATAAATGGAAATGGTTCTATACTTTTGTGCGCCTTTTTGTTGCAGGCAAAAGTCTGAAACGCATGCGCAGTTGTTTCACAAAAAAAGCTAACAATAGAATAGGCATGATGACTGATTTTTAAAAACTGATCCACGATGTTTTCACGTATATACTTTATCTAAAATAAATGTTATTTTTGCAAAAAAAGAGTTTTTAAATGAGAAATTTACTTTTTAAAAATGTATTTTAAATTTTCCGCCAAAACGCTGGAATAGTAATGACGTCTATCTATGACATCATCGATTCGTAAATACCATTTATATATATTACACTGCGACCCGTGTCTCTGTGGATTCTGTGGTAAAAACGTCAAACTTCAACTGCATTTTGCAGGTTAAAAGAGGGTGGTTAAAAAAGTTTATTTTGTTTTTACTTATTTTGTGCGATTATAATAGTTATCATAGTCATGAATCCTAATGTGTATCGATGGTGTGCGGTTCCACAATGTAAGAATATATCAATAAAAACTCCGAACAAGTTATTTGTTTACGTTCCAATGTCAACAATATTTACGAAAGTACGACGTCACGCTCTTCTGATTGGTGTTTCAGCTAATATGGCGGATTGTTAAACTTAGTGCTTATATTTTTACTAAAATAAATGTAATCACACATGTAATATAAAAATGAGTAAATTCTTTAGAATCTTCGTATCTTATATTATAACAAATCAATATTTTAGTGATTCTTACTTACTGTCATCATGCCTCCTTTAATGGCTGATAGCTTGAAACCCAATAAATTTAAGAGGCACCTAAAAACATTGCACATTGCACCGCGTAAATTTTCAGACAACGCTTGCATTGAACGAGAAAGCTTTGTTACCATTATACAAAGTGAAGAAGAAGGTCATAAGCGTTCGGAAGGATCTGCGACAGGTTCTTCTTAATAAAGCTTTCTTACTTGGTAGATATCTATGAAAAATGTAATGCTCTTAATCTTTAACTACCGAAAAAAAATAATTTGTATTTAATTTGAGTAAAAAGATTGAATCTTTTTGTAAAAAAAAGAATTTATGGAAAAACAAGTTAAACCAAAGGATCCGATACAGTTAACTGTATTTAAAATCAGCTCCAATATTTTTTGCAGTTTTATATAGTTTTTACTCGAAAGTTTTCGTTCAAAAAGTTATAAATCTTTTAATCAAGTGAAGTGCAATCGGACGATATCAAAGCAGTGAGTAAAAGTTAGCTATTGAATTTAAAATTAATATATCCACATTGCTAATACATACAAAGAAATTTACACCGATACACCGATATAAAGACAGGACCGTATTCAGGTATGATACTTAAAGCGAACTTTTCAACGATATTTAAACGTTTAATATCACACAATAAGCAATGTATATATCCAATAACTCACCACACAATTCACCAAATGCATTGTATTATTCAGTTTTATCCCAACGAGCCAATCCGAACCTCCCGCAAAAAGAAGACGCTATCATTTTCAGCTCAATTAACGGTGCAAAATTACAAGATTTTTTTCTACAACTAGGCCCTATCGTTCAACCACAAAATATTATCTTCTCCTCAAGAATCTCCAACAACCAAGTATGTGTTTATCTATCCAGTAAATCGGTAGTAGACAACTTAATAATTTTGGATCCATAACAATAAACAACAACAATAACGTAAGTCCAACAATACCAGCCGAAATTTTTACTGATATATTACAAAATTTAGGATTAAAACTGGTATCCCAATAACCTGCTTAAGAATTGGAGCCACCTATCCTGAGTATAGTCATATCCTCATTTTAAGACGTCAGGTATACGTAGAACCTCAAAAGAATACAATATTACCCGAATCTGTCTTTGTCAACTACGCTGATGTAAGCTACAAAATATTCATATCAAGCGATAATAATCTATGTTTTAAATGCTAGCAAAATGGTTATGTAGCTGCACAATGTACATCAGTAAACTACACACACGCTGAACCTAACTTTTCCGAAAATTCACCAAGCCTCTCTTATATATCTTCCCAAAACATAGCATCAGGAAATTCTAATGATACTACTCTGATTTCTAATGAATCTACCAAAAACACCCTTTCATCTACAGCACCTATTTTAGAAGACATCCCTATGAAAACACAAACGGAAACTAACTCCAAAAGACAACTCTCGCAAACTCCGACTCCAACAGAAGACTTACCACGAAACGTTTTTCCCACTGCTAAAAATACCTAAACCATCACAAATATCCGAACCATCAAAAAACAAAAACTCGAAAGAGACTTTTCGTCCGATATAGACATCATTAGCCAAAACAATTCTCCCCTCCAATCTACCAAAACTCTACAAAACGAAACAGGTGCTTATAATAAACAAAAAGATAATGAAGAATCTGCTAGAGCCTTTATAAACGAAAACATACAACTTAAACTATGATCAATTTCGAAACTTATTAAATGACACCTATAAAGCTAAAAACATTATTAATATTAAAGATTACACCATAGATCTTAAATCACTTGTTAACATGATTAATGAAGTTTGACCCCATTTTAATGAGGCAATACTGAAAGCCCGAATTACACGTCTACGGAAAAAGTTATATTTTATCAAGTTACATCAAGTTATATTATATCTAGAAACACATTTTAAAGACGGACAAACACATAATTTAAATAACTATTCTGGATTTTTTACTAATCGACAAAATCAAAATTATGCCAGCGGAGACGTTGCATTATATATAAAATCTTTCATACCAGCACAAAACTTACCTTTGACAACCAATTTAGAAGCGGTTGCTGCATCAATACTTGCACCAATAAAATTCAGCATTTGTAATATATACCTTCCTCCTGATGAGCCACTAAACAACAAGAACTACAAGATCTTATTGAACAAATTCCACCTCCACGTATTATCACTGGAGACTTTAATGGTCACAACATTGCATGGGGATCTAATACAACAACGCCCAGAGGAAACCAATTGGAAAATGTATTTAATACTCTGAACCCTTGTCTACTTAATGATGGCTCCGCTACTAGATTTAACATGGCTCATGGAACATTTTCCTCTATTGATTTATCTTTATGTGATCCTTCTTTATTATCACAGCTCAGCTGGAAAGCACTAGAAGATTTGTACAGCCGTGATCACTTCCCAATTGTGATAAGTAACACCTCCGATATACCAACAGATACAACACCTACTCAAAAATGGAGATTAAAAAAGGCTAATTGGGAAGAATTTAAAAGAATCATAACAGAAGAAATTGCTAACACAGAATTTTCTAATAATATTCACAAAACTTCAAAAATTCAATGAAGTTTTAACCAAAGCTGCTAATACAGCCATAGGCAAGTCCAAACTTTTGAAAAACATAAACCCGTACCTTGGTGGAATAAAAAATATGAATCCGATATTAAATTGAGCAAAACAACCTGGAACCTCTACAAAAAACATAAAACAGTTGATTTACTAACAGAATACAAAAAATAAAAAGCTGAAGCAAGAAAAATTACTAGAAAAAGTAAAAATGAATCATGGCAGAAGTATGTATCAATCATCGACAGTAATACAACTATATCCTCCGTACGTAAAAAGTCAAGAAAATGACAGGGCAGCAAACCTACCAACCAATTATCAGCCTAGAAAATCAAGGAACGATAATAACTGACAAAACTGAAATAGTAAATGAACTAGCGGAAACTTACCAAAAGCACTCAGCAAATCAAAATTATAACAACACTTTTCTAACTTACAAAAAAATTGAAGAATCCTTACCAATAACCATTATTAACAATCAGGACCCTCTCAACCTACCTCTAACATGTGATGAGTTTTAAGAAGCACTTAATTACTAAAGGACACTTCTCCAGGACCGGACGATATTCCGACACAATTCCTTAAAAATCTTCCCCACATAGCAAAAGACCTTTTACTCAAAATTTTCAATATTATCTGGACCCAAAATAAATTTACCAATATCTGGAGTAAATCCATTATTATCCTAAAAACTACTAAAAATAAATTAAATCCTGAATCTTTTCGTCCTATATCCCTTTCATGTTCAGCCTGTAAACTTATGGAAAAAATAATTAACAAACGATTAATATGGAACCTAGAATACAACAACTCATCTATGAGCAAGCCGGATTTAGACCTGGCAGATCTACAACAGACAACATTGTTGACCTGGAAAATTCCATTCATAAAGCTTTTAAAAACAATCAGAAATGTATGGCAATTTATTTCGGCATAACAAAAGCGTTTGATACTACTTGGAAATATCGTATATTACATATTCTCCAGACGTGGGGTTATCAAAGTAATAATATACTAGGTTTTATTAATAATTTCCTATCAAAAAAAAAATTCAAGTACGTGTGAATGGTGATCTCTCCGATCTTAAGAAACAAGAAAATGCATACCCCAAGGTTCCATCATTAGACCAACGTTATTTCTCATCGCCATCAACGATATGCAAATCATTTCAAAGCCAGTTCAGGCAAGATTATATGCGGATTACCTTATTTTCTTCATTAAAGGAAAAGACGTTAGATATATGGTTTCCAATTTACAATCTCAATTAAACAAGCTGGTACACTGGTCCCAAACAGGATTTAGACTTTGTCCAGATAAAACAAAATGCATGATTTTTTCAAAAAAAGCATGTCAAGCCAAACCAGTTCTTACCCTTGATAACAAGAACTTCTCTTATACAGAAGTAGCTCCTAATAAATCAATTCCAGTCCGAAATAGCATCATATTAAGTCTTAAATCCCTAACCGTTGACCATTCCACACGTAATCTTCCATTTTCTAGTAGAATTGAGAACGCTAAAGTCAGTTAAATTGGAAACAGTTTCCCCCTTTATAACCCAAATTCTCCACCACCTTGGAGTATAAAAACTCCATCTATCAATACTGAACGAGCATCCTCTGGTAATATTAATAAGAAAAGAAATAAAGAAAGCTCAAGACCTAAACAACGAAATAAAATTTCTCTGGGTTCCCTCACATATGTGCATAGCAGGTAATTAAACAGCTAATAAAATTGCGAAAAAAGCTATCACGGACAACAGTATTCGTATACTCTCACGCTCTGCAAACAGTGATCTAAGAAATATATCCAAAAACCACCTCATAGAAAATTGGAATAACCAATGAAATTCAAAACCATCTGAACTTCGTGAAGTCAAATCAAAATCAAGGACCTTGGACAACTTTAATTGCATGCAGACATCTACAAGTGACGTTATCTCGTCTTCGGTTAGGACACACAAAGTTCTCACACGAGCATCTTCTTTCGAAAGAAGAACCTCCAGTGCGTACTAAATGTAATGACTAGCATCGATGCTAGTTCTCAATAATAAATGCGAAAGTGATACGGAATTTGTTAGTTCTCTTTATATTTTAAGAATATTTAAAGCTTGTTAGGTTTCGAATAAATTTGAAGTTTAATATTTGATAATTATTTTACTGCCTCTATTACCAACTAAATTATATTTTGGAACTGTAAAAAGCATTGAAAATGTCTTAAAATAGATTTAAATTAAAGACTAGTTAACTCACTTTACTTAATAAAGATAAGTCTCAGTGGTATCCATAAATTGTTTCTACAGTGTGGATCATGTTTTGTGCTCTTGTATAAGCTTGGGAATGACCGACTACAATCTATAGAGTATAGAGAATGAGTGACAAGCAGAAAGTCTTGAGAATAATTTTTTATATGTAGAGTCTAAGGAGATGGGCACAATAAAAATAAAGGAAGTTGAAAAAGCAATTCGTACTATAAAAACGAGGAAAAGCAGCCGGACATGACAATATCACAGCATGTGGACTTGAGGTCAAACTGATTTATTTAATAAAAAATGGATGGAGGAAACAATATCTCAATACTGGGAGTTGAGGATAATACTGCCTTTATTTAAAAAAGTAGACAGTAGTGAATGTAGGAACTATAGAGGCATAACAATACTAAGTAGTGTTTTAAAGGTGTATGAAGGAATTTTGGAATGAAGACCTAGAAAAATTATAGATATACAGTTTAAAGAGTCGTAGTGTGTTTAGAAAAGGAAGGAGTAAGCAGGATCATATTTTCACTACAAAGCAAATCATAGAAAATAAGTATCTACAAAACCAGAAAGTATATTTAGGCTTCATAGATATACAAAAAGCATTTGATAGCGTCCCAAGAAAGCAAATGTGTAAAGTTTACAAAGATGGGAGATTGAAGTATATCTAATAAATACCATAAAAAGCATTTACAAAGTAACCAGGCACTGTGTCAGGAAAGACAATGGACAATCAAAGGAATTTATCACTAGGGAAGGATTGCGACCAGGAGGAGTATTGAGCCCAGCAATTTTTATAACAATTATGGATGATGCCTTAAAAGAAATAAAATTAAAAGTAAAGAGAATCAATGTGGGATACAAAGATTTGGAACCAGTTACTTTAGCGTAATGTACATTTGCAGATAACGTAGTAGTATTCGCAAAGAATGGAGAGTATCTAAAAGAAAATCTGATGATATGGAAGGATGCACTTAGAAAAAGAAATATGAATATAAATATTAAGAAAACAAAGATAATGATTATAGATAACGAAAATGAAAATCTAGACATCGATGGAACAAAAATAGAGAAAGTAAAAAAAATTTAAATACCTTGGCGTACACATTCAACACAGTAGTAAAATTAAGGCAAAAATAAATAAAAGAATAACTGCAGCGGTTAAGGTATACTACGCAGTAAACGCAAATTGTCTGGGGCGAAGAGAAATATTAAAAGAAACAAAAATAACTGTGTACAAAACCATTTTTTGTTCAATTCTAACATATGGTTCTGAAAACTAGGTATTTACCCACGCAATAAAGAACAAACTACATGGAGTATTTAAGGCGTGTTAAAGGTATCACTAGAAGGGACAGAGTAAGAAATGAAACTTCCGAGAAAAGCTTAACGTAGAACTTATACTAGAAAAATTCAAAGACAACAACTAAAGTGGTTCGGACACCTCACAAGAATGGATATAGAAATACCAGTAAAAAAAGTATGACAAGCCACAACGTTGAGCAAGAGACCCAGAGGAAGACCAAAAAAATGTGGAGTAATACAATAATAGATATCTTTAGAGAAAGAAATATTTCATGGAATAATGCTTCTAAAATGGTCAAAAACAAACATGAATGGACAAGGTTTGTTTATGGATAAGAGAAGAGATCCAAATACGTCTTATACATCCATTCGTTGAAGATGACTTTGAATGGAGAACTGAATTCTGAAAATATAAAAATAACAATTTTGTTAATAACATTTTATTTTCGGATGATGCAATATTTCATATGAGCTGTCATGTAAACCGGGAAAACATTCATTATTGTTCTAATTAAAATCTACAGTAGATGCAAGAGTATTACTCGCAAAGACCACAAAAAACCAACGTATGGGCTGGTAATTTGCGAATTATAGTAGGGGAGCCCAAGCGGGGATTTTTGGAGTTACTGAAGCGCGGCAGATTAATATACAGGAGGATACCTTGTACCCGGTTTACTTCCACCATATATGAGCCCCATTTATGGCCCTCCTTTAAGGATCAAGGATCAGATTGTTAAATCTCGAGCGCGTCAGATTAAGGTAGGGAGAGAAAAAAACTTACAACTTTGTTGCTTAAATCTTTTAATTTTTCAAATGTATCTTTTCTAGTTTGCCGTCTGTTTGGAAACCGTTGATGATGAATTCTTACTGATAGTAATGAATTTTTATTGCAATCTCCCAAAATCCATATCATATCTACCATTTCATCAGTAGTAAAATTCTTTATTGCCAATTTAAATTGAATTAATTACTGAACAACTAAATAGTAATTTTTGCTAATTTACTGAATTAATAAACAATAATGTCAAATTAATACTTTTATGGAAAAATAAAAATATCTATAGAACTGATAACTTTAGGTATGGGGAGTACTTCATAAAATTTCCAGTATGATAGTACTTTTCGATAGTGATATAAAATACAGGGTGTTCTATTTAAAATTACCAAGAAAATAATGTTCTTGCATTTTGACTAAATTTGATTTAACGAATATTATGAAAGCAAATATGTTTTATAATTTTTAATAATTGTTAAAAATAATATAGTTGCAATTTATCAATTTTCCTATACTCCTTTTTAAATATACAGGAAGTTAAACTTGATACAATTTTTAGGTAATGTGAGGTAAAAATTTTTAAATACCCGGTGTAACAATAAAACTTTGTTGCGATTTGGAAGCGGATCAAATAAATTTAAAATAAAATACAGTGTGTTCCATTAAAAAACATAAGTTTGGTGCCCCACCATCTTATGGAACACCCTGTAAGATTGTAACTTTTTCTTGTAATTTTTACTATAACAGATCTACTGTGCTTCCTTACACTAATCAATCACCCTGTAAATATAATGCGTAGGATAAATTTCTTTAAGATATTTTAGTTCACTGAATATAAGTAATGAAGGTACCTACTTAATATCAATTATTATCGTCTTTAAATTATTGTCTGCTTCTATGAGTATTGTCAAATACATTTTACTTGTGGAAATGCTATTAGTTACGAAATCTAGAACAGTATTGTAAATAATTAATATTCGTATGCTTTGAAATTAATATAAAGCTCTTAAAATATCCTGGGTAAGCTTAAAATAGTTGTTGAAAACTAAACCCTGAAAAGCAAACTTTAATTTAATTTATAAACATTGCTCATGCCTAAACGCAAAAAGTTAAAAGAAGTATGCAGGATTAAAGAGAAATAGCTTTAGACTTGTAAAATACGCCGGGTATTAATAAAAGTATTTAGCGTTCATATTACGTCCGTCAATAAGTCGGTTAATGTTACTAATAAAAATCTCATATTTTTGGTTATTCTTTATTTAAACTTATACAATGTTACTAATAAAAATCTCTTATTCTTAGGTTATTCCTTATTTAAACTTAGTTATTCTAAATATAAGCTTGGTATAAATTGTTCACAAATAAACTCGGAATAAATTCGATATAACTGTTCCCTCTTTATTCCAAAATAATGATTTGGCAACGTAGAAAAAGTCGACACAAGTATGTAACAAAAAAAAATTATTGTCGTCGGGAATCGAACCCACATCATCTGCGACAGAGGCGAGTGCGTAAACCAATACACCACGAGTGATGATTTCTTTTAGATTTTTTGATTTATAGTTTATAAAATTTTGTTTTAGAAAAGCTCTAACTTTGTAGAATTGATCGAAATTTACCCTACCTTGCAGATTTTATAATAAAAAAGTCTTTAACTGATCACTTTTTACTTATTTCTAACAAAACATAAATTAAAAATCTCTTTTAATACCTGGATTTATTTGGAAAAGTTGTGACAACAGAGCTTAGGTAGGTAGTCTATATTATGTAAAGAGTGTAGACAAATCAATCCTTACTTAGGTACTTGGTTCCGACCCCAATATCTTAAAGCTGTCAGTAGGTATCTGTACAGTGGAGGATAAACTGTCTCCTCATCTGTCCATATTTAGAGAATTCCCTATTAGTTCATTTGAAAACCTGACTTCTTGTTTTGAAAATCTATATTTTACTCTAAACTCTTTGTCAGAGTATATTGTAAATGGGTCTATTCTTACTTTAAAAGTTTTTCTTCTTCTTGTATTTTCCATACCTATGTCCATATTTATTAAATTAATAACCTCCTCAACAGCTTCTACCTTTCATCACAATCATATTTTTTAAGTTATACTGCACTTAAACAAGGCTTAGGGTAGTTATAACTTTATACCGAGTTTTTATTCCGAGTATAAGTTATTCCATATTTATTAGTAGACATTTTGCATATTCCGAATTTATTCTCGGTATAAAATATTTATTCTCGGTATAAATATTTATAACTAAGAAAAATAAATAACTGAACGGTTGAACTAAATTTCCAATATTTATTTGAAAAATACATTTTAAAATGCAATTACAGCTGTTTCGCTTAAAACTAGCATAGTCAGATTGATATATTAAAGTTACATTTTGTTTGTTTGTAGCTAGGTACTTGATGTTGATAGTAGTTAAGGCTAGACCAAGTAAGTAAGTAATAAGAATAACAATATTAAATCATAGATGTTATTAGCCCTAAGGGATTATCCTGGATGTATTTCCCTCTAAGATCAGTATAACTGTGCAATGGTATAGAAAAACCAGGAAAAAACTATATCATGCTGATCTTTACAATAACTTAATGTATTTATGTTACAAATAAAGACTTAATTAAAGTAAACAGTTTAATAGTGGATAACTTTCAAGATTTATTTGTTCATTAACTACTTTATATTGTTGATCTGCTAGATGTCTTTTTATTTCAAGTTCTTCGAGGAAATCTAAATTTTGTTTTTTATCACAAATATGTAATATTTGAATGTCATTGGTGTGTATGAGTGAGTGTGGATGTTTTAGAACGTGTTTTGCATAGTTTGACTTATCTGGTTGTTGTAATCTATATGCTCTTAAGTGTTCATTGAATCTTATTTCGAAATTTCTTTGTGTTTGACCTACATGTAGGAACAGCATTACATTTTGGACAATTAATTTTGTAAACACCATATTTTTTTAATTTTGGTAATTTTGTTTTTACATTTAACTATTTTGTCCCAACATAATTTTGTGTTTTAAATGATATTGCATTGCATTAAATTGCATTTTAAAACGTATTTTTCAGTTATTTATTGTTTTTAGTAAGATGGACTTCCACAAAGTAAAGGTTACCACAATCAATTTCAATGAATATTTATACTACGTTTACTTGTAAGGCTGATAATAGTTATAGTAAGTATAAGGTTGGTATAAATTTTTCACAACTAAACTCGGAATAAATGATTTATAACTATTCCCTCTATATTCCCAAATGATGATTTGGCAACGTAGCAAACGTTGACAGAAGACCATGAAACAATATTAAATTAAATGAAGTATAATAGTTTAAAACAGTTTGTAGTTAATTTGAATTATAAAATGTTGAGTGTGAATAGTTTTGTTGTGAAATTCTTAAAGTGATTTCATTGACTATTTCAGGCACTTATCAAATGATTAAGTAAGTTATGTCAAATATGTATTTTTTTAATGTCAATACACGTTTTTATTCTGTACTTTCTTTAAAATTACTTTTTGTAGTATTTCCAATTTGTTTATATGATTTGGTATTGTAGCACGCCAACAGATGATTTCATATAGAAGTCTGCTTTGTACTAATTGACAGTAAATTATTCGGAGATGAGAAATATTTTATTTATTTTTAAGAAAATTAAACTTAAATAAAAACATCCTCAATGTATTATTTAGGTATATATTGTATGAGAGCAATCTTAAGTGGCTGTCAAGGGTAACTCCTAAATATTTTATTTCATTATTTTTTAATTATGTCATATTTTCAGGACGAGCTGTATTTTCTTGCAGTGGGATTAACAATGAATTGCTATTCCAAAAAAAAAACGAACAACGTGAACACTAAAGTGAAAAATTATGGACATTTGTTCCCAATGATCGCTCATATTGATAAGTAAAGATAACTTGTCAAAAAACATAAATTTGGCAATTATAATTTAAATCATTCTTTTCACTTAAGTTAGTAAAACAAAAACTAAGCAGGTTTTCACTGTAGTTCCAATTCTTTTAGGTAAATTTTAAAACTTGAATTCCACTGATTGGTCGCTCATCAAAGTCAAGCAAATGATGACTATAACTGGCAAAAGAATGCACCAATCAACAATGTTTTATGGGTCCGCTTTGTTTTGAGCTCATTCCAACCATCTGCCATTAGAAAAACTAATTACATATCCTGTGGTTCCTTGCAAACACAAATTCCTTGCAACCTCAATCGACGACACTGATTAATTTGTTTCTGGATTTATTCGAATGGATTGGAAGGGTATACAAGCGCACTCACGGCGCGAATGGAGTCAGTTGTAATCTAACAATCTTAGAAAGCACGGAAAGCGAAGAATAAAGTAAAAGTGTATATAAATTAGTGTTATAATATAGTAGTATAAATAAATTAGGATTAATATAGGATTGTAGATAAATTAAGTAGGAATTAGTGTGTATATAAATAAATTAATTGAAGTGTCTGTGTTTTAGTAAATAAATGAATAGTAATAAGCCATAGTGTGTATAGTTTATCCCACCTACAAAAACAGTATAAATAAATAAGAAAAACATTACAATATATAGAAAAAAAAAATGGGATCCAAGACTGTTCCATATTATATATTATATAGTGTTATGTATTTGGGATCTGTCAAATAGTTGTCAAGTGCTTAAGCTTTTGTCGGTTCCGTTTTGCAATTCCAATTTTAATTTTTACATTAATAATTTTATAAAATTGTATTCAAGATTAATATAATAGATTTGTTTTGCGAAATATAATACTGGCAACGAAGATATTGGAAATGACGTCAAATTACGTGCTAGTTGAACTCAATCCTGATTGCCCAGAAAAATGGATTAATTATGCTGAAAGATTAGAATTCATGTTTGAAGCTGCAGAAATTACCGAAGATGCGAAAAAGAAATCTAAACTGCTAGCGAGGTGTGGTGAAAAAACATACGATATTATTGGTACTGAGTGCATTCCGAAAAAACCTAAAGATTTTACTTATAATCAAATAATTCAAAAATTAACTAATAGATTTGCAACACAAGCATCAGAAATTGTATAAAGATTTATTTTTCACAAAAGAGACTAATCAGAAGATGAAGACCTAATTACATACATCGCTGAAATAAAAAATCTAAGTAGCTGAAAAGTGTAATTTTAGTGACCGAGACAACATGCTCAGAGATCGATTTGTTTGTGGTATAAAAAACTTGGGAATACAAAGACAATTACTTTCTGAATCAAAACTTACGTGGAAATCAACTGCAAAATTAACTATCGCTGCGTAGAAACTGCCTCTAAAAATGTAGAAGTAGTGGAAACTTGGATAGCGTTAAAAAAATTAATTTTCAAAAGAGGAACGAAAATTTAAAGGAACATAATAAAAGAACAACAGAAAAGAGAAATAAAAATGATAAAGTTGTTTGTTTCCGTTGTGGAAATTCAAATCTTTATGCTGATAAATGCAGGTTTAAAACGGCTACTTGTAATTACTATGAAAAAGTTGGACATTTGCAGGTCTGTTTACAGAAGATAAAAAATGGTACTTATAATGTACAAGAAGATGACGATGAAAGAAATGGAGACGGTTGCAAAAATATTTTCCATTGTACTAGGGAGTAGTGTAAACCTCCGTACATAATAGATTAAACACTTATTAATAAAAGTTTGAAGTTGACCCAGGCGCTAGTCACGCCGTTCTCGCTTACAAAACATTTAAAAAAATCTGGCCAACAAATTCTCCAGTTTTGTCTAAAAGAGAAAGACTACTTCGTGATGCACAATAGAATATAATCCGAAGGAGTGTGTGAGGTGGAGGTTCTGTTTAAGGGAAAGTGTTCTATTTTGCCATTGAGTGTTTGCCACAATTTTGCATCTAATTTATTGAGAAGAAACTGGTTTGATGCTCTAGAAATAAATATTACAGGAATAAACAAGTTACAAGTACAGGTGTGTGATGATATAGATTCAATTATCGCTAAATATCCTTATGTTTTTATGGAGACCCTGGGAGAATTTAAGGGTTCTCCAATTAGCTTACAAATTGATAAGATTGTAGTTCCTATTACTTTGAAGGCGAAAAATTTACCGTATGATTTACGGCTAAAGGTAGAAGAGAAGCTAAATAGATTGTGTCATCAAGGAGTTTTGGAGCCTATAGAACTTGCTGATTGGACAACATCAATTGTTTGTGTCGTAAAATCTGATGGAGCAATTCCCATATGTGGAGACTGCAAGTGCACATTAAATAAAGTTCTTATGCCTTAAACCTGTCCAGTGCCATCAGTGAACGAAATGTTAAGTAAATTAAATGGACATGGCTCAAGCATTCCAACAGTTGACAGTAGATGAAAACTCGTCGGAATTACAAACAATAATTACGTACAAAGGTTATTACAGAGTTTAAAGACTGCAGTTCGGTCTCACGATTGCTCCTTAAATTTTTTAGCAGTTCATGAAAAATTTATTGACAGGGCGTTTTTCCATATTATGATGACATTTTAATATGCGCGACTTCTTTGCAAGAACTGTGTGAGAGACTTAACCTTGTACTTAATCGTTTTAGGACTCAGATTAAGGACTCAGATTAAGAAAATATAAATGCGTATTTTTTGCTGACTCGATCAAATTTCTTGGTTACGTTCATGCCCTGGGCACTCTCCTCAAATGACAGGTCCACGTTTAGTAGTTAATGCTCAGGTCACGGAAGTCGCCACTATCGAAAATAAAATCACAATCAACAGGAAATCCGTTAATGACACAACAATTCTGAATTTAAATGTTGTCAACAATATTGTTTGACAGTTTGTATTGTATTTTCTCGTTAGTAGATATATTTTCCAGCTGGAGTTTATGTACTTGTGTGATAGATAGTATTGTATTTTCTTAGTAATTATTGTATTTTCTCGTTAATAGTTATATTTTCTACTTAGTATTTATATTTTCCAGTTAGAGTTTTTGCAGTTATTTATTAAAATATGGTTTTATGTGTTCTGTTACGGGTTGCCTTTATAAAAATAACTATAATAATAATAATAATAATAAAGCTTTATTTGCTACATAAATATAAATCAGTTACAAATGATAAAAGTTACAAATAAAGAAACTACATATATATAGCAAAAAGGACTGATAAACAGTAAAACTGATCAAAGTATCAGCCCCTTACAACCTACACCATAAAAATATAATGTACATATACTTATATGTATTTTATACTATTAATAAATAAATAGTTCAACTTGAATATTTACTATAAAGAAACTCTCTGAAAGCCTTCTTGAATTTACTTACAGTCATCTTTTTAAATTTGTCCGGGATATCATTGTACATAGCATAAACGTTATAAGTAAAAGATCTTCTGAAAATAGAAGTATGATATGCTGGTGGTGAGATACGGCCACGGAAGCGAATATTCAGATTATGCACATCTGAGCGAAATTTAATTTTATTAGCCAAGTAAGCAGGGGATTTAAAAAGTATAATGTGGTGAAACATATTAATTGAGTGCAATACACGTCTGGTCTTCATATCAAGCCATTTCGCCTCCTTTAGCTTGTATGATATTCTGTCATATTTACGAATTCCATAAGCAAACCTGAGGCAAGAATTCTGCACTTTTTGAATGCGATATTTATCTAGACTACTCAGACATGGACCGTACACAACATCACAAAAATTAAAATGACTAAGTACTAATGAATCAGTTAATAAAAGTTTAGTGTATGTGGAAAGTATATGTCTATGTGGATAAAGCATTTTTAAGTTGCAGTAAGATTTCTGTAAACATTTAGTGATATGTAAATTAAATCTTAAATCACTGTCAAAAACTAATCCTAAATTTCGAGCTGAATACGAAAATGGTAATAATTTATCTTGTAATTTTATATTCATTTCATTTTGTAGACGTTGCCTGAATTTTCCAAACAACAATACCACACTTTTGAGAGGGTTAATAGCTAACTGATGATCTTTTGATATTTTAACTAGCCTTTCAAGGTCTTGGTTTATAATAGCATTAGTTTCGACAAAGTCACTATGATGAAATGCAAATTTAATTTGAGTGTCGTCAGCGTAAAAGTAAGGTTTGCCGTAGATAATGCTGTTTTCGAAATTGCAAGTATAAATAGAGAAGAGAATGGGGCCAAGAATAGAGCCCTGTGGTACTCCGCGTAAAATTTCTTTAATGTTTGAAATTCCAGAATCCGTTACAACGAATTGCTTTCTATTTTCAAGGTAGCTCTTAAAAAGTCTTATAGCGTCACTAGAACATCCTATGAAGTGTAATATCGAGAGTAGAACTTTGTGGTTAATAGTGTCGAACGCTTTTGAGTAATCAAGTAATACAAGCGCAGCAGTATTTCCCATGTCTACATCTCTAAAAATATCGTCAGTAAGATCGAGTAAGGAAGTGGCACAACTATAACCTGATCGAAAACCAGACTGTCGCATTGGAAGGATTTGGTTCACGTCTAAATGCAGGCTTAACTGAAATTTCATAATTTTTTTAATTACCTTAGATAAGACTGGTAGTATAGAAATCGGCCTCAAGTCAGTTAAAGCAGACACAGTTTTTTTCTTTGGTAAGGGAATCACCTTAGATAATTTCCAGGCATCAGGAAAAATACAATCAATGAGACAGCAGTTTATAATATGTGTTAATGCAGGTAAGATTTCAGGACAACACATAAGTAGCATATGTATATTAAGTCCATCTACACCCAAAGCTCCAGACTTGATTTCCAAAAAAGTGCATTGTTACGAAAGGATCCACAGGTAAGAATTTGGTTTTTTAAATCTTGAGCGTATACCTATTTATTAGTATATGATGTATATTATATTATTTCTATGTTACATTAAATTTGTAGATCCGAAGAAAATGGTGTGATGTTTTAAATAGACCAGATTTGGTTAATGTAGCTGGAAATGACCGTTATATATTTAAAATCTGCATTGACCACTTTACAAAAGACTGCTTTTTCTCACAGAATAGAAATGTTACCAATTTATAATTAGATGCTGTGCCTACTCTAAAACTTCCAGGTAAGAGAATAATTTTAAAATTTTGATTGTGAATTAAAGCAAAAACCTACAAATAGGGAAGTTGAAATACCTTACTATTATAGGTTAATGTACAATTTTATTCTCAATTTCTAATTATGAGTTTTATATTGACAACTCAGTTTTATAATATTTAATATTTCTTTTTCAGAAACCAGCATCTCTCATTGTTCTGATGATCCTCTAACAACAGAAGGTACTCCCAGGACACCAGAAAACAAGAAAAATAAATTTGACTCCTAATTGTAATAAAATTATCTTGCAAAAATAAAGAATTATTACTTATTTTATTTTTATTTCTATATGTCATACCAAATTGCTAACAATATTAAAATACTTTAAAAATATTTTGAAAAATATATTTATTATATTTATCAGAATATTTTTAAAATATTTTAATATAAATATTTTAAATTAACCAATAAAATAAAAATACAATTATATAGTTTGTGCTCAGGTCACGAGCGGCGCTGTAAACACGTTTTTAAAAAACCGTTAGAGTCGGCTATCTATAAAGTTCTTTCTAATCTATGGTTACGTTATTGATGCTAAAGGTATTCGCCCAGATGTAGACTAAGTCAAAGATATACAAAAAGCTCCAGCTCATAAGAACAAAAAAAAACTACAGACTTTTTTGGATTTCTTAAACTTTTACCATTTTTTAAAGGACACAGCTACTATTGCCAAACCTTTGCATAAGCTACTTCACAATGATGTTAAATGGAATTGGACTCAAGTGGAGCAAAATGCCTTTCAAAAGGTAAAACAATTTGATAACTTCAGATTCCTTACTTGTACATTACAGTACATCCAAAGAATTGGTATTATGCTGTGATGCTTCCCCATTTGCTGCTGGAGCAGTGCTCAGTCATGTTCGAAAAGAAAATGAGTTACATATTGCATTCCACTTAAAATCATTTTTGGAAACGGAATGTCGGTATTCACAACTAGTCATCATTATAGCTGTAAGCAAATTCCATAATTATCTTTGTGGAAGAGAGTTTACGATATATACTGATCACAAACCTTTGCTTGGAATCCTGGGAGACAATTGCCAGAATTAATTTTACCAAAATTAAGCAGGTGGACAATATTTCTTAATAATTATAGATATAAACTTGTTTATAGGCCTGCAAAAGAAATGACCAATGCTGACGCCTAAGACGTATACGTTGGTCCGAATTTGATATCCATAACATAACAACTATTAATTAATAATTTATTAATGATCGAACCTGCTCCAAAAAACTGCATCAAAGCTGATGTTATTGCTAAATTAACTTTAATCAATCCAATATTGTCAAAAGTACGGGAATATGTGTTGAATGGAAGGCACCTTTGCATCCTTGGGAAGTACCAGAACGTCCTTGGGATCGAATACACATCGACCATGCTGGACCATTTCACGGCGCAATATTTTTAATTGCCGTGGATTCTTACTCTAAATGGCTTGAAGTACGTCGAGTCAATACAACTTCATCATCTGCTACGATTTCTGAACTCAGACAACTGTTCGCCACTCATGGTTTACCATCAATAGTAATAAGCAATAATGCTACATCTTTTATATCAGCGCAGTATACCGAATTTCTTAATAAAAATAATATTCGTCATGCCCGATTGACCACTTATCCCCCTCATCAAATGGACAAGCAGAGCAAATGGTCCAAGAGACTAATAGAAACTTATTGAAAATGGGTGGTGGTGACTGGGATCTAAAATTATCCAGATACTTGTTGGCACAGCACACGACACCGTCAACAGTTACTTGTCAAACACCTGCAGAATGTATGATGGGTCGTCGTTTGATTACACACCTAGATGGTCTTCATCCAAATAAAATCTCCGATAAAAAAGAAATTATGAGAGAGAGGGTGACAAGAAGTTTTAAAGAAGGGGATTTAGTATACAGCCGAAATTTTAATGGGAACAAAAAATGGGATCCCGTCACAGTTATTCGTATCAAAGGACCTTCTTCCTTTTTGGGAGACAGTGGCATACGACAGCACAGACATGTGAACCAATTACGAAGTCGTTTGGTAGAGACAAATAAAATTAAAAATAATTGGGACACGTCTCCTATCAGTACCAAATGCAAGTCTTCGGGAAAAATTATTAATACAAAGAAATACCCCGAAACTATTTAAGGGACTATTACTTATAGGGGAGGAGTGTTATGTATTTGGACTCTGTCAAATAGTCAAAAGTGCTTAAGTTTTTGTCACTTACGTTTTGCAATTTCTATTTTAATTTTTACATTAATAATGTTGTAAAATTTTATGCATATTATAAAGTTATTTTGCGAAATATAATATATATGCAAACATATAACCAAACATTCGTATTTAATTGCAAATATTACCTTTTAATAACTTCAAAGTCTCAGCTACCTCTTACCACTTGTGTACACCTGGAAAGGACGTCCTATTCCCAAGTAAGGACGAATGAAAGGGAAGCGCAATATATTTCCATGGGTGCAACTACATGTGGTGTGAACACCCCGTATATTTCGTATATTTAATTAAATTCTTTATTAGAAATATCGATGGCCTAGACCACCGTAGTTTGTTTATAGTATGGCACGTTCTATGTCACATCGTGTCTGTGAGTAAGGTTGAATAAACAAAAGATAGAAATAAATACACAGCAATGCATAGACGACGAGTCAAGGTATGATATTCATGATCAAGTTCACTATGTTGCTCATACGGCATTAATATAATTTATTTGTAGTAATTAAGTGTTGTACTCTAATCCAGTCATAGAAAATATAGTTTAATGTCTTTAGTGTAAAAGTGTTATTCCATACAACCCCCAATATTAAATCCTGCAAACTAATGGTAAAATGAAATAAGATGGTTCAACAAGAAATAGTGGATAACAAGAAGAAATGATGGGTGGCACAGCAACAAAACAGCAAGTACAAGAAAATGGAGTGGTGAATAGTAACTTTATCGTACAGGAACAAGCATAATATAAACTGGATATAGAAGCGAAATCACTGCTATACGTAATCGTACTACTACTACTTTGCCAATTCGTATGGTCCATTTGGAAGACGCATCGCAGAAGCATGAAGAGGAATATCAACCAGTCTACAGCAACCCTTCAGGTCTAAGAAGAGATGTAACCAACCGTAAGTTTTGTAAACATTCGATTTTTGTGAAATTATTATTATTATGATTATTTTTATTTTGAATTTTATATACAATACAATTGACCCCACTAAATGTCTGCAACTTGGGATTAATTGTATAATAGATTGAACGTATGTTATGAAGAAATTAATAAACAAAGCAAACGCGTATTAAAAAAGGAAGTTCCCAAAAGCAAATAAGTTAGGATAGAAATAATAGATAGAGTTTTACATTACAATACATTTGCTGCATTAGTTAATAAAAACTTCAAACTTCAAATCAACAACTATTATTTGAGAAACTTTTCGATAAAATCAGAAATAAGGTTATCAGGTCTTTTCAAGTAATACATTGTAAATATAGTGTACCTAAATTTATAGGACAACTAATAAATATAGAAGTGTTGGACAAGTATAGTGACAGCGATAGTAAGAGTGAGAGAAACATGGCGCTTAATATGAATGAGTTCTTTAATTTAACAGGTAAAATTTTACCCAATGAATTTAATGGTGAAGCGAGTAAATTGCAAGCTTTCTTAGATGCACTCGAATTACTACAAATTAACGCAGCCAACCATGAGGATACGGCAGTACGTTTCGTGAAAACCAGACTGACAGGCAAGGCACGGAATGTTATAACCACAGAAGACATCCTACCTAGGATTATAGAGGCATTGAAAAAGGGGATAACAGGCGAAAGTTTCAGCCTAGTCTTAGCAAAATTAGGGAAGTTTAAGCAACTCAACAAAGATATGACTCCGTATGCTACAGGTCTGGAGAAGCTCATGGAGCAGCTTCAAGCAGCGTACATAGCTGAGGGAATGCCAGCCAACCTAGTAAATAAATACACTACAGAGGCAGTAACTAAATCAGTTACTCAAAACGCAGCAGGTGGTCAATTAAAGACCATAATAACTGCAGGTAACTTTAGTACTCCTCAGGAAGTTATTACGAAGCTAATAGCTTTGGATGATTGCGCAGCAAGTCAAGAAAGAGTACTAAACTTTCAAGCAAAACAGTACCCGACTAAAAATAGGTTTAACTCCTCCTGGAGGAACCCACATAACAATCAAAATGGAATCAATTACTCTGGTCAACCATGGAGACAAAATAATCACAGGAACACCCGCACACCAATGAATCAGAATCATTAAAGTTGGAACAGGTCGGGAGATCAGCAGCAAAAGTGGAGAGAAAGAGACTATGGAGGAAGACAAAATAACGGGCAAAATGGTAGAAATGTGAGAGCGTAGGAGAACTCAGGAGAAAAAGATATACAAATCCAGAGACTGAACAGAGAGATTAGCTTATTAAAAGAATTATTAGCTGAAAAAGATGAAAAATGTAAGATATTGACAAAGAATATTATTTTATTAAAAAAAAATAAGTTATTGCTAAAAGAACAAAGTGGCCCATAAAAACTAAAAATAATGGAATAGCGAAAAGAAATAATCAAATTTATAACATAAGACCTGTTGCAGTAGAAAGAAATATTTTTGAAAGTAATAGAACCAGTAGACATCTTTGTGGCAATAAAGAAACGGTAATAGATCAGGATAGAAACAATAAATCATATAAAACGGATACTTTAAAGGATACAGCGATAAACGTGTGGAATAATAATAAAGAGGTAATTCAACAAGACAGTGATATAAATACTGATACCGAGATGCGAGCTCAAGTAGGAAAGGTGAAAACATCTATTTATGCTCAAGAAGATAATATTAAAGAAAGGAAAATGAATGAAAATGATGGATTTACAACAGTAAAATATAACCACTGCAAAAGAAACAGACGACACAACACTATGTGTCAGTGTAAAAGTTGTGAAGATAATTTTCGTTTAGGAAAGGAAATATGGAAACGGAATAAGAGAAATGGGAACTAGATACTCAGGCTACAGCAAACAGGAAATGAATGTAATAAAATATAAAGGATTTAGGGACAGAATATAAGAACGAAATAATTAACAATTTAAAAAAAATTTTATTTATTTTATTAATGTATGAATGTAAGAGTGATTGGGATGAATGTAAAATGTTCTCTTATTGTTTGTAAAGGGTACTGACAATATGAAGTAAGGGTGTTAACTCAACGTACCTACGCGATGCCCTATGGTTACTGTGGATACTAACAGGCAACATCCCTGGACCTCGTTGAATTGACACTCTGCTACATGATAGTAAGCACCCAAACTAAAAGCAACGTAAGGAGCATTATTGCTACAACAATACTTATCATGGATACACTCCTTTCGAATTAATTTACGGTAGAAGTTCCAATTTACCAAATAACCTAATAGCTGAAATTCAACCGTGTTATAACGTTGATAATTATTATCAAGAGTTGAAGTATAGATTACAATTGGCGCATGTTAGATCTAGAAATTTTTTAATTAAACATAAGTTGATAAGGCAGAATATTAGTAACCAAACTGCCTCGGCGCAATCTTTTAAAGTAGGCGACTTAGTTCATTTGAAAAAGGAGGAAAGGACGAAGTTCGATTCAATATATATAGGTCCATTTCAAGTTGTAGAGGTTAATAAAGTCAATTGCAAAATTTTAAAAGAAAATAATAAAATGCAAACCAGCCACAAAAATCGATTGGCCTCATATTATGTTAATAGTGTAATGAGTGAAAAGAAAAACAGTACCATTCGAAAACAGTGTAGAGGAAACGATAGACAATAAAGTGCGCGGACAGTTAGTAAATAAGCAATGAGAAAACTTAGACAATTTCATTACTTTTATTATTTTAATACTTTTATTATGAACACTAATCGGTGCATATCTTTTAATCAAATTATTTGAATGTTTAATATAAATGTTATGTAAACATACTAACTAACCAGCTAGTTATTTGTATATTATACCTTTGTATGTAAACTGTTCAGAAGGCATTAATATCATGTTATGTAAACTAGTATGTAAACAAACAAGCGTGTTTTAACAAAAAAAAACTGAATTTGTTCGGATGATAGGGAATAACCCTGTAGCCCAAAAAATGTGGATTAAAGGGGAAAGTAGAAAGTGGTTTAAAATAAGAGATGCTCTAGATATTTACATTAAAACTGTTCATTCATAGATAAGACGTAATTGTAAAACACAAATATATTAAGTTATTGTAAAGATCAGCATGATATAGTTTTTTCCTGGTTTTTCATTGCACAGTTATACTGATCTTAGAGGGAAGTACATCCAGGATAATCCCTTAGGGCTAATAACATCTAGGCTTTAATATTTTTATAACTTATTACTTCCATTCTTAGTCTAGCCTTAATACTACCTAAACCACATCAGGTACCTAGCTACAAACAAACAAAATGTAACTTAAATGTTAATCTGACGATGCTATTCAACGAAACGGCCGTCATTATAATTTAAAACATAATTTTTCAAATATACTTGGAAGTTACGTACAAACGAAGAGTTTTTTTTATTATTCTTAGCAAATATTTTAGATTATATTTAGAATAATGAGTTGGAGAAAATGAATTATGAATAAATAATTAATGTTTATGTACGAATAAATAGATAAAAAGTTATGTAACAATGTTACGGATGATTGTTCATCATAAGCAATAAAATAAGTAAATTAAAAAAAAAGAAAGGAAGTCTGAAATAATTTAAAATGTAATAGATTTTAACAATATGAAATGGAAGTAAATTTTAAAAAATATTACCAAATAATAATTTATTAAAATTAACTTGGGGGAAATTTGTAATGATTAAAAATTAAATTAAAATAATCTTACCTTATTTGTTAGAACAGTCCATGTTTTATAAAGAATATAAAAAATATAAAGGATATATGATAATGATAATAGTCTTCAATAAAATGAATTTCAAAGCTTCTTTGTATTTGAAATTATACACATTTAACTAAAAACACTGAATAAACTACAAGCCCAACAATAATTTGAGGTTAAAAACACTATATTTCAGTAGTATGGTTGGATCATCTTTGTCTTAAATGTTTAATCCTGCATCAAGTTCAAATTACCTAAAAAACAATAGAAAAATAAAACATATTAGTTACAATAATTAATGTTTAAATATCATTATTAGAAGAAGTTTTATTAAAAATATGAAATGAAAATAACAAGTTAAGTTTTAAATATCAACAAAACAAGAAGTATTATGGTTATAAAGTATGTGTAGTTTATAATGGCGAATACAATGGAACCGATCGACTAATCATTTTCTTCCATCGTCGTGGGTTATATAACGCTCCACCTGCCCGGTTGCACGAGGTGTTGCTGTTGCATTGAATTTTACTTTTATGCCCAATTGTTTTGTGAACTTGATATAGGAATTGCTCGTAAAACTAGCATCTTTATCACACACAATTCGCTTAGCAACTCCAAACGTCTCGAAAATTCCCTTTAGAAGATTCATCACTAGTTTGGTCTGTGTCGTTTTCACTACCTTTGCAAACAAAAACTTCGTAAAAGCATCCACAGCTACAATAAGGTAAGCATTCTCTTTTGTACTCTTTACAAAAGGTCCCAAGAGATCTATGTGGAGGGTATCCATTGGAACTGATACTTTGTCTATTGAATGTAGAAATTCTTCTTTTCTTCCTCAGGGAATCTTGTTATAAGCACATGCAGGACGTGCTTTGATTTAACGATCAATATACTTTCTCCTAGAAAAGCAGTATTGGCCTGAAATATTCTTCAGAGTTTTCTCGGTTGCAAAATGTCCATACTGTCGTGATGATACATCGTTACTACTCGTCTAGCTTGCTTAGGAACATACCACTTTAATCCGTCTGGGGTTTTTCTATAAAGTCTAGTATCTTTAATAGTATACTCCACGTTTATTTGTTTTTCTTAAACATCCTGGGGTTTTCTAGCGAGAACTTCAAGGCAGTATTTACATTTTTCATCATTCATTTGTGCAGCTAAAATTTCGGCTTAACGCGTCCAAATGAACCATTTTAGGTCCGGGACGATATTCCACAGACAAGTTAAACTCCTGGCTGACCAACCACCATCTACCTATTCGGGGAGTTAAATCTCGTTTTAGTATTTCTGTTTTTCTTTTGTTGTTTGTCAGTAATTACTTGTGAAATGATTTGTTAAAATAATTGAACATCGTATACACTATCAAGATCAGTTTTTTAGTGCATAACGCGCGTTTTGATAACCATGTTATCTTCTTCAGAGACCGAAGGAAAACAAGTTCTATCTACAAACTAACCTTATAACCTAAAATATTTTAGCTGTTGGTACTTACTAAAATGACAAGTCAGATATATCATGTTTTGAATTTAAATTTTGATTGGAATATTAAATTGGAGTGATAAATAATTTAAGAAAATATAATAACATAAAAACATATAAATAATATATAAATATGTTTTGTCACTGTCTTAGTTAATTTCAGTCTAATAAAATGCACACAATTATAGTATAACTAAAATAAGTTGCTACAAAGGGTACCGCCTAGCGGCAAATTTTGCTTTGTCGGAACATTGTCTCCATAGGCGTGTACGTCCGTGTGTATTACAAATATTGTCGATCACATAATCGTTTTTTAAATTAAGCGTTTTTATACTTCGTAGTAAGCTTAGAACATAAAATAGTAAGAAAGTATTGCTCGTTCAAGGACAGTTGACCGGGATGGTTATCCAAGATGGCTACCGGAAGTTACTTTTTAACAGTGGCGTCCTATATTTTTATTAATAGAAAAATGATTTCCTTATTGAAACATACCTATTATTCAGTATGGACACTAATCATTATATATTAAAATGACTATTTTAATAAGAAAAGTAGAGGAAAAAAATAGTATAACATTGCCTAAAATGGGGTACTAGATTTAAGGAAATAAAACCAGTTACAAGTACACTACCCAATTTTTATTAAAATTTTTCATCATACCACTATTGGCCCTTAAATTGAATTTTGTGTAAACACGTCTAATTTTTTTACTTTTACATATATAATAAATTCTTGTTTTTAAATATACTTCACAGATGATTTTATAAGTTGTTTCCTACGAGAACTTTCAGAAGTAGATGGTAGAGTTTCTTGAACAGGAACTGGTGAAATAGTTTCACTGCTAGTAGTTATTATCTCTTCAGCATAAGGGTAATTAGTCCTTACCTACATAGAAAAGGTATATATTAGTGAAACATATAAGTAAAATATCTGTAAATAGATTTGACAAAAAATATAGATTTGGTCAATGTTATTAAAGCAATTTGTGGATGAAATAATTACTTACATATTTCATTCTTGCGATTTTAATTGTAGGTATAGCATTTGGTACTAGTCTAACAATTACTGAAGAAGTTCTATCCAATTATTGTTCTGTAAAATGTTGTGATCATAAAAAGCTATTCTTGCCTGGACTTCAGTTATCTTTATCCACAATATTTAACCATTGCCGTCTAATATGTTCATCCCGTGGGAAACTGTGAATGTAATAATGTATTAATTAATACACAAATACATTTATTGTACAACGTTGCTTTAGAATACTCCATAGACATAAAAATAATTGACATATACAGTTATGAGATTGACCAAAAAATTGTAAATTAATGATAATTAAAATAAAATATCCTCTTTCCATTATTGATACGCCTATGTTACTTTAAAAAGATAGGTTAGGGATCAATACAAAGTATTAATTTAATTTAAACATCAAAATACAGTTTACGTTTATATAATGTTTATTTATTATAATAATAGCTACTTACTGATGAAAAGTAATTTTCTTATGGTCGTTTTTATTAGTCTTTGAGCACCCACAAGCACTACAACTAACCATTGTCTTTAAAATTATTTACAATATATTGTAATGTTTTACAAATATTAAAAGTGTATCTAGAATGTATTATGTTTTTAGATTTAATTGAATTTATTATTTTATGGAATATAAATTATTTTTGTAGGTTATTACGAGTTTCTATTTAAATATATTTAATTTTTATGATTTTATTATTAAGTTTTAATATTTGTGGGGCTATGAATATTTGTTATATGTTTTAATTTAATTTTATTTCATTTGATTAAAAATTATTTTATGTTTAACCTTGTATAGATTTGTGAGCACATGAGGACTCTATAATTCAGTAGTTTGGTTCAATTTTATTTTATTCAATATTAAATCAACTTTTAAGTATAATAACAAAAACTTTTAAATACAACCCTGTTCAGCGGTTAATTCAAACTATTCGTTTACCTATCACAAGGTCTATGATTTCGATACTTTAAAAGAAATTGTTAATCGATTGAACATCAACTTCCTAACAACTCGATTTTATATTTATATTGTTTTGAATATAACGTTGTAAAAACATTCAATTTATTTCACAAAAGAAAATTGAAACATGTGATTTAAAGTTTTATAATTGAAAGATAATAATGTTTACTGTAACTTAACTTCTCGTCGTTTTATGTTTCAAAACTTCAAACTTCAAATTGTCGACATCATGGCGTCGGTTGGCTGTCACGGTGAATATGGCTCGTGGAAATTTTATTGGATTAATGATCAAGGATACGACAAAATACAGGTAGGTAACTATTTATTCATCTCCATTTAATAAATTGGCTTAATTCATTCCAATAGCTCCAATTATAATGATAAAAATATAAGTTTTCCTATTGACAGTTAAGTGGTAGGGGTAGCAATTTGCTATAACTTCTACTAAGCCGCCATTAAAATTTAATCAAATTCTTTTGTTTTCTTCCGACATAAATTTGCCAACTGATGAAAAGTAACTGATCAAAAAACAAAGAAATCCGCAGTATATAACCTTTCTTCCAGAATGACATATTTGACTTAAATTATTGAAATTCAATTGTTTATATAGGCAATTTTTCGTAAATTTGTGATAAATCTATTTAATTAATATTACTTAATTGATTCTTTTATTGGTTGATAAATAAATTTTAACTTTAATAATTGATAATAAATTAACTTGCATTAATTAAATTTTATTTTTCCTTATTACTTTTTACTTTTAAACGGAGCGAAGTTATAGCTACCTGCTATGAATCAAAATGAAATTTCAAAAGAATTATGAGCTAATAAATTTAACATCTAATAAATTTTAACATAACCATATTCCTTAATGCTTCAAATAGTTATGGATATTGTTTTCTATGGCCAATATTCTATAATTTTTTTATAAATTACTTTTAAAATTTCTTAATTTCCGCCATTTTTATATACAAATTTAAATTAAATTACATAATTAACAAAACATTTCTACTCTATACATACAAAACTTTAGTACAAAACATATTAATAACCTATTCAAATAATAATAACAACAAATTTTATATTGTTCTGGTATTTCACAAACACAGTCTCAAGTGTACTTTCACCTTGCAAATTCACTCTTTATACCTTATATATACTACATATTGTTAGTTTATAGTGTCCTATCACCTTCATTACTTGTTTAACATAATATTTTATATCCTATAGTTTGGTTTTTAGTGTCCATTCACTTTATAGTTTTGGGTACATTGTCACTGTTTTTATTTGGATTTCACCCTGTCACTCACAGTTTATAAATCACAAGTTCTGTTTATTTATATTACATATGTTTTTATTTAATAAATTTAATGTTTTTAGGTATATTCAAATACTAGAATTCTCAATATTATACCCACTATTACGGATGTTGAAATTATAGACCATTACTATCTGTAAGTATTTTCTTATATTGTTATAAACTTAATTATAATATAATAATAATGATATTTATAATAATAATTTTACTTTTCTATTAGTTTTTAGGTAATTTGAACTTGATGCAGGATTCAACATCTAAGACACAGATGATCCAAGCATACTACTGAAATATAGTGTTTTTAAACTCAAATTATTGTTGGACTCATAGTTTATTCAGTGTCCCTAGTTATATGTGTATACTTTCAAATAAAAGAGGAATTAAAATTTATTTTGTTGAAGACTATTATCATTATTATATATCCTTTTTCTTTATAAAACATGGACTGTTCTAACAAATAAGTTAAGATTATTTTAATTTAATTTTTAATCATTACAATATATACCGCTAAAACTTATATTTAAACCAACCTATTATAACCGAAAAATGTTCTAAACTTAAATAATTAATCCAAATTTTTAAGAGAAAACTAAATTTTTATAACTTTTAAACAAACTATGAGTCATAAATGGTTAATGGTTATCCAATATGACCGACTTTCGTCACCAGATTTTAACATTGTAGATATAACATAAACTCCTTCCTTACTATTTTATGTTCTAAGGTAGTAAGTCTTTCTTTGTCGTTACCTTTTCCGGACTAATGTTCTTATTTTTCATAAATTCTAAAACATCTGCCTTCTTTGAACTAGAATTTGGAATTTTATTTAATATCCGCGAATGATAGGAAGCATTGTCCATAACGACTACTGAATTTGGAGGAAAGAAACTGCTCTTGAAACCATTTTTTATATAAATCCGCAGTCATATCCTCATGATAGTCGGCTGCACATTGCTTAATATTTTTCGCAGACAGTAGTAACGCATTTGGTATAAAACCGTTTTCACTTCCGGCTTGAAGAATTATTATACGCTTTCCTCTCGAACATGGCGCATTTAAATTACACTTTTGAGACTTATCTACCCATCCATACTGAACAGTATCATGTGTGTCAAACCAAGTCTCATCCAGGTATACTATATGCTTTTTTAATTCACGATCCTTCCTTATTTTATCTAAAACTCTTCACGGAGTACAACAATACGCCGCGATTCCATTATATTTATCTAATTTCTTATAATTAAAAGAGCATTCTAATAGTATACCGCGTAAAGTTTCTAAGCTTTTATAATTATAATCAGGATAATCTCGTAATTTCTCTTGAACGATTTCTAAAGTCGGTAAAATATTTTCTTGATATAAATTATAAACCGTTCGCTTTATAACATCTTTTGTAGCATCGTCAACATTTGCAAATTTTTTTTTTGTTTTTCCGCACCTGCGAATGATCTTTGACGTCACCGCGCTTAGGTAATAAACCAAGAAATAGTGTAAATAGAAATTTTAATTAGGGTAATAATTCGCTTTATTATAACCGCATCTGATTTTTTATTATCTTCATTTTTTTAACATCGATACATATTCAAAATATCCCTCTGACACTGAATGTGTAAATCTTTATTGCAAAATTCGCTACTTACCTCACCTGTTGGCGATATTATATCTTGTGAATTTTAATTTTGATCTGGATTTCCATTTTCTGATTCAAAAGGTCTCCAAAACGCTGCCATAATGTATGCAACTAATTTAAGGCTATTAATTAATATGGGCAAAAATTACAATACCTAAACCAATTATTAAAAATGAATTACCGAAACAAAGATATTTCTAAAGTTAATGTTTAACTGCCCCAAATAAAAATCTGGACTCTCCGCCTCCGCACTAGACACTGACTTTTTGAGCTACAAAAAACTGCAGCAATAAAATAACCCCGAGATCCCTGCATGCAACAGAATACAGCGGACCAATAAAAGCCGTTAACAAGTCGCGTGCGTGCCCCACTTGTTTTAGCACTGTACAACTACTAGTCTAGAGAGAGCTGGGTTCCGACGATACAGAGTGGATATTTAACGGGACAAATATGTCGTTTTCATGCAATTCTTTCTATCTTGAAGCCTAGTAAACTAACTCACTCTGTATAACACTTTTAAATTGTTTTTAGCAATTAATATTGGACAGACTTTACCAACTGTGACACAAAAAATAACTAGGAAAGAGATTTTATTTCCACACTCTGTTGACTGTAACAATGAAGTCTTTTGTAAACGCAAATTATAAATAGCTAATTTTTGTTCGCAAAAACATTTATTGGTTTGCCCAACCTACTTTTTATGATTACAACTTATTTCATAGATACCACTTTTTTTCAGATTTTATTTTATCCTTTATATTTCCTATTTATCCCACCGCAAAAATTATATTCAATCCTTTGGTGTACTGAGGGTTAAATGGTACCGAAATTAATTTCTTATAGTTGTGTTCTCGTTGGAAAGAAAGTTGTTTCACAAAAAGATTTCTTAAAACTACGATGATTGATTGACTTATCTGTTAGTTTCTTTTCATATCCGTTATGTACGGGCTATATCCCAAATTAAAGTCTTTTCTCTGTTATATCTTACCTTGTTTAAAGAAAAATTGATTCATCGATAAACCAAAAAATAAAACCTTTCCATTTTGTGTTGACCACAATGATACGAATCCATTGGAATATATCTATCCTATTAAAATATTCCTTAATCAGCAAATGGAATATCCATTCCGCAAACACTGATCACAATAATACAAACAATGCATGCAAAATGAGAATATACCTAAATAATTCGACATCCAGATTATTTCTACAGTCATTATACGGTCGCATTTGGTAAACTACTACCTATTTAAAAGTTTTTAATAGAATTTTAAATATTGTATTATAACAAAAGACCGCTGTTAACTAATTAAAAGCAATTAATAGTTAAATAAATAAAGCGATGTTTTCATTATCTGTTTTAGAATCGTGTCACTGTAATATAAGTTGTGGTAAAAATATATAGTTTTTTGCGTTTATTATTTATTATAAAAAATAATAAAATGTTTAATTTTTATCGAAGATAATACTACGAGTCCTTAAAATGTATCGATAAATTGTTAGTTTCCACGAAAACTTTTGTATTAGGTAAAAAACGTTAGGAGCATAACCGAGGAAGAACATTACTTGGTTTTAAATTTTGAAGAGTACCACATATATTGCTGCTATGTATCACCCAATATAAGCAAACAATTGTATAAAGAAATAATAGAAAATATAATGGTAAGCGCTAGAGCTGCTGGTGGTAGTGTTGTGATATTAGGGGACTTCAACGCAAAGTCTGCTGAATGGGGATCACCAATCACTGATTATAGAGGACAAATATTCATGGAATGGGCACACCATCTTGATTTAGTGATTCATAATACCGGCCTTCGCCCAACCTTCATACAGGGTTCGTCAGAGAGTTATATAGACCTTACATGTTCAAGCCAAAGTGTAGCAAAAAGTATAACAAAGTGGGCAGTATTGGACGATGATACCTCCACGGAACATCAATATATATATTTTGAAATAGCTGGAGCTGGAAAAACATGAACGAGCAGGTACTCCGATCACCACCATCAATTGGGAGAGTTTTAGCACAGTATTAAGTATGCTGATACAGGGTCAAGAAGAAGAAAAACAGTCAGCTGAACAATATACAGATATCATACATCAGGCCCTGGAAGGGAGTAGGATAAAAGGGAGACATGAGTTTCAATCGTTATACTGGTGGACACAAGAAATAAATGACAAACGAGAAGAATGTCGGAAAACCAGAAGAATTCTAACACGAATGAACAAACACAAACCTATATGTGATCCTACACAAATACAACGACAAAAGGACCTTTATAGGCAGAAAAAAAGAGATTTAAAGCGCCTGGTCAACGCATCAAAAAGGGAAAAATGGAAAGAATTATGTAACGATCTAGATAACGACATTTGGGGGAATGGTTACAAAATCACAATGAGACATTTTAAATTGTCTATGCCTTTTCAGTTAACATCCAAGGCAACCAGAATTGTAGAAAAATGGATGCATAAACACGAACTAAAAATAGCTATTCATAAGACAGCAGCTATAATCTTAAAGGCACCAAAAAAGCAGAAGCGCTCTGATATTCAGTTTCAGTGCCTGGGCGAATCAATAAAGCCTCAAAGACATCTCAAGTACTTAGGGGTAATATTGGACGAGAGGGGAGAATACAAGGAGCATATAAAAATGGTTGTCAAAAAGGCAGAATATCTTGTAGGGTCGCTAGTAAGAATTATGCCAAATATAAGTGGACTAAGATCAAAAAAGAGAGAAGCTCTTCACGGCATCGTCCAGTCTACTCTACTATATGCCGCTCCAGTATGGCATTCAGTTTTAAACACAAGTAAATATAAAAATATGATTATGCGGGTAGAGAGAAAGAGCTTATTGAGGGTTGCTAGTGCTTACAGAACAACATCAAATAGGGCACTTCAAGTAATCACTGGAATGATACCTATACATCTACTGATAGAGGAACGATGTAGAATAAATCATAGAGGAGGGGGAGAACTGGCAAGAATAGAAGAAAGGGAAGAAACTTTAATAAAATGGCAGGAAGAATGGGATTTATCACTAAACGTGGCCCAATGGACCAAAAAACTGATACCAGTCATAAAAGAATGGAGAGAGTGCGAACATCGATGCACAGATTATTTCCTTATCCAGGTACTCACGGGGCATGGATCTTTTAGAACCTATATAAGAGGTATCGGAAAAACGGAGACAGACGTCTGTAGCTACTGCACGGAGACCGACACTGTTGAGCACACATTGTTTAAATGTCAGAGGTGGTCTACACAAAGAAAAAATATAAACATCCAAGAAGGAAATCTGACTATTGACAACATAGTTCAAAAAATGATTTGTAACAAAAAATGCTGGAGGAATATTCACGTAAAGTAAAAAGTAAAATTTTACAGGACGAATGGTATTTGAGAAGATTTTTTTTAACCATTATGTACAAAAATCACTTTATTTAATAATTTATCTTCTTGGGTACACTACCCTAGAGAATTTGTATTCTGATTACTTGTCTAGGTTAACTGGTGCTACATCGATTAACCAAAAGCCGCATTATTATCAAGCAAAAAGTTGGGACAAAGGGCAGAAAGTTGCTATAGAAATAAGAATAAGGCACCGCAAACACGAAGTGCTTTGGTATGCCATATAAAACCATCGAAAAGTAACGGATATTTTGTCAATTGTACAATAAACGCACATAATATTCAAGGATTTATTGACTCTATAAGCTTCCTGTACTCAACTCGTCAGAAAATACTTTATCCATAAAGCAAGGACAGATTGTAGCTCGTGGTGTCCCATGCAATGAAGAAAAATTAGGGGTGTGTTAAGAAAGTTGATCGTATTAGTTTGCCAAAATTTTCTTTAGATGATATAAAATGTTGTGTAGCTGATGACACGTCACATATTGATTTAAAGAAGATTTTGTCATTAATTAATGAATATAGGGAGTGTTTCGCACAAAATATTGAGTTGAGTGAAATAAAGAATTCCAAAATGACTATAAATCTTTTGGATGATAAACCTGTGACGTACAGACCGTATCGACTGTCATTTAACGAAAGAGATAAGGTGCGAGAAATTTTTAACGGACTGTTGAGTGCTGAAATTATACAAGAGTCAAATTCTCCATATGCAAGTCCAATCGCCCTAGTTAAAAAGAAAAATGGGGAAACTAAAAAGTGCGTCGACTACCGTACCTTACAATTAGGGACTGTTATCCACTTTCCACGATTGACGAACATTTAGAAAGATTGAAAGAATGCAAGTACTTTACCACACTTGATATGGTTAGTGGGTATCTCCAAATAAAATGACAGAAGAATCTAGGCAGAAGATTGCATTCGTAACACCTGACGGCCAATATGAATACTTGAGGATGCCATTCGGATTGGTCAATGCCCCTGGTGTTTTCCAAAGAACAATCAATCAAATATTGGGCTCCATGAGGTTCACAACGGCTTTGGCATACATGGACGACGTACTTTTACCCTCTCCGAATATATCAAGCGGGCTAATCGCCTTGGCGGATGTGCTAGAAACATTCCAGAACGCGTCTAAATAAGTGTCAGTTTTTCCAGAAAAGTATTGACTATCTGGGTCAGGAAATTAGTGCGAAGGTATAAGGCTCAGCACTACAAAAATTAATGCGGTTAAGGAATTTTCTGTACCAAAGAATATACATCAAATACGTTAATTTGTTGGTCTCTGCAGCTATTTCAGAAAGTACGTCAAATGTTTTGCACAAATTGCACGACCACTGACGTCTTTAATAAATAAAGACCTTCCTTTTGAGTGGGGAGCAGAGCAGCAAAAAAGCAAAAAAATTAAAAGAAACTTTAATGGAAAGGCCGGTGTTAGCAATATATGACCCCAAATATAAGACGGAGGTTCATACAGATGCCTCAAAATTTGGACTTGGTGATATATTGATACTACAATAAAATTTCCTCTATCACTGTTAGTAACGATAACATTTGAATGATTCTTTAAAAAATTTTTAGTTTTTATGATATAAATTACGAAAAAAACTTATTATTAGAATTTTGGTTAATATGATTTGTAATAATAATAGTTGATTTTGCTATTAATGTTTTCCTTAAGTTATCGTCTGATGTTTAAGATGTAATATATTCAATATCTGCTAAAATATGTTTAAATTTAAGATATTTTCCAATCGAAGATGTTTTTTATTGAGATGTAAAATTCATGACATCTATTTGACATTTGACATTTTTATTTTGATTTTTAAATGACATTTTAGAAGCTTAATTCAAAATTATAAAAAATAATAAGATGTCCTTATTTTTTATCATAGGACAATTAAATATTTTAATCAAAATTAACATTTTTCATGACAGAAGAAATAAAAATTAAAGCCTATTATTTTTTACTCTTTTATTACCACATATTTTCTCAAGCAATTAAGTTGTTTATTAATTTTATGATGTTATTTTGTTTTATAAATAGTTTGACTTAAAAAAGTTTTTTAAATTCCAAATTAAAGTTAAAATAGTTTTTTATGTTATATTTACCATTTTTTTAACACCAATTTTGTCTATACTCGTGCTTATTCCTTGAAAATGAAATAAATATATTTCGAAATCTTGGAAAAGTAAGAGAGTTTTCTAGAAAACATTGCCGTATAAAAATACAAAAATATACTAAAATAGATTGAATAATCTTTTAAATAATCTGGATAAAAGGCTAAATTGGTTCAGGTCCAGACGAGTAGCCTTTTCCTGCTCTTCCACCAATGCCAAAAAAAAATAATATAAATATAAAATAATATAAAATGTTAATAAAGTAGTAGAGATCAGATTAAGT
This sequence comes from Ophraella communa, assembly GCA_035357415.1. Lineage (NCBI taxonomy): Eukaryota > Metazoa > Arthropoda > Insecta > Coleoptera > Chrysomelidae > Ophraella > Ophraella communa. Next base: position 21,074,029 of record CM068995.1, read on the forward strand.
AAAATAAACCAGAGGAAGTTGGAAAGTTGGGAGGAAATGTATTACTTCTGGAATTTAAATACTTTATGTACAACGCCAATTATAAATAAAATACGCTTCTGAAGATTAAACAGATATTTTCTGTACATTAGTTTAAATGTCCTTGACGAGCAATGAAGATAGGATGGATTCAAAGCAAATATTTTATTAATGTAGACTGGCATGCCATACGAAAATGATCGTTTAAAAACAGATTTGGAAAATCGGGGAATGCGTAGAATCGTCTTCCTCCCTATATTTAAGTTATGGACGTCGGTCCTGAAGGTCAGTGTACTATGTAAATAAGCTGGCGTTTTTGTAATAAATACTTTATTGTAAAAAACTGCTAAATTTAAGTTTATGCTTCTGAACTTTTTGTATACGTAGGGAATCTTCAGCATCGATACAAGGACCATACACAGTGTCACAATGATTAAAGTTAGATAGTATCAAAGTGTCACAACATTTTTTTAGTTTCAACGGAGAGTACCTACATGTCTATGAGGATAGATTAATTTCAACGAAGCGTAAGCACATTGTAGTTTTGCCGTAACGTGCTCTTTAAACCGAAATTTTGTGTCGATTATAAGGCCCAAGCTCTTACAGAAATTCTTAACTGGGATATAATTTACATCAATTTCAACTGAAATGTTATTTACGACAAATTGACGATATATAAAGTTCTGCCAGAGTATATCTGACATACCTGCCAGTGCAAGAATTCACAAGATTTTCTCCAAGGATCCGAACCAGGGGCCGTGTCTTCTCAAAAGACAAGATGGAACCTATACCGAATCCAAGAGGGAAACATTAGAGCTCTTGTTACAAAACCATTTCCCAGGTTCAACAATTATTGAGACGCAGAGGCGAACTTTAGACGTATGACGGTTGCCTCGACCTAGGAAGGAAAGTTGGAAAATATATGCGAAAACTATCAAACCGGAGAATGTGAAGTGGGCTATAAACCACTTCAATCCATACAAATCTCCAGGGGAGGATGGACTTTTTCCTGTCCTACTACAAAAAGGACTGGACATTCTGCTGCCCATTCTGACTAAACTCTTTAGAACAAGCTTAGCTCTGGGTTACATACCTGAGGCTTGGTGCACTGTTAGGGTTGTTTATATTAACAAGGTAGGACGAAAGGATAGCGCCCTACCTAAATCCTACCGGCCAATTAGCCTCACTTAATTTCTGTTGAAAGCACTTGAGAAAATTCTTGATAGGCATATTAAGGAGGGACCATTGAGGGAACATCCTCTCAGTACCCACCAGCATGCATATCAGGAAGAAAAATGAACAGAAACGGCGCTGGATGGAGTAGTCCACAAGATCAATCACTCCGTGATTAATGGAGAGATTGCTCTGGCTACCTTCCTTGATATAGAAGAAGCATTTAATAATGCATTACCTAATTCTCTCTATAATGCTGCTGCATCTAGAGGGATATCCTTTAACTGGATCAGAGCTATGCTAGAAAACAGGCTGACCCTAATATCACTGAAAGGGGCTGCTATGTCTACCACTTCCACCACTGCCATCGAAATTCTGATAGATCTTCCTCCACTTCATATCTGGATGAAAAGGGAGGCGATGGCTGGTGCACACAGAAAACTAGTGCCAGAAGCAATGCAACCTTAATACAACTACCGCAAGCCATTTACCGTCCTATTCCCAGGAAGGAACGAATGGGAGACGAATAGTTCGAATTTTATAATGGCTGACCAGTGTTGGTACACTGACGGCTCTAAGACCGAGAGAGGTGTTGGAGCTGGGGTGCATGGAGGGAAACCAAAGGTGGACCTGAGCCAGAACTTGGGTAACCTATCCACAATTTTTCAAGCGGAGGTTTTCGCAATGGAGATGTGCCTGCAGGAGATGCTTAGGCGTGACTGCAGGAACAAAACTATAAAAATCATTTCCGATAGCCAGGCGGCACTAAAGTCACTGGAATCAAATCGGATCGACTCCAAGTTAGTTTGGAAGTGCCTTCAGGATCTAATACGTCTAGGGGAAAATAACAAAGTAACCTTACTTTGGGCACCTGGGCATACCGGCATTGAAGGTAACGAAAAAGCGGACCTTCTAGCCAGGAAAGGTGCTGAACTGGGTAGATCGGAGAAGACGTTCTTACTGGTTCGAGCTAGAGGGTTTAAAGCGCTTTTTGTAGGAGATCTCTCTAAAAAGAGGTCTCAAGAGCTGCTGAATATGGGCAGACGGGACCTACGAATAATAATAGGACTACTGACTGGACACAGTCGTCTTAATAGGTATATGAAAATAATTGGACTGGCAGAGAGTGCGGATTACAGATTCTGTCAGGCTGAGGATGAAACGGTGGAGCATATCTTGTGGCTGGTTGCCTACCGGGCGCGTCCCTAGGTGGCGGATAGGGGATCCCCAGGAGAGCCGCTGAACTGCTTAAGCAGGTATAACACTGCAATTTAGCAGGGAAGCGGCGAAGCTGGGGGTGTGCGTCTATACGGGTGGCACGGTCTGGTATGAGCAGCTGATAACTGCAAGATTGCCAGATTGGTCATTCCCAAGGTCGCACCGCGGACCAACCCCCCCAATCCAAGGTGTAAGGTAACGTGCCGAGGGATGAATGGCCGCAGGGGCATATGCGGTCGCGAACATTCCCCTGGGGCAACCGGGCGAAACCCCCTTGTATGCAGCCTTACTCCGGCATGCGGGGCTCTGCCGGAGTGGACCAACTTTCCCTAGCTACTCGTGGGAACAACCATGGATAAGAAAAATGTAAAAGAAAAACCAAAGCGGGAATACACCGCCACATCTAAGGAGAAGGGGAAGGGAGGAAAACACTCCCCCTCAACCTCTCGGGAAGCTCCCCGTGAGGCAGGAAAGTCGAGGACCAGGCCCTCAGACTCCACTGTGGGAACACACCACACGGACAAATCTGAGGTGAGGAAGACCCTCCAAAGGCCCTCAACTTCTAGAAAGCCTCCACTCCCAAACTTGGGAGAACCTGGAGGCAGGGACGACCCGCTGAGACGTGGGCTCAGCGGAGCGGGCTGCAGATGGTACCTGAGGTACCTCAGTCAGGGAATTTCCCCTGAAGCAGCAAGGAAAAAGGCCTTGAATCATAAAAGCCAAGAGCCCTCCTTTCAAAAAAGAAAGCGGACTGAGACGGTCATCAGTACTGCTCAGAAAGTGACAAAAAGAAGGAAGGAGGAAGTGGGAAAACAGACCACTTCCTCAGTAGACACGAGCAGCTATGCAGCTGCTCTAAAATCGGAAAAGATTGCCATTCTTCCCAAAGGGTTCCCTGAGATCATCCTCAGTCCGGAACAGCAGACTTTGGTGGAGGAGGCAATAGTGCAGGAAATGTTCGCTGGATGGGAGCACAAGCTCCAGTTCGCGGCATTCACTTTAAGCCGGGCTACTTGGTAGTTGACTGTGAAACACCACAGTCAGCGGAGTGGCTAAGGCTGAAGGTGCCACACATCAGGAAGTGGGAAGGGGGAGAACTCACAACATGTAAGGGAGACGACATCCCTAGATCACATGTTGTGACAGTCTTCCTCCCCAGAAGCAAGGGGCTGTCAGCTGAGAAATTACTTCAGCTGATAGAGATCCAAAACGAGGGCCTAATGACGAGTAGGTGGAAGGTCCTGAGTGTCAAAGAAGAGGCAGCAGGGCAACTCTTGAGGGCGGCAATAGATGAGCTACGCTAATAGATGAGCTTGCGCTACCCTCAAGAAAAATGGATGCACCATTTTCTACCGGTTCGGGAAAATTCCCGTTCACGGTATAAAACGGGAAACAGGTAGAGAAGAGGAGACTCCGGGGACCAGCGGTGGGCCAGTAACCACCGAAGTCGAGAAAGCACCTTCGGTGCCCTCTACATCGCGGGGTACTGATGTGCCCAGCGATGCCGAGAGCATCGGAGACTACCACATCACCGATCTCTATCGGGATTCGGGAACCGAGGGAACCGACATGGAAGTAGAAGAAGACAAGGACAAAACACTTGTCGGGGGGGAAGAAGAAACAGGTAAGTAGGAGCGGGAAGGGGAGAAAAAAAAAATGGCGGGAATCAATATCGCTCAGATAAACGCCCATCACGCCAATGGATCATCGGCGGTTATTATAAGGACGTTTATCAGAAACCAAATGGGATTAGTACTGATCCAGGAACCATGGGTTCGTGATGGTCAGGTGAGAGGACTCGCAAGTAGGGATGCCAAGTTAATATATAAAGTAAGTAATGTTGACAAACCCAGAGCATGCATCTTGGTAAGTAACAGTATTAATTACTTTTGTGTTTCAGAATTCATGACGAGAGACCTTGTTCCGATTCGAGCAAACCTCGAGTTTGAGAATAGACGTCAAGAAGTCATGATAGCATCATGCTACTTTGCAGGGGACGGAACTGCACTGCCCACAGAACTGCAAAGGCTAGTCGAGTACTGTAAACAGAAGAAGCTGCCGCTTCTCATAGGATGCGACGCTAACGGTCACAATACCATATGGGGAAGCACAGACACCAACGATAGAGGTGAGAAAATTTTAGACTTTATACTTAATAAGAATCTTGTTATACACAATATAGGGAATACCCCTACTTTTGTAACCAGAACAAGACAGGAAGTACTCGATATAACACTAAGTACACCGAACCTTAAGGATAGGGTGAAAGATTGGAGAGTATCGAACGAACCATCCCTCTCTGATCATAGAATGATTATGTTCAGGTTAGAGTGTAATCCTCCTGAGCCAGCACTCAGGAGAAACCCCAGGAAAACTAACTGGGAAAATTACAACACTCACCTGAACATAAATCTTGCAAATCTCAAGAATAAAAGAAATGCCAGGAATCATCTGGCATTTGAAAACGATCTCATAGAGCTGAACGAGGCAATACTCGATGCCTATGAATCCAGTTGTCCCCTCCAAACGACTAGAAAAGCAAAAGATGCGATATGGTGGAACAGTCATCTGTCAAACCTAAGATCCGAGACGCGACAGCTCTTCAACAGAGCCAAACGTAATGGAGATTGGCAGAGCTACACCGAGAAACTTACATCATATAACAAGGAGATTAGAAAAGCTCAAAGAAACAGCTTCAGAAAATTCTGCGAAGAAATAGACGCTACACCATCTGCAGCAAGGCTACACAAAGTCTTGGCAAAAGGAAAAGTAGACACTGTAATGGCACTACGGAAGCCAGACGGAAGCTTCACAGAAAGCGAAAAAGAACGAGCTCTGCTCCTATTAGAAACTCACTTTCCCGGAGGAATTGTCCCTTCGGGAACAAAAAGTGAGAAAACTAAAAGACCTACCAGGGAAGACACTGCAATGGCAAAACACATATGCAGTGAGGAACGGCTGAGATGGGCTATGAACACCTTCCAGCCGTTCAAAACCCCTGGAACGGACGGAATATTTCCTGCCCTACTCCAACAGGGCCAAGAGGCAATAATTCCACACTTGATCCGAATTAGTCGGAGCAGTCTTGAACTGGGATACATACCAGAAGCGTGGAGAAGGGCCAAAATCACCTTCATCCCAAAAGTAGGGAAACGGGACACTACGCACCCCAAATCCCTTAGACCGATCAGCCTCACATCGTTTGTTCTAAAAACGATGGAAAAAGCTGTAGACAACTACATTAGAACAGAAATCTTGGAACAGGTGCCATTGCACCCTCGTCAACATGCGTACCAAGCGGGAAAGTCCACGGAAACCGCTTTAACACAGTTGACTGACGCACTGAACAAAAAAGAGACCGTGGTATGTGCCTTTCTAGACATAGAAGGGGCCTTTGACAATACGCCACATGAGGCAGTCAAAAGAGCATTGATTGAGAAAGGAGTAGATAGAACGACTTCCAGTTGGATGTCGCAACTGCTATCTACAAGAATCGCAGAAATGGAGGCAGGACAAGACACTATCTCCATTAATGTGACCAGAGGCTGTCCACAGGGGGGAGTTGCATCCCCGCTTATGTGGAGTCTCACTGTGGACAGTCTGCTCTGTCAATTGACTAGGGAAGGCATACCATGTCAAGGGTATTCCGACGACATGGTTATCCTGGCAAAAGGGAAGTATGAAATCGTCCTCTGTGATATTGTTCAAAGAGGATTGAACATTGCGGAACAATGGTGTGACTCGGTGGGACTCAGCATCAACCCCTCCAAAACCACACTAGTAGCCTTTACAAGGAAAAAGAAACCTAATCTAAAAATCATTAAAATAGGGGAGAACATCGTCGAGTGGAAAACAGAGGTAAAATATCTAGGGCTAATCCTAGATAGCAGGTTACTCTGGAACAAACACGAAGACGAAGTAATACACAAAGCAACCAAGGCCCTCATGGTGTGGAGGAACATTGCAGGGAAGAACTGGGGATGTAACATACGTATCCTGCAATGAATGTACACAGCAATAGTGAGACCATTAATCATATATGGGGCAGTGGCTTGGGGCGTAAGGGCTAATCTGAATACGACGAGGAAAAACCTCTCGAAAATTCAGAGACTAGCCTGTTCATGTATCACTGGAGCAATGGGAACTTGCCCCACTGCTGCAATGGAGGTGATTTTAAACTTGACCCCACTGCACATTCTGCTAAAAAGTGTAAGGAAGAAAACAATATATAGAATGATCAAAGAAGGAATTATCAGGGAAAAACCTCGATCACTTCACTTTGATCAAACTTGGGAAATGCCCCAAGATGATATGCCAAAGAAATTCAACTTTGTGAGAAAATTCATCACAAAGTTGAGTAATAAATCTAAATGGGATGAAGACACCATACAGAATTTAAACCAGAATACCATAAAGTGGTATACGGACGGTTCCAAGCTAGACGAGGGAACCGGGATAGGAGTTTTTGGACCGAGAGCCAAATACTCAGAAAGCTTGGGCACATACCCGAGCATCTTTCAAGCAGAAGTCCGCGCCATCGAAAGATGTGTGGAATTCAATATTGGAAGAAACTATCGCAGACAAGAGATTGTGATCATGTCGGATAGTCAAGCAGCCATCAAAGCGCTGAGTTCAAATATAATCAGTTCGAAGATGGTTTGGGAATGCCTAGGCAAACTAAATGAACTAGGCCAGAAGAACACTGTCACCCTCCTATGGGTCCCGGGACACATAGGAATAGAGGGGAATGAAACAGCAGATAAGCTGGCAAAAAAAGGAGCTGAAACCCCACATTTGGGACCAGCAGTAGAGTAATTTTAGGAAAACTAAGGGAGGAAATGGAGAAAGAAAAATCCGAGTACTGGAATCAGCTGGAAGGACTGAGGCAATCTAAGATACTACTGGGGAACTATGACCAGAAGAGATCTCTTAGCTGCCTCAACCTCAGTAAAAAAAGGCTCCGTATTCTAACGGGAATATTAACCGGGCATTGCCGGTTAAGAAGCCACATGAAGAAACTAGGGTTAGCAGATGAAGCAAAGTGCAGATTCTGTGAGGAAGAGGATGAAACCTCAATACATATACTCTCAGAATGTCCTGCCTTGCAAAATTCTAGGGCTAGATACCTAGGAGCACATGAAATAGAGGAAGGGGATCTACCTGATTTGAAGCCCGACGATGTCCTAAACTTCCTCAGGAAAATAGGACTCGAAGAGCTGCTATAAATCTGAGAAAACATCAGAACATGGCAAGTAAGGGGGGACACAATAGATCCTATGGGTCGCAGTGTAATCATCACCCCTAACTCATTCATACATACATACATATCTTGTGTAACTACCGAGAGCTCGGGAAAATAAAGATCAATAAATTTGGTCGGCATCAACTCGAGCCCAATGACTTCATGGAAGTGTCGCCAACTACCCTGATGAGCTTCATTAGAGGCATAGGGCTGATAGAACGACTATAACCTAGGGGTGAGCCACAATAGATCTTTCAGGTCGCAGTGGAAGGGACGTGAAACGACCACTCATATAGAACCTAACCTAACCTAACCTAAACAGTGATTATTGGAAATTTGTATAAGATTACTTATAACTGCATCAATTTTCTACGACGCGTCCAATAGATCTTCATAATTAAAAGAATAATAATGTTGGGTATCGTCTGCATAATAATGATAATTTATATTTTCAAGACAAGCTGTAAATCGTGAGGTATAAATAGTAAAAAGTAACGGTCCGAGAATACTACCCTGAGGAACACCAGCTTTGATTTTTAAAAATTTGATTCTTTGTTGGTAGGCACCCTCTTGGAAAAAAATATGTGGACCACTGCAGATCTCGGCTTGCTCTTGTAAGAAACATTTTGTTCTCGAATGAGACCAGGTTTTGCTTGATGGGTATTGCATACAAGGTAACGCTTCACCGTACTAGGATTTTAAATCAATAATTAGAATAGGTATGTATTTTCCATATGAATTGACCGGCTTTCAGTCATGCCCTAAATCCATTTGAACATCGGAATACTCTTTGGAGTCTGGTGTTGTAATTTGGTTGGTTGGCATATATGTATAGGGATTGCTTGTAATAAGCCAAGGATTGGATTGGTTAGATTGTTTAGTGTGTCTTAAGGGAAAAGTATTCTATATATCATTGTTTGTATTAATTATCTAGTAAAGTAAAGTGAATCCTGAGCCATTAAAAACCGGCATTAAGGTAATATTCACTGTTTGTTTGTTTTAAGCTAGAAATAATGAAGCGTAATTAATACGTGGTTATCTACTCTCGTTAAGAGTGGAGATTACAATGCAATATATGTTTTCTTAATATTCTTTTATCTGTTTTATTTTTATAGGTAATTCGTGATCTTAATTAATTTTGATTTTATATGAATTCAGTTTGCTCTATCGCTGTTTCATTCGAGAAAGGCAGCAGGGGCCCTAAGAAAAACAAATTGTTTATTATTGGAGTTCCTGGTAAATGTGGCATGACTAACTATTTAAATTATAACATCAGTCGTTCATGAATACGTCAAAATAATGTTTTCGTATCCATGTCGCAACATTTTAATAGATAAAAAATGAAAAGATTCCTGTCTCCGTTTTACTGGGATTGACTGACAGTAAGTAATTCTTGGCCATGCTTCTAAATAAAAAAACTTTATTACAACCTGAATGTTTTAAAGGAATACTCCAACATTTTGTGCATCCTGAAAGAATGTTCTTAAAGTAAATTTCTGGATAAAATAAACAGTCCAATATTAAATCTTAGATATTCAGATAAACTGCTCTACACAAGTTAGGGCTATGATGCAATTTTAGTTAGTGTCTAGGATAATGATGAATATTTGAATCTTTAAAAAAAATAATTGTAGGCAATTTTGTATAATGTAACTAACACAAAAAGAATATATAAATTATTATAAAATCGATAGTATAATAAAAACTTAAATTCTAATTTTTATTAATTTGCCTAGCCAGCCCTAAAGTCTATAATTGATTGACATTGTCTTTTAATTAAATAATTTTTATTCCGGCTAATACAAAATTGCTTGCTTAAGCTGTTGTAGAGTTTAAGGCTGCAGTTAATTCCTATTTTAACTTCTTAGCACCATTTTCTATACATGTTCCATCGGATTAAGAACTCGGGGGAAGCGTTAAATGTTCGATACCCAAATTTGTAATCACTGCCATGACCGGTGCGGCACTTTTTTCACCATAAAACACGTCCACCAATGCCTATCAATGGGCAATGTCAAATAAGAAAGTTTTACAATAATGTAAGGATAGAGTTTTTCAACTAATGTATACCTGTTCAAAATCAATTTCCAATTTATGGGCTTATTCTGTACAAAAATGTTAGCGGTAACAGCGCTGTAAAATTTAAAGGTCGAGAGATGTTACGAAAATGCTATTCTGTACGCTCTTACTGTAATTTACATCGATGTATTTTAACATTTTCGCTGCTAAAGTAACGCCGACCAAAACATTCGACGTTAGGAGTGTTGAAACTGTAAAACTATGTTTGTGATAGAATTGTAAATTTTCAAGAAGTAAATCAAAATGAACAATATTATTCCATAATAATAATAATAAAAATAAATATATAAAACTAATAATAATAAATATCTTTCAATAAATATAACGATAACCTAAAAAGTCGGCAATTTATATTAACCAACACAATAAAAGTGAAGTTAGCTGCAATGTAATATTATTCAGAATACGATTTTTAACCGCGCTGTTAAATTTGATTTAACATCGCGATGTTAGTAACATCGATGTTAAGTTTACAGCTGTTACGAATATTTGTACAGAATGACCCTATTAATCACCACTCAGCTGTTTTTTGAATTTAAAGAAGTGGAAGGTAAATGAAAAATGTTTAATGATTTTAAAATATACAATTACAGCATTTGGGCTATTAGTTTTAAATGTGCACATTTAAGCCAACCAAACTGCAAATGTCTTTATTTTTTATAACACTTAAACTGTAAGCATGTTTTGGTAATGAAGATCCGATTAAAATTGGTTGATGTACCGAATGCAGCAAAACTAATGCCACTGGGACAAAAACGTAAACGCGGACGTCCAGCAAAGGCAAAAAAGCTTTAATTGTTCAATAAAAATCGAAAGAAAACAATTTCTTTCAATTTTTTCAGTATTTATTTTTTACATTTAGAAAATGTTTCATTTAAAAATCTGGTTTTTACGTTATACATGTTATATATGTTTTTTAACATCGTGCAATACATTTTTGTACTATTTTTTGCCTTTTATTGCCGTTTAAAACGCTAATTTCATTTTTTTCTTAATATTTTATATTTTTGTCGTGCATTATCCAATTTCAGCCGTCGCTAAAATTTATTTCATCGCTGAGTTGTTTAAAAATTGTCGTGCAAGTGATAGTGAGTAGGTATAAGAAAAAAATTATCATTTTTTAAAACAGTTTTTCTATTATACTGATGTCGTGCAAACAACGTAAATTGGCGTGACTTTAAATAGTCCTCGTTTTATTAAACCACTTTGGAAAGTAATATTAAACTAAAAAGGGTTCTTTTAAATTTTGGACATTGGCAACATTAATGTCAGTTACTAATTATTTATTTTTGTGCATAATTTTATTTTAGGACTTAGGTATAGGTACACTATTTCAAAACATAATTCTTTATGTTATATGGGTTATTTTTAACATAACGTTGTTAAGCTGTACATGTACAATTGGTTAACGTATGCATTTTAACTTGATATCTCATCGAAATGGAATAGAAACTAGCTACGTGAAATTGTTAATATTCATTTGTTAGGTAATCTGCATTCCTCTAAGTATATTCTTTCTTCTATGAAGTTAAAATTAAGTTTTCCTTGTTAACTAAATCGCTTACTGAAGAATATCTTTATATGTTGTTGTATAATTTTCTTTTTATCTAATTTGTTTATAATTTTCATTTAGTATTATTATTAAATAAGAAAGCTTTTCTAGTTTATTCAAAAATGTTAACAGTTGTATTAAGCAGAAATATTTCTAAATTATTGTTATCACCATATAAACGACTGAAAACTTACATTTTTGCTATAAATCTTCCTCTTTTATGGTAATTCACCTTGTCTAAAAAAAAGCTATTTTTCAGTTTGACGCATTTTTATTGTTAAATAGTATGAGTTTATGTCGCTTTTCTACGACAAAATGTTCTAAAGAAAATTAAACAGCTCAATGCTGAAAAAATTTCGACTTTTTTATGCTTTACTTTCTTTTTTTAACCGTTTTTAAAAGAATTCTTTTGTACGCCATTAAAAAATATAAATAAACCAATCGGAATAGAACTACAAGAATAATTTGATTTTACAGAAACCAATTAAAACGGTAGCATCCAATTTCTTCCTACAGTGAATTTTATTGGATCTAGGAGATTTTTATTTAAAAAACAACAATTTTTCGTGATATACGGCTTTGAGTCTTAAATACATTTTATATTTTTGAACTTTAAAAGAAAATGTAAAAATAATTAATTTTGCCCTGTGAAAGTTAAAAGAAGCATGACAAATTTATTTTTATCCCACACAAAGAGAATGTTGAATTTTACCAGCTTTACGGAGACGCGAAAGTTACCTTTAATACCCAATTGATACACAAACAACACTATTAATTAATTATTAAAAATACCACTATTAATTAATTATTAAAAATAAATTGTTAGCAGCTGTCAATGTCTGCAACAAATTCAATCATAAGTTGACGGATTTTGATATTTTTTTGCTTGTTATCTAATCTGAATTATTATGTAGCATAAAAAACTATGCGTAAACCACGATAATAAAGTGCTCTTTTCACGGTCAAAAAGTGGCTACATATATTCTGTTGACTTAAAAATTGCCATTATACCGTCTAGAGTACCTACAAGTACCTACAAGTACCTACAAGTACCTACAAGTACCTACAAGTACCTACAAGTACCTACAAGTACCTACAAGTACCTACAAGTACCTACAAGTACCTACAAGTACCTACAAGTACCTACAAGTACCTACAAGTACCTACAAGTACCTACAAGTACCTACAAGTACCTACAAGTACCTACAAGTACCTACAAGTACCTACAAGTACCTACAAGTACCTACAAGTACCTACAAGTACCTACAAGTACCTACAAGTATCTACAAGTACCTACAAGTACCTACAAGGTACCATTTTATTTTATAAGACTGTTTTAGATTTTTGTTGTATTCTTTAACCATCTACTAAACAAACTGCAGCTCATTTGAAAATACAATGTACTGGTTCAACACTCACTTTGTCATATTAAGAACACAAAAACCAGTCTGACAAATCTCCAATTATTTATGTGTAAAATGGTATATTAAACAACGCATTTCCTATGGAATTGTGTTATGACACGAGTTCAAGTTTAAATAACGAATCGCTAAGCGATGAGTTTTTTAAAGAACGAGTGTCACAACAGCCATATGAAATAAGTTGTTTTAATATTTTTTATATTTTGCCATTTTATAAATTTTTTAATTTATTATTTTTATGTAATTACGAAAATTTTGATTTATAACATTTGACAGATTTGACATTTAAATTATGAAATGTTAATGTTTTCAAATATTTTAAAATGACTAATACACCAATAATAATATATTATATAAGTAAAAGATGATATTCATATTCACAAATACTTTTTTAAAGAACAATATAAAATTAATAAATTGCTATTAACCACAAATGTCCTTGTCAATAATCTTGTCATTAGATACTTCACTCATGTCGCCAACCATTTAAAACAAAAATTTGCGTGCGTAAATGTTACATTACGATACGCAAATGCGTTTTATAATGAAGATTTTTATAAGTGCAAGATATAAAAAATAATTTTTTTCACTACTTGCCTCTGAAGCTAACTTTATTGACTTGTTGAGGTAGTAGTCATTTGAAAGTTATTAAAAATAATCTAGATCATTGTATTTGTGAAATCGAGCCACATCGCCTAATTTCAGAACTGTTGGGTAGTGGAAGGAGGGATTTAATTCGGTAATATAACTAATAATGGGTAAATGTGTGGAGGTCCTGTTTATATTTATATTTTTTGGTTACAGTTACCTTTTTGTTTTGACATAATATATAGGTTTGATTATTATTATCATAATTGTCATATTTTACGAAAGATGTCTTCTTTCTTTTAAGAATAATAAAAAACTCTTCGTTTTAACAAAACTTCCAATATTTATTTAAAAAATTGCTTTTTTAACTTTAATGACAGCCGTTTTGCTAGAATTAGTATCGTCAGATTGACATATTGAAGTTACATTTTGTTTGTTTGTAGCTAGGTACCTGATGTTTATTAGGTAGTTATAAGGCTAGACCAAGTATGGAAGTAATAAGACATAACAATATTAAAGCCTAGATGTTATGAGCCCTAAGGGATTATCCTGGATATACTTCCCTCTAAGATCAGTATAACTGTGCAATGATATAGAAAAACCAGGAAAAAACTATATTATGCTGATCTTTACAATAACTTAATACATTTGTGTTACAATTACGTCTTATCTATGTATAAAATGAAGACTCAATCAAAGCAAACACTTTAAAAGCGGAGAACTTCCCAGATTTATTTGTTCATTAACAACTTTAAATTGTGGATCTGCTAGATGTCTTTTTATTTCAAGTTCTTCAAGGAAATCTAAATTTTGTTTTTTATTACAAGTGTGTAGTATTTGGATATCATTGATGTGTAAGCGTGAGGTTGGATGTTCAAGTAGGTGTTTTGCATAATTTGACTGTTGGAGATTCAAAAATAAATATTTTATATTTTAAATTTCATTTTATGGAATGTTATTTATTATTTTTAATAAACCTAAAAGGAGGTAATAAAATAATAAAGATATTTTAAAAAGGGATTTTAATCCCAAACAAACATTTATTTATTAAGGTTTCCAAACTAAGTTTATTATCTTACAACACTCTTTTAATAAAGGATTATATCATCTGTTCTACAGATGACCAACTACCAAACATTCTTTGTTTAATACCAAACAAAAGGTTGAAATGGAACACAAGAATATTTTTCTAAATAGTTCTTCGATAACCTTAATAGAGTAAAGATCTTTCGTCTAATAAAGTAAAATAAATATATTAAATATACAAAAAGACATTTTTATTTAAACGAGTTATTTCCATTTCCCAACAGGTTATGGGCCCAGGATACTCGCTTTAAATTAGTTCGTTTTTAAATATAATATTTTATAGTGAAAGTTAGTTCGGTAGAAAAACACTCAGTGAAAATATTAAGTGAAAATATGGAAAGTTATTCATTAAAAAGGAACATTAAAGCCTTTGATGGTGAAAAGTACAGTGTGTGGAAGTTTAGAATACGTGCGCTATTAACGGAACATGATCTGATTAAAATTATAGACCAGGACATTCCAGAAATAATTTCTGATGATTGGAAGAAGTCAGATCACGCAGCTAAAAATATTATTGTGGAATATTTAGCAGATTCATTTTTGGGGTATGTTAAACCAGAATTAAGTGCAAAAGAAATTATTAAAAATTTAGACAAAATATACGAGAAAAAGAGTTTAGCTACTCAGTTAAATTTAAGAAAGAAATTATTAAGTCTTAAATTACAAGGAGAAAACAAACTGTTAAAACATTTTAATATATTTGACGATATAATTTCTGAATTGATAGCTGCTGGAGCAAAATTAGATGAGGCAGATAAAGTATCTCATCTCTTACTAACACTACCTAATTTATATAACGGTGTGATCACGGCAATAGAAACTCTTTCAGAAGATAATTTGACTTTAGCTTTTGTCAAAACAAGACTTCTTGATCAAGAAATAAAATTAGAAAATGAAAATCGAGATACAAGTAGAAAAGTCCTTCACGTAGAATCTTTTAAAGAAAAAAGAAAAACATTTAATCCAAATAATAATTGGAAAAGGTAAGCCCTTAAATAATTTAATAATTGTTGATTTCATAATTAATGAAAGAATTATTAATACAGCTAATAAATTAATAGATTATCATATATGGCATCAAAGATTAGGTCATATTGGTAAAAATAAATTTTTAGAATTGAAAAAATAAACAAGAGGTAGAAGATGTAGTTCAAATTAAAAATATTTTACCAACTGATAAATTATGTGAATCTTGTATAAACGGTAAACAATCACGGTTACCACCTAATAAAGAAAAAAAAACAAAAACTACATTAGGCAACCATTATTTATAGTTCATTCTGATGTTTGTGGTCCAATCACTTCTACCAAAATAGATGATAAAAACTATTTTTTAATTTTTGTTGATGAATATACACATTAGTGTGTAACATATTTAATTAAATACAAATCCGATGTATTCTCAATGTTTAAAGATTATGTAGCTAAAAGTGAGGCTCACTTTAATTCAAATTTAGTAAATTTATATATTGATAATGGAAGGGAATACTTATCTAACGATATGAAAGATTATTGTATACAAAAAGGAATTACGTTTCATCTAACAATTCCACGAACTCCTCAATTAAATGGTGTGTCCGAAAGGATGATAAGAACGTTAACAGAAAAAGCTCGAGCTATGCTAATTGGTGCTAATCTAAATAAAATATTTTGGGGTAAAGCAGTATTAACTGCTACTTATTTAATAAATATAACACCAACAAGAGCTTTAAAACAAACAAAAACACCATACGAATTGTGGCATTATAAAAAACCACAAATAAAATATTTAAAAGTTTTTGGTTCTACTGTATTTGTACATAATAAAACCAGTAAAACAAAATTTGATAATAAATCATGGAAAGGAATACTGGTAGGTTACGAACCAAATGGATATTTGGTTTGGAATGAGGAGAAACAGAAATCTATAACTGTTAGAGATGTGATTGTTGATGAAACGAGTTTCTTAAAAACAAGACCTATTTCAAAATTAAAAACTGATAATTTTGATTACAATTTAAATAATGATTCTGTATGTAATAATAAATTAAGTAATGAATCAAAATCTATACATGAAGTAGATGAATCTAAAATTTTTGATAAAGAAAAATTAGAATTTAATCAAAATAAAGTACCTGAGAAAAGAATTAAATTAGATTTAGAAAATGGGGAAATCATTAAAAATGTAGAAAGTCAAGTAATTAATAAACCAAAAAGAAGTGAAAGAATTAAAAACAAACCACCTATTTCATATAACGAAAATATACACGAGCACATGATGTGTGCTCAATCACTTATATGTACGATCCCAACTTCATATGAAGAAATAAAAAATAGGAAAGATAGGGAGCAGTGGGAACAAGCAATACAAGAAGAGATAAATTCATTACAAATTAACAAAACTTGGGTACTAGTAAAACAACCAGAAAAAAAAATATTATAGATTGTAAATGGGTGTTTGCAATTAAAAATAACGAATTTGGTAATTCAATGAGGTACAAAGCCAGACTAGTAGCTAAGGGGTTTGCTCAAAAATATCTAATTGATTATAATGAAACTTTTGCGCCTGTTGCTAGAATCACCAGTTTTAGAGTTATAATTGCATTTGCTAATCAATTTGATTTGTTAATACATCATATGGATGTGAAGACAGCATTTTTAAATGGACACTTAAAAGAGGAAATATATATGAAAGTTCCCCAGGGTGTTAAGAGCAATAAAGGTCTAGTATGTAAATTAAATAAAGCCTTGTATGGGCTTAAACAAGCAGCAAGGTGCTGGTTTGAAGTTTTTGAAAATGCTCTATTGGAAAAAGGTTTTAAAAATTCATTAGTCGACAAATGCATATATATTTTAAATAAAGGGAGTACAAATAAAAACATATATGCAGTATTATATGTTGATGATTTAGTAGTAGTGACTAAAGATATCACAACAATGAATAATTTTAAAATTTATTTAATGAATAGATTCTCAATGGTAGACTTGAAAGAAATTAAATTGTTTTTAGGTATTAGAATATTTAGAGAAAAAGATAAAATATTCTTAGATCAATCAGCATATATTTGTACTGTGCTTAAAAGATTTAAAATGTACGATTGTAATGCTGTAAATACCCCATTAGAGAGTAAAATAAATTATGAAGCTCTTAATTCAGATGAAAATTATGAAGCACCTTGTCGTAATTTAATAGGTTGTTTAATGTATATAATGATATGCACAAGACCAGATTTATGTGTAGCAGTTAATATTTTAAGTAGATTTATGAATAAAAATAATAAAGAAATCTGGAAATGTCTTAAAAGAGTTCTTAGGTATTTAAAAGGAACTTCTAGTTTAAAATTAACATATTCAAGAAATAATTATAAAAATATTTTAGTTGGTTATGTAGATTCTGATTGGGGTGGCGATCAAAGTGATAGAAAAAGTACAACGGGATATATATTCAAATTGTTTGATGAGTGTACCATAAGTTGGTGTACACGAAAACAAAATTCAGTAGCAGCTTCATCCACAGAAGCAGAATATATGGCTTTATATGAAGCTGTACGGGAATCGCTTTGGTTAAAATCACTATCAACAAGTATCAATATAAATATTGATAAAGAAATAATCATTTTTGAAGATAATAATGGATGTATTAGCATTGCTAAAAATCCAACAAATCATAAAAAATCTAAACATATTGATATAAAATATCATTTTTCGCGAGAGCAGATAGAAAAGAAATTAATAAAGTTAAAACACATCTCGACAAGTGAACAAATAGCAGATATTTTAACAAAACCACTACCAGGACCTAGATTTTTAAAACTTAAAATAATGATGGGATTAAAATAATATAAAATTAATTAATTAATTTTTTTTTAATGTTCATAAACCTAAAAATAAATAAATTAAATATAAAAAAAAATCTAAGATTTAAAATGGATTTCATATTCACTTTTTAATATAAATTTTCAACAGGTAATCAAACAGCACCACCAGAGGCCACAATGTTAGAACATCAAGTGAAGAAATAAATAATAATATAAATAATTAAATAATTTACTAATTTTCAATATTAAGGTGAATGGTCTGATTGGGTTTTTCTGGGTTTCCCTAATCCTTGCAACAAATGTTGGACCAATGTAATCTTCCCAGAATAGATGAAAGGTCTTTGCAAAATTAAGTTAAATATTCTTTAATAATTAATATGTTTATTTATTATGGATTTATTTTTGAGAGGGCGTGTTGGGAAAAATAAATATTTTATATTTTAAATTTCATTTTATGGAATGTTATTTATTATTTTTAATAAACCTAAAAGGAGGTAATAAAATAATAAAGATATTTTAAAAAGGGATTTTAATCCCAAACAAACATTTATTTATTAAGGTTTCCAAACTAAGTTTATTATCTTACAACACTCTTTTAATAAAGGATTATATCATCTGTTCTACAGATGACCAACTACCAAACATTCTTTGTTTAATACCAAACAAAAGGTTGAAATGGAACACAAGAATATTTTTCTAAATAGTTCTTCGATAACCTTAATAGAGTAAAGATCTTTCGTCTAATAAAGTAAAATAAATATATTAAATATACAAAAAGACATTTTTATTTAAACGAGTTATTTTCATTTCCCAACATTGACTTATCTGGTTGTTTTAATCTATATGCTCTTAAATGTTCGTTAAATCTTACTTCAAAATTTCTTTGTGTTTGACCTATATATACAGCATTACACTTTGGACAATTAATTTTGTAAACACCAGATTTTTTAAATTTAGGTAATTTTGTTTTTACTTTTAACAATTTTGTACCAACATTATTTTGTGTTTTAAATGATATTAATGCTGATGTTGCCGAAGACATTATTTTTGAATTTTTATTAGAAATACTTCCACAATATGTAATATTTTTATAACTTTTAATTTCTTTAGTTTGCTTAGGAAATATTAGGTTTAGTGACACTTTCTGTTCTTGAACACCTACTTGAACATCCAACCTCACGCTTACACATCAATGATATCCAAATACTACACACTTGTAATAAAAAACAAAATTTAGATTTCCTTGAAGAACTTGAAATAAAAAGACATCTAGCAGATCCACAATTTAAAGTTGTTAATGAACAAATAAATCTGGGAAGTTCTCCACTTTTAAAGTGTTTGCTTTGATTGAGTCTTCATTTTATACATAGATAAGACGTAATTGTAACACAAATGTATTAAGTTATTGTAAAGATCAGCATGATATAGTTTTTTCCTGGTTTTTCTATATCATTGCACAGTTATACTGATCTTAGAGGGAAGTATATCCAGGATAATCCCTTAGGGCTCATAACATCTAGGCTTTAATATTGTTATGTCTTATTACTTGCATACTTGGTCTAGCCTTATAACTACCTAATAAACATCAGGTACCTAGCTACAAACAAACAAAATGTAACTTCAATATGTCAATCTGACGATACTAATTCTAGCGAAACGGCTGTCATTAAAGTTAAAAAAGCAATTTTTTAAATAAATATTGGAAGTTTTGTTAAAACGAAGAGTTTTTTATTATTCTTCATAAGATGGACTTCCAAAAAGTAAGGGTTAGTACAATCAATTTAATTATCTTATTTCTATTTGTACTGTTTGGTGATACTGATATAAACCCGAAAGCGAAAAGCATGGCTGACGGAGATAATGTTAGTGAAATCAAGATTACTAAATTGCTAATTTTTTGTACAAGCAATCCCAAATTATGGTTTATGCAAGTTGAAGCCCAATTTGAGTAGAACAGGGTTAAATCTGACAATACTAAATATTTTACCATTATATCTGCATTGGACACCACTGAGCTTCAACAAGTATCTGACTTATCATGAATCCTCCCATACAAGATAAGTACGAAACTTTGAAGAATCAGCTTATTAGTCATTTTGCAGAATCAGAAAGCAAACAGTTGCAAAATTTACTTACATGTCTAGAACTAGGAGATAGAAAACCTTCCCAGCTCCTCCGTGAGATGAAAAATTTAGCTAAGTGACAAAATTTTAACAACTTTGTGGCTACAACGTTTGGCTGTTCGTGTACAAATGGTCCTATCTACAAGCGAAGATCTAGCAGTAAAAAAGATGGCCGAAATAGCAGATACAATTTTGGACCTTAGGGAGATTAATTCTGTTCACAGCAGTGTAGATGGTATATCTCGTTACACTTTACCTTCTTCTTCAAAGTCATCCAACATTCTCGAACCAAAAATTCAAAAATTGATAGGAATGATCCCGAAACTTTAAAATAATATATCTCAACAAAACTATCATGGTGAACGTATAGCTCGATCACGATCGCTTTCGAGAGACAGATCAGCAAACCCCGGTTTTTGCTATTACCATCAACGTTTTGGAAAGATGCACGAAAATGTTTGAAACCATGTAATTTTCAAACAATTTTACCAGCTACATTATCGGAACACTAAATATCTCGTCCTCAGTTAAGGCGTTGGGAAACGAAAAAGCTTTTGCTCAAAATCGCCTTTTTGTTACTGATAGATGTATGGAGTTCCTTATTGATATTGGTGCTGATGTTTCTGTTATTCCAAAACCAGCAAGTTTCAAAACTAATGTTCTTCTTTTAATCTGTTTGCAGCAAATGGTTTAGCTATTAAATCTTATGGCCACAAATTGATAAACCTAAATTTTTCTCCTAGACGTTCGCTAAAATGGCAATTCATGATTGCATCTGTAATAAAAACGAAGACCCATGCAACAGAGCAAGAAAAAGATGAGCTAAATCAGATTCTGAGAGCAAAAAGCGCTTCGTTAAAACTTCGTTAAAAATTTTACTCCGACTGATTCAAACAATTTTTTGTGACATAATTGGAAATAAAAGCAGGCCATTCTTTCCGAAAAAATTACGGAATATCGTTTTTGACAATATACACAATTTGGCTCTTTCAGGGCCATAGAAAACCTTAAAACTAATCCAGGACAGGTATGTTTGGTCTGAGAAGAGATGTTACGCAGTAGACAAAATTTTGTATTTTTTGTATTTGCCAGAAATCGACAATCCATCAGGGAATTTGCAGTTCCTGACAAAAGCTTTAAACAAGTGCCCATAGTCGGCCTGCTTCCTTCGTGCAAGGGATTTAGATATTGCCTTACGATGATTGACCGCTTTACAAGATGATCATCTGCAGTACCAATAGAAAATATCACTGCTGAAAGTGTAGCGGCAGCGTTTTGTGCAAATTGGATTCGTATGTCTGGAACAGCTGGTGTTATAACAACCGATCAGGAATGTCAGTTTAAATCGTCACTTTTTCGGTTAGCAGTATTTAATTTTAACATTCAAAAATCTTGAATATATTTCGAGATATTAAAAAAACCCAACTTTATTTACATTATTGCTTTTAACTTTTGCTATTTTTTTCTGCTCTTTTTGCAACCTTTTTTAAATGATAATAATATTCCGGATCAAATGACACAGTTAAAAAGGGATATTGTGGTTTATTTGTTGTATTTGTGCAAACTGGAGAATTTTTATGTATGGTCGCTGAGAAAATAGCGGTGGATATATCAAACTATTTATCATATAGACTTTTTTATATGTCAAAAAACCCTTTAACTAACTAATATTGGATAATAATCTAGATTAAATGAAACCTTATTCCTAATTTTCGGTGAATATTAAAATAATTTATAAAAAATCGTATTTGTAAACCTGACTATGCATGAGAATTGAGGATTTGCTCTTATTTTATACAATGTTGCCACAAGGTAATAGAAGATTGAGGATATCGAAATTTATGAACAGAAATAATTAAATTCTATAATTTTAACTACGCCGAAATTCTCTCTCTCTCCTTATTTTTTTATTTTTTTTTAAATGATAAAAAATTACAAACTATTAAAAAATCAACTAAGTAGAGCGAGGTAATCTTTTTTGTTTTGGCAGGCATGGCCACAACTGTATGCTTTTAACCAAGGTAGACAAATACAGGAACTACTTGATTAAGAATTAAATCTCAATCCATTTGACAGAATGTGAAGTTAACTGAGGCAAAGACAAAATGAAAAAAATATTTTTCCTTACTTACTTAATAGTCCACCTACCCATTCAAAAATGAAAATCAATTAACATCCATGTATTTTTACAGCATAATACAAAACAAAATTTATTGGATATGTTATTGATGGCATTGCCATGTGTAATTTCATGAGAAACATGAGTGACTGGTGACACGTCAAAAACTTTTATTAGTTTAAAAAACTAATATTTAAGAAAAAAGAATGCCGTTAGTGATAAAAATGCTATATGAGCCACGGTAGAAAAGTATAAAATTGTCTTGGATGCATTAAAGCTTCGCTTTCCGGTCTTTAATGGATATCACTTTTCTACCTTGGCGCATCATTAATATTTTATTAATAGCCGATGTTTTATATAAATACTGTTCATCGTCTTCTTTGACTTGGGATAACTCTGTTTGTCTTTTTTGTAGCCGCTCTATTCTTTTGATAAAGAAGACCAACTATGAGCCCATCTCTTTCGCGGTTGTCTTGGTAGTCTTTTTCCTCGGCTTGACTGGTATGTCTTCATCCATTCGTTCAAAATCTTATAAATTACCTTCTTCTTACCTTTACAAAGATAACAGGAAATAACACCAAAAGTATAATATTTCTTATGGGAAGATATTCTTATATCGTTGATTCTACTAAATAAACCAATCAGATTCAGGATACATACATGCGTAATGGCATGTTTGTTGTTGCACTGTTAATGTTCAGAAAATTATAGAATCCATTAAAAGAGCTCCAGGGAACCTTTCTTATGGTCCTGATGGCATTCCACTTTATGTATGTTTATTTTTGGAAACTTAGTTTTATTTTTCCAATTATAGGGATGTGTCTGCAATCTAAAATACCAAAACTACTATATTTCCGTATTTCTAAAAACTCTGTCTTGAGGTACACATTAATTCAAACAACATGGTTTCACAACTGGAAAATTCACTATCCCTAATCTACATTGTTATGAAAATTATATCTAACAGCTTTTGAAAATAAACTTTTATAAAACTGTTATATATACTTCTTACCAAACCCTTCTTTCAGTTCGTCATAGTTCATTCATTTCTTTCTAACAAATTAAGTTTCAGCCGACAGAAAAAACTGTAGTTCCGTGATTATTTCTCAAACAATATCAAAACAATGCAGAGCTTATGAGTAATTAACGTATATTCGCGTATTTTGAATGCTCCCAACTTCTAACCAATTAATCATGCAAATTTAAAAATATTTTGTCGTAGAATACTGTAATGCAAATGCCCCTTTACAGTGTCAAACACTGAAGTGTCACAATTGTCGTTCGAGTCAGTATTTTACGTTATTTTATGTGTTAAACACGCTATAAAGTGAAAAAATTAATTTTATATTCATTATATTCAAACAATCTAAAATAGTTTTTATAGTGTAAAAGTATCAACTTTTTGGCAACTATTTGATAAATTTTTCATTTTTAAGAATCTCATAAATACTAATGTTTTGTTTTTTAAATCCAAGGTGCAATAAAAGTTAGTTTCATAATTAGCTGAATACGATCCTGACAACTGTCAGATTTGCATAGAATTACATGCAATAATACTCAACATTCTCAAAATAGTGTATGACGTCACAAACTATGACGAACTGAAAGAAGGGTTTGGTAAGAAGTATATACGGATTTTACATAAGCTTTCGATATAGTAACTCAATAATTATATAAAAAATTGTTACTGTCAAAATTATTTGTGGTGGGTATAGGAAGTCTATTAACTTGGCTACAAAGTTATCTGTCGAACAGAAAGCTGCGTTTGATCGGTAATAAATGTGTTTGTTATAGGTAAAATCTTGTACCAATCTTCTTCAATTTATTCATTAATGATGTGTAGAAAGTTGTATGGAGCAGTTGTTGCTTATTATTTGCTGATTATTTTAAGGTTCATTAAGAAAATTAAAGTTTTATTTGATTCCAGTATGCCAAAATTTAAGTAATTTGGTGTATTGGTGTGGTATGGTGGTATGAGCTACTGTAATGTGGTAAATGCCACATTACATTCTCGAGAAATTTGAACTTCTCTGACTTTATTTATAGCATACAAAATATAAATCCTGCTATAACCAATGAAATAAGAGAAAATTCAATAAAACACACTATCGTCGGGCCGTAAGGAAAAAAATAAAAATGGTATTCAAGAAAAAATAATTTTCAAAGTGATACAATAGACTTAGCCGTAATAAAAAAAATAATATTACAAAGATCAAATTCTTATACCAAATATAAATCATATAAAAGTAAGAAGTAAAAAAAATTGAATTTAATGTTTCAAAGATGAGATAACTAGAATTAAGAATGTCTGTCAACAGGGCAAATCGTTGAAACAATTACTAATAGTAGGGGAGCCCAAGCATAGATTTCTGAATTTACTAAAGCGCGGCAGATTAATATACAGAGGGATACCTTCTACTCTGTTAAGTACTTTTACCATATATAAGTCCTTAATATACAAGGGTACGTCTAGGGTAGCCAATCAGATTAGTAAAAAAAAATCGACCCTCAAATTAATTCGAGCTCGTCAGATTAATAGAAAGTAAGTTAGTTACATGGAAAAAAGCGTCAATTTCAATATTCTGACGATTTGACCATGATATAATAAGAGAATAAGCGAGTAATTAGTTTGCAAAAAAAACGTCACCTGGAAGTATTTGAGCGTGTTTTTTTTCTAATTTGAAGGAAATCATGTAAAAATTACGGATATAACACAATCTGACGGTTTCTACAACGTAAAAAAGCTAAAATTATTGGTAAAGTGAGGTACGTGCAGGTGCTGAGAACTATGTTTTTCCTACTCCGGGCCTCTCTCTCCTTCTCACTCTTTCTCTATTTCTCACTCTCTCGCACCGTCCCCACACATACTTTCTGCGGCCATGACGCCTCAACGAGGTTGAGATTTGTAACGCTTTGGTGTGTTTATTGTGTTTTAAAATAGTTTAATAAGTTCAACATAAATCTAATGAGCTTCAGTATTTCAAGGTCACTACTTTTTTACATTTTCAAAAATCGGCTGTGAGTTCTGACTGCATCCAAATCGTCAGTCTTTTGAATATGATACCTTTTAGAGGTCACTTAACCTAACCTTACCTAGCTGATAGAAAGTACTTAGTTACCTATAGTTTTAGTTTGTTTACTTAGTGTACTTTTTGAAGTAATGTCAGATTGACTGATAAACTATATAATAAAAAGTCAGTTAAAATTTGAGAAGGTTTTTCTCTGTTTCCAAAGTTTTCTTCACGACCAAGTAGCTTTACTGTTGAAATATTGGTATAACAGGTCGTTATTACCGTATTCTGATCATTTGGAGGCCCCGGCGAGATTTCCATTTCCTTTGATAGAGCTATTGTAGAATTACAAAATATGGAGAAGATCATAAAAACTTTGGACCTACACAGAACCTCATTTACAAAGATTTTCGATGCAACGAACGAACTTTTAATCAAAGAAAATCCAGACATGAATCAAGTAAGGAGCAATTTACACGTTTTGGAACAAAAAATGCATATTCTAACTCAGTTAGATGAAAAATACCTTGAATTATTACTTGATCAAGATTCAGAAGATATTGATCTACACTATGAGATGGCAATTATAGATGATTTCATGTGTAAATTTTCATCTCTTAAGATTAAAATTGGAACGCATCAGGTTAGTTCGACAGTCGTAGATTCGTTAGATAGAAATGCACCAAGTACCTCGTCTTGCTGTAGTCAAAATTACTGCAAATCACAATTGAAGTATCCTCACATTGAATTTAGAAAATTTGGCGGTGACATTCGAGATTGGTTGTCATTTTGGAGCCAGTTCAAAAGATATCACGAAGATCAAAAACTCCCTAATGAAGAAAAATTACAATTTTTAATCCAAGCGACCATTCCTAAATCACGAGCACGCCAAATTGTTGAGAGCTATCCACCCGTGGGAGAAAATTATCCTAAAGTGATCGAAAGCTTAAAAAGGCGCTTTGGAAGACAAGACCTGCAGATAGAAGTATACATACGAAAACTTTTGAAGTTAGTTTTAAACAACGTTAACAAATCAACGAAACTAAACACCTTATACGACCAAATTGAAGCACAACTTCGTTCCTTAGAAACTTTAAATGTGACATCCGATACTTGTTCTGCTATGCTGTTTCCCCTAGTGGAATCATGCCTTTCAGAAGATCTGCTACGAGTTTGGGAAAGATCAACTTGTTTCAATGATGATGATAGCTCGAAGGTTCGTATCGACCAACTCATGAATTTTTCGCGCAAGGAAGTCGAAAGCGAATAACGAGTTGCACTAGCCATGTCTGGTTTTGGTGATAAATTCCGACGTAAGGAATTCCCTAAAGACATTCCTACAGCTACTGGACTGTTAGCAAATAATACGAGAAAATTACAATGTCTCTTTTGTCGCGAAGCGCATTATAGTTCCGATTGTCCTGAAGCTAAGAAGAAATCGATTGCTGAATTAAGGAAAATTCTTTCAGAGAAGGGTCGATGCCATGCCTGTCTGAAATTTGGACATATAGCTATTAAATGCAGAACTGCTGTTAAATTGAAATGTGAATCCTGTGAAGGTAAACATGTGACGTTAATGTGTCCAAAATCTAACAAATCATCAACTGAAGAAAATGGACCTACGACCACAGAAGGCTTATATAATACTTTCAGTAACCCCACTTACAACGAAGGATTCTTGCAAACATTGGTGGTCAATTTGAAAAGCAAAAACGCAACTCGTCCTGTAAGAATTATTATTGACACAGGATCTCATAGATCATACATCAATAGCACAGTAGCCAAAGAAATGGGTTATGAAGTGCTGAGAAAAGAAGAACTCATTCACGCTCTGTTTGGTGGTATTTCAACTAACGTTACCCCTCACAATTGCTATCGTGTCTTTCTGGAACATCCCGACAAAAGTTACAGTTGCCATTTTAAAGTTTTGGACCAATCAGTCATCTGTACCAATGTATTGGGTATCCGAAATGGTCCATGTATGAAAGAACTGGAAGACAACATAAAAGTTAATGACAAAAGCCATGCACCTATTGAAATCCTAATTGGTGCTGACATAGCAGGCAAACTCTTTTGTGGTGAACAATACGTTTTGAAATGTGGATTAGTTGCTATGAAAACTAAGCTAGGTTGGACACTGATGGGCAAAGTTAACATTCCTCCACAAGATGCACGACAATCTGCCAATATGATTGCTTTATCCCTCCTGTCAAGCACATCAAAATTAACAGATTTGTGGACCCTTGATGTTTTGGGCATTGAGAATCCTGAAGAATTGAAATCTAGTGTAATAAATTACAATTAAAAATAAATTCAATGTTTGTATAATTATAGTTTAAATTGATGTTGTTATCTAATTATTGTTTTTATGTTTTTAAATTTTTATTTTTAAAATTTTGTGGGGCTATAATTTATATTAATTTGTTTTTCAATTTTATTCAGTATTTATTAATCTCATAACACCTCAAATCTCTTTATTTTGTTACCATTATATAAAAAAATTTTTCAAACTCTAACTATGAAATTATTATAGTTTTAAATTTGATCTACTTAAATCAATTTTCAAAATATAAAAGACTCTTATCAACAGAAGTCGGTTCAAAAAAAATAAAATCCAACGATGAAACTATTTATTTTACTTATTTTATCAAAATTTTATTATACCTTATTCCTACTGAATGTTGTGACTATGGTTTTTCTTGTGCGCATTTACCCACGCACAAAAGAAACACGTGATATTTTACTGTTATTTCAAAGAGCAAACTGAGAGGTAGGAAATAGCGTGTGCATCAGTTTTAACAAGATGTGTAAGCAGTTTGTTTATTCAAAATCAAAAATATATCAAAATGGTGGTCTAAAGATATTGAAATCTATTTTTACAAACTTTATAATTATTGGGAAAGTGAATGTAATAAGTGATATCAAAAAACATACCGTATTTCACTTGTCGCTTGTGTATAGTGCTGAATTACTCCATTTACGGCTTCTTACACAGGATATTCTAAACACGTGGAACCATCAACGAGTGGATGCTTGGATTTCGAGTACTTCTAGTGGATAATTATCTCGTTCTCACCATGTTATAAAATTATTAGAAAGTTTTATTGCTTCTCCAGACGTCCCATGTTTTAGATCACAAGGTTAGTAGAATAAAATTTTATTTTATTTCGTGTATATAGTTTTTATTATTATAAAAATCCCATTTCCAATTATTATTAGCTTATAAATTTGTCTTAACTTGTACATAGGGTTATTATGCGGCCATCTTTATTTTTAACAATAGTCGGCCATTGATTTATGGTAATTTTTAAAATATACTGACGTGGAGTGGCCTTTTTATCAATTTAGAATGCTCCCGAATTTTCTTTTCCAAGGGCTTATATACCCTCGGTCAAAATTGCATAATGGCTGCCTTTTCGAGCGTGTTTTGTTTTTTTATAACCTCTCTTACATCAAATTTTTGAAAAATTGACTTTTTAATTATACATTTTCTGACCTTAAAATTGTTTCAAATCAAATCTGTGTAATTAATTTCATTATAAATTAACATTTTTAGAATTTTAAAATCAATTTTTTCTTATTAAAACAGCTGACTTTGTGGAGTAAACAATGTCAGCCATTTTGACAATTATTAATATAAAATTTAACAATTGTGAGCTAATATCTCTTTTTGGCCAATAATTTTAACAAAAACTGAAATTTTACATATTCAAATATGATCAGATAACTTTTATTTTCAATGACACCGCTTATATTAGCTTTTATTTGCTTTTAAAATTTACTACGTCATAGCGATTCAAATACAAAATTTATCAAATAAAAGAGTTAATAATATCCAAAATCATCAAAGAACGACTTAAAATTAATTACCTTACAACAAAATACAATTATAACAAATAGTAATATCAATTAATCATCTAATATTAAGTTTAAATGTCTTTCCACTACAAGCACATCTTTTAAGTTTATGATCCGCAGTTTTTAATCATCACTTCACTATTTATAGTGTTTTTATTGACTTTATCATTCATAATGTCCTTGATTAAACTTTTATTAAACAGTCTTAGCTTGTAAACAAACACATCACTTTCTTACAGTTTTATTTTTACATGTAATATATTTCAATATCTTTATTTTTTTAGATTAGATTCTGACTTAAGTATTGTATTTTATCAAAAACTGATATGTACCAGAAAATAGGAAGTACTGGACTTGTACTATCATCCGATACATCAAACTACAGGACTCATCACTTGATGCTTAATTAAATTTGAAAATATTATTTGGGGTAAGTAAAATCTATTTATCAAATTATAGTCATTGTCTATGATTTATTTATTTTGCTCTATCATCTAAAATTAACTTCTTGAGGTTTAAATTTTTGTACCTTATACTACCAACTGAATACAGTTGAATAATCTCTATTTTATATGATAAATTTAAATAATCTAAACCTACTTATTCTTATTTTATAGCTACTTATAAAAAAATTATTGAACTTATTATTTTTAACATTGATTATAAATTATTTGGATTTTAATCTACTAATAATCTTTAATACTTTAATACTACTTTAATCTTACTAATATTGTATTCTTATGATTCATTATTAACATATTCTAATACTTATTTTATTTTTTATTTTTAGCTTAAACAAAATAGTATCTTGGACTTTGATTCTTGGATCGACTACTGGTGTTAGTGCTCATTCTTTTGAACTCATTTTATCAAGATATTTATGTGTTCTTGTGTGAATTAAGATTTACTGGATTGGCTTAAATAAAGAAATTTTTTGGTGTATTGATTGTTTAATGAAAAGATTTGAAAATAACATCCCTGTTGAATAGTTTATTTCAATTCAAGTTATATTTTGGGTAAGTTATATTTATTATTATTTTAAAACATTACAAATTTCCCCCAATTTAATTTTAACAAATTATTACTCTGTAATAATTTTTAAAATTTAATTCCATTTTATTTCCTCTAAATCTATTACTCTTCAAATTCTACTTTGTTATCTTTTAATTTAAACATATACCTTAATTGTATCTTATAAACAATCTTCATTAATATTTAACATAAATTCTAATTCATAGAGTTGTATATAACCACTAACTATTCATTGATAACTCATACTTTATTCCTAATTTTTAAAATACAATATAATATTTACTTATTCTAGTATCTACATCTTAAACTATCTTATATTCTAAATTTAGCTAGATTTTTAAAATGTTGTATCATTGGTGGTATGCGTATAAGTTTTTAACGTTTACCTTTCCCCTTAGTAAATTGTTATGTGGATTTCTTAAAATATAACTGTTTTCGAAAGCTTTTTCGATTATAAACGGTCCTATAAACGGTAATTTTAATTTTGCACACTCATTATTTCTTTTATTAGCTACCTGTAGTGACCTTTCAATTACCCAATCCCCTTCTTTGAATACCGTTGGTTTCTTTAAATTTTTGTATCTCCTTTTTATATACCTGTCTGCATTTCTTTTTAATTTAATGTTAACCTTCTCAATTAAACTATTGTATTGTTCTTTGTTTTCTATGATCCATGGTCTGTCTGGTTCAATATTTTTCATTAACTTTATGGGTGTTTCTTGTGTTGCTGTACTTGGTGTATTATTTATAAAGTATTCTATGTCTTTAATATTATTTTCCCAATTTCTATGTTCATTGTGTGTCAAGATTCTAAGATATTTTATTATTTCTTTTATGTACCTCTCTGTAGGATTAGATGCAGGGTGTCTAATACTTGTAAATGTTAGGATAATATTATTTTTATTCATAAAATTTTTAAACCTTTTATTATTAAAATAAGTAGCGTTATCTAAAATACATCTTTTTGGTTTCCCTACTTCTTCAAAATACCTTAACATTATTTCACAGATTACTTTAGTGTTCGTTTTACTAGTGGGTTTAATATAAATAAATTTTGAAAAATTGTCTACAATAACTAAAATGTTTTTATTTCCCTGATAGCTTTTAATTAAGTTTGACATGAAATCTATTGATATAACTTCTAATGGTTTTTCTGAATTTATTGTTTTTGGTATATTCTCATTGTGAAAATTCTTTTCTTTGCTTAATTGACATATTCCGCAGAATTTGATCACTTCTTTAACTATTGCTAGATCTTTCTTGCAAATATAGTTTTCCCTCCATATCAGCCATGTTTTCCTAACTCCACAATGTCCGTATGATTGATGAATCTCAGTTATTATTTGTTTTGCCAACTCCCTTGTAATGATGTATAATTCATTTTCTTGTAATCTCTTGTAGTAAATACCATCCTTTTCCAATGCCCTTTGTTTTTCTTTGTCTGACAAACTAATTTGATTCTTCTTTATTTTCTCTAATGAAAATATACCTTCCTGTTGTTTTAAAATATTTAAACCTACTTTAATTGAATTTTTACCTCTTTTATCTACCCCATCCATTCTACTTAAATAATCTGCCACTATATTTGACTTCCCAGTTACATATTTAATTTCAAAAGAATATTCCTGTAATAATAATGCCCATCTATGAATTCTATTGTTGCCAAATTTATTGTTTAAAATTGAAGTTAATGATTGATTATCAGTTTCTATTGTAAATTTATTCCCTAATAAGTAAAATCTAAATTTAGTAACGCAAAAAATGATACTCCCTAGTTCTAACTCACTCACACTATAATTTTTCTCATGTTTTTTGGTAGTTCTTGAAATGAACCCAATAGGTACCTCTATATTTCCCTGTCTTTGTATTAAAACCCCAGCATATCTATTTATTGAAGCGTCTGTTTTCAATATGAATGGCAAATTGTAATCTGGATAGTAAATTTTTAATTTATTTTCAAAAACATTTTTAATTTTATTAAAAGCATTTTCCTTTTCTTCATCCCATTTCCATAATACCCCTTTCTTTAACAAATTAATCAATGGTAACTCTAACTCACTAATATTAGGTACTAATCTTTTGAAATAATTTATTGTCCCAAGAAACCCTCTTAATGTTTTTAAATTGTTTGGCGATTTGAATTCTCTAATTAATTTTATTCTGTCTGGATCCATTTCTATACCCTTGTCATCTATTTTATATCCCAAATAAATTATGCTTGTTTTAAAAAATTGACATTTGTCCCTATTTAATTTTAAACCTGCTTCATCTAGACTTTTTAATGCAATTTGTAAATGTCTAATGTGTTCTTGTTCATTATTAGAAAAAATTAAAATATCATCAATATAATGCAAAATGAACTTTTCATGTTTATTTAAAATTTGATGTAATGCTCTTACTAATGCAGAACATGCTCCTTGTATCCCGAATGGTACAACACAAAACCGATATATTACCCCATCTACTGAAAAACCTGTAAAATCTCTCGAATCTTTATGTAATGGTATTAACCAAAAACTATGAACCAAATCTAATTTCGAAAATACTTTAGCATTTGTTATCCTACCTAAAATTGCATCTATTGACATTGGTGCTTCATACTCAGGTACGGTATATTTGTTAATTGTTCTGGCGTCTAAACATATT
This sequence comes from Ophraella communa, assembly GCA_035357415.1. Classification (NCBI taxonomy): domain Eukaryota; kingdom Metazoa; phylum Arthropoda; class Insecta; order Coleoptera; family Chrysomelidae; genus Ophraella; species Ophraella communa. The sequence continues at coordinate 21,106,992 of CM068995.1, forward strand.
CTGATGTCTCCATTCTTCTTTTGTACAACTACTAGCGGATTGATGTACGGTGTATTGCTTCTTTCAATTATTCCATCTTCTTCCAATATTTCCAATTCTCTCTTCACCCTGTCTTTTAACTTGTATGGTATAGGATATGCCTTCACTTTAAAATTCTCAATATTTTTCACCTCCATCTTATGTTCATACTTGCCAGCTACTCTTGGCTCCTTGGACATAAGTTTTCTATACTTCAATAACAATTCTTTTACTGTATTGTAATATTTTCCATCACAATCTAAACTCTCATTTTCCAATACATCTTCTTCATCTCTTCTACCTACTTCATATCCATTATTTTCTTCTTTATCATTTTCATAATCACTTTTAATACACTTAATACTCTTCTTATTATCTTCTATCTCTTCTACCATATTCATTGATATCCATATACCATCTAACCTTATTTTCTTTTCTTCATAATTGATTATAGTTTCTAATTTTTCTAGTATATTATTCCCAATTATTACATCACAATCTAAATTAGGTACAGCTAGTAATTGACAATTTACAATGATTTTATTTAAATTTATTTTAATGTCATAGAGTTTATTTACTTCACACAACTTTTTATTGTTAATACCGGTTAATACTACCTTTTGAATTTTCATTTCTTTTTCTTTTATATTATTTAATTTTGATATTAATTTTAAATCTATTAAAGAGGTTTCGCTTCCTGTATCAATTAAAATTTGAACTGTTTTGTCATTAATTTTACCCTGAATATATAATAACCCATTATAATGTAATTGATCTAATTTTTCATTTAAGTTAATGAATTCACTGGGGTGGCATAACGCAAAACTTTGATATAGAAAGCAACATTTTAAAAATCCTGCTGATTAGTAACACTTTCTCTACCAGTGTTCCTTACTCGTTCTACTATAATTTCTTGTCCAACCTGACTCCTTGGCTCTCTGTCCAAGCTTCTTCGTCTTCCATTATTTCCATCGTTATGTCTATCATTACTTCTTTCCAGACTTCTTGTCCTATTTTCTTCATTCCTTTCTCTTCTTGTATGATTTACCCTTCTCTGGAATCCATTATTGTTATGAAATTGATTGTTATTATTGCCTCTATTGTTATTATTCCCAGTCCTATTTTGATTATTGTTTATATTGTTATTATAGTTATTATATCTTTCCTGTGTATTTCTTGTATTATTATTATTGTTATAATTATTGTTATTGTAATTATTATTGCTATTGTTTCTCCAGTTATTATTATTATTTATATTTGAATTATAATTATAATTACGTCCCCAATTACCTTCATTTATATTATTTATTCTGTTCCTATTATTGTTAAAATTTTCATTATTTGTTCTTTGTTGTCTATTGTAGTTTCCCTGTTGTCTTGTGGCGTTTTCGGCTCTCTCTCCTCTTTTTCTTTCTAATCTTTGTAAATATTGACATAAATTGTCCATTGTTTTAATGTTTTGTATTGCAATCGTTTCTGTTATTTGTTCTTTAAAATGTCTGGCCAAATATAACACAATATCTTCTTCAGATAATTTTGGACTTAAGTGCATGACCAAGGAATACAACTGCAAAGCATATGTATTCGGAGAATTTCCCCTGTTATCGTCATATTTTCCAAAGTACAACCTTTCTCTAATCCGTGATTGTGCATTATTCCCCCAAAAATACTCTAGGAATTTGGACTCGAACTGCTCCATTGTATTTATCTCTTCCTCTTTGCTTATGAACCATATCAATGCATGTTTCTCCATATGTTCTCGAATAATCTCCCTTAAAATTTCCGGTTCTTGTTCCCATCTTATTTTATTTTTGATCATCTTCATAAAAACCACTGGATGTATTTTTTTATAATCTCCATCGAACTTCATGTTGTTATTATTTCCACAATTGATTATCCTTGTTTCTCCAGACATCTTCATCATCTCTCTTTTTATGTGTGAAACCTTTTCTTCCTGTTCTCTCTTCATTTTATTTAAATTGTGTTCCATTTCTATTAATTTTTGTTTATATTCTTTGTTTTCTATTTGTTCTACTTCTTCTTGTATGTTTTTGATTTCCAATTTGAGTTCCTTTTTAGTTTTCTTATTTTTCTTCCTCAGCTATCTTGAAATTTAATTTTATCTCCTGGCTTAATTCTTCCTGCACTCCTTGTATATTTTTATTTATCTTCATAACTTCCCTGTCTATCTTCTTGTTATTTTCTTTTACTTCTTCTTTTAGAACTTTTTCATTTTTCTTAATCTCATTTATTTGTTTTAAATGATTCTCTTCTACTTCCATGATTCTTCCAATCATCTCTTCTCTAATTTCTTGTTTTGTATTTCTAATCTCTTCTTTTAAATTTTTATTTTGTTCCCCCATTTCTCCCCTCAATTCATCAAATTTCTTATTAAATGTATGATTTAAATCTTCTTTATTTTCTTGAAATTTCTTATCTAGTTTTTTGTTTATATCTCTTCTTAACTCTTCTTTGTTTTCTTCTAATTTCTTATCCATATCTTTGATGTCTCTTCTTAGATCTTCATTATTTTTGTCCAGTTTGTTTATATCTCTTCTTAGGTCTTTATTGTTTTTGTCTAGTTTTTCATTTATATCTTCTTTGGTTTGATCTAGTTTCTTGTTCATTTCCATTAAAAACTTCATAATCTCATCCTGTCCATTTTTTCTTTCTACACTCCTTGTTTGTTGTACTGTCTCCTTTTGAACTTCTTCACTTCTTTCATCCCGTGCTTCATGATCTCCAGATCCCTGATCCTTTTCTACATCTATCTGCGTTCCTACTTCTTCTCCTGCCTTCTCTCCCACTTGTTTACCATCTCTCAATGTCATTTTATCCATTTTAAATAGTTTTATTATGTTTTATCAAATATTAAATATAAAATTTTATTCTAAATAGTTTTAATAGTCAATTAATTACTTTAATCAGTCAAATTTTTATTAGAGCCAATTAATTTATTATAACCAATAGTTTTTTATTATAGCCCCACGTTGGGCGCCATTTTTGTAATAAATTACAATTAAAAATAAATTCAATGTTTGTATAAATATAGTTTAAATTGATGTTGTTATCAAATTATTGTTTTTATGTTTTTAAATTTTTATTTTTAAAGTTTTGTGGGGCTATAATTTATATTTATTTGTTTTTCAATTTTATTCAGTATTTATTAATCTCATAACACCTCAAATCTCTTTATTTTGTTACCATTATATAAAAAAATTTTTCAAACTCTAACTATGAAATTATTATAGTTTTAAATTTGATCTACTTAAATCAATTTTCAAAATATAAAAGACTCTTATCAACAGAAGTCGGTTCAAAAAAAATAAAATCCAACGATGAAACTATTTATTTTACTTATTTTATCAAAATTTTATTATACCTTATTCCTACTGAATGTTGTGACTATGGTTTTTCTTGTGCGCATTTACCCACGCACAAAAGAAACACGTGATATTTTACTGTTATTTCAAAGAGCAAACTGAGAGGTAGGAAATAGCGTGTGCATCAGTTTTAACAAGATGTGTAAGCAGTTTGTTTATTCAAAATCAAAAATATATCAAAATGGTGGTCTAAAGATATTGAAATCTATTTTTACAAACTTTATAATTATTGGGAAAGTGAATGTAATAAGTGATATCAAAAAAAACATACCGTATTTCACTTGTCGCTTTTGTATAGTGCTGAATTACTCCATTTACGGCTTCTTGCACTGGATATTCTAAACACGTGGAACCATTAACGAGTGGATGCTTGGATTTCGAGTACTTCTAGTGGATAATTATCTCGTTCTCACCATGTTATAAAATTATTAGAAAATTTTATTGCTTCTCCAGACGTCCAATGTTTTAGATCACAAGGTTAGTAGAATAAAATTTTATTTTATTTCGTGTATATAGTTTTTATTATTATAAAAATCCCATTTCCAATTATTATTAGCTTATAAATTTGTCTTAACTTGTACATAGGGTTATTATGCGGCCATCTTTATTTTTAACAATAGTCGGCCATTGATTTATGGTAATTTTTAAAATATACTGACGTGGAGTGGCCTTTTTATCAATTTAGAATGCTCCCGAATTTTCTTTTCCAAGGGCTTATATACCCTCGGTCAAAATTGCATAATGGCTGCCTTTTCGAGCGTGTTTTGTTTTTTTATAACCTCTCTTACATCAAATTTTTGAAAAATTGACTTTTTAATTATACATTTTCTGACCTTAAAATTGTTTCAAATCAAATCTGTGTAATTAATTTCATTATAAATTAACATTTTTAGAATTTTAAAATCAATTTTTTCTTATTAAAACAGCTGACTTTGTGGAGTAAACAATGTCAGCCATTTTGATAATTATTAATATAAAATTTAACAATTGTGAGCTAATATCTCTTTTTGGCCAATAATTTTAACAAAAACTGAAATTTTACATATTCAAATATGATCAGATAACTTTTATTTTCAATGACACCGCTTATATTAGCTTTTATTTGCTTTTAAAATTTACTACGTCATAGCGATTCAAATACAAAATTTATCAAATAAAAGAGTTAATAATATCCAAAATCATCAAAGAACGACTTAAAATTAATTACCTTACAACAAAATACAATTATAACAAATAGTAATATCAATTAATCATCTAATATTAAGTTTAAATGTCTTTCCACTACAAGCACATCTTTTAAGTTTATGATCCGCAGTTTTTAATCATCACTTCACTATTTATAGTGTTTTTTATTGACTTTATCATTCATAATGTCCTTGATTAAACTTTTATTAAACAGTCTTAGCTTGTAAACAAACACATCACTTTCTTACAGTTTTATTTTTACATGTAATATATTTCAATATCTTTATTTTTTTAGATTAGATTCTGACTTAAGTATTGTATTTTATCAAAAACTGATATGTACCAGAAAATAGGAAGTACTGGACTTGTACTATCATCCGATACATCAAACTACAGGACTCATCACTTGATGCTTAATTAAATTTGAAAATATTATTTGGGGTAAGTAAAATCTATTTATCAAATTATAGTCATTGTCTATGATTTATTTATTTTGCTCTATCATCTAAAATTAACTTCTTGAGGTTTAAATTTTTGTACCTTATACTACCAACTGAATACAGTTGAATAATCTCTATTTTATATGATAAATTTAAATAATCTAAACCTACTTATTCTTATTTTATAGCTACTTATAAAAAAATTATTGAACTTATTATTTTTAACATTGATTATAAATTATTTGGATTTTAATCTACTAATAATCTTTAATACTTTAATACTACTTTAATCTTACTAATATTGTATTCTTATGATTCATTATTAACATATTCTAATACTTATTTTATTTTTTTATTTTTAGCTTAAACAAAATAGTATCTTGGACTTTGATTCTTGGATCGACTACTGGTGTTAGTGCTCATTCTTTTGAACTCATTTTATCAAGATATTTATGTGTTCTTGTGTGAATTAAGATTTACTGGATTGGCTTAAATAAAGAAATTTTTTGGTGTATTGATTGTTTAATGAAAAGATTTGAAAATAACATCCCTGTTGAATAGTTTATTTCAATTCAAGTTATATTTTGGGTAAGTTATATTTATTATTATTTTAAAACATTACACTAGGCAAGAAAAAAAACAAGAAATTCTCAACAACTTTCAACAAACAGTGACACGAAAGCCAAATGGAAGATATGAAGTCTCGATGACATGGATTCAAGGACACAAACCACTACCAGACAACATGAACATTGCTAAGAAAAGACTCGACAACCTTATGCACAAGTTTGACAAAGATGGCTACTATAATGAGTACGACCAAGTCTTTAAAGAATGGTTGCAAGAAGGGATCATTGAAAAGGTAAACGACAAAGAGATTGGCAATACTACAGCACATTACTTACCTCATCGTCACGTGGTAAAGCCGTCAAGTACCACGACTAAGTTAAGACCTGTGTTCGATGCATCCGCCAGAGAAAAAGATAGTCCATCTCTAAATCAATGCTTGGAGAAAGGTATAAATTTACTTAGTTTGATACCTTCATTGTTGATTAAATTTCGTAAATCCAAAATTGGTGTCATTTCTGACATAAGAAAAGCCTTTTTACAAATCGGCATACATCGATCCGACAGAGATTTTTTGAGATTCCTGTGGTACGACGAAGACAGAAACCTCATTGTATATAGGCATGTCAGAGTAGTGTTTGGCGTCACATGCAGCCCTTTTTTACTGAATGCAGTCATAAAGCACCACCTGAACAACGTGTTGAAAGAACAGAGAGAAAGCTTACAAGAAGGCACTATTTTGAAGCTGATGGATTCTTTTTATGTTGATAACTGTGTCACTAGCGTGGATACCGAGGAAGAATTGCAGACATTCATAAAAGAATCTACAGAAATTTTTGCTGAAGCTCAGTTTGACCTAAGGCTATGGGAGTTCACGTTATCAGATCCAGCTTACGAGGTTAATTATTTGTCTTCTGTCCTGGGAATGACTTGGGATACTCTTCACCTTTGTTTAGATAATTTAAAACAAGTTGATACAAGTACTATTACGAAGAAACTGATTTTATCAGTAACTAACAGGATTTTTGACCCACTTGGTTTTGTATCACCTATTCTTCTACTACCAAAATTGTTACTACAAAACACCTGGATGATAAAGTTAAATTGGACTTCAGAAGTACCTGAAGATATAAAAACATCTTTTTTATTCTGGTTGAATGATCTGAATTGTCTTTCTTCGATGAAGATCCCCAGATGGTTTTTCGTACAAAAACCGCAATCTGGTCAACTAAGTATCCACACTTTTTCTGATGCAAGTAAAGATGCATACGCAGTTGCCATTTTTATCAGATGCGAAACAGAGGCAGGTATCTCTCTTCAACTTGTACAGGCTAAGTCTCGAGTAGCACCAACTAAAAAGATTTCGATCCCAAGACTTGAACTTTTGGCTGCTACTATTGCTGCTAGACTATTCAACACTGTGAAAGATAATTTCAACTACCAAGAAATGCCAACTTATTTCTGGACTGATTCCACAGCTGTACTTTCTTGGATAAAGCTGAAAGAAAATTGGAAACCATTCATCTGGAACCGTATAGAAGAGATTCGCAGACTTACAAACATTAATAGCTGGAATTTCGTACCTGGAAACATGAATCCTGCTGACTTGCCATCCAGAGGCTGTACCGCAACACAGTTGCTGAAATCTTGTTGGTGGGAAGGTCCGAATTGGTTGAAAAAACAGAAACATTTCTGGCCACAACAAAATTACGAAATTGACAAAGAACAAGTTATGGAAGAGAAAAAGAAAACTATTACAACAATGCTGTTACAAAACAAAATTGATTTTTCGTGGGCCTACAAAAAATTTTCGAAATTTGAGAAGATAGTAAGATTAATTTGTTGGATAAGAAGATTTTTATATAATATAAAAAATCAAAGAAATCAAAGAAAAGACCATACGTTACAATTAGGAGAATTGCAAGATGCTGAGTTAAATTTACTAAAGTGTGTACAGCAAGAAAGTTTCACTAATGATTTGTTGCATAAGATCTCTTCCATCATACCCTTCAAAGATGACAATCACATTTTGAGAGTTAAAACTAAAATTACAGAACGAATTGATACTGAAAATTTTCGTTACCCCATACTTTTACCAGCTAAACATCCCGTTGTAAGTAGACTTGTTTTTGATACTCATACAAAATTGTGTCACGCCGGTGTTCAAACCCTTTTAAACACTTTGAGAGAATCTTACTGGATTATTGGAGGAAGAAAGACTATAAAATCTATCATATCTAAATGTAGTAAATGCAACAGATTCGACACTAAAAGAATAAACACTCCGCCTATATCTCTGCCAAGAAACAGGGTAAGAGATGCCGCCATTTTTGAAATTACAGGGATTGATCTTTTTGGGCCTTTATTTCTTAAAAAACACATTAAAGTTTGGGTGGCAATTTTCACTTGTGCCATATATCGAGCAGTGCATATGGAACTAGTGACATCATTGACAGTTTCACACGAGCTTTCCGAAGATTTATAACGAGACGTGGAAGACCTAAAACGGTCTACTCTGATAACCAAACTAACTTCACAGGATGCCAAAAAGCTTTACAATCGTTGAGCTGCAATAAGCTTCGTGAATTTTACAATTTGGAAAGAATCGAATGGAAGTTCAATCCTCCAACTGCTTCATGGTGGAGCGGCTGGTGGGAAACACTTATTCGTATTATAAAACGAACCCTAATTAAAGTCCTAGGAAAAGCATGTCTGAGGTACGAAGAACTTGAAACCATCATATGTGATTGTGAAGCTTTGGTCAATTCTAGACCACTTACATATGTCTCCGAAGATATTTCAGATTTGGTTCCACTAACACCAAAGATGTTCCTTCAAGATATTCAACAGACTGGGGTAGTAGATCTTGATAACATTGAGGTTGCACATCTCCGACGAAGACATCGTTACAAGATTAAGCTAAAATTAGATCTGCAGAAACGATTTCGGAACGAATACATCGGGCAATTAGTTTTGAGGCAAAATAAAAAAAAAATAGCAAACAGGTCAAAATTGGTGATATTGTATTAATTGAAGATGACAATCAAAAACGAATAAATTGGCCACTAGCACGAGTAGTAGAAACTATCCCTGGTAAAGACGGAAATATTAGAGTTGTGAAATTAAAAACATCTTCAGGGCACGTATTACGTCCCGTACAAAAGTTGTATTCATTGGAAATAGAAAGTGATGACCAGCATTTATTCGAAATTAATCGTAACAATAAATTTGAACCAACATCGGTAACAAATGATGGAGGAACAATCCAATTGACCCGATCGGGAAGACAAGTAAACAAGCCTAAGAAGTTAGACTTATAATAATAATCTTTATTTGTCCTGTAAGATCATACAAATGATATAGGATAAGTCAAAAGTACACAATGAAGCAATAAAATACGATTAAAACAACACATAACAAGAAAATTACATAAATTACATAAAAAAATAAAATACACTTACAATACTAGATATAAAAAACACATTAAAAAAAAACCATATTGCTAATATCTTTTTTCTAAAAATTCCGATATATTATAAAAACAATTGGTTACCAAAAATTGTTTTAATTCTTTTTTAAATTTATTAAAATTTTTTTCATGCATTAGACAAATGGGCAAGTGATTCATAAATTGAACACCTTTATATATCGGGCTTCTTTCGAAATCGGCTGTTTTATGTTTTAATGGTCTAAGATTGCCTGCCATTCTAGTTGGATAATCGTGAAAATCGGAATTAACAGCTAATGTCCCATAATTGCTCTTTGCATACATTATGCATTTGTAAATATAAATGGAAAAAAATGTAAGCAAATTATATTTTTTAAAATGTTCTCTACAGGTTTCACCACTTTTAAGTGAAAATATTATACGAAGAATGCGCTTTTGACAGATAAACACTCTGAATGCATTAGCAACCCCACCCCAAAGTACAACATTGTACGCGATATGCGAGTATGCCATAGCGTAATAAACATTAATCAGTTGATTTATATCGAGAGTATTTTTTAATTGCAAAATTGCGTAATAGCTACTGTTAAGCTTACCACATATATGATCAATGTTGCTGCTCCATGACATATTACTGTCCACATACAATCCTAGAAATTTTGTGGATTTTGAAAAAGCAATATGACTGGACCCTACTGTAATGGCAGAGATTTGAGGTAACTCACTTCTGTATGTAAATTGCATGCAAACAGTTTTATCTGCATTTACTATTAGGCGATTTTTATTGCACCATGTCATAAATTCTTCAGCAAGTAAATTCATTTTAACCATCAGTTCTTCATCAGAATCGGCGTCAACAGCCAACGTCGTATCATCCGCATATAGTATTACATTATCCGTACTTACGTGGTGAGCCATTTCATTTACATACAATAAAAATATCAATGGTCCTAACACTGATCCCTGGGGCACGCCCATATCCACACCATAAGGGAGGGATGTTTGTTCTTCAATTTTAACCAAAATTTGTCTGTTTTCCATATAAGAAGTAAGCCATGACAAGAAATTACCCCTAAATCCTAGATTTTCCAATTTGCTGATGATAATCCTTAAATTTACCGAATCAAACGCCTTTGAAAGATCAAAATAGATAGCACCCACCTTCTTCCTTTTGTCAAGGGATTCATGTACAAAATTAAATAGTGCAATTGATGCAGTTTCCGTTGACCTTCCTGGTAAAAAACCGTTTTGGTGTTCTGTTAAAACATTATATTTTAATAAAAAAGAAAGCATTTGTTTATAGATACATTTTTCAATGATTTTACAAATAACAGTTTGAACAGTTATAGGACGGTAATTTTCCAGGAGCAAATGATTTTCTTTTTTAAATATCGGAGTAACAACACCTATTTTTAGTTCTTTTGGAAATACACCAACTGTTACAGAACAATTTATAATATCAGACAATGCATGTGCAATATACGGACCAATACTTTTTACTATCTTGGTGGAAATGTTATCAATACCCTGAGAGTTTACATTTTTTAATTCATTTATAACCAATATTATATCATAGGGTACAACAGGCTGAAAATAGAAAGTATGTGGATTATACATTGTTGTAAAATTTTGTAAATTATTGTTTTTGAATTTTGTATTGATTGCTTCCTTGGCATGGGTTGAAAAGAATTTAGCAAACAAATTAGCAATATCATACTTATTTTCTATAATTTCACCATTCATCAAAACTTTTTGTACCCCCACTTGACTAGATTTACCTGTTTTTTGCCTCACAGTCTTCCATATAAATTTTTGTTTTTGTTGAATATTTTTATTCTTATTCTCCAAACTTTTTTGGTACTGCTGTTTTCTGGCTTTATTTATTTCATTAATATAATTTTTTCTTGATGTTTTATAATATTGATGATCTTGTACATTTATTGAATGTTTAGTTAGCCAGTGTAAGTTTCTAATCTCCTCACTCATTTGTCTAATGTTATGGTCAATCCAGGATCGTTTACTACAGCTACTTACAAATTTAGTCAGTACAGGACATATTAAATCAATGTAATACAAAATAGTATTCAAAAACTCCCCGAAAACATCATCAACATTGTAATTATCGAGTACACTTAGATGTTCATAAACAGACTGAAAATTTTCAGTTGAAAGTTTATTCTGAAGACATAATAAATTTGAATCAGATAAATTTCTGTATTGAATTTTTACTGGTTTATTTTTAAAAGAGTTTCCATACAAGATATTTGTTTTACAATCGATTGAGATATCAAGACCTAAGTGATCTCCTAGAAAAAAATCATTTGTTTTTTCATTATATTCATAAGGAATATGCATTAAACAATAGTCAAGTTTTGTTCGTGTTGTCTTATTATTTTTATCCGTAAAAATACGAGTAGGTTCTCGGTTTTGCAAATTCAAGTCAAAGCTGTCAATAAGATCATCAAGTAACTTTTTTTCCTTTGAATTAGTTAAATAATTAATATTAAAGTCTCCACAAACTGTGATAAACTTATATTTTTTTGTACAGAAGTTTAAAGTATCAAATAGTCTGTCTATGAACACCCGCATGTCGCCCGACGGTGATCTATACAAGTTTAAGATACACCATTTTGACGTTTCTGAAATAATGGAAATGCCGCATATCTCGAAATCCAACTCTATTGAAATATTATTTAGATAGTCAATTTTTTTAAAATTAGAACATTTTTTAGTGAGTATTAGGACTCCACCATGAATTCTTTTAGTTCTGTTGAAATAAGCGACTAAATTATAGTTATTAAAATGTACAAGTTTTATACTATCATCACTGCACCACGTTTCAGTTAAACATAAAATATCAGGTGCATATTTATCAATAAGTAATTCAATTCTATTTGTTTTATTCGAAAGAGATTGGCAATTAATACTAATGAGACGAATATTCACATCCCCAATTTTATCACTACCACTATTAATCTGCTTTTCTTGATATAAAATTTGCATACCATCTATCGTTGAATCTGCTTCGCCGATTTTAGGTGAAAAAACTTTTGAATGTGGGCTCCCTGAGGCCATATAGTTGGATTTAACGCTTTTTCAAAATTAGTATTATAAATACTCACTTTAAATGAACTATACAGTTCTGGATGCTTAGAATTTAACGTTTGTATTAGAACTTCTGAGAAGTGAGGTTTCATAATTTCACTTAGCTCATCCGTCGTCAAGCTGGGATCTACTCTGTAGACGTGTAAATCCGTGTATTTGGGAACGTATTTTATATCCTTTCCATTAACCCTAATGTCCATATTTTCGCCAACAATTGTTGACTTTTTGCCCTTTCCTCTCGTCACCTTTTTCCATTCATTTTTATGCTCATCCTTTAATGCAACTTGTTTATCTTTATTGCACTCTTCTTGTGTATTTACATCCATTCCAGTCTGCACCATATCATTTCTTGGTAATTCAGAAGTTCTTGAAGACTTGGCAACCGTGTTGTTTTTAATTATTTTAGTTGATTCGTTTGGTTTAATTGATTTATCATTATTTACCATCGAAACTTCTTTTTTGGATATGTTTTCGGATTCTAATTTTTTTGAACTAGTATCGGTAACCTGTTTTAACAGTGTTAGTTGCTGATTCATCAAATCTATTTTATCATAAAGTTCTTTAATTATGGTATCTTTTTGTTTTATTATATATTTAAAAATATTAATATCAATTACCTTATCATCCGGAGATATAATTTTCTCGATAGATTCGAAAAACAGACGATCTGATGCCCCTTCAATCTCACAACAGGTTATTACACTTTCTCCTACAAAAGTTACTAAGGGAGAATTTTTTGCACAACTTATATGGAAGCTATTATTGTCACAATTATTGCATTTTATGCCATTCACAACATTTTTTTTACACTTTTTACAGCACTTATTACGGAGAGTATTTTCACATGCTTCTAAACACAACGCCATGTTGCCATATATCTATATATACCTTATAAGTCTACTCTACGAGAGTAGAGATTTTCCCTGGCGGGAGAATGATAGAAATTACTTAGTTACCTATAGTTTTAGTTTGTTTACTTAGTGTACTTTTTGAAGTAATGTCAGATTGACTGATAAACTATATAATAAAAAGTCAGTTAAAATTTGAGAAGGTTTTTCTCTGTTTCCAAAGTTTTCTTCACGACCAAGTAGGTAGCTTTACTGTTGAAATATTGGTATAACAGGTCGTTATTACCGTATTCTGATCACTAGCTTTATCCCTGAATATCTGATTAGCTTAAATAATTTTTTCATTTTCTACCCCTTCGTGCTGTCACCCCCGACTTAGCCGGCAGAGTAATACTTCTCTGTTACCGGAAGCACATAGGGGGTATACGATATTAATGTCTAACGCACTCGAGTATTTCTTTATAATAAATTTTATTTACAATTTTGAAAATTAGTACCTATTTCCCACGGCAGTATAGCATATACTATATGCACTTTAGGTTCTCGCAGCGTTAAAGTGACTTACCATTTAGCCTCTTGGGCTCCCCTAGGGGGTATATTTTCCTCTCCTCATTTCTATTGCTCTCTCACTCTTTATCTATCTATTGCTCTCTCACTATTTCTCTATCTATAACTCTCTCACTTCGTTCCCACTCTGGTTTCAGTTGCCATAACGCCATGTCAGCTGATCACATAGATTCATTTGTGGCATGATATTGTTTACAACGTATTTCCAACGTTTTTGCTAATTTATTGCTTATAATTATTTTCTTATGATAAATATAAATATTGAACTGAAAAAAACCATAACCTTTTTCATTTGCATGCTATTTCCTAAGCTTTTTAATTAATTAAGTTCAATAATTAGACAAAAAAAAATTTAAATTTTCAGATTAGGCGAATCCCCCTAGATAATCGTCAGATTATGATACTACAGGGTTTAGGGCATAAAGAAAAAACATATATATATTGTAATGTATACAAATATTATAAGGTTAAATTGTTTCGTAGAAGTATGTATTTTGTTTCTTAATTAATTGTATTAATTAAAATTTTTGAATATAAATTATTTTTTAATTATTACACACTTCTGATAAATGAATTTACCTTTTCTTTTATTTTTAATTATAAAGTTTAAAATTTGTGGGACTATCAATATTTATTACTTGTTTTAATTTAAATTTATCCTGTTGTTTTAAAAATTATTTTATGATCTACCCGGTATACAATTCATGCACATGAGTACTCTATCACTCAGTAGACGGTTCAAATTTATTTTATTCAGAACTAAATTGACCTGTATATGTAATATTAAAATTTTACAATACAGCCCTCTCTATCAGTTGATTTGAAAATTATATTCATTTAAATCCTAAAACTTCGATCTTACTAAATAAATCGATAATCGATAATCGATTCCACATCTACCTTCTAATCATCTGATTTTGCTCTTATGTCAATTTCAATATCTCATTATAAAAAACATTCAGTTTATTTCACAAATTAAATAGTTAATATTTGTGATTTAAAAATTTAATAATAGAAAGATCAACAATGTTTATAATAATATAACTTTGATTTTTAAAAACATACCGTGAAGTTTCCTCCTATTGACGTTGGCAACGGCGTTTTACATTTCGCATGTCACTACGTCGGAAATGGTGTTCTAGGCAACCATGTATGCAAAGATGGCGTCCACTGCTCCTTTTGATGTACAATGCTTGATGCTTTTTAACGATTTTTGTGGTATTCAAATCCAGGAACGTAAAATTTTTAGGTAGGTGATTATTTAATATACTTCCATGTACTAGATATTCCAATTTATTATTAATTTCTCCAACATTTCATGGTATAAACTTATATTTTCACTATAAACAGTTGCACAAGTGGAAGTAACAATTTACAACTAGGCGGCCATTAAATTTTAATAAATTCCTTTTGTTTTTAACGTGGGTTTGGGTTCAAATGGAACTGACCAAAAAAACAATGAAATTCACGGTATTTATACGTTTTCGCTCATATTGACATGAAATTGAATTTCATTTGTTTAATAAGGGAATTTTTCGTGATTTTCTGATAAATCTAATTAAATAATCTTACTTCATTGATTCTATTATTGGTTTATAATCAAACTTTAACTTTAATAATTGATAATAAATCAACTTTCATTAATTAAACTTACAGGTTATTAAACAAAATGAAATTTTCAAAAACAATTATGAGCTGTAACACTTAATACCTAATAAATTTCTACATAATTACATTCCTTAAGTTTTAAAATGTTTATGGATGTTATTTTCTATAACTAATATTCTATAATTTCTTTATAAATTGCTTTTAAAAATTACTTTTTTCCGCCATTTTTGTATACAAAATTTTACTTTAATTACATAATTAACAAACATTTCTACGCTATGACATATAAAATATTAGTGTAAAACATATTAATAATCTCTACAAATAATAATAACAACAAATTTTATTCCATTATGGTATTTCGCAACAAGTGTCTCTAGTGTCCTCTCACATTATAATTTCACAGTTCATACTTTACATCTAATATATATTATTTATTTTAAGTGTCCTATCACTTTCATTACTTGTTTTAATATAGTTTTATGTCCTATAGTTTGATTATTAGTGTCCGATCACTTTAGATATTTGGGTGCACTATCACTGTACTATTTTGGTTTCACCCTATCACTCTCAGTTTCTAAGTCACATATTTGTTAATTTGTTCATATTACATAAGTCGTTATTTAATAAACTGAATGTTTTTAGGTATATTCAAATATTGGGATTCTCAATGCTATACCCACTATTATGGATGTTGAAATCTTAGACCATTTCTATCTGTAAGTATTTTCATTATTCTATTACAAACTTAATTATGATTTACTCTATTTGTATGGATTGTTTATTATTAGTTTCCTTTTGATATCATTGTTTGTTTAAAATATCAAATCTTAATCATAGCTTATAAACTACTTATACTTTTGTAATAACAACTACTTTTTTTATTAATGTTAATCTTAACTTGTTATTTCCATTTTATATTTCTGATAAAACTTGTTTTACTAATAATACTTAAATACAATTTATTGGAACTAATATGTTTACTTTTTAATTGATTTATAGATAACTTGCACTTGATGCACTTCGACAACCAAGACAAAGATGACTCAAACAGACTACTGAATTATAGTGTTTTCAAACTCATATGATTATTGGACTCAAGTTTATTCAGTGTGCTTAGTTAATGTGTATAATTCAGAATAAAAAAAGCTTTGAAATTCATTTTACAGAAGACTATTATTATTTTCATATATCCTTTTCTTAATAATACATGGATTATTCTAATAACTAAGGTAAGATAATTTAATTTGTTTTTTTTTAATCATTACAATATCTTTATCTGACGCGCTTAAGTATTTCAAAATGGCGATTTTTTTGCAAATTCTAATAACGGTCGCGAGTCTGCGTCTCATCCAAACCGTCAGATTATTATGAAACAGCTTTTTTTTAGGACATGCGTGATATCAATATCTGACGCGCTCGAGTATGTCCATGCAACAGTTTTTTTTACATTTTTGAAAATCTATAGCCGCTCCCCCCATCGATGAAAAGGTATACACTTCGCGTCATATAAAACTGGTACACCTTTATTTTCCTTATGTAAATCAAACTTAACTAATCAAAATGACAAACAGTCGCATGTGTCAAATTTGTCAAAGCGTATTATCCACGATGCCAGTCTATTTAAGGGAATTTGATAAAATGCGAATAATTTCCAAAATAGAGGATGGTTGGTCCATTAGACGAATTGCCCAAACGTTTAATAGAAGCAAAACCACGATTTAAAACATTAAAAAAAGGTGGGATAACGACCAAACTATTTGCAGAAAAAGAGGAACTGGAAGACCATTTATAACTACAGCGGAGCAAGACGAAGCATTAACTGATTACTTAAGGGAAAATCCATTTCATACGGCAAGACATGCAAAAGTTGCAGTAAACTTTAATGCTTCAATAACAACCGCATTAAGAAGAATTAGAAAAACTAATTTAAAGAATTGTGCGGCCGCCCGGAAATACAAACTCAATGAAGAACATAAACAAGGTAGATTAATTTTTGCCTTAAATTATGTTTTAAACGATACATTAAATTTTTGGGGAAGGGTAATTTTTTTCCGATGAAAAAGTATTCCAATCACATAGTGACGGCCATATTAGAGTTTATAGACCGCCTGGAAGTAGGTTTAATGAAAATTATATTTCTTCTAATGATAAGTCCGGACGATTTTCTGTAAATGTTTGGGCTTGGATGTATAGAGGAGGTTTAGGAATGTGCTGAAGAATCGAAGGAAGATTAAATGCTAGAAACTATTTGGGTATTTTAGATGGGGTAATGTTACCACCGGTTAGGGAAATTTTTCCCAATGATAATTTTATTTTTCAACATGACAATTGCTCAGTGCACACTGGTCGCAGCGTACGCAATTATATTGCTAAAAGTAATATTGAAACGCTTCCATGGGTCGCTAAAAATCCAGACCTTTATCTAATAGAGATTGTTTGGGGGCTTATGGTAAAAAAATTGAAAAATTTAAATACAATTCCACGAAACAAAGAACACTTATGGACGCTAATAGAAGAAACCTGGGAGAGCTTGACAGAAGATGAAAATTTAACATTAAATTTAATTGACTCAATGCCTACAAGATTACAAGAACTTATCAATAATAATGGAGGTATGACACGTTATTAATTATTGAATGTAAACTTTCATGGCTTCTATGCTACCATGATCTATAATCTATTTGTTAGTTCATTTAATTGTTTATGTATGAATGACAATAGATTTTTATTTTTTCCAATTTGTTTTATTGCTTTATAAAATTTAATTTCATCATTACATCTACTAACATTTTTATTGAGCTGGCAACACTGCCATAGAAATTATACCATAACAGCTGATTTAGCATTGACAATTTTTAAAAGATCAATTGACACAACTACAAAAACACTATTTTTGATTATAATAGTTTTACCAGTTTTATATGACGCGGAGTGTACATTATATAACATTTTTTTTCTTTTTCTTACCTAAGCTTCTCAACCCAATAGGTCTTTATGACGCTCGAGTAAATCCCGATTTAACATCGTGGGCTCCCCTACTATAAGAATATTAAAAGGTTAACATCAAAGTAATAAAGTAATAAATGAACAGATTAAAAACTACAACACAATCACAAACATTTCCAAAAATTAACTATCTCATTATAACAAAACATTAAAGAGAAAATTCAAAAACAAATACTTACCAGAGTCACAAGGGTTAAAAATGAGGATATCAACAAAAGTAAGACAAGGGGTAAGAAATGGAAGGAAACTCACTAGATGGGAATAATATCAAAGTTATGCATAGAAATATAAATTGTAATTATAGCAAAGATCAGTAGAAAAATACCGTGTATTAAAATCTAAGATAATTTATATGAACAAACTTAATTCCTTTGAAAATGTTATTAGGTAGATTCAGGTGTCATTTGTTCAGTTGAGCAATTAAAATTCTCGTTGGATTAAGCAGCAAATTTCTCAATAAATTCCAGTAAATTAATTTACCAACCCTTGGCACAACTATGCAGAAGTTATCAAACAAATCTCGTGAATAACTCTCAGTGAGTGAATATGTATGAGATTTTAACTATGAGAATATGATGGGAAAATGGTGAAGGTGAATTAAAAAAGTTGTAATTCTATTATTTGTTAATAGAATTTGTACGTTTTTAAAATCTATACTTAATGCAACGACCACAATGTCCTGATTTACTTAACATAGTTACTACATCTTAATTGTTAACCAACATCTTTAGTTCTAAAAGCCACATTAAAGTTAAATCTTCTAAAAATATTTGCCAAATTATAGCAAATGTTATTTAGAAAGTATTTTTTCTACACCTATGGAATAATATGTCTATTATTTACGGTTTTTCTTTAAATAATAGTAGTAGTTATATTTACCTGTTGGCTTATGAACCATAAGCCAACGGTATTTTGACCAATCACAGGCCACGAATTTCATAAGCCAACAGATATTCTAAGGTTTTATTAGTTATCCATGGCAACGGAAAAGGTTCAATGATGTACAATAATTGTATTAAATACTTTTTGATTGTAAAGGCATATTTAGTACCTCTTTAAATCATTTAGATAAAATTTTGATGAAATAAAATTGATAAATAATCTTTGTATTACATAATTACACAAATTATTAAATTTTAATGCAAATTAATGTAAAATGGTTTATGTAAATAAATTTAATTTAATGTGGTTTTTAATTAATCCATAAGTGTAGAAAAAGTATAGTATTATACTTGCGATTATGGCCATTATTGAGTCGGGTGATTGAGTCACTCGCCTACGGCTCGTGGGCTCAATCTTCACCCTCGTGAATAATGGCCTACATAATCGCTCGTGTAATAATATACTATTAAATTTGTCATGGGTTCTGTATGCTTCAGTGTTTAAGTAAACATCATTGAAAATAAGCTTTCTAATACAAAAAGTATGGGTCTAGCAAAACAGGCTACCTTCCCTTTTAGGTATTTATGTTATTTATATAAAAAAAATAAAAACTGACTTTTTTATTATAAAATTGACTGTCATATAAAATAGATATGATTTTTGTGCATCACAGTTAATTTTATTAAACATTTCATTCCGATTAGAAATTATTTTTAAGATCGATTAAATCTTCAGTTAATAGTACTAATTTGACATTTATTGTACTTTTCAATACATGTATTGATATTAGCTACTTTCTTAAGTACAAATAAGTGTGCAAACTAGCACTTTCATATGTGGTCGTAGAAAAATATTTTACATACTGGGTGTTCTTCGCGTTTTATTAGGTAACTATGAGTTAGTCTAGTATGTCCCAACCATAGACGTGAAATAATCACTTGGTGTTGCCTGTTATTAAAAAAGGGAAGCCACTTTTTATATAGATGTTTAATTTGATTTTGATTCACTTTCAATCCATGAAAGCGCCACGAAGTGATCATTTTTTTTTATTAAGGACTCAATTTAAATTCGAACTAGCCGCTGTGAAATCGACACGGCACTCTCATCTGTAATGGCCTTACGAGCACAGCTGTCCGCTTTCTCGTTTGTAACAGTATCTGTTAACATTTTAAGCACCTGGTACTAAAAATATGTAGGTAATTAAATTAGTACCGTGAGATCCATCTTTCCGAAAGAATTCTTAATAATAAAATAATTAATACGGTCTCTATAGTTAAAAGTTCAAAGTAGCTACACTACGAGTTGTGATAATGAATTGCCACTATCGGGTTCAAGGGTTTTAACTATCTCCAGTCTCATTTCTTCGATTGGTTTGCAGTCATATACAGATATGTTTTTTCCAATTTTGTAATTCCTTTTTGTTAAAATATTTATAAAAAGTTATATTTTATTATATCAGATGAGAATTTCAACATATTTCTTTATTATTCGAAGTATCTTTTTATGGTAATTTTAAAGTATTATTGATAAATTTTTATAAAGAAAAAAACACAAAATGGCTAGTGAAAGTACATTTCTGGAATTTTAATTAATATGTAAGGTTGTTATAAAGTAAATTTAATGTAAGAATGTATCCTTTGTAATCTATTGTAATACGTTATCATCTAACTGTAGATTTCGGGCTCTGCTGATTTGTACTTTTTGTGCCAGACAAAGTAAATGTTTGGGACTGCTAATTTTTAGAAAGTTTGAAATATTATACAGTAAACTTGCACATCTTTTGAAATTGAATACCTCTTCAACTTGAACATCTCTTAAACTCGAACATGTATCGAACAATAGATTGTTGGATGCATTTGAAAGTATAGAAATTATTAAGTGTAAAAATAGATTAAATAAGGACAAAGGACACCCATCCCAGATAGTCCACTTTATAGTTTATTATAAGAAAACTTATTGTAAAAATGTTTTCGCGCTAAAAATTGGCTTTGCCGCCAAAAGATTTACCGCGAAAACATATGGCGCTAAAAATATTATATATATATAAGGTTAATTTGTAGACATAGCTTTAGTTTACCTTCGGTCTCTGAAGAAGATAACTTGGTTATCGAAACGTGCGTCAGGCATATAAAAGTGTGTGTGTGTGTGTTGGTGTAGTGGTAGTGTAAACGGTTTTCGGTGTCAGTTTCGCCAATGGTTCCAGATTCAACATTTTAGTATCTTTAACATGATCATCTTTAAGAATTGATCATCCATAAACATTTTGAACCACCTAGACAGTGCCGTAACGACCCCAAGGTACGGCGAAGGATCTCCCGTCAACTAGTACGTAAAGAAAAGTTTTATGGTTATATCAAGTTCACGTATTTTTTTCCTCTTAATTAATATTTATCTACATCGTTACAACTGTATTAGAATAAATCGTTTTAAAGAACTGTTTGCGGATTATTTTTTTTATAACTTATTATCAACTTAATTCATATTAGCACCAAGGAAATCTATTGATCTTTTATCGGTAGGTACATTTTCATTTTTCTGGCATCTTTCTGTCTTCTTATGCTACTTATTTAAATCACTCAATTTAAAACAATTTTCTTTAGCAGTATCATAAAAAATAAAAACATTTCAGTGGCGCCCTTATTTTTTCTTAGAGAAACAAATATTATACCATAGTCAGAGCTAATGAACTTACTTACCCCTAGCCGAGGTATTTAACTATCATAATATTTGCTGTAATAACTTTTGTTAATTATTGAAATATTTTTTACAACTAATTAAAGAAGAAATTACGATTAATAGTTGTTTTATTGTAAATTACAATTTTCTGGTGTATTGTTATTTATTAAAAGTTAATTCATAAATTCACTCTCAACATTTAAATCATAATATCACAAATTGTCGCTCAACACTTAATATTATTACACGTTTACACTAATACCAATATCGGATGGGATCCATATAAAGATGATATCGTAGTGTCGTTCTCTGGCAACGTAAAGTTCTTTCTTAATATGATGAGCCAAAGAGTGTTTGGAATAGATCGTTTGTATAGAGTGTAGGAAACTGAGGGAGTCTGTGAAAACAAGGAAACGCTTATGGTGACTGCATTTGTTAATATGTGTTAAAGCCTGATATTTTGCGAATGAGAGGATACTTGTGTAGGACGAAAGTTTATATAGGAATTTCTGCGAATCAGTTACCACAGCTGCTCCTACCCCTATGGTCATTTTTGAGGCATCTGTGTATATCTTTTGGTAATTTGAATACTTTTCCAAAGTTTACATTAACTTGGCTTTTATAAAAGTTGGGTTTGTATTTTGTTTGACATAGTTAGTTAGGCTTTGGTTGCAATTCGGTAACTCTATTGACCAGGGTTCGATGTTATAGGTGCCAATCGGGTAAACTGTTGGCAGACAGAAATCAATGTCACGAAAATATGTTCTAATTCTATAGTAAAACGGTTTTGGTGTCCTCGATTTTCCGGTAAAAATCTTTCTAATTTATTTGAATGTGTGTATTGAAATGTTGCATTTGACTTATTGGCAAAAATAGTAGCTGCATAATTACTGCTAAGGAATTTTCGCCTTAAGCTTAAGGCTGGCTCTCGTAATTCCCACTGTAGGCTTTTAACAGGCGTTGTTCTAAAAGCTCCAAGTATAACCCTGAAAGCGGAATTTTGATTATTTCGAGTTGGTCGGTGTAAGTTTTGCTTGCTGAGTCATATGCTATATAACCATAGTCTAATACGGATCTAATAAGAGATTTATATAATAACAATAAAGTTTCATTGTTTCGTTTCTGAGTAGCTACCACCTTTAGAATATTTAATCTCTTTTGGCACTCTAAGGCTAGATTATTGATATGTATTTCCCAATTTAATTTGCTGTTTAAGTACATACATACCTAAAAATTTCACAGAAGGTAGGATCTTTGGATTTTCACTCTGTAGTATCAGATAAGGATGAAATAGTTCATTTTTTTTACTAAATAATATGCAGTGAGTTTTGGAGGCTGACAAACGAACTCCTGTTTAAGATCACCAGATCTCCAGGTTTAAAAGGTAATCTTGGATAAAATTATTCATAGCGGTCGTATTTATACTTTTTAAAAAAACAACTAAATCGTCTACGTATATTCTCGCTCTAACGGGCGCTTTCATATTCTCCAAAATACTATTTAAAGCTAAAATAAATAATGTTGGGCTTATAACTGAACCTTGCGGTGTCCCATTCTCTTGCAACTTATTATCCAGCATCTGTGTCTTTATTCTGAGAGCAAAGGTTCTTTTCTAAGGAAAGTTGTTTATAAAAGCTAAACAGTGACCTTGCATGTTCCATTCACTCAACGTTCTCAACATATGGTATCGCCAAACGGTGTTTGACGGTGTTTGACGCTAGTATTCCGTATAATAATCGAGCAATGATCATTATCATATAAGTAAGAATCAACTTTCCAGGATACCGATAACGAAATTGAAGGATCACAAAACGAGATAACAATTGCGAATGATTTTCCTGTTGTTAAAATTAAAATAGTCAATATCGTCTGCAATTATTCGGCCTCTAATATAATTATATTCGGCGCCCCAAAATATATGGTGACCGTTAAAATCACCTAAAATTAATCTCGTTGTTGGTATTTGATTACTAACCTCACAAATGCTTGCATGTCCAATGGACCTGCTGGTAAGTACATATTACATATGTGTATTGAATGTGAGCTCTTAATTTTTGCGGCGGCTTCAATATTGGAATTAATCGGAATAATTTCTGCTCCTAATGAGTTCGAAACATAGATCGCAACACTGGTAATTGTTTAGTAAATGATAATGATCTAGTTTAAAATGTGTCTCTTGAAATAGCGGTGGAATAAAAAAAATTATAATAAATAAATAAAAGTAGAATTTTATTCTTGAGAGGATGAATCACTTTCTGTACCCACCGATTCATAATTGATTTGGTCTCTTAGATGCCTGCATATGTTTTGTTTAAGTTTAGTGATACGGGTTTTAATTCGTCTTTATGTCAGCAGAGGATAAATTTTGCTTAACATGATCAATAGATATCCATAATCTGTCGTGTACTCCTATTTCTATGGCATTATGAAAGCCAAGAGTGTTTTCAAACAGGTCTACTAGTTGCTCGTAGTCCATTAGAATTGTCTATTATATATGCTTTGGCTGGTTTATAAAAGAATTTCCAGGTTATTTTAACTTTTTTTGTTTTTTTAATAGGGTTGAGTTTTTGGAACATTGATCCTGAGCTTATTTCATCTATAGTGCGACTTTCAGATGCGGGTATTTTTGGAGTATTAGTTGCTAATGCAATTGGTGTACTCGAAAGTGCTGATCACTCCAATAGTAGAGGGTTGTATTATATCGACAGTAGGGGTAGATGTGCTTGTGTTTTTATCAGTTAATAATGTAGTAGGTGTGGGGGTTGTGTCATTCTGTTGTTGACTTAAATTGGCTGAAATTTAAACTGGGCAAAGGGCTACAAGATGTCCTGTCTGACGACATTTGAAACAAGTCATTCCGTCTGTTATAAAAACTCTGTAAGATGCATTATCATGATTAATCAATATAGAATCAGGAATTTGGATATTGTGGGGCGTAACGGAGATTTTTCTCCTTTTCTAAGAATGTGACTAAATTCCGGAAGACATGGGTGAAATGCAATTTAGTACTATATTTTGTAATTCGTTTAGGTACTATGAGTTCATTCGGTATGGTAGGACACACATTCGATAATAAAAGTCTCTCTGCTGGTGTATGTTTTTTTTTATTTCACTCCAATTTATACATTCATAGAAGAAACATATCATTTTCTTGCATTTGCTACAAACACTTTAGGTAGGTGTTTTTGAAAAATAATTTATTTCTTAGGAAAAAAAAATGACGATAATGTTTGCTTAATGGCTGTACTGTTTCATATTAATCTTTGACGTTTTGGTTCCACAATGTTATTGGCTAGTTCATCTGAGGCAATAATACGTCAATAAATTGCCGGTTCGATTCAAACGCTTCAATCAATGTTAGGAACCGAACTCTTAGAGGATTAAACGCAAGCAAACATGGTGGTGTTGATGTGACTTACAAACAATAAGCCGACGACGACATCTATTTTTTAATTTCATCCTGAGGGTTTCACAAATATCAGGGCCGGTATTCTCAACTCACTCCTCTCACAGCGAGCGATCACAAAAGGGAGTGATTTGATTGGCAGCGATATGGCTTTTCTAGATTCTCATGTATCCCTCCGCTCGCAAATTTATGACACGAGCAACTGGTACACATGAAAGCGAGTGAAATAAAGCACTCCTCTTTGACAGGAGCGATCCATGCGAGGAGAGGGCATGAGAATCGATTTGGTAGTGAATTTCACTCCTCTCGCATTCAACGACATCGATATCGCTCCAAGCGAGGACCTGAGAATACCGGCCCTGAATTAGAATTTAGAGACTGGAAAAGTGACAAGTTGGACTAGGAAAGAGATAACAGTTAAAAAACCACCAGTTCTAAAACGAGTAAAAAACAGAAATAAACACCATTTCTTCTCATCCCTAAAAATTGGGAGACAGGCTGGCGAATTCACTCTTTTATTAGCTTAGGAAAATAGAGAAAATATATCGAATATAGAAATTAAAAACTATATATGTATCAAATTTTTTTATTGAATACCTTAGTAGACCAGTTAAATGATTTTATTTATAATTCTCCACAGATTGGAGAATGGACTTGAGAAACCGATGTGCCAGCAAGACGCTGTCCAAAGCAGAACAAGCCATGCCAATTTTGCATAAGGAGGCATATGCAGTTAAGTTTGGAGTTGAACATTTCTATCAGTATTTAATGGGGTGGAAGTTTATACTGAAGACAGATTGTAAGCCATTAACAGCTCTGTTTAGTGAAAACAGAGAGTTACCAAAGATGCAAATCGTTTGCAGAGATGGACAGCATATTTGGCAGAGTTTGACTACTCAATCGAGCATATTAGAGGAGAATCTAACACTATTGCAGATTATCTGTCTAGAGCACTCATAAACCATATTGAGGAGGAGACAGAGCCGTTACATACATTTTGCTATGCAGGAAGAATATCCGGTGAATTTTGAGAAAGTTAAAAACAGTACTCTGAAGGATAAAGACCTGGAGATGGTGAAACGCTATGTAACCTCAGGTCACTGGCCCAAAAAGGTAAGAGAATCTTTAATACCCTATTTAAAAAAAAATAATGAGCTATTTGTAGAGAACGAGGCATTGTTTTGGGCACACAGAGTAGTCATACCAAATGGATTGAGGGAAAAACTGTATTAGGACCATTGGGGAGTGCAGAAAATGAAAAATAGTGCTAGGTCATACCTGTATTGGCCTGGTTTAACAAATGATATAGAAAAAATAGCAAGTTCATGTATGGCATGCAAAAAAAATGAACAATCACCGCCAAAAGTAGAGTTGAGTCCGTGGAAAATTGAAAAGGGGCCATGGATAAGAGTTCACGTGGACCATTTGGGACCAATATGTGATAAGAACTTTTTAATTTTAGTTGACTCGTATTCTAAATAGATAGATGTGGCAAAAGTTAAGAATTTAACTGAAGAGGAAATAGAAAAGAAACTAAGGAAATGTTTCTCAAGATGGAGATTACCTAAAACAGTGGTTTCTGACAATGGAAGAGCATTTACTTCAGATATATTACAGAGGTTTTTTAGCAAAAATGGTATTCAGCATATAACATTACCACCAGGCATGCAGCGTTGTGATGGAGCAGCTGAGAACAGTGTAAAAATTTTTAAAAATAAAATTAGGACATATATTACATTAAGGATAATAAAAAACTCTTCGTTTGAACAAAACTTCCAATATTTATTTAAAAACTGGTTTTTTAAAAGACTCAATGACAGCCGTTTCGCTAGACAACTAGTATCGTCAGATTGACATATAATATGTTTTTAAATAAATATTGGAAGTTTTGTTAAAACGAAGAGTTTTTTATTATTCTTAATAAGATGGACTTCCAAAAAGTAAGGGTTAGTACAATCAATTTAACATATATTACAGATGAGAAATTGAGAAAAGAAAAACTCTCCACTCTGATAGCACGATTTTTATTAAGTTACAGGTCAAATAGACATGCATCAACCAGGGAAACACCAGCAAATTTGATGTTAGGAAGAGAACTGAGGACAAGGTTGAGTCAAGTAAAAGAACAAGAGCCCAAAATCAATGAGGAGGTAAAAAAATATACAGAGGGCTCAGAGAGAACAAATAAAGAATTATAAAGGTGTCAAGAGAAGTTTTAGAATTCAGGAGGAGGTATGGGTGAGAGATTCCAGAAAACAGGATATAAAAAGCTGGATTAGGGGTAAGATATTAAAGAAAGCTGGAGCTGCAACATTCATATGTGAAGTTCTAAATGGGCAACATTGGAAAATACATGCTAATCAAATAATAAAAGGACAACAGAGACAAGGGGAAGCCGAAAGCAAGGAACAAGGAGGCTTAGGTAATAAGTTGACAAGACCAAATAAGGTGGCATACAGAGAAAAGGTACCTGTTTTAGGTGTAAGTAACAATGTAAACCATAGTAGTCCGGATGTAAATATTTTAAAAAATAGGGTATATTCTAGTCAAACAGACAATGTGGAGGGCGTTGATGTGAGGGATGGTGCAAGTACTTCAAAAGCGGATTCAGGTGTTTTACTAGAAACTAATAGTAAATCAATTTCAGATGGTGAAGTCCACCAGCGAGGTTCACAGGGGAACGGAAGAGATCAGCCAACACAGAATCGTCCAAAAGAACCAAAAGCAGCATCCGGGAAAAGGATAACGAAGCCTCCGGTTAAGCTGAAAGATTTCGTACTGGAAAAGTAATTTGAGACTACATTACGGGATTAAGGTGATATGCTGGAGCGTTGGTTACAAAAAAAAATAATAATAAGCGGTCGGGGACTAAGGCGTAAGTAAGCTAAAACCGTGGTATATGTGGCGTGAACTATGTAAACATTAGCTACAATGTTGAACTGTGGTACATGAATCTTTTGAAAAAGACTTAAAGTGAAACGCATAACTTGAAAATTTTTTATATTGCATTGTTGTGTAAACAAATGAATTTGTTCACAGTTTGTCATAGGGGTGTGATGTCCTGGTACCACTACAGGAAGAGTCCAGGGCCGAACGGAACACGTTACTGCAGCCACGTCGCAGAAATCGGAACTACGTCACATCGACTATAAAAGACAGCGTACAGAACCAGCTCCCTCTCTCTCGACCAATCCGCATCGGTAGTCCCACTACTTACAGACAACGAGATCAACCGGGTCCGCAAGTAACCATCTCGAGGTTCCACCAGCCATTCATGTTAGTTGTTCACGTTAACACTAATTAATAAAGTATTTAGTTAACCAGTGTATTCTTTGTATCACCAACCACTTCATATCTATTGAATATTTTCGAGATATTTTAAGAAATGTAATTTTGTGGGTAGTTTTTAATTATTTTTCGCCCCCCAAATAGAATTCAACAGTTTTTAACTATGTGTACTTTAATTTTATGTCAAAACGAACCTACATTCAAAAACTTAAAATTAATAAAAGTGGAATTTCTGTATTGTTATATTTTAAAACATATTTTCCTAAATCAAAATGATTATGAAATTTATATGATATAAAATTTTAATGAATATTTGAATTAAAATCAGCAAAATCTGGAATATTTGCTCTATTTTTGTTTTACCTACTGCTGATATTATTAAAGTAGGGTCCCTATAAACAAAATTATTAAATATTTTTTAATAGTATAAGGACTTAACATACTAAACATACTACCAGTATCTATTAATACCGTGATCGGTGGGTTTTTAATTTTTATAAATGGTAAATCGCAAGAATAAAAGATTGAAAATATTTCTTTTTATCCAAATTATCAGCCTCCTATCCAAAAATTTGAATTTTGATTATTTGAATTTGACTTATAATTATTATTAGCCATAGTATTGTTTACTGGATTCATTTCGGGTGCGTGAAGGTCATTTTCAACGGGTTTTCCAGAATCTACTTTGAATAATTCTTCAGCTATGTATTTCGGTTGACTTTGTCTTTGTCCTAATTAATTGTGTAAGGAATTCTGCTATCGAAACTGATTATTTTGCCTAGAATTAAGGGTATTTCTTGTATTAATTGACATAGGTTCAGTAGCTCTGGAAAAAGTTTGACCCGTAGATGCTAATACATTCCCTTGTTGTTCAAAAACTTGTCAATTAGTCGGATAATGTCTTTGAATAGGGCGTGTTAGTATTGGAACAGGTTGACTTGGGAAATTATTAGTATTCGAAAGAACTTGAATATTTTGAATATTTTGTTTAACCTTTGTTATCGGTGAAATATTAGGGATATGGTTATAACTTTTAAAACAACGATCGTTATTTTGGAGGTGCTAAGAATTGTTCCTAGAACAAAGTGACTATTTTGAAGTTTAGGTTTGTTATCAAAATATCTAAATTTATATTGAGAATAAGAGAAATTTTCTGCCTCTATTAGAAATGTAAGAGCTTCTTTAATATTACGCGGATTCTTAAGTCTAATTTTTATTTGAATACTACCTGATAAATTTCTTAAAGAGTTCTTAAGGTCATTTAAACTTATTGTCTCCTGTACAGATATTTAGTCTATAAAGGCATCTCGGTATCACTAAAATTATTGATTCTACTAACTAAATGGCTTCTTAAAACTTGTAGACGCTTAGCAAAATCAATTGGTTGTTCATATCTAAATGAACGTGCCATTAGAAGATCTTGTTCAAGACGTTATAATGATCGTCTATTACCAAAACATTGCTGTAAAGCTGCTTTAATTAATGTCCATGAATTTACTTCAGTTCGGGAACCAACCAAAATATTAGTTTTGTCCATTAATTTTGATTGAATTACTTTGACCATAAAATAATGAACTATTTGGTCATTAACACCAACATATGTATTTACTAAAAAAACGCAACTACTAATAAATTTGATTAAATTTTCCTCATCTCCATTGAATAAAGGAATTATATCTGACAGTCTAACAGTTATTATTCTATTAAAATCGGAAATTAAATTTTCTATATCTACTTCAAGTTCACTCATAAATTTGTCAAGTTATTCACTTATTATTAAAACAATACTTGCTTTGATATACATTTACCAAATGAATTAAATAAAGGAAATATAGTTAAAAGAAGTGCTTGGTACTTACCCAAAACCTACTCCAGTGATTCTAGCTCTGCAACACTCAGGTGTGGTAGGTTTTAACACCAAAGAGTTGACAGCCATATGTTTATAATATTTTGCCATTTTATCAGTTTTTAAATTTATTTATTTATTATTCGTATGTAAATTATGAAAATTTTTATTTTAAAAAGTAAGTCGGTAGCACCGTGTAATTTATAACATTTGACAGTTATGAAAATTATATTATCAATGTTAATGTTTTAAAATATTTTATAATGAATAATAATCGAATGATAATATATTATATAAGTAAAAGATAATTTTATTATTCACAAATACTTTCTTAAAGAACAATATAAAATTAGTAAATTGCTATTAGCCACAAATGTCATTGTCAATAGTCTTGTCATAAGATACTTCACTCATGTCGCCAACTTTTTAAAACAAAAATTTTCGTTCGTAAAAGTTACATTACGATACGCAAATGCATTTTATAATGAAGATTTTTACACGTGCAAAATGTAAAAATATAATTTGTACAGAATGTCTTTTATTAGTAATTAACACTGGCAAAGTCAGAACAGGTAGAATTGACAATTCTTTTATAAGTACAAGAAATTTTAATATTTAACTAGAAATGCTTAAAGAATTATAAAAAATCAACATTAAAACCAAAAATCTATAAATGGTTGTTTACATAGAACAATTATCAGGGGAGACGCAACGTTCCATTCATAAAACTGTTTATTTTGTCGCAATAATTACAAAAGAGTGTTTATGAGTCTGGCAAAAAATACCAATCGATTATCTTTGTTCCGTTCTCGTGCTGACAACTCTGTATCATGATGTAGGAATTATGCTTACGCTTGTAATCAATGGCGTGCTTTTTGTAAAAACTGAAATATCTATGTCGGGTAATTATTTTTATGGGAATATATTTATGAATGGTTAATACTCAGTTTTTCAGAAGATAAATATTTATCATTAATATTGATTGTATTAACCTTTACTTAATGAAAGTCCATTTTACTATAAATATTAAAAATAGAGCTTTTTAACAAAAACTACCACTATTTATTTAAAAAATCGCTTTTTTAAATTCAATGACAGCTGTTTCGCTAAAAACTAGCAATTTTTTGAATAAATAGTGAATGTTATGTTTAAAAAGTTCTATTTTTAATGTTCTTAGTTATCTTTAATATTAATTGTAGGTAGAAATAAAATGTAATGTATTTGAAATTTTATTTTTTAAACTCTTTGTTAATTGGTATGAAATAAGCGAAAGGAAAAAAATTAAATATTATATTCAGGATTTCGTGACTCCTTAATTTTTCAATTGGAATACATTTAAGGGTGTTTCATAAAAGGTGAAGTAGCTTTAAACATAACTTAATTCAAGTCAGACTTAAAAACCATCCAATTGTTCACCAAAAAGGTAATCTTGTTGAAAATATGCAGATCCAATGGTATTATTTTAATTTTGTACCACAAGACGAACTAATTAATTGACGTAATTTGGCTTCATGGTTGTACTTTGTACGTATGAATCAGAAATATTTAAAAATGTTACGTTCAGGGTAATAGAAACTTGTTTTTTTAAGTATTTTAAACCATTTCCATCACATTAAAATGATAAAAATGTTTAATCCCACAATTTTCTTCTCCCCAGTATAGAAAATATTTTTCTCCTCTCACTCTCAGTTGGAAACCTGAAGTAACAGATATATACCAACCACACAGCATAATCACTAAAATGTATTGATTTAATATGGAAAATCGAGAAACCACTCGAGTTTAAAAGTACATATCATATCCTTGGTAATTTTTCCGTTGATTGTTCGTATTTTATCACTCAAATTACTTAGGGACAATCAAAAGACTTGAAAAAAATCGAGATTGCCAACTTTTTGATATTGAAACTGTCATAGCTACGCCACTGGGGGAAAATATTGTAAACAAACAAATATTTTAACATACTTATGAAAAGAAACATTGGGTCTTAAATAGTCCGGTTTTTTGCACACTTGGCAATAACGAACCATTTTTTTTCACTTTTCACTTAATTTTACCTATAATTTCACCAAAAAACACGAATATAACTTCAAAATCTCGTTTTAATTGCTTCGGCAAGAATGCATGAAATAATAAGGGTCTGTGACAAATTTCATAGTATAACCGCTTCTGGGCGTAATACAATTCAAGCAGACCGTGCGGCGTTGCCGCTTATAAAATGAGTTGTATTATTTAGGTGGCTGTAATTCATAAAATATTAATAAGGTATAGTATTATAGTCACAATATTTTTGCAACAAATGTAATCAACAAATACTATAAATGATTCAATTACAATCACAAATCTCTTTCCTTAAATATTACCAAATTGGGTGAAAATGTCTTTAGGAAATTTGTAAACGAAAGATGTTTATTTGAGAAATTAATGGGATTTAAGGAGTATTTACTCATAATTAAAATTTTAAATTGTGTTGGAAACTATAAAATTGATAAAAGACATGTTTTTCTTCTGTCTTTTTCAAGTAATTTTGCGGAATTTTACATTAAAAAGGGGTTTAGAATAAAGATATTAATTTTTGTGTACTGGGGGAAAACAATTCAGAAACTTTAAATTAAAAGAGAAATTAGAATTATAAATTTAAAAATTTGACCTTTTAATTCAGAATTAGATTATGACTTAAATAATGCATAGATACAAGTAACCAGGTATAAACCTATATTAAGCAACTAAAAATTGGAGAATTTCTCAGTCAGAAACATCTCGTCGACCCGTTAACAGCTTTGGGTAACGTCAATATTCAATTTCGTTTAACAATGTTTTGTAAAAGTCTAAATTTTATTGTCAGTGAGTGAGTAGTGAGTGCTACAAGGCAAATAAATACCTCCGTACCCGTAAGAGGTTATTAAATCCAGTAAATTTGCATGTGATAAGCACATGAAAAATATTAATAGTTTTATACATTGCTTATAACGAACAACTATTAAATTAGTTTGTTATATAAGATTAATTTTGAGTTTTTCCTGAATCCTACTCAAGATAAAGAGTTGGGTTTTAAAATTAAACAAATCAACAATTTCACTGAGCTATAGTTGAAATTCTTTAGGGCGTTCAACAATAAACAACTAATTTAATTAATTATCATATCATTAATCAATCTAAACATATCAAAATAATATAAAAACAATATATAATAAAAATTAGAATTATAAAACAAATATATATATTCACCGACATTACCAAGCCAAAACCGCCATTTACACCTGACAGTACCAAGCCCGGACCGACTTTATCAAGCCCGACTAAGGGCTTGGGAAAACTTAAGTGTATATTATTGTGATTGTAGTTAAATTTTTGGCAGGGCTTGGTACGGGCCGTATATACCTTAAAACATACAGTTAAACACTCGCAAGGGGGCGACTCATTTAAACTGTATATACACTGTATGTATTAATTCGATTATGTCAAGCGCAGTAATTTGTACCTATAATATGAAGCCCTGAAATGTTGCAACAATGGATTAGAAGGGAAAGTGAAGGATCTGTAACTAAAAAGTCGTTAAATTGTGTATCAAGTAGGTATATAAATATATTTTTATATTTTGCATTTATAAAAATCTTCATTATAAAACGCATTTGCGTATCGTAATGTAACTTATCCTACGACCACATATGAAAGTGCTAGTTTGCACACTTATTTGTACTTAAGAAAGTAGCTAATATCAATACACGTATTGAAAAGTAAATATCAATACACGTATTGAAAAGTAAAAAAATATAGTTCTATGATCTGTGACATTTACGTCAAATTTATCAATAGTAAAAACACATAATGTCAAAGCAAGGATCATTTAATTTTTTTTAAAATCTTCCTTGTGTCAAATATTGTATTGTAATTGCCAATACAAATTTTTCTGTATAAAGTAAGAATAATAATAATAATATTAAATGTTTTTATTGGCATATATATAAATAAAGATACAAAAGAAGAGCAAATTCTACCCGCAGATAGAATTTGCTCTTCCACTCAACCCTAGAGAAAAAAAAAACAAAAAAGGAAAAAAGTACACAAAAATTTGTAAACACAGTAAATATTGTACTACACTAATAATATTCACATATAATATAATTCAAATATTGAAGCTTAAAATAGTATGCTAGTTCTATGGAATATATACTTTAGTAAATAATTTTTTAAACATTTCTTTTTAAATTTCTTGAATGGCAAATTGAGAAGACAGCTCGGTACCTTATTCATTAGCACAGTGATATAGTAAGAAAAAGATCCTTTAAACAAAGATGTTCTGTGCATTGGCGGTGTCAGCTTTGTTTTAAATCTTATATTTACGTTATGCACATCTGTGCGAAATTCTATTTTATTGTATAGATAGGGAGGAGTACACTGTTTGATTATTTTGTTAAATAGGACAAGAGCACTTAAAGTCCGTCTCTCTGCCATATTGAGCCAACCAATATTTTTTAAATGGAATGATAGATACATGATCCCTTTTTCTTAGAGAGCAGATACTGCGCACACATGCATTCTGTAGCCTTTGCAATCGAGTTTTATCGGATTCTAGAAGGCAGGGTCCATAGACCACATCTGCGTAATTAGCATGTGATAGTACAATAGAGTTACAAAGAACAGTTTTAGTTTTCTTACTTAAAATATTTCTGTTTGTATATATTAATTTTAGATTACTATAAGATTTTTTTAAGATACTGTTAACATGCGAATGAAATTTAAGATCATCATCTACTAACAAACCTAGGTCTTTAACACAGGACTCTATCACTAAAGGTTCATCTTTGACTCTAATGTCTAATCTATTTGCACATCTTTTCCTAGCTATTGTTCTTCCAAATAATTGTAATTTAGTTTTATGGGCGTTGACTTTGAGGCAATACTTTCCAGATAAAGAGATTATTGAGTCAATAACTGCATTGATTTTTTGACAGGCGGCATTCGTATCACTCTCATCAAATGAAAAATATACCTGACTGTCATCCGCATAGTACTCAACAGAGCAATATTTCACAGCTTTATTAAATTGTGATGTGTAAATTACAAAAAGCAATGGTCCTAGAATTGAACCTTGTGGAACTCCGCTACTAGTAATTATAAAGTCAGAAATTATACCATTGATAGTAACAGCTTGTGATCTATTACTTAGGTAGCTCTGTAACAAAAGTAAAGATGCCTCTGAAAACCCTATGTATTTTAGCAATGCCGCAACAACGTGTGGTTAATTAGGTCAAAGGCTTTTGAATAGTCCAGTAGAACTAAAGCTGTTAGCAAAGATTTATCCGTCGCTATATGTATGTCATCAATAACTTTAAGAAGAGTACTTGTGCAACTAAAACCGGGTCGAAAACCAGATTGGCAAGGAGGTAAAATAGAAAAATTTGATAGGTAGTTACGAATATCTCTATTAATTATTTTCTCAAATATTTTCGACAAACAGCACAGTATGCTAATTGGACGTAGATCTGAATAAGAATCAGGTGATGGGATTTTAGCCAGCGGAGTAACCAGGGATATTTTCCAAAGAGTCGGATAACATTTGTTTTCCATTATATAATTGAAAATATGACAAACATACTGTAATATGAAAGGGCAGCAATATAACAACATTTTACAGCTTAAATTATCAACGCCGACTGCCTGAGACTTGATTGATAATAGGGTTTTATAAATATCGTTTTCACTAGTTAGAGCAAAGGAAAAAGTACCAACACTATCCATAGTATTGCGTAAAAAGAATTGTATAGTATCGTCATCAGGATTTCCACCTAAATTAGCTGCATTATGAAAAAATTTATTGATATCATTAGGGTGTTGTAAATGTTCCGGAATGGCCCTGTTAGAGTATTTTGAGTAAATATTCAAATTTTTCAGTTCCTTCCACATGTTATTTTTATTTGCATTTAATTGGAAGTCAAGATAGGCTTTTTTTTCAAGTTTAATAGTTTTATTAGCCAGATTTCTTAAATCTTTGTAATATTCCCAGTGATGTAACAGCCCAGTATTTTTATACCGCGTAAGAGCTTTATCTCGCATAGAAAACATTAACTTTAAGTTAGGTGTTAGCCATGGTGCTTTCATTCTGTTGACTCTAATGTTTTTTTTTGGTGCATGTTTATTAAAAATGTTTAGTATCAATCCAGAGAAGTATTGAACTTTGTCATCGACATTGTCAATTTGATAAATATGATTTAAATTTGCTTCACATAGGTCCGTATAAAAATATTGTTCATTAAATCTCGAAAAATCTCTAATAGTTAAGGTTTTGGGAGGCATTTTATCTTTTTTAAATCCAAATTTGCATGATACAAGATGATGGTTTGAAAATGTGGGACAATCAACAGTATTAATATCAGTAACGTTCAAATCAACAGTACAGATTATTACATCTAAAAGAGTACTAGAAGTAGAGGTGATATGTGTAGGTTGGTCAACTAGTTGCTTTAGATCATGTACATCTAGGATATTTTGCATAAGAGAAAAGGCATTACTACTAACATCCAAAAAATCTATATTAAGATCTCCAGCAAAAATAATGTTGCTGTATTTAGGAGATAAAATACTGAGGACGTCCTCCAGATTTGTACAAAAATCTACAGGAGAATATCTTGGAGGCTTATATAATGATCCAATGACGTAATTTTTATTTTTGAATTTAAAATCAATCCAAAGTTGTTCAGAATTTCCAAATGGTAGATTACGAATTATCCGCCCTAAATAGTTTATAATTTTGAAGTATGATATTAATATCCAAAATATTAGAATTAAGCCATGTTTTAGAAACTGTAATTATATCATATTTCTCGTATACCGCTCTTCTAAATTCAGTGAAATTACTAGTAATAGAACGTGTATTAATATGACAAAATCTAATAGAGTTCATTTAGCAACAGTTATAACAAAACATGAAACGAAAATAAAATAACACTATAAATAAACAGACAAAAAGACGTAAAACTAGTTGATATTTAAATTAATCTATAAGAGAGATAATTCAAGATGAATGTTTATATTTACGAGGGCCAGTCAAAAATTAGACATCAATACAAAGTAAAATGTGTTTTGCAGTCTTATTTACAATATTTATAATCACTTCTTATTCTTGAGAACCGCTCCTGAAGAGGAAGATGAGCCAAGTCGGGTTAGGTATCGTTTATTTTTATCTTCACTTATTTGGATCTTCTCAGTAGTTTGTTTTGTATTTTCTTCCTCCTTTTGATCTGTTAAAAAATGACTTGCATCAAATATCTCTGTGCTAGGCTGCTGCGATGGAGTGTTCGGCTCACTAGATATTAATCTATGTCTCAATGGAGATGATTCTTCTGTTTCTATATCTTGATTACTTGTAATTTCTTCAAAAGTATATGATTTTCCTTCTACAATTAATTTTTTTCCCCTGATTGTCGCTTTCTTATTTTCGGTTCTTGCTCTTTTCATATGCTGCACCAAAACTTTTCTCTCTTCTAAGTCTTTTGCGATTAGATCTTCCGATATCAATAATTATTTTGATGTAGGACTTACATTTTTTGAAGTATTATAATCCACTTAAAAACACTTGCTTTCTGGAGCTCACTTATTCACTACTTTTCGTTATTTCGTTATAAATTTTTAAAAAATAAACATATTTTTATTCAGTATTATTATTTTTATAAAAACACTTTTAGAAAGAAGAACAGTTTATTCTTCTTTTTTATATTGTGTTTATGTTCCGTGCATGTGTCCAATGTGGATTTTTAAAGTTATGTTTGTGTTTCTGTTCACAATTATCTTTGGGTGTGTTCGGGGAGCACGCTTTTGAGCTATGTAGCGCCAAGAGCCATATAACGCAAATGAGCAATAGTACTAGATAGCGACAAATGGCGCAAATAGCGTGCTCCCCGAACACACCCTTTCTGTCTATTATTATTACATTACTTTTCAATTAATTTCACCGAATGACCATTTTACTTTTAATTTTTATAGAGCCCACAAAAAAATTAAAATGTCATTTAGCTAATAAAGAATTTTGATGTGAATTCCTGAGAAAGATGGTTATTTGATTTTAATTAATTATATTTCCATGCAATATATAAACTCGTTTAAATCCTAATTTTTAACATGACTAACAATTAAAATAAATTTTATAAATAAATTTAAAATATTTATTATAATAAGAAATATTGGGGTCGTAGAAAAAATCGTGTACACAACGCGTTGGAAAGTGTATTTCTTGCACTCATTACGTTTCCGCACTCGCCACTACGCGGCTCGTGCTAAACTTCACTCGTGCGTAATACTTCACTTTCCACACTCGTTATGTAATATACTATTTACGCATGCAAATTTTTGTTTTAAATGGTTGGCGACATGATTGAAGTATCTAATGACAAGCCGCCAGCTGACAGGGTCACGTCATATAAACGTCGATTTTAGGTAATTATTGGTAAATGACGTCGACGACCTTACATCTACGTCTCTACGACGTGACAAGCTAGATCAACCATATACGTCATTTTGACTATGTCGACTCTACGTCGACCTAAAGTGATGCAGTATTATAATATGAAACATGCACATTTGCATGGTGTAAATAAAAATTTTATTTCGTAACTTATATGATACATGAAGTTGAAAATATTTCTACTTAAGTGGTAATCATTATCAATAGTATTGTACACCTTACGTATATATTTGCTTATTACTAAATACTTAATACACCTACCTTTGTCATTCCGAGTGTTTTATTAACCCATTAGCGCCTAACGGTACCATATGGAACCGATAGTAAGCGGGGATGTTTACCCTTATCTATCGCCACATACGGTCTCTATGCAGTTTGTTTTTATTCCAGACTGGTTTGCTATAGTTCAGGTTACTCGTAAAAAAGCTTACCAAGTTTATTTTTAGTGTTGTTTATATTTCTATTAGTGCTTGAAAAACGTGACTGAAAGAATATTTGAAAAACATGGACATCAACTTAGTGTAAGTATTACTAAGGTATTTTTAATTTTGCTCAAATAACAATCTGTATATTCAAATATAGATACATAATATTTTTTGTCAGCATAGACAGATCTGCAAAAAACATTTATTAGACCTTTTATTTTTTTGTATAAACATTGATGTTCCCATATGGGCGCTTTAGGCGGTTACTCACATGTGAGTGTTAATATACCAAATATGTTATTTTAGTGGTATAACCCTACAAGAAGCTCTGAATATCGCCTACGATGAAGGAGATGTTACGGATATATATATTGAGCCTCCTGAAAGTAACGTTCTAACTGATGAAGATTCAGTTGATGAAGATGAGGGGGGCTTGGCTGACAATTTATCTGCCAGGCAACTTTCTGCTCCAGCAAAAGTTGTATTTAACAATAACGAGAGACTTGGTGTGGAAAATAATGATATAGATGAGGTAGAAATAGAATCACCAGTTTCTAATTCTGTTCTAAAAACAGAAACTAAACCACAAAACTTTGAATTTGTTCAGGGTGATCTACAAAACTTAGGCCACGAGTTCCCAAAACCAGATTACTCTAAATACAGTGCAATGAGCTGTTTTGATTTATTTGAACTCTTTTTTTCCGAAGATTTATTGCAGAAAATAATAACAAAAACTTCTAATTATGCTTTGTTCAAAAATGCTGCACATCCACAAATTACCATAGAAGAAATGAAAGTTTACATTGGAATTCTTATTTTGAGTGGCTATAACATTTTACCATCAAAGAGAAACTACTGGGAAAACTCAAAAGATTTAAAAAATATCATGATTTCAGAGGCTATGAGACGCGACAGGTTTCTACAAATATGTAGGTATATACAGCAAATAATAATGCTCATGAGATCTCAGACAAAATGTATAAACTGCGTCTACTAACAGATCAATTAAAAGTAAAGTTTCTTGAACATTTCACCCCGGAAGAAAACCTATCATACGACGAGTCAATGATGCGCTACTTTGGTCGCTACGGATGTAAACAATTCATCCGTGGTAAGCATGTTAGGTTTGTTTACAAAGTTTGGTGTCTTAACGCTCCAAGTGGCTACCTAGTAAATTTTGAGATTTATCAAGAGAAAAACCCCAGATCAAACACAACAAACTATAAATTACTTTTCGGTAAATGCGCAGCTCCATTGTTAACAATGATCGAGGAAATGGGAAATAAGAGAATGCTTAGATATAACTTTTTCTTCGACAATCTTTTTACTGGTGTCAACTTATTATGTACACTGAAAGCAAACGGAGCAAACGGAGCTTTCATACACAACATAAGTTATAAGTGAGGTAACGCCTAAAGGTCCCATATGGGAACATCCCCTTTTAGAGGGTTTGTCTAAAAAATTAAACAAAACATTATTAGAAATGTGCTTTGTTATATATTTTCACCTGTTTAAGAACAAAAATTTTATATGAAACATGCACATTTGCATGGTGTAAATAAAAATTTTATTTCGTAGCTTTTTCTCATTTTCTGATACTTAGCAGGTAGGTAAATGTCATTTCAATATATATATATATATATATATGATACTTGCAGTTGAAAATATTTCTACCTAAGTGGTAATCATTATCAATAGTATTGTACACCTTACGTATATATTTGCTTATTACTAAATACTTAATACACCTACCTTTGTCATTCAGAGTGTTTTATTAACTTGTGAAAAATGATAATTGCCGTTAAATTTTAATATTGGCGCCAAACGCTCGTTACAACTCGGAGGCTTGTCGGGTAGATCGTGTTTGCCACGCCTTTCCTCTTTCATTGTTGGCGTCTGTAATGTAAGCCAACGGCATTAGCACTTTATGACCAAGGATTGAAATGAGAGAGAAGTGTTTTTGTGTATATTTATAACAGTATTCGTTGCAGATAAATTTAGGTAAGTAAGAAAAATTTTGCTATTTCCTCACATTCAAGTATTAACAACTAAATAAATGGTTTATAATATTTTTATTTGCCAGAATTCTTAATTGGCGTAAATGGCTACCAATGATGATTTAGAAAATGTAAATATATTATTATTAACCAGTTTAATATGTAACAAAGTATTAATATTTTGATTGGTAAAGCAAAGTAGAGCATTGTATTTAAATAATGATTATTGTATAGTACACTTATACTGATGTAATTTTTGTCTAAATATAGCGGCGTTACTTCGTATGCATCCAATTCTACCAAACTGGATTAGCACCTATATGTTGTAAATGGCTAACACCAGAGAAATCAGATTTTTTTTCGTCATCTACAAAAGTACCAGAAAGCATTATAA
Organism: Ophraella communa; assembly: GCA_035357415.1. Lineage (NCBI taxonomy): Eukaryota > Metazoa > Arthropoda > Insecta > Coleoptera > Chrysomelidae > Ophraella > Ophraella communa. The sequence continues at coordinate 21,148,545 of CM068995.1, forward strand.
TTTGGCGTTTCTCGAGACAAAAGCTGGACATCCTACAATGTAAGAAAAGTTTACTTCAAACAAAGTAAATTTAACAATAATTATTTAATTTTTTTGGATAAAATATAATAACTATTAGTGACATGCTGTGTGCTGTGTATTAACTTGTAATATTTAATTCAAATTAAGTTGTATCAATATTTTTTATAATTGATGATTATATACTTCGCACACAGACTACGTTGTTAAATTCGAGGTACCTAACTTTTGCTATGTAATGTGCAACATTTTATATAATTTAAATAATATCGTTAAATATTTATATATTTGAAGTAACTTGTAATATTTGTATGTTAAATTGAAATTTAATGTAATAGTTGATGCAAATAAAATTGTCTATCAATATTTTTGGTTTTTATTCTGTCCCAAAATCAATCCATACGTCATAAATAGGTAGAAAAAACTACGTCGTGAAATAACGTACTCATACGTTACAATTTCATCGATAAAACATGTCTATTGTACGTCATGGGGTGACGTAATATAACGTGACTGGGTCACGTTTTTGGGCTGTGACATTTTCACGTCATATTTTAGTAGATTTGACGTCATCCAAGAAGTCAAAACAACGTAACGGGTGACCAAAAAATTACGTACAATGTACGTCATGCTGTCAGCATTGACAATGAAATTTGTGGGTTAATAGCAATTTATTAATTTTATATTGTTCTTTAAAAAAGTATTTGTGAATATGAATATCATCTTTTACTTATATAATATATTATTATTGTTGTATTAGTTATTTTAAAATATTTGAAAACATTAACATTTCATAATTTAATTGCCAAAACTGTCAAATGTTATAAATTACACAGTGCTACCGACATACTTTTTAAAATAAAAATTTTCGTAATTACATAAAAATAATAAATTTATTTAAAAAATGATAAAATGTCAAAATATAAAAAATATTATAAACAACTTATTTCATATGGCTGTTGTGAAACTCGTTCTTTACAAAACTCATCGCTTCGCGTTTCTTTTTTTTAAACTTGAACTCGTGTCTTAACAGAATTCCATATGAAATGCGTTGTTTAATATACTATTATAACTAAGTTAATATTTTAGATTTATGCTCGTCTGTCTTAATTCTCTCCACTTGTTCTTAATCAGTAGATTATTGTTAAAACTATTTTTTATTAAGAATATTAAACAAAGAACTTTATAACAAACCTTCCACCTTTATTTAATTAAGGGGATTCGTTACGAAATTATCTTATGGAGAATTCAATATGTGCGTTCTGTGATCTAGATTAAAGAGCTATCAACAAAGTTATAAATAATATAAATTCTTAAGAGCCTACTTAGTGTATCATATTTTGGAGAAATCCGTTAACTTAAAGTTTTAATAAAACGTTTCCTTATAGTTATAGTACTTTTGTAACGATTTAAAGATAAAATAAAACAACTAATAATGTGCGAAATCAGCACTTGACGGAGCTATGTGATCGAATTAATCCTGAATAAAAAATATTTGTGCAGTTACTGCAAGAATCAGCATTGATTTATGACCTGTGATAAAAAGGGGTCTATTATTAGGGATTATTGTCTTCTTGTGTAGCTAACTGCTTCAAAGGAATAACACTGACCAATGTTGTAAATCATTTATTTTTATTTTTAAACATTTTGATATTATAGGTGCATATATTTAATTTTTCAAACAGTTCGGATAATAAAGTGTTGATTATTCTTAGCTAGGTACGTAAAATTAAAAATGTAAAGTAAATTCATACTTATACCGTTCTGACTTAAAGACTTCGATGATATTGCGTCCAATAAATCTTCCTACCGGCCGGCAGACTCCGTCCAGCTGCAGGCAGGGCCGGAGTGGAATTTTTACTTTTACATTGAGAAGCAGTTGAAATATTGATAGATAGATATAAATTGTCTAAAAATATGTACAAATGTGCAAACAGGTATGTAGTTAGTATTTCTAAACATAATTTTGCGTACTAGGTAACTTTTATTACAATTTGAATTTTTAAGGAAATAATATGAATAATATGGTTACCTACCTTACAATATACATTAATTACCTTACTACATACCTTATTGTACCTATACCTACCTGAATGTTTTAAAAAGGAGTTTGGGTATATACATATATGCCCTTAGAACAGTAAATGGCTTAGTATTTTCCAAAATGTGGCGAACGTGGAGAGAATCTGACGATGAAGCAAGCGACAACGAGCAGCAAGCAAGTAGTACAGCAAGCAGCAAGAGAAAGCATCTTTCTGTTGATGCTGTTGATGCAAAAGAAATGGTAAAGAATGTATATTCAACTTTAAGAAACGATGTTTACATACAAGCAGCTTTGGAAGAAACGTGCAGGTTAACGAAAATACCAAAGTCTACCATACGCGATATTGTTAAAAAACCGATAGTCAAGAGAAAGAAAAGATGCGATTCTGGTACCTCCACAAAACTTGATGTTAGTGATAAAGACCTAATTCGACAAAAAATCTGTGAAATGTATGAAGAGCAAAATGCACCAACATTGGACACCTTAATGAAGAGACTAGAAATGGACGAAAGTGGCATACAGTGTGGCAGAACAACATTGTGGAAGACTGTGAAAAAACTAGGATTTAAATTTAAGAAGATAGACAAAAAACAAGTGCTGATGGAATCGCAACGACTTCGGAAATGGAGATTAGAATATCTTACCAAAATAGATATGTATAGAAGTCAAGGAAGGTCGATAATTTACTTGGACGAAACGTGGTACGATACCCATGACACGCCATCAAAAGGTTGGGACGGACGATTCAAGTGGTAAATGTAACACAAAAGCACCATCCAACAGAGGTAAGCGGATAACAATTATACATGCGGGATCAAAAGACGCATGGGTTCCAAATGCTTTATCACTGAGTGCAAAAAATATAAAAGACTCTTCTCTTGACTACCACGACATACAATTCTGGCAACATAAAATAGAATTATTAAAATTAAAAACAGCGGCAACAAAACATAAAAAAATACAATTTTGGTGACATAAATGAAATTAAAATCCAACTTTATTTACGTTCGGAGGCTCTCCTCAACCATTTCATGATGCTCTCCTCAATTTCTTTCCGATTGGCATACCCTTTACCATATTTTTCTGCAGCATCTGTAATATATATGTATATTAATTTGAAAATAGAAACATAGAAGAAAATAACATGAAATAAAATCCGAGCAGGAGTTAAAAAAGTGAATTAATAGCAGATCTTGTAATTTACAAGTTATTACAACAGCTAAAAATAAAAACGGCTTCAGGTTTTGATAAAAACCTCCAGAGTTTGTAAAAAATATAAGAAATGAAATATCAAAACCATTAACAAAACCCTTGTATATTGAACTTGTATATTAATAGATTCAAATGAATATTATATTGTTATTATATCCCTCTAGCTGAAGACATGAATAATGATGGATTCCAAAAATATATCAAATATAGAAAAACAAAATTGAAACTAGAATATCAACGTTTTGGGATTATTATAATGAAAAAATGACTTCTTGATTTAAGTCAAAATATATACACCATGATGTATATATGGCTCCCTGAAGAAGCCAATAAATATTGGCGAAGTATAGGGAAATAAAGTGAAAGATTATCTTTTTGAAGTACCAATTAAATTACAAAATAATCTTTATATATTTCACTCACTTATTATTGTCTGCTAATTTCAGTCCCATGAACTTTAATTTATTTTTTCTTCCATGGAAGCTATAGGTGGATACGAAGGAATTAGTCATGAGCTCCGACATGATTCTCTTGATGAACTCATACATATTGTTGCCACCCATCTTGGACAATTCAGCACACTGAAAAAAATTCACATATTGAAGGAAAATATAAGATAGTTTAGTTTTAATATAACATATACTTACTGATATCAGTGAGAACATTGCTAATGAAGTAGTACTGCTTTATAATTTTCTTCATGTGTTCATCTGAAAATTGCATAGAATGTATTAATAATGATGCCCAAAATGTGCCAGCACAGATAATAAATTGAATATCCTCTAGTACCTATTATTTGTCTTCCATGCACAGGACAGCAGTGACGGCTCTCTTCAACTGATGTGGATGGAATGACTGGCGACTCCTGGGGAGCTGGAAATCAAGGTTTAAATTGAATTATTTGATTCAGATTGAAAAATAAAGATTAAAATACTTGACACAGTATAACATTGTGCCTTCAAATGAAAGTGAATTGATCATTATCAGATTCACTCAATTCTTCATAATTACTGTCATCAATACTTTCAGACCCTTCTTCAACTGACAAAAGATTAGAATCTTGAAGCTCCAAATTGTGGTCTAATGATTCATTGACACACTCATAATTGGAGGAAGAATCATGTCCATTTAATTGTGTTCTGACTATTTTATAATATTTGTTCAGAATGTTTCTAGAACTTGATGTAGTACTCTTATTCATTTTATATTATATAGGTAGATACTTACTGGATATTAAACACTTTAACAACTAATACACAATAAACAACGAAATGGAAAAATGTATGATACCACACTCTGCCACACTGTGATACAAAAGTTATTTACTATACTAACGCCCGGTTTCATAATCAACTTTAAATATAAAGTAATTTTAAAGTGAGAAATTGTGTTTCATAATACAACTTTAAAGTTAAATGATACTTTAAAGTGACTTTAAGCTAAAGTCGGGTATACCATCACTTTACCGCTTTAAAGTGGGCTCATATAACCTCACACTTTAACAAATTAAACGTCAAACGTGTGTTGCTTGCTATTCACAAATTGCAATCTTTTGCGTGTTTATGTGAAAAAGCCAAAAGCAGTAATGTTGGCTTCGAGTAGAGACGATTCCAAAAATAACGCGAAAGCTCCAGTAAAATTCGGCAATGTGGGGGTATTCGCCGAAGATCTCCGATCGGCGCGCGCCGCAGCGCAGTCGGAGAATTCTAGTAGAACAATTTCTAAGCGGATTCCGTGTGCGGTGTTTTTTAGTCCCAGCGGTAGCTGGGCCACTGGAATCTATTTCTCGAACTGGGTAATCGCTAGCGTTCGAGTTGACGGTAAAGATAGGTGGGAAAACCGTAGCTGTCGCGATAATTTTGGAATCAACTCTAGCAGTTCTTCAAGTTCTTCTGAAGATGAAGTTGTGGAACGAAGGCCTAAGGTTTATCGAGCACGCATTGATCATTTAAATAAATGGAATGATACAGTTCTTCGATAGATTTCGTTTAACGAAAGCTACAACAGTAAATGTACTGGCAGAAATTGAGCATTTAATTAGGTTACCAACAAATCGGTTAGTGTGCACTCAATTTCTTGTACAAATTAATAGTTATTTACCGTTTGCGTATCCAACGCAATAGCTTCGTTACGACTACGCTACATCAAAATGTGTGAAACCTTAGTTGAAATGACCCATACTGCTGAGCAGTTTTATGCAATTGCTCGTTTCCCCCGAGTTATTGGTACAATTGACTGTACACATACAAACACATTAGCTTTATTCGGGTTTCGTTTTTCGGACGGTTTGAGAACGATTTGCTGACTGCGCACAACTGGATGTGCAGTAGACTAAATCCAAGGACTATTTATGTACGGTTTGAAAACTATCAACAATTGAAAAAACCCGAACGCCTTATTTTTTAATATCTGATACAAAAAGTAAATTATTTTGTCCACAAACCTAAAATGTTCGATAAACTGTTCATCACTATATAGGGGTACTGTTTCTTAGGCATAATTCTCATTTTTTACTTTTTTCTGTAATAATTCGGGTAAAAAAAGATTTGCTACCATCTCCAATCCATCATCATATGATGATGAAAAAGATGAGGATGAATCTGACGAGAATTCTGCCAATAAATCCATAATAATATACTCAATAAACTAAAATACCAAAAATAATTTGAATTTAAAATGCACACTACAAACAACAATGACTGAGAAATGACCAAGCGCATGCGTCAATTAGTCCACGACCAGTCCACTTTTAACCTTGGACTGATTTGACAGTTTTCAAATCGTCCGAAAACAGTCAGAAATAAAACCCGAACACCGAACTAAAATTATAGAACGGTTCGAAAACCGTACAAGAAAAACCCCAACACAGGATTTTTTAGTGCGCAGAATCCTGACAGTTTGAAAACAGTAATCAAGTAAACCCGAACAAAGCTAATAATGACAAATATGACAGAATTATTAAAGTGAAGTAAACAACATGGGCTATTCATGGATGCCAACATAAATTTTTAGTAGAAAAATTTACTTTAACCAAAGTTCTATAGGCTGGCGTTTATGAAACACGTCAACTTTAAAGCCGCTTTAAAGTGCACTTTAGGTTAAAGTGGACTTTACTTAAAGTTACTTTAAAGTCGGTATTATGAAACCGGGCCTAACCTTATAAAATGAAATTTAAATTAATACCGTACACAATAAAAGTTATCCTAAATTAAAATACTAAATAAAATCTTTGACAAAATTTGACAATATTTCTTATAGGTTATGAAGCAAAGATAAAGGGCGGGAGCGGGAGCACTAGACCCATTAGATAATCCAGCGACTTCTCTGCACAACTGCACATTTATTTAAAGACTGGTTTAAAAATAATTTAATTCCCAATATTCCTCCTCAAAGTGTTATTGTTATGGATAACGCTAGCTATCATAGTAGGCAATTAAACAAACACCCTTGTTCAAGCGACACCAAAGCAATTATTCAACAATTTATGCACGACAATAATATTTATTTTCATGAAAATTATTCAAAAAAACAATTACTTGAAGTATTAAAATGTTTTAATATAGAGAAAAAATATGTTTGTGATGAGTTTGCAAATAGCATGGGACATTCAGTTTTAAGGCTTCCACCATATCACTGCATTTTTAACCCTATAGAACATATTTGGCATCAATTGAAATCGCAAGTTAGACGTAACAACACCGACTTTAAATAGTTTTGTATTAGGTATTATCACCAGAGAAATAGATAAAATACCTGTAAATAATTGGAGCACCAGTGTAGATCACGTAATTAAAGTTGAACAATCATATACCACACTCAAGTTTTCAGTCAACGTCAATAGCATTTTAATTAATCCTCAACCTTACGGTTAGAGTCTTCAGTAGGTAATAAACTTTTGTGTGTCAGTATCAGTTTGTATTTGAAAACTTAAATTTCTTTGTGTTGTGACAATTTCATTTGAAAAAAATGGATTAGAGGTATTAAAAAGTAATTTATTTATTAATTTTTTTGGGTAGCAATTTTTAATTAATATATTTTTTAATTTAACTAATTCCTTATTTTTAAATTTAATATGTGATAATTTGATGATTCTTTTTTTAAGACCCAAGATAAAATAAAGATATAAAAAAGGTGTTTAAATAACAAATCTCTAATACGTTTAAGAGATCAATGGACTAGTTTAGTGTTTTTTTTTATATTTGCATCTTATAAAATAGGTTTTTAGTGGTTCAAATGTACAAATAAAATTTTTAAAAAATTAATCCTCTAGCCATAATCGGCTTTTGAAATTTAAATTTAATGGTTACATACGTCATAAGTGGTAAGTGACGTATTTCAATAAGATTGGTAGAAAATTTGCGATGTTGTCGATATGCTTTAATATTAACCGAGAAATTTATCTCTCTCTCTTATTTGTTGTCATTAAAAAGAGATAAACATATCGATATTTTTGTTCTCTGATTGACACTTTATCAAGTAAGGAGTAAAACACTAAACAAAATATTCTGTCATTTTCGTTAGTTTAATTTGTTGTTTGGTTGTGTTTGGTTTATGAAAGAAATTACTTCTATACTATTTTTGGTTCGAAAATAAAAATCCCTAACACCTTCTCTTGGTGTTATAGCGGTTCCTTCAAAAATAACCAATAGATGTAATTGTTCTCTCGGAGAGCAACCCTTCTATCGGTACAGTGAGAGAACGAATTTCAAGAATACGGTTTTGGCATTTTCAATAGAACCACGCCTACTTTCTATTGGCTGTTCTATTCTATCACCGTCAAGAATATGGGTCTTGTTTGTTTATTACAGATAAACACGATTTTCTCTCCTGTCATATATTTTGTCAACTGGTAGATACAATCAGTCACAGAACACGGTGTTTGGTGCCGCCAGTTCTTTGAGAATACTTGAAACGAACGTAGCTAAACTGTGACAACGTTGACTTTTAAACACATTCATTATTGGTTATTAGTTGGCGCTACGTTTAAAACTTACTAATTATTTATTGCTAAATTTTACGAAATGAGAAAAATTAATTGCAAAATGAATACCAATATAAGTAAGTAGGTATCTTATCCTAAATATATATTGCTATCATTTTGATTAATTTGATCCTACTAAACTAGTCCATTCAATTTATTTTTTAAAACAAACTGGCTCGACTTTGCTTTAACGCACGCAATAAAAATGGTCATGTGATATATCAATCGAAAGCCCTTGAGGAGCTAAGTCGATTAACACCTGTCTCAGTTGGCGCATGCGCAGAACAAAAAAAGTTACGAATTATTTAATTTCCCATTATATTCCTATGGGGATCAAATATTAGATATATCATGGGAAATTAAATAATTCGTATCTATTTTATTGTGCGCATGCGCCACCTGAGATACCTGTCTAAGTTGGCGAATGCGCAGAACAAAAAAGTTAGGTTAGATTAGGTTAGGTTAGGTTAGGTTAGGTTAGGTTAGGTTAGGTTATGTTAGGTTAGGTTAGGTTAGGTTAGGTTAGGTTAGGTCAAGAATGATAAACATTTACCAGGATTGCCTAATCGGCCTGATTTGTCCGCAGCTGTGTGACGTCACTGCAGTCCTTCATTACAACCTTTACCATATAAATGCAGTATTTTTATGATTTCTGAAATACTAACGTAACACTATTTGAATTTTTAAGATTAAACACTTATAATTTATAATAAATATTCCCATAAAATCGTTTTAATACTTATATTTAATTAATTTATTGAATATTATTTGGGAAATACGTAAAGAAAACACTATTTCAAACATATTTAGTTCTATTTTTATTTTAAAAAATACATTCAAATAAATTTATTATTACACAAAATCACACCTAAAACTAGTGTTTTTTGACAAACAAAGGAACATAATAAACAATTTGCAGCATATTACTAGTACAGTGGTTGTCTCTGCTAGTACAATCCGTGAATCTTTTATGGAGCGACATAGTATTCTATAAAGAATTTTTAATTTCAAATTTAAAATTAACAAAAAAATACTACATATTAAAAAAATAGTAAGTAAATAAACTATCTCACTAAAAACGTAAAATAAAAAATGTATTCACTATTGAATATTAACGTTGACACTCATCGATACTAACCAAGCAATGTCCAGCCAAGCAGTGTAACACATGAAATTTAAAAGTCCTAACGGGAGTTTAAAAAAACAGTTTTTTAAATATTTTTCACAAAAATGCAACGTACACTAATGTATCCATAATAAATGCTAGTCAAAATTTTGAATATTTTTACAATAAATCTCAAAACGACGATTGAAAACGACCTAAAATGCACTGTCAAGATAGGAATAATACGGCCGAGGACTGCAGTGACGTCACAGACCACCACGTGCGATCGATTTTTTGGCGAACGTACGTCTTATAGGATTAAGCAATCCTGGTAAATGTTTATCATTCTTGAGGTTAGGTTAGGTTAGCCAGGATCAATCCCAGCAAAAAAATCAAATACCTACGCATTACACTGAGTGACAACGGAAGTTTTGGGCCTCATATCAGGATAGCGGCGAGGAAGGCGGAAGAAAGAGTGGCGATGCTTTCCAGAATTATGCCAAACATAGGAGGCCCAAGAAGCGAGAAGAGGAAAGTACTCCATGGCGTGGTGCAATCAATACTGTTGTACGGGGTACCAATCTGGTATGAGGATATTAGGGTAAAGGCACATAAAGCAGAGATTACCAAAGCCGACAGAAAAGGGTTGCTAAGAATAGCCAGTGCATACAGAACAGTATCCACAAAGGCTCTGTACGTTGTAACCGGAGTGATACCAATATACCTAATGACTGCAGAAAGGGCACGTTTATATAGTAAAAAGGCGGAAAATCACTCGTCGAAAATGGAGGAGAGGCAGAAGTCAATTGAATAGTGGCAAGGAGAATGGTCCGCGACAGAGGAAGTAGCCCAGTGAACAAAAACGCTGATCCCTGAAATAAGACCTTGGCTAGAATGCAATCACAGAACACGATTACTTTTTGACGCAGGCACTAACTCTGTTTATTTGGTGCACCCTTTCAGTGTTTCCCTAATATCCCCGTTATTTTTTAATAGAGGATAGTTTAATCTCATAAGAAGTACGTTCGCCAAACAATCAATCTCACCTGGTTGCCTGTGACGTAGGCTGCAGGCTACATTTTATATCGTATTTAATCATTGTGTTTAGTTTGATTGTAAAAATTTTAAAAATTTTGACTTTTGTTTAGTGTGGATACATGTGTGTACATTATATATTTGTGAAAAATTATTTAAAAAAACTGTACTCTTAAACTCCGGTTTAGAATTTTAAATTTTATGTGTTTTACTGCTTTGCTGGGTATTGCTTACAAAAAGAACTGATAACAAAGTATTTTTAAGCTGTAACAAAAGCTTGTTTTCTTACTGATTATCAATTAAACGGTAATAATGGTTAATATTCAATAGTGAATACATTTCTTTTACGTTTTTTAGTGGGATAGTTTCCATATCTGAAAATAAAAATATAAACTATTTTAAAGAAAAAAGAATTATTGAAAAATGTATATTTCATCGCGTTCCTAAAATAAAAGATCTTGTGTGTAAAACCTTTCGGAATGAGTGAGTTCGTTGTAAAAGAGGGGACAAATTTATTGCAGATACCATACCAGTCATGTTTATTCAGTGCATTTAAAAATGTGCAAATTTTCTCTAATTTAACCAACCTCGTATCTATTATAATTTCTAAGATAGCAATAAATGGGGTCACTTAAATGGGACACCCTGTTCATTGTTATATAACAATAGTAAAAAATAGATGTTTTTAGTATGTAGTATTTTTTAATTTTAAATTTGTAATTAAAAATGTTTATAAAATATATACATGAAAGATTCACGGTCAAAACACACTATTTTTAGGTAAGATTTTGTGTAATAATCAATTTATTTGAATGTATTTTTTAATATCAAAATATAAATAGATATAATTGCAATAGTGTTTTCTTTACCCTACCTATTTTCCAAATAGTATTTAATAAATTAATTAAATATAAGTATTAAAACCACTATGAGAACATTTATTATAAATAATAAGTGTTTAATCTCAAAAATCCAAATACTGGTACGTTAGTTATTCAGAAATCATAAAAATACTGTCTAATTCCTATTATTCCCGGGCATTTACATAGTAAACGCTATAATGAAGGGCTGCAGCCTACGTCACAGCACTGGCGGACAGATTAGCAATCCTTTATAGGATTTTTACGATAAGTTGACAATGACGTCAGAGCATAAAATTTTGCGGTGTTGTCACGCAGAGTTGTTTTTCCTTCATCTAGGTTAACTGGTAGTGCTGTGCTAATTCTAAATGTCAATCGTGTACAATACAATATTGACGAGTGGCAATTGGCTCGTGGCAACAGCGCGAATTGTTACCAATCTGTACACGTTTAATTTTCCTAGCTCTTACAAGTAAATCTCATTTACTGTCAGTTATTTTTAAGTTACTTTGTTGGCAATATAATTAACTAGGAATGACGTCAACTTATCGTAAAAATCCTATAGAGTTTACTATTCTTGAATGTCGACGTGAATTTTATTTGTTACTTTTTGACAGTTCAGTTGTCATATTTTGTTTTATTATAAGTCGTTAATTATAATTAAGAGTAAAATGTTGAATCTGGAACCGTTGGCGAAACTGATACTGAAACCGTTTACACTACCACTACACCAACACACACTTTTAACTGCCTTACGCGCGTTTCGATAACCGATAAAAGTGTCTGTTGGTGTAGTGGTGTGGTAGTGTAAACGGTTTCGGTATTAAGAGTAAAATAACTTTCGGCTAATATAAGAAAAACGTAAAACAGCAGAATACGTCACCGATTATGATGTTACGGCAAACAAGCTAAACAATATTTTGGAAATATCTAAAGCTATTTGAGTTTTAAGGTAATTCGTTTCGAAATAACTTTGTAACTGGTAGAAATATATCACGATATTTCTGTTTTCACCACTGCATCACTATACTATTTCCAAAATTTTTACTTTATGTAATTATAACAGCTAATATCTGAATTATTTATAAACATCATTTAACTAGTCTATTGAGCTTTTCAATAAATAAATTCGATAAATCTATAGTTTTTAATTTTTATGTTAGATATATTTTGCGAGATTATAAAAATTAACAACTAAAGCTTTTACTCAATATCAATTTTTGGAAACCTAGAGATTGTTCCTGATATTTTCTAATTAAATCTTGATTGAATTTTTTTCTAAAATAAATACGACATAATTTTGGGATACTTGGTTTATGAAATATTATTTAGACCTAATGTAAATCAATCACCCTCTAATACTCCTAGACACTAGGCTACTACATCAACATCAAAAACTAGGCTAATAAAAAATAGTACATTATGAAGGATTAAATGTACTTCAGTCGCAAGGTATATACGATACTTTTCGTACTTCCGGTATGATTTTATTAATTATATCAATAATTTCAAGCAGTTTTTTCTCTCTTCAACTCATTTAATAAACTGTCTTTAAAATAAGTTACCATAGTAACATTGCGTTGTGACAGTTATAATTTAGAAACATTGTCATTACTAGTGTCATTGTAAAGAAACATTGTTATTGATAATTATTGGTATCATGAGTGAAGAAAGTGTATCTGATATTGATAAAAGAGCAGCCGAAGTAGGTAAAGAATTGTTAATTATATTTTTAAATAAAATATCCCTTAAATTCGTTTGTTTGTGATTTAATCGTTCCGGGAGTTTCGTCAATATTTAATCCCGGAGGGATTAAATGTGACACTTTAGTACCTGTCACTTGTTTTAGAACTATTGGTATTTAATTGTTGTCCTTTTCTAGTCCAACTTGTCACTTTACCGGTACCTAAATTGTAATTTTGATATTCACGAAACTTAAAAGTCACATTCCATGATATAGATGAAGTCGTACTCCAATTTATCATCCTAATAACACACATTTGGGGCCAGTCCGTGTTGCACAAGACGTGCGAGACGAAGTTCAATCTCATTGAGCATGTACACATGGGGGCGTTAGACGCCGCGTTTGTCAAACGCGTACAGTATTCATATTTGCTAATGCGCGTTCAACGAGGCGTCTAACGCTCTCATGTGTACATGCCCTAAACAGAACTATTTGGCGTTAAATTGTACGTATTCGCACTAAGCGAATATTACCTGCAGAGATATTTTATGGGATAGACGCTCGACGGAAAAGCGGTAAAACAGCCTTAAACTATTCCTGAAAACTTTGTAAGCTCTTGTCACGTTATAAGTGACAATTTGTCTTCTTCCTTACTAACCAATTGTTTTATCAAAAATGTAATATTCATTCATTTGATTTAGAAATATTAGTTCAAATAAATTGTCATTATTGTTTAATGAAAAAATTTCCCGATATTTCTTCTTGAAATGCAGATGATTTTTTTGTTTTCAATACACCAAATTGAGAGTCAACGTTTTTCAATTTAAACTTTTCACAAACAGTTTGGGACTGTTTCTGGCATATTGTTGCAATTTCTGTTTTGGATAAAAAATGCCAACTTTCATTAAGGTGGTTTAAAATATTTTTAAAATGTTTGAAGTTTGTTTATAATTATAATTTCACAGGTATAAAAGGACGTTTTCAAACGAGATAATTCACTTTATTATTGACCCTAAAGGTATAAAGCTAGGATTTTTATATAAATAACTTTAAAAAAGTCACCGCTTTAATTACAATTGGGCAGCTCTAAAAAGGACTGTTTTAATGCTGGAGAGTCTAAATTATCAAATACATTTATTTTCTTAGGAACTTTATAGACTAATTCAGAAACAGATCGATTTTTATTTTTAAATATTAAAAATTCACAGAAAACAAAAAAAAACAGATTTTTTTGCTTGTTTTTTTGGCTTTTGGTATAGGAAGACCCGTACAGCCAAGAAATATTTTTAGGTATAGAGTGATTATAATAATTGATAAGGATTTCAACAGAGGCACTTGCTTCACGCTAAGGTCTCGGTCATAGCGGCTTGGTTTAGACATTACAAAATGGGATAGGTAACGAATAGAAGGAAATTTATAAATGAAGGAAGAATAGGAACAAAGTAGCTATCACTATAATTTTATTTGTACTTATGTTTCACTTGTATTATTGAGAAGTCTTTACAAAAGTAATTAAGTTTATTATCTGATACGATTTAAGAGTTCTCACAGGACTGTCAGTAGTTCCACATTATTAGCACACACATAAAAAAATGAAACATAATTCTGTGAAGCTGGGATTTTCTTAATGGATAAGGAGTCGTATAAATAGCAGATGGCTGTTTTATTGTGGTTACGGCTAAACATCTGATCCTAAAGTAATTGCTCCTTTAACAAATTGTTCAACTTTTTTATTTCCTTTTATGTTCGAATTTTTCGTTTTATTTTTTAAATTAATTTTAGTTGCCTTGAATGCAGAAAAAATCTTAAGGATTATAAAAATATATTTGAAGGAGTATAACTCTATATAATATATTAAAACAAAAACTAGAAATAAAGTATAAAGGAAAAAAAAACGAGCGCATAAAATCCATCTTATTTCTTATGGGAGAGCCTTAGCTGTACAATGCTCTTAAATCCAACAATCCAGATATAATATAAAGGTAATTTTCCTCCTTATTTTTTAAAGTTGTTTATTGTGATGACCTCTCATGTAATTTCATGGGTTAGCTTACTAGTATTGGACCTAGTACTATATAAATTTTTTATCTTGACTGACAATATCCTTTAAATCCTTCAACAACTATTGAATTTAGTAGCTGAAGTGATATTATTTTGCAAAAAAACATTGTACGTTTGTGCACAGCTGCTAGGTCCAAAAACGCAATACCTACCAATAAGTTAGCACTTTGAAACATTGCGCAAAGTTACTAGGTGTCTGTTAAAATAAGTTAAGAGGCACTTACAAAGAAGCTTTCACTTTGTTTAATAAGCTGTTAAAATTTAAAAGCCTTTTGTAAAGCCATTCAGCGATAACCTGCCGCAACCAGGATCCAGAAGATCTTTTCCAATTACCATACTAACTATAATAATGTTACTTAACACCTTCCCATTTTATTTCAAACAATTTTGCGTACCACGTTGTAGTGCAAGAATTAAATGGTCAACCTGTAGAATTAAAATGAAACTAAGCAACACTTTATTGTCATATGTGCTTTACACGACAGACGATGATGTTTCGGGATGATGTCGAACGTCATCGAATTGTCTCGACGAAATTGTCTCTATAAATAGAGAAGCACATTTACAGATTACATTTACAATGGACTAGTTTAGTGATTTTTTTTATATTTGCATCTTATAAAATAGGTTTTTAGTGGTTCAATTGTACAAATAAAATTTTTATAAAATTAATCCTCTAGCCATAATCGGCTTTTGAAATTTAAATTTAATGGTTACATACGTCATAAGTGGTAAGTGACGTAGAAAATTTGCGATGTTGTCGATATGCTTTAATATTAACCGAGAAACTTATCTCTCTCTCTTATTTGTTATCATTAAAAAGAGATAAACAAATCGATATTTTTGTTCTCTGATTGACACTTTATCAAATAAGGAGTAAAACACTAAACAAAATATTCTGTCATTTTCGTTAGTTTAAATTGTTGTTTGGTTGTGTTTGGTTTATGAAAGAAATTATTTACTACTTACTATACTATTTTTGGTTCGAAAATAAAAATCCCTAACAACTTCTCTTGGTGTTATAGCGGTTCCTTCAAAAATAATCAATAGAGCAACCCTTCTATCGGTACAGTGAGAGAACGAGTTTCAAGAATACCGTTTTGGCATTTTCAATAGAACCACGCCCACTTTCTATTGGCTGTTCTATTCTATCACCGTCAAGAATAGGGGTCTTTTTTGTTTATTACAGATAAACACGATTTTCTCTCCTGTCATATATCTTGTCAACTGGTACAATGAGTTAGTCACAGAACACGGTGTTTTGTGCCGCCAGTTCTTTGAGAATACATGAAACGAACGTAGCTAAAATGTGACAACGTTGACTTTTAAACACATTCATTATTGGTTATTAGTTGGCGCTACGTTTAAAACTTACTAATTATTTATTGCTAAATTTTACGAAATGAGAAAAATTAATTGCAAAATGAATACCAATATAAGTAAGTAGGTATCTTATCCTAAATATATATTGCTATCATTTTGATTAATATGATCCTACTAAACTAGTCCATTAGGAAAAGTTAAACAAGAAATTTTCAAGTTTAGTACTATAATGCTAAATATTTTCTACGCTGCAAAAATGAAAAAAAATCTAATTGGAGCTAAACGAAAACAAAACGAGAAAGAACCTTTCACTGATTCACGAGGATATAAGCCTAAAACCTAAAAATATAACCAAGCTTATTTAAATTTTGGGTTTATAAGCATTGAAATTAGTGGATAAGAAAAAGTATTGCCTGCTGATAGCTCGAAACCCAATAAATTAAAAAAGCATCTAGAAACATAGTACAAGGAATATGAGTAAACCAAGTTTTCGTTGAGGAAAACTAAGATCATTTAAAAAACAGAAGACAAATTTTCAGAAAATGCTCGCAGTACATGAAACAAATTTTTTAGCATTACAAAGGAGATACATTTAAAAAACCACATACTATAGAGCAGAGCAACTTATTCTACCAGCTACCAAAGACATTGTAGAAATGTCTTTGCTATTCAACTTGATAAAGCAACTGACTCCTATAATGACTTCTTTAATTTTTTACATCAGATTCTAAAATATGTGAAGAATTTACTGTTTTGCAAGCTTACTAAAGAAAAAACTTCGGCCAACGAATTATTCAGGATTACAAATAATGCTATGATTGCAAAGAATTTGAAATGGAAAAATTGTGTTGGGATAAACACTGTATGAGCCCAAGCCATGTCTTCGCAAGCACATGCGAAGAAAAAATTATTTGGATACATTGCATTATTCATCGGAAAGTTTTGGCATCCAAGCCTTTGGTCTAAATATTATTTTGAAAGTAGTTAACTACTTAAAAACTAAGCCGATAAAATCAAAGATTTTTTTTGCGCTTTATACAGATTTGAGAGCTAAACATTTTATGCCTATCTATGAACTTGAAAGTGAAATGGTATTTTTAATGAAGAAGGTCATAAGCATTTAGCAGAATGGGGTCCTGAACAATTTTTTTTTTAGGTGAATATGGAAAATAAAGGTGAAAAGAAGAAAGAATAATAAGTTTTTGCGTCTTAAATATTATCCAAATTTGGATTATTTAATTTTAAAGATTTTACAACGCCATTTAATAAGCAAAACTAATGATGGCTCATACCGTGTAAAGATCAGTAAAGATTAGGTAAATTTGTATTTGAACGTTGGCAATGCTTAACCTTTTAGTATTAGTATTGACAGATGGTTGACATGTATTCTGGATAGGACAAAATCACTTTCCCAGTTTTTAGCGGCATTTCCTAAGAGCAATTGTCGAAGGACCACCGGTATTGCGGTACCGGACCTAGCTATCCTTGGTAATAAAATTATCAGAGGGAAAGCACAAGTTAATTAAAACAACTTATAAGTTTTTACTAAATTTACTATCGAGCTTTACAGCTATAGAGTAAGGAGAATACACAGTTAAGCTATAATATCAGACACCAATCAAATCCGCAGTAGGCGCAAATCGCACAATAATAGTCACAATAATAATGAAAAGTACATGAAAATAACATCTAACTAATAATTTTAAATAAAGTGAAGTCACTAGCGAACGGGGCAGTGGCATCAACAACAATTTTGTGGTTTTCAATGCGGCAACGATGCCGGTATAAAGAAAATGAAGTGCCGGTTGGCGGGTAACATTTGTAATATATTTTAGAGTACTTACAGTAATTGTTCACTCACAACACTATTTACTATATTAATGAAGATTATGAAAATGGCGGCTAGATGCTCAACCATTACGAAAAGAACTTTAACAATATAAAGAAAATTCAACAATAACATGCTCCATCATCGGAGTCCAAAGAACAAGTGCCAGGCGGCGGTTGCTCGAGCGCATGATCTTATTTGAAAAGGGCAGGCGATTTTTAAAGACCGTTTAATAGCACGGGAGCTTAGACCATAATTATAGTAGGGGAACTATTGTACGAATTTGCATAAATTCGTACATATTCAAATTTAATTATTGTCAATCTACGAATAAATAATAAAAAGGAAGGAGTATAATACGATTTGACGATGTCCGCAATGGTTCTTGCATATGGCTGACTTGAAGTTTCCGGTTACCAGTGGTGTCACACACTGTTTTCCGCTTGTAATTATCTGTACAGTAATATACATTGTCATAAAGTTGTAGGAATATAAATTAAGATTAAAAACTTCTAAGCAGGTAATTATAAATAGTTGACTTAGTTGGTCTATATAAAAAATAAAGGAACGTCTATGATAACAATGTGGTTGTCATTAAAACGTTTTGTTAATTTTTAATAATTCAGATAAATAGAACCCTACAGATAAAAAGTAATTTCCATTCAAGAGTTGGGTTAACTACTTAAATCAGAAAATAATATGTATAAAATAATATGTATGTCACGAAAGCATTGCATCGTACCTAATTGCTTCAATAATTCTTTAAAAACAAATAAGGTTTTTATCTCTTTAAATAAATCAAATTTACCAGTGTAATAGCATTATTATCTTTGTGAAGACCATTTTATTTTGGTGTCCACCATATGAGTCATCTCTTGGCGCCATATTTTTTTGTTTGAATTGTACTTACATTTTATTATTGACTCCAAAATTATAATTATATTTGATTACAGTCTAAAATTCACATAACTATTAACAAGTTGTGTTTAAATTGCTTTTTTTAGTGAGCGTTCAGTACCCCATTCTGCGACAGGCTATTTTTAATTAAGCTTTCTTACTTGGTTAATATAATATTAGAAAAAATTAACAGTTTTAATCTTCTACTTTAAAGATAATTCTTACAAAAGGTATTTGATTTCAGTGAAAGGATTAAATATTTTTGTAAAAATTGCGTTTATTGAAAAACAAGTTAAAAGGAACTTGCCCTCAATGCAACCAAAATCTGAAATAAATATTAAATACTCTAGTTTACTATGTATCCAAAAAAATTGTGAGTGCAGTACCTGAAACTATTTCTACATCCTTAACTGCTAACCAGGAATTTAGCAAACAATACAAGAAGAAGATGGAATCACTACAAAAAATCGATTATCTTTAAAATTTAAAACATGTTAGTTTTTTTAATTGTTCTAGTTATTGTTGGAATGGTGTAAAGGACTGTGTAAAATCTATTGGGGCATTGTCACAAACCTTGTACATCTTATTTTGATAAAAAATTTATATACTGCAAATTTTGTACAAAATTTCAAGAAAGTAAAAGGTATAAAGTGTTTAAAAAAATAATTTTGTATTTATTATTATTCTTTAAGTTTATTTTTTCTTGAACTAGTCGAGTGACACTTTTAGGTTTAATCGATCATAAATTTACCTACTTGCAGAATAGAGTCTTTAAATTTACTTATAAACGTTACAAAATTCAGGAATATCATTAGATATCATTCCTGCCTTTCAATTTAACATCTATGTTTTAACGGAATATACATTATATAGGTCACATATTGGTTACGTAAAGGTTTATAGTTTGTATTCGATCACATCATATGTTTTAAATATGTTTTAAAGTGTTGTATATTGTTCTTAATAAGATGAACTGTTACGTAGTAAGGGTTTGTACAATAAAAAAAAATAGATTTTATATGCTTCGATCTTAACTGAATGAGTACCACATATCAGTATAGGGTATGTTATGCTCCAATTTATATTTTTATCTTTGAATGTTTCAGCTTCATGTAATCTTTTGCTAATTTGATTTTCCACTGTTCCCGACCTTATGCATTTTGTGCAGAACTTTAACTGATGCATACAACTTTTTTTTCTTGGTATGAATGCCTGCTTACAAAGTCCTGAATGCTTTAGGAGCTGAAATAATGATATTAGAAAACAGTATTTCTGAAAAATAATGATGTCCATTACTCCTCAAATAAGGGAACAGATATGAAGGCTAATTTGTGAAAATGCAAAATATGGCGATGAAGAAATAACCAGAACGGTACATACCGTTAGAGGAATCTGAATTGGGTTCCGTTGTAGTTTGCAGCCCACGGAATTTCATGTTAATTTTAAATTTGTTTAACAGCTTACCTTAAATAAAGTAGACTAAAACAAACATTTTATTGGATCATTCAACATTTGTTTGTTTGTAGCTAGGTACCTGATGTTTATTAGGTAGTTATATGGCTAGACCAAGTTTGGAAGTAATAAGACATAACAATATTAAAGCCTAGATGTTATGAGCCCTAAGGGATTATCCTGGATGTACTTCCCTCCAAGATCAGTATAACTGTGCAATGATATAGAAAAACCAGGAAAAAACTATATCATGCTGATCTTTACAATAACTTAATATATTTGTGTTACAATTACGTCTTATCTTGAACATCCAACCTCACTCTTACACATCAATGACATCCAAATACTACACATTTGTAATAAAAAACAAAATTTAGATTTCCTTGACGAACTTGAAATAAAAAGACATCTAGCAGATCCACAATTTAAAGTTGTTAATGAACAAATAAATCTGGGAAGTTCTCCACTTTTAAAGTGTTTGCTTTGATTGAGTCTTCATTTTATACATAGATAAGACGTAATTGTAACACAAATATATAAAGTTATTGTAAAGATCAGCATGATATAGTTTTTTCCTGGTTTTTCTATATTATTGCAGAGTTATACTGATCTTAGAGGAAAGTACATCCAAGATAATCCCTTAGGGCTCATAACATCTAGGCTTTAATATTGTTATGTCTTATTACTTCCATACTTGGTCTAGCCTTATAACTACCTAATAAACATCAGGTACCTAGCTACAAACAAACAAAATGTAACTTCAATATCTCAATCTGACGATGCTAAGTCTGACGAAACGGCTGTCATTAAAGTTAAAAAAGCAATTTTTTAAATAAATATTGGAAGGTTTGTTAAAACGAAGAGTTTTTTATTATTCTTATCTTAAATTTGTTTTACACCTTACATTAAATAAAACATAACATAACTTACTGCCAATCAGTTATGGTAAAACTGAATGGACAGCTTTAACTAAACAATGAAAAATGAGCGCCATGTCGACGTGGACCCGGCTCGCTCGCTTCGCTCGCTATTTCGATCTGCTTCAATATTTTTCAAACGAAAATTATTACTTTAAAATAAAGAAAAAATTTAATACTTGTAATGTTTGTTGATTTAATATTTAGGTTCAAAAAAAGCTTTACAGTCCCTACTTTGCTATTTCTTTATAGAAAGCCTTTTGAGTTTTGACTAATGACTCATCTTGATTCTTACAATTATCACTTCCATTCAAGTTAGGTTAATGTTAAATAACAATTTTGTATAGATGTAAATGATAGCAAAATAAATATAAAATATATCTATATAGATTAAATTGGATAAAACAATTTATTGTATTATTTTTGTTAAAGTTTTTGTTATTAATAGAATTTTGATAATTGTGTACTAAACGAAACCGTATAAAAAAATTATATGAGGTAATGTTGAGAGGGGAGGGGCGTGAGTAGGCAGTGGAGAGTATGATTAGGAGAAGAGAATGTTTTTGAGTGACAGAGTAAAGGAAGAGTGTGTGTGTTTAAATCTCAGCCCCCAAAAAAAATTATAACTAATTTCTCCTATTATGCCAGTATAGATTCCAACGTGCAAATATGTTATCTTCAAAATATGAGTGTAAGATTTAAGCTACGCTAAAATTTCTATTTTTTTATTCCTTTCTCTGTTTTTGATTAGCTGGAAAATCGTTTTAAATTTAATGAACCGGAAATAAGTTTCATTTTCTGAAAATTGGGATATAAAATGCGCCGGAATTATAAGTATAAAATTAACTTTTCCTCTAAGAAAAATTCTTTTTATTTCGAGAATCTTATGCTTTTAAATTCTTTTCTATTATAATTAAAAAATCCGAAGAATTCTTCGAAGTAATTAGATTTAGAAATTATTAAGATTTTGCAATAAGTGTCCCAAATTAGTCTGTTTTGCAGAAAACTTTATAATGCTGTAATATGTTTCTTATTTATTTAAACTGTTTTTGTAGGTGGCAAGAATTATACACACTAGCTACTCTCTATTTACCAAAACACACACTTAAATTAATTTATTTATATACACACTTAATATCTACCTAATTTATATACACCCGAATATCAGTTATCATTTATTTATAACGTTGGAACTCCCGAAAAAGTTCTTTTTCAAGATGAATCAACGTCCCAGATCAACGAAGAACAATCGAGTACAATGCCGATAAAAACGACGTTTAGTTAACCAGTGCCGTAGATTAAGGTTGGCGAGTTTGTAACATTGCCCCTCCAGAATAGTGGGTTTCTCCTGAAATTCATGTGTAGGCGGTGCTGAATGTTTGAATCGGAATCCATTTCTACCCTAAATTTAAATTTAAACTTGTTATATCTGACCAAAATAGACAAAAATGTATTCTTGAAATAAAATCTCACCAAAGAAGCGTGACTTTAAGATTTTGGCTGTAAATATTAATAGATTAGTTTAAGAAAAGTATAGAATGCTTATTTATAAATGAAGGTGTTTTAAAAATTAAAAAATAAACCCTACTTCTACTATAATTATAATTTTTTATATATCGCATCTAAAATAAAACATGGATTTACCCATTACTCATTTTGGAAATAATAAGGGACTTAAAAGATGCCGCCATTCCTATAGTTCGTCGATATGTTTTAAGAGAGAATTGTTTTAATTTATCTGATCGTTCATTCCTTATTTTCCCCCGGAATGGAATTTAGAGCTTTAATTGATTTACAAGTATGTCTTTTGTCCAATTTCGAACCTACGAGAACTCCTGTCTTCCATCAACTGAACAAGCACTTCTTTCTGTCCATTTTTAATTGTTTTTTTTCTGTTTTTTAATAATGTAAAATAATAATAAATAAAGTTCGAAATATTATGGTTTATCCAATATAACCAATAAAAAGATTCGACTTTAATAATAATATAATACTGTAAAAATGTCAAATAACTATAATTTTATTTGGTGAGCATGGATAAAACGTTTGGCAACAAGGTGCATAAAGAAAATAATGTTTTTCGATGTTAGATATATTTTAAAGTGAGAAAATATTACTAGAGATAATTTATCTCATCTCACCAATTTTTGGGAATCCAGAGTCAGGCGACAAATAACTGTTAATTCTATGTCAAATGTCATGATGTTACTTTAGTGGTGTGGTTCCACTAAATACAATTTTAATTGTAAAAAAGCAAAAACTTTGTACTTTAATACATTTTATTAAAAAACTGTATAAAAATTCATGACAATTTTTTTCTTTCAACCCTCTTATTTATCTCCCTGATTCATAATCTCCCATAGCGAAGTTCTCCTGGTTTTTCTCCAGCTTCTTGCCTACTTGGATCCTTTTTTCTTCTTCTTTTTTATCAGAAAGAACTAGCACTGCAGGAAATGCCAAATGACTGTCACTCAAGAAAAATTGCATATAACCAAAAAATAAAATAATGTCATAAAACTGTGAACTTGAAATAACGTCAAAATATCATAGATTATACAAAATATTGTACAAAATCACTTGCTCCACTTCATCGTCATCAGCATCAGCTAAAATTATTGCTTTTAATGTCACATCCATGTTCAGAAGATCCTTAGGAGAAATTATGCAATGAACAGGGCAAACCTAATTGCGGATCTGTGGATAGAATAAAAAAAATAAATATCGGGATGAAAAAATAGGGATTTTTTATTCTAATTCATTCCAAAATAAAAAATCCTGCAAAAAATCAATTTTTTTATTTTTTACAAATAAAAAATAAGGATTGATCGTAGTGGGATACAAATTTAGGGTTGTATTTGTTTTTGTATGCGGTATCATAAAAAAATATTTTAAGGAAATACAAAAATGGGGGGTGGACCACCCTTAACATTTAAAGGGAAAAAAATAGATGTTGTTCGATTCTCCACCCTAGCCGATATGCTCGTTAAGATTCACGAAAATCGGTCAAGCCGTTTCGGAGGAGTTCAATCACTTACATCGTGATACGAGAATTTTATATGTAACAGAAATACATTAAGATTTTGTAAAAACCAGTATCATATTGTTTTTTCTCTTTTTTTATATCATTGCATTATACTTAATATAGAGGAAAATATATCCAAGATAATTTTTTAGGGCATATGATATTACTTCAATACTTGGTCTAGTCTTAACACTACTTAATCAACATAAGATTGCTTACTTTTTTCCGGGCAGAGATAAGATAGCTACCTTGAAAAAATAAAATTAATATATCAATCTTACAATGCTAGTTTATGAAACTCGCTATTATTTAAGTTAAAAAAGCTAATTTTTTAAATAAAAGAGAAAGTTTTGTTCATAAGTTTAACTGTTGAATGTTCTTAGTTATTATTTCTGTTAAGTCATTTAAATCATAAGGTTTTGGTGAGGTTTTGTAATTTAGACCCTCCTTGTATGTAAAATTTCATCAACGCAGGAAGGATGAAAAATGAGAATATATTTGTTGAGAAACCTAAGACAGCGGTTTGGCCAGACTGATATTATTCACCAACATTCATTTAACGGAGCACAACAAAACAAGAATATTATTTGCTCTAATATTTGTTACGACTCCACGAATTATTTATCCTAATTTTAGATTGTTATTTATTATTTTTATCTTTAACATTTTTTTTCATAAAAAATAATGGTTAAGTATATTTTAATATTATGAAGGATGTTTTATTTTTATTCGCGAACTTCCAAAATTGCCACAATGTTGTAGGAGCATTAATTGATTTTTATTGATGCATTAAAGATACATTTCATCTAAATGTTTGAGTTATTAAAGATAAAATTAATGTTTAATTACAAAGAAAGGAATAATATACTTATTAAATAGCCATCAGAAAATTATTAAAATTTTATCGCAAAGTAAACTCTTAGAAAATAAATATACATTAAACTTGTTTATATTTGTCTTGAACGTTTATTGATGGTTTTACGTGTTATATAGCAATCCACTTGCCAATAAATAATAAGCCAATAATAACCAAAAGTAAAGTTATAAATAATGTGTGTTTATATGTTCTTCATGGTCTTAATAATGAAAAACTTAAACTTTTTTGTTTTCTTATTTAAAGTTCTTGGAAACTTTAAACTTGCGATGTAGTTTAACCCGAGCAATGTAAGGTTTTCCTACTAGGAATTTATGTTAGGTTAGGTTTAATAACGTCAAAGGGAGACGAAGTTTATTAGATACAATACGAAAATTATACAGCTATGAAAGATTATAGTTTACATTTACAATCCGAACTGCAAATTAGCAATTTTCTAGGTGTTACTACTTCTTTTAAGTCAATCCCACAATATTGAAATAGTTGGCCCTGTGCTTAATAATTATTATATAAGCCAACTTC
Organism: Ophraella communa; assembly: GCA_035357415.1. Lineage (NCBI taxonomy): Eukaryota > Metazoa > Arthropoda > Insecta > Coleoptera > Chrysomelidae > Ophraella > Ophraella communa. Next base: position 21,174,380 of record CM068995.1, read on the forward strand.
ACCGGGAATTGTAAGCGCTTGAATGTAATTTAAAGAGCAATCCATTTATTATTAAAGGTGTCCGTAGTATGAAAAATGTTTGTGTTTTTTACTTTAAGTCATTATAATGACTTCGATAATATTATTTCGTAGCTGTTTGTCTCGTACCTTTTCACGGCGAGTTCAGAATAAGTAAAATAAACTGCAAATTTACAACTGCAAATCGCATGCACATTAAATATTCTCCAACGCTTAATAATACATGCGCATGAAATTTATAGTTGGAAACCGTTGGTGATCGTTCTACGAATAAAATTATTTCCGAGTGTGTAAAAGACATAAAAGTGTACTTACCATTTAAAATTAAGTTAAAAACTATAAAACAACACATGAAATCTGTGAACCCAAATTGTATTTTAAAAATATATTTGAAAGAACACTTGTGACACATAACCCAACTTTAAATATATTTATTTGAATATACTGTGATGATTATATTCACCAACTTAATTTAATTTATAAATTAACTTTTTATTTTAAACTTGTTCAAATTAAGGTAGGGTTCTATCAAAATTTATTTTTAAATAATTTTTTTTTATAAATATTAATTTTTAAAAAACAGCCAAATAAAATTTATTCTATCTAAACTTCTGCCTAACTAATTCCTATCTAACCTATCTATTTGCCTATCTAACTTATCTATCTTATCTTAACTACCTAAACTAACCTTAACTATCGCAGTGTCTTTTTCTCTTCTATTCTTCCTAACACCTTTTATGCCAAATTTCCTTGTACGTCCCAATCACTTGACCTCTAGTTGTTTTTATCTATTAATTTTAGCTTCTTTCTCCTCACTGCACTCCACTCGGATAATTACTAAGACTTACTGATTTTAATTCTTCTTTTATGTTATTTATTTTTTTTATATCTTTAAATAATTTCTTCTACATTACCAAAAAAAATACAATTTTTTCTTGTCGCCTTTTATAATATTCAAATAAAAATTCTTCTTTAATTCTCTCTGACTTTAAATCAATTACCAACTGTCACTGCTTTTCAATTTTAATAACTTTTTATAACTGCTTATTTTCTTTACCATTAATATAAACTTTTTCCTTTTGACATTAACTTTCTTTTAAATTATACCTTTTTTATTCTATATCACTTCTTTTAAAAATGTTAATTTCTGCTCTCTTGACTTTTTAATTCTCCTCTACCAACTGTCAAACTTTTCTTTCTCTCCTAGCAACCAAAGTTCATCACTATAACCTACATTTCCTATCTATACTTAAAACTAATACAATACTTGTTTACATTACAGAAATTTATTTTACCTAATAATTTAAATTTGACATAAACTTCAAATTTTGACGTATTTCCGAAAATAATAATTAAACTAAAATAAATTTTGATTTCACCCTGTACCTCTTTTCTCATTTTATTGATAACTTTAATTTATTTAACTAATTATGTGTATGTATTGATAAATATTTAAATTCTAAATTTTTATTTTGAATTTTTTTTTATACTAAAAATTTAAAATAACTATCTTTTTACCTATGAGACATATCATGACAATACTTATATATATATATATAAACATACAAGAAAATTTTCACTAATTCTATGTTCTTGATATTATAAACTATCACTCCTACAACTTTAAAATTTAAAAGAGAGATTAAAAAATATTTAGAGATACTTTGGATGATCTATTATTGGACTATTATCTACTATTATCTACTATTCGATTAGTCCTTTTTTGCTTTCTTCAGTATTAAATTACAATTTAATGATACTAATGACACATCTATTATTAAAGAAATTATTTAAATCATTTCCCTGTACTCTCCAGATTTCTTTTCTATTCTTATTAGCTTTCTAGGACAAACTTGATACAAGTTGAGGTTTCCAATAGCCGCTAATATATTTAATCCAATGAATAAATATATTGTAATAATACAAATTACAAATAGTAAATATATAATTATAATATGTGTATGTGGGGCTAATTTTTTAATAATATATTCTATTTTATTTTTATTTATTACCTTTCTTTATTTTTTAATGTTTAATATTGGTATTCCAAAACTTCTTCAACTTATAGCAAATGCATTTAATTCAAAATTGTTATATTTAATTTATTTTAAATGATCATATCATATGCTTTTATTCAATTTTATTATTAAAGCTTATAAATATTATTATTTTACCCGGTATATTACTTAAATGAGCATAAAAAACTCCAAATCTACAGTAGTCGGTTCAAATTGATTTCAAAAAATTTAATTTACTTTTATTAGCAATGTAATAAACTCGTACATAAATCTTACTACGTCCCTGTTTTTAAAATATTGATATGCGAGTACTAAAACATAAAATATCGATTTTTTCCTTGGACCAATAAACATCGATTTTATATATCACGCCACTTACTAGCACATATTCGAATTGCGATGCATGTGTTTGAGTATACCCTTTGACAAAAATAAATAAAATAAATTACAAAATAAATTTATCATGTATTAAATGTTTTTAAAAGGCGACAATGATTTAAGGTGTATTTAAAAACGTACCGCGATGGAGCGAGTATCCATAGTTTTTTTTTCTTAGAAATTCCATGGGGCCTCAAAATGGCGTCAGTGGATCATTCCATTAAATCAACATAGCTTCTTTTGGGATTTTATTATTTTTTCCGGGAATAGTGTAGTTAGCAGGTAAATATTAAACAATTTTCATATATTTTTACTTTTCCAGTTTTAATTTTTTTAATCCATTAATTGGTTTTAACTTTATAATTTTAATTTGATATCCTTTAATAAGTGGGGGTATAATTCTATTGTTTATGTGGTAATGTCAGCCATTAATTTGTTGATTTTCAATTATTTTTAATGTGGATTTGCCAACGTACAAAATAAAACTGCCCCTGAGATTCGAAAATTCTCGGTATTTATACCCTTCCTGCAAATTAATAACACCTAACGAACGACTCCTCACACTTTCAAATGTATGTGTGGGAATTCCGCACAGCATTATTGAAAATGAGTTGAAAAACCTGGGTATCCACTTAATAACTCCAATTGACCACCTTAGAATAGGCACTTCTAACCCAGCATTTAAACATATCCTGAGATATAGACGATTCACTTATATTGCACCCAAAAATCTTAATAAAATACCTGAGTCTATGTTAATCAACCATAATGAAAATAATTATCGTATATTATTTTCCTTTGAAAAACAATCATGCTACATATGTGAACAGCAAGAACACCTAGCATCACAGTGTATAAAAAATAACCATTCTCTCTCAAGCAATATTCAAAACAACCCTCTACCAACTTTATCCCAGAATGCCCAACCGCAAACAAATACTCAACCGAACTCATCAATCACTCAACATCTACCAACCCAGACTGAACCTATGGAAAAAGCTACTACATTACAAACAGAAAAAGACCTTTTACACCATCTTCCTCCCAATGATATTCAAATGAAAGCTTTAAATCAAGATACATCATCACTTCAAAATTCCAAAAGTAATCCTGAGGAAATAATAACACAGTGGATTCAAACAATATTTAATAAAAAATATAGGACAGATATTTTTCATCTGTTTATGGTCTCAAGTTCAAATGTACGTCTACGTCGTGGAAATATTTACGAAGCAAAATTCATATTTTCTTCTTTGGCTTAGATAAAGATAGCCAACAAGCTCTAAAAATATAAGAATTTATAATAAAAATACTAATTTGACACCAGATTTTTCACTAAATTCAGGCAGTCTAACCAAATTAGTAACGCCCCTCCTAAGTAAAATATGTTATATATAAATAAAAAATGATCCAAACTTTAAGAGTTATGCTTATGTCTTATTTTTTATTAAAATATTTAAATTAAATTTTAAAAAACTACATATGATTACAAATGTTGGTTAATATCCTCAACGAAATTTTATTATAACTGTAAAATATTTCGCGCATTTTTTGAACACCATTTCTGAGCGCTGTTTTTTTATTTTTTTTTTTAACTTCTGCAAACATTATTACGCACTCTTTTTTTCCGATTCTGTCGAGATAATATATTTATTTAAATTAATATAGCTGAAGAGACCGGACGATTTACATCCTTTAAATGAAAAGTGGTCCTCAAAATCGAGAACTTTTACTTTGAATATCTTGCAATATAAAGGCCAAGAATTCTAAAAATGTAGGAATCAAAAACAATATTGTTAACTTGTCAAAAAAGTTTGGGAAAAATTTAGTGAAAAGTGGCTCACAATGAAAGTGCATACTTTAATGAAGTGAGCAAAGATTATGTTTTAAGATTAGAAAATATATGATTTTTTAACAGTGTAGTAAACAATAATTCACTTGGCTTCTTAGTGTATAAGCTACTTAGTCATAATTCGTACGATAAATCCCATAATTTAGACCAATCTTTTTTTAGAAGAGAACGATAAAAGAGGGTTCTTTTCTCGGCAATGATGATACTTCCTAAAAAGCTCTTTACTTGAATTACATTGTCTGGTTCAAGGTATTTTATGCCGATTTTCCCGACTCGCATAATAAGGATTTTAATAGCTGGTACGTAAATGGGTTTTTCTGATAACGCTGCAAAAAGTTCGCTGTAATGTATGAAAAATTTTTAAACAGTATAATAGGTGTAACAAAACGTATAAATGCCAAATTCAATTATATGTATTAACTCATTATTCAAAGAAGTCCAAACAAAAGAGAAATGTCTAGGGCTTTCTCCCAGAGCGATGCTCTGGAAATGCGTGTTTAATGAGATTTGTGGGATAAAATGTAAAGATGGATGCGAGACTACGGTTTTTGCGGATGACGTGTGTCTTGTATGTACGGCAAAGGGAGAGGCAGAGATAGAAAGGCGAAATGTGTCGAAAGAAATAGAGGAATACGAAAGTGGCCAAAGAGAAGACTAATAGATAACTGGTGAAGGGACGCAGCAAGGCGAGGGAGTTGGAGTTGATGGTGAAGGGACGCAGCAAGGCGAGGGAGTTGGAGTTTATGGTGAAGGGACGCAGCAAGGTGAGGGAGTTGGAGTTGATGGTGAAGGGAAAAAAATTCATATGGAGGAATCGGTCAAATACCTAGGTGTCTGGTTGGATAGCCAGCTATCGTTCAAAAACCACATGTCGAAGGTAGAGTAGAAGGCGAAAATTCGGGTATCTTGGCTGCGGAGCTTAATGTGTAATGTAAAAGGACCGGTAGAATGAAAGAGAAGTTATTGGTAGAACGATTGAGTAGAGTTGTACGGGGCGGAAATATGGGGTAAAAAGCAGTAGTATATGCAAGGATTAAACCACTACTGAGGGTTCAGAGAGAAATGTTGCTAAAGATGGTGCAAACGTACAGAAAAGTAATAGGGTTAGCAGCAGCGATGCTGGCAAAATCCTACCCAATGGATGTGTGATGGCTTAAGCCAGGAGACTACAGTGGAAGGGCGCAATGAGAGAGGAAATTATGGATTGGATGTGAAAATAAGGTGGAAGAAGTATTAAGGTGCGCTAAAAAGAGTAATTGGAAGTAGGAGAGAATGCATGACTAGCTAATTCAGCTAAGTGAAGTATTTATTGACACAGGTGCTAACTGGGCACCTGTGTCACCTTCCATAAGATTGGAAAAAGAGAGAACAGAGTTTGTGAAAGGTGATAAGTAGAGGATTATGTAGGATACGCGTTTAGATGCTGGAAGAATGAAGAAGTGTTGAAGGTGTATTTGGAAAATATGGTGGAGATATTGAGAGGGGACCGGAAATGGATGGGGGTGAGTAAGGCAGTGGAGAGTATGGTTAGGAGAAGAGAATGTTTCAGAGTGGCAAAGTAAATGAGGAGTGTGTGAGGGACCGCCGCGGCCGCCCGTCTTGAATTATGCTCGGGTAGTACAGGTCACATAGTGATCAGGCAACGTAAACTAATCTTAGTTTATTTATATTTTTCGAACGTATTTAGAACGTATTTGGTTAGTGATAATTAAGGTTCAGTTGCCTCTGGTCCAAGAAAATTTGTTGTAACGTTCATAATGGGTAGTGATAGCTATTCAAAGATAATGATAATCAAGGTTGATTCAACCAATAGTAGAGTTCCCAATTTATATTTCGGAGTAACCTCAATGTATCGGTATCGTTACGCTGAAACCCAACTACAACGTAGCGTAGAGATTACATTACATTATGCATTTAAGCGACGTTTAAAAAACCTTAAATCAACGTAACGAGGTAACGTTACTTGATAATCAGAACTAAACGTATTACCTAACTATATGTTACAGTTTTTTCAACGAAAAAAATGGTGGTGTTACTTAAAAATCTCAACATTTCATCCACGTATCTGTGTTTATTGGGTAGTTATATAGACATAAGACCTATGGTGAGCTACGGCCCGGTATTATGGTGGCCAAAAACGAAGCAAGCTGGAGTAGTAAGAAGGCAAGCATGCCTAAGTGTTGCGGGTGCCATGACAAGTACTCCAACAGCCACTTTAGAAGTCTTATTAAACCCAACGCCTACACAGCTTACGTTGTATGTCACGTACCGGATCACTAAAATATTAAAGAAAATTTTTTAAACAATGATCACGAACAGGTAAACTTAAAAAAAAACACAGACGGGTCAAAACCGAAGATCTGTTAAAGCACAAAAATCATAGATCTTTTAAACGGGTACAATAGGCTTAACTAGCAAATGCTCACGCTAAAACTGACAGATTCTGTCGGAAGAAGAGGATTCTTTGTGAATGTGAAAGTGTTTTGAGACAGAAATTTTTAACTATAGGCCAAGAAAAGCCTACGGCTAGAAGCTACGGCGGGTGATCACTGTACAGCTTAATGAGCTATTGGAAAACATCAGACTAGACCATATTTTATAGAGTAAAAGGGCTATGACCATAGATCTGGAAAAGGTCGTGGTGGGAAAAGGCTTAATATAATCTAGTCTACCACCTCCGCGTCGATTATACAAAACTATGTATGAATAGGCAGTCGAATAAGGCTGTCAACATTATTAAAGAAGACATTTTTTATTATCTAAGAAATTGTGCCTTTCTATAAATCCAGTAAAAACTAAAGCCATGTCGTTTGGCTGTCAGTCAGCCAAATCCCGAGTAAAGAGTAGATTAGCTATCGAATTAGATACTACTAGACCACACGCTCAGGTAAATTTTCAGGGGGTTATTTAATGACACCACGTACTTATATATAAGTACTGGTCGTGAAACAAACTTTAGGAACTATGCCGTCAATTTTCCGCGATACAGGTGAGTTGAAATGTCATAAAAAAGGGGTACTTTTTTTATTACATTATACAGGATGCCACTTTTCTCATTAAAGAGACAATGAAAAATGAATGCTTTAAGAAATGCTGTCAAAAATACCAGTAGCGGAAATTAATATCTTTTTATTGAAATCGGCAATTTTACCCCTCTCTCCAGTTAGTTGAATACTTAACGGCATTGATTTAGTTATTTTTACCTTTCCTTTCCATAATACTTTTATAAGTACCATCTAATAGTAGTCTAATAAAATAAAGAAGCTTAGATATAAAAATATATATTTTTATAACATATATTTTCTACTTAGTTCTTATATTTTTATTATATGAAATAATTCACAAAACAAAATAATAAAAAAATTGTTTTTATTTTACAGATTAAAAAAATTCCTTTACAAAATCGTCAGATTAAAAGTTAACACCACTAGAATATCGCGCTGAATAGCCTATATGAAATTCTGACGAGCACAAGTATTTTGATGTTACGATTATTTTTGCATTTTTGAATATCGATTATAAACATTTGGTCTAGTCCAAATCGTCATTCTTTATACTAGGACACTTTTTACAGTTAACTGAACAGAATAATATTTTTTTTAAACAGGAGTTCGTAGACCGTTAACACTATCAAACACTGACATGTTTGAATATTTTTTTGTATCTTTTTTATGCATTTTTAAAATTTCGTACCTTTTCCTGCCACCAACATGAAGATCATTAAAACTTTTTATTATCATCTAATCTTTGCGATTCAAGGTGGGAATAACAACACATTTGGCCCTCTACTTTTATTATGGTTGTATAATTATGCCGTTAATAATTTATGGTACCCAATTGAAATACAGAATAAAAATTACAAGGAAAAATTTTAAGTTTTGAAAATTGCCTGCTCATTTATAAGAGATTATTTTTGAAATAATATTGTAGATAGCACTTCTTTAAAAAAAAAACAGAAAAATCGGTGCAGTCAATTTTTCCTTGTTATATTTTATACATATGACGGTAAATCTCATGCTAATTTTAGCTTACCTTACCTACCGTTTTGGTTATGATTTTGGTAAAATATTACGGCAGTAATAATATAAAATTGAACATATCAAACACATTATTATTATTATTATTTTTATTATTATTATTATTAATTTTATATTCTTAATATAAAAAAAATAAAGTAAATTACACCAGAGTTAGTGAATTGGTAAATAAAAAGAACAAATTATTCATTTAACATAAAAGATCTTAGTTTGAGCGAGCTCAAAATGAACTTGCAAAAAGTACTCATTTACATGCATCACATGTCGGTCAACAAATTAGACAAAGCCGTATATCTTTCAAGAAAATCTACTTTAGGTCTTACTGGGGACAGTATAGGACAGTCAAATAAAATGTGCCTTAAAGTTTGATCTTGATGTTTGTTGCATAGTGACCAGATTTCAGATGTGTCGATTTTACAGTAAATGTCTTTATGATAAATCCTGAATTCATTTATATTAGGCAAACGGACTTGTGAGATTAAACGGATTAAATATATCTTGAATGTCAAGTGTATGGAAAGAGAGGATATCTGTAGGTGACAAGTTTCATTAAGTCATTTCAGTGACACAAAATTTTTAATTTTTCAAGAAGTAACACTTGCTATTGGTAAAAACACGTGCATCAAACTGATGGAGACTGTCTATAGTGAAAAAATAACATTCTAGTTGCAAAATCCAAGTGTATCTTTTATCAGAAGCACCACACTCTCTGAGTTTAATCAAACATTTTTTTTAATAACGACAGTTTTCTATAATTAAAATTTTTATCAACCAGGTTAAAGAGTATTTAAAAATTAGTTAGGATAGGTGGGTTGATCCTGTTTCCAACCTTACTAAATTATCCGGTGTCTTTTGCGGAAGAAGAAAGATTCGCTTGAAAAAAGCAACTTGCACTCTTTCCACTATATTTGGGTACTCAATACTCCAGGCATATAGGCCAAGAGAGTATTAAAAACTATTGAATCTATATTTTCTTTTAAAGCCACTTTTTTGAGTGTTTACCATAATACCATTATCAACAGCATATCGTTTTGATATTGAAAGTTTACGAGAAATATCGATTTCTGATCCACCCAATATTACAATATCATCTGCGTACAATAAAATAGAGATTTCTAGCGTAGAAATAATATTCTATATCAGACAGAATTAGTGAGAATAATATAGGACTAAGAGATTCATCCTATAGAACGCCAGAAGATACTTCAAATGTTTTCGAAAGTGTATTAGCCGACTTAATTATAGTGGTTGCATTATTGTACAAACTGCGGATGATGCTTATGAAGTTGGAACTTTCGCCCAAGGAGTAATGTTTTTGCCATAATAATCTGTGACTGATACTGTGGAAAGCTCTTTTGAAATCTATATAAGCGACAAAAACTTCCCTTCTCTTAAGTCGAAGTTGCAGCTGAATAAGTGAGGTTAAAGTAAAAACATTTTCTATGCATCCACGGGATTTTCTGCAACCTATCTGGCTTTCAGATAATGCGTTCATAATGTCTGACCAAAATGTTAAGCGATAGAGTAAGATAAAGGTAAAAAGTTTAGTACAACGGTTAGCGATAGCTATTTCCCTATAGTTACTTGGATCGTTTAAAGATCATTTTTTGTGTAGCATAGTAAGAACAATATTTTCCCATGAACCCGGAACACAACCATTCGAACTAATTTGGTTGTAAAGTGACTGTAAATAGGTTACCCATACTTCCGTTAGTTATTTAAAAAAACTCGTAAGAAATACCTTCCATTCCTGGGGATTTATTATTTCGACTCTGCTGCAAAGCCCGTTCTACCTCAGAATAAGAAATATTACTATCATGAAACTCATGTCTAGTATCTGAGAAGATTGTAAGATCTATAGTTTTAGGACAAAGTAAACCATCATAAAAAGTGTTCGAGTATTTCTGAATACCTGATAACTCGCCAGAGTTCATTGGGATTATTTTTATTGGCAATAGATTCAGTAATATTTAAATCAAAAGTGGATTTGTGAAAATTTAATAAATGTGTGTATTTTCTTTTCACCGTTAGCAATATTCTAAAAATTGCTAGTTTTATATTTTTAAAGTATGCACTACGTACGTATAGTCCTTCAGACATAAAGGTGTATTAATTGTGGTAGAGGAAACCCATGTTTTACAACTGCACAAGATATGAAAGTCAAGTTTTTATTTCAGAAACTCGGAGAGGTTATTGAACCCGTGAATATTCCAAAATACGATTACTAATGGTTTCTATTTTGGAGTTTGACTAGATACTTCTGTTGTGCGAGTACGCCCCTGGCGCTATGACCCAGACGCGAAGCAGACAGATGATGCGAGAACGTTCTGGAATATACGGCGCTTGATGAGCGAAGCGAAGAATCATCGAGATGATTTCCAGAATAGACTGGAATATGCTCGACAATATTTACCTATATAAAGGACCGATTCGAATATTTTGAGTTAGTTAGTTAGTAGTATGTTGTTAGATAAATGCGAATAGAAATATTGTCTTACATAAATAAAAGAATTGTAAATAAATTGTGTTATATAAATTAAACAGTGTTAGTGATTTAAATAGTATAAAAATAAATTAAAAAGACTAGTAAAAATAAATAAACGTTACACTTCTCTTGATACATTGGAGACTTGTCTGTGACAAGTATAGTCATCATTTTCACCACTTCTTTTGGATGTTTTAACAACTACTTGACGGTTTTTAACGTATCGTATGGTAATAACCTTTTCGCCGACAGAAATCCGTTGGTCAAGCTCGTTGCGTAACTTAGTAAAGTTGTCACGTTGAGGAGGAGTCATGTTTAATTTTATTAAGATGTTCTGAAATTCTGTACCAATTAACCTCTTCTTGTTTTTTAGAAGATTAAAAGCAAATTAAATTTATTGTAATAACCCTTACTTTTTGGAATTCCATCTTACTAAGAATAATAAAAAACTCTTCGCTTTAACTCAACTTCCAAGTTTAATTGAAAAATTCGGTTTAAAATCACAATTACAGCTGTTTCGCTATAAACTAGCATCGTCAGATTGACATATTGAAATTACATTTTTTGTTTGTTTGTAGCTAGGTACCTGATGTTGATTTTAAACCGAATTTTTCAATTAAACTTGGAAGTTGAGTTAAAGCGAAGAGTTTTTTTTATTATTCTTAGTAAGATTAATAGCAGTTTCGCTTGATTTGAAACAAACTTTTATAGGCATTGGTCCTTTGTTGCTGTTACCTATTCGAAACAGCTAGACGATATCGTTGGAAGTATCGAGAACCACGATATCAAGAGTTTTTTTTACCTCTTTAAGTCGATTTTTGTTCGAGTGTTTAATAGGTCCCATTATTAAAATTTGATTAAAATACGATCATAACAATCATAGTAGGAATCTGTTATTTACATTTCAAAAGATTTGTTTAATGGCAACGATGTTCGACTGGCAAGACTGAATTGTAGACGAATGAGAAGAAACCAGATCTTTCAGCGAATTGAGTTGCAGGAGTGAACGGATGTCGAAAGGATGTTAAATTGATTCATTATGAGGTTAAAATGCTGTACTCGCAATGGATCATTCTGGTTTTGAGTTATTTTCAAGCAATTCGCGCACACCCAGCGTGTTAAACTACCTACATTTATCTGAGAACGGCAATCGCTATCCGTTGGTGTTAAACATACTGAGCATTTAATGTAAACCGATTCACCTATTGGTAAGTTAATACTTTAGCGCAAACGCCACATGATTGTGTAGACCGGAGTCTTTTCGTTACAAATGTCCATTATTTACCAAATTGAGCAGAAAAAATAAAATTGATTAAAACCTTTTCTACTTACAGAAAAGAAATTCATACCTCTGGAAGTATTCAGTATAATAGGTAGATAGCACTAAAACCAAAATTTTCTGAATATCCTGAGTCGGGTGAAAATAAGTTGCATTTTTCTAGTTAGCGGAAAGACGGGTTTTTGTAACACTGTTTAATTTGTCTCAGCTTCTCGCAGCCGTTCGACCATTTGTTTTGCCACGCACTATTAACTATATTTTTTATGAACACCTTAAGATCACCCGGCACTATTTTATCTACGCTAACATGATCATTGTTTGTTGCTGCTTCATGAGCGAGGCGGTCCACAACCTCGTTACCACGTACTCCAATGTGAGATGGAACCCAGATTAAAACCACGTATTTATTTTCTCTTGCGATGTTTTAAAGTTCTCTGTAGATGTCCTTATGAATAGGGTTGTTGGACATTCATGTTTATTATATTTTAATAGATTAGTGATTATTTGAGGTTTATCTGCAGTCCATGGAGGACGGGTTTTTCAGTAGGGTGGTATATTTTTTGGAAATTCAAATGGTATTTATGAATTAAACGGTTAACTCGTTCATAAGGGCGGATTGCACTTAGGGTGAGAGGAGAAGTAATGACTGAAACGATTATTAAATACATTATGGTAAACTGGGTTATCTGGCAAATGATAGACTTAAAAAATTCTCTTCTAAATTCTAGAGGGGTTGGACCTCATTCACTACATAACATAACATCTAGTTCTTTAAGAACATTTTACTTTGCAGAGTTGTATACAACTGAGCCGTAGTCAATTTTTGATCGAATCAAGAAATCGAGAAAATTTGCAGTAGAGTTGCTGTGTCACTTGCCTATGAGATGCTCGATAGTGTTTTTAAAATATTAATGCTTTGTTGGCAAGTAACTTTTAGATTTTTAATGTGATTTTTCCAACTCAATGTTTTATCAAATGTTAGGCCAAGGAATTTTACTTCTCTTACGAATGTCAGGTTCTTGCCATTCAAAGTTAAAACTGGAGTAATCTCTCTTCGAGTTTTTGAAAACAGCATGAATTTAGGTTTTTCGTTAGAGAAACTGAGTCATGTTTAATCAGACCGTTTTTGGAGATTGTTTAAGGTGTTTTGAAGGATTCGTTGAGTAGATTCTATATTTTTTCTTCGTAGTAAGATAACCAGACCATCTGCGTATAATCTTCCTTTTACCGGTAGTTCACAGTCTTTTAAAATATCGTTAACTGCTACAAGAAATAAAATTACACTTAGTCCGGATCCTTGAGGTACTCCGTTTTCCTGGACCAGAACGGTTGAGAGTGTTCCATTTGCTCTTACTTTAAATGTTCTGAGCTGGAGGAAATTCTGAATGAATTTTGGAAAATGTCCATTGATACCCCAGGAGAGAAGCTTTTTTGTTATATCGTATCTCCAAGTACAATCATAGGCTTTGGTTATGTCGCAGAAAATTGCTAGGCAATGAATACTTCGTGAATTTCAGATTCAAAATCAACTAGGTTATCAGTTGTTGATCTATTTTGCCAAAAACCGTTTTGTTCGGATATTAGCAGCTTTTCATTTTCCAAGTTTACAGGTTGGTGAGGTTAGATTGTGGATCCGTTTTTGGCTATTGTGGTTTAGGGATTGGAACTATATAAGATTCGGACCAGGCTTAGGGAAGTATTGTTGTATCCACATTTGGTTCGAAATATTAAGGAGATATGTTCTAGCCTGTTGGATTAGTTTTTGAATAAAAATTATTGGTATATCATCAGGACCCAGAGAAGAGTTTTTTATACTAAATAATGCCTTTTCTAGTTCTTTCAGGGAAATTGTAGAGTTCATACAGCCATTTGTATTCTCTGTAATCTGTATCTCCTTTTCATTTTTAACTCTATGTTAAATAAAACTTGGAGAGTAGTTGTTAGTGCTAAAATTTTATTCATAAATGTACGCAAATATTTCTGTGATTTTCTCCGTAGATGTAATTCATTTGTCATTATGTTTTAAGAAACTAATTTGGATGTTTTGTTGTTTTCCACATAGTTGACGAATTTTCTTCCATAATGTAGGCGGACGTGTAGAGTTATTAATGGATGACACGAATGTTTTCCAATTTTGTTTTTTGGCTTGTTTAATCAAATAGCGAGCTTCAGCTCTTAGTTTTTTGTATTCTATTTGATTTTGTGTAGTAGGGCATCGTCTAAATTTGTTAAAAGCCCGTTTGTATTTTTTGATTGCTTCGTTGCATTTGTTATTCCACCATGGTACTGGTGAGTCTTTGGTGATTTGTTTTTTCCGACTGCTTTGTGTCCTGCTTCCAATAGTACATCTAATATTAGGGTCGGCAAGATCTTGAAGTTTTTGGTCTACTTGGTCTGAGAAGACTGTCCAATTTGCCTGGTCCAATTTCCATTTTGACAAAGGTATTGTTAAGGCAGTTTTAAAATAACGGGTTATAAAGAGGGGGAAGTGATCACTCCCATATAAGTAGGGGTGAACTTCCCAGTTTAAAAATATTTGTAAAATAGGATAACACATGGTCAAGTCGATAGCTGAGCATTCACCTGTTTGTATATTAAATCTTGTAGGCTTCCCCGAGTTCATAATATTTATATTATTGTTGTCAAGTAAATCTTCTAGCATTTTTCCTCTTAATGATCGAAATTTAAAACCCCAGTATGGACTATGGGAATTAAAGTCTATTAACAGTATACGGGAATGAGGGATTTGTTGAAGTAATTGCTCCATTAAAGCAGTTGAAACATTTTCTCTTGGTGGAATATATACATTACATATTGAAATTTTTGTATCGGTATTAATTGTGATTGCAACAGCTTTTAATGAATGTATTGAGCGTGTATTGAGCAGTTAACTTTTGTAATATTTCACAACGGGTATGGTACCCGTTAAGGTTCAATTGTATTATAGATTTAAATAATAAGTGCTTAAAGTTTCTTGAGAGGAGGAGAGTTCACAGTCGGTAAACAATTGTTGTAATTAAGAATAATAACAAAAATTCTAATATTTATTTCAAAAATTGCTTTTTTAACCTTAATGACAGCCGTTTCGCTAGACTTAGCATCGTCAGATTGACATATTGAACTTCAATATGTCAATCTGACGATGCTAAGTCCACCGAAACGGCTGTCATTAAGGTTAAAAAAGCAATTTTGTAAATAAATATTGGAAGTTTTGTTAAAACGAAGAGTTTTTTATTATTCTTAATAAGATGGACTTCTAAAAAGTAAGGGTTAGTACAATCAATTTAATTCTTGTAATGGTTGCATTTCATTGTGTATGGACTTTCCTGGATTTATTTTCTTAGATTTAGGTTTGTGAAATGTGGCTTGTTTTCGGAGAACTTCACACAGTGGTGTAGACTCTGATATTTGTCGTTTAATAGTAATAAAAGCCGTTGGAGTTTCTTGAGATAAAGTTTCAGATGTGTTTATTGATTCGGTTTTATTTTTATTATGTATTCTTAGATTAACATTAGTGTCTTGGTTATCTGAGGATGTGCTTATGCTTGGCTGAGATTCGTTATTGTACATTTGTGAGTCGGCTGCTTCTGTGCGTTGGGAAGAATTTTTTAGGGAAGTTTGTTTGTTAATTGGTTGAAGTGGGCAAGATGCAGCTAAGTGACCTGTTTGTTTACAGGAGAAACATTCTAGGTTATCAGGGGCTAAGAAAATTCTATATGATTTGTTGTCAAAGTTTATGATGAAAGCGGCTGGTAATGTTACATTATTTTCTATAGGTGTGATGTAAGTTTGTCGGCGGAAACTTAAACATGTGTTAGTTCTGGACGAGAGGAGTTTATTTTTAGAAAATTGATAGGAGATAGTAGGTTTAGGCCTAGCTTTATAAGTTCTGTTTTTAAAATGGAAACAAACATTGGATAAGACTATTCTTTGGTTTGTAGTAATTAGTTTGCAGACAGGGAGTATTGAATTATTGACTTTTACTGATCCATGACTTTTTTAAAAAATATCAGTTCTTTTGAAGATAAGTAAATACACATCCTATTTTGCGAGATAATAGAGGCAAATATAAAGTAATATAATATAATACACTGCTGTTCAAAGCTATTAGATAGTCTTCAATGTTTACGTCGTCAATGGGTGCACATAAGATGGCTTGCTGTGTATCTAGGAATTTGAATGTTTGATTTTTTGTTGTAATTGATGCGTATGATTGTGAGTTGTATTGGGGTGGATTATTTGTTAAAATGCTTGGAGGAGAGTTAGGGACATGATCCCCTTGGTTTTTGTTATCCATTATTTGAGCACCACATTAATAATTTAAGTTGCAGGTTTGTGCGCCCTGTCCACCTAACCAAACTTGTTCTGCTTATCTCTGTTATCGACGTTCAGAAAAACACTTGTCTTCTTTCGATTAACTATAAATGCTTAATATACGTAAACAAAGTTTGTTTACTTACAGAATTTTGCAGATTCTATTATTCAGTTTTGATGAAATTGATTATCACACTTTAGAGATTTAATTTCGGTTAATAGCCACAATTTACAACACTTTTGGAAGAGCTTAATAAATAGAAGTTTATGACACACTTGCCAGAGTCGAATTTATTCTTTATTTTTTAACATATTTTTTTTATACATAAAGTTTGAAGTAGGATTGACTAATTTATTTTTATAAACCAAAAAATTAAAAAAAAAACTTTATACATTTAGTTTAATATTTACCTTAAATTTATTCTTCTAACTCTTACTTTTTGTAAGTTCATCTTACTAAGAATAATAAACAACTCTTCGTTTTAATGCAACTTCCACTTTTAATTAAAATATGAGATTTTAAACTCGTTGTAGTGAAACAGCTGTAATTATAGTTTAAAACCTAATTTTTTCATTAAACGTGGAAGTTGCCTTGAAACAAAGAGTTGTTTATTATATATACGTACTCCATTTTTAACCTCCCAGTCCTGCTCTGTACGTTTCATGATACAGCTCGTGGTCTTTCTTTTTATTAAAAAAAATGGCTACCTTCAACTATGCGCATTCTAGCCAATCGGCATTCCCTATTTAGTACGTTTAGTACGTTCTGTAAGTCTTGATGGACGGAGTGAAGGTAAGTTAGATAAACCTATAGCACAGTCGAGATTCAAGTGCACAATTGTCAAGAATCTAGACTGAGGCTGTGGGTAATGTCTGTTTGATTCAGGAGCAGTATTGTTTTAGGAACCAAATCAAAGGCCTAAAGTCGACCTACAACATCATCGTGGAAAACTAGACAACGAAAGCCCACCCAGGACATGCATTATGTCAACCAAGGACCTCAGAGTGCTACCTATACACGAACTGGGGACCAGGGATGCTAGATGTTCAGATTATTCATAGGAGATTTCACATCGGTGAATAATTATAGAATTAAGATGGTATAATAAATTAAGTTAAATTATAAGACAAAATTACTTACGTTTACCTATTAGAATGATCAGACTCTTCAATTATAGTAAGTATTTTCTTACACCACAAGTATGACTAAAAATTACCTAAAAAATATCAATTTAGTTAGTAATTATGTAAACAAATTATTGACACAAGACAATGTTTATAGGAAAATAAAGGACTTTATATGTAATTCATTGTGGCAACCTTTACTTTGTGGACGTCCATCTTACTAAGAATATTTTTCGAATAAATAGTGGAAGTTTAGTTCAACGGTTCAGTTATTTAATGTTCTCAGTTGACTTTATATGTGATTTGTCCAAGAACTTACAGTAGTAAGATCCCAACAGACTCTTCTAGACAAGTGTAATATTAGGAGCTGATGTTAATTATTGATTGTAAATGACTTTTATATATTTGTATACTAGTTTTAAGATGTTAATTCAGCAAGAAGGCCTTTAATTACATAAAAAAAAACAAATTTAAAACTAAAAATATGGGTGACAACAATAATTATTTCAAATACTCAGAAAAACTACATGAGAAACTTCCATTAATAGGAAATGTGTTCGGCTATTATTTTGAAAGCAAAAGAAAATTACATTATTTGGTAAAATTGGATGATAGTAACGTTATTAAACGGCATTATGATTAAGTAAGATCTTGTCAAGTTACAAAATCAAAAACGGATAAAACATTTACCATTAATTTACCAGTCAATAGTTTTAAGCAAGTTTCTGATAAAAGTCCTGAATTGCAAGTTCCAGTTAAAAGAACCTTGTATCAATTTACATCAACATCCAAACAAGCAAACTCAAATGAAGCAACCCATTCGAAACGCTCTACAGTGGCTGTAGGAAATAATAGAGAAGCTAAAGTTACCGATGGTGAAGAAATACATAGGCATCCAACGACAAGTAGAGAGGACGACATACAACCAACCACAAGTAGAGAGACCGATGTCACCATACTGGCACAGCCATCGACCAGTACCGGATTTGAATTTAAGAATGGGGTTAATACAAAAAACGAAAAGAAATCGAATGAGCTAAGAAGATCAACAAGATTAAGGAAACCCATTAAAATGTTAAATTTATAACAATTTTGTTTATGGGGGGAATACTCTAATGTACTAATGTTTTATTTTAGTTTATTATATTTTTGTCATTGTCAATCATATTAAAATACTCAATAATAAAGTATATATTGTATTTCAATTTATTGAAACAAAATTAAAATACATAATAACGTGTAATAGTATATTAAACAAGGTATTTCATATGGCTTTCTATTATGAAACAAGTTTAAGTTTAAAAAACTAATCCCGAAGCGAAGAGTTTTTTATAGGACGAGTGTCACTAATAGCCATATGAAATAAGTTGTTAACAATACCTTTTACATTTTGCCATTTTTAAATTTTTTTTATTATTTGTATATAAATAACGAAAATTTTGATTTTAAAAAGTATGTTGGGAGCACAGTGTAATTTATAAGTAATTTATAACATTTGACAGTATTTAAATTATCAAATGTTAATGTTTTAAAATATTTTGAAATGAATAATACACCAATAATAATATATTATATAATTAAAAGATGATATTCATATTCTAAAATACTTCCTTAGACTTCACTTATGTTGCCAACCATTTAAAATAAAAATTTGCGTGCGTAAAAGTTACATTACGATACGTAAATGCGTTTTATAATGAAGATTTTTATAAGTGCAAAACATAAAAACATTCTTATAAGTCGTACTGAAAAAGACAGACTAAGATATTTTATTCTCATTGGTTCAGCTCAAAATAATCGATACTTTGCATTTCAAGCATGCAGGTATCCAAAGTACAAATAGGCGTGGCATTACAATTTTTTTAAAAATTTTCAAATTTCCATTAAAATAATAGTTTTTTAATAAATATTGAACTGACTACATGGTATATTGAGTTGTATGAGCTATTGAGGGTTTAAATAATAAAATGGAGCTAAGTAATCGGGCAAATAAACTTAATAAATTAGTAATTTAATTCTATCCAATATACATTTGAAACATTACTATATATATATGTAATTTTTGTTTCAATCAGATATTTATCCTTGTTTTTCTGTTTTTTTTTTTTTTAATTTTTTAACTATTCTAATTGTCACATATTCATTTACTAGATTTTTGGTAAAAATTCGTTAAGTTTTTTTTTTAATCTTAAAAGGTATTGAACTAAGAGAAGTTTTACTTAATTCCTTGAGTTTGACCCTGGTGGATTTGATGATTATCACTAGCGCGTAGCGCACTAGCAGTAGCTAGCAAGAATGTAAGATTGAGCGAGATACTTTTAATAGTTGCAAATAATATTTTCTGGAGATAATTTACTTTAAAATTTAATTAATTATTCATTTTAGAAAAAAAATGTATTTAGTTTTTAATTTTTTTTACCCAATATTAAAATCTAAAACATACAGATTGTTTGAAATCTGCAAAAATGAAACGATTTTATTTATAAATTGCCGAGATATTAGGGAAACGCTGAAAAAATGCACCGATAAAACAGCCGTAAGGAGGAACACCGATCACTTCTGCAAGAGTTAGTTGAGGGTAGTAAAAGAGTCGTTTGATTATCTTTAAAATAATGTGAGCTGGCCTTCATCATATTTAGAATAGTTAACAAATAATTCAGTGACACAAACTAATTGTTTACCTATATTTTGTTTTATAAGATATCAGGATGTTTATTGAGTACTTTTAAAACTTACAGTTGGCTAATAAAATAGTGAAGTTTTGTTACAAATTTATTTGATTAGTATTCTTAAGACTTCTATCATCTATTTGAAATAATTAATTTTGTATGTGTGGATTTAAAAAACTGAAAAGTTTTTTTAAACACGTGTACGTCAGTGTTTTCAATTTTTGTAGACAAAAATCATAACACAAAACAAACTTTATTTTTTATCAATAATTAAATAAATTCATTTTCTCTGTACTTTTATAAAGTTTGATCTCCTTAAACAACAACACATAACACAAAACAAACTTTATTTTTTCTCAATATTTAAATAAATTAATTTTCTCTGTACTTTTATAAAGTTGGATCTCTTTAAACAACAACTCTCGAGTTAATGCATCTAGACGATTGCTGAAATTAAACTGTACCTTTTCAAATTATTAACCAGAAAGCTTGAAAACTTACCTAGCGGATCGTAACATTCCGTTTGAAACAGCGTTCCCTTGGTAGCCCCCAACAATCCCAAAATTGATTGTGGGAATTCGGTTATCAAGAACAACAAAAGAACCGCGATTAGCATTCCCGAAGTTCTATCGGCCTGTCGATGTTTTTTTCTCAAATTAATGATCGGTTTCACATCCTTTAAATCATTCAATGGTACACTGTAACTTAACAATACGGTTTTTCTCTTCTTAGTTTCGCACAACACCAAAATTAATTTTCTTGAAAGATAAGTCAATAATATGCAAGGTAACAATTTTATCACCACCGCGTATATCCAGAAACTCATTTGAGCGTATCGTTGATTGACGTAAGTCATTACGAAAATAACGTCGTAAACCATTTCTTTTTTTCCCTCTTGTACAGATTGATCATCTATAATTCTTCCAGTAAAATCACACGATTGGTTATAAGCAACGATGTGCAGGGATTGGTATAAAGGAAAACAAACCAAAGGACATATTAGATAAGTTAAAGTGATCACGAACATTGTTTTTTTGATATCGCACCAATATCTGCTGCTTTGCGGATTAGTAATAGCCAAATATCTCCATATAGCTAAGATGACTGTCAAACAACAAGATATAAAGTGAAACATTTGACTGAAAATGGCGTGGAACATCATAAAAATAGCCCAACCGTAAGTAAAGTGACTTATGTTCTTCCTATTGTCTAAATTTATATATCTATGTATGGAAAACGGAATATATTCGAGCATAACTAGTAAATCTGCCACCGCTAGCCCAGTAAGTATTAAATTCGTGGGCCAACGCATTTCTTTGGTTGTTAAAACACAAATGTTTAATATATTAGCGATTGAACCGAAAACACAAACCAAAAAACTTAGTATACCATGGATTTCTTCATAACTTTGCTTGAAATATTCCAAATCGCAAAAAGTGTTTGTCGAATTCATTTTCACTATCGTAATATTTACGCGCTCGGGAACGTGAATGGGGCACGTACCGGCATTCTCGAAGTTTAAACGGCGTGTGGACGTTTAGAACCGTCGCGACGTTAGAATATAATTACTTACGCATGCGGTGATGGTTTTCATAATCGTAATCGTAAACAATATGTAGATGATAAAAGTTTTCGGCGAATAAGATCCATATTACGAGTTTTGCATTATTGAGATGGATATTTCATAACCGAAATAAAAATGTTTTTGTTTTTCTATTTAAGAATGAACATGCTCTAAAAAAGGTGTTTGTGTTTTATTGGTATCTCAGATGAAAAAATAAAATAGATATGTAAAGATATATCCCTTAACACAGCGTTTGTTTGTAACCCACATAAACAACACAATTTGTAGAAGGGGGTGGACGAGGTTTATTTATATCACAGAGAAGTTATTTGGTTTTAAAGTATAAAATCATTTTACTCTGTTTCTTATCTCAACTTAATTTACACATTTATAGAAAAAAAAGAAACCTTATTTTCCTGCATTCACACAAAACAATTAAGATAGGTATATATAGAAAATAATTAATAAAATAATAAAAAATGTTGTGACGATAATGTTTAGTGTACGGCTTTACTTTTCCATATCAATGTGACGTTTCGGTTCCACAATCTTATTAACTAGTCTTTCTGAGCCAATAATATATAATTAAATTCCCGGTTCGATTCAAACGCTTCAATTATTGTGCGGAACCAAAATATCAAAGAAGTAAACACAAGCGAACATGGTGGGGGTTGATGTGGGTTACAAACAATAAGCAGACGTTCCGTATCTATTTAATTTTTTAATTTGAAATTGATATAAATAAACAGGGTAATAAAACACACTTTCCCCTAAATTCCTAAGCAAATTTAAGAATCTGAAAAAGTGAAAAATTGTTTCCACCTGCACCCAGGGTAAGGAAACTTAACAGTTTCTATACGAAGCTTGACCGTTTTCTATCAAAAAAACAACTACTTCCTGGGCTATATGCCCCAACGGACTTTTTCAGTTTTTTATTGACTGCAACTTATAGAAATTTATTTCTTGTTAATTTAAGAATGTTTGTAGGGCAAAAATTTTTGTAAAACTTTTATAACAGGGCCGGTTAAAAAATAATTTTTTTTTGTAATATAACAAATAATTATTTTGAAAAAAAAAGGGCTCATATAATATGAAATATTTATTACAAAATTTAAAAGATATACAAGAAATTATTAAAAATAATAATAATCCACAACAATTTAAAACTATACAAGCAATGAAAAATAAGCTAGACGACTATAAGTGTTCACAATGAATTTTGGTATATTTATGACTAATTTAGTCATTAATTTTATTTCTTGATTAATTTTTGTGGTTTAATAGTATGTTAATATAATTTTTTTATTAAACGGCCTAAATGGATATTGTGGATAAGTAAAGGGCCTTGGTTTAAAATGTGACCGGTCAAGGAGGGGAAAAGAGTAGATATAGTTAATTTTCTAAGAGAAACTTAATTTTTTTTGCCGATTAAACCATAGTTCTATTTACTAATTTTAAGACTAAAACAGCAATACAATACTAATTATAATAATACTTAAAATATTAAATTAGAATAAACTAATCGTTTCACTATAAATATAAATTCAACAAGAAACACAATTCAGCAATCCAAACCAAAGCAAAAGTAACACTGATGACACTAGTTAATGCATTCATACCATGCTACGCCTGTCCTGCAAAAACGCACGCCACACTGTCCGGTTGAAACAATTGACAGTTGCCCTTACTAGCTCCATATTTCTCAGTCATCGACAACTTTACTTCTTTGTCTATGCCTCGTCCAGTGTTATTAGGTCTAACCATATCTCTCATATCTATACTGGAATGATTCTTTTGCCTACATTAAAATTAAAACAAAAAGCGTTGCACGTCATAAATTTTAATGTCGTCATTCGACAGTGATAACAACACAATGATTATAAAAAAAAATATTTCTCACATCTGGAAATACTGTTAAGTCGGCTTGGCTATTAGGTAGAACTTAATTAAACCGAGATCAATCATCGTTTGATGAAACTAGGCCCTAAAAATTAGTCAAGCCGACTTAACAGTATTTCCCGTTTCACCATGTATCAACTAATCCGAGTTCATCGCTATTTATTAAATAATGATTCGATAAGTAAACCCATTTGGCAACGTTGTAGAAAGCACAAAATATCGATTTATCTGTAAAGATTTATTTTTCTGTGTCAATCATTGCGATTGGAAAACTTAATCAGATCCTTAAATTATATTTTTATTTTGTGTTTACATTGAAAAATAATAAACAATAGAAAATCAAAGATGACTGATGTTCAAAAACCATAAAACTCCACATTTACAGTTAAAGACAAAAACATATTGATCGATATTATAAAAAAATATTCCTTGAAAATAACAGGATAGGTAATGAATCAAAGAATTCTTAAAATGATTGTTTTAAAGTAGGTACATATGAGAAACATAATAATTCCTGAAAAAGGATATGAGTCAATTAATGGCCTAATAATCAACGATAATGCATAAATCATCAATCATAATCCAAATGATAATAAAAAGTTATATAGGGTAGGTATCTACTTATCGTTTGCAAATTCTATATGGTCTTTAATATATTCCAGTATTTGAAGGCAAAATATTTTTTCTCGAAATCTTTATTATCCAATTTTTGGAAATAAGCTAAATCGGGATTAAAGGTGTTGGTGAAACTGAGTCTTTAATCGGGATCAGTTGATTTTGGATAGGACATCCACAATTACTTTATAGCTATAATTTAGTGATGTCATGACTAGAAAATCTTTGGAAAAAATTGTATAAAGATAGAATTTACGAAGATTATAATCAGGTATTCAGATAATCCGGTTAAAAGAAGGTGTTATCGAAGTCTCATCTACAGAAATTCAAACTGGTTTGGCCTACCTCCCTTATCATCACATCGTAAAAGTGAGCAGCACAAGACGCTTTTAATTTGCTCCGGCCCGCTGGTCACGTGAAAAGACGCCTGATTTTTGACACTGACAGACAATTTTTGTGTTTATGTTTATTTTTTTGTGAACGGTAATTGAGCTTTAAGAGGGGCGTCAAAAATGTGACAGCTGAACACGGGTGGCAAGCCTGAATTGTACCCAAAATTTCAATCATTTTGTAAACAACAAATCTAAAGAACGCCTTTAAATTACGTATTCAAATTTTAACGGGATATAGCTTAGACCTTTCTCTAGGAGATAAG
The DNA here is from genome assembly GCA_035357415.1 of Ophraella communa. Taxonomy (NCBI): domain Eukaryota; kingdom Metazoa; phylum Arthropoda; class Insecta; order Coleoptera; family Chrysomelidae; genus Ophraella; species Ophraella communa. The sequence goes on from CM068995.1 coordinate 21,199,288, forward strand.
GTTTTATATTGTAATAAAAGAGATATTGGTGTTTAAGTGATGGTATGTTTTTAAAAAGTTTGACAATTTGTGATCACGAATTTTAACGCCAGAAGCTTAACTCCTAAAGAAAGCATAGAGAATGCGACTAGCAAAATATGAAGTTAAAGAAAGGTATATTTTTTGAGATTTGTTGCACGCAAAATTTGAACATTGCACTAATCTGTCAATTTAGTTCAACAGTTTTGGTGGCGCTTTTTTCAAAGACGTATGTCTATTCTAATTCTCCAAATCCAAACTTCACTTAACATAACCAACCTAACCTTATTTCTCGTTTATAATGTCAAAATATGTTAATTTTAGTGTTTTGCTTTTAAATATATAATTGTCTATATTAATATTCGTTTATAATTTACCAAAAGTTAAAAAAATTAATTTTAAAGTATATTTTTACAATGTGCGTTGGATTTTTACATCGTTTATAGCATTATCCAACTGTGATATGTGCAAGGAATTTAGTGCTATGAACCATTGCTATTTCCTAAATTACTCTTTACTTAAACACAGTTGTCTTATTTTAGTCGAATTGGTAAAAATGTGAGTTTTGAGAGACCCGATTTTTGTTTATACTTTTTTTAAATCTTTTAAGTTACCTAATCATTATCTTATATCTTTATTTGTTAAATAACTAAAACCAACCTAAGGGATTTACATTTATAAATTAAAACCACATATGTAAATATTAACAGCTAACTGTTTAACTGTTTTTCTAAATAGGCATGATAATAATGTCCACAAAGTAAGGGTTTCTACAATATTTATTTACATGTTCAATATGCATAAATATAATAGCTTTCTCTTTAGATAATGTGAAGAATTAAAATTTACAGTCAAATATGTAATATTTTATTAAAACAGTTTTACAAATTTGGGTTGGATACTGGATATGTCTGTTATCTTTATATATATCCCCTTCACCATTGAAAGTTTGTTGGTAAATGATAAAACAGTGTTCCATATTCATGTTAGAATGAAGTTCATATATTTCCATAATATGGTTAACTGGGTACATATACTTGAGAAAATGAGTCCTAAAAAAAACATAAAACATTTACTTGTTATTTACTAATAATATGCAGATGTTATTTGGTAATGTTTAAAATGTAATTGAACCCTAAAATAAACATTTGTATTTTAAAACACATAGTAGCCCACAACGAGGCCCACAATAGGTTTCATATTGATGTAGCGATGGGTTCTATAAGGGTCCAGATTCAATGTTTTTGAAGAAAGAGTTCTAAAAAATAAAAGATTAGACTTAACAGTAAAAATTATTATTTATTTACTATAAATAGAATAAAACCTGTGTAGGCAGTTACTTCAGGTCCAAATTTTTTGAGGAAACAGTTTTAAAAATCTAAAGATTAGAAATAAAATATAAAATAATTCATAACATTACTAACTCATTTACAAATTTTGTCAGTCTTCTTACTATTAACAGAATACAACCAGTGTAGGCAGTTACTTGAGGTCCAAAGTTTTTGAGGAAACAGTAGCATATATTTTGAAAACCATTGATTTATTTCTCCAATAATTTAATTATCTAAACATAGATGAAATAACATATATGGTTGCTAGAAAAAGTATATTGCTAAAAATGGTATTTTCAGGACAATTTTGAAATACTTTAGAAAAGTAGTAACCTAATGAATCTTGTTGAAATGTTTTTTTTACCATACTCCACCTAATAAAATAATCATAAATTAATTGAATAGTTTAAATTTAGAAAATGATACTAATATTCTTCCTGGTCTATCCTAGTATTTAAAGTAGACAAAGGATGGCTCAAAGGATGAGTAGCATTAACACTTCTCTGAGATGCCCTAGTAAAGCCTCTTATATGAAACCAAAGAAATATGCTATCCAAGTAATGTTGATTATTTAGTATCAAGAGGCAAATTCACAGGGGAATTAGCACACAGTAGCAGTAGTTCACAAAATACCACTGATTTCAATTTTCCAAAGAAAATACTTCATTATGGGCAAATACTATTGGTAGGTACCTACTCAAAAAGAAGAAAATTCATATATCTAATATGCAAAATACCTATATCAATACATCTTTTAAAACTAAATTTGATATTTAGATCTCAATCATAGAAAATAAAATAAATAATACCTACCTATTAATTGTAAAAAAATTAAACCAGTAAATAAACAAATTAAAACTTACCTGTTATCACTTCTAATTACCAGATGGAGAGTGCTTTCAAATGTAAATAAAATATGGATCTTTATAAAATAAATAAGATTTATTCATTTGTGTGAAAGATACCAGTTAAAAAATTTAAGCTACAATCCTATTAGATATATTTTAATTTCAATTGATTTCACAAAGTATGGGGTTGACATTTTTGGAATATAATTAATAGCCATAATTGAATGATACAATTATTTTTATTAAGATATACCCATTACATTAACAATTATGTTTAGTACTTGCAAGAGTATTGTTGGCCAATCGCTGATAGTCAGCTTATCCCAATTCTTTAGGTATCTTGAAAACAGGTGCACAAAGTGTATTTCTATAGATACTAGATTGGTTAGTTATTATTGTAGGTTATTGAAAACATGGAAATATTTTTTTCTTGTGCCACATTCTCAAAATAAAAATAAACTATAGGTAAGCTTTATTGTAGGGTGCGCTTTACTTTGAACTCCATTTTTCATTAAATCATGGATCTGGGTGGTAATTTAGGAATGTCCAATACTCTAAAAAATAAATGATATTTATTTATTTAAGCAGTAAATAATTAGCAAGATACTTACGTAAAGTCATAAGACAGACTAACCTGTTAATGTTTACAAACATTATAGTAACAATTTTGCAATAATCATCAAACGTTTTGGAAAAATATTTAAATTTTTCCCCACAAAATATATTCTAAAAATTTACATCTACTTCAACACCTTCAAATAATACATCCATCAGAAAGGAAATAAAATAAGGTTATCTTCCAGTTTAACCATCCGCTAAAAATTCTCTGCGCATGTACAAAATTTGAAGTATGAAGGATAATTTTATTGGTTGATAAGGAGCGGCAAACTTTAAATCTCGAGCTGCGTTGCCACATATGTATGAATAAATAAAGTGAGTGAATAGACATTGGAAAGACGAAAATTAAGCTAATGTTCATCATAACATACAAGTTTTTTACTAAAAGTAATGAATCAAAACATATCTGAAATCATTTATGTTGACCTATATGATTGAAACTTTATGATAACATCAATGTTATCTGTAAAATGTTGAACGTACAGTATGCACATTTTGCAGATAACGTTTATTTGTTATAACAAGCAGATTCAATAATTATACGGCTGATTTTGGTTTTAAATTTTATATGCATGTAAACATAATATGCCTTAAATAAATCAGAAGACGTAATATAATATTTTAATTATATATTATGTAATTTTAATAAAATATGCATTATTTAAAATGTTTTTTCCTTATAGTTTTTAGGTTTCTACTGCATTTATTGTGGTAGTTTATATTTTTCATTAATTTAAAACCATAGTAAATTAAAATCACAGAATACCATTAAAACAACAGATGTTAATATTATATTTTATTTGAAATAATTAAAAAATAACACCTGTTTTACTTCAATTTTACTTCAAAAATCATTGTTATATAAGGTTTGTTCGTTACAGCTAAACTCAGTGCCCCATTGCTCTAAAAATTAAAACCACAGAATACCATGAAAACGTGAGATTTTTATATTCGCATATTACAATATCTTTAATTCGAAATAACGAAGGGAAGTACCTACCTACGTTATTATTCATATTTTCAACTGTTGTTCTTAGCATCTTAATTATTACTTATGAATTTTAGCAGTAACGCTCCTTATTAACGTGCGTCTTTTTTATAATCAAATTTACTAAATCAAAACTGAACTATTCGCTTTCAGGAAAAAATATTTGAACTGACAACACTGTACGGCTGTCCCGCTGTTAATTTCGAATATTTTTGTACATGCGCAGAGAATTTTTAGCAGATGGTTAAACTGGAAGATAACCTAAAATAATCTCTGATCATCAAACTAACCTTGTTTAATGGGATTCGACTGTGAACAGCTGAAGTGAGTGGTCGGAATAAAGTGGTTACGAGAGCTAGGAAAAATTAGAAGGAAAAATCAAGGTAGGGCCATACATTATACTAACTTTCCTTTGTATGATCACCCATCTACTTTAGGGGAGGGTATAATCTATCTGAGATCTTTTCAATTTTTTTACTAGTAAAGAATTGCAATTTTTTCTTGTTTTTTTTTCTTGGTTGAAAACATTACTCAAGGTTATCATATTTAACAGGTTTCACTAGTAATAATAAAACTTGGTTTGATATTGAAAAGAGTTAATAAGGATAAAAAGGTACTTTTTTATCCTTTGTATTTTATTTAAAGAAAAATAAAATTTATATTGTTTGTTCATTTATTTAATTCTCTGGCGTATTTAACATAAAAGGAATAAGTAAAGGTAAAAATGAGTGTTACTGTTGGGGGCCCGGTGCCCCCAACTAGTAATAATAACGAAGTATCAAATTTAAACAATAAAAATGAAACAAAAAAAAATGAATTATATTCTTACCTTGACAAAGGACCTTATGAAGTATATATTGAGGCTTCCAGCCAAAATCGTAATGTTGGTAACTATAATTATTTGGCAATAGCCAGAGAAATTTTTGATCTCAAATTAGATGACATAAAAAAAATACATAAAAGAGGTAGAAACAGAATTAGCGCAGAATTTAAGGGGATTTAAAGAAGCTTACATTTTTTTGACAAATAATAATTTAAGGGAAAAGGGTTACGAGACTTTTATTCCGAGGACAAATGTCACATGTAGGAGTGTAGTTAAGTACATCGATAAATCCTTCTCTGACGAGAGCTTATATAAATACTCAGAAACGAGCAGTCAAAATATTAAGATACTGGAAGCGAAGAGATTTACAAGAAGAAGAAATAATAAAGAAATGGAGGATCAGGAGATGAAGGAACCGGAAGAAGAAATTTCCAGAATTCCAACGGAAACAGTAAGATACACCTTCTCAGAGACTAGCCTACCTCGAGCTGTAAACATATGTGGCATAGAACATAGGGTTTTATCTTATATCATGCCGGTCTTTCAGTGTTATAAATGCTTAAATTATGGACACATTAAAAGGTTATGTAAATCGAATCACACCAAATGCGGCACATGTGGGGAAATTCATGAAGAAAATATAACATGTAATATTAAATGTATCCACTGCAAAAGTATAGAACACAACAGTACCAGTAGTAGCTGTCCTGAGAGAAAAAGACAAAAAGCTATCCGGGAAATGATGTCTTTAGAAAATTTATCTTTCTTTGAAGCCACAGAAAAAATCCCAAAATATAAAATACGAGAACAAATATCAGCAAAAGAGTTTCCACAATTACATTCAAGAAAAATATCAGATAGCATTCCAATACATGAAAGAAGAACCGTCCATATAGAAGAAAACATACCAAAAACGTCCTATTCACAAGTAGTAAAAGGCACTAAAAGAAAAAGCACATCGACCACCAAATATGATGAGAAAAAACACAATGAAGCATTAATCTCTCCTAACGGGCGAAGTCCAATTTCTCTAGCCAGTACATATTATGTCCCCCCATCATTAAGCGAAAGTGAAGATGAATTAACTCAAGGTCCCTCTTGGAGAATCTCCAGAGAAGAACCCAGAATATTACATGAAATTATGAAGATGGCTAATGCATTAGAGAGATATGGAACATGTGTTACAATTCATGGGTAGGCTTATAAGAACACCTGGTATAGACATAAATAACTATAAACCCAAAAATATCAACTATGAATAATAATAATCTAGATAAAATCAACAAAACAAATTCATTATTAAAAATTGTGCAGTGGAATATAAGAAGCTTAAGAGCTAATTATATTCAATTAAAAATACTTATAAAAGATACTAATCCAGATATAATAATGTTAAATGAAACATGGTTAGACTCAGATTATTTTTTTAATATTAAGGGTTTTTGTATATATAGACAAGATAGGAAAGATGGGTATGGGGGTATCATTACTTTAGTGAAAAATATAATTAATCATCAACTTATAGAATCCAGAAATATAAATTTAAATTTTCAGTATATTATAATTAAGCTTAACGAAATAAAATTAAATGTTGTTAATATTTATAATCCTGCGGGTAAAAAACTAAATATATATGAATGGGATCACCTAGCTAATAAAATAGAATATCCAGTAGTAATTATGGGCGATTTAAATGCACACAGTCAAACTTGGGGTTGTGGAATTAATGACCAGAATGGGAATTTAATAACGGACTACATGGAAAACCACAATCTCACCATTCTTAACGACGGCACACCAACAAGGATAGGAAGGCCAAACCAGAACCCTTCAGCCATAGATCTTACAATAGTCTCATGCGATATAGCTAATATATGTGAATGGACACAGGTGGAAGCGATCATTTTCCAACAATTTGCTATATAAAAAGGGAGGAAGAAGCCAGTAATAAAAACAAGAAGAGAAATTATAAAAAAGCCAATTGGACAAAATATTCAGAACAGATTGAAAATAAAATACAAGAGAATAATGACACAATAGACCTCAATGGATTAATCAACTTAATAGATAGAAGCGCAGAAGAAAACATTCCATACCATAATAATAAAAATAACGGCATCTCTACTCCGTGGTGGGATACAGAATGCAATGAATTAATAGAAAAAAGGAGAAAAAGCATAAAAGACTTTCAAACGGTCCCCAGCTTAGAAAACTACATCAAATACAAAAGAATAAAAGCATATGTCAAACTAAAACTCAAAAATAAGAAAAAACAATCATTTACTCCTGTAAATAAAATATGGAAAACTGTTAGAAAATTCAGATCATATTATGCTCCAAAGTACTGGAATTTACCAAATAATATATTATCCAAAGAAATATTATTGGATAAATTTAATTGTAAACCCAATTTATCCAAGTGTTCTGTTTAACCCATTTTAAATAGCGCGCCAATACGCCCCACCGTAATATTAAAATTTGGCGCGAGCCTTCCCTTATTAACCCTCTTATTGCACAATTCCCGCTTTTTAAGTAGTATGGTTTGAACTCTCGCATGAAGTGTACCGCCCGCTTACAATAGGTACTCGCGCCCTTCGCAAAAGCCGGCTACTTGCCGATTCATTTAGTAGTTTTATATACAAATATAATTATTAAGTTAATAGTTACGCTGTGTCAATTTCTCGAAAGACAAATTCCTCAATTCGCACGGAAGTTGAAAGACAAAACAAGTATTGTTAATAATTGTGTGTTTGTAACCTGTGCATTGTTGTCAAATAAACTGGAACTTGTAAGTAAATTATAAAACTGTTTATAGAGTGCTTTTTTCTCGGTACTCCCGAGTGGTCCTTCACCCGCTATATTGAGCCGCAATGGGGGAGAAATAATAATATACTTATGAACCATCAACTACCACGCTACAGTCTACTGCTCGGTTATTATTCCTCCAACATTTTTGGTCCTACATCGAGCCGGATCTAAACCGCTAATTGTTCGCTCATCGCTTGAATAAAAACCTTCAACGGTTAACGCTTTAAATTTCTTGAACGTATATTTATGATATACCGCAAATCCGCAACCAGTTCTGAAAAAAGTATAAGAACGCATCGCCAAGAAATAGAAATCTTGTTATCAACGCTGTCCAAGTTCAGCTGACAACAACGCAAGTTACGTAGAGAAGTTTACGATAGATAAACCCCGCCCTGCACCTGTGTACCGGCACCTGCTGCAACCCTCAACGTGGTAAGAAAAGAGAAGCCATCGCATCGCATTTGTTGGAAGTGAGAGATCGTAGATACCCGATCTCGTGGGTAACTGTTTACGAATTTTATTATTTGACTAAAATAAAATGTGTTAGGGTGTACGTAAATTGAATATACGCATATTATTTATTGACTTTCATTAATCACGATAGTTTTTTTTGTATTTTATAGTTTTTAAAATATCTGATTTACCTATTATAGTATTTGTTTGTTGATGATTTAGCTTTTTGTCTCGTTATTTTAAAATTAAATAATTAAAAAATGTCGCTACAACAACTTAAAAAGAAACTAAAAAACTGTAAAGCGCAATTAACTAGAATAGATAATTTCCTCAAAGAAAATAGAGATATTAATAATTTAGAATTAATTCAAATAAAATATGAAAATTTATTAGGTCATTACGCTACATATAAAGAATTAATAAGTGAAAGTTATTTATTTGAATCTGAAGACGCAGCACTTTCGGATAATGACGAATTAGCTGAATCACAAACATCAGATCGTTTTGAATTAGTTTTATCAAATTTATCAGGATTGATTAAAAATCTGACCGCTAATAATGCCGCTCAAGCTACAAATGTAGGCAATGATAAGTATTTTCTGGATTATTCTTCCTCAGTGAAACTTCCAGAAATCAGAATTAAACCATTTGAAGGTGAAACCCAAGAATGGGCCTCATTCTTTGACTTATTTACTTCATTAGTTTTAAATAACCCTAAATTAAAATCAGAAAGTGAAAAGTTTTACTATTTAAAGAGCTTACTCCGGGGTCAGCCTTTAGCATTAATAGAGTCACTTAATGTAACAAATCAAAATTTGGAAATTGCTATTAATACACTTAAGAGTAATTATGAGGATAAAAATAAATTGTTAAACTCGCTATATCAAACGCTTTTGGATCAAAAATCCATGCTTAAATGTAATCCATGCGAATTGAAGGAGTTTTATATTAATTGCAAAAAGACACTCGAGTTAATAAAAAATTTAAATCTCTCAGCTGAAGAAACTTGTGAAACGCTTATGGTCTTTTTATTAGAAAAGAAAATAGATTACCAAAGTAGACGCGCATACGAAACTGATAGGGATTTACAAACGCTACCTAGTACCGATGACTTTCTCGGATTTTTAAAAAAACGCTACACGGTACTAGAAAATTTAAATATGTTAGAACCCGCCAACAAGCTGTCTTTTAATAAAAATTCACAAAAAACTACTCAGAAAATAAATCTGTACGCTAATATAGAAAAACCGCAAACTTTTGATAATAAAAGAATAGGTAACAAAACCTGTATTTATTGTAATGAACAATTACATTCCATTTATAAATGCCCTAAATTCACCGCTCTAAATCCACAAGAGAGACACCGCTTTGCAAAGACAAAAACTCTCTGTTACAACTGTCTAAGTTCCGTGCATAATATTTCTGCATGTAAATCTTCTTCTAAGTGCCAAATTTGCCACCGAAACCATCACACTTTAATACATTTAGATAAAAACATTCCGCATCACAGTGGAACACGTGATATTGTTCCGGTAGAGTCGGGACAAGCTCAAACTTCGTTAGAACCTGCTACAACTTCTATGAACAGAAGCAATGCTGTTCAGGTATCCACCTCGCTATCAGCCGTTAATCAAAGTTGTCAAGTACTTTTGCCCACCGCTCAGGTAAAAGTTTTAACTCGCACCGGTGATTATGTAATAGTAAAATTGATATTGGACTCTGGCAGTCAGCAGAGCTTTTGCACAAAAGCACTTGTACGAAAATTACAATATCGCACTCATACGCAAAAATTAAACATTTCAGGTCTAGGTCGTAATATTTGCACACAAAGTACTGAAAAATTAGACTTTCAAATACATTCTTTATTAACGCCATTTAAACAGTTTGACGTTTCTTGTTCTGTAATTAACCGTATTACGGAGAGATTACCTCAGGTACCCATAAACCCGCAGTCAATTCAAATCCCAGAAGAATTTAAAAATTATCTAGCTGATCCGCGTTTCGGAGAACCTTGTGAAATTGATATTCTAATAGGCGCTGACGCATATTTTAAGTTAGTAAAAAGTGAATTAATTTCTTTAAATTCAAACGGTCTTACTTTAATGAATACCGAATTAGGGTATGTTATCGCGGGTCCTATGCCCAATTGTAATAAATTTGATTCACGCACATCAACGCAAACTCTGTCGTTTCTCCAAGTACAGGACACTTTAGCGGAAGACGATGGAACAATGGATAAGCAATTAGAAAGATTTTGGGAGATAGAAGAAATCAATAGCCCGCGCTCACGCTCTGAAGAAGAAGAAATGGCTGAAACTCTATTTAAAGAAACAACGAAAACTTTAAGTACAGGACGATATCAAGTTCAGATGCCGCTAATCAAGAAGGAAGAAAGAAGTCTAGGAGATTCTTACGCAACTGCCAAACGACGCCTTCTCTATTTGGAGAAGAAGTTTGCAATTAACCACGACTTATTCGTCGAGTATAAAAAAGTTATAGAAGAATACCTCGCCCTGGATCACGCTAAAGTTATTCCTTTGTCATTGTATAATAATGCTCTAGATGAAAATAAATATTTTATACCTCATCACGCTGTAGTACGCGAACAAAGTACATCGACTAAGTTACGAGTGGTGTACGACTTTTCCGCTAAAACCACTTCTGGATATTCGCTAAACGACTTAACACTTACAGGGTATCAGGTACAGGATAACCTATTCGATATTTTATGTAGATTTAGAACCTTTAAGTTTATCTTGACCGCAGACATAATAAAAATGTATCGCATGATTGAGATTGCACCGGAACATAGACATCTGCAGAACATACTTTGGAGGAATTCACCATCTGAAGAAATAAAATGCATAGAAATGTCTCGCCTTTGTTTCGGTCAAAATTGTTCACCTTTTCTCGCTACTCGTGTACTAAAAGATATCGCTGAAAATAATCCGCAATCGCCCCTTGTAGTGGAAGATCTTAACTTAGATAACTCCGCATGTAAAATTTTAGGATTAAAATGGGATCCTCACACAGACAAATTAAAGGTATCTGCAAGCTATAAATTTGAATCTGAAACTATTACAAAACGCAAAATCCTTTCTTACATCAGTTCTTGTTTCGATCCGCTAGGTATGGTAAACCCGCTGATTGTCCGCGGTAAAAATTTAATGCAAATCCTTTGGCAATCAAAACTTAATTGGGACGAAGCTATCAATGACCCAGTTATTCTTAAAAAATGGAACGAATTCAAAGAAACTTTATTACAACTTAATGATATATCTTTTCCTCGTTTCGCCTTTCTTAGCCTGACCGTTTCCAGCATTTCAATACATGGTTTCGCTGACGCAAGTGAACGGGCATACGGCGCTTGCATTTATTTAGTTGTTAATTACTCGGATAACTCTATGTCCTCAAATCTTATAGCTTCTAAATCTCGTGTAGCACCCTTGAAAACTAAACTCACTATACCTAAATTAGAGTTATGTGCTATAGAATTACTAGCTAAACTCTCAGACAAAATGTTAGGTATTTTCGCAAACCGTATAAAAGTAAAATCGGTAAATTTGTGGTCGGACTCGCAGATAGCTTTAAGCTACCTTTCCAATTCTCCCAGTAGGTACAACTCGTTTGTTGCTAACCGAATATCCAATATTCAAAGAATTAGTAAAGACTGTAAGTGGAGACATATTAGTGGTAAATTGAACCCAGCTGATATGCTGTCGCGTGGAACATTGAATAAATCAAATCTTTCATTATGGTTTCATGGACCGGAATTTTTATGTATTCCAAATTACGACTTCGATAAAAATAACTCTTTTTCACCAATAGACGAATTACCGGAAACAAAGAAAATTTCCTTAGCGACAACTAAACTCTCTTTAAACGTTTGGAGCTCAATGTTCGCCCGCTTCTCAAAATTTTCTAAACTACAGAATAGCGTAGCTTACTTGTTTAGATTTATTCATAACCTCAAAAATAGAGAAAATAAAAATAAGAACCCACTCACGCTTGATGAGCTCTCAAAATCGCATGAATTCATTATTAAAAATATTCAGAGTGAATATTTCGCTAAAGACATTACTTGTCTGAAAAATAATAAACCTGTCACGGAAAAACAATTATTACCCCTGAACCCATTTATCGACGCCGCCGGTATCCTACGTGTTGGCGGACGTCTTCTAAACGCTAATACTGAGTACAATAAAAAATTTCCTATATTGCTGCCAGCTAACGATCATGTAGTCACACTATTAATTGAAAGGGAACATCGCAGATTGGGTCACTCAGGTCCCCAAAATGTTTTAAGTAATTTACGCCAACGCTATTGGCCTCTAAACGGCATCAGACATGTAAAGAGAATAATTAAGCGATGTATTGTTTGTTATCGTTTTAATGCACAAACTGCCACACAAATTATGGCACCGCTGCCTGTGGACAGACTCCAGTCTCCACGCGCATTTTATAAAACAGGTGTAGACTTTGCCGGCCCTGTTTATATTAGGTCTTCCAGATTACGGAAAGCACCTGTTCTCAAATGCTACTTTGCTCTATTTATTTGTATGGCAACCAAAGCCATCCATCTTGAGGTCGTCAGTGATTTGTCAACCGACGCTTTCCTGGCCACCTTAAAGCGCTTTGTTTCTCGCAGAGGTAACCCGCATACCATTTACAGCGACAATGGTACTAATTTTGTAGGTGCGCATCATAAACTTCAGGAACTTTATAAATTCTTCACGTCAAAGCCCGGTCTGGACCCCGTTAAAACGTATTTAGAGCAAAACGAAACACAATGGAAATTTATTCCCCCTCGGTCCCCGCACTGGGGAGGGCTCTGGGAATCCGCAGTGAAAAGTGTTAAATTTCATTTAGTCAGGTTGATGGGTAATTCGCAATTTACTTTCGAAGAGTTGTACACAATTCTTACACAGATTGAAGCGATTCTAAACTCGCGCCCTCTGTACCCGCTATCAGGAGACCCTAACGACTTGCAACCGCTCACTCCTGGCCATTTTTTGATTGGCACCCCTATGACCGCTTACCCAGAAATTAACTTTACCGAGACACCAACCAACAGATTGACATTCTGGAAGCAATGTACGCAAATCCAACAATCGTTTTGGAAACGGTGGTCAGTTGATTATATCAACCACCTACAGCACCGCCCTAAGTGGTTACTACATGCGCCCGATTTAAAAGTTAACGATTTAGTATTAGTAAAAGGCGAGGAGACTATTCCTTTACGATGGCCATTAGCTAAAATCGTTGAGACAATGCCCGGCAAAGATGGCAAAACTCGTGTTGTTCGCCTAAAAACAGCCCACGGCGAATTCGTTAGACCTATAAGTAAACTAGTACCTCTACTTGTTCCTGAAAATTAAAAACCTTGTTTGTTACAACAGAAAAAAAAGTAACGCGCGATTGTATACACTCAGAAAAAGTTTTTGTTTATGTTATATTATTCTATTATTTATTAATTTTTATTTTCACCGTGTTAAGTTGTCGGGATACTGCTACTCATTTTTCTTTTCACCGCCCCGCCCCCAGTATGGATAAATTTAATTGTAAACCCAATTTATCCAAGTGTTCTGTTTAACCCATTTTAAATAGCGCGCCAATACGCCCCACCGTAATATTAAAATTTGGCGCGAGCCTTCCCTTATTAACCCTCTTATTGCACAATTCCCGCTTTTTAAGTAGTATGGTTTGAACTCTCGCATGAAGTGTACCGCCCGCTTACAATAGGTACTCGCGCCCTTCGCAAAAGCCGGCTACTTGCCGATTCATTTAGTAGTTTTATATACAAATATAATTATTAAGTTAATAGTTACGCTGTGTCAATTTCTCGAAAGACAAATTCCTCAATTCGCACGGAAGTTGAAAGACAAAACAAGTATTGTTAATAATTGTGTGTTTGTAACCTGTGCATTGTTGTCAAATAAACTGGAACTTGTAAGTAAATTATAAAACTGTTTATAGAGTGCTTTTTTCTCGGTACTCCCGAGTGGTCCTTCACCCGCTATATTGAGCCGCAATGGGGGAGAAATAATAATATACTTATGAACCATCAACTACCACGCTACAGTCTACTGCTCGGTTATTATTCCTCCAACAATTATCATCAATCACTAGTTGCAATATAGATCCATTTTTAACATTAATTGATAACAATATAAACATACCTCCATTCACATATAATGAACTCAACAATATTCTTAACAACAAGAAGGATACAGCAGTAGGAAAAGATAAAATCTCTTACTCCATGATTATAAATCTTCCTAGTAATTAAATTGATTGTACTAACCCTTACTTTTTGGAAGTCCATCTTATTAAGGATAATAAAAAACTCTTCGTTTTAACAAAACTTCCAATATTTATTTAAAAAATTGCTTTTTTAAGATTCAATGACAGCTGTTTCGCTATGAAGCATCGTCAGATTGACATTTAAGTTACATTTTGTTTGTTTGTAGCTAGGTACCTGATGTTTAGGTAGTATTAAGGCTAGACCAAGTATGGAAGTAATAAGACATAACAATATTAAAGCCTAGATGTTATTAGCCCTAAGGGATTATCCTGGATGTATTTCCCTCTAAGATCAGTATAACTGTGCAATGATATAGAAAAACCAGGAAAAAACTATATCATGCTGATCTTTACAATAACTTAATATATTTGTGTTACAATTACGTCTTATCTATGTATAAAATGAAGACTCAATCAAAGCAAACACTTTAAAAGTGGAGAACTTCCCAGATTTATTTGTTCATTAACAACTTTAAATTGTGGATCTGCTAGATGTCTTTTTATTTCAAGCTCTTCAAGGAAATCTAAATTTTGTTATTACAAATGTGTAGTATTTGGATGTCATTGGTGTGAAAGAGTGAGGTTGGATGTTCAAGTAGGTGTTTTGCATAATTTGACTTATCTGGTTGTTTTAATCTATATGCTCTTAAATGTTCATTAAATCTTACTTCAAAATTTCTTTGTGTTTGACCTATATATACAGCATTACACTTTGGACAATTAATTTTGTAAACACCAGATTTTTAATTTAGGTAATTTTGTTTTACATTTAACAATTTTGTACCAACATTATTTTGTGTTTTAAATGATATTATTGCTGATGTTGCCGAAGATATTATTTTTGATATTTTATTGGAAATACTTCCACAATATGTAATATTTTTATAACTTTTAATTTCTTTAGTTTGTTTAGGAAATATTAGTTGTAGTGCCACTTTCTGTTCTTTTTTATTAATTAATGTATTTATCAAATGAATTGGGTAGCCATTAGATGTAGCTATTTGTTTTATGATATAAATTTCTTTATCAAAGTTAATTTTGTCCATTGGAATTGAAAATGCCCTATGTATCATAGAATTATAAGCTGCTAATTTATGTGTTATAGGATGATTTGAATTATATGGTATGGTTACATCTGTTTGTGTTGGTTTTCTGTATATTGAATAATTTAGTAAATTATTAACTTTTTCAATTTTTAAATCTAGAAAATTAATTGAATTATTTTCTTCAACTTCTAAAGTAAAATTAATTTTAGGATGCAAGGTATTAATATAATTAAAAAATTGTCGTTCGCTACCTACAAATCCTGCTAACACATCATCAACATATCTATACCAAAATACAATATTGTTTTTATAACTAGAATTAAAGATTTTGTTTTCTAAATTATCCATAAAAATATTTGCTAAAATTGGAGAAATGGGACTTCCCATTGGAAGACCCTCATTTTGAATATATACTTTGTTATCAAAAGTAAAATAATTTTGACTAATGCATACATTAAATAAGTCAATTATATCTGATATTATTCCTGGATGGATATTTCTTTCATCTAATAACTTTTTAACTAGAACTATACATTCTTTAGGAGGAATTTTAGAGAACATATTAGTTACATCAAATGATACTAATTTAGTATTATTTTGTAATTTACATTTATTTAATTTATTTATCAAATCTAATGAATTTTGTACTGAATATTTAGATGTGTAACCATAATTATTTAGAATAGTATTTAATTTTTTAGCTACCTTAGTATTAGGAGTGTTAACATACGAAACTACTGGTCTAATTGGTTTTGACTATGTAATTTAATAGTTCCATATAATTCTGGACATTGAGGATTTTTATTAACTAGATATTTTTAACTAGATATTTTTTATCTATTAAATGACTATGATAAAAAATATCTAGTTAATAAAAATCCTCAATGTCCAGAATTATATGGAACTATTAAATTACATAAAGAGTCAAAACCAATTAGACCAGTAGTTTCGTATGTTAACACTCCTAATACTAAGGTAGCTAAAAAATTAAATACTATTCTAAATAATTATGGTTACACATCTAAATATTCAGTACAAAATTCATTAGATTTGATAAATAAATTAAATAAATGTAAATTACAAAATAATACTAAATTAGTATCATTTGATGTAACTAATATGTTCTCTAAAATTCCTCCTAAAGAATGTATAGTTCTAGTTAAAAAGTTATTAGATGAAAGAAATATCCATCCAGGAATAATATCAGATATAATTGACTTATTTAATGTATGCATTAGTCAAAATTATTTTACTTTTTGATAACAAAGTATATATTCAAAATGAGGGTCTTCCAATGGGAAGTCCCATTTCTCCAATTTTAGCAAATATTTTTATGGATAATTTAGAAAACAAAATCTTTAATTCTAGTTATAAAAACAATATTGTATTTTGGTATAGATATGTTGATGATGTGTTAGCAGGATTTGTAGGTAGCGAACGACAATTAGATATATTTTTTAATTATATTAATACCTTGCATCCTAAAATTAATTTTACTTTAGAAGTTGAAGAAAATAATTCAATTAATTTTCTAGATTTAAAAATTGAAAAATTTAATAAATTATTCAATATACAGAAAACCAACACAAACAGATGTAACCATACCATATAATTCAAATCATCCTATAACACATAAATTAGCAGCTTATAATTCTATGATACATAGGGCATTTTCAATTCCAATGGACAAAATTAACTTTGATAAAGAAATTTATATCATAAAACAAATAGCTACATCTAATGGCTACCCAATTCATTTGATAAATACATTAATTAATAAAAAAGAACAGAAAGTGGCACTACAACTAATATTTCCTAAACAAACTAAAGAAATTAAAAGTTATAAAAATATTACATATTGTGGAAGTATTTCCAATAAAATATCAAAAATAATATCTTCGGCAACATCAGCAATAATATCATTTAAAACACAAAATAATGTTGGTACAAAATTGTTAAATGTAAAACAAAATTACCTAAATTAAAAAAATCTGGTGTTTACAAAATTAATTGTCCAAAGTGTAATGCTGTATATATAGGTCAAACACAAAGAAATTTTGAAGTAAGATTTAATGAACATTTAAGAGCATATAGATTAAAACAACCAGATAAGTCAAATTATGCAAAACACCTACTTGAACATCCAACCTCACTCTTTCACACCAATGACATCCAAATACTACACATTTGTAATAAAAAACAAAATTTAGATTTCCTTGAAGAGCTTGAAATAAAAAGACATCTAGCAGATCCACAATTTAAAGTTGTTAATGAACAAATAAATCTGGGAAGTTCTCCACTTTTAAAGTGTTTGCTTTGATTGAGTCTTCATTTTATACATAGATAAGACGTAATTGTAACACAAATATATTAAGTTATTGTAAAGATCAGCATGATATAGTTTTTTCCTGGTTTTTCTATATCATTGCACAGTTATACTGATCTTAGAGGGAAATACATCCAGGATAATACCTTAGGGCTAATAACATCTAGGCTTTAATATTGTTATGTCTTATTACTTCCATACTTGGTCTAGCCTTAATACTACCTAAACATCAGGTACCTAGCTACAAACAAACAAAATGTAACTTAAATGTCAATCTGACGATGCTTCATAGCGAAACAGCTGTCATTGAATCTTAAAAAAGCAATTTTTTAAATAAATATTGGAAGTTTTGTTAAAACGAAGAGTTTTTTATTATCCTTCCTAGTAATGCTAAAATTAAACTATTACAAATTTATAACTTAATTTTAAACTCAGGAGAAATACCAAAAAAATGGAAGGAGACTCTAATCATCCCATTCTTGAAACCTGGGAAAAATCCAACCACCCCGGAAAGTTACCGACCGATTGCACTAAATTCATGTGTATCAAAAATCTTTGAAAATTTATTAAAAACAAGAATAGAATGGTTAGTCGAACATAGGGAAATGATACATAAATTTCAGTTCGGATTCAGAAAAGGTAGAGGATGTAATGATGCTATATCTACTTTAATCTATTCAGTCCTCAACGCATTTAGTGATAAAAAAAATTAATAGCAGTGTTTATAGATCTTAAATCAGCTTATAATAAAGTGAATATAGGGTTATTATACAAAACAATGATAAAAATGAACATTCCTTCCCAATATTGCAATGCAATATATAACCTATTAAGTAACAGAAAGTTATTCATTCGGGATAATAATGATAATACAGAAGGTCCCAATGAAAGCAATCAGGGATTAGCACAAGGGTCTCCCCTAAGTCCATTATTATTTAATTTATACACCAATTCACTAATAGAAATAATTCCAGAAAAGATAAAACTAATACAGTATGCGGACGACATTGTATTTATGGCTGAAGGATATAACACAAGTGAAATGGCAATAGTTATGAATACCTTTCTGGAAAATTTTGCTAACTGGGCTACACTTCACAATTTTGACATATCACCATCCAAAACATGTGCAATGATCTTTGATAAAGGAAATAGGAGGGTAAAAGATTTAATTACAATAAACATATTGGGCAACAATATTAAAATAAAGGAGAGTATGACATATTTAGGAATAAATGTAGACAGTAAACTCAGTTGGAAAGAACAAATAAAAAAATAGAAAATAAATCCCAAGTGGGGATTAATATTATCAAATCAATAAGTGGCACCTACTGGGGTGCTGACCCTAGGACCTTATTAACATTATACAAAGGCATTATAGATCACATTTTGATTATGCATCAATTGTGTTTAAACCATTTAATAAAAACTTACAAAAAAAATAGATTCCATACAAAATAAATGCCTAAGAATTATAACTGGAACAATGAGATCCACTCCAACACACTGCTTACTGTCAGAAACTGGCGAGTGTAAATTAGAATATCGAAGAAGATCCTTAGCGATGAAACATTTCTTAAAGATTGTAAGTGATGAAAACAATCCACTTAATGAGATTCTAAATCAGCTAGACGAGAAGATAGTAAACATGACACATTATTGGAGAAAAAAAGAAGTCCCTTATTTAATCACCTGCCTTAGAAATTCAAGAAACATTATAACAGAAATCTATTCCTCTAAGATCAAAGTCTGCTACCAATTTAGTATAGATGTACAAGTGACTCCTATTAGAACAATTTCGGCAAGAACCAGCAAAAAAGATTTATATAATCATCAATCCTTCATCAATTAATTTTCTAAAGATTATAATAAGTTCACATGAATTTTCACAGATGGATCAAGGGACAGAAAGGCTAACAATGCCGGATATGGAGTGCACATTCCTTCTCTAAAATACAACTACTCAGCAAAATTACAGGACTTCACTCAAATCTGCACATGCGAAATAATAGCCATCAACAAAGCAGTCGAGGTTAGTTTAGAAAAAGGTTTAAAACAAGTACTAATTTTCTCAGATTCTCAAAGTGTCATTAAAAAAATAGCAAATAATAATTTTGGTGGGAAGGACTTTATAGCACTAAAAACCAAAAAACTTATACTGGACGCAAGGGACAACGAAATAAAAATAATTTTAGCTTGGATTCCCAGTCATAAAGATATCACAGGCAACACACGAGTGGATACTCTAGCAAATATTGGAAGATCTCTTAGAATTCCGGAAAATAAAAAACTCAACAAATTTGAATATTTGCCATACCTGAAAACAGAAATTAATAAAAGACACAAAATGAATTGGAAATTATCAGTGGGGTACTTAGACTGCCAAAATGAATTTTAACAGAAACCATGGTTCCTTAAGTTTCCGTTTATAGACAGAAGACATATTACAATTATAATTAGACTTAGAACGGGTCATTGTTCGCATCCAAATCATTTATATAAAATAGGTCGTAGAGAAGATCCTTCATGCGAATGTGGGCAATTGGGTGATTTGAACCATATTTTTTTAGGATGTCCAATTAATAAAACAAAAAAATTCGACTTATACCAAGAATTAATTAAATTAGACTACCCCACACCTATCTCATTAACTACAATTTTGAGCAATCTGAAATACGTAGCTGTGCTGTTGCTAGTGAAATTTGTTGGATTTTTCAAAGTATTAATTTAATTATTTAAGAAAATATCATTTCAAAAGCTTATGATAGTTGTTGAATAAATCAATAAAAATATCCTAACACAATCATATCCTTTATCCTTACCGAGGCAACCCCCCGGGGTGTGAAATGCTCGGCTGTTGCCCCCGAGAGAGAAAAGTCTATACCTTTGTTGTTTTGTTTTATAACATGTTTATAGCCCAGAAGACACTTCAGATAGGGAAGGTGGAGACCGCTCCAGACGCTTGCAAGAGCATTCCCATCTATTTCAAACCTGCGCTGGCCAAATGCTGCAACGGCGGAAGCCAAAAAAAACAAAAGAAGAAGAACCTTGTTTAATTTTGCATTGTGGCCAATACATTTCAATCTCAATTTTAAAAAAGGTATAAGTAATTACATACTTTCCACTTTATTTCAATTTTTCTTTAGACCATGTTGATGTGTGTATATTCAGAAACCGTAATATGTTTTTATTAAAATTAATATATTTATTCTAATAAATACCTTAATTAGTAAGGGTTAGTACCAGAGCTGGGTAGTATCCGGATACTTCTGTTTACTGATACAATATCCGGATACTTTTTATGTATCCGAAAGCTGTATCTAGATACTTTTTAAATTTTGTACCCGGTATTCGTATCCATGACCAAATTTTAAAGTATCCGCTATGGGGCTCAATTCTCGACTTCACGTGAAAAGATTCACATGGGAAAATATTCCGCTGCAAATTTTCACATGGTTGTTTGAAACTGTATTCTCGTTGTCATTCGTTGTCATAATTTTGATATAGATGTAAGATACTTTTTGAGAACTGTCACGTTAGACAAATAAAGCTATTAAAAAACTTCTTGTGCACATTATATACATAAAAATAAAAACATGGTCCTTCGAGCCGGATAATAAGAAAATAAAGAGTACAGTTGTACAGAGTGCTGGCAGAAGACATCGACTGAGAAAAGTTTAAGAAAAAGTGTGAGGTCTACAGTGAGGTATTTATTCTTTATTTTATTCTACATTCTTATTCTATTAGAGATTGAGAATTGTTTTGTGTGATATTAAAAGGGTATTAAAGGATAAAAACTATATTTAGTGTAAAATGTCAGAAACTGTCACTTTGAAAGATTTAATCAAATCTCGACGTATTTTAAAAGCAAGACAAACTCACTTTAAAAAATTTGTTGATAACATTTTAAATGAAAACAGAGAAATTATGATAATCAGTTAATTTTAGAAATTCAAAGTAGGTTGGAAAATCATGAAATATTATTGAAAGACTTTGACAATATCCAGAGTCAAATTGAAAATTTATCTGAAAAAATAGAAACGGAAGTAGATGCTCGAGAGGAATTTGAATCAATAAGTTACAATTTATTAGCAGTAGTTAAAAATATAATTGCAGAGTTTCATAAAGGGCGCGAGCAGCAAAGAACTTTAAATTCTAATTCTGAACTTTCGGTTAATGCGAACAGTAGGAATAGAGAAATAAAACTATCTGATATAGAATTACCTAAATTTGGAGGTGATTATAGCAATTTTTTAGAGTTTAGAGATTTGCTTAATAGCTTAATTAATTCAGATCAATCTTTGGCAGACATTCAGAAATTTCATTAGAGTCGATTCCAAAAATAACGCGACAGCTTCAGTAAAATTCGGCAATGTGGGGGTATTCGCCGACGATCTCCGATCGGCGCGCGCCGCAGCGCAGTCGGAGAATTCTAGTAGAACAATTGCTAAGCGGATTCTGTGTGCGGTGTTTCTTAGCCCCAGCGGCAGCTGGGCCACTGGAATCTATTTCTCGAACTGGGTAATCGCTAGCGTTCGAGTCGACGGTATAGATAGGTGGGAAAACCGGACCTGTCGCTATAATTTTGGAATCAACTCTACTTGAGAGCTTCGTTATTTGGCGGTGCTGCGCAAGTTATTCGTAGTATAGAGTTCACAGCTGATAATTTTGAACTTGCCTGGAACACTTTATGCAATAAATACTATAATCGAGCAATACTTGTAGATAATCATGTGAAAGCCTTGTTTGATTTACCAGTACTTACACAAGAGTCAAGTAGTGAATTAAGGAAAATGCTTGATAATATTTCGAAACATCTAAAATGTTTAGAGAGTTTGAATCAACCGGTCAGTCAGTGGGATACTCTTTTATTACATATTTTTAGTTCAAAGTTAGACAGAAAAACAGCTAGAGAGTGGGAAGAACAGCGTGCTAAAAGACAGGTAATAGGTGCTGAAGCTAATTTTAATGAGCATAGTGAACAGGGTTTGTTAACATTAGAATTTTTCAAAATTTTTATAAAAAGAAAGGCTGATCTTATAGAGACATTAGAGTTAAACAAGCATTTTAAAGATACAGTACAAATTAAAGATGGTGGGAAGTCAAAATCTAATAACCGAAGTTCTCATTCGTTAGTATTAAGTGAACCCGTGTGTGTCGTTTGTAAGGGAGGTCATACTATACATAATTGTCCAGAATTTGCACAATGCAATGTAAATGAGCGTGTAAATAAAACTAAAAGATTGCGTTTATGTTTTAATTGTTTAAAAGGTGGTCATTCAGTTAAATTTTGCAAAGCAAGCAAATGTAGGAAATGTCAGGGTAAACATCACACACTGATTCATTTAGAAAAGGTTGAGAAGGCTGTGGCTATTGGAAATAATCCAGATCTTGATGATAATTCTAATTCTAATACACAAGTCAATATATCAACAACAAATCCTGAGAGCAGACAG
Organism: Ophraella communa; assembly: GCA_035357415.1. Classification (NCBI taxonomy): domain Eukaryota; kingdom Metazoa; phylum Arthropoda; class Insecta; order Coleoptera; family Chrysomelidae; genus Ophraella; species Ophraella communa. Next base: position 21,222,306 of record CM068995.1, read on the forward strand.
ATAGTGTTAAAGGCTGTCAATAGTAGTAACTCCGTACTTTTGCAAACTGCTGTAGTTCAAATCGTAGATTCTAATGGGGTGCCAAGGAGGTGTCGAGCTTTGCTAGATGGTGCTAGTCAAAGTAATTTAATTACGGAAAATTGTATGGAAAGGTTAGGTCTTCAAAAACATAAGTTACCTTTAACTATATTAGGAGTTGGTGGATCATCGTCTGTGTTAAATTATCGTAATATAAAAGTATAGTCATGTGTGAATGCATTTGAAACAAATTTGTCATGTGTTGTAATTCCCTCTATTTGTGTCAACCAACCAGGTGGTGAAATTAATGTCTCGTCATGGAACATTCCTAAACATCTTCTTTTGGCAGATCCAGAGTTTAATAGATCTGAAGAAGTTGATTTACTTATCGGAGCAGGAGTGTACTGTACTTGAGTTTATTGTGTATTGGCCAAGTATCATTGGGTTCTAAACTTCCAATTCTTCAAAAGACGAGATTTGGTTGGGTTATATATATATATATATATTGGCTTAACACCCCCGTAGGAATTGCGCCGCTTTCCAAGCTTTCTAAATCCGATTTTTGAGGTGGATTAATCCTCTTGTTCTCATTTATACTTTTTCAGCTATCAACTGCCATTGTTTCCTGTCCTGAGTTTTCTCCTTCCATTTTTTTATTCCTATGCTGTTAAGGTCGTATACTACTTCCTGCAACCATGTTGTTTTAGGTCTTCCTCTTCTGCACTTACTGCAAGGGTTTCACTCGATCATTGAAACTATAGTAGAGTTTGAATCTGCTCTCCATATGTGTCCTAGCCATTTTATTCTTTGCTCTTTAATTTTTCTTACTATATCCTTTTCTAATTCAAGTGATAATTCCGCGTTTGTCCGTCTGATATAATCATCTCCTATTTTTTTTGGTCCTAGAATTGTTCTCAATATTTTGCGTTCTTGTATTCTCAAATCTTCCTGCTGTTTTTTGTCATTGTCAATGTTTCTGCTCCATACAACATTACTGGCCTGATTATTGTTTTGTATATCCTTAATTTAGTTCTTTTGCTAAGAATGTTACTTCTTAACAGTTTCTTGTTAGCTTGTAATACTTTATTTGTCGTTGCTATTCTTTTTTTGATTTCAGTCTCTTTGTCGCCATCGCTGGATATAGTTACCCCTAAGTATTTTATTTTGTTAACTTCTTGAAAAGTTTGGTTCCCAATCTTTATAAATTTGTTTTCGCATTTTTTTCTGTATCTAAGTAGTTTAGTTTTTTCTGCGTTTATTATAAGTCCCATTTTTTCTCCTTCTTTTATTATCTCATGCAGCATTTCTTCCATAACTTTTCTGTTTTTTGTTACAAGTGCTATATCATCCGCATATGTTATTATTTGTCCTCCCTTTGTTCTTAAATTTCCTTTGCTCAAATTTTTTAGCACGTAATCCAGTGCCAGGTTAAATAATGTTGTTGACAAAGAATCTCCTTGTTTGAGTCCTTTGTTATATTCAAACTCTTGTGTTATCCCTTTCTCCGTTTTAACCTCGGCTACTGTTTTAGTCAGGGTCATCTTAATTAATCTTGTCAACTTGTCACATACTCCTAATTTACTTAATGATTTCAATAATTTATTTCTCCGTATGGAGTCGAATGCCTGTTGGAAATCAATGAATAATATTTCAACGTCGATGTTATATTGGTTGGCCTTTTCCAGGATTTGTTTTAAAGTATGTACTGCATCTGTTGTCGATCTTCCCTTCACAAAACCACATTGATATTCTCCCGCTTTGATGCCTGTTTCATGCAATCTCTTTTGGATAATAGCTGAGGTTAACTTATAAGCAGCGTTAAGAAGTGTAATTCCCCTATAATTTTTGCACATTTGCTGATCTCCCTTCTTATGAATAAGTATTATTTGGGCCTTACGCCATTCCTCCGGCATTTCTTCCTCTTCCCATATTTTACATATAATTTGGTGTATCTTATCTGTTAGTTCCGCTCCTCCGTATTTTATCAGTTCCATGTTAATTTCATTACTTCCTGGAGTCTTTCCATTTTTACTTTTTTTGATTATATCTGATATTTCTTCCTTTGTCGGTGTCATAATTATTGTATCACTGTCGATTCTCTCCATTTCTTCTTCATCTACGGCTGTTTCAGTTAATAAATTTTTAAAGTGCTGCATCCATATTGTAGCATTTAAAAAAAGGATTTTCAGTATTTTTGATATTTTATATTATAGGCAACACAAATTACCTACAGGTCTTATCTTTTGTCCAGTCGACAACGCAGGTGCTAATAATTCATGGTCATTTGAATTTTGGTTTTCGGTTGAGTTGGAATTTAACTTGTGGTATTGGTGCTTATACCAGCAAAGTTTTTTATTATTGCTAATTCCAGTGCCCACAAATTTAGTTTTTTTGGATACCCTTTTACTAGAAAAGGTTAGTAATTTTCTAAATAATTGGTTAATTGTAAAAATATTGTCGTTTTAGGGTTTTACGTAGGAATCAAAATCGTTGATCCTGTTAGTAGAGTTTTTAAATCCTACCCTTTTGTTTTTTGAATGCTGTTGAATAAAAGAAAAAACGCTAAACCGTTTATATGTTGGAAATTATCAAAAGTTCAAGCTGGTTGTTAGTTTTGGTACTAATGAATTAAGAATATAAACTGCCCAACAAAAATCCAGACTATAAAGTATTGGTATCAACTAGAGGTGTCTGATACTACTACACAATACTCATGGAACCTCAGGAAACAGGAGAATAAGGCCAGATTTTTTCATTTTTTATTATTTAATTATAGAATTATAGATAGAAGAGTGAACTTAATTAATTTTTAATTTCCTTGCCATTTCTTTGTTATTACTATATACGACATAGTATTTATTTTAATGTAAACTGTAAATTGCAAGTGAGGTGCACCCCAATTGAGGTATTTAATCTTATTTCTGATTGATGTTTTATTTAATATAATTAATATATATTTTCATTTGGTTGTCTACCTTTAATGGCAAAGGTATTATTTTTTGTTAGGATATTACCCTAAGAACCGAAACGTACTTTTAATAATTTTAGTATTTAACTATGTTTTTTTTAAGCAATAAATTAATTGTTGAGCATTGATTCCTCGTTTTTAATAAGTATAACCGAATATAACTTCTTAAATTTCATCACACAAAAAAAACAACAAAATTGTCTGTTTGTATTTTCCGCAATTTCTTAACAAACTCACTAATTTTTTTTAAATTGCGGTGGCGCCCTTATGGTACACTCCTTACCTTCTCCTTATATGCTCACCGATGAACAGTAAGCCTTCTGGCAAGTAACTTTCAGTAAAGTTAAACATTCTTAAAAAGATACGGTTACAAAATGGCGCCCAACGTGTAACCGTATCTTTTTAAGAATGTTTAACTTTACTGAAAGTTACTTGCCAGAAGGCTTACTGTTCATCGGTGAGCATATAAGGAGAAGGTAAGGAGTGTACCATAAGGGCGCCACCGCAATTTAAAAAAATTAGTGAGTTTGTTAAGAAATTGCGGAAAATACAAACAGACAATTTTGTTGTTTTTTTTTTTGTGTGATGAAATTTAAGAAGTTATATTCGGTTATACTTATTAAAAACGAGGAATCAATGCTCAACAATTAATTTATTGCTTAAAAAAAACATAGTTAAATACTAAAATTATTAAAAGTACGTTTCGGTTCTTAGGGTAATATCCTAACAAAAAATAATACCTTTGCCATTAAAGGTAGACAACCAAATGAAAATATATATTAATTAAATTAAATAAAACATCAATCAGACATAAGATTAAATACCTCAATTGGGGTGCACCTCACTTGCAGTTTACAGTTTACATTAAAATAAATACTATGTCGTATATAGTAATAACAAAGAAATGGCAAGGAAATTAAAAATTAATTAAGTTCACTCTTCTATCTATAATTCTATAATTAAATAATAAAAAAATGAAAAAATGAAAAAATCTGGCCTTATTCTCCTGTTTCCTGAGGTTCCATGAGTATTGTGTAGTAGTATCAGACACCTCTAGTTGATACCAATACTTTATAGTCTGGATTTTTGTTGGGCAGTTTATATTCTTAATTCATTAGTACCAAAACTAACAACCAGCTTGAACTTTTGATAATTTCCAACATATAAACGGTTTAGCGGTTTTTCTTTATTCAACAGCATTCAAAACAAAAGGGTAGGATTTAAAAACTCTACTAACAGGATCAACGATTTTGATTCCTACGTAAAACCCTAAAACGACAATATTTTTACAATTAACCAATTATTAAGAAAATTACTAACCTTTTCTAGTAAAAGGGTATCCAAAAAACTAAATTTGTGGGCACTGGAATTAGCAATAATAAAAAACTTTGCTGGTATAAGCACCAATACCACAAGTTAAATTCCAACTCAACCGAAAACCAAAATTCAAATGACCATGAATTATTAGCACCTGCGTTGTCGACTGGACAAAAGATAAGACCTGTAGGTAATTTGTGTTGCCTTTAATATAAAATATCAAAAATACTGAAAATCCTTTTTTTAAATGCTACATCATTCCCTTTCAATAAAAAGAAAAATAATGCAAATTATTTTTCTAACCAAACTACTTACTATACCTAAAATGAATGAATTTTGAGAGTGAGCTTGGTTCGGTAACTGCGCACACCACTCGTTCACAAAGAAACCACATTGAAAAACGTCAAAAATCAGGAAGTGACAAGCTCAGGAGAAATACAAAATCATGAAGCCTATGGCCTTCTCTCTCGCTTTTACCTATTTAAAATTAATTTGAAATTCTATACTTACAAAATAACCTTATAGATTACTAACATGCATGCAAGCATAATATATACATACTCCTAATATTAAAGAATAACCTACTACTAAACGCACCTAACTTACAGACAAATCAGAGTTTGAACCATAATAGGTTTTCAGATCCTTGATGTGCCACTCTCCTACATTGGAACCATCATCGAGATCTTTAAGCAAATAAACCACATTAGAAATTTTCTTCTTTACCTCTGAAAGAACATATTTGGGAGCAAGTTTGGACATGAACTGCTTAGAAGCATTCGATAGAACCATGTTTCGTCGCCAAACTTTATCACCTACTTTATAGGACTGTTCTCGTCTTCGTAGGTTATAAGAAGAAGAATTTCTTTCATAACTCGCGTGCAATTTCTTACGAACCTCAACAAAAATTTCTCTCATGCCAGACAAATTTTCACAATAGGTACCACGGTCACCAGGAAGTAATTCTAAGTCAGCAACAGAAGTCGCTTGTCCATAGTAGTTACCATAAATAGGTACATGACGATTAAATACTAGAAACGATGGGGTAAACTTGTGGACTTCGTGCTTAGCGGAATTTATGGCATACTGAATTTTTGACAATTCTTTATCCCAATCTTTGTGCTGTTTAATATAGGATCTAATCGCCTGTATAACCGTACGATTATTTCTCTCAACAAAATCACATTGTGGGGAGTATTTAGGGGTAAACCAATTTTTTACTCCATATTTATCAGTCATACTTTTAAAAACATTTCCTGCAAACTGCGTGCCATTATCCGAAATGATAAACTGTGGTACACCATAGACAAGAAATACCTCATTCTCAATAAACTTAGCGATAGATTGAGCTGTGGCTGATCTTAACGGATGAAGGATGGTATATTTCGAAAACCAGTCCCCTACTACCAACAGAAATTTATAACCTCCTGAAGAACGGGGAAACGGACCCATTAAATCAGCGGCCATTATCTGAAATGGAAAACTTACACGTTTTTCAGAACCCATAAAACCTGGAGGAGCTGCATGAGATAACTTCTGAGATTGGCATACTTTACATTTTTTGACAAAACTTATTATGTCCTTCCTCATCTTCGGCCAAAAAAATTCGTCTTGGACTCTGGCAATGGTTTTGAAAGAACCAAAATGACCAGCAGTAGGTGGTTCGTGACAGTGCCTAATGACATCTTTACGCTGTAACTTTGGAACAAGTAATTTCCATTCCTTGATATTCGTTTCTACCGGAATATAAGATGAAACAAATTTATAGAGGCGATCATCTACTACTTTCCATTGCGGATATTTTTCAGGATTAGCTACTACCTTATTTCTTAAATCGGCATACCATTTATCAACGTTTTGGACAGAAATTTCTATAGAAGAAATGTTGGGAAGTTCGAAATGACAAGAATTGGGGTTAGCAGAGGTTATTGGTTTCTTTTCAGGGTGAATGCGGGACAATGCATCAGGGACCACATTGGCTGAACCAGGTCGATGAACAAGGTCAAAGGAATATTGACGCAACTTCGCAGACCATCGGGCTAAACGGCCTGTGGGATCTTTTAAATTATTTAAATAGAGTAGACTAAAGTGATCAGTCACCACCCGAAACTTAACACCTTCAACATAAGCACGGAATTTTTCTAAAAGAAATACTAAACTCAGAAGTTCTCGCTCACTGACGGAATATTTTCTCTCGGCTCTGGACAGAGATCGTGATGCATAAGCGATAACTCTCTCTGACCCATCCAAGTCTTGAGTTAAAATACCCCCTACCCCAGTATTACTTGCATCGCAATGAACTGTGAATATTTTATTAAAGTCCGGAGGAACTAAGATCGGTGCTTCAACCAGTGCTTTTTTTATATTGACAAAAGCTTCTTCTGCTTCCGAGGTCCAGGTGATAGTTTGCTTTTTCTTTTTACCTCTAAGCAAATCATTCAAAGGAGAAATTACACTTGAGAAATTACAAATAAATCTTCTATACCACGAGCATAAACCAAGGAATCTTTTCACCTCTGTATAATTGGTAGGTCTAGGATAGTTAACCATAACTTCAATTTTCGCAGAATCGGTACGAAGACCGCGACTATCAACAACAAAACCTAAGTACTTTAAGGAAGACTTGAAGAATTCGCACTCTTGTAAGTTGATAGTTAGATTGGCATCCTTTAAAATTTGTTTCACCTCGGACAAAAGACGTAGATGTTCTTCGAAAGTAGAAGATATAATTAAAATATCATCGAGATACGAAAATATATAGGGTTCATATTTTGGTCCAAAAAGTGCATCACAAAGACGCTGTTGGGTTTGTGCACTATTACAACAACCAAACGGAACAACGGTGAATTGAAAAAGTCCCCTCCCAGGCACACTGAAAGCAGTTTTTTCTTTAGAGTCCTTGTCTAGAGGAATTTGCCAAAAAGCTTTACGGAGGTCTATGCTCGAAATAAATTTAGCATCTTTTAAAAGATTCAGAATCCTGTCTATACGAGGAAGAGGGTAGCTGTCGTGTTTGATAACCTCATTTAACTTACGTCCGTCGAAACAGAACCTATATTCATCACTTTTTGGTTTTTTGACAAGAAGAACAGGACTATTCCATGGACTTTTAGAAGGCTCAACTACGCCTAACTTAATCATCTCGTCAAGCTCCTGATTCAGCACTTTCATCAAATATGGCGACATTTGGTATTGTCTCTGCTTAAACGGCTTGGCATTCCCAGTATCGATGGAGAGTTCAATTTTATCTGTGCGACCTAACCGTTCATCACTGGATAACTCATCAAAGGACTTAATAACACGTTCCGCCTGTACTCGCTGTATTTCAGATAAACTATCTAAATTATACAAAAAACATTCCTGGCTATGTTGATCTGGCATATCTGCTGACACTTCCAAAGGACTTTCAAATAATGTGCTATGGACATCCCAACAATTATTTTGAAAATCTATTCTAACTTTAAAACGCCTGCAAAAATCACTCCCAAAAATGAAAGATTGTGGCAAAGAAGGTACCACTAAAGCTGTAATAATCTGACAATATCCGTTAATGACGATAGGAATATCGACCACTCCACCAACAGGTTGTTGAGATCCATCAACAGTCACCACATTTTTTACATAGGAAGAACTGCAAACTTGTAAGCCACATTTTTCCAAAATAGGAATAGCTTTTGAACCAACAACAGACATATTTGCCCCACTATCTAACAAAGCAGTAATTTTCTGATCAAACAAAAAACCGAAATATATGGTCGATTATCAGAAACTTTACTAACTAAACAGGGAGCTAATGGATGATTGTCCAATCTGTAATCTTTATAAAAATTTTTAACGAACAGTTTCCAATTTTGCCAGTCAGAAGTATCAAAGTATTTATTTGGAGTTACGGTAGGTACGTTGGTTTTACAAAGACAAGACGCACGGGAGCCAACTACCCGTGGCCTTACTATTCGTTTCCCTTACACTTTTCACAGGAACGAGTAGTTGTATCTGGCTCACCACATCGATAACAAAAAGGCTTTTCATTAACAGCCCTGCAAAATCGGTGAGTGTGATTCAACTGACCGCATTTCCAACAAATGATTTGCTTTGAATTTACAGCAGAAGTATCGGCTTCATTTTTGTTACCACGAAAATTACCTTTTTTCCTAAAACTATAATTATTATTCTTTCGAGACATTTTAGGAGAAGAATCGCTAGCAACAGAAGAGGAACTACACGATCCACCTACATAAGCCAATTCAGGATCAATTTGAGCTACACTTTTGACACGATTTGTATCGGAATTTAATCTCAAGATATCGGCCTCTTCTAATTTTTTGCATAAATCGGAAAGATCCGACACTAGATCAATCTCGCGTAGGGCTAGTCTTCTTCTATATTCTGGGAGTAAACCTTGCTTCATATATTTAACCTTAGTGATTTCCGCAGGTTGTCTAGTAAGTCTACTAAACAATCCATTCATACACGAAATATAGATAACCACTGATTCTCGATTACCTTGAAACCGCGATCTAATTTGTTCCCATAAATCGTCATCTATGTCGGACTTAAGAAAGTCATGTTTTAATTTACTAGTAAGTTCATCCCAGGTATTAGTATGAGATTTAGCCTGGCGTAACCAAAAAATTGCTTTATCGCTAAAAAGATCACTAGCAGATGCGAACAATTCATCTTTAGTGATATTCCGAGCCAAGGCCATTTCTTCAACACGCTCAATAAATGAAAGAAGTTTTTTTGAATCTCCATCAAACTGAATGTTAAGCTTGTAAACAGGAGTTGTTCTTTTATTTACACAACATGCGGGATTATTTAATGGTATGACAGGCAAGTGTGTAGGTTGGGTAGCAGAAGTATTTGCAGCTTCGGAAACTTGGATACGATCATGAAGATCGGCATCTAATTCAACACAAGAAGCAAAGCTTTCATTTTTAAACGCTAGTTCTACCTCATAATTTGGATCAGTATCCTTAATAGGCATTCGATTAACCCGACAAGTTAAATGAAGAATTCGAGATCTTAATCTATGATATAGGAAGTCTGTAGAAGAACCATCAAACTCTTTAATTAAAGCACGAACAGAATCAATAGTTAAACCGATTTCTTCTTGTTCATTTACAAAGTTATAGGACGGATCTACTAAATTATTTAAATTAACCGAATTTCTTTCTTTTTCAATTAATCTACCCAAAATTTTCCTTTTTTCCTCCTGTTTGCGATTAGTTATTACACCTCTAATTCTTAATTCATAGTTTAACTCATCCAAAAGTAAATGTTTAGCTTTAAAATATAAGTACATTTTTATCACGAAATTATGTAATACACCCTGTATATTCGACTGCAAATTCCCAGCCACTCAGATTTGTCGACAAAGTATAAATTCAATAACAATTATTCCTTTAAATAAAATATATTTATCAACACAAATAAAACCAAACCGGTAAGATTAAAACCGAAATAAACCACTTTTTATTGTAGTTGGAAATTACTGAACTCGTACAAGGACAAAATAATAGTGTTTCTTCACTAAATAATAAAACTCCACAAAAATATTTTTGACAAAATTTACACTGCTCAACAAAACGATTTGCAAAATTATTATTTCACACTAGAGAAATCGTACGGTTATACAGGCGATTAGATCCTATATTAAACAGCACAAAGATTGGGATAAAGAATTGTCAAAAATTCAGTATGCCATAAATTCCGCTAAGCACGAAGTCCACAAGTTTACCCCATCGTTTCTAGTATTTAATCGTCATGTACCTATTTATGGTAACTACTATGGACAAGCGACTTCTGTTGCTGACTTAGAATTACTTCCTGGTGACCGTGGTACCTATTGTGAAAATTTGTCTGGCATGAGAGAAATTTTTGTTGAGGTTCGTAAGAAATTGCACGCGAGTTATGAAAGAAATTCTTCTTCTTATAACCTACGAAGACGAGAACAGTCCTATAAAGTAGGTGATAAAGTTTGGCGACGAAACATGGTTCTATCGGATGCTTCTAAGCAGTTCATGTCCAAACTTGCTCCCAAATATGTTCTTTCAGAGGTAAAGAAGAAAATTTCTAATGTGGTTTATTTGCTTAAAGATCTCGATGATGGTTCCAATGTAGGAGAGTGGCACATCAAGGATCTGAAAACCTATTATGGTTCAAACTCTGATTTGTCTGTAAGTTAGGTGCGTTTAGTAGTAGGTTATTCTTTAATATTAGGAGTATGTATATATTATGCTTGCATGCATGTTAGTAATCTATAAGGTTATTTTGTAAGTATAGAATTTCAAATTAATTTTAAATAGGTAAAAGCGAGAGAGAAGGCCATAGGCTTCATGATTTTGTATTTCTCCTGAGCTTGTCACTTCCTGATTTTTGACGTTTTTCAATGTGGTTTCTTTGTGAACGAGTGGTGTGCGCAGTTACCGAACCAAGCTCACTCTCAAAATTCATTCATTTTAGGTATAGTAAGTAGTTTGGTTAGAAAAATAATTTGCATTATTTTTCTTTTTATTGAAAGGGGATGATGTAGCATTTAAAAAAAGGATTTTCAGTATTTTTGATATTTTATATTATAGGCAACACAAATTACCTACAGGTCTTATCTTTTGTCCAGTCGACAACGCAGGTGCTAATAATTCATGGTCATTTGAATTTTGGTTTTCGGTTGAGTTGGAATTTAACTTGTGGTATTGGTGCTTATACCAGCAAAGTTTTTTTATTATTGCTAATTCCAGTGCCCACAAATTTAGTTTTTTTGGATACCCTTTTACTAGAAAAGGTTAGTAATTTTCTAAATAATTGGTTAATTGTAAAAATATTGTCGTTTTAGGGTTTTACGTAGGAATCAAAATCGTTGATCCTGTTAGTAGAGTTTTTAAATCCTACCCTTTTGTTTTTTTGAATGCTGTTGAATAAAAGAAAAACCGCTAAACCGTTTATATGTTGGAAATTATCAAAAGTTCAAGCTGGTTGTTAGTTTTGGTACTAATGAATTAAGAATATAAACTGCCCAACAAAAATCCAGACTATAAAGTATTGGTATCAACTAGAGGTGTCTGATACTACTACACAATACTCATGGAACCTCAGGAAACAGGAGAATAAGGCCAGATTTTTTCATTTTTTTATTATTTAATTATAGAATTATAGATAGAAGAGTGAACTTAATTAATTTTTAATTTCCTTGCCATTTCTTTGTTATTACTATATACGACATAGTATTTATTTTAATGTAAACTGTAAACTGCAAGTGAGGTGCACCCCAATTGAGGTATTTAATCTTATTTCTGATTGATGTTTTATTTAATATAATTAATACATATTTTCATTTGGTTGTCTACCTTTAATGGCAAAGGTATTATTTTTTGTTAGGATATTACCCTAAGAACCGAAACGTACTTTTAATAATTTTAGTATTTAACTATGTTTTTTTAAGCAATAAATTAATTGTTGAGCATTGATTCCTCGTTTTTAATAAGTATAACCGAATATAACTTCTTAAATTTCATCACACAAAAAAAAAACAACAAAATTGTCTGTTTGTATTTTCCGCAATTTCTTAACAAACTCACTAATTTTTTTTAAATTGCGGTGGCGCCCTTATGGTACACTCCTTACCTTCTCCTTATATGCTCACCGATGAACAGTAAGCCTTCTGGCAAGTAACTTTCAGTAAAGTTAAACATTCTTAAAAAGATACGGTTACAATATATCTTTATATTTTGATTCATCTTCAATTAATTGTCCTACCCGGTTCTTTATACCTGATGTTTTGCTTTTATGGGTTTTATTTTGGCCATTTATTTTTTGATAAAATACTTTAGTATTTCGTTTAGAACTTTCGTTTTCGATGTCCTTTATTTTATTTTCTAATTCAGTCTTCTTTGCCGATTTTAGTACCTTTTTTGCTACTTTTCTTAGTCTTTTGTAGTCCTCTCTATCTTCAGATCTACTGGTTCTTATATATTTTAGCCATGCCTTTTTTTTTTCTTCAACTATCTTTTGGCATTTTTCATCAAACCATTGCTTTTGTGGTATGTTTTTCATCAGTCCTATTTCTTCTTTTGCGGCGGATCTTATGCACCATTCTAACATTTGCCATCCCGATTGTATTTCAGTTATTTCAGTTGGCATTTCTTTTATGCGCTTCTCTATATTTTCTTTGTATTGATTTCTAATTTTCTGTTGATTTAATTTATTGAGATTGAATTTTTTTAATACTGATTTATTTTTATGTCTTACGTTAATTTTTTGAAGAAGCTTTGCAGCGACCATGAAGTGATCGGAGTCCGCACAAGCACCTCTATACGATTTTACATCCTTTATAGAGGATAATCTTTTTCTTGTAATTAATATATGATCGATTTGTGTAAATCTTTTGTCGTCAGGTGATCTCCAAGTAACTTTGTGCCATTTATCATGCTGAAACTTTGTGCTACTGATAATTAACCCCGATGTTGCTGCTAGGTTACAAAGTCTATGACCATTGTTATTTGTTTTGTCATGTATTGTGTTATAGTCCCGTAACATGTCTGTGATACTCTTCTTTCTCGATTTGCGCATTTAGATCTCCTAGTAATATGATTGTGTCTTGTTTGGGTAATGTTTGTAGCTCGTCTTCCAATTCCTCATAAAACGTTTCTTTTTCTTCATCAGTTGCTGCTTCTGTTGGAGCATATACATTTAGTACTGATAGATTAAAAGGCTTCGCTTCTATTCTTATGTACGCCATTCTTTTATTTATTGGCCTGAACTTTATTATATTTTCTTTTAATTTTCCACTTATAATAAAAGCTACTCCATGTTGCCCTGATTTTTCACCTCCTGAGTATAGAACCTTATATTTTTTCCTTTCTATTGTTCCCTTTCCCTGCCATCTGGTTTCCTGTATAGCTGCAAAATCTATTTTGTATTTATTCAGTTCTCCCGCTATCTGTTCCATTTTTCCAGCCTCGAGCATTGTTCTTACATTCCAAGTGCATATTTTTATCTCCTTGTTTTTGTTTCTTTTCTTATTTTCTATTTTTCTAATGGTTTTTCTCGTTAGATGATCATCTGAATCCTTATCTGGATTTTTTCCCTTATGGTTACGCTTTTCATTTACTTTTTCCGTTATCTTCTCCATGTTCGTTGCCCGGTCGTTATTTCCATTTAAAAACCCATTCATCTGCTGCATTAGTTTTTTGCTGGGGGTTTCATTATTTTCTTCTGCTTGTTATCCCACTTCCAGTCTTTACCATTAACAGTGATTTTGTTGTATCCAATTTTCACAGAATATCCTTTCTTTCTTAGTTCATTGCCTTTCTCTCTGATAATTCTTTGCTTTTCTCTTTCAGCTTTTGTCAAGTCCTCCATTATGTAGATTTTTTCTCCTTCCACATGTTTGAGTTTATATTTATTTTTTAGAATATCTTGTTTCTTATCTTCATGTTCTAAAGATACCATACATGTTCTATCGGCTATCATTGTTGCTGTTTTAATGCTGGTATTTACTCCAAGGTAGTTTTGCAGCATATATTCTATTTCCTGCTTTAGCTCCTTCTTATCATTTGTGGCTACTGGTAACCCTTGAATTATTATATTATTTTTCTTGTCCTTTTTTTCCATTCTTTCAATTCTTCGCTTTAGTTCGGTTAGCTCTTCCTTAATTTGTTTGTTTTCTTCCTTGATTTCTTTATTTTCTTGTTTTAACTTTATATTCTCCTTTTGTATTTTTATTATTTCCTCTGCAACTTTTTTTTGTTCGTAGCTTATTGACTGCACCTGGGCTTTTATTTCTGCTTGTTCAATTTTTATGTCTCCTATCAGCTTAATTATTTTATCTAGTTTTTCCTCCCCCTTATCGTTGTTTCTAACAGGAGTTCTATGTGTTTTTTTACTTCTTTCGAAGTCTCCGCTTGATGTTTCCGTTGCTCTTCGTTTTTTGTTTATTTCATCCGTCGAGTATTCTTCGTCGCTCATCTTTATGTGAGTTTGATAAGTTTCGTGTCCTTTATATAATTATACAGAAAAAACCTACTCCATTCAATTTTTCCCTTATACAAAGGCTGACTACACTTCGACTCTTATATTTCCTGGATCTGACCCTGTCTAGTTATTAATAAGAATACCTCGTTAACTATCTACAACGGGTTTTTTCGGTTTTGTACAGATAACTACGATAATTTAATTTTATATTTCTAGGTTATGATATTTTTTCTCTTTTCTAATTGTTTATTATTTATATAAACTGATCTAACTTACAGATTCTCCAAGCTTTATTTCCTATAGTGTTCACTTTTCGGAAATTTTTGTTTTGATATTCCAAATAATTTTAAATTTAATTATTCACTTTACACACCCACTCTTTTTAATTCCCTTGCCAGGACCGGATATTTTCTTGGTTGGGTTATAAGTGGTCAATATTCTTTTAGCAATTTGGCTGCAGTAAGTAGGTGCCACGTCAGCACTGTTGACAATATTCAGGTTCAACTTGCAAGGTTTTGGGAAAATGAGTAATCTTATAATTCCAAACCGTCATGGACAATTGATGAAAAGGAGTGTGAGGAATATTTTGTGAAAACTGTGACTAGAGATATTGATGGCAGGTTTATTGTAAAAATTCCATTTAAACAACCCATATCGTTACTAGGTAATTCCAAAGATAGAGCTATAAGGAGGTTTAGATCTCTAGAGTGGAAATTACAATATAATGAAAAGTTGAGAGAGATGTATAGTGAGTTTATAAGGGAATATATCGAAGTAGGTCATATATGTCTGAGATTAAGGAATTATTGGAAGATACATGTGCATATTACTTTCCTCATCATGGCGTGTTAAATGAGAACAATCAAACAACAAAACTTAGGGTGGTATTTGATGGTTCTGCGCAATCGGATACTGGAAAATCGTTGAACGATCTGCAATATATAGGGCCTACTATTCAAGACGATTTGCTTTCCATTCTTCTTAGATTCAGGCAATATAATATTGTTGTTTGTGCAGATATTGTTAAGATGTATCGGCAGATTTGGATTCATCATGATCAAAGACATCTTCAACGAATATTGTGGAGGTTTGATCCATCCGAAGTAATTAAAGAATACGAACTTAAGACAGTTACTTATGGGAATGCATCTTCTTCGTATTTAGCGGTGCGTTGTTTGCAACAGTTATCTAGAGAGAGTTTAGTTTCTTATCCGAAAGTTTATAAGGTAATTGAGAAGGATTTTTATATGGATGATGTGCTTTCGGGTACAGATACTACTCAAGAGGCAATTGAATTATGCGATAATTTGAAAAATGTTTTAAAATCAGGTGGATTCGAGTTGCAAAAATGGGCTTCTAATAGTGAAAAAGTACTAGATCATCTTAAAGAAAGTAGTAGTTCGGTTATTCTAAAGATAGGTGAAGACAGTACAACCAAAACATTGGGTTTACATTGGATGTCTTCACAAGATTTGTTGGTGTATCACATTCCAGAGCGAACTTCAATGAAGGTTACAAAGCGTGTGATTTTGTCAGAGACATCCTTAATATTTGATCCGTTAGGTCTTTTAGCGCCTACAGTGATTCTCGCTAAGGTAATGCTGCAACGAATGTGGATGATGAAACTTTCTTGGGATGAAGTACTCCCAATGGATATTAATACGAGGTGGAATTCATTTCGAGAGCAACTTGATTATCTTAAATTACTTCAAATTTCGAGGCATGTTACTTGCCAGAGTTCGGTTCATCTAGAAATTCACGGATTTGCAGATGCATCTCTAGAGGCATATGGAGCATGTGTGTATGTCCGTAGTGTAAACGAGAAAGGAGATATTAAAGTAAAACTTTTACTTGCAAAAAGTAGGGTAGCTCCTCTAAAAACAATTACGGTCCCAAAGTTAGAGCTTTGTGGAGCGTTGGTGTTAGCTCAACTCATTAATAAAATTAAAAATTCAATGTCACTTAAGGTAAATAATTGGTTTCTATGGTGTGATTCAACTGTGTGCTTGAGTTGGATTAAAATGCAACCTAATCTCCTTCAAACCTTTGTAAGTAATCGAGTATCACAAATTCAAAGTTTAACAAATCCTTCAGACTGGCATTATGTTAGAACTAAAGAAAATCCAGCAGACTTGTTATCTCGAGGAGTTATGCCAAAGTATTTGCAACATTCGAATATTTGGTGGGAGGGACCCACTTGGCTAGCTCAATGCTGTGAATTTTGGCCTGTTGGTGTTTTTGAACCTGAAACTAATCTAAGAAAGCTACGGTATTAACGATAAAAAAATTAGAGTCCTTTCCTTTTTCTAAATTTTCATCTTTAATTAAATTGAAAAGAGTTACTGAATATTGCATAAAGGCCCAGTTTCATAATACCGACTTTAAAGTAACTTTAACTAAAGTCCACTTTAAGTTAAAGTGCACTTTAAAGCGGCTTTAAAGTTGACGTGTTTCATAAACGCCAGCCTACACAACTTTAGTTAAAGTAAATTTTTCTACTAGAAATTTATGTTGGCATCCATGAATAGCCCATGTTGTTTACTTCACTTTAATAATTCTGTCATATTTGTCATTATTGTGTTTGTATGTGTACAGTCAATTGTACCAATAACTCGGGGGAAACGAGCAATTGCATAAAACTGCTCAGCAGTATGGGTCATTTCAACTAAGGTTTCACACATTTTGATGTAGCGTAGTCGTAACGAAGCTATTGCGTTGGATACGCAAACGGTAAATAACTATTAATTTGTACAAGAAATTGAGTGCACACTAACCGATTTGTTGGTAACCTAATTAAATGCTCAATTTCTGCCAGTACATTTACTGTTGAAGCTTTCGTTAAACGAAATCTATCGAAGAATTCTGTATCGTTCCATTTATTTAAATGATCAATGCGTGCTCGATAAACCTTAGGCCTTCGTTCCACAACTTCATCTTCAGAAGAACTTGAAGAACTGCTACTCGAAGCCAACATTACTGCTTTTGGCTTTTTCACATAAACACACGCAAAAGATTGCAATTTGTGAATAGCAAGCAACACACGTTTGACGTTTAATTTGTTAAAGTGTGAGGTTATGAGCCCACTTTAAAGCGGTAAAGTGATGGTATACCCGACTTTAACTTAAAGTCACTTTAAAGTATCATTTAACTTTAAAGTTGTATTATGAAACACAATTTCTCACTTTAAAATTACTTTATATTTAAAGTTGATTATGAAACCGGGCGAAAATTTGTTAATAATTGTCGTGGGATAAAAGGTATGTGTGGTCCGTTGAGTGTTGTGGAATTAGATAAAGCCATGAAGCTTTTAGTTAAGGCTTCTCAGAGAGAATGTTTTTCTAGTGATATATCTCTTCTTAAAAAAGATAAATCACTGCCTAAACGAAGTTCTCTCTTAAAATTAAATCCATTTCTTGACAATGAAGGAATTCTACGTGTTGGAGGAAGATTGCAGCTCTCAGGCTTTAGTTATGAGAAAAAACATCCCGCTTTATTGGGTGGTTCGCACCATTTGACAAAACTTATATTTTTAGCTTATCACTTAAGATTGTTGCACGCGGGACCGCATCTTTTGCTTTCTTATGTTAGGGACAAGTATTGGCCAGTAAAGGGAAGAACTTTAGCGCGTAAAACTGTCCATGAGTGTATTCGGTGTTTTCGAAGTAAACCTACGCAAAAAATGCCAATTATGGGCATGTTGCCTGAAGCTCGTGTAACTTGTGCAGCGCCTTTTCTGATTCTGATTATGCAGGGCCTTGTATCATAAAAGATAGGAAAGGAAAAGGAAGTTAGACGTCTAAATGTTATATTGCTATTTTTGACCTTAAAAGAAACACACGAAAGAAATCCTCAGACATCAATAAATATAGAATGGGAACAGGCGGGGGACCCCCACCAAAAGAGTTAACAGACAATGAAATGGTAATTTCAGATGTCATTGATGTATCCACTATCAATGGTTTGGATTCGATAGAGGAATCAACCATAGTAACTGTAAGTCACACAGTAAAGTAAACAATTATGCGAACTTTGCTTATTACGAATGTTTTTAAAGTTGGGCTAACTTTGAGTTGAAAAGTTCATATAAAGGATGTCCTCAGAAGCTTGCTTTTTAATATAGACACAAAAAAATTGATTTTTTATTAAAAAGTATAACAAAATATTAAGAGATAAAAGTTTCTTTTTATTTCATTTAGAATATTTGTTTTAGGATCATGATTACTGGATAACAGATGAACAAGAGCCTAGTACTTCTAATGCAGGTCCAAGTACCAGTAAAACAGAGGAAGTATTTCTTGAAGAAAATAAGGAAAATTCTACACTTAATACTACAACCAGTAGTGGAAAGCCGAAAAGAAGAAGAATGGCAACAAAAAGACTTACAGAAACACTTAAAGCAAGTGATAATATTCAAAAAATAATTACAGATGAAAATTGTAAGAAAGAAGTATATGGAAATAAAATAATTAAGTTATTAGAACGAGATATTGCTGCAAAGGAGAGCATAGCGGATTCCTTACAAAAACTTGTTGAAAAGTTTTGTTAAAGATATTTATTTTTTATTTTAAAATTCCTTGTCTTTGGTTATATTGTTTGTTATACCTTTGTGTTTGTTGTGTTTCTTAAACTTTTATTTTTCGTTTTTTGGAAATTTTATTTTATTTTGTTAAAGAATCTTACATTTTTTGTTTTTTAGGTACATATTAGGTTCTTTGTTGTGTTTGTTGAAAAAGCTTGTTTTGTTTGTAATTATAGAGAAAAAAATCATTTATAAAAAATTTTGCTTGGTCTGAAGAATCCTCTGTCCTATTCTTTATGTCAATACACAATACAAAAAATAGTACATGATAATAAATAGCAAACTGGTAGTTTTTTAACATATTATTTATTACTAAATATTTATTTACATTTGTTTAGCAAGTTTTTTATAAGTGATTTTTTAATCTTAAATTACAAACAAAAATATAGTTAAATGTGTGTATAATTATTAATTTCTCAGATTATTTTTTTAAGAATTAGTTTTGTTTTTTTTACTCATTCTGTAGACTGATACTACATGTGATATTAAATATATGCATTTTATACACTAGTTGTTTTACTTTTTCAATAAAAAAAAACTATTCAATTCAATATATATTACAAACATAACAAAAATCTTAAAAATGCCAATAAAATTAATTAAAAATAGTTTCTTATAATAGATTGTTGCAGTCGACGGCCTTCTACCAAATCTGGGTTTCTGTTAGGGTGTTGGTCATTCTCTATTTCATTGTATGGCATCGCATACATACCAAAGTCAATATTCTCATCTTCTTCCTTTTCTTCTGGTTCTGGCACATTTTTGTTGATGCACATGTTGTGTAGGACACAACATGCATTGATCATTTTCCCTGCCACAGTTGGGGAATAATGCAACACTTTGTGTTTTAGCAAACATCTAAATCTTATTTTTAACAAGCCATTGCACCTTTCAAATAAGCTCCGACCACTGGTTAACTGAGTGTTGTAACGGGCTGCTGGAGTGCCAGCCACAACATTAGGAATTGGGGTTTGCAACCATTTCCTTAAGGGATAACCAGAATCTCCTACAAATAAAAATATAATATGATAAAAGAATTTAAGTTAATAATCATGATTACCAATTAAAAAATAGTTGAAATCATTATTGTTGCGGCTGGCTTGTTCTAGGTATCTCGCAACATTTGAATTTCTCCAAATAAACGCATCATGTACGCTACCTGGATATCTTGCGTTTACATTTAAAATTCTTAAATTGATGTCACACACCTAGAAAGTACAAAAATTCCATGTAATAAAATGACTACATGACAAATATTACATGTATTACATTTTAGATTTAAACTTACCAACTGAGTGTTTATCGAATGGTATGATTTTCTATTAACATAAACATGTTCATTTCCAGAGGGTGGAAAAATTGCAACATGAGTACAATCTACTACTCCCACAATCCCTGGTATATGATATGTTTCATAGAATCTAAAAAGTTAAAGTTAAAGAAACCAGTCACTATAATCACAGATTTAGTACTAACTTCGTTCTCATCTGATTTAAATTTTCTCGATTAAATGAGAAATTAACCCATCTTTTAAAAATTCTCGGGTCGTTTAAAGCATCAATTACTTCTCTGATACAACGACATGTAGTTGATTGGCTAACGGGAAGATACTTATTTAAACCAATATCAGTTTGGTAACTCCCTGTTGCCAAGAATTTCAAAGTAATGAGTAGCTAAAAATATGTTATTTAAAATAAATTTGTTATTCATAAATTATTTAAGTTATTACCTTCATTTCCAATAGTATCGCTGATAATCTCGAAGGTGGCTCTAAAATGGTTTCCAATTCTGCGAGCAGCTCTAACGCCACTTCTTTCGACAGCCTGAATAATTTTACAAACTGTTTACTACTTAAAGTGATGAAAGGATCTCCTTCTTGGTTCTTCCACTTTTACCAAAATTCTCTAGGTGGATTGTTCTCTAGCTCCTCCACCTCTTCCAAAAGTTCTAAATGGAGAAGTAAAGCAGCTTCGTCCATATTTAGAAATTTCAATTTAAACTATAACTAAAAAACACTGAACTACAACAATAAAAACACTGAACTATAACAATAAAAATAAAGAACAATAGAATTTATTCGTTAAAACACTGAAAACCAAATTAATGCGATTAAAAATTGAAAAAAACGGCAAACGAAACACTCTTCTCTATGACGAAAGACTGTAAAAAAAGAAGGTTATGTTGTTGTATGTCTGCAGTCAGCACGAATTCCACTGGAAATTGAAAGATTCACAAGACTTTTACTACGGGAAAATATTCGTGCACTTTTTGCGTGAAAACATTCACATGGTTGAGTGGAGAATACCGAATTCTAATTCCCATGTGAGAATTACGTTTAACCATGTGAATAAAGGTATGTGAAAAGTCGAGAATTGAGCCCCCGGATACTGTTTTTGATATTCGGATACTTTTAAATATTATTTATCGCCCTCCGATAATGCACCTAACGTAGGCATAACACTGCCCTTCTTTTAATTCAGATGTGTCTAACATATGTTAAATCCCATTTTTCGTACTGGTCATCGTTATAATATAGATATTATTATATTCTAATGGAGCTTTGTTTTTACCTATAAATCAGTTATAAAGTTTCATGAGTACGTTATTTATTTTTTATATTTTCTATATCTCTCTTTTCAAGAACCCCTTTGTACCCTGTATTTATAATTATAAGAAGAAATTATTTTTCGGATTTTAATAAAGGACATCCTAATACCTATATTTTTATTTTAGTGTACCTACAAGTACAAATGTACACCCCCTAAAAAATTTGAAAACTCGGCTGGTCCGACGCTGACCAAATTCAATATCAAAAGCTCAGGCAGTGACACGAAAAAGTTTTTCGTTGGCTCATCATTAAATGTATTTTTATTATTATATATTACATTAAAAATACATGCACATCACATAGTTTTAATACTAATAATTTATGTCCTTTTTAAAAAAAGTATCCTAGGAAGTATCCGGATACTTGTATCCGAATATATTTTTAAATGAAAGTACCTATTCGAACTTTTTAAAAAAGTATCCGGATACATTTTGAGTATGCGTATCCGGTATCCGGATACTTTTTTCAATGTCCGACCCAACTCTGGTTAGTACAATAAATTTAATAAATTAATTATTTATTAGGAATGCCGAAATCATATTTTATTATATTTTTTTTTTATATATCGATATTTTAAATCCTAAAAACAATTAATTTGTTACGCCTATGACACAATAATATCACAACAAACTTCCAAAATATATTCAAATAGGATATTTAATAAAAAATATACAGGTATTTTTCATCTGTTTATGGTCTCAAGGTCAAATGTATGTGTGTGTCGTGGAAACATTCAAAGATTTACGAAGCAAAATTCATATTTTCATCTCTGTCTTAGATAAAGAAAGTCGACAAGCTCTAAAAATATTCAAATTTATAACAAAAATACTAATTTGAAACCAATATCGCCATCTACTCTACATTCTTGTAATTTAAATTTAAAACAGGCAGTCTTACCAAATTAGAAACGCCCCTCTTAATTGGGTAAAAATATTCATTTTAATTATGTTTTATTTTCCATACGGTAAGTGCTAATATTTCCATAACTAATTATTATTTTTTATCTAAGAGTTTTTACTATGCCTGTAGGTCCTTGTCGTGTAAACGCAAATCTAAGCAGAGATTTCCTAATTTCCCTAAACAGAAGGTGCTGTTTGATAAGTGGTTAAAAATCGCTTATTTAATGAAGCAACTTCTCTGCAGATTTTTAATAATTATTATAGAATGTGGTCCAATAGTTTCCGACCAGAGAATTCTGGACTCAATAATTTACTGAAAAGGAGAGTTACTCCTTCTTTACGGTAGTGGCTGTTCAAGTGTGGGTATTCTCATGTCCAACATAAGAGATTAGGTTTTTATAAAATATCGTTTAAATTAGAAAAATCTGTTGTTCAGTGGCAAAGCTTAGGATTAGACAATGTCTACCAAAAAATTTTCAAAAATAAAATAAACACTCAGGTAAAATACATTTTTCTTAAAATATAGGTATTACTTTGTCTTATTAAAATAATGATTTAATAACACAAAATAATAAACAATAATATAATAATAATAATAATAATAATAACTTTATTGCCTTAAAGAAATACATCTTGTGACAAGAAGCCCAACCATATACAGAGTTAGAAATGCCTACGATATAAAATAAATAAAAAAATAAAAATATTCACAAAAAATAATGTGAAAAAAAAAATTCAATATAAAAAAGTAAATTACAACAGAGTTAGCGACTTGGTAAATAAAAGAACAAATTATGCATTTAACAGAAAAGATCTTAGTTTGAGCTAGCTTAAAATGAAATACTCATTTGCATGCATGACATGTCGTTCAACGACTGAGACAAAGTCGTATAGCTTTCAAGGAAGTCTACTTTAGGTCTTACTGGGGACAGTATAGGACAGTCAAACAAAATGTGCTTTAAAGTTTGATCTTGATGTGTGTTGCATAGTGAGCAGATTTCAGTTGTGTCGATTTTATAGTAAATGCCTTTATGATAAATCCTGAATACATTTATATTAGCCAAACGGACTTGTGAGATTAAACGGATTAAATGTATGTTGATCTTTAATGTCAAGTAAGTTTTAGTGTATGGAGACATTTGAAAGTTTAATGGGAATAGAGGATATCTGGAGTTGGCAAGTTTCATTAAGTCATTTCGGTGACACAACATTTTAAATTTTTCAAGAAGCAACACTTTGCTATTGATAAAAACGCGTGCATCAAACTGATGAAATATATGGAGACTGTCTATAGCGGAAAAATAAGATTCTAGTTGTAAAATCCAGTTGTATCTTTTATCAGAAGCTCCACACTCTCTGAGTTTAATAATACATTTCTTTGGATAACGACAGTTTTCCATACTTAATATTTTGATCAACCAGTTTAAAGCGTATTTAAAAATTAGATAGGATAGATGGGTTGATCCTGTTTCCAACCTTACTAAATAATCCGGTGTGTTTTGCGGAAGAAGAAGGATTCGCTTAAAAAAAGCAACTTGTACTCTTTTCACTATATTTGGGTATTCAAGGCTCCAGATGGGCATACAGGCCGAAAGCGTATTGATAACGATGGAATCATATAACTTAATTCGAGCATCCCACGAGGTGCACTTAGACTTAGAAAGCAGATTTAAAACCACACCAATAGCCTGTTTTGACTTAGAAATAGCCGTTTCACTCATTTG
Organism: Ophraella communa; assembly: GCA_035357415.1. Classification (NCBI taxonomy): domain Eukaryota; kingdom Metazoa; phylum Arthropoda; class Insecta; order Coleoptera; family Chrysomelidae; genus Ophraella; species Ophraella communa. Next base: position 21,246,388 of record CM068995.1, read on the forward strand.
GCGGAATAGTCCAGACGAAGTAAATTTGACCCCTAAATAGGGGAAGGTATTAACTATATCTATCTCAGAGTTATTGATTAAAAATCTATAGTTAAATTTTCTTTTATAGCCACCACGCGAGAAACGCATTATTTTGCACTTTTGAGTGTTTACCACAATACCGTTATCATCAGCATACCGTTCTAATATGAAGAAATATCGATTTCTGATTCGCCCAATATTACAAGATCATCTGCGTACAATAAAATACAGATTTCCGTTTGTTTATCTATGGAAAAACCACGTGAATTTCTAGTGTAGAAATAATCTTCTATATCAAACATAAATAGTGAGAATAATATAGGACAGAGATTCACCCTGTAGAACGCCAGAAGATACTTCAAATGTTTTCGAAAGTGTGTTGGCCGACTTAATCATAATGGTTGCATTATTATACAGAATTAATCAATAACAATTGATTAATTGGGCAAAAACTGACAGGAAAATCTACTAAACAAACACACTTCGTCCTGGCATAAAAAAGACATTTTAAAATATGTTTATGCGACCCGCTCTTCCTTTGCGCTATTTGCTCTGGGCGAACCGGTCAATATGAAGTCACTCTAAAAGACAAATAGCCGACAGTATCTATTTCATTTATTACATTATTATTTGTTTTATTATACATATTATGTATTTAATTTTTTTTTGTTTGTCCGTGATTAACACAACTACATTTTTGACGTAGGCGAAATATCTTCTGCATACAATTTACAGAAAGAAGTTAATACGGACCAATCTAATACTGACTCTGGAATGCAAACAAAATTTCTTGTTACTCTCAGGGTAAACCATTGATGAGCTTGAGCAAACTGTTTTGTACTACTAAACACGAGCATATTACTACCAAGCATATTTTTGAAACCTCAAAAAGTACGTTACTTGGTACTTTTTTTGATTATTGATATTATTTTGCACGAAACTATAAAAATGACTATTGTCTATACTTATTGGGATTTTACATAACTTTTATAGTTTTGAATTATTTTTTAGACTTTTTATACTATATATTAGTCTTTTGTAAAATATGGCACAATAAAAATTTTTTAGCTTGATAATAATACGTATTTAATAAAATAAATTCATCAAAAATGGATCACTAGCGGACAATATTAAGGTTATTGAAATAATTAGTTCAGTTTGACCCAGTCTAATAAATTGCTCTCAAAATCGACAGAATTTTACTTCAAGTAAATGTCTGTTCTACACCGTTTATACGGTGTATACTGTTTTTCAGTTCGCCGACCGAGTCAATAGATGGCGTAATAAGAAACTTATAATTAAATTGATTGTACTAACCCTTACTTTTTGAAAGTCCATCTTATTAAGAATAATGAAAAACTCTTCGTTTTACCAAAACTTCCAGTAGTTATTTAAAAAATTGCATTCTTAACTTTAATGAGAGCCGTTTCGCTAGACGATGCTAAGTATATATATATCAATATATTGCCTACTATACCCAAAATTAAAGTAACGAAATTGGTTTTATATATATATATTATAATAAAATAATAAATATAAGAATTAATCAATAATAATTTAGTTAAAAATAATAATAGTTTGTTAAAAGAATAATAATTCAAATATAATCAAACAATGATATAAACTAACTCACCAATTTCATTATCAATTTAAAAATGATATTATTAATTGATTTACTAATCTTTTAAACATTATGACAAGTAATTAGTGTAGATATTATAATTTAAAAATAATTATCTAGAGTTGGAATCTATATGACATTCTTTCTTTATGATTTTGATGAATCGTTCCAATAATGTAAAGGTGATTACAAATTTTCATAGTATATTCCATTAAACTCTTAAACTCAAATCTAAAACAACAAAATATAATAAAATTACTTATAGTGAATTTAAAACAAACAATTGTATAATTTAGTTAGGTTGTTCAAATTAGCATAAGGAAAAACTACTTACTTTTTTTGAGTGTTGTGTACTAAAGTATACGGTCAAAGATAGGACTTTGAATTATGCCTCTTGTTAGTACAAATGTGCTCCAAAATCATAATTGCTAGTGAATGCACAAAAAGACAACTTCAGTGTTGAAAACCCAGAGTGCCTATGGTATTAAAAGACATGGAATTTATCTGTGTGGTGCTCCAAAGAAAATACAATAATGTACATGTAAAGATTAAACGTCAAATCTAAAATTGTATTATTTTAATTAACAAAAGGTTGTATTATAATGTTTTCATTTTATTTTATACTGTATTCTGATTAAAAATTGTATATAAGAATAATATTTACAACATTATCAAAAATTTTAAAAACATTTATCAAAATTTATATGTCAAAGTGCAGATTAATTTTGAAATAAGTATTTTCAATAATTCACATTTTGAGTATCTAAAATAGTATTTAAAAGGATTATTAAATGATCTTAATTAAGTTTTCAATAAAATAAGCACAGAATAACATTTAAAAGCCCTAAAATAATAAAAAGTTGTAACATAAACATTTATGCAAATTAATAAACAAATACACAAAATATCAACTATGGATACATGTGAATATTGATTTTTATAAATAAGAATGATAATTTAAGTAAATATTATTCAAAATATGTCTTAATTTATAAAAATTATATTGTTAATATTATTTTAGTATAGGTTATGTTTGTATTGTAAAACAAAATTATTACCTTGCATAACAACAGTCGTTAGGGATTCAATTGTTTTGAAAAAGATATAAATAATCGGTGCACAATCAAAAATCTCTCTCTTGGTTTCCTGGTCATCTCTGAAATACGTGCTTCTGTATGGAATAATTGTAAATTTTGCCGGTTGACTGGTCATGAAGATGTTATTTCCAGTTATACCTAAAAGTATGGTAAATTTTCACATCTGATACAAGTTTAACAACACTTTATAACCATCACTTACTTGTAAAAGATTCTAACACAGTTAAATTGATATAAAGTGGAATCATTCTGGGACGATTGTAGCAGCGGTCGGCTGGATTGGCCATTTTGTAAAAACGATCTCTACGCTTAGGAATGCATCGAGTCACGTGAACAATGTCAATGTGAGTACTAACTTTATTTTGCGAGGCAAATTCAAAAATTCAAAAAAACTATTTATAATATTTCTCTTAATCGAAGTGACAATTTATATGTATTCACGATTGTGAACAAATTTGTATATTTGCGTAAAGGTAATTTCTTTTGATATACTTTAAGGGTCGATTAAAAGTTTGAATAATAATAAATTCACGATATTGTACAAGTTGTTTTATTATATTTTGTTTAATAATATAGGCTGCTAGAAAAGTATACAGGTAGGAAAAATTTAACAAATATAATAAATTTATATCAAACAAATTAATAATTATAATCAACTAGAATTGACAGCTGAATCCTAACTCTAGAGAAAAGAAGTTTCATGCTCATTATAATCTAAATCATAATATCTAAACTTATAATATTATTTGTATATAAAACTCTAAACCATTATAAAATAAAATTAAAATTATTTAAAATAAAAGTAATACAGCGCCATCTATTGAGATAAATAAAAAAATAAAACGTTTTAACGATATTAATAAAGAATATTTCATTTAAATCATTTTATTTTAACAATTCATTAATGAGATAAATAATTATAATATTTCTAATTAACATTTATACTGATATTGGTATGAAACGATAATAATTACACATATAATAAACATTCATTATAAATCTGGTTAGCCCAACGTGAAATAATTGATATAAACATTATAATCTAAATTAAATATAAAAACATTCTCTCAAATAATTATATCACTATAATATATATATATATATATATATTAATATGATTTAATTTTGTCTTTAATTTTTATGTTTGATTGTTATGGTTTATTTTTGTTAATATCCCACAATTGGTATTGTCAATTTATTATGATTTAAATTTTTAATAATATTATTGTAATGTAATGATTTATTTTTATTTTATCTTTGAAATTAGTATGTAATTTGTAGTTTTAATAATATAATTCACAATTCTTATGTGTTTTGTTTGATGTTTTCATTGAGTTTTATGAATAAATGCTATTTAATTTTATATGAAGTTTACTTGTTCTTATGTAGTTCTATGGTTGAGCGCCTTATCAAAATTTCAACTAGCTCAGATGATTTGTCTTGAAATTTAAATTTAAAATCTGACTCTTATCAGGGTAGGATTCAAATTAAAATATTATTTAATAATTAACACAATATAAATTTAATGTCTAGTATATCAAAGAAATATTACAAAAAAAAATTATTAATTGGTTTTCATATGTTTAGTACAAATAAATAAATGAATAGCCCTATATGGAAAGAATGGAGATGATACATACAAATAAAATTAATTTACAGTCACAAAATAACAAATATACAAATACTAAAACTTAACTAAGACACGTACCTTTTATTCAAAAGTTCATTCACTAAAAATTGCTACTGTCTAAGTGGAATGGCATGAAACGTTCGGATCGGCTACTTCTTTGTCTACTTTCGGAACAGCAATACCAATATGGCGGCTAAGGACCAGTTGTAGAAAGACTGCTTCAATTTAATCTTTCAAATTCGTTGGAATCAGTGTCTGATTTGATAAATTTATTGCTTTGGTAAGTAATTTAATAATAGTTGATTACTTTACTGTATGTATTTTTAATATTACATGTATTACTTTAACATAAACAGCTTTTAATTAATTCAAAAAATTTCTTCTAGTTGATAATCAATTAATACATACGATATTAATTGCTCTGCTACCAGGATCATAAGAGAGCGAATAATAATTTTCCGGCCTTTTTATAGGCTTCCCGGAAAATGACAAGTATGACACCAAAAAAACAGATTTCGATTGTTTTTACATACAAAATAAAGCAAAATTCTGGAAAATCCAGGTAATTAAATTACAAATCTAATAGTACCTTTGATAATGTACAGATAGATCTCATCCTTATATTTACTTAAATTCTGTTTGTATAATTTTCTAAGTAACCTTTCCTAGAAAATGTTAGATTCAAAATACACAACTTCCTTGAGCTGTCAACTTATTTTAGACTTTCAAATTTTGAATTAACACTATCTATTATATTTAAAATTACTCTAAATCCACTTAACTAGTCCTATTTTAACTGATAACTACTATTTTAAACTCTAACAACTACAATTTAAACTTTTAAAAGATTTTGTTATTTGTATTACTTATACCTTATATAAGCTGATATTTTCTGTGTTATCAAAGGTTAACATTTTAAAATTTATATAAGCAACTTACTTAATTATCCTAAATACATTTTGTTACATAAAATGTCCTTGTTAGTGTTTGTACACTAAGTTTTTCAATAGTTATTCTACTATGCACTATTATTAAAGTGTTCTATAAAAAAAATTCTGTGATCATGTCCAACACTATTGATATATCCACTTAACTAGTTTACTATGTTTCACCACAACTGCTACATGTTTTTAATTGTTCTTGTGTCTTTTTTAGGTACTCATGATCTATTGCTATATTTGTTTATACAATATCGAAGACCACAATTTGTCTTTTTATGATTTTGTAAGTACTTCCTTTTTATAATACTGATTTAACTATTTAACTAACTAAAATTACATGTTGATTTCTTAAACATGTGAAAACCATTAATACTTTTGATTTTTATTTTCTTTTTGTTGTTTCAGATTAAACTTAGAATTGTAAAAAAAAACTAGGACAAAGATGAATTGTTATGTAAAAGTGTACTTATTATGGATTGGAAATATTTGATTGTGATAAAATAGCAAAATATGGATCCTATTCAATATAAAATGCCCATTACATTCTTTGTTTATATTAAATGTATGTCTTGTGAAAATTATGGACTTGGAAACTTTAGACGTACAAAAGAAAAAGTAAATGCTGATTCTATAAAACTTATTAATATATCTTTAATTGTAAATTATAAGGTGAGTTCTACTTATTGAATTTTTAGCTATTAGATATCTATCTCAATATATATATATATATATATATATATATATATATATATATATATATATATATATATATATATATATATATACTATTACAAGATTTTTCTTGGACCATATTTATATATATACTTGTTATGTAGTATTTTCTTGGGCTCATAGGTCCGGAAATAATAAACTATTATTTTTTACATTTTATTAGTTCTTGACGTTTCACTCATAATTTGGAGCATTTTCAAAAGACTGAATTTAAATATTGTAAGTATTCACAAAGATAAAATCAACTAATTAAAGTAGGTAACATAAAAACTGACAATAAATAAAAATAACTACTATACACATTGAACACATTAAAATTTTAGTAAAATATATAAGTACGCACCTCAGAAAAATTGTTATAAAGATTGTCTTAAAATATTATTTTATTAGATTATAATACAGTTGACTTAAATTTTTAATATCTTTTCTGTGTTAATGATAGAAAAGATATTAAAAATTTAAGTCAACTGTATTATAATCTAATAAAATAATATTTTAAGACAATCTTTATAACAATTTTTCTGAGGTGCGTACTTATATATTTTACTAAAATTTTAATGTGTTCAATGTGTATAGTAGTTATTTTTATTTATTGTCAGTTTTTATGTTACCTACTTTAATTAGTTGATTTTATCTTTGTGAATACTTACAATATTTAAATTCAGTCTTTTGAAAATGCTCCAAATTATGAGTGAAACGTCAAGAACTAATAAAATGTAAAAAATAATAGTTTATTATTTCCGGACCTATGAGCCCAAGAAAATACTACATAACAAGTATATATATATATATATATATATATATAAAAAATTGTTCGGAAAACTGCTTTATTATAAAACTCTTCTCCAAAATATCACAGGGATAACAGCCAAAAATACTTTAGGTTTTAATAAAGTGAACTCTTTTTTACTTGACCAAGCTTTCGGAAAACTTTGCTTCCATTTTCAAGGCTAAAAATTATTTTAAAATAGGCTAGATTGAAAATTAAAATTATAAAAACTTACTAGTAATTGAGATTAAAAATTTAAAACCACACAACACCAATTTCAGGAGATTTCATTTTATATTTTAAGTACAAAGTTTAAAAATTTTCGAAAATTATATTCTAACTACTAACATTTTCGTTTGTTTTACCAGATGTATGTGTTTTTTTGTTAATTTATTTTAGTTGTTAAAAAAAGGACAAGTTGTTTAAAAATAATAATTTTAGTGTTTTTTAAGATTAAAATTCTTGTATACGAGGGAACTTCATAAGGTTAATGCCATTTGTAATTGTAATTATAGTTTAGTTTGATGAAATTATTTTTCTTTTATTTAAGTGTATACTAAAAATGGTAGAAAGGAAAGTCAACAATTATTTTCTATTGGTAAAAATTGAAATACTATTTTTGACAGCTCTCACCTGTACTAATTGAAAATACATATGTAATGAGAGAGAGTGACAATGACTCTGAGAAACTAAAATTCTCTCACAATCGATAACTCAGAGGCACTAGCACAATCTAACAAAATTATTGAAAAAATATGGTACTGGGAAAAAAACAAAATACCACTAAGAGCAAAATGATAATTTTATCGTTAACATGTTACTGTTTTGGTCAAAAATGTGATACAAAACTAAACTGTCACTTTAGTTCCTGTTTATCAAAACCATTTCATAGTGGTACTGAGTACTTTCCTCTAGTAGGAGGTTTAATAAATTTTTTTAACGAATAATCAATGAGCCAGAGAATAACAAAATCTCTCACATTCTCCTCATCTCCGGATCAAGGACTTTAAATTTATTGACTATCACTTTCGTCTGTAGTACGAAGGTTTTTAAATTGAAAAAGGTAAGTATAAATTTTGCTAAGAGAGTCAGTGTCAGATCTTTTATTCATAGGGCTCTCACAGTTGTTTATGTGATACATTTCTAAGAATTTTCTTTTTTGATAGTTTTTTTCTACATCAAGAACTGTAACATTTTCAAAATCAATGTGGTGAAATTCATCTATCACATGTTCTGATAACGCACACTTTCTTTTCCTCAATTTTGCATCACTTTTATGTTGGGTGCAACGTGATTTAAGGGTTTGTGATGTCATGCCAATGTATTTTTTATTACAGTTTTTACAAGGAATACTATAAACAACATTACTTTTTGTTAATATGTCTTCTGATTGTTTTAGGTTAGAGAATAATGTTTGTAGTGGTTTAGCTGTTCTCTGGGCTATTTTTACAGTTCCTAAATCTTTAAATTGTTTTATTATTTTATCTGATAAAGTTGTAATATACGGAATTGAACCAAAAACAATAGTATCGTTATTTAAATTTTGATTATCAGAGTTTGTTGTTACCTGGTTGGTTACTTGATCATTGACTGAGTTGAAAATTAACCTCTTTAGTAGTGGAATGGGATAGGAATTCTTCTTTAAGGTTTCAAAAAGGATTTTTAGGTTTTTCTGAAGTAATGTAGGATGTGAAATCTTTGTTATTCTGTTTTTCATTCCTAGTATTAAGTTAATCTTCATTCTATAGGGGTGATTACTTTTGAAGTTTAGATATCTCCCAGAGTTGGTAGGTTTTATGTACCAATCTAGGACTATCTTAATAAGAATGAAGATTAACTTAATACTAGGAATGAAAAACAGAATAACAAAGATTTCACATCCTACATTACTTCAGAAAAACCTAAAAATCCTTTTTGAAACCTTAAAGAAGAATTCCTATCCCATTCCACTACTAAAGAGGTTAATTTTCAACTCAGTCAATGATCAAGTAACCAACCAGGTAACAACAAACTCTGATAATCAAAATTTAAATAACGATACTATTGTTTTTGGTTCAATTCCGTATATTACAACTTTATCAGATAAAATAATAAAACAATTTAAAGATTTAGGAACTGTAAAAATAGCCCAGAGAACAGCTAAACCACTACAAACATTATTCTCTAACCTAAAACAATCAGAAGACATATTAACAAAAAGTAATGTTGTTTATAGTATTCCTTGTAAAAACTGTAATAAAAAATACATTGGCATGACATCACAAACCCTTAAATCACGTTGCACCCAACATAAAAGTGATGCAAAATTGAGGAAAAGAAAGTGTGCGTTATCAGAACATGTGATAGATGAATTTCACCACATTGATTTTGAAAATGTTACAGTTCTTGATGTAGAAAAAAACTATCAAAAGAAAATTCTTAGAAATGTATCACATAAACAACTGTGAGAGCCCTATGAATAAAAGATCTGACACTGACTCTCTTAGCAAAATTTATACTTACCTTTTTCAATTTAAAAACCTTCGTACTACAGACGAAAGTGATAGTCAATAAATTTAAAGTCCTTGATCCGGAGATGAGGAGAATGTGAGAGATTTTGTTATTCTCTGGCTCATTGATTATTCGTTAAAAAAATTTATTAAACCTCCTACTAGAGGAAAGTACTCAGTACCACTATGAAATGGTTTTGATAAACAGGAACTAAAGTGACAGTTTAGTTTTGTATCACATTTTTGACCAAAACAGTAACATGTTAACGATAAAATTATCATTTTGCTCTTAGTGGTATTTTTTTTTTCCCAGTACCATATTTTTTCAATAATTTTGTTAGATTGTGCTAGTGCCTCTGAGTTATCGATTGTGAGAGAATTTTAGTTTCTCAGAGTCATTGTCACTCTCTCTCATTACATATGTATTTTCAATTAGTACAGGTGAGAGCTGTCAAAAATAGTATTTCAATTTTTACCAATAGAAAATAATTGTTGACTTTCCTTTCTACCATTTTTAGTATACACTTAAATAAAAGAAAAATAATTTCATCAAACTAAACTATAATTACAATTACAAATGGCATTAACCTTATGAAGTTCCCTCGTATACAAGAATTTTAATCTTAAAAAACACTAAAATTATTATTTTTAAACAACTTGTCCTTTTTTTAACAACTAAAATAAATTAACAAAAAAACACATACATCTGGTAAAACAAACGAAAATGTTAGTAGTTAGAATATAATTTTCGAAAATTTTTAAACTTTGTACTTAAAATATAAAATGAAATCTCCTGGAAATTGGTGTTGTGTGGTTTTAAATTTTTAATCTCAATTACTAGTAAGTTTTTATAATTTTAATTTTCAATCTAGCCTATTTTAAAATAATTTTTAGCCTTGAAAATGGAAGCAAAGTTTTCCGAAAGCTTGGTCAAGTAAAAAAGAGTTCACTTTATTAAAACCTAAAGTATTTTTGGCTGTTATCCCTGTGATATTTTGGAGAAGAGTTTTATAATAAAGCAATTTTCCGAACAATTTTTTGTTTTTTAACTAGTCAGCCGTGACTACTTCCGAATTCTTTTATATATATATATATATTAAAAAAATGAAGATATTGGGTTAAGCCCGCTAATGCAGCCGTAGACACGTGTTTCTGTCTCCTTAGACTTCATCAGTACGGCATAGCTAAGGAGAATAATACCAAAAAAAAACACTGAATGATGGAAAACAAATATAAATCAATACAAACGGAGTCAACACAAGGGCCAACCGCACATTTGTGGCTTCAACTGGAATTACCGATTGATTGTCGGCAAAATTCCAGCATCGCCACGGAGGCAGATATAACCACCTGCGTGACAAACCGTTACCCAGGAATAAATACAAATGGTAGTATATTTTTGCGGGAATAAATTAAATTAAAAAAATGAAGATATTGGGTTAAGCCCGCTAATGCAGCCGTAGACACGTGTTTCTGTCTCCTTAGACTTCATCAGTACGGCATAGCTAAGGAGAATAATACCAAAAAAAAAACACTGAATGATGGAAAACAAATATAAATCAATACAAACTCCGTTTGTATTGATTTATATTTGTTTTCCATCATTCAGTGTTTTTTTTGGTATTATTCTCCTTAGCTATGCCGTACTGATGAAGTCTAAGGAGACAGAAACACGTGTCTACGGCTGCATTAGCGGGCTTAACCCATTATCTTCATTTTTTTAATTTAATTTATTCCCGCAAAAATATACTAGGTACCATTTTTATTTATTCCTGGGTAACGGTTTGTCACGCAGATGGTTATATCTGCCTCCGTGGCGATGTTGGAATTTTGCCGACAATCAATCGGTAATTCCAGTTGAAGCCACAAATGTGCGGTTGGCCCTTGTGTTGACTCCGTTTGTGTTGATTTATATTTGTTTTCCATCATTCAGTGTTTTTTTGGTATTATTCTCCTTAGCTATGCCGTACTGATGAAGTCTAAGGAGACAGAAACACGTGTCTACGGCTGCATTAGCGGGCTTAACCCAATATCTTCATTTTTTTAATTTAATTTATTCCCGCAAAAATATACTACCATTTGTATATATATATATATATATAAGCAATTGAAGGGTAGTCGGCTGACTAGTTGAAAACCAAAATGTTAAACAGTTATCAGGAATGCGCCGTGTTAGGATTAGAGTAAAAGTCTTGTTACTTAATTTTGAGAGCTTTCGAAATATTTTATTTCTTCTTCAGTCAAACTATGAAAAAACATATTATTGAAATTTATGGCTAACAATTTATAAAATTATATTAACTTACATAATAAATGACGTTAATCCTTAATAAAATTCACAAAAGGAACCATTGCACGAGAAAAAACAATATTTTACTAATAAAAAAGAACGTGTTAGTATTTAAAATTTTTAAAATATATTTAAAACATTATAAGTAAATGAAACGTTAAAATCAAAACTAGTTTTTTTGAAAAAATCCAGTTCCCCTCCTCGTAAAGAGTTGGTCTTTTATTTGAGAAATATTTAGCTACTGTATAATGACCTTCAACAATATTAATCACCTGAAAGTATGCAACCAAACTTTCCGAAATCTAAAAGAGACACGATGGAATTAAAAGAAAATTACAAGTGTAAAAAAGCAACTGTACTGCATGATTAAGGTCTCAACGAAGATGCACTAGGTTAATACTCTCACTATTAATTGCTGTAACTCATTGATAAGGTAACCATACAATACAGAACCCCAAACTACAGGAGGTTTCAGGTTAAATTTCCCTCCAAACCTATGAAATTCTGTCACCATTTCACAGGGAAAGAGGAAAATTATGCCTTCCACAATTATATGAGAAATGGTGTTAATCACAACATACAGTGTGTGAGTAACTTCACCCAGGGTGGTACTAGGTTAACCCTCTCACTGTCAATTGCTACAACCCTCCGTGAAGTAACCACAACCTGCATTACCTATAAAATTCTATAAAAATGAAAGGTCAGCTCTTCAAATTATCCAAGTAAATTCTCTCACAATTACTGGGACAAATCGAAAAGCTGTGTAATGAATTCTAAATGGTGTCTGTTAAATTAGGTGATGAACATTTTTTGTTGAAGTCAAAATTAAGAATATTACAATAAATGATGCTTAAATTATTTATGTCTGAACGTTTATTTATTGATAGTGGTTCGTTGTTGATAAAGACCATCTCTAAAAAGTTTCTTTTGAAGTAGTTATTTTCACATGTTAGTATTTTGGAATCATCAAAATTAAAACTATGACCTGTGTCTAGGTGGTGAGTAGTTAAAGCACAAGACTCCTTTTTTAATTTCATATCACTTTTATGAGAGTATATTCTATTTTTAAGTGGTCTTGAAGTTTGACCAATGTAGACTTGTTCGCAACCCTCACAATTTATTTGATAAACCGTATTGGATTTCCAGTCTTTAGGTACTTTGTCTTTGGGTTTTGAAAAAATGTTTGTGACAGTTTTAATGGTTTTATTAGCTATTATTAGACCTTTTTCTTTATTTAAAATCTTAGTTATTTTAGGGGTTATATCTTTAATATATGGTATCCCAACATATCTAATTGGTTGTATTTGTTGTTGGTTATTATCAGTGATGGGAACCACATCATCTCTTCTTTGGTTGTTTTGTGTTGAGAATAATAATTTTCTTAACAGTTGAGGAGGATAAGAGTTATCAATAAGCAAACGATAAAGCCTACCCAAACTGTCATCTTTTAAGGAGGGATGACAAATATTCGTAATTCTATGTTTAAGGGCCTGTATGAGATTTATTTTCATTTTGTGAGGATGGTAGGAATGGAAATTCATATATCTACCTGAGTTAGAAGGTTTTGTGTACCAATCTAATTGTATTATGTTATTGTTGTTTCTAATAACTTTTGTGTCAAGAAAGGGTACACTTTTATTAATATCTTCTTCTTCTATTGTGAAGTTTAAGTATTGGTTATACGAGTTAAAAACCCTCAAGAGTTCATCATCAGTATTGTTTGGTATGATACAGATAATATCATCTACATATTTTTTGAGGAAGGGGATGTTAAATGACAGTTTAGGCAAACATTCATCTAAAAGATCATCCATAATATATTGTGCCAAAATTGGAGATAATTTGGATCCCATGGGACAACCATGAACTTGTTTATAAAATTTGTTATTAAATGAAAAATATGTATTGTTGAAGACAAATTTGATTAAGTTAATGAAATTATTTTTATTAATAGTACAATTAGTTTTGATAGTGTTCCAGTGTTTATTGATGCTTTTGTTAACTAGAACCCAAGAGATGTTGGTAAATAAAGACTGAACATCCAAACTAATAATCTTATAATTCGGTGGTATTTGATAGTTGTTATAATCTCTTGAAAATTTAAAGGAATCAGTGATATAGTATTCATTATTCTCATTGTATGATTTACCCAAAATATCAGTAACCAATTTTGCTATTTTTGAAGTAGGTGAATTAATTGATGAAATAATGGGTCTCATGGCAAGTTCTGTTTTGTGAATTTTGGGCAAAGCATAGAATTTTGGTGATACTGAATTATAAATCTGATGATTTTTGGCTGTTGTTTCTGATATCTGTTTATCTGTTTTTAATCGAGAAATTAATTCATAAGCTTTTTGCTGAACAGTGCTTGTCGGATCTCTAGAAATAGGGGTGTAGTATGTTTCATCATTAATTAATTCAAGAGAAAGTGCATTATATTGGTCTCTATACATTGCAGTGGTAACATTGCCTTTATCTGATTTTAAAATCATTATTTCTGAGTGTTCTTTGAGAAATTTTTTGGCTAGTTTGTACCAATGGTTTAGAAATTTGTTGTTTGTGAAACTTTTGCTGTTATGAATATAATTCGTAACTACATTAGTAATCTGAGAGGTATAAATATTTTTTAATTTTGTATCTTTGATCTCATACAAGCAGTATTCAACATCAGCTAACAAACTTCGAAAAGAAACGTCATTAGTTTCAGGAGGTAAGCTGAATTTAGGTCCTAGAGATAAAATTTTTTTAACTTCAGTGGGAAAAACCACTGTAGTTAAGTTTTTGAACCATGTCTCTTTAACTTTAATTTTATCAAAATTGTTTTGTGTTAATTGATTAATTTTATTCATATTGGTTGTTTTAATTTTTTTAAAAAGTCGATTATAAGATATAGTTTGTCTATGGTTAAATTCATTTATGATATCGTCAGGTAACAAAGTACGAGCTAATGACTTGTTTCTTTCTAAGGTTGTTTCTAAATTTTTAATGGTATTATTCACAATTTTAATCTCTAAGTTAAGTATTTTGGAATTCAACCTGTGATTGAAATTTTCTATTAGTTGTCCCATCTTTCCATCTTGATATTGCAGATGTTCAGTGGTGTGTTTGGTGTTGTTAACTAGATGGTTGGGTAAGAGTCCAGTTCTTCTGCAAGTCAGGAGAAAAATTCTTCGGTTCCTTTGTGAAGCGAGCTTAGTGTTGTTGGTGGACCAACCTCCTGTAGTTTGGGGTTCTGTATTGTATGGTTACCTTATCAATGAGTTACAGCAATTAATAGTGAGAGTATTAACCTAGTGCATCTTCGTTGAGACCTTAATCATGCAGTACAGTTGCTTTTTTACACTTGTAATTTTCTTTTAATTCCATCGTGTCTCTTTTAGATTTCGGAAAGTTTGGTTGCATACTTTCAGGTGATTAATATTGTTGAAGGTCATTATACAGTAGCTAAATATTTTTCAAATAAAAGACCAACTCTTTACGAGGAGGGGAACTGGATTTTTTCAAAAAAACTAGTTTTGATTTTAACGTTTCATTTACTTATAATGTTTTAAATATATTTTAAAAATTTTAAATACTAACACGTTCTTTTTTATTAGTAAAATATTGTTTTTTCTCGTGCAATGGTTCCTTTTGTGAATTTTATTAAGGATTAACGTCATTTATTATGTAAGTTAATATAATTTTATAAATTGTTAGCCATAAATTTCAATAATATGTTTTTTCATAGTTTGACTGAAGAAGAAATAAAATATTTCGAAAGCTCTCAAAATTAAGTAACAAGACTTTTACTCTAATCCTAACACGGCGCATTCCTGATAACTGTTTAACATTTTGGTTTTCAACTAGTCAGCCGACTACCCTTCAATTGCTTTTTTAGACAAAATGGGATTTTTTAACACCATCACACACACTTATGGCATCAACACCACCAACACCCTCAAAGCTTGGTCCACCAACAACACTAAGCTCGCTTCACAAAGGAACCGAAGAATTTTTCTCCTGACTTGCAGAAGAACTGGACTCTTACCCAACCATCTAGTTAACAACACCAAACACACCACTGAACATCTGCAATATCAAGATGGAAAGATGGGACAACTAATAGAAAATTTCAATCACAGGTTGAATTCCAAAATACTTAACTTAGAGATTAAAATTGTGAATAATACCATTAAAAATTTAGAAACAACCTTAGAAAGAAACAAGTCATTAGCTCGTACTTTGTTACCTGACGATATCATAAATGAATTTAACCATAGACAAACTATATCTTATAATCGACTTTTTAAAAAAATTAAAACAACCAATATGAATAAAATTAATCAATTAACACAAAACAATTTTGATAAAATTAAAGTTAAAGAGACATGGTTCAAAAACTTAACTACAGTGGTTTTTCCCACTGAAGTTAAAAAAATTTTATCTCTAGGACCTAAATTCAGCTTACCTCCTGAAACTAATGACGTTTCTTTTCGAAGTTTGTTAGCTGATGTTGAATACTGCTTGTATGAGATCAAAGATACAAAATTAAAAAATATTTATACCTCTCAGATTACTAATGTAGTTACGAATTATATTCATAACAGCAAAAGTTTCACAAACAACAAATTTCTAAACCATTGGTACAAACTAGCCAAAAAATTTCTTAAAGAACACTCAGAAATAATGATTTTAAAATCAGATAAAGGCAATGTTACCACTGCAATGTATAGAGACCAATATAATGCACTTTCTCTTGAATTAATTAATGATGAAACATACTACACCCCTATTTCTAGAGATCCGACAAGCACTGTTCAGCAAAAAGCTTATGAATTAATTTCTCGATTAAAAACAGATAAACAGATATCAGAAACAACAGCCAAAAATCATCAGATTTATAATTCAGTATCACCAAAATTCTATGCTTTGCCCAAAATTCACAAAACAGAACTTGCCATGAGACCCATTATTTCATCAATTAATTCACCTACTTCAAAAATAGCAAAATTGGTTACTGATATTTTGGGTAAATCATACAATGAGAATAATGAATACTATATCACTGATTCCTTTAAATTTTCAAGAGATTATAACAACTATCAAATACCACCGAATTATAAGATTATTAGTTTGGATGTTCAGTCTTTATTTACCAACATCTCTTGGGTTCTAGTTAACAAAAGCATCAATAAACACTGGAACACTATCAAAACTAATTGTACTATTAATAAAAATAATTTCATTAACTTAATCAAATTTGTCTTCAACAATACATATTTTTCATTTAATAACAAATTTTATAAACAAGTTCATGGTTGTCCCACGGGATCCAAATTATCTCCAATTTTGGCACAATATATTATGGATGATCTTTTAGATGAATGTTTGCCTAAACTGTCATTTAACATCCCCTTCCTCAAAAAATATGTAGATGATATTATCTGTATCATACCAAACAATACTGATGATGAGCTCTTGAGGGTTTTTAACTCGTATAACCAATACTTAAACTTCACAATAGAAGAAGAAGATATTAATAAAAGTGTACCCTTTCTTGACACAAAAGTTATTAGAAACAACAATAACATAATACAATTAGATTGGTACACAAAACCTTCTAACTCAGGTAGATATATGAATTTCCATTCCTACAATCCTCACAAAATGAAAATAAATCTCATACAGGCCCTTAAACATAGAATTACGAATATTTGTCATCCCTCCTTAAAAGATGACAGTTTGGGTAGACTTTATCGTTTGCTTATTGATAACTCTTATCCTCCTCAACTGTTAAGAAAATTATTATTCTCAACACAAAACAACCAAAGAAGAGATGATGTGGTTCCCATCACTGATAATAACCAACAACAAATACAACCAATTAGATATGTTGGGATACCATATATTAAAGATATAACCCCTAAAATAACTAAGATTTTAAATAAAGAAAAAGGTCTAATAATAGCTAATAAAACCATTAAAACTGTCACAAACATTTTTTCAAAACCCAAAGACAAAGTACCTAAAGACTGGAAATCCAATACGGTTTATCAAATAAATTGTGAGGGTTGCGAACAAGTCTACATTGGTCAAACTTCAAGACCACTTAAAAATAGAATATACTCTCATAAAAGTGATATGAAATTAAAAAAGGAGTCTTGTGCTTTAACTACTCACCACCTAGACACAGGTCATAGTTTTAATTTTGATGATTCCAAAATACTAACATGTGAAAATAACTACTTCAAAAGAAACTTTTTAGAGATGGTCTTTATCAACAACGAACCACTATCAATAAATAAACGTTCAGACATAAATAATTTAAGCATCATTTATTATAATATTCTTAATTTTGACTTCAACAAAAAATGTTCATCACCTAATTTAACAGACACCATTTAGAATTCATTACACAGCTTTTCGATTTGTCCCAGTAATTGTGAGAGAATTTACTTGGATAATTTGAAGAGCTGACCTTTCATTTTTATAGAATTTTATAGGTAATGCAGGTTGTGGTTACTTCACGGAGGGTTGTAGCAATTGACAGTGAGAGGGTTAACCTAGTACCACCCTGGGTGAAGTTACTCACACACTGTATGTTGTGATTAACACCATTTCTCATATAATTGTGGAAGGCATAATTTTCCTCTTTCCCTGTGAAATGGTGACAGAATTTCATAGGTTTGGAGGAAATTTAAACTGAAACCTCCTGTAGTTTGGGGTTCTGTATTGTATGGTTACCTTATCAATGAGTTACAGCAATTAATAGTGAGAGTATTAACCTAGTGCATCTTCGTTGAGACCTTAATCATGCAGTACAGTTGCTTTTTTACACTTGTAATTTTCTTTTAATTCCATCGTGTCTCTTTTAGATTTCGGAAAGTTTGGTTGCATACTTTCAGGTGATTAATATTGTTGAAGGTCATTATACAGTAGCTAAATATTTCTCAAATAAAAGACCAACTCTTTGCGAGGAGGGAACTGGATTTTTTCAAAAAACTAGTTTTGATTTTAACGTTTCATTTACTTATAATGTTTTAAATATATTTTAAAAATTTTAAATACTAACACGTTCTTTTTTATTAGTAAAATATTGTTTTTTCTCGTGCAATGGTTCCTTTTGTGAATTTTATTAAGGATTAACGTCATTTATTATGTAAGTTAATATAATTTTATAAATTGTTAGCCATAAATTTCAATAATATGTTTTTTCATAGTTTGACTGAAGAAGAAATAAAATATTTCGAAAGCTCTCAAAATTAAGTAACAAGACTTTTACTCTAATCCTAACACGGCGCATTCCTGATAACTGTTTAATATATATATATATATATATATATATATATATATATATATATATATATATTTAATCTGAAACAATAAAAAAGAAAATAAAAATCAAAAGTATTAATGGTTTTCACATGTTTAAGAAATCAACATGTAATTTTAGTTAGTAAAGTATTTAAATTAATATTATAAAAAGGAAGTACTTACAAAATTATAAAAAGACAAATTATAGTCTTCGATATTGTACAAACAAATATTCCAATAACTCATGAGTACCTTAAAAAGACATAAGAACAATTAAAAACATGTAGCAGGTGTGGTGAAATACAGTAAACTAATTCCCATATCAATAATGTTGGACATAATCACATAAGTTTTTGATAGAACACTTTAATAGTGCATAGTGAAATAAATATTGAAAAACTTAGTGTACAAACACTAACAAAGACATTTTATGTAACAAAATGTATGTAGGATAGTTAAGTAAATGTTTTATATAAATTTTAAGTTGTGAGTCTTATCTTATATAATGCATAAGTGATACCTACAAATAACAGAATCTTTTAAAAGTTTAAATTTTAGTTGTTAGAGTTTAAAATAGTAGTTATCAGCTAAATTAGTATTAGTTTAACAGATTCATAGTAATTTTAATACAAATGATGGTTTTATTTCAAATTTTGAAGGTCTAAAATAAGTTGACAGCTTAAGAAAGTTGTGCATTTTGAATCTAAAATTTTCTTGGGAAAAGTCACTTAGAAAATTATACAAACAAAATTTTAGTAAATATAAGGATAAGATTTCACTGTAAGTTAACAAAGATACTATTAGTTTTGTAATTTCATTACCTTCATATTCAAGAATTTTGGTTAGAATTTTGCATTTAAACAATGGAATTTCGGTTTTCGATGTCATACTTGGAAGCCTATAAAAGGCCGGAAAATTGATGATTCATCTCTCTTTTGATTTTGGTAGCAGAGCAATTAACATCGTATGTATTAATTGATTACTAACTAGAAGAAATTTTTTTGCATTAATTAAAAGCTGTTTATGTTAAAGTAATACATGTAATATTAAAAATACATGCAGTAAAATAATCAACCATTATTAAATTACTTACCAAAGTAATAAATTTGTCAAATCAGAGACTGATTCCAAGAGAATTTGAAAGATTAAATTTGAGCATTCTTTCTGCAACTGGTCCTTAGCCGCCATATTGTTGGTATTGCATTTCTGACAGGGGACGAGGAGAAGCCGATCCGAGTTTTGTGCTGTTTCATTTAGACAATAGCAATTTTTAGTGAACGAACTTTATAATAAAAGGTACGTGTCATAGTTAAGATTTAGTATTTGTGTATTTGTTATTTTGTGACTGTAAATTAATTTTATTTGTATGTATCATCTCCATTCTTTTCATATAAGGCTATTCATTTATTTATTTGTACTAAACATATGAAAACCAATAAACAGTTTTTTGTAAAATTTCTTTGAAATATTTGACATTAAATTTATTGTGTGTTAATTATTAAATAATATTTTAATTTGAATCCTACCCTGATAAGAGTCAGATTTTAAATTTAAATTTCAAAACAAATAGTCTGAGCTAGTTAAAATTTTGATAAGGCGCCCAACAATAAAATTACAGAAGAACAAGTAAAATTTATATAAAATTAAATAGTATTCAATCATTAAAATCAATCAAAACATTTGACAAAACCAATAAAACAAAACAAAATTATAAAATTATAATCATTAAAAATTAAATCATTATAAATTGACAATACCAACGTGGGATATTAACAAACAAAACTATAATAAATCAAACATAAAAAAAATTAAAGTAAAATTTAAATCATAATAATATATATAGTTTGCATTATTTGTAATACAGCTTGAATATATTTAACTTTTGTATATTGTATTAATTGCTTTAAGATATTCTAATAGATATTTTATTGGACAGTTTTCTACCAGTAAAACTGGTAAAGTATCTGGTAATTTATTTATTATGCGTTCCTGATAAAATTTTGGACAATCTATTAGTAGATGCTTAGCAGTAAAAGGCGTATTGCATCGGTCGCACATGGGGCGTTCACTGTTTGAGAGTAAGTAGAAGTGAGCTATCCA
Organism: Ophraella communa; assembly: GCA_035357415.1. Taxonomy (NCBI): domain Eukaryota; kingdom Metazoa; phylum Arthropoda; class Insecta; order Coleoptera; family Chrysomelidae; genus Ophraella; species Ophraella communa. The sequence continues at coordinate 21,267,371 of CM068995.1, forward strand.
GGACCCCTATTTTCGAATATGTGATGTAATAGATCACTGGTGAGAAACCGGTGAATTGTATTTTTAGACTATATGATAGCTCACATCACACTTCGCTTGGTCAGACCCAGTCGAAGCAGTGAACCATGCGCATTATCGTTGTATTCAGGCGTCAGCGTATTGTCAAAATCATATGTTTATTAGAGTTGTTACCGTAATTTTGTTTTGAAACTTGCGTCTTTCATAAATAAAAGAATATAGTTGTAGTTATCATAAATAAAAGAATATAGTTATCAGTGGTCTGATAACTCTTTCCATAATTATTAATAAAAGCAGGATATAAGTGAACGAAATCAATATTTATAGTACAAACCAGTATCAGGTACAACTACAAACCCTACATAAGTAATTATTAGGTTAGATACAAAGGTACAAACTAAGACTATGAAAGAGAGAGGACAGCGCATCTCAATGAAAACCTTATGCGTTTGATTGAAGCCAATTTTCAAACGTTTGACATATGTTTGGTGGTAAACAAATTTGGAACGTCGAATTGTATTTTTTTAGTTTTTTTTTATTAATTTTCACCTTTTTTAGTTACCTGGATAGACATTTGAAAATGGTTAATTGTGCAGCTTATAAGTGCAACAGTCAGAGTGCTAAAAAAGAGGAAGGAATTTAATTCCATAGGTAAGAAGTATTTTAAAACTATTTCCTTGACATTTATTTATATTAATATTACAGCTTTCAGTAAATAGATGTTTAACTAAATCACATATGTTATGTATGATAACTTAAATTAATTGTACATACATTTTGAAAACGGTTTTCATTCAGTTTTAAAGATTATTTTTCATTTAAGTGTAAATATTTGCTCATAAATGTAATATTTTTGCAGTGGCGTAGAATAAAAACATATATTTAAAATAGACAAAATGGATTAAAATTGTAATATTTATTAAATAAATATGTTTTAAAATGATTGTTCTTTTTTTTGGAGCAGTATAAATTTAAAGACTTTTTTTAAATTAGATTTGTAATACGAAATAATGAAATTGATTATTTAATAATCATATATAAAAAATCGTATGATACGCCTATGTTAATATTGTCCGCCATTAGTTTGGTGGTAAGTGGGTTACATAAACTGATTCCAGTGCGCAGTCCTCTCTCTTTCCTTGTCTAAGGGTACAAATAAACAGCAGTGCTACGTTGCCAACTTTCTAGTATGTATGTTATACGTCAAAATTCTTTCATTTTTCATAAATATAACGAGGCAACGTTGTGATATCGAAAATACGACCCATGAAAGGTTTTATCAGGGATCGATCACTTCCCTACTCACATCACATTCACTTCACATCACACGTTCGAAAATAGGGGTCCTGGTGTGTCCTAAACGTAGTCGAGTTAATATTACTTGTGTCAACCGAAAGAATCTGTTAGTTTTCCACATATACGTATATGGTTTTACCGTTCTTAATTTTGATGTCGATGGAAACCACTCGCGTTGCCATTGTCCGATCACTTGTTCTTTATAAAAACTCTTGGCATCTTTTGGTACGCTTTCACAAACTGGTTCTGCGTTTACACTTGTCATCGCGTCGCGCGCACTTCGATCCGCTTCTTCGTTGCCTTGTATCCCAACATGAGAGGGAATCCATTGAGCGTTGTTTTCTTGAGCTATCTGTAGTTCGATTTTGATAAGTTTCTCAATGGGATGATTGGGATAAATATGCTGTATTGCGAGAAAAGAGCTGAGAGAATCACTCGGAAAAAAGAGGGTTTGCTATTTATGAGGTTACGTTAGGTTAGGTTAGGCATGAATTTCAGTATACATGTTTTGAGGATAGTGGAGCGTGCGAAAGTCAAGCTTGAGGCAATCAGGAAACTGATGCCTAATGTTGGTGGCCCAATGTACCGGCGAAAGGGGATGCTTTGTGGTGTTGTTCATAGCACCATATTGTATGCTGACCCGGTTTGGAAGGGGATCTTAAAAAATAAAACATATGTACAGAAGTTAGTATCAGTACAAAGACTAGCCCTGTTGAGAATCGCTTCGGCATACCGCACAACGTCTGCGGAAGCTGCGCAGGTCATTAGGGCTTTCCCTCCAATAGACCTAATGGTGGCGGAGTCGACATACTTATATACAGTATCCTGCAAACGAATGTGCAAAGAAAAAACGCGGCACATAACCTGGCTCACGAAATAGCAATGAGGCATGAATGCAATGTTATATGCATGCAGGAACCAAACATTAAAATTGCAAGACGACCTAGCTCAAAGCTTTACCCGTCAGCGAGTCCCGAGTTAAATGCTGTGATACACCGAACTTCATCTAGTCAAACTGTGATATCTATATACTGTAAGGAAGACTGTAAAGATTTTATTTATACAGAGTGCAACAATGTCGGGCTCTACTCAGTGTACATATCTCCAAATTGCTCTATGAAAGACTATAAGATGTCCATCAATGGGCTATTCGTCCATGTAAAAAATACACTGGAAGCCAAAAAGATCCCTGTGATTGTGTGTGGAGACCTAAATGCGAAGAATGTGGCATGGGAGGGACAAGTCACAGATCGTCGTGGTGAGTTGCTGCAGGCTGCCGCAGGTTCCGTAGGACTGGTTTTCTTGAACGATGGGAAGTCACCAACGCTGGTGCGCCACAACGGCTCGTCATATATAGACGTGACGATGGTCTCTGAAGACATAATAAATAGAGGCATCAAGTGGCGAGTGTTAACCGATGAAGAAAACCTGAGCGATCATCGACCGATCTTGATCGAGGTAGGAAAGACACAGGGTAAGAATATGAAGCAGAGGCGATACGTGAAAAGAGTGGACCTGGAACTCTTTCGTAGTAATCTCCAAAGCAGGCTGAACATCGAATGTTACAAGAATCCCAATAAAGCTATACAGACTATAAGAGATGTCTATCAACGCTCGTATCGCAGTTTAAGAACAGATGGCGACTATAAACTGCCATACTGGTGGACAGAAGACCTCCAAACTGAAATAGTAGGTCTAAGGAGGAAGAGACGCACGTATTTAAGAGAAACCAAGAGCGAAACAAGAAGGCAAGAGTTGGAAAACGAGTACAAAGAATCAAGGAGGCGAATAGTGAAATTAATTCGAAATGGGAAGAAGAACAAATGGAAAGAACTTTGCGATGCACTGAACCAGGACATTTTTGGGGATGCATGGAGAATCGTTCGGGCTCAGCTGCAATGTAGTGGACCGAGGGTATGGCTGAGAGCCGAGGAGAGGATGTCAGTCTTTAAGGAACTTTTCCGCACGGGAGTATGCCTACCTTTGCCAAGGGTGACTAAACCACAAAGCCGGATCGAGGTGTCTATGGAAGAACTGGACAATGCAATAAAGAGAATTAAACTGGGAAAGGCTCCAGGCCCAGATGGAATGTTACCTGCACACGCTAAGGAAATTATTCAGGGCGAAAAGGAATTTTTCAGAATGATGTTCCAGCAATGTATTCAGACAGGACAATTCCCTACAGAATGGAAGGTATCCAAGCTGATTCTCCTTGAAAAGCCGGCAAAGCCGACGGATGAAACAAAGAAGTACCGCCCCATATGCTTGTTAGACGTAATGGGAAAAGTCCTGGAAAATATTATAAACGCCAAACTGATAAGCGAGCTAAACAGAACCGGAGGATTACATGAAAATCAATATGGATTTAGGAAAGGCAGATCCACGGTGGACGCGGTGAAAAGGATAGTTGATATGGTCCAGCAGAACAGAAAGGAGATAGTCGCAATGATATGCGTTGACGTGAGAAATGCCTTCAACACCGCGGATTGGATCCTAATAATCAAGAAGCTGATCAGCAGAAACATCGATGCTGGCCTGATTGAGGTCATTCGATCCTACCTTACAGGGAGATGTATCAAGGTGGACAGAGAGACGTCTTGCTGTATCAACGGAGGGGTGCCACAGGGTTCGGTACTGGGTCCGACCCTCTGGAACGTCCTATATGACGATGTGATGAATATAGAGATGGAGAGGGGCGTGGAATTAATATGTTACGCGGACGACCTAGCGATCCTGGTCAGACACAAAGACCAGAGGGGAGTGATGGAGATGGGAAATGTCGCCCTGTGTTCGGTGGGGCTGTGGATGAGAAAAAACAGGCTGGAACTGGCACCAAAAAAAACAACGTCCATAGTATTCAAATGGAGTTACAAAAACCGCCGAGAAATCTTTTTCAAGTACGAGGACCATATTATCAAACCAGCTAAAAGCGTTAAATATTTAGGTGTCACGCTGGATTATGTCCTCAACTTTTCGTGGCACGTCCAAGCCACTGTTAACAAGGCCAATAATATATTTAAGAGCCTATGTGCTATGATGCCAAACATCGGGGGTCTCCGTAGCTCCAAAAGTAGGATAATGGCACTTTGTTTGCAATCGATCGTTGTGTACGCGGCACCGGTGTGGGGGGAAGCCCTAAAAGTTTCGAAGTACAGAAACATGGTGATATCGTGCCAGAGGAAGGCAGCACTACGGTGCATAAGTGCATACCACATATTGTCAGCTGATGCGGCATTTGTGTTAGCGGGCCTGGTGCCTCTGCCACTGGTGGCTGAGGAGAGGATGAGGATGTATAACCGGATGAACGGTAGGGAGCTGACGGAAAGAGAGAAAACAGCGTTGAAAGAGGAGGAGAGGATGTCAACAGAGGAACGGTGGCAACAGGAGTGGCAGGGAGACGGCGAGGGTAATAGAACAGCGGCCTGGACTAGAGAACTGATTTCAGATATTAGACCATGGCTGAGGAGAAAACATGGAGAAATAACGTATGCGTTATGCCAGTGCCTATCAGGGCATGGCTGCTTCTCGAGCTACTTATACCGGTTCAAGAAACGAAATAGCCCAGCATGCCTGTATGGAGACTCAAGTGAGGATAACGCGCAGCACATGCTTTTCACATGCAAACGATTCGTGAAATATAGAATGACTGCTGAGATGGGAATAGGGGAGACCCTAAGACGGGACAATATTGTCTCTGTCATGTTGAGTGACAAAGAGAAGTGGAGCCTGGTAGCTGACATGATGGAGAAAATGATAATTACCAAAGAGAAGGAAGAGAGAGAAATGATGTTGGGAACATAGGAGGCGAAGAGACGGCACCCTCCATGAAGAATATCCAACAGGATAGTGCCGTGGGGGTGTCGGTAAAACCAGAGGTGATGTTTAGTGGGTAGTGGGAGTCACAGTCCAACAGTGGCCCCGAGTTCCACAGTACCTGGGGCATCTTCCCAGGTCTACGTAAACGTATTTTACACCTCTTAAAAAAAAAAAAGTCAGGTCAGGTCAGGTCAGGTCAGGTCAGGTCAGGTCAGGTCCGGTCCGGTCAGGTCAGGTCAGGTCAGGTCAGGTCAGGTCAGGTCAGGTCAGGTCAGGTCAGGTCAGGTCAGGTCAGGTCAGGTCAGGTTAGGTTAGGTTAGGTTAGGTTAGGTTAGGTTAGGTTAGGTTAGGTTAGGTTAGGTTAGGTTAGGTTAGGTTAGGTTAGGTTAGGTTAGGTTAGGTTAGGTTAGGTTAGGTTAGGTTAGGTTAGGTTAGGTTAGGTTAGGTTAGGTTAGGTTAGGTTAGGTTAGGTTAGGTTAGGTTAGGTTAGGTTAGGTTAGGTTAGGTTCCACTCCTGGGAGCTGTAAGACCTTGTCGCTGGTGGAGTGGCTCAGTAACTTCCTCCTTTCTCGAGGACGGGAGGGGAGGAGTGAAGCAAAGAAACAGCTCAAAAATGGTCAGTGGGGCACTGGCGGGGCTGCTAAAGTCGAGTAGGCGGCACCAATAAATGCCAGTAGAAGATTCATCCAGCCCACGTTATATCAGAACGCACTGACAAGCCCTTACCTGATATGGGGGGCGAACGGCGAGTTCCCGGCGCCGGAAAACTGGGACCCCTCGACTAAGGGACGGAAAACCCCGACAGAAAACCCGATGGAGAAAACCAGCGGTAAAAAATCCCCCCAATCTCGTGGTGTAACACCATCGCGCCCATGGGATGCATGGCACCAGGGGTACGGAGGTGTCTCGAGCGATGCCCGAAGGAGCAGGCCGACCGGAGGGGAAAAACAGGCCTTAGCAGGGTAAGGGCGCACTGCTCTGCTGGACCACTATCGACCCAACTCGTGGGAAACTTATGGACAAAAATACAAACCAAAGACCAAATAAAGAGATAGCTGAGTTAATCCGTGACTGTAGCCAATTTGGCGAACAATCAAGGAGAACTGATCTAAGCAAAACTATGCCGAAGCACAGTAGGCTCAACATGATGAGCAACTTGCAGAGGTGCAATTCCGTCACTGACCAAAGAAAACCAAAAAGGAAATTAATGGACACGTCGATTTTAATAGATGATGAGCCCTATAAACGGAGAGAAAGCCCGGAAGTCTTCACGATAAATGAAGCTATCGAGAGGCTAAACAGACACATGGAGGAAACTGAAACACATATAAAGGCATACCCAAACACTCAAAGGGGAATTAAGGAAGACGTTGTAAACCTAAGAAAGGGAATAGAATTATTGAACAGGGTCTCCATAAGAAAATGGCTGGATAAAAACATGTGGGAGCCAGTGGAGAAAATTACCATAGACGTAGACTGTCAGACCCAGAGCAACGATAAAACCGAAACGGAGGGAACGGGTAAAGCGGAAATTCTTTTAAAGTACGAAAATGAGTGTTTAAGGCAGAAGATTGCTGCACTGGAAGGCAAACTGGAGGCTGAAATTAACAAAAATATAGGAATAAAAAAGTTGCTAGTAGAGGCAGAAACACAGACAGACCCGTGGCATAGGGGGCCTGCGATTCTGGATACAATAGAAAACATTAACACAGTTGAGGATTGCAGTCGAGTATTAGAGAGGATCTGGGACCAAAAGCTATACAAAATTACTGAAATTAAAGTCGGCAACCCGCTGACAACGCATGAATGTGATGTAAAAACGGTATGGGTGGACCCCGGGGATCCCGGCATGACAAAAAGTATACAGAAGTTGTATAGAGAGGCCTATCCGGAATTGGATGGTCTAGATGGGAGTTTCGAGGTACTAGAAAACACCACGACCATAAGATCAAAAGGAAAAAGACAACAAAGGAAAATTATAAAAATTGGTTACAAGGACAGTCTTGACGGTATATGGGAAGGACTGACATCAATCAAAGAGGAGTTAGGAGACCATGCACTGGTTGCACTACACCAAATCGATGGGTGGTCAGTGGAAACACTTAGAAAAATCGTGGAAGTGGTTTTTAGAGATACGGAGATCAAGGCAATAATATACACAACTTCCAATTACCATAAGGAAAGAATCTCTAACAAGGAGAGGCCGACGTACGGAATGGTGGTGTCCAGCGGCACACAAAACTACCAAGAAATACTGACTGTAGTGAAGGAGGCTATAAAAGGAAACCCCGAAGCAGAAACAATCAGGAGCGTAAGGAGTACCAGAGACGGGAAACTACTCCTCACACTTGACAAAAATAAGGAGGCTTTAAAGACTATTGAAACATTTATAAAGAGTGGAGGGAATGGTCAGCTTAAAACGACCATGCTGGGTGATGACAAATGGGCAAATGTCCACATTAAGGGCATGGTCGAAGGAACACAAAAAGAAGAGGTCCAAAGAGCGATAATAGATAAGATCGGAGGGTCGGAGGAGGATTTCAGGTTAGGTGAGTTTAGGCCTATCCAAGCAAATATGGTAGCAATAACCGTCGCTATGAGAGAAAAGAGAGCTGATGAACTCTCTAATGGAAGGTACATCAAAATCGGGTTGGCAAGATGCCAAGTACTAAAGAGGCTAAAGGTCCCAAGGTGTGAAAAATGTTGGTCATATGAGCACGAAATAAGGGACTGTAAGGGACCTGATAGAAAACATTTATGCCATAAGTGCGGAAGAGAAGGCCATAAGGCGCTCAACTGTCAGAATAAAGAATTCTGTCCAGTGTGTGATGCTACTGGCCACCGAGTCGGCACATCCCTCTGCGAAGCTTTCAAGGAGGGTCTTAAACGAGCAAGAAGAAGGGATAAAAGTGTATTTAAACCACATAAACCAGTTGCCTCAGTAAACGACCTTGAAAAAGAGCCGGAAAAGGAAGTGGCTCAAAATATATTAAAGCAAGGTGAACAGATAGTATCGAAGGACCAAGAGAAATATCATGATATGGAGGTCTTCGAAAATCTTCTTGAAGAGGCAGAAAAGACGATAAACAGCCTCACCTACAATACGGCTGCGAATAAAGAAAGTATGCTACTAGATAGTAGCGACGGGGAGGGTTAGATATATTCGTATTTTATCTTATCTTCTTGTACATAGTACACAAGTTTATGTATACCACATTAATATTTTATCCACTCTATTTAATTGTACATACGTTCTCCATATTTACAACAATGAGATCGAGGTGTCTCTGAAGTTTGCAATACGGGCCTTCATATAGAATTGCTAAACATTGGTCGTGCAAGAGCAGCACACGAGCTGTTCCAAGAGCGGAGAAATGCTGACATAGTTATAATTACAGAGCCAAACAAAAAGCTAAGCTCTAGTGGAGAATGGCTGTGTGACTCGAAAGTAGACGTGGCTATACAAATTGTAAATAAGAAGCTGAGGGTGGAGGAGTTTACTAAAGGTAACGGTTGGTGTCATATTAAGGTGGAGGGAATCCATATATACGGGATCTATATTTCACCAAACATCCGCTTCGAGCTGTTCTCAGAAACTGTAGACCAGATTTTTGAGGAAGTCATTAGAGGAGGTGCTAAAGGTATGATTCTGGGAGACCTTAACGCGAAGTCACCAATGTGGGGAGCTCCAATTGAGGATTCTCGCGGAAACCTAATTTCAGAATGGATGGCACAGCTTCAGTGGGTCTCTGTTAATGATGGCTCTGCGACCTTTAAAAGGGGAACATCGGAATCGCACATTGATGTAACTCTTGCTGATGAGAGTTTAGCGGCAAAAATACACAATTGGACTGTAGATTTCACTAATGTCTTCACTTACCATGGGACAATAAAATTTCATATTAGGCAGACTATCCCAAAACTAAGCATTAGAATGAAGCAGTTCATTTGTAAAAGGGATTTCGAGATAGAGCTTGAGAAAAGGATGCAAAACACCGATAATAAAGGCCTATACTGGGAGACTGTAGAAACCGTGAAATCTATGAAAGGCAACCAACAAGAAAACCCAAGACTTGTCCCGTACTGGTGGAACGAACAGATCGAAGCCTTAAGGAAAAGTGCAATTCAGCTGAGAAGAAAAGTTTGGAGGAGCCATGAAAACAGCCAGCAACGTATTAACCTTATCGCAGAACTACGAGAAGCAAAGAAGCTCTTGAGAAGAGAGATCTCATCATCCAAGAAAGAATGTTGGAAGAGAGTCGTGGAAGATCTCGATAGTAACCCGTGGGGAGACGCATATAAAATTGCAACCCGGTTTTTAAAGCCCAGGGGACCCGGAAATGCAATCACTACGAAAAAGAAAAAGGAGATACTAAATGAACTCTTTCCGTCGGAAAGACAGCCATGGCGCAGGGAAAATAAAAGCACAGAGATTCCCCCTACGTTCACGCACAACGAACTGGACAGTGCAATTAAAACCATGAAGAAAGGTAAAGCTGCAGGTCCGGATGGGATATCTTTGGAGATCTGGATATGGGTTTTCGAGAAATGTCCCCAAGAGATGCTAAAACTATATAACTCCCTCTTAAAAGAAAAAACCTTTATTAAGGAATGGAAGAAAGGTGCTGTGGTCCTCATTCCGAAAAAAGGAGGACTTATCCTCTCGGCAGGAGATGCAAGACCTATCACGCTCCTCAATGTGGCAGGAAAGGTGTTAGAAAGACTGGTCCTTAATAGGCTAAACAAAGAGTTGGAAACAAGTAAAGCCATATCTCAAAACCAGCATGGTTTCAGACCAAAACGTTCCACTACCTCAGCTCTTTTGGATGTACAACAAACTGTTAACTCATCAGTGTCCAAAATCTGCATCATCATGGCAATGGACATAAAAAATGCTTTCAATATGGCAAGCTGGAAGCACCTGGTAAAAATAATAAAGGAGTTGGGAATATCTGCATACATTGCGGACATTATACAAGATTACCTGTCTGACAGATGGATCTCATTGGGTAATGTACAAAGGGAGCTAACTAGGGGGGTGCCGCAAGGGTCTGTTTTAGGCCCTACATTATGGAACATGCTTTATAACGGCATAATACAAATAAATTACGGCGGTGGGGTCACCCCCATTGCATATGCGGACGACCTAGTTCTCCTGATCGAAGGTAATGACTGGACGGAAACAGAACTCAGATTACAGAGAACTGCGTTAAAAGCAGCGAAATGGATCAAAGACCACGATTTAATTGTGGCAACAAACAAATCAGAGGTGACGCCGCTAAAGGCACCTAGAAATATGCAATTACCGGCCGAAATAAACATATTGGGGGAAGATGTGCAGGTATCTAAAGAATTTAAATTCCTAGGAGTAGTAATGAGCCGTGGAATAAACTACGGTCCACATATCAAGGCACTAGTGCTAAAAACAAAAAAGAAAATAGAAGCACTCCACAAATTAATGCCCAATATAGGAGGACCAACATATTGGAAAAGGCGAATGCTTTGTGGGGTAGTCCACAGCTCAATTCTCTATGCTGCCCCGGCTTGGAAACAGGTCATAAAGAAAAACATTTACCTAAAACAATTGGTATCCCTACAAAGGCAGGCTCTCCTTAGGATTGTGTCAGCCTACAGGACAGTCTCTGCAGATGCTGTACAGGTTGTTGCTGGGATAGCACCCATTGACCTAATGGTTGCGGAGGCATCCTTCCGCTACACTGTTGGGGGAACTCCTGCAATAAGGAGAATGGCGGTAAATAGAACCCTCAGGATGTGGCAAAAACGATGGTCAAGCGGAGGTAACACCGCAGGATGGACTAGGCGAGTTATACCGAACATCGAAGCCTGGGTAAGGTGTAAACATAAGCGAAATAATTATTATTTTACACAGTTTTTAACGGGCCACGGATCTTTCGGGGCATTTACGAAGAAGATTGGGAAGACAGACACCGATTTGTGTGAAAGGTGCGGGGTACCTGACGACCCGGAGCATACTGTATGGGTATGCTCTCGCTGGGATAACGAAAGGCAAGATATAGAGGGAGGAATACCGAGACCTGAAACAATAATAACGGAGATGGTAAAAAACGGGGATGTATGGGACACATTCTTCACCTTGATATGTGGTATAATGAAAAAGAAGGAGGTGGAGGACAGAGTAAGACAAGAAAGTGAAGAACAGTACGTGTAGACAGTCACATGGTGCTTAGGGATCTGACGGTATAAGCATTTAGCTTGGTTCCAGATCTCTATAGCGGTAGGGCAAATAGCGGTGGATTGTTTTTAGTGGGTCGGACACACACCAATCCCACATATCCCGTCTTGCGGCGACAAACAACCAATGTTGCTGAAGGCAAAAAAAAAAAAAAAAACAAAAAAAAGGTTAGGTTAGGTTAGGTTAGGTTAGGTTAGGTTAGGTTAGATTAGGTTAGGTTAGGTTAGGTTAGGTTAGGTTAGGTTAGGTTAGGTTAGGTTAGGTTAGGTTAGGTTAGGTTAGGTTAGGTTAGGTTAGGTTAGGTTAGGTTAGGTTAGGTTAGGTTAGGTTAGGTTAGGTTAGGTTAGGTTGGGTTGGGTTGGGTTGGGTTGGGTTGGGTTAGGTTCGGTTAGGTTAGGTTAGGTTGGGTTGGAATTAGGTTGGGGTTAGGTTAGGTTAGGTTAGGTTAGGTTAGGTTAGGTTAGGTTAGGTTAGGTTAGGTTAGGTTAGGTTAGGTTAGGTTAGGTTAGGTTAGGTTAGGTTAGGTTAGGTTAGGTTAGGTTAGGTTAGGTTAGGTTAGGTTGTGTTAGGTTAGGTTAGGTTAGGTTAGGTTAGGTTAGGTTAGGTTAGGTTAGGTTAGGTTAGGTTAGGTTAGGTTAGGTTAGGTTAGGTTAGGTTAGGTTAGGTTAGGTTAGGTTAGGTTAGGTTAGGTTAGGATAGGTTAGGTTACGTTAGGTTAGGTTAGGTTAGGTTAGGTTAGGTTAGGTTAGGTTAGGTTAGGTTAGGTTAGGTTAGGTTAGGTTAGAATATGTAAGGTTAGGTTCGGTTAGGTTAGGTTGGGGCCTAAAGTCCGACTCTCACCTCCATCGTGGTGGGCCCTGGAAACCGTGGGGATAGGCGAGATCGGGTAACCAACCCCGGTGGAGCCGGAATCTGCGGGCTAACGAGAGCGGCACGGAACCCCAGCCTGGGAAACTGCGGCGAGAGGTGAATGGCCCTCCCGGAGAGGGTCGCGAGCAGCCCCCCGGCGCCATGGCGAGGACGTGCGGGGTATCCGGAGATAAAACCCAAAGGAAAGCTTTACTCTTACATGCGGGGCTCTGTAGGATCGGACTGATGTTTCCCTAGCTTCTCGTGGGATGCACATGGAGACAAATAACACAAACAACAAACTGGATAAGGAGATAAGGAGAAATAAGGAAAGAGCACAAGAACCACATGTTTACGAATTGTGGAAAATAAATCCATTTGAGAGGAAAGATAATATAGCGAGATCGTTACCTGGAAGTCCAAACGACCAGTTGTCTATACAGGAGAGATCCACATCGGAAGCGTCCTCAGAACTGGGATGTATGGAAGATGAACTAGAGACAAACTCAAACACTCCACGAACTTCGAGAGAATTACTAACAGAAATTATAGATCTAGACGGCCCAGAAGAAGAGTCCAAACGTAAAAGAGATAGGGAGGAAACACCACCAGACAAGCCAAAGAAAAAAGAAAGGAAAGGAGGTGAAGATTTTAGAGACATCCTAAAGAAACTAACACACTGTGGAAACATTCTTAAGACACTTACCAAGGAGAATACCAATACTAAAAAAGAAATTAAAAACAAAGTTCTTGAACCAATTAGAATTATGGACAGAATGAATAAAATGGCGGAACATACTCCTATAGGGGAGGAAGAAGTAAACAGAGAATCCGATATACGGTCGCATGAATGCAGCTTAAACAACACTGTTATAGAAAATGTAAAACCGATAATGAAGGAGATCGGCATACAAGTAGACATTAAAGCAGACGAGGAAGTTGGACAAGTCTTGGAGAACTGTAATACCTTCGAAAAGGTGAAAGGTATCTTATATAAAAGTTGGCCAGATGCACTATTTCAGACAACCTCCGTGGTACAAGGCAATCCGATTAAGGCAAACTATGAAATAGATACTGTTATGATCTTGGATAAAGCAGAAAGTTGCGACAAAGGAATAGCACAATCAGCAAAGAAAAGGTACCCGCTGTTAGACGAACTCTTAGAGGATAAGAGTGATACAATAGAGTACATCGATATTAGGTTAGGTTAGGTTAGGTTAGGTTAGGTTAGGTTAGGTTAGGTTAGGTTAGGTTAGGTTAGGTTAGGTTAGGTTAGGTTAGGTTAGGTTAGGTTAGGTTAGGTTAGGTTAGGTTAGGTTAGGTTAGGTTAGGTTAGGTTAGGTTAGGTTAGGTTAGGTTAGGTTAGGTTAGGTTAGGTTAGGTTAGGTTAGGTTGAGTTAGGTTAGGTTAGGTTAGGTTAGGTTCCACTCCTGGGAGCTGTAGGACCTTGTCGGTGGTGGAGTGGCTCAGTAACTTCTTCCTCTCTCGCGCCGATAGGACGGGACGGGGGAAGTGAATCAAAGAAACGGCTCGAAAATAGTCAGTGGGGCACTGGCGGGGCTACTGATGTCGAGTAGGTGGCACCAATAAATGCCAGTAGGTGCTACAAGTGCTGGAAGATAGGACACAACGCCCAAGCATGCCGAGGGATAGAGAGGGCAAGGGGTAACAGGTACAGGAAGTGCGGAGAAGAAAATCACAACTCCAGTGACTGTTAGTCTGAAAAGACGTACTGTTGGACTTGCGAGAAGCTAGGGCACCGAAATGGTACTGGGGAATGCCCTAAATATAAGGCAGCACTGCGCGAGGAGATCAGAAAGGGGCGCTCATTGCGCATAACTTCGTGAAATAGCCAAGTGATAAATAATTTGAGATAACATAAAGTACCTGGTTAATATCTTAACATCGTTTTATCTCTACTTCTACACTCGATCTGTGATATATTCATATACACCTAGTTATTTAAAATTCTATATTTACCTAGTTATTTTATATTGTTTACACCTTACTTTTACACTTTTTATCTCTATTGGTCTACCAAAATCGTGCTCGTCTTTAAACATCGTCCGTCCTTTTATATATTTATTTATTTATTCTTATTTATTCTTTACTGTCTTTCATTTTACTCATACCCTTCTACCGATATAGCAGAAATGGTCATAAAATGTGCTCAAGTAAACCTGGGCAGAGCTAGACATGCGCACGACATCGTTGATGAATATGCTGTTAACTCAGAGACAGACATAATAATTGCAAGCGAACCCAACAAGAAAATAGCTTCCGCAAAAAAATGGGTAAAAGACAATCGCGAGGACGTGGCCATCGGAATCCTTAACAAAGGAATTCCAGTGAGCAATACCACATCAAAGGATGGTTATGTCCATGTGGACCTGGGACATACGCACCTTGTGGCAACCTACTTTTCGCCGAACGTAAGTCTTCAAGTATTGAAGATCAACTTGAAGATCTTACGACATATGTCTCCTCTCTTAAAGGAGATATAATAGTAATGGGGGACATAAACGCAAAATCTCCGCTCTGGGGATCTCCAACAACTGATAAGCGGGGGACACAAGTAGAGGAGTGGATAGCTGCTGGAGACTGGATTGTGCCAAACAATGGCAAGACACCAACTTTCGTCCGGGACGACAGCAAATCATGGATAGATGTCACCTTCGCGAACACGGGGGCGGCAAAAAAAACCCACAACTGGAAGGTACTCGATAAAGAGAACATATTTCCACAAATACATATCCTTTACCATAGAAGAAAAAGGATCAAGCCAAAACAAAAATAAAGGTTACAATGGTGTCAACCTTACCAAATTCAGAGCCGCAATCGATCAGATTAACGTAAACGATAACAACACAGTTGAAGGTATCATGACCTGCGTAAGCAAGGCATACCACTCGAGTAGGATATCCACTGGAAAACAACTCAGAACCCACCAATACTGGTGGAATGAAGATATTCGTAAGGTCAGAGATGAATATTTGGCGTTGAGGAGGAAGTACACAAGGTGCAAAACTGACAAAAAAAAGATCTTCGTAAAGAAATCGAAAAATCCAAAAAAGCACATTGGGAGAATCTAATAAACAACCTCGACCACGACATCTGGGGAACAGGATACAAAATAGCGACAGGACGACTGGCGGTCAGTACGCCATACAAATTATCTCCTGAAAGAAAACTAGAGATTGCGAAGTACCTGTTCCCCACGGCGGAAAAAAACATATGGAAAAAACGTATAGTAGATCTTCCTGAGAGCCAAATCAAAACAGGCAAAGCTTATGGGCCAGATAAAATTCCTTCCGAAATCATTAAGGAACTAGGCAGCAAAAATCCCGAATTGATCATGTGGCTAATGAATAAAGCTCTCAAGAAACAAACTTTCCCTGCAAGCTGGAAAAGGGCAAGGCTCACGATAATCCCTAAAAAGGGAAAGCTAGCCGAAGACCCGAGATCGTACAGACCCTTATGTTTACTCGACGTCATGGCTAAGGTGCTAGAGTTCCTAATCAAGAAACGCCTAATCTTAGAAATTGATAAGATTCGCATCCAACCAGTACCGGTTCATAAGAGGTCGATCAACGATCGATGCAGCCAATGTCGTCATGACAGAGGCTGCGAAAACGGAGCACAAATGGCTGGCTCTAGTAACTTTGGATATAAAGAACGCCTTTAACACTGCGGCATGGGACTTAATTCTCCACCAGCTAAGGATTAGAAGAATACCAAAGTACCTTCAAAATATAATCATGAGCTACTTCGAGGAGAGGGTCATCATCATTGACGGGGGGATCAAGCATGAGATGTCTATGGGGGTTCCACAGGGTTCAGTGCTTCGACCAACGCTGTGGAATGTCCTGTACGACGGCGTGCTCAACCTTGATCTGGGAAGGGACATCCAAACCGTTGCTTTTGCCGACGACCTGGCCGTATTAATCAAAGCAAAGGACCAAACAATTCTAGAAAAAAGTGCTAACAGGGCTCTGGAAAAACTCAGCAGGTGGATGGAAGACCACCGATTGGAGCTGGCCCCGGAGAACACCGAGGCAGTTATCTTAAGAGGCCACGGGTGGAGGAAGATACGGGCCAAAGTAAAATTCAAGGTAAATGGTGTTGTAATCAAACCAAAAGAAGAAACCACTTATCTGGGAATAACACTCTCAGACACAAGAACGTTTGGGAAACATATTAAAAGAGTGTGTGCTAAAGCAGAGGACCGCCAAAACTTTCAAGGCTCATACCAAATATCAGTGGACCCACCAGCCGAAAAAGGGAAGTGCTAGCCGGGGTGGTAAACTCCATATTATTGTACGGCGCCCCAATATGGAAGGATGCTTTAAGCACACACCTAAACAGATCCTTGCTTGAGAGGGTTCAGAGGAAAGTGGCTCTACGCATAGCCAGTGCATACCGGACCGTATCTACCATGGCAGTGCAAGTGGTGGCAGGTACCATCCCCATCCACCTGCTAGCGGAGGAAAGATATCGTATCTACAATGGCGACAGGGAAAGACTTGAGGCAACCAGGCGAGCCGAGAGAGAGAAGACCTTAGAGAACTGGCAGAAGGAATGGACAAATCCTACAAATACCTCTGGTTCCTGGACCAAAAGTATTATACCAGACGTTGTTAAGTGGTACAAATGTCCCCACAGGAAAACAAAGTATTTCATGACACAGTTTCTAACAGGCCATGGTTGCTTCTTGTCCTACCTGAAAAGGTCCAAGAAAAGAACCACAGATGCGTGTTGTACATGCGGCAAGGAAGATAATCCTCACCATATAATTTTTGATTGCAAAAAGTATGAAAAACAAACAGGACAAAGCTGGAAAATAATAAGGCAATAGCAATAAGCAGAGTTAACATCATTCCACAAATGCTAGAGAGCAAAAAAATGGTAGGCCATAGAGGTTTACATAACTACAATTATTAAAGAAAAGGAAGAATCAGAGCAAAATTAAACTAAGACAGCTTTCGAGGGTTGCCCGCAGAGGGTTTTCCGGGAGCTGTTCGAGAGAAAAATAGGGGTTTTAGTAGGTATGCATGTTCTAACATGAAGTCCTACACTATCACGGGAGGGAAGAACCATACCCGTGATGTGCATAAAGCATTTCCCCTCTTCAAAAAAAAAGTTAGGTTAGGTTAGGTTACCAAAAGATGTATGGAACAAGATGCAATTACTTAAGGAAGAGGTTAGGTTCAATGTGAGTGGGGCGCTCATCCACCCCTCCACTGCGACCACCGTTGGGTCTATTGTGGCTCACCCCTAGGGTTATAAATCGCCATACAAGCCAATCCTCCTTGCGAAGTCAATGGTTATCTGCGGCGAGACCTGTTTAAAGTCATTAGGCGCCAATTTTGGGAAACCAAAAATGCGGTGCCTAGTATTTTCCAGGGCGGAGCAAGAACATAATATGTGTTCTGCAGTCTCGTCTTCCACACTGCAGAAGCGGCAGTCTGAAGTTTGACTCAGACCTATTTTCTTCAGGTGGTATCTTAGACGACAGTGTCCCGTAAGCAGTCCTATAAGAATGCGTAGGTCTTTCCTATCCCACTCGAGAATCTGCTTAGTTATACTTTTCGAGGGTTTGGAGATGAAAGCCTTCGAATGGATTAGTCCTGGGATATAATTCCAGTACATGAGGATTTTCCTCTCTATTGAGCCGGAGATAATATCTTTGGCAGTACTTTTGGTTCAGGTCCTATAAATCTAGACTCTGCTCCTTTTTTGGCAAGAGTGTCGGCTTTTTCGTTACCCACCACTCCGCTATGTCCTGGTGCCCAGAGCAAAGTTACCCTGTTGTTGGAACCAAGACGTTCTAAAGCTTTAATACAGTTCCATACCAACTTTGAATTAAGCCGGTTGGAGCTCAGTGCCTTAAGAGCTGCCTGGCTATCTGATACAATATGTATGTTTTTGTTTACAAGAGGGTGATTTATCAGCTCTCTTGCACACAATTCAATGGCGAAAACCTCTGCCTGAAAGATGGTAGCATATGAGCCGAGGTTTACTGCGATTTCAACCCTCGGTTTGCTACCATACACTCCTGCTCCAACACCTTCTGGAGTTTTGGAGCCATCAGTGTATAGTACGTAGTCCGTCCCAGAGAAAGAGATGATCCCCATTTCCCATTCGTCTCTCTTCGGAAAGAGGACTTTAAAGGACTGTTCTACGTGCGTCTGGGTGGCTAGGATATCTGAGACCATCCCAAGCGTGTGGTGATCTTTAATTTCACGCATCAGGCCCTAGTGGTCCCAGAGCCTCTCCCCTTTTACTTGACTATCAACCGACAGCAGCCTATAGGACACCATCCTGGCCTCCTTCTCCAATAGTAAATGGAGTGGGGTTATATCCAGGATGATCTCCATTGCCGCTGTCGGGGTAGTGGACATTGCCCCCGTAATGGCCACGCAAGCCAGTCGCTGAAGTCCAGACAATCTTGCTCTGGTGGATTTCTGGAGTCCCTTGGACCACCAGGCCACCGAGTCATACGTGATCATTGGTTTTATCACTGTTTGATAAATCCAGTAAATCTGTTTGGGGCTCGTTCCCCAAGATTTGCCGCAGATTCTCCTGAGATTCCACAGGGACGTCCTGGCTTTATTTATTGTTCTTTCCACATGGGCGTTCCCGGTAAGTTTACTATCCAAGATGATCCCCAGATATTTTACCTCCGTCGCAAAGTGAATCGTTTCGCCAGAAAAAATTGGTTGGCGAAGCTTAGTTAGCTTTCTCCTTTTTGTAAAAGGAACAATAACAGTCTTGCGGGGGTTAACAGACAACTGCTCCACCTCACACCTGTTAACCATATTTAGGGCATCCTGAAGGATCTCCGAGATAACCTCTTCAAATTTGCCTCTAACTATTATAACCAGATCGTCTGCGTAGCACTGAAAATCCCCTCCCGCAGAGAGAGGTTGTTCAGAAGGGAGTCAACCTGGAGAGACCACAGGAGGGGAGAAAGAACCCCCCCTGCGGACATCCCCTAGCCGCCCTAAACCTGACCGATTCTACCTGCAGTGAGGACACTATACTTAAAGAAGAAATCAAGGACGACGAGTGAGTAGAGCCATATACAGACAATAGACATACACAAATTCAGAAAAATGGCGGAATGCATGTTTAAAAACACTAAAAACAGAATATGCATGTATACTACAAAAAGTCACCTGGAAGTTAAAACTAAAAGGCAACATGTGGAACGCAAGACATATGTCCTAGTGGTGGAAAGGAAAGGGACAGACTATAAAGAGGTTCTCGGCAAAGTAAAGGAAGCCATAGGAGACAGCGCAGCCAAGGAATGCATACAGGGTGTAAGAAGTACCAAAGAGGGCAACCTGCTTATTACGACACAAAAGGATCTTACCTTAATGGAGGAACTAAAAACTATTATAGAGCAAAACGCAAAATAGGAAAAGTCAGAATGGCTGGCAAAAGAACAGAAACGATCCACATACGGGGTATTGATGCTACCACTAGCACGGAAGAGCTCAATCAATCTTTACATAATGTCCTCAAGGATAAGGCGCAAGACATATCCAAAATTAGCGATGTGAGACCTGCAAGCAACAATACCCTCACAA
Organism: Ophraella communa; assembly: GCA_035357415.1. Lineage (NCBI taxonomy): Eukaryota > Metazoa > Arthropoda > Insecta > Coleoptera > Chrysomelidae > Ophraella > Ophraella communa. Next base: position 21,287,156 of record CM068995.1, read on the forward strand.
CGACCGTGACGCTGGAAGAAGCTGCCAAAACGCTTCTGGATAAAGGCCTTAGAATTGGCTTTGTCAACTGTAACCTAGAAAGACACTTGAAAATACCAAGATGTGTAAAATGCTGGGACTATGATCATTTAGCTGCGGAGTGCAAAGAGGTCGACCGCTCCAAAACTTGTTATAAATGTGGCGAGGAAGGTCACGAATTGAAGAAATGTGAAGGAAAGGACTACTGCCCTCTGTGCTCGGAAGAACACAAAACTGGTAGTTCCAGATGTACACAATTCAGAAGAGCACTGTCACGAGCAAAAAGAACGGTAAGACTACAAAGTCAAAGAGCTAGTCAATACTACTCCGAAAATGAGTAATACGGCAGATAATTGCGATAAAACAAGCTGCGAAAAGAAGGAAACAAAAACAATGAACTTTAAATCACACAAATTCTGTTAATTAAATGTCAATAGGTCAGAAACTGCGATGGATCTGCTATGCGAACAAATAAGAAGACTAGATATACACATTGCTTTATCCCAGGAACCAAATAAAAAATACATCAGAGATTATCTTTTTGTAGATGATCTAGGTGTTGCTGCCATAATAGTCCAGAGCAGAGATATAAACGTGGAAGAATTTGGTTCAGGGGATGGCTTTGTGTGGATAAAAATAAGAAACCTATGTGTTCTCATATCACCAAACTGCTCTATTGACATTTTCGAAAATTTCCTAGAAAATCTTAGCGACTGTATAAACAAGATTAAAAAAAAATCAAATAATCAAATAGAAAAGGCGAACTATTAGCAAACTGGGCCGCTTCACTGGAATTGGAGGTTGTCAACGATGGGGATACTCCAACGTTTAACAGAAAAGAACAAAAAAGTGTTATTGACATAACTTTCGCAAAGCTAAATACTACGAATTATCTGCTAAACTGGAAAGTACTAGCAAACGAGGAAACATTAAGCAATCATAACCTGATTTATTTCGAACTGTCAACTACCACAAGTTACCAAAATGAAAAAGATACGCATATAAGGAAAAGAAAAAAGAAAAATTAATAAGACTCCTTGAAAAAGAACTAAAACGAGTAGACTCAAACCGCGCAGAGGATATTGTGGCCTGTTAACAACTCAAGCATACAAATAACCCAAGAACCCCTATATATTGGTGAAACGAAAAAATTAGTGAGCTACAAAGAACATGCATTAAAGCTAGAATAAAATATAGTAAAGTCAAAACACAAGATGCGCCTGACCAGGAGAAACTACGCCTAGAGCAGGATTACAAATCAGCAAGAAAGATACTTCGAAAGGAGATCATACACTCCAAATATCGTTGCTGGGACCAACTAATTGAATCAGTGGAAGAGGACATTTGGGGTAACGGATATAAAATCGTCACCAAAAGAATCTATAAAAAGAAAAACATCACCCCAAGTCAAGCTGAACAGGATAAGATAGTACGAGAGTTATTTCCTGTTAGAGAATTGGAACTTGATTTCATATTGGTTTCGAGAAATCAGTCGAGTTTAAAAGTTGGTGTATGTATTTTTTATACATATCACATCCGTTGGTTGTTCTTATTTTTCAACTTAAAATACTTAGGGGCAATCAGAAGCTCGTAAAAAAAATATTTTAACTAACTTGTGAATAGAAACATTGGGGCTTAAATTGTCCGGTTTTTTACACTCTTGGCAATGACGAACCATTTCTATCACTAAATTTAACTTAATATTACCTATAATTTCGCCAAAAATCGCCAATATTATTCAGACAAATCGTGCGGTGTTGTCGATTATTGAGCAATTCATTTCTATCATCTAACCGAATAAAATAGTTAAATGGATAAATGGAGAGCAGGCAACATCACAGCACTACAAAATCCAGTCGGCCATATCAAAATGACACATTCGACCAGAAATAGGTAATGTTTAAGCAAGTAAAGTAAAGGTCTATGGGTAGAACCAGTAGCCAATGTGCATCAAGTATTTTCACTCATAAAAAAAATTCTAAATCATATTAAACTGATGTATAAGAAAAACCCACCTTAGCTTACAATAGTCATTATAAGAGAGACTACAAATTAGTAAGTTGGGCTACGAACTAAAGGGGCAGAATCAGGAGGAAGTTCAATTGAGTTAATAAGGTCCCTCTTTAATTTACATATACAGAAACTGATATGAAATATTAGGTACCCAGATAAAACAATAAATGTTAAGCATATTCTGAAGGTATTAGATAATTTATATATTTCCTAAGTCAAGGGACTCTCAATAAGTAATTAATAGATAATATCTCTAACTCTTTTTTTGATAGTTTGCAGCAGATATTGTACACTAAGCTGTAAAAAGAGCATCTACTCCGTTTAATATATACTAATTTTTTTTAGGTCCGTGAAATAAAATAAAGTTTGATTATAAACTGATTTATATAATTCTGAATTGCTTGTCGTCCATATTTTGGCATTTCTATCGATAGCATTTAAGATGGACGACACATAATATTCAATAACTAACAATTGTTAAATATATTTCATTTCTTTTCAACTTGGAGAATGAACAAATTCCAGTCGACTTTATGAGATGACACAGTCAGCCAGAAATAGGTAATGTTTCAGCAAATAAAAAAATTAATAGTTCCATCTCATCTCATATTGGATCTATACTTCCACTATTTTATCTGTAATTTCGTCATCGAAAGAAATTTTGAAGCTTAATTTCAGAATCAGATAGTACTCGATGAGATCTTTAAAATGAGGTATCGCAACACCCCTCATTCCTATTCAAAATCAAGGGGTTGTGTTTGTTAGAGGCTGTGGTTTTTATATAATTAAAATATCAGAAAATATACTTGACGTCGAAAAAAATCGAGGTGTTAAATTTTTGTTGGACTACTTTGTATATTAACTGAATATTTTTGTTATAATCTTTAATGAAATGTTCAATTAACCTTTCTTTATGACTTACAGGCTTAGCCCACTGTTTTCTATCCCTAGTTCTTAAATTACATAAACATGCAAGCCTTTAACAAGAATTTATCGCCCGCCTCTGAAAGGGGTCGTCAAATTTTCAAGAATAAAAACTATAAAGATTAATTTAAACGATATTTCATAGAATTATTACCAATTTTATAGGATTTATGATACTTTTTTGACAATATGTATTTTATACACCTAACATTAGTACGTGAAATGGGCAAGGGTTGGTTGATTTACACATCGTAGAGAGTGCAAAGAAAATTCGAAAATTTCGTTTGTAACATAAATATTAGGTCAGATTAAATAGTCCAATACAAGCTAGAATTTTAAAAGTCGTATTAATTGTACATTGGGATTTTTTAAGTAAAATTATTGACGCAGAATCTGTTAGTTGAAAGCTTTTAAAAAGTAGGGATATTATTTATAATTTGATCGGGCACTGGCAAAACTAATATAAATAAGTATGACAATACTAAATATATTTTTAAGCATAACCAATGTTTTAATATAAAAATGTACAGGGAGTTAAGAAGATCCATTAAGTAAAGAAAAGTTGAAATTTTAAGAGGATAATCTTTCACGTTTAAAGAGGATTATTTGAACAAGTAAATTGCTGGTATAGTATCTTAGTATTCATTAATGTTAATCCTGTAGAATAAAGTTATTATTTAATATAATTACATGATCCACATTAAGGGAAAGTTATAAGTTTTAATAGAAAACTTACTTTTTATCCAAATAAGAAAAGCCTATACTTAGAAGAGAATTATATAAAGCGCTAAAGTACCTACAAGTAGATGATAAGCTCAAAGGATTGGTAAAAATGATATTAAATAAAAAAGTAAGTAAATGGGGTCAGAAAATCTAGAGGTAAAGACAGGGTGACCCTTTATCACCAGTATTATTCAACATCAGTGCACGGCTCTCGCACTCAAAACTAACTCGGAATCATGGAATCTTCTGATATCATTCATACCACTAGCTCCAAGAATACTCCCTTCCCCTAACCATCCTCTCCACTGCTTCGCTTACCTCCACTATTTTTCTCCTCTCTCAACATTATCTACACCATGTTCTTCCAATACACAGCTTCCCCTAGTTTCCTCTCAAAAATTTTAAAATATGAAGAGCTAAAAATTAAAGATTATAAAATAAGGAATCTAAAATCTTAAGTAATCCCCAGGCCCAACCAGCAAATACTAACCAGACTACCTGAAAAGCACACCAGCAAATAACCGAATGTTAACATATTACAAAATACTGCCATCCTCTCCACCGCACAAATCATTAGGAGCACTCTGTAAATTCTTAGTGTACCCTAAGGGATATGGATCCACCTTATTCAAAATAACCCAGATTGTTTTTCCTATCAACAGAATGTAACGAAGTTACTAAAATTTCGTGCCTTTCCGTATATTCCATCAAATCCGCACGGTATTACTTATTAAGTTTCGACCGTTCATTTATTTATATTTTTAAAAGTTTTTGTAACACCGATAAGACTTCGCTAATTAGTCACTTGCTGAAATGATGATACCGTATGATTTTAAAATTTAAAATATTTTTTAATGTATCTCCGTTATTAATGGACCGATTTTTATAATTCTTTTTGGTATCGACTCCTTATCAGTCTTCTGGAGACTCAGAAGACGTACATAAACCATTGCGAGAGATTAGGAGAAGAGGACGGCCTCGCAAGTCAGATACACAGTCGCCCACTATTATTTCTGACGCCTCATCGAGACGACCTCGACGTCAGAGGGGGAGGCTGTAGCGGTCATATACTTATGCGACGCAATGTACCCCTGTTTAGCTCGCAACCATCAGTACACGGAGGACACCTCATCGCCCCGCGCATAGATGGCGCGCAATAAGGACGCGAGTGCTACACCGACAGAGATCTGACTAGATCCTATACCTTCAGACGACAGCAGGGGTAGAAGCAAGCAAAGCCACTGCATCCGATTTGGACCTAGCGCCACGGTTACGTGATAAAACTGCTTATTGTTTCTTAAAATACTTTTTTATATTTTGCACTTATAAAAACCTTCATTATAAAACGCATTTGCGTATCGTAATATAACTTTTACGCACGCAAATTTTTGTTTTAAATGGTTGGCGACATGAGTGAAGTATCTAAAGGCAAGACTATTGACAATGACATTTGTGGCTAATAGCAATTTATTAATTTTATATTGTTCTTTAAAAAAGTATTTGTGAATATCAATATCATCTTTTAGTTATATAATATATTATTAATGGTATATTATTCATTTTAAAATATTTTAAAACATTAACATTAGATAATTTAAATGTCACAACTGTCAAATTTTATAAATTACACAGTGCTGCCGACATACTTTTTAAAATAAAAATTTTCGTAATTACATAAAAGTAAAAAATTAATTTAAAAAATGGTAAAAAGGGCAAAATATAAAAAATATTATAAACAACTTATTTCATATGGCTGTTGTGACACTCGTTCTTTAAAAAACTCATCGCTTCGCGATTCGTTTTTTAAACTTGAACTCGTGTCATAACAGAATTCCATATGAAATGCGTTGTTTAATATACTATTTCTTTTACTTTTAGTTTTTATTTAGTTTTAAATGTTATTGTAATTTGTTTTTTTTTGTTAATAAATATATTAACCCGTTACAATTGGCGCTCAACGTAAAGCCTATAGAAGCTAGACGAGAAGATTTGTGAATATAAATTTTCTGAAAATTCGATCAAAACATTCGCAGATTCCTGCTTTGTTTTGTCAATTTTAAGAAATTTTCAAGATTTATACAGAGCTTCGAAAGACTGCGATAGAACTTTCGCCATATTTTGGCTTGCTGTTTTGCCTTGTCTTTCATTTTTGGTAGTCGCATACCTGCTTTACTGTCAAGGTATTCGCAATACTGCTCTACCCTAAAATTTAGACGACGCTCATTTGGCTTTGTTCAGTCCGTCTTTACAGAGTAACTGCATAACCATTCCTCGACGAAGTCAGAGACTACGGAGCATGATGTCCATTGCTTTCAATGAGGAACAGTTTCGACAACTGCTGGAGAAGATCTCCGATACGAACGCCACGACGACGACGTCCAACACAGGCAGTTTCAGCCGCTGCACCGCAAGATTCAGTGGCGAAAGATGTCACGACACCGTCGACACATTCATAACTACCATCTCAATATATAAAGAGATTGAGAAAATAAGTGACGCCGACGCACTTAAAGGTTTACCCCTACTTCTCACCAACAACGCCTCACTATGGTGGCGCGGGGTAGAAAACCAAGCGACCAACTGGGATGATGCCACGCGACTAATAAGAGATGCATTCTCGCCCGCTAAACCAGCCTATCAAGTGTATCTCGACATATTTGATCAACGCCAAGAGTCTAACATTCCAATCGACGATTTCATATGTAAAAAGAGAGCACTGTTGGCACAGTTACCACCAAACCGTCACGACGAGAGGTCAAAACTCGACATGGTTTACTGATTGCTGGCAATCCATATTCGTAAACAAATCCCAAGAGACTCGATTCGCTCTTTCGACCACTTACTGGAACAAGCCAGGAAAATCGAAAATATTCAACTGGAGGAAACAGCAACAGTGTAACGAAACCCAGCGCGAGTAAGAAGCCGAGATGCGCCTACTGCCATTTTAGAGGGCATTCAATAAACGAATGCCGAAAACGCCAAGCCGCAAAAGAAAATAGCGCAGAGACCCATCACAAACAGGAACCGGTGAAAATCTCCTGTTACGGATGCGGCAAACAAGGGTATTTCCGAAACAACTGCCCTGATTGTTCAAAAAAATCTCGCCCCGATGTGTCAACCCATTCGGTCCACTTCTACAGCCTGAATACGCTAACCGAGCTCACAACCCAAGTACCTACCATTCAAGTGAAGATAAATGGGGTTAACGGCCTTGATCATATAGATACAGCTGCCAGAACGAGCGTAGCTAGCGCATCCTTGTACGAATATTTGAAACAACAACAGACTTGCGTCTTTAAAACGCAGCTAGTAGACGTCACACTCGCAGACGGGCGTTGTACACCCAAAGAAGTGCTGTGTACTACGACCCAAATCGATATCGGTGATCGCACATTCCCGATAAATTTTGTAATACTACCCGACGCAGAGGACAACCGCACCTTGTTAGGCATCGACTTCCTCGAAAAAGCCGCCTTAATTCTGAACCTTCCTCAACGGGCATGGTATTTCGCCGACAAACCCAATAAGATATTCAACTTCCTCGATGTACAACGGGGTAAGACACCCGAATACATCAGAAATAACCATCCACGACGGGAAGCACTGCCTGATAGCACCAAAAGTACAATGCTTGCAGTGAATATCGAGGAGGGGCAAGAATCGCCATTTCTGGAATTCTTCGCTTCACCGTTGCCGATGGAGCATGAATCCCTCATCACCGAGTCTGATGACGTTGGCACACTAATAGAGATTCGCACGCCACCACGACCGACTTATGCACTTGACGACGACGACGACCAGTATTCACCTGGTGCGATCTACGATATTTTTAAGGACTCCCTACCGTCTACTTGGTCACCACCGAAAAGGCGGGATCCCAGAAAACGACGTAGACTGGAATTAAACCACTGATGAGATTATCCTTTTTCCTTGCTCAACACCATCATGGGTGGTATACTGGTGGTGCACCCTTCCTAAGTTCTCCCCCCGTCATGGGTAGCAAACCGACGGGTTTTGCCCCTCTACGCGATAGCGGTCGCGAGTTGTGTTACTATTCCGTTACATTTTTATAACTTGTTAAGATTTTTCTCTATATGCGCCGCTTACCTGTCATCCTTTCCCCACTCAACACCATCATGGGTGGCAAACTGGTGGTGCCCCTTTTCCTAAGTTCACCTCATCATGGGTGGTACACTGATGAGATTATCCTTTTCCTCGCTCAACACCATCATGGGTGGTATACTGGTGGTGCACCCTTCCTAAGTTTCCCCCCGTCAAGGGTAATAAACTGACGGGTTTTACCCCTCTACGCAATAGCGGTCGCGCTTTGTTTCACTATTCCGTTATATTTTTCATATTTTAATTGGATAATTTAAAAACAATTTGGTTACTCTGGAGATCTCCGCTTTGATTGATATACTTGTGTGTTGGTGTGCTGAAGCTTGAGTTTTACCGCTTTTACCGCTTTTTACCGCTTTTACCGCTTTTCACCGCTTTTATAACCGTAGCTAGTTCACAGTTTTCCGCTTTCCGTAGTAGACGGCTGACTACCGTCGATTTATATCGCATTTTCATGTAAGGCATGGTAAACGTAATAATTTTGATTTTCTTTTAGCATTTGCCGAAACCGTTTAACTGCATGCCTAAACAGCCTGCACTTAGTTGTGATTTACCGTAAAATATATAGTTTTGTTTGTTTTCATTTATTTTCCTGTACTCCTGAATATGTGTTGCTGGCAAGTTAGCCTTGTAATAAAAAGTAAGTACAAGATCCTAAACCGAAAATGTATTAACCGTAATTTATTATGAAAAATTATTTTTGTAGTTACCGAAATTATGTACATTTATAAGTCATTTGTGACGATACGAATAGAATTAGAAATTATTGATTTCTCTTAGTATTTTGTTGCTAGTTAAACTAGTATAATCAGCTTTTGTTTAGTTTCTGAAAATTTTTTTTTTGTACCAGTAGTTAATTGCTTTTATTTTGTACCAGTCTAAATCTACACAAATCCGAATGAGATATTTATTAAATATAACGATATATTAAAAGTTGTATTGTACATCATGATATATACCGGATGTCTGTAAATTTTAATTTATTTCGCTTATGGATATATTTGATTGTTTTATATGATTACCGTATTTTTTTTGTTTAACCGAAATTGTTTCTTTGTGGAAATTGGTACACTGTCCAAAATATGTTTTATTTTTTTATTTATTCAAACTATATCTATTGGGTTTATCCTGACCGCTTTTTTTATTGTTAACAAATTAAATTTTGTGATACACCGCAATGGTTTGTTAATATATTGTTTGATTGTTTTATATGATTACCGTATCTCTCTTGTTTAACCGAAATTGTTTCTTTGTGGAAATTGGCACTGTCCAAAATATGTTTCATTTTTTTTATTTATTCAAACTGTATTCTGACCGCTTTTTCGACTGTTAACAAATTATATTTTGTGATACACCGCAGTGGTTGGTTAATATATTGTTTTGTTAAGTACCGTCCGTGTTTTATTTATTTCTGGGCTGAACACAATTACCCATTTTGTCTCCACTGTCTAAAGGCTACCTGTCGCATGTGGGCCCTCAACCACTTAAATCCTGAGGGTGGCGCCCGAGATAATATAAACTTTACTAGTTGGAAGACCGTCCCGATCAAAGTTCCGTCCGAACAAGGTAAGTTTGGATCTATCTAGGAAAGCGCCATTACAAGAACAATCAGTCTGTGAGGTAAATAAATAATGATTTAAATCAAAGAGTCATATTATAAACCACAATGTTATATTTTTACATGCATTATAATTCAGAAATACTGAAATAGAAAAGACTTCAAGTCTTGATGGTCTCCTGGCTTCATGAAGTGTCAGATAATTCACAGCTTTTAATAAACATTTCAAGTTCTAAAGACTAGGTATATTTATTGTCATAATGATGTAAATATGACAATTTCATAGTTTACCTTTTATTAACTTGAGAATAAGTTATTTATATAACATTTCTAATTTAGGGGAGATTGCTGTTTTATTGCTGGTTGGATTTTCAGGGAATGAAGATAAGAGATGTAAGATATGAGATCCTCTTCAGGGCTGGGGTGGCGTTGTTTATTGAGTGGAAGTCGTATGGCCCTTGGTGAGATATTTGGGGAAATTGTGGTTTATGGTAACGTGATTGGGAGATAATGGCTCGAAGTGACAGATGAGTGTCTGTTGGGTGGAATTATAAGAATTTGCGAGTAACAGGCTTAAATTTTGCGGTGGATTGGACTTCCTGGGGATTCGGGTACAGAGCTGTGGGTGCATTGCTCCCTTCCTGTCAGCCGTTCGTTAAGTGTTATAGACAAGATAACAATAAAAGAAATAACTTTTTAGAGATGGTTTTAATATCGGTCGCCAACACGTTTTCTATTGGAATGTAATTCAGTATCCGTTGGGGCATATAGCCCAGGAAGTAGTTGTTTTTTTTGATAGAAAACCTTCAAGCTTGGTATAGAAACTGTTAATTTTACTTACCCTGGGTGCAGGTGGAAACAATTTGTTGTTTTTTTTATTTTTTTGGCAACCTCAGAAAACCTATAACCTGACAGCACCGGGTAGTTAGCAAGGTTCTAACGGGGTAGTTCGAGGAATTATACAATATTACTCGCTGCAGTTACCCGGGTTTTGTAGGAAAAAATGATAGATATTTTGTTGTATTACCTGAAGACGGGAGGTTGCGGGGTTGGCCCCAGTTTTGTGTGTCAGCGAATCGCTAGGGGAGATATGTCGAGGAATACTTCGTATTCCTCGGGAAGGGTAATTCGTGGGTTGCTTGGAGTAGGCATAGAGGTAGATATAGCGTTTTCCTTTTTGGTTTTTTGGAGCGACGGTTGATTTGCCAAGGTAGTTTTAGAGTATTTTTTTGGCTAGTGTGTTGTCGGAAACTAGGATGCGCTGAACATAGCGCAATTGTACAATTTTTAATCGGTCAAGTACTGGAGTGATGTTGGTGTTTTCGTAGACTACTTTGCTGGGTGTGAAACGGTTTTGATATTTGCAATATCTAAGAATGGCTCGTTTACAAGATTGGATTGTGCTGGTTATGCTGGTGGAGGCGGTGCTGTATAGAATAGCTTTGTAGTCTACAGTGGGCGAATGAAAGTTTTGTAGGTGTGCAGTAGAGTGAAGGGGTGGGTTTTCCTTCCAATGCTCTGACGAGATTGACTTGTTTTCCAGAGTGGACTTTACGTATCATCGGCATAAAGCTGAATGTTAGTGGGAAGGTTCCGAGGAGTGGGAACGTCGTGGGTGTAGATAAGGTAGGGTAATCGAGTAAGGTTGGATCCTTGGGGACTTATGTTTCTGATTAGGAGGCCTGTCTGAGCAGCAAAGTTATTTTGAAAAAGTGGGTTATTTGGAGATATAACGTCATTTTGGCTATTCTTAAAGATTTCGGCTTTTTCCCAATTGTCTGGATTTGTTGACCTCGGATGGACAAATGTAAGGTGGTTTTTTCTTATTGTCCATGAGGGCGTTAGATTTATACCAAAACAAGTTTACCTGTCTGTAGTCCAGACCAGCAGTGGAATTTCTCCTCTGTGTTTGCTTGAAATTGTCAATTTCAACCCTGACCAGTGCATTCAATCTGTTCCACCGTGTATTGACATTGGGGTCTCTTGTATGAAGAAAAAAACGATAAATTTGTCATTTCCGACGGATTTTTTGGACAATAAAGTTTGGTAGGGCTTGGTGGTCATATCTGGGGGTAGTGAATGGGACGGCGGTGCTTTGTGCATCGATTATTAGGGTTGCAAGTCTTGGGTTTGCCTGTCAATATTATCGGTGGATTGACAATTCTGATTTTCGGGAAGAGATGTAGAAATGTGGTATTGGAAACGGTTGCCAATCGGTTTTTTTGAAATTTAGAAAAGTGTATGTTGTTCGTCTTTGTGGCCTTGATCGCCAAAAAAGGGGCAGAGCCTTGTCTACATTTCTGCAGACTAATGTAAGTTGGGTTTTTTGGAGTTGGGTTATTGGGTTACCCTCGGGTTTGAATTTAGGGAGATTTAGCTGATGGCTGCAACTCCCGAGAATTGGCGGATTTTGGAGTCGAGCTCCGCATACCCGATTGGGGAGGTTCTGTTTCACTTCAACGTGCGGATGTGGTTGTTAAGGATTTCGTATATATTTAGGAAAGTATAGAGAGATTTTTCATTGGCCAGGGTGTTTGAGATTGAACGGATGATGTTGAAGGTTTTGAGTAGTTTTGTGGGTTTTGGTTGTTGTGTTGGTTTGGTAGTGGTTTGTGTGTCAGGTTTTCGTGCGTTTGGGGTTTTTAAGTTTTTTGTTGTGTGGTTGGTGGGTTCTTGGGCTTCGGTGGAAATGGTTTGGTGGGTGCTACTCTGAAGGAGCGCTTGTTGTTGAGATTGTTGTGGTTCTTTATGGTGTAGAAATGAAAATGGGGTTTTTACCCGTAGGCATTGTAAACACTCGAATTTTAATATTTATGCGATTCTCACAACTCGATATCGATTACTTAGCCTCGCTGTTTGAAAAAATATGGCGGTGTGACTCCAAACTCCATCAGGGACCATAAATCGCTCGACAAGCTCCCAACGCAAGATACAATATAGCACTGTTCTGCATAATTCTAGTTTATAAAGCTGCTGTAACTACGTAGCATAAAAACTTTTTATCACTGTAATAATAGACGAAACAACTGTATCAACACAGTTTTAAAGGAGAATGGAGAAAACAGTTTTTAAAATGTAAATTTTCTTATAGAGAATATGGAGAAAAGGACAAAACCAAAGGCTAATAATATTACACAAACAATACAAAATTTACCTAAATTTTAATGGGAATATTTTATCAAGAGATAAAATTTGACCCTTTCATAGTAGACGTTAACCAACATAAGTTGAAATGTATGCTATTAGTAATAGTAGAATTAAAATTGAATTTCACCCATTTGTTTAATGGATAAAAATAATTTTATAAGTATATTAAAAATTGAAAAATTTAATTAAAAATTCAGTAATTATTTTCTGTACCGTAAGTACAAGCCTATAGATTATGCACACGCAGGGTTGCCTATATTTCTTCTGGTGTAGCTATTAGAATGTCAGGTATAAACAAATATTTTGGTCCTCTGCATTTTTAATTAATCTAATTAATTATAGTCTGACAGAATATGTGTATGTGGAATAACAATAATAGACAAAACTACAAAGACAAACTGGTGGATTGACGATATTAAGTCAGAAATAAAAATAAAATAGAGTCTGACACAAATATCTTAAGAATAGAATATTACTTATGACCAGTATAAGTAAAGTAAAGAACTAAAGTCAAAGAACCTAATAAGCAAAACCAAAAACATGGCAATCAAAAGATATGTTTTTATGTAGTGAAATTATTTAGAAAACACAAACAAATTGAATGTGGCAGTTTATTAATTTAAGATATCCCGTCCACCCTCTGCAAAAAAGTGTGATGTATACTTCCTTGAGATTAGGAAATCATGCTTATTTTCATTAACAATCAAGTGAAATAAATATTGGCCCGTGAGAGAAACGACAGATTCAATTGTTTATTGCAATGGAAATTGCCTTTTGCAATTATAGTTTCATGTATGCCGCGACAAAAACGTTAGCTTATGAAAAATATTCATCGCAAAATGATCGGTATTCGTGCACTCTGCGAATTAAGAGTTGGCACACATCCTTAAAAGTGTTACAAATTATATTGCTACTGAATCATATTTTTATGTACACCCTTTTGCAAGTGGTTATTTTTTTGGCTAAAGTGCACAGATGTCGAAGGTTCTATCGCGCCTTAGTATATTGACACCTCTATATACCATACCTGTAACTATTTGAAGGGTAATAATATTTTCACATATACCCTTGATATTCTATGTTTTGCCACACAATATAATCGGCATGCGTTGTTCAAAGTTCCTACTAGGTGGCATACGTTGAAAAAAAGGTCAAATTTTTTATTCCCTTTGCCATAACGATTTTTATTAATTCTACATACAGTATCCGCCAAAATAAACAGTACCGAAAATAAAAATAAAAATTAATTTTTAATTTCTGTAATGCAAGTCTTCAAAATGTTCACCATTTCGACGCAAACAAGCTTCATATCGATTTAGTAATAGCGTTTTCTTTTGAGATTAGTAGAAAGTGAACTGAGTGCGCCCTCGGTGCGCACTGAAATTGCTCTTGCACTACCCCAGTTTTTACTGTGCACTGGCAACGGACGTTTTCAGAGCGAACTGCGTGTTTTTGACATTTCAAAAGAATGCATTTGATATAGTGCACTTTTCTGGTTATTATTAGTACTTGAAAATTTTTTCTGAAATTACAGAAGGCGAATATAAGTTGAAGGAGAACTTAAGGTATAGAGCGGTTTTGATTCTCTCTTTTCTTCATATTCTTCTGAAGATGAATATGAGATTACAGGCGTACTAAAATAAAATAAGTACAATAAAGAAACGTCTTATACATTCTGCACAAAGACCTATTTACCTCCTCCATAATTACCAATTTCATCTTGAACTTGATCGTTGAATGCTTGAACCTAACCTATTCGTATGGTCCTGTTCTGTAAATTTGTTGTACCATGGTATTGCCCTGAGTCGAATAGTCAGAGCAGTTTTTGGTGCCCTCAGGTCACATCGAGAGCGAGCAGTCTGTTCAAAAGAACATGCGTGACAGATTGCTCTCCCTAATGACATTTCAATAGAACACACAACTCGCTCTCAGTGTGCACTCAGTGCGTTGTTCTGGTCTCAAAAGAAAACGCAATAAACATATTTATAAAAAGTGGTTGATGGAACTGTAGTTTCGGTAATATTCGCCGGCAGATTTTCCGAATAAAATATTTTTTCCTTTATTATGCCCCAAATGTATGCGTCAAGTGGTGTCAGATCAGGTGAATGAGAAGGATATTCGAAGTCTGTTCCCCGAGAAAATATTCTATTATCGAAATGCTGACGGAGTAAATCTAAGGTGCGCACAGCTGTATGGCTCGTTGCACCATCTTGTTGGAACCATTGTGTGCGAAACTGTAGATTTCGTGCACGGCAAAAGTTATTTAGATCTCTTACAATAGGTATAATAATTTTCTCTGTATAACGTTCTTGGTTGACAGTAAGTGGATTCTAATTATCATCTTCAACAAAATAAGGACCAATCATTCCATTACCAGATACCGCGCAACAAACGGTAATTCAAAGACCGTGGAGTGGTTTCTCTACAATGTCATCAGGACGATCAAATCCAAGGAATCTGGTTGTTTGTCTATTAATATAGGCGCTAAGATAAACGTGACTCTCGTCTGAAAACCATATGTTTGTCAAAAATTCGGGATCTTCATAAACTAAACTCAACATGCGACCACAGTAAATTTCTCTTGCACGTTTATCCGCAGCATTTAGTCGTTGTCCAACTTGAATACGGTATGGATAACCACCAATTGGTTTGAACATGCGACGTAAAGACGTTTCACTAATGTTGAGTTTACATGCAGTTCTTACAAGACTTCTTTGAGGTGATTGCACAACTTGGTTAAAAACACGTACATCATTTTCGTTAGTGCATACTGTTTTCGACGACCTGAACCTTTACGTTGACACACTACACTACTAGTGCGACGAAATTTTTTAACAACAGCTAACGTCACACTTTTACTAGGAGCTGCTTTATTAAATTTTTGTTGATATTTTATTGATACCTGTTCTAAGCTTGGACCATCATTACGACCTTTTCCGTATGAACGAAAATAATGCTCTACCAAAAACAATTTTTCTTCCGTTGTTAGAACCATTTTTAAATCAAATTTAACTGCAGCGTACTATTAATATATTAACTAATGACAATTAAGTCAAATATGACAAATTCATATTACATAAACAACTCCACAGCACTCTCTGGTTCGGTACTGTTTATTTTGGCAGATACCGTATTAATATGATTTCCTTGAATGACATATAATTCGCATGAGTTATAACGACGATTCCCACAGAAACCGATGAGTAGCAGTTCTCACAGGATGGTAATCGGATGACGCCTTATCAGCATGAGAACGTTTACTTTTTACTTCTTGTTTCACTTTTTAGTCAGTCAGTAATTAGAATTGTAACTATTAACATCAAACGTAAATATAAATTGTAATTTTCAAATTAAATAAAAGTTTTTAAAAATAAAGTTTAAAGTTTGTATTTTAAAAGTGGCGCAGTCAGTAGGATACTTGGAATCTAAACGTATCGAACGCGTAGATTTTCGTTTTAACGATTGACTGAGTATCAGAACTTACGGACCTAGAAACTTTGTGCAAGTGGAAGTTAGAGTGGCTCCTACAACTTCAGGATCCCAGTGTATCACACCAAAGCAGCCATAGCAACAAAGAGGACCCGTTGACGAAAATTGGAACGAAAATTGTCCAATTTTGCAGAGATATTCATCTGAGGACAAAAATTGCCGAATTGGAGTGTGTCTCTATAGGAATGCTTGAATTTATCTTCATTTTACTACTGTAAGTACAATTTTATGTCTGAAGTTGACGAATTATCAAAAATCTTTAAAAATTTAAATATTGAACTTTCAACTGACTCGCAATATTTAAATAGAAGTTTGGTAAACAAAGTTATAAATAATACTAATTTAATTAAGGCCGAATTTAAACCAGAATACCTTAATTGCGTGCCGACATTTGACGGCAATCCTAATGAATTAAATAGGTATTTAAGTGTTTGTAAATCATTAATTGATACATTTTACAAATTCGATACACCAAATGTTTTTCAAAATGTATATTTAATAAATTGTCTAATTTCTAAACTCACTGGTAATGCAAAATTAGTAGTAAATATACCAAATGTAAAAACACTTGGGACGACTTAAAAGATGTTTTAACTAGAAATTTTGCTGACCAGAGAGATGAAACTTGTCTTAATAGGGATTTAGTAATGATGAGACAACAAATCAATGAAAAACCACAACAATTCTATGACACGAAATTAATAATGAATCAAAAAATTTAAAGAAAAGTTTATATAATAATGTAGCTTTAACAACTTTCTTATCAGGCCTTAAAGAACCGTTAGGCACCACCATTAGGTGTATGAAACCAAATAATTTAGCCGAAGACTTACAATATGTTCTAAAAGAAGATAATGTAAATACTTTCAAAACTTTACTCAAAGAAATATCGTAAAACAACCACAAAGCGGTAAACCTTTTGTATCACACCAAATATTTTCGACCCTACTTATACGGCAGAAAATTCACGATTATTTGTGACCATAAGCCACTTCAATGGCTTTTCTCTCTTAAAGATCCCAATTCCAAACTCATTAGATGGCGAATAAAACTAGATGAATTTGATTATAAAATAGTATACAAAAGCGGAAAACTTAATACGAATGCCGATGCGTTATCTAGAATAGAAATAAATACTAAAGAAACTAATCAAATATTAAACGACAAACATTTTTGGAAAGATGTTGATAATATTTTAAATCCCAATTCACCCTCACAACGAAGCCTCCATACTCTTTCACCCATATCCGTAGAAAACCAACTAAAAATCGCGACAACAAATGTAATACAAGACGAAAACAATGACCTAGATACCTTATCTCTTATAGTAAACCTCGACACTGACCTAGACAATTTAAATGAAACGACAATGAACTCGAATAATAACACAGTTAATTCTGCATTACAGCAAAATAACGAAAATACACTTGTAGATGAAACTGAATCTATTACAGTACATTCTAATAACGAAGAAAACCCCGTAATAGGAATTCCCATCGCGAATTGTGCAGTTAATATAGGATAAAATCAAATTATAGTCAGTTCTGTATTACATTCTCCGGCAAAACCAAAATTCACAATTCTTTTTGAAAAAAAGAAACGCATGACAATTCAAATATCGGAAAATAATTTAGAACAAGACATCATAAATTTTATAAAAAACTTTACTTCACCCGGTATCCAATATCATATTTATTTCGAAAGTCCTGACTAAAACAAACCATCGTGGAATAGACAAAACGTACCAAAGAATAAAATAAAAATACTTTTGGCCTAACCTTAAGGAATCTATACAAACATTTATAAACGAATGTGAAATATGTCACCAAAGTAAATATGAACGCAATCCCGTCCATATGCAATTAAACATTACTCCAACTGCCTCAAATCCATTCGAAATTATTCATTTAGATTCTTTCACATTGGAACAAAACAAATTTTTAACCATTATCGATAGTTTTTCCAAATACGCACAAGCCTATCATATAAATTCAGCCTCTACTACCGAAGTAGTGGACAACTTGATTAAATTCTTTTCTCATCATGGTATTCCAAAACAAATTATAGTTGACAACGGTACAGAATTCAAAAATTTCCTGTTAACCGAGTTATTAAACCTTCATAAAATCCAATTTCATTTTACCTCACCAAATCATCCCCAATCCAATGGACAAATTGAGAGGTTCCACTCAACCTTAATAGAGCACATAAGACTTCTAAATACTAAAGGGTTTTCGAAGACTCCGATTAAAATGAAGATGTTTATTTATTTATTTATTTATTTATTTATTCAATTTGGGATACAAACAGGCTAGAAGCCCAAAAAAGTATCCACTAACATGGTATAGTTAGATTATAAACATTGATTAATATACAAGAAATGTTCTTAAAAAGTGAAAAGAAAAATGTGTCAGATATAATACAATCCTATGATATGAATATCGTTTTGACAAATTTCTTATAACTATATAAAGAAAAATTAAAAAGGTCCACTTCGTTACAATACTTGTTAAATTCGCAACATATTCTGTTAATAGGTGAATTTACTCCTAGATTTGTATTGAAATGTGATACATGAAATAGAAATCTGCTACGTGTATTTCTTGGTGGTACATACATAGGTATTAGGCCCAA
The DNA here is from genome assembly GCA_035357415.1 of Ophraella communa. Classification (NCBI taxonomy): domain Eukaryota; kingdom Metazoa; phylum Arthropoda; class Insecta; order Coleoptera; family Chrysomelidae; genus Ophraella; species Ophraella communa. The sequence continues at coordinate 21,305,781 of CM068995.1, forward strand.
TAACAGAGATGAGTCATATTTATAATTAATTATTTTATAAAGGAAAATAAGATCACCCATTATTCGGCGTTGCTCCAGAGTTCTGATATTATATTGTTTTTTAAATTCAGTCATATTTGTGGATTGATAGATGTTTGTAACTTTAAAATGTAGAAATCTAACGAAATTATTCTGCAGCCGTTCTAGTCTGATTTTGTATATATTATAACTTGGACTCCAAATAGTGCTAGCGAAATTAAGCCTGCTGTATATAAAAGCATAATATATTGATTTTAAAGCTTGTTCGTTTCTAAAACTCCGACAAGATCTTTTAATAAAGCCCAGCATTCTTGAGCATTTGCTTACTATAAAGTCAATATGTTGACTAAAACTTAGTCTCGTGTCGAAAATTACACCTAAATCCTTCACTTGATTCGTTCTGGCAACTGTGTTGTTGTTAATACAATAATTGAAATTTATTGAATTGAAATTTTTTGTAAAAGTGATACATTGACACTTATTTATGTTTAAATAAAGTTTATTTATGGTGCAATACTCGGTGAAATTGTTGATGTCTTTTTGAATGTTTATACAATCCCGTACTGATTCAACTCTGCCAAATATCTTCATATCGTCTGCGTAATATAAAATATTTGCAGAGCTGAAGCAGCTTCTTGAATCATTAATAAAGATTATGAACCACAACGGTCCCAAGTGCGAACCCTGTGGTACACCAGATGTAACTGAGAAAGGATCACATCTGAAACCATTAACTTCAGCCATCTGAGTTCTATTACATATATATGAAGAAAACCATGTTAACAGATTACCCTGGATGCCAATCTTATCCAATTTTGATATAAGAATGTTATGGTTCACTTTGTCAAACGCCTTGCTGAAATCTGTATACACGGAGTCAACTTGAACTCTAGAATCCATGTTTTCGGTAATGAATTGAGAATATATGGCCAAGTTAGTTTCGATGCTTCTTTTAGAAAAAAAGCCGTGCTGTTCAACTGAAATACTATTCTTTACAGTAGTAAAAACAATATCATAAACTAAACTTTCGAAGATTTTTCCGAAAATACATAATTTACTTATACCTCTGTAATTGTTTACTAAGCTCTTGGCGCCAGCATTCTTATAAATGGGTATTAATATAGCTACCTTCCACGCTCTAGGAAAAATTCCAGTATTTAAAGATTTATTAAAAATTATATGTAAAGGTTTACAAAGGGACTCAACACATTTTTTAATAAAAAATGAAGGATAGCCATCTACACCAGGCCCCTTCCTTTCATCTAAAGTATTAATTTTTGTATTAATAGCTTCGACAGATAGGTAAATATTATCTATTTGATTTACTGCAAGATTATTATTAGGTGAGAAGTAAGTTTGACGACAAGGTTCATAAACAGATCTAAAGAATTTAGAGAAAATTTGACAAACGTTTTCCGGATTAGTACTAAATTCACCATTAAAACTGACCAGAGACGGCAAACTATAGTCGCGACGGGCACTAGACACAAAGCTCCAGAATTTCTTTGGGTTCGTCTTAAGATCATCTTGTGTTTCAGAAATATGTCTTTTAAAATCGGTTAGAATAAGATATTTACTGCGTTTTCTCAATAATTTAAATTCTTCGAAATAGCGTAAGTTATTATATTTTTTCCATTTTTTGTGAGAACATTTTTTATCTTTATCTTTGTTGTATGTATGTTGTATGTTGTATGTTGTATGTTGTATGCAATACTTGCGTATAATCATTCAATTTATTCCTATACCAAATTAAAACCAATAGACATAGTTAACGGACACATTAATAATAATAACGTTTACGATATGGACCAAAATGTTTTTAAACGATTACATTAATAATCATAAAGAAAAAACTAAATTACTGTACTCGAAAATTAATACTGATCTAATTAATCAAAAGAAAAAAATAATTACTAAATTAAATACAAAAAGAGATAAACCTGAAATATTCAAACCCACTCATAAAGTTTATATTAAAAAGCACATTCGTCAGAAACATGCCAACAAATATTCTAAACCGGTAAAATTAAAAAACGTAAATCTTAAAACAAAAACAGTTTCTACTGAACATAAAGATAAGATACATATGGATAACTTGAAACGTCCCCGGAAAATTAATGAACCTAAAGATAACTAAAATTTTTTATTAGTATTATAAGACTAAAATAAGCATTAATAAATTAGAATGTAGTGTTCTCTTTTATTTCAGATTTTCTGGAACTAAAGGACTCCAGGAAAAAGTTAGAATTAGAAACTTAGTTGATAACCCCGGTCTGTTACCATTTAAACTAGGAACCGCTAAGATTGAAATGTACAATCATGCACTAATACATTATTATGATTTGAATCCAATTATTTTAGAAATAAATAAAATACAAATCCAAGCTGAAAAAATTAGAGTTCTTGCTAATCAAAACCATCAAATTGACGATATTATAACACATTATTGTAAATTATTAGATTTTACAGAATATTCGATAAAAAATAAAATAACAGAAATATTTCCTCATCCCCTAAGGACAAAAAGAGGTTTAATTAATGATTTAGGATCAATTTTCAAGTCTATTACTGGAAAATTAGATTCCAATGATGGAGAAAGGTTCGAAACTCTTATCAAAGAATTGCAAAAGAATCAAAATAATTTAGCTAACAAAATAAGAACACAAAATACATTATCAGTCTCACTTATTAATAAATTCGAAAAAACTATTGGACAAATAACAAATAATGAAAAAATCATAGAAACAAAAATAAAATTCATTCAGAATTTATTAAATAAAGAGTCTTATAACGAATATTACTTACATATTAAATCAGCCATAAACATAATAATAAATATGTACGAAATTATTAATTCAGTATTAAATGAGATAGAAAACTCAATAACATTTGCCAAATTACAAGTTATGCACCCAAGTATAATTAAAACCACAGATTTGTTTAATCAGTTAAAAAATTTAGAAAATATTGTTTTAAAAAACGAATTGCCTTTGGAAATCGAATCGAGAAATTAATAAAAATAGATTGTTATTCTTATAATAACAAAATTACTTATATTCTAAACGTTCCTATAACATACCCCAAAAAATTTAATTACTACCATTTATTTTCGGCTCCAATACCAGAAGCAGGTCAGTTTAAAGTAATAATATCCCGAAATAAATATTTAATTACACATAACGTCAACTTCGCATATTCAAGCAAACCTTGCACAAAAACTCTCCCACAGCAATATGTCTGCTCGAGAATAAATTTGCAAGAAGCTACCCAACAGGACCAACCCTGCGAAACAAATCTACTCAATATGAAGAATACCTCCAATTGTCAAAAAACCAGAATTAAAATATCAGATCCACTTTTAAAACAATTAAATAATTTCCATTGGTTGTATACCATTCCAGCTCAAAATACTGTAAACCTTAGATGTCCTAACCAAGAAGAAACTAAATACTTAACTCCTGGCACTTATCTATTAGAAATTCCTCAAGGATGCCAAGTAAAAACTCTTCAAACAACAATTAGTAATCAACAGTTATCTACCCGTTCCAGCCAACCGATATTACTATTAAACTTCGACAATAGTACTCCTCACTCAATCTCAGACAATCTAGATATTCACTTGGAAGACATCGAACTCGACAGTCTACAATCTTTAAGAAATAAATTCATGGAAAATCAACCTCAATTAATTTTCAAAAACATTTCAAAAATACCAAGTGTATGGACCATATTGATTTATGGATTTCTAATCCTGGGTACCTTATTCTGTATCTACAAGAAATGGGCCCAATCCTGTTGGAATCATTGGGTATTCAACTGTATGTTTGTGGCACGAAATAAAAAATGGTGTCAAAATTTGTTCTCTATATCTCACTTGATTTAGTGTAACGGGTCTTCTACGCTCGTTTTCTACGAAGTAAGGGCCCAATAATCCATTACCTGACACTGCGCAACAAATTGTTGCACGGCCACTATGAAGAGGTTTCTGTACGATGATGTCTGGTTATTCAAAACCAAAAAAACGATTTCTCTGTCGATTGATAAATCTATTAAGATGTCACATTCATCTGTATACCACCTATTAGAAAAAATAAGGTTTGTTCATAAACCATTACCAAAACTGAAGCACAATAAACAACTTTTGATTTCTTGTCTTTCTAGTCTAGTGTTGCACAATCGGTATTTTATAGGGAAAACCACCAATCCTTTCAAACATTCTTTGGGTACACGTTTCACTCATATTTATTTTTAGAGATGTTCTGCCAAGACTTCCTTTTGGTGATTCTAACACCTTAAGTTGCTTTTGTTGTCACGGTAACTGGACAACCAGTATAGATTTTGCGAGTTAGAACGCTTCCTGTTCATCAAAATTTTTTAACGACCTTAACCTTATTAGTCGGTACAGGCTTCTGAAACTCCCGAAATTGATTGGCAACTATTAACAAACTAGGTTCATTTGATCGTCCATTCCCGTATGAACGGAAATAATAATCAATAATAAATATCTTTTCTTGCGTTGTAAGCACCATTTCGAAATTTTTTGACACTTTGTAAAAAAACAAAATGTTGAAAAATATCATGACAACTATTGTCATTTGTTTCATATGACGTGATTATATTTCACAGGCTTCCGGATCTCAGTGTCCTTTGGTTAGGCGCATACCGTACTTAGTTTGTTTTTACCTATAATATAAAATAAAAGCCAATTAAAAATCTGTCAGAGGATCACTGGTGTTAAGGAAGGAATAAATACAACATTAATTAGTTTTAAAATTTTATTTTTTTACATATAACCAGAAGTACGTAAAATATATATATTTTTTAAATTTGCCTAACCTAACAGTTAATTACATATATAAACAATTAAATATGTTTTAGTATCCGATTTAATTTCATATAAATTTTTAATGAATTTAATAATTTATTGTTAAGTACATCAAATACTTTTTTACGTTTAATTGCGGATTTTATTCCTAAAACTCCTTTTTTCAGTTCCTTTTTAAGTTAAAAAGTTTCTTCACACATGCTGAAAATGTAGAAGAAGTATATTAGTTGACATTTATAAAAAAAACACGATGTTTATAAAGCTCAAATTAAACAAATTACAAAAAAGCAATTAGCATATAATTAAGTTCTACCAAAATTACCAAATTGAGAGTTCAAACCTATCATTTACCCTCCTGTCACCACGGTAAGAGAGGTAAATACGTAGTTTCTTACAGTCAGGAGGATTTATGATGGGTTCCCAGAACCTATGCAAACATAATTTATTATCCAAATAAACCAATATGAACTTACACACATCGTACAAGTCTAGGGAGAATTTTATAAAGTAAAAAAATTAATAAAAATGCTAGTACAGCATATGGAAAACATATTCAGAGGTGGTACAATTTTAATATGGGTCGGGATAATTATTATCGGTGTCGTTTTTCCAGATCGCTTCCTTATACCTCAGAAGTACTTTTACTTTATTTTACAATCTGTTGTTATTAGTATTATTATTAATAATGATAATACCATTTAACAAAACATATAACAGAAAAAGAGAAAAAATATATACATCTTACCGATGAAATTCAATACATGTGGAAAATTCAGATTCTGGAGATTAAACCACTAATAGATTATTTTACTAATTTTTGCAAAGTATCTTAATTAGATCCTATAATGCTAACAAATGTTTTGTTTATTCAATGTGATAACTGAATACCTTATCTAGCTTCACTGCCTGAGTACTATTCGATACGTAACTTTTAAATAATTGTAGTCAATGGCCTCGAATACCAACGTTTTCCATAAACTCGAATACTAATGTCTGTCAAAAGCCTAAGCTAAACCAATAAACTCACATTAGCACGCTTTGTTTGCATTTTAAGATTTTACTATATTTTTTTTCAAATTAAAAATATCATCTTCCGTAGATTTCATTTTCCTTAAACCAAACTGAGAATGGTCAATTACATTAAATTTATTGGCTCGCTAACGAGAAATTTAAAGTATTTCTATGGTCATCATAATCTTCCATCTCCCAATCTTCTTTCGACATTCGTCATTCTTTTCCTATGTCCAAATATTTAGACAATTTATATGTACTGACCTATTTTCTTATTACCCTTAATGGCTAGAATATTCGATAGTCCTTAGTTTTTACTAACAGATGGGGTATTAATTCGAAATTATTTAAAACAACGTGATATTCCTTGTTTTTCCCCTGTACCCTTCATATGAAATGTGACGCCCACATATGGGCGTCACGCTTCCTTTCGACAATAGTTGAAGAGTATTAATAAATCAACGTGAAGATCATACTTTTTTCTGATGATTGATTTTTATTTGCAACGGCAAAACATTTGTACCCATAGACACTCTAGTATTTATGAATTCTGAATTAATTTTGTTCAATATTAAATATTTATCTGACACAATTCAGAAAAAATGTGCCTAGACATTTCCGATATGCGTAGTAACGGTTGAAACAAATATTAACACATCACAAAAGTGGCCATATTAGATACTAACAAATAAAAATTTTAGTCAATTTCGACAAGAAAAATAAATTGACAAATGTCCCTTATATAAAATTACATTTGAAATATGTCAACGGACGATGATTTAAATGAACAAAATGTTTGAGAAAATTTCATGTCCCGGAAAGTATATATATATATATATATATATATATAAAAGGTAGAAACCTTTGTGATCAACGCTGATCAGTTAGATATAAACTTCAAAAATTTGGTTGGGAATGCAGCGGAAAGGACGTGAAAAATCCATGAAAACAGTACCTTTCAGTACGCTCGCAAATCTTATCTGCATCATCAGGGTTCTACAAATGCGAATTAGTATGAAATTACAAATCTGTAAAAACTGATTTACAATAGTAACTTACACAATTGAGGTTTAAGTCTAGATGTTATTGGAGAAAGTGAAGAACCATTTGATATTATCCAGAAAGCAGCCAATCAAAGTATAAAATATCACAGAAAAATTGAATCAAAATATTGTTTACATTTTAAAAACTTTACTAAGTTAACATATTAAAATTTTGGAAAAGGTTATACTAATTTTTGCGTGTCACAAAATATGTAATTGAATTAGGTAAAATTCTTCTTCTTAATAATTTTAAAAGAGAAGCAATAGTAAAACCTAAATACCACAGCCAAACATGGTAAATTTTACCAAGTGAGACACTATTAATAAACTGAAATGAAAAAGAATGACAAAATGAATTGCAGAAACAATCAAAAGTTAATAAACCATTAATCGTTAGAAAATGGAACGAAATCTTAGAACGATGAGCTCGATTGAACTTAAGGAAATTGTTTATTATTTACTAGATTTGAAGAATCAAGGAATTAAATAATAAAACAGAATTATTCAACATTGATCATAGTGAATGTGAAAAGGATATTTTTAAAGATTTAGAAATTGTAATGGGTAATTGAGAAAAAGAAGATAAGATTAATCCTCTGAAATGGAAGAATTTCACTACTGGGAATGAGATGATTACGTCTAGCGTAAGTAGTAATGAATATAAAACACTCAAATTATTGATATCGGTTTTTTATTCATAGAATTCTTCTCTGAAAGATGAACGCCATTTCAAGAAACAGTCTCTTCCTGTAGTTACAGAAAATAAAACCCAGCATCTGGAAAGTCGATGGGATGCCCTGTGTATTGGAATGCGAGGCTAATGAACATCTATCAGATGTAATCTTATGTCACTTACCTTGTGGAGAGTCAAACGACTCAGAGCTAATTTTTGAGATGTATGACCAATATATGATTGTGTAACCCAGACAAGTAAGTCTATAAATAACATTATTTTATCTAATAAAGGAATTTTATCTTAACTGTAGTATATAATGATTTCAGTATATAAGGAACTTCCTAATGCAATCCTTACATTTATAATTGTTGTGTGAAAAATCTAGACAGTCTAGGCGCAACGCAACGTAAGGAAGAGATACATATGAGAATTCACAAGGTGGCGAATTCTCATATGTATCTCTTCCTTACATTAAGGGCGTTGCGCCTAGACTGTCTAGACTTTTCACACAACAATTGCCAAATATTAGGATTGCATTTAGGAGTTCCTTAATACTGAAATCGTTATATACTACAGTTAAAGATAAAATTCCTTTATTAGATAAAAATAATGTTATTTATAGACTCAGTTGTATGGGTTGTACACAATCATATATTGGTCATACATCTCAAAAATTATCTAGTCGTTTGACTCTCCACAAAAGTGACATAAGGTTACATCCTGATAGATGTTCATTAGCCTCACATTCCAATTCTACGGGGCATCCCATTGACTTTCCAAATGCACAGGTTTTATTTTCTGAAAGTAACTACAGGAAGAGACTGTTTCTTGAAATGGCGTTCATCTTCCAAGAGAAGAATTCTATGAATAAAAAAACCGATATCAATAATTTGAGTGGTTTATATTCATTACTACTTACGCTAGACAGTAATCATCTCATTCTCAGTAGTGAAAATTCTTCCATTTCAGAGGATTAATCTTATCTTCTTTTTCTCAATTACCCCATTACAATTTCTAAATCTTTAAAAATATCCTTTTCACATTCACTATGATCAATGTTGAATAATTCTGTTTTATTATTTAATTCCTTGATTCTTCAAATCTAGTAAATAATATAACAATTTCCTTAAGTTCAATCCGAACTCATCGTTCTAAGATTTCGTTCCATTTTCTAACGATTAATAGGTTTTATTAGCTTTGATTGTTTCACAATTCATTTTGTCATTCTTTTTCATTTCAGTTTATTAATAGTGTCTCACTTGGTAAAATTTACCATGTTTGGCTGTGGTTGTTTAGGTTTTACTATTGCTTCTCTTTTAAAATTATTAAAAGAAGAAGAATTTTAACCTAACCAAATTCAGTTACACATTTTTGTGACACGTGGCAAAGGTAGTACTAACCTTTTCCAAAATTTTAATATGTTAACTTAGTAAAGAAGTTTTTAAAAAATGTAAACAATTTTGATTCAATTTTTCTGTGATATTTTATACTGGCTTGATTGGCTTTTTGCTTTTCTGGATGTAATCAAATGGTTCTTCACTTTCTCCAACTAACATCTAGACTTAAACCTCAATTAGTGTAAGTTACTTATTGTAAATCAGTCTTTACAGATTTGTAATTTCATACTAATTCACATTTGTAGAACCCTGATGATGCAAATAAAGATTTGCGAAAGCTTGGTATACTGAAAAGAGTACTGTTTTCATAGTTTTTCACGTCCTTTCCGCTGCATTCCCAACCAAATTTTGAAGTTTATATATATATATATATATATAATATTATATCGATTCATGCAAAGATACCAAGTTTCCAATTGCATCACTAAGTAATAGTCCAGCTTTGATTTTAACAATAATATCAAAATGAATTTATACAGGATGATTGATTAGTGTGAAAAAGCTTAATAGATTTGTTATATTTACAAAAAATTACTGGTGGTTTGAAACTTGCTTGCCACTTGTCAGCTTAAAGTTGGTGTCTGTCTTTGTTCATATAAAAGTAATCAGTGTCATACATTTATTATAATCATACACGCAGAGTGAAAAACCTACGTGCATGCCAGATTGCTCGTCAGAATAACTTCAGACATACAACTGTCTTAAGAATTCTTCACATGGCGAAGTTAACCTACAAACTTGTATTGGTATTAGACAACGGAGAATCCTCCATATCTTCAGAAAGTTAGCGTTTCAGCAGGTATAATAGGTCACCAAACCATTGGTTCAATTTTTATAGAAGAAAATTTGAAAAAATATTTTTAATATTTTCATTTTGGGGGGAAGTTGTTCCAAAATTGGCCAACTTATTTTCAAATGTAGTATATAGATTACGTAACGTAAACTTTTCATTTATACCAAAACCTAGAAAATCTGGACAGTAAATGGCTAAAGCTCTGAGACCAATCCGTCTCATGTCATTCGTACCAAAGACCCTAGAAAAACTCCCCGATGGACATATTAGAGACGGTATTTTGGCAACAAGACCAATACACTATGATCAATATGCCTATTAAGCAGAAAAATCCACAGGAGAAGAGATTCACCAACTCGTCAGAAGAGCTGAAAATGCGCTAGATAATAAAGAGGTCCTATTGGGGGACATTTTAGGCATAAAAGCTGCAGGTCGATAGACTGTATGCTTGAAAACAGGCTAATAACAACTCTTATGGAGGAAACTGTTGTGGAACCTAGTTATGGATGAAACCATTAGAACCCTACACAAAGCAGGACAGAATAACATAGGATATGCAGATGACCAGGTAATCCTATCCCAAGGTAAATTCAATAAAATAACCAGAGATTGACTACAAATGCCACCCACTAAAGTGCCACGCTGGACATATGAAAAGGAGTTTAATATCAGTTCCTCTAAATCTCAAATAGTAGCTTTCACCAAAAGAAGAAATACGGAACAACTTGGCCCACTTTGGCTTGGTGGAAAGCAATACAATTGTCGGACGAGGTAAAGTACTTGGGAGTTATTCTTGACCCAAAGTTAACTTGGAACCTACACATACAGTATGTTATAAACAAACAGGAGGAATGTTACATTGGTTGCACAAAATCGTAGTTATTCCTAAGGTAACATGCATCTTTAATTTGGTGGCCAAAAATGGAACAAATCTCAGCTAAAACCAAAATGAGGAAAACAGAAAAACTTGCCTGTATAACTGGGGCAATGAGAGCTGTACTTACGGCCGCGTTAGATGCACTACTGGACCTTCTGCCACTACATTACATAATAATAAGCGAAGCAAGGATAGCTTTAATCAGGTTGGAAAGATCACTTGAGCACAAGGTAACTTATGGTAAGGGACACTCAGAAATCAGAAATGTGGAAGATGACATTCTAAAAATGCCAACAGACGACTTAATCATGAAATACAACTTTAATAAGAACTAGAGAATGACAAAACACCTCCTCTAGAGAGAATGCCTTGATCTGGTACACAGAGGGATCAAAGAATGAGCTTGGAACTGAAGCGGGAATATACAGCAAGTCAGGCATGCATCTTCCCACTTAGCAAACACACCTCTGAGTGTGTTGAGTTGCCCCTCTGATCACCAGACCTAACGTGGTTAAATTTTTGTGGAGTAAAGAGTAACGTGTATAATAAAGAAAATAGTGAAATAAAGTGTAAGTTAACATTTTCATTATTTTTTCTTTTACAATAAAATAATAATTCAAGCATGCATTTATGTGTATTTGATAACATTTCACCCTGTATTTATTCAATTATATCCCAAGTATTAGAAGTTGTTGAACATAGTTTGTCAATGTCTCAGCAATTTTTATAATTTCGTAATTTAAGAGCAGAATTAATTTTATTGAAGTGATTTAGGCTCTATATGGAAGAATGCAATAGATTTTTTGCCAAGTGAACTAAAAGTGGTGGTAGCGTTTAAACTGCAGGTGAGCAGGATTGCTGTGTGTGTTTTTTAATAATACAAATGATCTTATTTAACTTTAATGAATGCTCTAAAGTGGCACGAAACATGAATAGTAATATTCCAGATTTGGAAGAGTTTAGGACACATTATCTATACATAAAAATGTTGATTTAGTTATTAATTTTAATAAAAAAGTATTTTCATAAATAAATAACAATAGTAGGTTTTACCATCTTAAGAAAAATATTAATTTTATTTCCTCTTGAACTTCAAAAAATTTTTTCGCGTGTCAAAGAATACCAAGTTAAGTACGCTCAACAGAACAACTTTTTTATTAAAATTGAAATATGAAATAAATAATTTTAGATAAGCCTATACCGCAGTTATCTGTGTTACTTTCTCTCGACTCTTTTCGTGACCATTATTTTCGGGGAGACCATTAAACTTCATCAAGTATTTTAATCTGAAAAATTCGTAGAAAGTCTGTCGGAATTGTCTTGACATCGTACAATAGAGAATGAAGTTGATTCCCGAGTTTGTCAACGCCAATATGTCCAATAAATCACCTGAAACAAAAAATAATTATTGAAAAAAGTTAAAATACGGAATAAAGAAATGTGTCTCTGATGGATCAGATCAGATTGTAGATTGTAGATAGATTTTCTGGGAAGGGGATGTTACAGCATGTGCAAGCCCCAAGAACGGAAGCCTATGTGGCTTATTGTGATCCCCAGATGGCTCAGCATTTAGTCAAACAGGCCTAGTCCCCTAATGAGGGTCGTTAGGTCTTTGACCAGTCGTTTGCAGGGAAAGGCACTCATCGGTACTTCAGTCCCAGAGAAGTTGAGTCTGCGAACAGTGAGTGCAGGGCACTCAGAGATTATCTGGAATACTGTTTTATTATCCTCCCCACACATTCTGCATAGGATTGTTGACTAAGATACCCCTATTCGATTTAGGTGAAAGCGAAAAGGAGTGAAGCCGGTTATGAGGCCAACTATCTTTCTGAGCTCCTTGCGGTTTAGCCTAAGTAACTCATCAGTGAGCCTGGCGTTAGGTTGAGCCACCATGCGTTTACTGTGAGCGTGTCTTTCAAGTTAAGCCCATCTTCTGGCAGTTTGTTTCCATATCCACTCAATGATGGTCTTGCTTAAGGTAGCCTTGGGAATGCCAACTGCCGGCTCAGGTCCCACTAAGGGTGTTTGAGAGCCCTTCCTGGCGAGCGCGTCAGCGTTTTCATTCCCCTCGATGCCTTTGTGTCCTGGCACCTACTCAAAAGTAACCCTGTTGTGTTTTGCCAGTTCACAGAGAGTTTTTTCACAATCCTGTACCACCCTTAATGAGATGACAGGAGCAGTGAGTGCTTGATCGACGCTTGGCTGTAAGAGAGGATGCGGACGTGTACTCCTCTGAGTCCCCTCCGTATGCTTTCCGAAGCACTTGAGTCAATCGCTAATATTTCTGCCTGGAATACTGAGTTGTATTACTCTAGTGGATTATAAAGTTTCCACCTGGGTTTTTTCCCTTATACACCAGCACCAGTTCCAGTTTTCATTTTGGACCCGTCAGTGTACCAAATATGGTCGCTGGAACAACAAGCTGCAACCCTTTGCCCCATGAACGACACAGATGTCCTGTAGCTATGGGGTTTAGAGGGAGTTTTGGGCATAACATCAGCCACCCTTTCAAGCAGTGGTTCGTGCATTATGTTTATTATCTTGGTGTGGCCTTGATGGGGCGATTCCCGCCAGAACCCATTTTATTCAAGCCTATGGGAGGCCATAACTACCTCTCCTTTAATTAAGATATCCAGAGGGGGCAAGCCCAACAGAATCTCCATGGCTGCACTTGGAGTACTATGCATTGCTCCAGTGATGGTTAGATAGACCAGGCGCTAAACACCTGGTCTATCTAACCATATAACCCTATAAAATTAACAAAAGAAAATACGGCTGGTAGTTATCACAGGCATATTTCTATTATCAATTTTTTTGGTTATTTTATTTAAAAAAGAAACTTTTTTGATAAAAAATTCAAGTTAATTTAGCAGATTCTCGAGAATAAATAAGAAATTTGGGAAATATGATCCTGCTTTGCAGGTTATAAATAATCCCAGTTCCCCCAGGAGATATGTACCCTGTCGTATTTACTTATTAATAGGAAACTTAAGGAAACCTCAACTGTTCCAAAAACAAATACAGCTTGTCTATTTTCTTTCGTATGCAGTATATATTAACAATAAACTGCTCATTGATTTCTTCGGCGAACTAGCAGTAAAATGGAATGTCTTATTTTCTTATAGAAGGATATTTAAAGGGGGAAATGTATTACGGCAATTTTACTTTAGAAAAAATTGCATTATACTAAATAGAAGGCAGTTTTATTGGGTACCGTTAAAAAGCATTTCGTAAGAACTTTCAGATAAGGCATCACAAGAATTTTGTTTAAAGCAATTTTTTATAGTTTTTTGGGTTCCTAAGATGTTGCAAAGTTGTTTTCAAATCGTCACCCTGTAAAAATTAAATTCATTTTAATTACGCCAAAAACGTACATGTGCATTGGGAAGTCAAGTTCAACATTCAATTAATCGTAAAGTTATCTGCCTTCAGAAATTAGTACTCACTTAGATCCCAATGATTTTATAGGTGAATCCGACAACAACACCATAATATTATGAACTTGGCTTCCAATTTTTTTAAAGTATTGATAACTAAGAATATAAGTGATAAGATAATGAGTGAAGTGTATTATTTATTCCGAAATAAATTAAGTATTTATGGTTAAGCTATAAAGTAAGCACTTTTTGGTTTTAAATCATTATCCATATATGCTTGTACATTTGAAATGTGAAAAAGTATTGACCATGTGTTATCTAATTTTTTTATACGTTTTCTATATATTGTTACTTTTGAATGTTATTTTAATTCATTATTTTATTATATTAGTTTATTTATTTAATAAAATTCAATTATTATTTTTTATTTTATTTATTTATTAGAATTTTCTATCCATGACCGAAATACTTTAGATAGAGTTCATTAAATATTCTGGCAATCAAACTTACACTTCAATTAAAAAAAATTCCTGAGATGCTTAGGGCCAGTTGCATAAATTCTTGTCAAAGCTCTATTACTTAACAATAAGTTAACTCTATGTTATTTTGAAAAATGTTACCCCTGATGTGCGTATTTGAATTATTAAGAATAATTTGATTAGTAAACGAGAGATGTAAAAATAAATTCTTAGGCTACGTTGTCACATTTCTTAGAGTGAATAATTTGACTAGACTTTGGAAAGACGAAAATTTTGTTTCTTAATTTATACAGACTTCCTAACTTATGCTTTGTTACTGAATTAACATATTGATATTTAAAGAGATATTTTTTTATTATATTAACGGTTTATTGGTTTTGATCTTATGGGTAAAGACAGTTCATAAAAATTACAGGTAACCATTAAAACAAAAAACTTTAATAATTACTAAATATTTAATTTGAATAGCGAAAACAAACCTCTTACATTTTTATTTTTAATACTGTTTTTTAATTTCCTATCTATTTATTATAGTAGTTTATATTTTTTATTCAATTGAAAACATATTAAAAAATTAAAATCAAAATCACATATTAACATCAAAACTAGAGAATTATTTATCTATTTTGGCATTAAGTCCATTTATTTATAAATATCAAGGTTCGTTTTTTTATAATCATATTAAATAAAATGAACCCTAACTATGCGGTTTAAGTGAAAAATTATTTACAACGCAGCGTCGACTTCTCTAAAATCAATAAATATAAAATTCTGGCTCAAGCGCTATCGTTGCACATACACATGTCAAAAGTTAACAACATGTTAGTTAAAAGAGCTTTGACAAGCGTTAATGCAACCGACCCTAATATTTTTGAATGATTTAGTATGCTACTGCGAATTAAACATGGGCATTAATCTTAGGATTACAATCAGTTCAATTATAATATTGAAGTAAAACTAATATTTATTTTTTTTTTTTTTAATATTGAATGTATGTTAAAGTGAAATGTGTTAAGAAATTCCTTATATACAATGTTTGTATGTATGTATGAGTTAGGGGAAATAATTACACTACGACCTATAGGATCTATTGTGTCCCTATACAATGTTTAGTCTATGCAGTTTTACAACACAATAATTACGTTGAAAAAGTATCTAATAGAATTTTTATATTTTGCACTTATAAAAATCTTCATTATAAAACGCATTTGCGTATCGTAATGTAACTTTTACGCACGCACATTTTTGTTTTAAATGGTTGGCAACATGAGTGAAGTATCTAATGACAAGATTATTGACAAAGACATTTGTGGTTAATAGCAATATATTAATTTTATATTGTTCTTTAAAAAAGTATTTGTGAATATGAATATCATCTTTTACATATATAATATATTATTATTGATGTATTAGTGATTTTAAAATGTTTGAAAACATTAACATTTCATAATTTAAATGTCAAATCTGTCAAATTTTATAAATTACACAGTGCTACCGACATACTTTTTAAAATAAAAATTTTCGTAATTACATAAAAATAATAAATTAATTTAAAAAATTAATAAAATGGCAAAATATAAAAAATATTATAAACAACTTATTTCATAGGGCTGTTGTGACACTCGTTCTTTAAAAAACTCATCGCTTCGCCATTCGTTTTTTAAAGTTGAACTCGTGTCATAGCAGAATTCCATATGAAATGCGTTGTTTAATATACTATTAAATAACAAAAGGAGTGCAAAAGGTGTAACTCTTGATGGAAATTAAAATATAAATATACCTCTTCACCCACACGATTAACTCAAATCAATTGAATCAATTATTATAATGACTTATTACTATTTTTCTTGGTGCGTTGTGCCATAGCATCACCTATACAGGGTGTCCCATATCGACCTTCACCTAGAAGTTTATGGGAACGGACAATACTAGAGGGATGAAATTTACAGGGGTTTTCGATACTTCTAAATTCAACTAAAATATTTTTAAATTTATAGCACTTCCGGTTATACCGGAAATTGACACCAATTGACATTAACTATTTTAAATATAATACTACATTTTTTCTTTTTATGTAAGGTACCAGGTACCTAAAATTTACAGTTTTAGAGAAATTTAAGTTTTTTTTTAAAGAAATGCCAAAAAGACGATTAATTAAATGTTAATTATTTCAATTAACTAATTGATAAAATTTAAAAATTATTATATGGCGGAAATTAGGTTTTTTTGTATAAAAAAATAATAAAAGTTATTTGTATTTAGTTGTGTTTAGTGTTTATTGTAACAAATTTATTAAAAATGACAAAGAATGTATTTCATTTTATGTTTTGCAATAAACTAAAATCAACAATAATAAAGGAAGGAAATCCAAATTACAATTTTGGTACCCAAAAAAACCTCATTTCCGCCATATTTTACAAACGCAGTAAAATTGATATAGGAAAGTAAATACAAACTTACCTTATTTTTATTGTACTAACCCTTAGTACGTGAAAGTCCATCTTATTAAAAACAGTAAATAATCAATCTGACGATGCTAATTTTATAGCGAAACGGCCGTCATTGCATTTAAAACGTAGTTTACGAATAAATAGTGAAAGTTTAATTCAACCTTTTAGTTGTTTTCTGTTCTTTTTACCTTATTTTTCTATGAGGATAAATATAAAAATATAGAAAATGGGAATTGCAATTTAAAAAAATAGAAGAAATCGTCGTTTTCTCAAGTTAAAATTTAACTCAACGGTGTAACCACCCTGTATAATTAATATCTTATTTTAACACTATAACTTATTATTTAGGCCCTTAGGTGCAAAACGATGTAATAATTTTTAAATTTTATCAATTAGTTAATCATTGTTCTGTGTTTTCTGATAGTATACTTTGCATATATGCTAATATCTAGCTGTATGCCAAATTACTTTCACCTGGAAGTGGGTTAAGACTTTTGGCCTGTAAGCCAAGGTATTTATTAGTCAAAAGCGTCTCATCATGTGTCTCAAATTCAGCGTGATTATCTTATATATATTTTAAGTTATGAAGGGGTCAAAAGAGGCCCCAATGGGTTCTTGGTACACACGATGCTACTGGCTAGTTGTTTTTTGTGGCACTTGGCTTGACAAGCTACTTCGTATCTAGATAAACCAAGGATTTTCACTTTTAGCCCTTTTATTTGTTGGCTACAATAATTTGACACGAAATTAAAAAATAAGAGCACTTTAACAGAAATCCAGAACAGTAAAACACTAAACGCTGAATTAAACTTTCACTATTAGCAAAATACGTTTTTAGTTGTGTACTGTTCTTAATAAGATGTACTTTTACATAGTAAGGGTTAGTACAATAAATTACTTTAACAGAAATTGGATTTTTCTTACTAAACTAATTTAATCTTAAAAGGCTGCGACAGATTAGTTTAATTCGACGAATTATTTTAAGCACACATAAAAGTCACTTATGCATATGGAACTTTTAAAAGGATGTAAATAATATTATCCCGTTAAAAAGCAATAATCCTTGCGACACAATTTTGCTGAATCTAATTATTAAACTTGTCAAAAGATTTCACACTTTGCCAAGTTAAATTGCGAATTTAACTGCATGGGAAAATTATTCCATTATAAGTTATTACATTTTGAGATAAATTAAAATAATAGGATTTTTTAACAAATTTTTCTCATGATTAAAATAAATGCAGTATCCGCCAAAAATACCAAAAATAAAAATTAATTTTTAATTTCTGTAATGTATGTGTTCAAAATGTTCACCATTTCGACGCAAACAAGCTTCATAAACATATTTATAAAAAGTGGTTGATGGAACTGCCGAAAAATATTTTGTATTCATTCCCGTAGTTCGGCAATATTCGCCGACGGATTTTCCGAATGAAATATTTTTTCTTTCATTATGCCTTAAATGTATGCGTCAGGTGGCGTCAGATCAGGTGAATGAGAATAATATTCGAAGTCTGTTCCCTGAGAAATTAGTCTATTATCGAAATGTTGACGGAGTAAGTCTAAGGTGCGCACAGCGGTATGGCTCGTTACACCTGTTGTGAATGTGGATGGTGGATTCACGGTTATTTAGATTTGAAGAAATCAATAAAAATACTGTAAATTTTAGTTTGACAAGATGATAAATTTTTTTGACAATATCGAACTTTTTTGACACCGAAAAAAACAAAACAATAAAAAATAATCGTTGGACTTTACTGGTTCTTCAACATACTCCCGGCCAAGTCCGGCGAAATAACAAATCAAAACAAGATTTATTCGTAGCGCCTAGGTTTCTTGATTTCTCTTCTGCATCTTGTAAACGTACTCGACGAAGTAGAGGTATCAGTAGAGGTTGGCAAATCTGCTGGATTTGAAATACCTGCTACATGATTCCATTTATTTACATCAGCTTATTTTCTTATTTCTTCAACTATATTGCTTACAAATGTGTTCCACTTAGATCTGATTTTTATCCATGTAAGAACAATCTTGGAATCACTCCAAAAATAACTATCAGCGGTTGCAAGAACTTTACTTTTTGTACTGATTGGTAAAGTCTACAAGCAATTAAAGCTGACAATAACTCAAGACGTGGTAAAGTGATATGCCTTATGGGTGAAACTCTTGATTTCGAAAGCAAAAGATTGATATATACTTCATCTTTAATCTGAGCTCTTATGAATATACATGCAGCATGTTTTTGTACTGTCTTTCCACCATAGAAATCTAAGAACATCTCTGTCTCTTTCAGCAACACTAATCATCAAAAAGGCTTTTTTTGTATCAGAAAACACTCCTATTAACCCAGCCTAAATTTAACCAAAATCTCGGGTATTAATTCTATAAAGTTGGGACCCTTTTCCAAACTTTTATTAAGTGAGTTTCCATTATAATCAAGTGCGGACGCATCAAAAACTGGCCTCACTTTAGTAGTGTTACTAGACTCTTTAATCACGACATGATGAGGAATATAGTGAACTAAATTTTCCGAGCTACTGGGTTTCACCTCCTCAATTATGCCCAAATTTTCCCATTCAAGAAAAACTTTGTCATAAACGTCAAATATTTCTAAACTTTCTAGCTTTTTTGTAGTCGAAATAAGCCTATTTTTCGCTTGCTGTCTATTATTTACCAACTTGGGTTTATTTTCTAGCCAAGGGAGACATACTTCATATCGACCGTCCTCTTTTCTCACCACAGACTCTCTAAACTTTTTAATTGTTTTTGCTTCAATTTCGTCTTTACTTTTGATGGAAATGGGATCTTTAATGCCTATTGTTTCCATGTTCCTTAAGTCCGAAATTTCAAGATCATTGAAGCAGCAAAAAATTTCTAGTTTTGACGAATGTTTCTGTGAACCCATTATGGTCCACCCAAAATTAGTTTCTATCGCAGTAAGATTTTCAATAGTTTTGACTGTACCTGTGATCAATTTCCCATAGACATCTGCCCCCAGTAACAAGCTAACTTCAGATATTTTATATTGGGAGTCAGAAATGTGAATGCCTTGATTGCGCATTGTATTTAAAATTTTTGAGTTTTCTAAACGTGGAATAAAATTGCAAATCTTATTTTGCTCTAACACAGAAATTTTTGTCTCAAAAGTTCCGTCTAAATTTTGAATGGAAATGTCATAAACTCCATGCATTTTTGGAACAAGTTGAGCACCACCAAATAAGCTTTGAACGATATCCTCATCACGAACTTTAGGTAATTTTAGATTTTTAGCGCAACTAGATAAAATATATGACCTTTGAGATGCAGAATCAAGAATGGCCCTTACTATTTTTGATACACCACTATGTACAATTTTGACTGCGATAGTTTGCATCAGCGTGCCACCAGGATTGCTTATTATGACGCTCTCTTGATTTTCCTTAGTTTCAGATTTATTTTCAGTGTTTTTTCTTGTAAAAAGCTCTGGGCAAAGTAAAGCATAATGTTTTTTGCTACAAACTACGCATTTGACAAAGTTTTTGCATTTTCGTATGTTGTGAAAAGGTTTTAAGCAACCATAACAAACTTTTTTGTTAGAAACTATTTCTTTTCTCTGATCAAACGACATACTTTGAGCTTTAATGCAATCCTGACTGCTGTGCCATGTGGAATTACAAAATATACAAGGTTTCTTACCATTCTCTGCAGTATCTTTTGAACTGGTCAATATTGTGGCAGCTGTTGGCAAATTTTGCTCACTTGACCTTGTTTTATTACCATTCTGCATTCTGCTACTTGCTCCACCTTGGTCTGCTCTTGATGTTGTGGCTGTTGACTGCTTTTGTAATGAGAAACTGGTTCTGGCAAGCTTCATTCTTTCTTCACTTTCCACTTCACCTTTCAGGAATTCTAATAAAATGTTCAAATAGTTTTTAGTGGTAGAAGTGTCATCAAAATGTTTTAAACCCTGATTTGTGTTTCTGTTCCGTTCCCAAGCTCTCATAATGTCTTCCGGTAAAGCGGACTCTACTAGCGGATACAACATTGCAGAGTATTTGTCTGTAGTCACTCCTAAGGTCTCTAAATTGCGTAATTGTGACTCCAAACTGTCATATAATAAAGCAAGTGACATTGTCGATTTGCCCGTAGCTTGCTTAAGGACTAAATTTAATAGCTCCCAGACATAAACCTCAATAAGAAATTCATCTCGGCCAAAAATAATAGTCTACCTTGTTTCTGTATCCAATAATTTTTTCCCTAAAAACCTCTACTAATACCATTTCCTCTTCTATTTCGGTTGTACTGGAGCCTTCGGTGATCTGCATTTCCCAAATTTTTTTAATCCAAGTTGAAAATGCGGGTTGATTTGTCTTCCAGAACCTTGAGGAAACGCATAATGATTTCTTTGGAGACAGTGGGGTCCTTCAATTCCTGATCCAACTTTTTACCAACATTGTCGAACATCTGATGGAGTATTTCCCTTTCCTTCTTCAAAATTGTCACGGTCGCCATGTTGTGAATGTGGATTCACGGTTATTTAGATTTGAAGAAATCAATGAAAATACTGTAAATTTTAGTTTGACTAGATGATACATTTTTTTGACAATATCGAACTTTTTTGACATCGACAAAAAACAAAACAATAAAAAATAATCGTTGGACTTTACTGGTTCTTCAACAGCACCATCTTGTTGGAACCATTGTGTGCGAAACTGTAGATTTCGTGCACGGCAAAAGTTATTTAGATATCTCACAAAAGGTATAATAATTTTCTTTCTATAACGTTCTTGGTTGACAGTAAGTGGATTCTGATTATCATCTTCAACGAAATGACTAATCATTCCACTACCAGATACCGCGCACGAAACGATAACTCGAAGACTGTGAAGTGGTTTCTTTACAATGACATCAGGACGTTCAAAGCCAAGGAATCTGGTAGTTTGTCGATTAATACAGCCGCTAAGATGAACGTGACTCTTGTCTGAAAACCATATGTTTTTCAAAAATTCGGGATCTTCGTAAATTAAACTCAACATGCGACCACAGTAAATTTCTCTTGCATGTTTGTCCGCAGCATTTAGTCGCTGTCCAACTTGAATACGGTACGGATAACCACCAATTGATTTGAACATGCGACGTAAAGACGTTTCTCTAATGTTGAGTTTACATGCAGTCCTTACAAGACTTATTTGAGGTGATTGCACAACTTGGTTAAAAACAGGTCCTTCATTTTCGTTACTGCATACTGTTTTTCGACGACCTAAAGAACCTTTACGTTGACACAATACACTACCAGTGCTACGAAGTTTTTCAACAACAGCTAACATCACACTTTTACTAGGAGCTGCTTTATTAAATTGTTGTTGATATTTTATTGACACCTGTTCTAAGCTTGGACCATCACTATGATCTTTTCCGTATGAACGAAAATAATTTTCTACCAAAAACACTTTTTCTTCCATTGGTAGAACCATTTTTAAATCAAATTTAACTGCAGCGTACTATTAATATATCAACCAATGACAATTTAGTCAAATATGACAAATCCATATTACATAAACAACTCCACAGCACTCTCTGTTTCGATACTGTTTATTTTGGCGGATACCGTACTATAGATAGTAAGTAAACATATACGATTTACTTTTTAAGAACCAAGTTGGCTCTACAGAAAATTGTAGAGGCTATTTATTTATTAGTATGTACTATGTACTACTTTTTATTTAATCTCGTCAGCCTATGAGTTTGTTGTTATTGTTATATATATAAATAATATACATAGTGATGTCATATGTCATGTAATTTTATTTTAAATTTACAATAAAGCTTGTCACGTACTCATCATTTCAAAAGAAATGTCTGAAAGTATCAGTTCTAAAACCTTTATGTGATCGATCTGGGTACAGCACATGGAAGTTCAAAATGCGCATATATCTCATGCATGAAAATGTATGGAAATTTATATATGGTTGCCCTATAGGAGATACAACAAATGATGCTAGCAAGAAAATAAAAGATTTGAAGGCGTTTACCAAAATATGGCTTAATTTAGAAGGTAATGCATTATTGACTTTAGTTAAAAGGTGCAATACAAGAAAGGAAGTTCGGGATATTTTGGCTAATCATTATGAAGATAAAGCATTAGGTCTGCAGAGTAAACTGCATTGTTTAAGACTAAGTTATTTTGATTCCATGGAAGAAATAATGGAAACATCTCAGCAGTTAGCAGTTTAAAGAACTCCAACATAAATATCACTTCTGATGTGGTAATATCAAAACTTTTGAATGATATAACATCGACGAATCAGCTATCGCTGCGACCACAGGGACAAGTAGGAAAGGCAAAAAGAAGGTCATATGTTATGGATGTAAAAAACCTGGTCACTATAAATCAAATGTGGAAATGCTAGAAATGTAGAACATTGTATTGTTTCTGCATTAACTGCTAATTTTAGTGGTTTTGATTATTATGTCAACCTTGGAGCTTCAGCTCACATGAAAAGAATTTTTACAAGACTGTTCGAAAGAAAATCCTGTTATCCTGATAATTACTGTGGCCAATAATGAAAAACTTGTAACTGCTGGTTCAGGTACAGTGCAGGTTTATGATTTTTATCCCAGCATAAACAGAATGTTAGATGTTCTTTATGTTCTTAGGTTAAATACAAATCTAATTCCTGTTTCAAAATCTGTAGAAAAGGGTCTTACAGTAGTTTTTAGTTCACAAGGTGGTTTCTTTTATACAAAAGTTTTATTATCGGCTTCTTCACAGAATGTTATGTATAAATTAAACATTAATCAAGTTTCAGATATACAAGCGTATTCAGTTGCAGAGAGCAGGGCAAACGAAGATATTTGGCATTCAAGACTGGGACATTTGTGTCGTTATGGTATGCATCTTTTAAAGAATTAAATGTCAAAAGGCATTAATTTCACAAAGTCAAGTAAAAAGGTTTGTGAAATTTTTCTCAAAGGAAAACATCACAGGTTATCTTTCAAGAAAATTAAAAGTGAAAGAGCTGCTAAACCATTGGAGTTGATTCACTCAGATAGTTGTGAACCTTTTCGTGTAAATTACAGGGTGGTCCAGAATTATGTACATTAATTTCTAGAGCTGATAGAACATCACAAAATAAGGGTACTTCTTCATGTATACTTTTTTTCTAAACCGAATAATAAGGGAGATTTAGCCCTTTAAAGGGGTTAATTAAAAATCATATAATTTTAAATAACAACCAAGCAGTTTTAATTACAAAGTTCAAACTTGGGAATCAATTATAAGGCATAAGAATAATTAATTTTATAATATAATCCACCCCACCCAACTTTTATGTAGGGGAGTTTTGGGGATTAGGTACGGTTTTTTAATTTGTTTTTACGCCATATTTTTTTAATATTTAAAAATTTAAAAAACATATTTAAAATTAAAATTCCTTAGACGTTTTTACGCAAAAAAGGTCCTCTTGTAACAATTCGCTAGATATTACCGTTTTCTATTTATTTAAATTCAAAGGTCTGCATAAACACCACTTCATCAAAAAATGTTTTCAATAAAATTAGTAGTATTAGAATTGACACTTTTTTTAATAAAAATAATTGTTATTGGTGTTTATCCTTCATTTTTTATAATTTTTGTCTTAATTATGGCGAAGTATTGAAATTCTGAAATTATAGACGTGCTTTTCCTGCTTGTGTAGTACATATATTTCTTGAGTTTAAATAAATCGAAAAGGGTAATATCTAGCGAATTGTTACAAGAGGATCTTTTTTGCGTAAAAATGTCTAAGAAATTTAAATTTTAAAATTTATTTAAATATTAAAAAAATTTGGCGTAAAAACCCTCACCTACCCCCCAAAACTACCCTACATGAAAGTTGGGTGGGGTGGATTATATTATAAAATTAATTATTCTTATGCCTTATAATTGATTCCCAAGTTTAAACTTTGTAATCAAAACTGCTTGGTTGTTATTTAAAAAAATATGATTTTTAATTAACCCCTTTAAAGGGCTAAATCTCCCTTATTATTCGGTTTTGAAAAAAGTATACATGAAGAAGTACCCTTATTTTTTGATGTTCTAGCAGCTCTATAAATTAATGTACATAATTTTGGACCACCCTGTATTTTATTTTTATTTGTTGATGATTATATTCGAACAGTTTTTGTTTTTTGTATTCCGTCAAAGGACAAAGTAAAATCTATTTTCAGGGATTTTTAATTAAAAGTAGAAAGGAAAACAGGTAATAAGAAAATAGTAGCAATAGTAGCAATAAAACTCGAAGTCAACCCACAGTATATTGGATGGATAACCTCTACAATTTAAAATAAGGTAATAACTGTTTGCACTGATAATGGGTCAGAATATGTAAATAAAGAGCTTCTTAAGAATTAAGAAATTAAACATCAAAAAACGGTGCCTTATACACCAGAACAAAGTGGCGTTGCTGAACGTAAAAATCGTTCTGTTGCAGAAAAAACACGTTGTATGATTTTAGAAGCTAAAAAAACTATAAAGAGCAAATAAAAGTCTTACTACATCTGTGAGGTACTACAGTAAAATAAATAATGAACCAACCCTATACATGTGGATCATTTACTTGCATCTTGTTTTGTTTAGGTTCGGGTTTATATGAAATGATAGGTATTTTAATGGACACAAACTTAAAATGGGATTTTCACATAAACCATATAAAAAAATTACAATTTCTACTGTATAAGTTCAAACATAAAAAATGTATACTCACTAGATATCGTAGGACTTTATTATGCACTATTAGCCTAGCCAATGCCTATATAGTATTTTAATTCATATACCTACCACCAAAAGAAATTGTTAGATATTTTTAAAGATTATTTTATCTAACCTTATAAATACTCTTCAGATTAATTATTTAGGAAATGCAAAACATTTGATTTGCAGCAATTATATTTATCTATGCTTCTTTATGCTTCTATAATATATTTATTACATCATGATCAAAAAGTAACTTAACTTTACATAAATATGGAACTAGAAACAAGATTATTCTCATATCTATCCCTCAAAATTTAGTCTACTTGTCTTAAAATTACAAATATTGTTATTCTTTTCAAAAGAGAACTGAAAGAATTTCTTAGGGAGCAAAGTAGAATGTTTTCTTTTAATACTAACCTAAAGTCTGAGACTCTTGAATGTGTCAGACTGCAGAAAATGATCTCAAAGGATCCTAAACAAACAATGCGCGTTCTAAAGAAATATTACAGAAGAAAAACCACTAATGTAATAGAAACCATCGAAGGGTTACTTAGGGTACACTTTCCAGGTTCAGTATATATTCCATCTCCGCAGGAATCTCCTGGATCGTCGGTAATGAGCTTCCAGGAAAGAGTGTAATGTGGCGCTAATAGTGATGCTTTTGCGAAGACAAAATGGGCAGTAAAAACAACACTCCTAAACATATTACTCTAAACAGCAGTGTATGTTTATATAAAGGTTATATCAGTTATTTAGAGCAAGTCTTGCTCTAGGATACATCCCCCATACCTAGAGACGTAATACAGCCACATTTATACCAAACCCTGGAAAATCTATGACAGGAAACGGGTAAAGCTCTGAGGCCAATCAGTCCCATGTCATTCGTACTAAAGACTGGAAAAATTTCTCGGTATACATATTAGGGAAGGTACTTTGGCAACAAGACCAATACACCTACATCAATATGCCTACAAAGCAGGCGAATCGACAGAGATAGCATTACACCAACTCAAAAAAAGCTGAAAATTCGTTGGACAATAAAAAGTTCCTATTGGTGCTCCTTTTAGACAAAAAAGGAGCGTTTGATAACACCTCCTATAGATCAATAGCCAAGACAGCGAGACGAAACGGAATCGATGCTACAAGCTTCAGGTTGATAGACTGTATGCTTAAAAATAGGTTAATAGAAACAACTCTCATGGGGGAAACAATGGTAGTTTCTGCAATCAGGGGATGCCCACAGGGAAAGTATCATTCCTACTGATGTGATAAGGGGTTGTGAATGAAATCATTAGGACCCTACACAAAGAAGGACACAATACCATAGGATACGCAAATGACCTGATAATCCTATCCCAAGGTAAATTCAATAATATAACCAGAGATCACATAAATGGTAGCTTTCACCAAAAGAAGAAATAGGAAACAACTTGGACTACTTTGGCTTCGGGGAAAGCAATCAAATTGTCGGATGAGGTAAAGTACCTTGGAGTTATGCTTGACCCAAAGTTAACCCGGAACCGACTCATAAAGCATATTATAACTAAAGTTAAAGCTAATAGTTGCTAATCGTACATTGTAACACTACTTGGGGAATCAGACCAGAAGTGTTACATTGGCGGTACAAAATGTTGGTTATTCCTAAGGTAACATATGCATCTTTTGTTTGGTGGCAAATGTAGAACAAATCTCCGTTAAGACCAAAATAAGCCAGATTCAAAGACTTACTTATATTAGAATAACTGAGGCAATGAGAAGAACACCTACGGCAGCGTAAGAAACACCACTGACACATAGAAATCAAAAAAGTGGAAGATAACATTTTAAAAATGGCAAAAGACCATATGTTAACGAAACTTTAACAGGAATTTCAAAATTGTCATTAAAGATCGAAAGCTACTAGAGAAGGACAAAACACCACATACGAAGGTAGCTTTTCACTTAACAAACACACCTATGTGTTTCAAGCAGAAGTCTATGCTGTACTTGCTTGTGCAAGAGAGAGAATAATATGAGAGCTTACAAGAGAAGGCAATGAAAAAAATGACGAACTAGCCAGACGAGGATCGTCAACTCCACTTAACGGACCCGAACCGGCCGTAGGTATTCTAAAATGCTCTATCAGGTTATGGTCAAAAGGGTGAGTTAGAAAGAAACAAAATAATTTACTGGATGAACACGCCCAGATAAATATATGGGAGAAAATTCATAAATGAACCATCTGAAAAAGTAGCAAAATAACTGCTCATAATGAACATGAATAAACACTAGAAAACACGCGCATAAATTAGGGCTTTATAACGGAGAACTTACTTGCAGATGGTGTAAAAAGGAAACCGAAACAGCCCTACAAATTTTACGCTAATCTATGGGAAACCCCAAATGACTCCAGGAGACTTCTACCACCAACCAGCAAAGAATCTATATGAACTCATACATATACTGAATAGGTTGTAGTTAAATACAGGAGAATCCACAATAAGCCCAAGCGGCTGAGCTGGGACCCGTGCACTGACGGCTCCTAGGGAAAAACCTATACATTCGGGCATTATTTGTACAAATTAATTTGCATTTTTATTGGCTTACTAGTGTCTTATCATCACCTTTACCTACAATTTGTTTTAATAAAGGTTTAGATTATTTAAATTGATTGTACTAACCCTTACTTTTTGGAAGTCCATCTTATTAAGGATAATAAAAAACTCTTCGTTTTTAAATCAACTTCCACGTTTAATTAAAAAATTAGGTTTTTAATCACAATGACAGATACACAATTTAAAATTGTTATTGAACAAATAAATAGTGGAAGTTTTATAATCATAACACAAATATATTAATTTATTGTAAAGATCAGCATGATATAGTTTTTTCCTGGTTTTTCTATATCATTGCACAGTTATACTGATCTCAGAGGAAAGTACATCCAGGATAATTCCTTAGAGCTAATAACATCTAGGCTTTAATATTGTTATGTCTAATTACTTCCATACTAAGTCTAGCCTTAAAACTACCTCATCAACATTAGGTACCTAGCTACAAACAAACAAAATGTAACTTCAATATGTCAATCTGACGATGCAAATTCTAGCGAAACGGCTGTCATTGTGATTAAAAACCTATATTTTTAAATTAAACATGGAAGCTGAGTTAAAAACGAAGAATTTTATATTATTCTTAGAAAGATGGACTTCCAAAATGTAAGGGTTAGTACAATAAATTTATCATGAATTTTGTGCTTTTGTAATTTGATTTGAATTAAAAGTTAATATTTGTGTAATTATTTTGAACTGTTGTATTACTATTTGTTGTACTACCGACACATGTGTAATCGGCGAACTTCGTTGTAATTGTTTGTATTTGTATTATTTTGGTGAATTATTGTTGATATTTCATATCTCGCCAAAAACATACATATGAAATTGGCCAAGTTCAATATTACGGCGGATTCATATCTATAAAAGTATTGAAATCTAAATCCTCGCCAAGTTCAGAAGGCAACTTTTTAACATTACAATTTAGGCATATGAAGCAAATCAGAAGGTAATTTTATAATCGATTGAACCTTAAACTCTGACTTTGTAAGTAAAGTGATACACATTCGGAATTTAAAAACGTCCACGATGAAATTGATAGTAAATTTAATTTTAGTTATTTTGTCACCACGACTACTTGAACCATGCAGCTGAAAATTACTTCCGCAGTTGCATTTCAAACGCGTGGGAGAAACTGCTACCGGCAAAACAGACCTGAGAATACCAGTTATTATAATAAAACGCTTAGTTTAAAATGTTTTTTCGTTTTCTGAACAATCTTCTTACAATAAGCCTAGCTTAATTAAGGACTAGTCAACAAAACTACATTATCCGAATTAATTCACTTTAAATTCATTATAATTTTAAAACCATTTTACTTAATATTTATTTTATATCAAGTAGCAATGTTAATTTCATTTAATTATTAATGACATAATTTTTAGAGAAGAAATAACATTTTCATTTTCGAGCTAATTTTATTTGAATTCTACGTTTTAATGGCTACTTTACCATTGAAACGATCGGTTATACAGGGTGATTGATTAGTGTGAGGAAGCTCAGTAGATCTGTTATAGTAAAATTTACAAAAAAAAGTTATTAACAAAAGTTGTAGACAGCTTTAAACTCCACATTTTAAAATTAGTTACAATCTTACAGGGTGTTCCATAAGATGGTGGCATACCAAACTTATGTTTTTTTAAATGGAACACCCTGTATTTTATTTTAAATTTGAAATCTGCTTAACTTCCACATCACAACAATGTCAAGTTTTATTATGTTATACTGGGTATTTAAAAAGTTATAACCAATATTACCTGAAAATCGTATCAAGTTTAACTCCCTGTGAAATTAAAAAGCAGTATAGGAGTATAGATCTATTGCAACCATAGTTTTTTAATAATTGTTAAAAATTATAAAACATATTCGTTTTCATAATATTCGTTAAATCAAATACAGGGTAAGTCAAAATGCTAGTACATTATTTTCTTGGTAATTTTAAATGGAACACCCTGTATTTTATATCACTATCGAAAAGTACTAATATCATACTTCAAATTTTATGAAGTACTCCCTATACCTAAAGTTATCAGTTTTCTAGATATTTTTATTTTTCCATCAAAGTATTGATTTGGTAGATATTTTAAAGATTACCAATAATTATTGTGAGTTGGCCATGATAGGTTTGTCAGAAACTGACAGTTTGACATTATTGTTTATTAATTCAGTATTGTGGTACACCGTAAATTAGCAACAATTATTATTAGCAACAATATCAATTTAATTTAAACTAGAAATAATGAATTTTACTAATAATGAATTGGTAGATATGATCTGGATTTTGGGGGAATGCAATAAAAATTCATTACTCTCCGCTAGAATTTATCAAGAACGGTTTCCAGATAGGCGGCAACCTAGACAAGATACATTTGAAAAATTGAAAGATCGATTTAACCGCACTGGTTCAGTGAAATATGAAAAACATGAACGAACAAAACCGAGTGTGACAGAGGAAAACGAAATGAGTGTGTTGATGGCAGTTACAGAAAACCCACACACAAGTATAAGTAGTATTTCCCATGAACAAGAACTTAGTTACTACTCTGTTCAAAACATTCTATCTAAAAAAAGATGCACCCTTATCATATTCAAAAGCATCAAGAATTAAACAATGATGATTTTCAGAAACGAATAGTGTTTTGTGAATGGGCTTTAGAAAAAATTAATGAGCAGAGAGATTTTTTTGATTATGTCCTATTTGGTGATGAAGCTACATTCCATCGAAACGGTTTTGTTAATAGGCATAACTTTCACTACTATTCAACAAGTAATCCATACCACATAGTAACACATAGTCAAACAAGATGGTCTCTAAATGTGTGGGGAGGTATCGTCGGTAACTATGTAATAGGTCCATATTTTTTTGAAGATAACTTAAATGGTGAGATTTATTTAGATTTTATCGTAAATCAGTTACCGATATTATTAGAAGAGGTTCCACTTAATATACGTGAACAAATGTGGTTTCTACATGACGGTGCTCCTGCGCACCACAACGAATTAGTACGTGGTGAACTTAATGATAAGTTTGGAGAAAGATGGATCGGAAGGGTTGGACCGGTCAGGTGGCCCCCAAGGTCACCAGATTTCAATAAAATGGACTTATTTTTTGGGGTTACGTTAAGAACGAAGTGTATAAAATACCTCCAACAACAAGGGATGATATGAAAGATAGAATCCGAATTGCAATTCAAAATATTTCTTTACAAATACTTAATAATGTAAGCAACTCTTTCAATGACCGCTTTCAAGCATGCATAAATGTTTTAGGAGGTCATTTTGAACATCTTACTTAAGTAAGATAAGTTAAAATTACTGTTGTTTTTTATTTTTCTCTGTTGTTAATTTTTTTTTCTTAATTTTCAGTCGGTTATTTTATATAAAATTTATTTGAAATAAATTGTTTTCTTTTCTGTAACGCTATTACTAAATTAATAAACAATAATGTCAAACTGTCAGTTTCTGACAAACCTATCATGGCCAACTCACAATAATTAAAGGTAAACGTTAAAATAGACGTAAAAACGTCTACCAAATCAATACTTTGATGGAAAAATAAAAATATCTAGAAAACTGATAACTTTAGGTATAGGGAGTACTTCATAAAATTTGAAGTATGACATTAGTACTTTTCGATAGTGATATAAAATACAGGGTGTTCCATTTAAAATTACCAAGAAAATAATGTACTAGCATTTTGACTTACCCTGTATTTGATTTAACGAATATTATGAAAACGAATATGTTTTATAATTTTTAACAATTATTAAA
Organism: Ophraella communa; assembly: GCA_035357415.1. Lineage (NCBI taxonomy): Eukaryota > Metazoa > Arthropoda > Insecta > Coleoptera > Chrysomelidae > Ophraella > Ophraella communa. The sequence goes on from CM068995.1 coordinate 21,337,802, forward strand.
AAACTATGGTTGCAATAGATCAATGTTCCTATACTCCTTTTTAATTATACAGGGGGTTAAACTTGATACGATTTTCAGGTAATATTGGTTATAACTTTTTAAATACCCAGTATAACATAATAAAACTTTACATTGTTGTGATGTGGAAGTTAAGCAGATTTCAAATTTAAAATAAAATACAGGGTGTTCCATTTAAAAAAACATAAGTTTGGTATGCCACCATCTTATGGAACACCCTGTAAGATTGTAACTAATTTTAAAATGTGGAGTTTAAAGCTGTCTACAACTTTTGTTAATAACTTTTTTTTGTAAATTTTACTATAACAGATCTACTGAGCTTCCTCACACTAATCAATCACCCTGTATATACTATCTCTTTCTACTTATTTTTGAAAGGGTGAGATTTTATTTAAATATTTAAAGTACAAAATAAGGTAAGATATTTTTGTACACTCGCAGTGGAGAAGTAGTATATTGACGCACGCTATTGCGGTTGACAAGGAGTCGTTTGCGCAGTTAAATCAAATTAATTTAGATTCGTCACACTTTTTAAAACTTTTTATTTGTTTGTTCTTTCATAAATCATCGCATTTGTGATAAAAAATTGTCGGTTAGTCAAGCCAATGACCGTAATAGCTTAGCTCTTGTCGCACTTGCAGCACCATATACCATTATCACTCCCATTTCGAACTACCGTGTTTTGGGCTAAGCTGTTTGCTAATTCTTTATCAAAGTTTAAAACATATTTAAAAAGTATACATATAGCTTGTTTCAGACAAGTTTTTTTCTACAATGACTTACTTTCTTGCTTCGATTTTTATGTCTTTTTGACTTTTGACTATAAATGGAATCAATTTCCAGCTTTTCATAAAAAAATGTAATACTAACATCATCAGTTAAAACTATACTAAGCAAGGCTCTTATAGTCACTGGACGGTTCATATTCTGTTTTCAGTCAATTGTGTAGGTAACTTAAACAAACTCCTTAGCTTTTTACATTCAAAGGTAATACCTACCACGAGTCCTTAAAATTGTATCGATAAATTTTTAGTTTTGACGAAAACTTTTTTATTTGGCAAAATAAGAAAACAAACTGAAATGTGATTCTATCTTATACAGTTTGTTTAAGTAGTTTGACCTAAAATAAAAAAGTTTGAGCTTGGAAAATAAAAATTTATCTAGTAAAATTTTACAGGAAGCATGGTATTTGAGAAGACTACTTTTTTAACCATTCTACACAAAAACCACTTTATTTAATAAATCATCGATATCTTTTCACTAATTTTATTTTCGATGTTAGACTACAATTTTAATTATAAAAAGAAAAGATAAAGCTTTAAATTTAAATTGTGTGTATTTTAAGTTGCCTACCTATGATCTAATTTATTAAAACATTAATAATCAAGTGACAGAAAGGAAGTAGGTTTACACAAAATAATATTTAATAAATACATTGTTTTTAAAAGAAAATACTCTTTATATTTTGATTTTTCTATAACGTTAACAAATAATATCTCAAGATTACGGCTACGGCTTAGTAGGATAAGTAGATGGAAGGGGTAACGACATTCGGTGGTACTATGGAAAAGAGGGCAACTGGGATAGGGGAAACGATAAAGTAAAAGAAATTAGAACTCGCAAATGTTTTAAATGGATTTCTTTTAACTTTTTATGTCAGTTTTATAAATCTATCTCATTTTTTAACAGGCACTACTTTATTGATGTAATCAATGCCGTTACCCCTCCTATTGATTTAACCTGTGTCAGTTGTCGTGAGCATCGTAAAAGCACAGTTACCTATAGTTTGAATAAATATATATTTTATACCTAATTAAGAGAAATTTGTCAAAATAAAAATTATTAGGCATATCTTTTTGAAGTTTACCTACAAGACCACATTTATCTGTAGATACTTATCTAAATGTTTTAAATGCATACAGAAACAGGTTAGTTTTAAAGTAGCTACCTATTTGAATTTTTATTGTCGTTTAGATAAATTAAATTGTGATAATATTAACAAAATATATATTAAAATATTTAGATTATATAAATGAATGTTGATTTACAGTTACTTGTAAGCAGGAAAATGAATTGTTCAATATTGTTGAATTTTTGACAGTTCTATGATTTTATCAATAGGTACTAGTATAACGACTAGTGGTTTTATCCCTGAGAAGCTGGATACGAATAAATATTTGGCGATGACCAGGAAGAACCTACGTTTAACAGTGGGATTTCTGACTGGACACTGTCAACTAAGGAAACACCTCCATATTATGGGGCTAGTGGACATACCTCTATGCAGGAGGTGTGAACAGGAAGATGAAACTGTCAGGCATGTCTTATGTGAATGTCCGGAGCTATCGTCGATAAGAGAGTGTGTGTTCAGTGAGTCTTGGCCTACACCTGCCGACATTAAGGAGATGTCCCCTGGTGACCTGTCTTCCTTCCTGAATAAGGCAGGATGGACAATGTCCTAGGAGGGCGGCTCCTTGGGAGGATGTACAATGGGCCATATTGTGGCCTAAGTGCTGTGGGTCTATACTCACCCTTCCTACTCTACAGATACAGATAGTGGTTTTATCGGTATAAAACAGAATGATTGGCTAGCATTTAGCACAAAACATTGAAAATACACCTATCTCTTTATTGAATACTCATGCGCAAATATTTTTGAATTTTCCCCTACCACTGCTAAAATATGACTACTTCTTGCCATAGAACACAACGTGTTGCTACCCAGGAATACCACAATTTAAATGAAAAAAACCCTTTTAGCTGTCAAAAGCTAACTTCTATTGGCCGTATAGCCGCAGCAGCCCAGGCCATAAACCACAAAGGAGAAGTTCTAAGTTCGTGCAGGCCGCTTGCTAGCTGTTATTTTCTTTTTCTTGTCATTGTGTATTTAATATTAACGACTTGTGTGTGTACCTAGACTTCTCTTTGAATTTGCTTTACTTTGGATTACTGATTACTTTTGTCAACACAATTTTATAAGGGGCACGAACATTTAGGGGGAACTATGAGAGTGGGAGTTGGTTCGCGGATGAGTATCCAATTTGTGCCATTAACGAGATGGGTCTATTAAGCGTTTCCATTGGACGAAATCACAAAACTGTGATATTTTGACAGGAGAAAAAAATAATCTACTCGTAGAATACTTGCAATAGTAGCCATAAGAAAATAGCAATATCTTTATATAATCTATTATTTCTACTAATTTTAATTTAATTTATTCAGAAAACTGTTTATCTTTAAGTCCAGTTAAACAAAAAAAAATTTATTTTGTTATAGATATGTAGATGTTGTAGTGAAGGACAGTTATGAAATCGGTTTGTTTATTAAAATAATGAGTAATTGGTAATACAAACATTCACAATATAAGAAATAACTACAGCAAAAAAGTAACATTATAATGAAATGTTTTTGTATTGAAATAGCAAATGGATTATTGATTTTTTAATGGTGAGCTTTGGTGACACCTAGCTGCAAAGAAGCTTTGCATCTGTTTTTGTTGCTACTGCATCCCACAAAACGTTGGCCTGATTCAATATTAAATATTTAAACTACATTTTCACAAATATTAAAAACATATTTATTATTAAATTACAATTTATAAACCACTTAACTCAACAAGTGTTCAATATGACCTCTTCCTTCCTGTATACAAGTTCTACATCGTGTCAACAGGGAATACCGAATATTTTAAAAAATTAAATGTTTTTGTCAAAACTCGTTAGCAATTTGTAAAATTCGGTGCCTCAGTTGATCCTCACTGGTTTTTTTTTGTTTTTTTTTTGGCTTTGGACTGTTTGATCCATTCAGCCACGATAATTCTAAATTACATGTGATACGTTGGGAGAATTAACAAGAAATCACTCAGGACCCTAACCAATATAAACATCAATCTGCAATTTCTACTTCTACTTAATAGACATAGGAATTAAGAAATGGCGTTTTTCACGCTAAGGTTCCTTTTAAAGCGACTTTATTACATCACAAGACGGACAACGGATAGAGGGTAATTATATCACATAGGGAGATACAGATGGTTCGAAAACTAAACAGATTTATTCGTCACCCATTCTTACGTTAAATTTTCCTTTTCGCTCTTTTAAAAAATTCCCATATGATTTTGTTTAGGCCAGTGTTACGTCGAGTCAAATATAACAGACAAGCTTGATTCTGAGGAAGTGGAGTTTGTTTTTTCACAATGGATTTCATCAAGTATTTAATTGCATCGTCATTATACCTACAGGCAAACATCCAATAATTGATATCATCGAAACTACCATCGCAATCGCATGCGTCACACAGTTCTGGAAATCATCATCAACGTCCATTTTAAGTAATTTTAGCAGCAGGTAGATAGTAATAATTAACTTGTACCTGTGTTTTACATGTGTTTCTATATCATTGCACAGTTATACTGATCCTAGAGGGCAATACATCCAGGATAATTCATTAAGGCTAATAACATCTAGACTTTAATATTGTAATGTCTTATTACTTCCATACTTGGTCTAGTCTTAAGACTACTTAATTAACATCAGGTAATGAAACAGCTGTATTCTAAGAGATAATATTTTAAATAAATTGTGAATATCTTGTTAAACGATTTTTCTTCACTTTTCACGCTTCTAATTTCTCTTCACCTCTAGGGTTAACTTCCTTTTTATTATTGGTTGTCAGCTTTCAGAACAACGAAGAGCAGATGGATCAAGTGACTAGGACACTAAAATATTATGTTTTAAAAGGATCCGTGATGATGAATAACAATAATTTAATAGCACAATATAAGCAAGTTTAAAATGGAATGCAAAGCCCTGTGTGTTTAAACTGGTTAATTTTTAATTACGTTATTAATTTTAAACAAACTACGTTTAATCTGAAATAGTCCGGGAAGCGGTATGAGTTACCAAACAAACTGAGGTTCGAAACAACAACCATAAATTTTAGCTCAAGTTTCACACTTCGTGAGAATTCTGCCATAGCTTAATTAAAATTTATAGAGATAAGTATCTCTCTGGTAAATATTTCAAAATATCATAATTGCATTCAACTGCACGACTTTTATATTTCCTTTCAAATACACTTGACTGATTATTAGTTAACAAATTGCGTACTGTTTTATGAAAAATTTAACTCCAGGAGGGGTAAACGATATTTACCCTGGCAACACTAACGTCAATGGATAAAATGTGACAACACAATGATAAAGTTTCACATTTTCGCAATGTTATTTGTTTTGTTTGCGGTAGTTCAGGGCGCAAATTCGAGCAACCGCACATCTAGTCTAACAGGTGAATTTTTAAACAGTCACCACTTTGAATTGATGACTCATTCTCCCAAAGACTTCTTTTTGTTCCCGAATATCGAAAGTAATAAGTAGGCAACTATTAGCAAGGTCGAAGAAGTAGTTGAAAAGTTCAAAATGTTAATAAAGGAAAATTTGAACATTTGATTTTAAAACCCGTATTTGACTTTTATTATTGTAAGCAACAAGCTTTTTTTATTGTAAGCATTTTCAAGAATGTCATTTTTTTATACACCATTGTAAAGAGGTTTCCAAGACTTTACAAATGAATTATCACGTAACCCCTCTCCCTATTCAATTTTGAGGGGTTTAAGCGCCCCCTTATAGAGGGTTGCTCGTTCAAGCCTCAAACATACGCCAAACAAAAATTATCCGACGTGTTTCGGAAAACTTTTTAAATTTTGTGCTAGAATTCACACAGTGTTGATAGATATTTAAAAAGTCTATATAGTCTATACAAAATGGTACTTACGGCTTTTATAACGTACTTTATGTGAAGGGTGTCAAAGAAAATTCCTAGATATTTTATTTTATTTGATGTTTTAATATTAAATGTTTCGTAGTTCTTTTTAACGTGTATGAGGACATGCATATAAAGAAACCAATCAAATTTTGGCTGACGTTTCGTCGATTTATTTCGATATCTTAGTAGTGGCAAAGATACAAATATACAAATATAAATTTTGCAAAAAGGTTATAAAACAAAATAAAGTTTCAGAAATTCAGAAAGTCAACAGTGACATCATAGTCGAACACCAAGAGAAGAAAATTTTTAACATTAAAACACAACGTGTGTTATTGATGGAGTGCGTAAAATATGGTCGTAAACCATTTTACTACTCCTATGCAGAAATCTTAAATAAAATGTATGGTGAGTTTTGGGTCACTTACTTTATCATTATTGTTTCCTCATTTTATTTTATTTTTCTGACTTTTATCTTTATAATAATGCGTTTTCGTAAAATACTTAAAAAAATTTTTTATGTGTTTCATTATAATGTAAACTAATTAATGTTAAAAATTTCGTAGCTTTCTTCTCTTGGTGTAACAAAATTTGACTATAATGTATTTATATTAAAAAAAGAAGAAAAAAAAATTTTAACAATTTTAGTGTGTTCGACTATGACTTTGTAATTTTTGAAACTTTATTTTATTTTATTACCTTTTTGCAAAATTTATATGTGTATTTCTGTGTCGTTGCCAATACTTTCTTTTATATCCCTGAAGATGTCAAAATAAATCGACAAAACGTCGGCCAAAATTTGAATGGTTTTTTTATATGCATGTCCCCATACCCGTTAAAAAGAACTACACTTTTTAAAAGGAAGTTAACAGTCAAAATTAAATATTTTATTTTTTGATATATAAATACTCAGTTCTTTATATACTTTGGTAAGTTAGTGGAGTGGAAAGTAAAAGTTAGGTAAAGGATTTTTCTCCTATTGTCAGATATCTATTTTCAAAAAAAAGTATCAATTTTATTAATTTACACAGCGGTGTCATCATCAAAATTTTGAATATTCCTTGCGTTCATGTAAAATATATTATATCATAGATAACTCTCATGAACTTAGTAAGTAACTACCCCGAGTCCCACTCACCAACATGACCATTCTACGTCGACACATTTTTATGAAAGCTATGTTGTTGATCCGATAGAATGTTATATTGGTTTAATAATAACATGCTTCTTTGTAGGAGTATTTTTCAAAGATCTTTGCAACATAGATACCTATTAATAAAATAAGCCTGTAGTATGCTGGTAGCAATTTCATCTTTAAAATGTAGTAGTATTTCTGTTATTTTTAATTGTTTTGGAAACTTATTTTAATTATTGATTAAAAATGATAATATAGGGGCTATGACATGACAAATGGTGTAAACGAATGTAAAAGTGTTTTGATTATTAAGGGGAATATTTTGAAAAACGACGAAAGCATTTTAAAAATACTTGTTATTACAATATATTTCCAATTTATATAAAACTATACTTGCAGGTTGAATTTAAACTCTTTAGTGCTGCATCTTCATTAAAACAATTTATTTAAAATAAATTTTTAATATATTCGCTTTCGAAATGGATGAACTATTTATTTACAGGATTTTGCAATGCCATCTTGATTAATGTTCATAGTTATGCAAAGATTACAGGTTTTCATGAGTTTACTTGAATACACCTGTTTATTAAATACCATATATAATACTATCTTTATACTCTCGAATAGCGAAATTAAAAACAAATATCTTAACAAAGAAAATGCAAGATGTTGCATTGATTAGGAATGTCTTCGCTCAATTATTGCTCCATGGCATTCTATCGTTCATTTGAACGAAAACAGTAGTACGATAAAATTTTAATTTTGAGTCAATTCGTACATAGAAAGGTCCCACTTTTTAAATTGACAAAAAAAAACAAATTACGATCCAATAATTAATGCAGTACATTTTGACCGTGAAATATTTTTCTTAAGCGGAACTGGTAAGAAGTTCTTCATTTCATTAATTTTAGATACAACTGTGGCACAAAGTAATATAGCGCTGACAGTATCATCGTCTAGGATCGCTGCTACTTTGTTCGCAGTTGCAATGATTTCATCGGCTGCTGGACATCAAATCAAGCCATTGTTGACAAAGAATATGTGAGTGGCATTACAAAAATCAGAGGAAATATTTTTTAATGCTTTCTTAGACATTGGCAATAGAAAAATTCACTATTCTTTATTACGAACAATAAAATATATCAATAAAAATGAGGAATGAGTGTCAATTTTACGATATTTAGTATCTGAATTACAATAAATAATTATTCAAATCTTAGACTTTAGACAGGAATCATGATGGCCAAGAAAGTGGTGTTACGAAGTTCGCCGGGTTCTAGTCCATTAACACAAATGCGAAGTAATAAAATCTTCTAATGCCAGTAAACCAAAGACGCTCAAACAGGAATTAAAATATTAAAAAAATATTTAAAAAATACCAACTATATATAAAACATCTGAATCCTGCTTTTTATCTCTGTAACTGTGTAATGTTGAAATTTGATAAAAGCATTTTATTATTATTAAATTAAATAAGATTAAAATGCTTTATCAAATATTTTGAAGGCTTTTAATCTTGTATAAGTGGAATGAATTAAAATAAATCAACTTATTGTGAACGCTAATAAATCAAGTTAACCCGGGTTGAAGAGTAAGAAAATTATAAATAAAGATCGTATTGCTCTGTATGTTTCGGTTTAACCCAAAATCATTTTAAATTAAATATAAAAACTTTAGGGTTCGAAAAATGATCCGCTTTAGTCAAGTTATCAAATTCCAAAAGTATCTCCATTTTAACGTAGAAATTATATTATTTATGTATCCCTTTCTAACTAAATATATAATATAAATATCGTTTAATTATACTTTCCCCAATCATATTGGCGTACGACGTACAGAAAATGTTTTCAAGGCACGTATCTAACGAACAATTTAGCGTAAGCCATAAGAAATAATATAAATGTCCTAAACTGAACTTTCTGAACTAAATATAAATTAACAGATTTCTATAGTAAGGGGGAATTATTAAAACGGAAAGGACGACTTGCGATTTAGGGGTATTAATGTATCAAAAATTGGTGCTTCATTCAACATATAAAATAATAATAGAAGTAAATTGAAATTTAATAATACAGCAATAATAAATACAGTATACGCCTAAATAAATAATACCAAATGTATAAAAATATATGATTTAAGTTTTATAATACATTTGTTCAAAATGTGCACCCTGGCGTTATAAACAAGCTTCATAGCATCTGAAGAAATTACATTTTTATAGCAAGGAGTTAGGTTTTATCCATAAAAGTGTAACCCTAAAGTATAAAATAAATAGAAATTATCAAAATAAAAAATTAAACTACATACTACAACTAAGAAAAAGTTATGTACTCATTATGCACAAATGCCCTCAGTTTTAATATACTGTAAATGAAGGACAAGATCACTTTGGAAAATTTTTTACTTAAATTATCTAACTCCGACAGCAAAGAATCTAAATTATTAAAATAAGGAGCTCTAGGTTTCATCACTGAATAGATGGGACATTCAAATAGCGGGTGATACAAGTTTTCAACCTCATATTTATTACAAACCCTACATAATTCATTGGGTTTTATAAAGTATAACGTACTTTTGTACGTAAATTGCAAGTTAAACTTATTATGCAAACGTAGTTGCGCTATTGTGCCAGTTATCTGGATGGGTATTTTTAAAAGAAGATAGTTTGACGGCGTCTGAGTAATGGTTAATGCAGGGAAGAAAGGAAGACTAGAAGCATTACTTACTAAAGATTTGTCTTGGTAACGCAGTTTAATTTCTAAGAATATAATAACTAAGATTTTCCCATATATCCAAAGAGTCAGCGTATACACACATTTCTTTGACCTGGAGAGCCCAATTAAATTTAGGGTCGCATTTAGTTTAAAGTAGCTGCCGTTTAAAACATTGTTTTGGAAAGCAGAAGCTTTGTTAACCAATTTCGTGTCGCTTTCATTACGTTGTACTCTTATTTCACTCTTCCTGTTTCCAACCTTACCGCATAGTCAGGTGTGCGCAGTGAAACAAACAATAGTTTTTTTAAAAAGGAAATTTGCACACGCTCCAACATATCGACGTACCTTAAACCCCAAACAGGAATACAGTTTGACAACACACTTAAGGCTAGAGACTCAAATAATTTTATTCTAGCTTCCCATGTGTCAATCCTTGCTTTGCTCATGATCGGGAAAATAGCACCACTAGCATGTTTACCTCTTTCAACTGCGTAAGTGGACATTTGTTTAAATAATGATGATGAAATAAATGTATCACCCAAATAAACGTAACTGTTCGTCAGACTGACAGTTTCACCATTTAGAAAAAAACTACAATTTTTTGGCAAATGACCACTATTAGAAAATTTTATAATTTTAGTTTTCTTAATATCTGCACTTAGTTTATTTTTTTTCTGCATAGTTTTCCAGTAGCTTTAATTTTTTACCAACGTTAACCTCTCTGTCAAGCTTTCGTATGTATGTATATAATCTGTATTACAACGTTGAGTGATCACTCAAAAGTTATAATTCTGACATTTTACTAGCTCAGGTCCGGATAAGGCTTGTGTGATTATGCTTTTTTGATTTCTATTTCTAAGCTATTTTATTCTTATTGATAAAGATTATAATAGTGATTTTTTTTAATAAAGTGTAACATAACAGTTGACAGAAAAAAATAGGGAAATTATTTAATTGGTAATTAGTTATGTACTAATTATTTGGCTTGTTTCTAATTTATAATGTTCAAAGATAAATCCGTTGACAACAGTTTAGAGCAGAAAATCGTATCACAAAAATATTCAAATCCTTTGCAGTTCCGAGAATTATTAAGAATTCTTTTATTCCTACCCCTTTAAAGAATTAGTTACTTCTACCTTCCCCTATAAGTGACACAAGTCCCACAAGAATTTGAAATAACAGGTCAATAAATAGTTTTAAAATTTTCTTTATTTTTAGACTTATGAACAGAAAAATAACCCAAGTACTGATAGGGAGGATATCACAAAAATATTTTTTACACCGTAGGGAGTAACACTACTGCTTTAGTCCTACATTACAGGGACTAAAGTAAAACATTTATTATTATTAATAGAATTAGAAATTCCAAATTCAATATTCTGAAATTACTTCTGAAACTTTGGAGGCATCATATTTTTTTATAAAATCAATTAAATAGCTTTTATTGGTAAGATCTAATCTATTAAGAATAATAAAAAACTCTTTGTTTCAAAGTAACTTCCAAGTTTATTTGAAAAAATATGTAAATATGTTTTAAATTACAATGACGGCCGTTTCACTAAGAGTTAGTACAATAAATTTAATCTAATCTATTGTTGAATATAATAGTACATAATAAAATCTCTACTGTAAAAGGTATATTGAATTAATTAAAGATTTCAAATTTGCAGCATATAAATTGGGTTTTCCCGTGGGAAGTTATGATAATGACAACGTTGTGACAATGGTAGACTTTTGAGCATCAAAGAACAGCACTAGTTTTTTATTTCCTTCATACGTCGTTAAATGGTGCTGTCTGATGTTCTGATTTATTGAAACGATTCAATTTTAATGCAAACAGGCGAACCCTAGTATCCAAGTTATTTAATATTCTATTTAATTCTACCAATAATAATAATAACAATAAGAATACTGATATAATTGCTAATAGTAACAATGCCAATTTAGACTGAATCATCTTTTTGATCTTTTAAATGCCAAATCTTATAAATTGTATCTTCTATTTTATCTCTTTGTGTTTTTTGTTTTGTTGTTTTATTTGTATTAGCAGTAGCTGCTTTCTTGTTTGTATTTATAAAGGGTGTCCTGAATTTTTTTAACATTACTTTAAAACGGTTTAACGTTAATAATACTAGTAGAGAATACCCAATAAACTGGAAACAGTTGCATTCAATTATTTTTATTTATTGTGGATTTTCAGACCCCTTTCACCTTCCAACTTTTTTTAGGGCTATAATTTAATAAACTATATACCGACACTGGAATCAAACGTCTATTGTTAAACTTTTGTATCTCTCTGTATTTCTTTGTACATATTTTATTATTGAAGATACAGCCACCCTTTAAAATGCCAATTTCAATATTGAATATTTAAACTACATTTTCAGAAATATAAAAAAAATCTTATTAAATTACAATTTATAAAATAATAAATAGTCGTAAAATAATAAAAATATAATGTAATACATAATTTTAATTAATGTTATTTACAAGTTATTTCAAATCTGCTACGTATCTGGAATACGCTACCTATTAATTATTACAGACATGTAATAATTGAATAGTCTCTGATTGATTACTGTCAGGGTATTTGTTGTTGCTTTTTTGACATAAGTAGAAAAGTTTTTAGAGTTAATAACTCAAAATGAATATTTACAGTTTCTCAGAAATGGCTGATATGCACTTGGTATTAGGTAAACATTTCATTATGAAAATTATAACGTCTTGGATATTCTCGAAATAAAAATGCTCTAACGGCCTTACTAAAATGTGGTGGCGCACCATCTTTCATAAAATACATTTTTCGTCTAATTGCTAATGGGACATTTTCTAAGCAAATTGGTAGATCATTTTGTAAAAATTATAAATAATGTTTCCCGTTTAATTGGTTAGAAGAAACACTGGCCCTATCAAATATTACAGACCAAACATTTACTCTAAAATTAACCTGATGATTAAAATGTTGAATCTGGAACCGTTGGCGAAAATGATACCGAAAACCGTTTACACTACCACTACACCAACACACACTTTTATATGCCTGACGCCCTTCTTTAACTATTAGTAGGTTCTCGCCAGTAAGGATAGTTCTATAGTGCCAATTCCAGACCGAATATCTGTGGTAGTTCTGGATGTAATAATTCCAAAAAAATCAATTCTGCAGAAGTAATTTTTGACCAAATTTTTCATATTTTTTATTTAATAGAAGTTAAATTTATGTAATTTTTCTTACAAATTAGGTTGCTGCAGCTGCCTCACGAGTCAAGAAAGTAGAATTCATTGCAAACTAAATGCCTTAAAGCAATATATCGCCCAAGAGGTCCGACCACCGAAATATAGGACACTTACAATTTGGACTACCTTTAACTGCCGGTTAGGCCCAAACATATTAAAATTCAAATTTGTATGTGTATAATATGTTATAACTCCTTTAAAAACAGCAAATAAGTAATTAATTCTAAAACATAATTAACCGTTTCAATTTTAATTTATTAATTTAATTGCAATATAAATAATACAAACTAATACACAGGGTGTCTCGAAAATAAAGGTCATAAATTATACCACAGATTTTAGGGTTAAAAATATGTTAATTAAACCCCACTTACCTATATAAAAAAGTACACAGAGTGCTAAAGTTAAAAATTTAAATAATTTTTTTAACATTACTCTAAAACGATTTATTGTTAATGTATGAAAATTTATAGGAAGTACTAGTAGAGAATACCCAATAAATTGGAAACAATTGAATTCAATTAACAATACAAGAAATAAATTTCTATAAGGTGCAGTCAACAAAAAAACTGAAAAAGTGAAAAATTGTTTCCACCTGCACCCAGGGTAAGGAAACTTAACAGTTTCTATACCAAGTTTGACCGTTTTCTATCAAAAAAACAACTACTTCCTGGGCTATATGCCCCAACGGACATTGAATTACATTCAAATAGAAAACGTGATGGCGACCGACTTTGTCGATACTTGCAACCATCTCTATCGATTTGCAAATTAACAGGAAGAACCCTAATAGAAATGTACCAGACAGGCGAATTTTCCTGACTATTGACCGAAATTTAAGAGAAACAGGCACTTTAAAAAAACAAGTTCTCGGTAATAGTGGTCGTACAAAAGATCTTGCGAATGCAGATGATATAATAGAAATTGTTGACGAACATCGGACATGAGCATAAGAAAGATAGCGGCTGAATTAAGAGTACCTCGTATGAAGGTATGGAGAACAGTTAAGGACCAGTTACTTCACCCCTTCGATATAACAGTTCAAGAATTACTTCCCGAAGACTATGCTAAACGAATGGGATTTTATGATTGGCCTTTAGAGGAAAATAGACGCAACATAAATTTTATAAATAATATTTTATTCACTGAAGAATCTACTTTCACAAGAAATGGGGTTACTAATCACCATGACACTCATATTTGGGCTGATATAAATCCCAAAGTTAAAAAAATGCGTCATCATCAGGTTACCGAAAACCGTTTACACTACCACTACACCAACACACACTTTTATATGCCTGACGCGCGTTTCGATAACCAAGTTATCTTCTTCAGAGACCGAAGGTAAACTAAAGCTATGCCTACAAACTAACCTTATATATAGAACATTTTTAGCGCCAAATGTTTTCGCGGTAAATCTTTTGGCGGCAAAGCCAATTTTTAGCGCGAAAGCATTTTTACAATAAGTTTTCTTATAATAAACTATAAAGTGGACTATCTGGGATAGGTCCTTTGTCATTATTTAATCTATTTTTACATTTAATAATTTCTATACTTTCAAATGCATCCAACAATCTATTGTTCGATACATTTTTTAACAATTTTAAACTATCTACATTTACAGAATGATTTTTGGTAAAAGCATGTTCGGCAATACTAGATTTTTCTATACGTCCATATTTTAGATGAGCTAAATGTTCTTTAAATCTTGTTTTAACCGATCTTTTTGTTTGCCCAACATACTTTTTATCACAATCATTACAGCTTATTTCATATATACCGCTTTTTTCCAGATCTTCTCTCTTATCCTTCGGATTTCCTAACAATTGTCTCAGGGTGCCACTAGTTTTATGAACTAAACCTAATCCCACCGTGCCGAAAATTGTATTCAATCCTTTGGTATACTGAGGGATAAATGGTAATGAAATGAATTTCCTATCGTTGTGTTCTCGCTGGAAAAAGGTGGTTTCACAAAGAGATTTCTTAAAACTATGGCGATTGATCAGCTTATGAATTAGTTTTCTATCATATCCATTAAGTACAGCTATATCCTCAATTAAATTCTTTTCTCTGTTATATCTTGTTTTGTTTAAAGGAAAATGAATTAATCGATGAACCAAAAAATGAAAACTTGCCATTTTGTGTTGATTACAGTGAAAAGAATCTATCGGAATATACCTATACGTAGCGGTGTCTTTCCTAAAAATATCAAATTCTAACTTGTTATTATTTCTTATTACTAATGTGTCCAAAAATGGTAACTGTTCATTATTTTCTAGTTCAAACGTGAATCTTATGCTTGTGAATTTTGAATTTAATTTTGAAATGAAATCTTCTACTGATGATTTCTTCGTATTGAAAACTGCGAAAATGTCGTCCACATATCTACACCATATCCTTGGGAAATACTCGAACTCTTGACTGATCTGTGTTTCAAAATTGCTCATAAAAAGGTTGGCTATAAATGGTGATAAACAATTACCCATTGCTGTTCCTTCATATTGTTGATAAACCTGATTGTTGTATTGAAAATAATTTTGGTCCATGCATAGTTTAAAATTGTTAAAAAATGTATCGAACAATAGATTGTTGGATGCATTTGAAAGTATAGAAATTATTAAATGTAAAAATAGATTAAATAAGGACAAAGGACCTATCCCAGATAGTCCACTTTATAGTTTATTATAAGAAAACTTATTGTAAAAATGCTTTCGCGAATTATTACATCCAGAACTACCACAGATATTCGGTCTGGAATTGGCACTATAGAACTATCCTTACTGGCGAGAACCTACTAATAGTTAAAGAAGGGCCGACATATTGAATGATGCAATTATTGGTTATTTATCTATGGGCGAAAATTTAAATCGGAATTATTTGCTCACATGCTAGAAAAATCCATCGAACCTAAAATAATTCATGTCAAATTATAATATTTTCAACATTTTCTCATTATTTAGTTTCGGTTGGAAAAAGAGGTCCTGTTTAAGAATAATACCAGCTTGTAGAGCTATTTCCAAAGAAACATTTGCAAATGTACGTTAAGAATTTTAAACTGGATTCATCACTGATTTGAACATTTGTTTATAAACTATAGAGGGTTGGTGGCTGGGAATAAGGGAAATTAGCAATTCAAATCTTTTTTCTTTCATATTGTATATTTTTATTTCTGTTACTCAGATAGTAGTTTTAAAATTGATGTTTTACGTATATACAATAACAATACTATTAGAATTTATTAATACTGTTTTATTAGTAATGTTTAAAAACTATGACACTTTTATTAAATAAGTTTTACCTTCTATTAATCAAAATTCTACAAAAGGATTTTCCATTGGAAAATGAATTCGGTTGATAAATGAACTTTTTAAAAAAGGCTTTTCATCTTAACGAAAGAACATATACATTTCTCAATTTACCGTCAGCATGTCTTCATCCATTTCATACTCTTCTTTTTTAATTTGGTTCTTTGAGCTAGTAAATTTAAATATTAATTTACTCTTTAGAAAAATGAATTTATTTTAGAAAAAATATAAAAACAGGCAGCTCCATTTTTGACGCAGTAATTAAGTAAAGCTGGAGTTTACGTGTTCATGCGATAGGTCAAAACAGCCGCAGTTATGTAAATTTCCACAAATTATTTAAATTTATTATTTAATTGATTTATTACACACAACATACACTTTTAAATGGATAAATGGGAGAATGCCTTTCAGAGTTATTATGTCAAAAAGTAACTATAAAAGAAAATAATATTATTTATTTACGGAAATTTATGTTTAGGACATGTTTAACTAGTTGGTTTTAGTGCAAAAGCACTTTTTTCTAACAAAGTATTTACTCATAAAATAGTAATTTTATTCTTTACATTTCACAACATATACTACAGAAAACCTACATCCCCTTCAGTGGACCATGGGCCGCATAATTGACATTTATCCCGGTAGTGACAGTGTTGTAAGAGTTGTTACAGTGAAAACCGCTAACAGAATATTCAAACGCTCCGTAGTTAAAATATGTCCACAATTGAAAAGTGAAATATGGACACTGCTATTATAGTAGAATTTTTTTTTAATTACTTTTGTTCATTTTTCATTTTGAATACCTGTTTGTTTACTTAATTGCCTTATTGCCTTATTACCTTATTTGTTTATTGAAACCATTCAATGGTTTTCAAGGTAGGCGGTATGTTAAGTACTCATGCAAATATCTTGTACTTTTCCGGATAATATGCCCATTCACGCAACATTGCGTTTTTTATTTGTTCATTGAGTAACTGACGGACAGTTCTATAGTAACTGTCAAATAAGTCACATTTTTTCTTTTTATGTAACGCCGTATATTGTAACCAGCATAAATATTAAAAAAAGCTGTTAATTCACAACAAGTTTATTTTGATTCACATTTAACATAAAACATTACAATAGCACCTAAAGTAGTATAAAGAATAAAAAAAAATCATAAAAAAGTTTAAAAATTAAAAAAATAATAAAAACTATTAGACAACAACTTAGACATCATGATTTTGAAGAAAATGCTGCATCGGTGACAATTTCAACATATTTCATATATGGTACATCTAAGTTCATTAATTTTTCTGAAATATTATCTAAAAAAAAAGAAAATAAAACTAATTAATAAATCATAATAATAATAAAACAACTATCATTCTATTTGATATATGAAAACAAAAATAAACAACAAACACTAGTATAATAATTGTTCAAGTAACAAAAATTAACAATAATAATAAAACCAAATTGATCATTATAAACAATATAAAACCAATATGAAACAATAAAACTATAGTATTAGTTTAATAAATATGACAAAAATAAGTTTGTATAAGAAATATAAAGATTAATATTTATTGGTAACAAGTAACAAACAAATATAAGATTTTAAGAAATATACTTGGAGAGAAATAGAAATAGTATGGAATGAAAGTTTAAACGAAAATGTTTATGAGGAAATTATATGAAATGTGGGTAGATAATTAAAAAAGAAGACATAAAGACTATATATGATAAATAAGAAATAATAATTATAAGATACAGTTCCAATTTATACTCGGTACGATAAAGACGTTTGTTATGTGTGACAAGTAAAAATCGGTGTTAATAAACAACTTTTAAATTTTGTATTCAAAATAGTAATCAGTGGCAATAACACTTAGTGACTGTAATTATGGAAGACGATCTTCCTCCTGATAAAGGTTGAAAAAAAAATAATACGGATATTGAGAGGTTGCACACGAAAGTAGCAAATATAACTACAGAAGATTCAGGTTTGACCAGTCAAGAAAACAACAATCAGCTGAACGATAAAGTAATTAGTAATAAGAGCCAGAAAAAAGTAATGTATTTAATCTACAAAATACAAACTTGTGTTCAGAAATAGTTTATGTATTCAAATACTACTGAAAGTAATTTCAGATAAGATGCAGTCAATATAAAACTGAAAAGTATAATGTTTGGGAGAAATAAAACTGAAAAAGTAGAAAATTGTTTCCACCTGCACCGAAGGTAAAGAAACTTAAGAGTTTCTCTACCATTCTTGACCGTTTTCTATGAAAAAACAACTACTTCCTGGGCTATATGTCCGAACGGACATTGAATTACATTCCAATAGAAAACGTGATGGCGACCGACTTCGTCGATACTTAAAACCATCTCTATCGATTTGCAAATCAACGAGAAGAACACTACTCGTAGACCGCTTTCGACATTATTGTGTCTCATCAGTACGAGGTTAGTAGTTCTTCTTATCCCGCAGAGCAGGATGCAGAATAATTCTTTTACGCCAATACATAAACCGTGAATCCAATATTCCATGATAAAGTCGCAAAACCGCCATCCTACCGTTCATTTGCAAACCAACAGATCAAAGGTAACTGCTAATCGAAAGATAAACAATACATGAAATAATTTCAATAAGGTGCAGTCAATAATAAAACTGAAAAAGTAGAAAATTGTTTCTGCCTACACCCAAGGTAAAGAAACTTAATGTTTCCATACCAATCGTGGCCATTTTCTATAAAAAAAACAACTACTTCCTGGGCTATATGCCCCAACGGATATTGAATTACATTCCAAAAACAAACGTAATGCGACCGACTTCGTCGATACTTTGAAACATCTCTGTCGGTTTGCAAATCAACGGGAAGAACACTACTCGCAGACCGGTTTCGACATTATTGTGTCATCAGTACGAGGTAAGTAGTTCTCATCCTATATAGCAGGGTGCAGAATGATTCTTTTGCGCCAATACATAGACCGTGAATCCACGATAAAGTCTTTCCGTTGATTTGCAAACCGACAGAGATGGTTTAAAATATCGACGAAGTCGATCGCCATCACGTTTTCTTTTGGAATGTAATTCAATGTCCGTTGGGGCATATAGCCCAGGAAGTAGTTGTTTTTTCACAGAAAACGGTTAAGCTTGGTATAGGAACCATTAAGTTTCTATATCTTGGGTGCAGGTAGAAACAATTTTCTACTTTTCAGTTTATGTATGTATTGAAATGGCCAAGGACCAAAACATTGGTAATTTACATCCCATGGCCGTAGGTCATATTCTACACAAAAAATTTGCTTTAAATGTCTTAAATACGGCCAAGTAGCAAATAAGTGTCGCAGCACTATTATAGCATTATGTATAAATTGTGGAAAAAATAAAGATGATACACATGTCTGCCGCGATACACAACATTGTTGTTGCATACATTGTAAAGTAACACACAAATCGATTTCTAAAACCTGTCCGTCACATATTAGACAACAAGAAATTAAAAAGAAAATGGCCGAGGAAAATATAACATTTTTAGAAGTCAAAAAAATTAAATGAGAACTCATATGCTAGTGCAGTGAGAAATAAAAATAGATTTCAAACTAGTTTCAATAAACAAGAGTTTCCCTCCCTTCCAATCTCAAAGCCGAACCGAAGAAGAAGTGATACCAGTATTTTTATGCACCTACATAATAACAATACACAAAATTATAGAAATAACCAACCCTTAAAACAATCAGAGTCAAAAGGTGAGATAAAATGATAAGCTTCATCCCCCATCGCGGAAATAGATGTTCCACCTATGTATCCATTCAGATTTGGACCTGATAACCAATTACCAGCTCTTCTATATATAAACAAATAGTTAGGAATATTTAGCAAATCAAATATTAGTAGCAATTTAAAAAGTCCTGAGTTCAGTAAACCGTAGGTCATATTCTACACAAAAAATTTGCTATAAATGTCTTAAATACGGCCAAGTAGCAAATAAGTGTCGCAGCACTATTACAGCATTATGTATAAATTGTGGAAAAAATAAAGATGATACACATGTCTGCCGCGATACACAACATTGTTGTTGCATACATTGTAAAGTAACACACAAATCGATTTCTAAAACCTGTCCGTCACATATTAGACAACAAGAAATTAAAAAGAAAATGGCCGAGGAAAATATAACATTTTTAGAAGTCAAAAAAATTAAATGAGAACTCATATGCTAGTACAGTGAGAAATAAAAATAGATTTCAAACTAGTTTCAATAAACAAGAGTTTCCCTCCCTTCCAATCTCAAAGCCGAACCGAAGAAGAAGTGATACCAGTATTTTTATGCACCTACATAATAACAATACACAAAATTATAGAAATAACCAACCCTTAAAACAATCAGAGTCAAAAGGTGAGATAAAATGATAAGCTTCATCCCCCATCGCGGAAATAGATGTTCCACCTATGTATCCATTCAGATTTGGACCTGATAACCAATTACCAGCTCTTCTATATATAAACAAATAGTTAGGAATATTTAGCAAATCAAATATTAGTAGCCATTTAAAAAGTCCTGAGTTCAGTAAATTCATTTGAAGAACTTTCATTCATAGATGCTGGTTATATTAAAAAATACCTCTATCTAGTAATCTCGATCCTTCATACGACTTGAAGAATACTAAGAAGTGGAATATATACCTATCCTTAAGTGGAATACCATGAATTTAAAATTGATATCTCATTAATATCTGAAAGATTTATTCCAAATAAATATTATAAATTTACTGGTTACTCAGTTGTATGTAAAGATACATTTGATACCCACACTGGAGTGGCCATACTAATAAAAGAAGAAAGAAAAAATTCTCACCAATATCCAAGATAAAATGCAAGCATGTGCAGTTCAAATAAGGAAATGGAAATTAACCTCTTACATTAATATTAGTTTAATGTCCACCAAAGGCAAAAATGCGTACACAAAACTTTGTTAAAGTATTTGAAAATGCGGATAAGTTCACATTTGGGGGTGATTTTAGCGGACATCATAACTCATGGAGCTCTTACAAAAATTGTTCTGGAACAAATATTATCGATGCTTTAAGCCATTTCAACAATGTGATACTGTCAAACGATGGATCTCCTAGTCAAATATCAAAAACAGTAAATAAATCAGTGATTGTCCTAACGATCGCTACTCCAGACATCGCAAACGAAGTACATTGGCAAGTATTGCCAGACATCTTAGGTTCAGACCATTTTGCAGTTTTAATTAAATTGAATTATTCAAATTCACAAGCAGATTCTTTAATACAGTTGACAGAAGCAAACATGAACCCTGGGTGGGCGTGTCCTTGTCGCTGTAGTTGTATTTTCATCTCACTTATGCAGCCACTAAAATTGATATTATCGTTAACATTGGCTCGTGATTGGCTGATTGTGATAACCTTGAAATTAGTTGGCATATTTTCCGCGGACCATGTTTGCTTCTGTCGACTGTATATCCCAGCACAAAATGGAATACTAGGAGGCTAATTGGCCAAAATATTATTCAGTATCTGAAATTTACTTTAATGTCATTCCGGATACTTTAAATAACATAAATGAAAAATATAAATACTTTGTGCCAGGTATAGAACACTCAACTTTATTATCCATACCAAGAAAACCATTCAAAACGAATAAACATCCACCGCCTTCTTGGTGGGATAAAGAATGCGATAGTGTAATAGAACACAGAAAAGTAGCCATTAGTGCATAAAAGCGTATAAGTTTGTCTGAAAATTATATAATCGTTAACGCAGAACAGGCAGCTACAAAAACATTCCTTAAAATAAAAGACAAAACATTGAATTCAGTTTTGTAATAAACTAAATAAGAATTCACCCCAACCCACACAAATTTATTATTCAGAAAATGATTATTTGGGAGCAGCATTTCTCGATATTAAAGGGGTATACGATTCTATAGATATGTGGTTACTATTGGAAAAATGAATTAGAATTGGTATCCCGACAAGAATTTGTAATGTATTGTGCAACATGTTTATTGATATAGAAGTTTATGTCAGATCCATAAATAATTCACTCATTCCAAGAAATACTTCCATAGAACTCAATGAGCAGTGCTTTCTTCATTACTATTTAATATATTCACCGCAAGTCTATATGAAGAAATCAACTACAGTTTAATCCAATATGCTGATGACTTTGTTGTGTATACCTCTGAAAAAATAAAGAAATCAATAATTTCAATCCAACAAAGACTGGACGCATTGGGATTGCATATAACTCCAGAAAAATCAAATATTATATTTTTTACAAGACATTACGTACCGCACACAAAAAGCATTAAAATACATAATATGGCTTATCCAGTATCAACCTCTGTCATTTACCTTGGTATCACGTTAAATGAGAATCTTTCATGGATACCCCATGTTCTGTATAGCGTATATTAGATTATTTATTACGGATGCACCCTTTACGGAACTGCAACACCAAGTTTGTTGAAAAAGTTGGAGTGCAGAACAATGCACTCAGATTGTGTATAGCAGCGAGATCCACTACGGTAGAAGTTCTTCGAACTGAAGCTTAGCATCACCACTAGATCTTCGCAGAAGATTACTTGCAGAAAAACAGTTATAATATCCCATTACAAACAGTAGATAATAATTTCAAACATCTCAGAGTTAAATACCCTAACTAACAAATATTGGGACGAAAAACCTTCGCCAATTACATGTAGTGCATTTAGGGATACCAGCAATTTAAATAATATCTTAAATAACCCTTATTCATATTAAATCTGTGATTTATTCACTCTTCTAAAACCAATACATATCGAAATTCTAAATTACAGCCATAATAATGTAATTAGTAGGAATTTACTATCCTCGTATTTAGCAAAACAAAATAATTATACTGAAGTATATACAGATGCTTCCAAACAACCCATTGGGGTGGAGTGCCCGTTCTATATTCCGTCAATCAATCTGCATATGTCATTTAAACTACATAACCTTACTTCTATATACTCTGCTGAAGCAATTGCAATTATTGAAGCTCTGGAATTTATTGAACGACATCAACATAAAAATTTAATAATAATATCAGATTCTGTATCAGTACTTACGAGTAATTGTCAACCTTTTGATGTTAATACCACAATTTAAAATTATATTATTCTAAAAATCAAACTGATTATAAATAGACTAGCCCAAAGATAATTTAACATAAAATTATTTGGTATTATAGCTCATATAAGACATAAGGAACATGTGGACAGTTTAGCAAAAATGGCAGCTGAGAAGGGACAGATATCAAGATTATTATTGATGAATGCATAAATACAAACAAAATTAATTTGAAGGAAAGATGAAAACAATTATGGTATGAATATTGCATAAACAAGCCCATAAAATACACGCTTCTATGTCCACAAATTCCCAATAAACATTTTGGTACCGCAACTATCAACTTCCTCGAAGAAGTAGCATAGTTACTATTAGTAGACTTAAATTCAGTCAAGCTTGCTATCCCGTCCATCTCAGCAAAATCAATGAAGTTAAATCGAACAGTTGCAATTGTATAGGAGACTTCGATCACATTCTTTTTGTGTGTATAAAATATATACAACATAGAAAAGACATGTATCTGAAACTAATAAAAATCAATATTCCTCTTCCTTTCAACTTAATGCACTTGCTAGTATTAAAAAATCTGCCTGTATACAAATTCATTTCGAAGTTTTATCACTTAAAAATAAAAGCTACTTACTTTGTATAATATTTTAACTTTTAAAGTATATGCGGAAAACTGAGTTTTGTATTCTAATTTAATTTACATTGCAATAAACATATATTAAAAACCCTTTATGGAGAGTTTCTCTTTGTGGAAGGTGTTCCGATTTTATGAAACAGATAATGTATCGTTTGCTTTCTCGCGATATAGACTTAGTCAGTTCTGCTCATCTTTTGTACGCATGTAGCAAAACATAGAAAAATTCAATTGGATAAATCGTCAGGTTACTGCAAAAACCAGATAAGACACATATTTTACTTTCTGAGTTTTTAGTGTTTTAAACTTAAAAATGAAATGAAAAATCAGTTTATAGGAATGAAGCACATTTTATTTCAAATTACGTTAAAAATAAAGTTGATTATTATGACCAAAGAAAAAGTGTTATATCCCCATAACTATTAAAAATAAGTAAGTACGGCAACAGTGCCATAAGGTAATGCGTGGCCCTACAAGGGAACCAGATTATAAACTGACTGTATGTAGATGAAGTACAATGGTAATGTGAATGTATGTGTAACGAGATTGTAAATAGTGTATATAAGAAACAATAAAGGTATAAAACTATCTCCCTTGTTTATTTATTAATTGAAGATATTAATTGAAGATGATAAAAACTTTTCGTTTTAACAAAACTTCCACTATTTATTTAAAAAATTGCTTTTTTAACCTCAATGACGGCCGTTTCGCTGATTAGCATCGTCAGCGAAATGTGCATTGGCCGAACATGTTCTTAGTGACAATCATTCTTTTAATTTTAAACAGGCTAAAATTTTAATTCGAGAAAAACATTTACAAAAAAGAGAATTTCTTGAGATGGTATATATTAATAAAAATAACTGTATTAATAAAAGATCAGATATTGATAATTTAAATAATATCTACAGTTATATATCAAAGGATGTGTAAAATATAAATTAAAAATTGAATTTTCTGTTATTTCTTCTTCTTTCTGATTAATAATTTTAAATTCTGATAGTTTATGTCATCATGACATAAACATCAAATTTTGATTTTGAACATTTATTCTAAATTAACATTTCTTTTAATTTTATTTTTTTTTGTATTTTGGTAAAAATTTTTTATAATGTGCGCATTTATTAGGCCAAAAATAATTTAACCTCACGATAGTAAGTTTTTAATTGGACTATTATAATATTATGTTAAAAATTTATTATAATTTTAGTTTGTGCTGAAGAAGAAAATAAACATTTTCAAAAGCTTCATAAATATAAAGAGTTAACATTAATTGCCCTTTTATATTTTACTGCTCACCTCGAAAAAACTTTTAATTTCTTATATATATCAGTTCAGACTACCCTCCTTTTTTATATATATTAATATATTGAGACAAATTAATATGGTGATTATAATAAACTTACCTTAAATTAAACTGGATCATGTAATTAAAAAAGGGAAATCATAAAAATTTTCTAAAATTTGCCATTACTGCTTCTTTTATTTACAAACACAACAATATAATACACTAGCTTCATTAATTTACTTTCAATATTGAAGTAAAACAATAAGACATAATATTTCTTGGATGAAGTTCGGTATTTCTGAAACACCATTTTATATTGCCTTTACCGAAGAAGATTTCTCTAGAAAATAATTGAAATAATAAAAGTATAGATAGTTATATTAAAATTATTGGTAGGGGATACCATATCAATGAACAACTATAGAATTAAGATAGTGTAATAAATTAAGTTACATTATAAGCCAAAATAACCTACATTTACTCATTAGAACGATCAGATTCACCAATTATAGTTAGTATTTCTTTACACCACAAGTATGACTGAAAATTATCAAAAAAAAAATATTAATTTAGTTAGTACTTTGTAAATAAATTAATGACAAATGAAAAGACAATGTTTATGCGATAATAAAGGACTTTATATGTAATTTTGCAAGAACTTACAATAGTAAGAGCCCAAAAGACTTATAGAGAATGTGTAATATTAGGTAGTGATAGTAATTAATGATTGTAAATGATTTTTCTATATTTGTATATTTCTATGTTTGTATAAGGTATTAATTTAGCAAGAATGCCTTTAATTTCATCAAAAAGCCAAAATTAAAATTAAAAATATGGCTGACAATAATAATTTTAAGTGCTTAGAAAAACTATATTAGAAAATTCCACTAATAGAAGTTGCGTTCTTATATTTTAAAAGGAAAAGAAAATTTTTGTACACAAGTTATTTTGATTTTTGGCCTATTTGCTCAAAATTGTTATAATTGGTATCATGAATGTAATGGTCAGGCGTCCATTAAGAGTGCAACTATAAATTTCAATGGGAATAAAAGAGTTTTAATCATAAAAATTATATAAATTATTATTGTAAATGTATAAAATTTCATTATTTGTATAAACATATTCATATACGTCTGGATAATTAAAATGATTTATTCAAAAATTTGATAATTTTTGTTGAAAAATAAATGAAAATCCGAATTTCCTTTCAATAATGTCAAATTAAAAAAAAAGTATATCATTAAAGTATTAAGTGAAATAATTAGGCATTTACCTTTTATCCAGTTTTTTTGTTCGAGAAGTTAAAAAATTAAAACATCTGGTTTTCCGAGGTCACCTGTATGTCGCCATCTTCGAAACAACTTCTAGCTACAAGTGCTGTGGATTATCACAGGAATACAATGGTATGTGTTATTTAAAAAACATTAAGTGTCACTAATTTTAATTTTATGATCATTATTGTTTCACTAAAGTTTAATTAACTTATATAGCATATCCAGGTTAATTCTTCTACTATATTCCTATTATTGAACGAGAATATACTCACCTACTAAGGTACATTTCATTATCCTAAATCGGACAAAGGCAGATTTTACATAGAATGAAGCCACCGAGATGTGGAGGAAAGCCCTCTGCAATTTAATCATGAAAGCGAATATAAACGCTGTATTGTACATTTTTATATTACCTTATTATCTAATTTATTTTAAAAGTATTATTCAGAGAAATATTCCTTCATTTCTAATACCTAGTTGTATTATAGAATTTAATTAAAGAAAGATGAAAAAGGTTTAATTTTTATTTAGTATCATACAAACTGTGTTCTAATTTTGTTTTATTCAAAAAGCAGTAAAATACTAGAAATAGTCTCTAAAATAAGACAGATGGGTCAGTAAAATGCAGTTTTAGTGACTGATCAGTCAAAATTATTTACTTTATTATTCATTAGGTTAAATTATGTAATGTTTACTGCATTTTTAAGTATTTTAGTTTTAAAATACGATATTGCGATTAAATAGAAAAATCTATTTTAATGCCTTGAGACACAAATAACTATTATTTAATTAGTTGATTTCTGTTTGAAAAAGTAAATTCAATAATCGTTCAATAAGTTCTATCATTGAAATATTTTAATTCGACTACCCTTGAAGTAAGGGTGAATTTTTAAAATTAATTCGCGTTTTGACAAAATACACCAAAACTAAAGCGAACACCACCATCTTTTATTTACCATATTTTTTTGCTACAATGATACAATAAAATATTAATACCTAGCTAAAGTAAATAAACCAAGAAAAAGTCACTAAGGGTTAACCCTGTGCGTAACATATTTATAAATACAATAATATCACACAAAAACAACTGAAATAATGATAATAGTAATATTATAACAACAAATAAATAATTAAATAAGTGAAACCACAAAAAGGTAGGACCTGAACATTGGCACATATCATTGAATGTCATTAAATGTTATTACACTATTAGTATAAAATTAGTATTTAAACTAATCGTAACAGAGTATACAAAAATATTTAAAAATAAAAATGTATGATTTGGAATTTTGGAACTTTAATTAAATGGATAATTATTTTTTCATATTTTTTTTTGTTTAAGCTTTAGACTGTAACAAGAAATGTCTAAATTAAGAAATTGTTTTAATCGTTGCAGCTCAATTACTAGCAAACACTGCTTAACTTTCCCTTTAAACAACCCGATAGAATTGATAGATTTTAATTCTGAATCTAATTCGTTGTAGAGTTTTGGACCTTAAAATGTAAAGCATCTCTGTCCAATAGATTTTTCTGCTTTAGGTACAGTAAAAGATTCAATTCTATATCGGGTGTCATATTAGTGAGAAATCAAGCTGGCGTTCTTTTTGTGTTTGTGGAAATGTAAGAGTAAAGTTTTGGCATACAATTGGTATATATTGAATATCTTAGTTTCAACATAAACGTATCACATTCTTAACTCCGGCAAAATTTCCACAAATTGTTTCCAGGCATTTTTACACTTATTTCGGTCCTGGAGACATATAAGGATCAAACTTGACTTCCACCAATCTAATCCGTATTTAAATTTCTAGATGGAAGGCCTATTTGAAATCCTTATCCTCTTATAAGCAATGAAATATGTATATTATATACCGTCGTGTTTTGCATTTTTATATTTTTAAAAACCGCCCTAAAATTATTATACCTTTTTCGATTTTCGCATGATTTCATGTATTTTAGATACTCTATGACTGACGTTTTCCATTGGCTGGGTTCACCCCTTATCCAACAGAGTGCTACGCTGGAATCAGCATAAAAAATGCTTGGTTAATGTGTAGACTAAGGGAATTTATTTTAGAGTGATAGAGTTTGGCTAACAAAAGGGCCGCGTAAAGCTCTAATCGAGGTTTTAGCACAAACTAAGCTTATAGAGTGATGATTTTTTGAATTTGTAGTTCGGAGGTAGATAACAGCACCATAGGCCCGTTCACTGGCATCTGCAAAACAATGAAGCTGTATATTGATAGTGTTGGAACAAGCAATAAACCTTGGAAATTTGATCTTGTTTATACTATTGAGTTGTAATTGGAAGTGTTTCCACTTTTAAGAAACATTGTCCGGTATGTGTTCGTCCCAGTCTACTTCAAGTTTCCATAAAGTTTGCATAAATATCTTAGCACTGATTGTTATGGGAGCCAACATGCCAATAGGATCAAAGATCTGGGAGATAGTTGCCAGTATCATACGTTTCGTGAACAAAGTAGAATTGATATATTTATCTTTGTAAGAGTAAAAGAAGGCATCCTCTGTAGAAGGGCAGGAAATTCCCAAAGTTTTTAAATCAACATTAGTGTCGAAACTTTTTAAAGATAAATCATCTGTGTTAGAAGTTATTATTGAATTATGATTTTACCTCCATTTTTTCAACGGAAGTTTTCCCTGATCACAAATTAAAGTTAAACTTGAAACGCTGAAAGATTACCCGTGCGTTATTGTATGTAAGCATACGAATAGGATAAAGAAGACAACAGTTTATAATTTAATATTATCGTTTGATATTTATAGAAAAGGACAGCACATAGAAAAGGTGTCGGTAAAATGATCGTTGAATCGTGACGCATGGGTAATCTTTCAGCGATTCAAGTGTATGTCGTTTTTTAGT
This sequence comes from Ophraella communa, assembly GCA_035357415.1. Lineage (NCBI taxonomy): Eukaryota > Metazoa > Arthropoda > Insecta > Coleoptera > Chrysomelidae > Ophraella > Ophraella communa. Next base: position 21,367,156 of record CM068995.1, read on the forward strand.
TGTATGGTTTTTTCTAAAGTGGATGATCCGCATAACATATCGTCTATATAGAAACAATTTAACACGGCATTTGAACCATCGGGCATTATTTCTTGACGGTTTTAAGTCTGTATTCCCTTATAGGGTCGGATACATCGGAACGCCATAGTATTCGTTGAAAATCGTGATTTTCAGGCTTAATATTAATTTGCCTGTACAATTTCGCAATATCGGCAGTAAAAACATACTGATGTTGCCGAAACTCCAACAAAATATGGCAAATAGATCTATTTGAATAACCGGACCAACCATTAATATGTCATTTAAAGATATGTTAGTAGATGTTTTGTGGCTACCATCGAAGACACATCTTACTTTTGTAGTATTACTTTGTTTTTTAAGGTACCATCTCCATGTGGTCCAGATCAATGTACTCCTGCATAAACTTACTGTATTCATGAAAAGTAGAAAATTGTTTCTACCTGCACCCAAGGTAAAGAAACTTAATAGTTTCTATACCAAGCTTGACCGTTTTCCATGAAACAACAACTACTTCCTGGGCTATATGCCCCAACGGACATTGAATTACATTTCAATAGAAAACGTGATGGCGACCGACTTTGTCCTTACTTAAACCATCTCTATCGATTTACCTTGGGTGCAGGTAGAAACAATTTTCTACTTTTCATTTTTACCATTTACTGCACCTTGTATCTGAAATTATTTTCAGTATTTGTTTATCTATCGATTGCAGTTACCTTTGATCCTTTGGTTTGCAAATGAATGAATGGTAGGATGGCGCTTTTACGACTTTATCATAGAATCGTGGGTTCACAGTTTATGTATTGGCGTAAAAGAATCATTCTGCATCCTGCTCTGCGGGATGAGAAGAACTACTTGCCTCGTACTAATGAGACACAACAATGTCGAAACCGGTCTACGAGTAGTGTTCTTCCCGTTAATTTGCAAATCGATAGAGATGGTTTAAGTATCGACAAAGTCGGTCGCCATCACGAAATGAAATGAAATGAATGAAATGTAATTTAATGTCCGTTGGGGCATATAGCCCAGGAAGTAGTTGTTGTTTCATGGAAAACGGTCAAGCTTGGTATAGAAACTATTAAGTTTCTTTACCCTGGGTGCAGTTAGAAACAATGTTCTACTTTTCATTTTTACCATTGACTGCACCTTGTATCTGAAATTATTTTCAGTATTTGTTTATCTATCGATTACAGTTACCTTTGATCTATTGGTTTGCAAATGAACGGTAGGATGGCGCTTTTACGACTTTATCATAGAATCGTGGGTTCACGGTTTATGTATTGGCGTAAAAGAATCATTCTGCATCCTGCTCTGCGGGATGAGAAGAACTACTCGCCTCGTACTGATGAGACACAACAATGTCGAAACCGGTCTACGAGTAGTGTTCTTCCCATTAATTTGCAAATCGATAGAGATGGTTTAAGTATCGACAAAGTCGGTCGCCATCACGTTTTCTATTGAAATGTAATTCAATGTCCGTTGGGGCATATAGCCCAGGAAGTAGTTGTTGTTTCATGGAAAACGGTCAAGCTTGGTATAGAAACTATTAAGTTTCTTTACCTTGGGTGGAGGTAGAAACAATTTTCTACTTTTCATTTTTACCATTGACTGCACCTTGTATCTGAAATTATTTTCAGTATTTGTTTATTTACTGTATTCAGTTTTCAAGTATGGTAGTTTACAGAATTTTCTTTCCATTGATGTCAATCGGTGAAGGGCAGAGTCTCGTAATTTACCAAGTACATTTGGGTTTTCCTTGAATGGTAATGATACTTGAAACCTGCCATCGGGGTCTCTTCTATGAGTAGATGTGAAATGTTCTTCGCATGTTTTTTCTTCTTTAGAATATGCGGGAGTAAGTGTGCTCGGTTGGCATTCTTCTATGGTCCAGAAAGATGTGGTTCAATATTTGCAAAATGACATTGTGATTGATTTGGTTTACGTTGAGTAATTAAACCAGATAAAATTCATCCAAGTTGGTTTTCTTGTAAAATTGGAGATCGAGCATTAAGTTTTATTTGATTAGGGCATAAAAGTTCCCAAAAGATAGAAGCACCGAGAAGCAAATCAACAGGACCTGATTTGTAGAATGTCTGATCAGCAAGCTGGATATTGTTAGGAAGTTTTAAATGAGATATTTTAATGAAGTTTGACGGAAGGGTGTCAGCAATTTTGTGCAAAATGAAAAAAAAATGGGTTGACCGATAAGAAGTGTGTTTAGACTGAATAAATATTATTAATAATAAATTATAAATAATAAAATTCATTTGTGAACCTGAATCAAGGAGTGCGCGAGCTTCTTGTCTTCTTTATCTAATATGTATAAAACGGCAGTTGATAAAAGTACTTGATCATTATTTTCGATTACACTTTCAACCAAAGCAGAAAAAGAACTTTTTTGTGTAGTTTCTGGAATATTCGATATTTGATGACTTTCTGAAGAAGTGGTAACGCTAGCAGTCAAGGCAACCTTTTAATTTGATCTTTGATTATATAGAAACCTTTAAAATCGCTGTCATGTAAACAAGTATTAGGTTTTTTGTTGCATTTTCTGCAACCTGAAGAATTACAGGATTTATTGTTGCGCCCAAACCTTAGACAGTTAGTACAAACATTCAGGTTAAATAAAGTTTCAAATTTAGTTTTTGTAGACATGGCCTGAATCGATTCACATTGATATATGTAATGACAATTTTTGCAAATAGGGCATGTATTATTTGAATTTTTGTATGTGTCCGTGTTCAAGAATGAATGATTCTTTTTGTATGTTTGTGTATCACTTCGTTCGTAGGAATGTTTAGCCGGGTTTTTTAATTGGTATAATAATTTATTTATAGTTTCGTAATCATCCAAGAATTGAATTCGTTCATTTTAAAAGGTTTTTAAATCTTCAACAGATGGCATATCTAATTTTTGCGTGAATTTCTTCCACTCCTTTTGAGTAGTTTCGGGTAGTTTTTTCGAAATAATAAAATTAGTAATGGACCCCAATTTTGGGTAGAGACTTAAAGTGCTTCAAGAGCCCGTACATTTTTGTTCAAGGTGTTGAGAATCCCCTTCAGACGATTACATGATTCTTTATTGATAATTTCAAAATCGACAATAGACTTTAGATGTTTATGAATAATTGCCTTTTTATTTTCAAATCGGTGCTTTAATAAATCCCAAGCAATTTTGTAGTTTTCGTTTGTCACCTCTCAGGATGTAATTACCTCAGCGGCTTCGCCTATAACAGATCGGCACAAATAATAGTGTTTCTCAATGTCAGGTTAATCACTTTTGTCTATTAGCGTATCAAACATATCTCGAAAAGAAACCCATTTGTCATAATCTCCGTAAAAGAGTGGTAATTCTATTTGAGGTAATTTAATATTTTGTTTAGTATTGGGTTTATTTTCGGAAATGTCTGTGAATGAAGATTCAGCGTTTCACCTTGTGCTGTGACTAGATTACTAAAATATGCGTTTTCAAATTGAATTCTAACATAATGATGTTACTCAAGTTTTAATATTTCTGGATAACATGACGCCAGTATATCAATTTGATCTTGTAGCTCCTCAAATTATTTTAAAACTGAAATGATATGATCTAAGCGTAATTTTAATTGAGTTAATGATATTTTGTTGTCAATAAAAGTTTGAATTGACGTTTCAAATCTAGTTAGTTTTCCTCTAACCAAACCTCTTTTTGCCACTAAATTTTTTAAATCTGCCTTTAAATCAGCTCTTTTTCTTGTGAATCTGTTAAAATGATATCTGGCATTCTGTATTTTCAAAAGTTTATTTGAATAATAAAATTAAGTTGATGTTTTTTATGGTATGCAAATATTGATTTCTTATTTGAAATAATTGTATGAAATGTACTAACTAATGATAAATATGCAGAAACTGTTGCTAAAACAATGTAAAAATTATTTAGTTATTTTCAATTTATGTTTGAATGTTAACTGTTTCTTATGATTTTTGTGTTATTTTGGTACGTTAATCAATTGGAAAATGTCACACTTTGGCACGTGAAGCAAATCTCCATTTTTTTTAAGGAAATAGTTTAAAGGGATGGATAAGTCTGATCTTAGTTCCGTGGTGGAATTGTTGGCTTTCCCTGTTTTTCTGTTCTAAATATGGGAATGAGTTACTACCATGTATCAACTTTATACGTTAATGCTTGATGCACTTCTAATTCACCGTTTTTGTAACATCCGCGGGCTCGAAGGACCAAATTTATGATGTAATGTTTTATGTTAAATATGAATCAAAATTAACTTGTTGTGAATTAACAGCTTTTTTTTATTTATCCTGGTTACAATATACGGCGTTACATAAAAAGAAAAAATGTGATTTATTGGACAGTTACTATAGAACTGTCCGTCAGTTACTCAATGAACAAATAAAAAACGCAATGTTGCGCGAATGGGCATATTATCCGGGAAAGTCCAAGATATTTGCATAAGTACTTAACAGCTATATTATCTAATAATTCTTATTATAGTTACTATACTAATAATCTTAATTCTATATTTTATATCTTTTGCCCATACTACTATATAAACTTACAAATTCACTTAAAATATACATTTCGTTTCTTCCTTACCTTCCAATAGGCAGGATGACTGATTTTAAAAAACTGATCCACGATGGTTTCACGTATTTACTTTATCTAAATTAAATGTTATTTTTGCAAAAAAGAGTTTTTAAATGAGAACTTTACTTTTTAAAAATGCATTTTAAATTTTACGCCAAAACGCTAGAATAGTAATGGCGTCTATCTATGACATCATCGATTCGTAAATACTACACTACGACCCGTGTCATTTGTGGATTCTTTGGTAAAAACGTCAAACTTCAAACATTTTGCAGGTTAAAAGAGGGTGGTTAAAAAAGTTCATTTTGGTTTTACTTATTTTGTGCCATTATAATAGTTATCATAGTCATGAATCCTAATGTGTATCGATGGTGTGCGGTTCCACAATGTAAGAATGCATCAATAAAAAATAAATTCAAAAGATATGTTTGAACCATAGATAATGAATAGAAAATATCAAGGTCAAACCGAAATGTCAACAATGTTAACGAAAGTACGACGTCATGCTCTTCTGATTGGTGTTTCAGCTAATATGGCGGATTGTTAAACTTATTTTTACTAAAATAAATGTAATCACACATGTAATATGAAAATGAGCAAATTCTTTAGAATCTCCGTATCTTCTATAATTATAACAAATAAATATTTTAGTAATTCTTACTGACTGTCATCATGCCTATTTCATTTATTATTTTTAATTGATGTGGTATTTATCTTTTGGTATACCTTTTTCTGATTTATTATATACTTTTTATTATCATAATTATATGAAGAAACCTGACTTCTGGTCAAAAAATGTTGATTAGCAAAGTTGTATATGATTAAAAAAGCTACAATTTTTGTCAGATAAATTTTTTTAAATAACCTAAAAATATACGAAAAATATCCAAAAAACTAGATTCTTTTCAGATTTTTCATTTGCCATTTTTCAAAAAATAGTTCAAATTGTATGAAACTTAAAGAAAATATAGTTTTTTATGTCCTAAAAAACCTCAATTTTTTTAACGTTTGGATAAAAATTATCCCAGGAATAGCGTTTTTTTGATAGAAAAATTATATTTTTTAAATGAAATATCTCCTTCAAAAAATTATTTTACAGAACAATTAATAACTGCAGAGTTAAACTAAACTTCCACTATTTATTTGTAAAATTCGCTGGTTGTTGTAATCTATATGCTCTTAAGTGTTCATTAAATCTTACTTCAAAATTTCTTTGTGTTTGACCTATATATACTGCATTACATTTTGGACAATTAATTTTGTAAACACCTTTGATTTTAATTTGGTAGTTTTGTTTTACATTTAACAATTTGTTCACATTTTGTGTTTTAAATGATATTAATGTTGATGTTGCCGAAGATATTATTTTTGAAATTTTGCATTGAAATATTTCCACAATATGCAATACTTTTATAGCTTTTAACTTTTTAGTTTGTTTTGGATATATTAGTTCTGACATTTTTTGTTCTTTCTTATTAATTAATTTATTTATCAAATATATTGATAGCCATTAGATGTAGCTATTTGTTTTATGATCTCAATTTCCTTTATTAAAATTACTTTGTTCATTGAATGAAAAATGCTCTATGTATCATGGAATTATAAGCTGCTAATTTATGTGATAGTGGATGATTTGAATTATGGTATGGTTACATCTGTTTGTGTAGGTTTTCGTATATTGAATAATTTAATGAATTCATTAACTTTTTCAATTCTTAAATCTAGAAAATTAATTGAATTATTCTTCAACTTCTAAAGTAAAATTAATTTTAGATGCAAGGTATTAATATAATTAAAAATATATCTAATTCAATCCTGTTACTAAAACCTGTTAACACATCATCAACATATCTATACAAAATATGATATTGTTTTTATAACTAGAATTAAAGATTTTGTTTTCTAAATTATCCATAAATATTTGCCAAAATTGAGAAATAGGACTTCCCATGGGAAGACTTCATTTTGAATATAAACTTTGTTATCAAAGTAAATAATTTTGACTAATGCATACATCAAATAGATCAATTATGTTCGATATTATACCTGGATGGATATACTTTTCATCTAATAGCTTTTTAACTAGAACTATATTCTTTAGGAGGTATTTTTGAGAACATATTAGTTACGTCAAACGATACTAATTTAGTATTATTTTGTAAATTACATTTATTCAATTTTTTGATCAAATCTAATGAATTTTGTACTGATCAAAAAATTGAATAAATGTAATTTACAAAATAATACTAAATTAGTATCGTTTGACGTAACTAATATGTTCTCAAAAATACCTCCTAAAGAATGTATAGTTCTAGTTAAAAAGCTATTAGATGAAAGAAATATCCATCCAGGTATAATATCAGACATAATTGATCTATTTGATGTATGCATTAGTCAAAATTATTTTACTTTTGATAACAAAGTTTATATTCAAAATGAGGGTCTTCCCATGGGAAGTCCTATTTCTCCAATTTTGGCAAATATATTTATGGATAATTTAGAAAACAAAATCTTTAATTCTAGTTATAAAAACAATATCGTATTTTGGTATAGATATGTTGATGATGTGTTAGCAGGTTTTGTAGGTAGCGAACGGCAGTTAGATATATTTTTTAATTATATTAATACCTTGCATCCTAAAATTAATTTTACTTTAGAAGTGGAAAAAAAATAATTCAATTAATTTTCTAGATTTAAGAATTGAAAAAGTTAATAATTCATTAAATTATTCAATATACAGAAAACCTACACAAACAGATGTAACCATACCATATAATTCAAATCATCCACTATCACATAAATTAGCAGCTTATAATTCCATGATACATAGAGCATTTTCGATTCCAATGAACAAAAGTAATTTTAATAAAGAAATTGAGATCATAAAACAAATAGCTACATCTAATGGCTATCCAATATATTTGATAAATAAATTAATTAATAAGAAAGAACAAAAAATGTCACTAGAACTAATATATCCAAAACAAACTAAAGAAATTAAAAGCTATAAAAGTATTACATATTGTGGAAATATTTCCAATGCAATTTCAAAAATAATATCTTCGGCAACATCAACATTAATATCATTTAAAACACAAAATAGTATTGGAACAAAATTGTTAAATATAAAAACAAACTACCAAAATTAAAAATCTGGTGTTTACAAAATTAATTGTCCAAAATGTAATGCAGTATATATAGGTCAAACACAAAGAAATTTTGAAGTAAGATTTAATGAACACTTAAGAGCATATAGATTACAACAACCAGATAAGTCGAACTATGCAAAACACCTACTGGAACATCCAAACTCACTTATACACACCAATGACATTCATATACTACACATTTGTGATAAAAAAACAAAATTTAGATTTTCTAGAAGAACTTGAAATTAAAAGACATCTAGCAGATCAACAGTTTAAAGTAGTTAATGAACAAATAAATCTTGGAAGTTCTCCACTATTAAACTGTTTACTTTGATTGAGTCTTCATTTTATACATAGATAAGACATTATTATAACATAAATATATTAAGTTATTGTAAAGATCAGCATGATATAGTTTTTTCCTGGTTTTTCTATATCATTGCACAGTTATACTGATCTTAGAGGGAAATACATCCAGGATAATCCCTTAGGGCTAATAACATCTTGGCTTTAATATTGTTATGTCTTATTACTTCCTTACTTGGTCTAGCCTTAACTCCTTATCAACATCAAGCACCTAGTTACAAACAAACAACATGTAATTTCAATATGTCAATCTGACGATGCTAGTGATAGCGAAACAGCTGTAATTGATTTTAAAGCGAATTTTACAAATAAATAGTGGAAGTTTAGTTTAACTCTGCAGTTATTAATTGTTCTAAGTAAGATGAACTTCCAAAAAGTAGAGGTCAACACAATCAATTTCATTATTTTACAGAGTTTGTTCGGTCCTATTTTTTTCATCTTTTTATCTAGTTTTATATATAATATATAACACTTCCTATTTAATATTTAAAAAAAACACAAGAAATTTATTTTTGGAACATACAAATTGTTATGTATCTTATACGCCAAGTCATTATGCAAACAATTCCTTCATAGCTTTTGATGGATATGCGACTAGTGAATCTGATGGTGGTATTAATGATTTTTGTTCTACAAAAAAACAATTTTTGTGTAATGAAAATAATAAAGCTTATAAACTTACTCTCAATCTCTTTTAAAATTCGAAGGATTTACGTAAAACAAGCAGAAGAGATGCTGATGCTTTAATTATAAATTAAGCTACAGAAATTTTAGACAAAAATCAAATTGTTCACATAACAACAGGTTTAAGTGAGTTTAAAAAATAATTTTTATTGGACAAGATATTGATCTAATAGTGTAATTGATACAATTTAGTACAACAAACCTACCTACCTAATCGATTTTTTTCCTAAAACCAGGTGTAGGAAATGTAAGCGACAGTATGTATGCTTGTTACAGTTTTAAAATAGAAAATGATCGATCCATTATGGTATTTTTGCACTGCTTCACAGGTTCTGACACGGTATCTGATTTTGCAGAAAAAGTACGGTTGATTTACTTTTAAAAACGCCAAATCTGATGGATTTAGTAATACTATTTTATGAGCCACAGTCAGAAGTAAGATCCACCAATAATTGCTCGAAATAATTGTAATTTAATAACATATATTTATAAGTGTAAAAATAATAGGTTCACTCTCAACGATTTAAGATTTGATCAGTGCAAAATTATGACTGCAAAATCCACATATTATTTTGAGAAATTAACTCTAACTGTCGGTGCAGCTGTACAACATTGTTATAGGGCATATTATCAGCTCCAAAGTTGGCTGGATAATAAATTAAATGTTACAAAGTGAGGCTGGAAAGAAGTTCGAGATAATGACTTGAAATAATTGATACTTCACTTGTGCCTGATGAGTTGCTTAAAAATAATATCATGCAAATTAAAAGTAAAAGTGATTGTTCGTCTAGCAGGTGCGGGTGTCGTAAATACGGGTTAAAGTGTACGGTATTATGCATAAAGACTCAAATTATTGCGTTATTGTTGAAGAAAAATATGTGAAGATGAAAATAGAAAAGCTAAAAGTTGCAGTAATGTCGAAAACCAAAGTTGTGAACGACTTTCTACTTAACTCATCCGATGGAGAAAGTGAAACAATTCATTTAACAAAACGTCCCAAATTATACTACCTAACATTCAAATAAAAAATGGCTATCGTATTAAAAAAAAGTATATTGTTTTTAATATAAAAATGGTAATTTATTTATTTAGTCAAAAACTAATGACCTATACTGTTATTCTGTTAGTCAAGATTTTTACAAGATTATTAAAGGACTTGTGAAAAAATTATAATATACATTTTTATATTTTGCACTTATAAAAATCTTCATTATAAAACGCATTTGCGTATCGTAATGTAACTTTTACGCACGCAAATTTTTGTTTTAAATGGTTGGCGACATGAGTGAAGTTTCTAAAGGCAAGACTATTGACAATGACATTTGTGGCTAATAGCAATTTATTAATTTTATATTGTTCTTTAAGAAAGTATCTGTGAATATGAATATAATATTTTACTTATATAATATATTATTATTGGTATATTATTCATTTTAAAATATTTTAAAACATTAACATTTGATAATCTAAATGTCACAACTGTCAAATTTTATAAATTACACAGTGCTGCCGACATACTTTTTAAAATAAAAATTTTCGTAATTACATAAAAATAAAAAAATAATTTAAAAAATGGTAAAAAGGGCAAAATATAAAAAATATTATAAACAACTTATTTCATATGGCTGTTGTGACACTCGTTCTTTAAAAAACTCATCGCTTCGCGATTCGTTTTTTAAACTTGAACTCGTGTCATAACAGAATTCCATATGAAATGCGTTGTTTAATATACTATTCTTATGCGTAAATTTTCTGTAGAATCGAATGGTGTGATTATATTTTTATTTTTATTAATATTTTAAACAAACTATAAACAATTTGTATGTTGCAAAAATAATATATTCCTTTTTTTTACGTTATTTTCAAACATTTTAAATTGGAAGTTTAAAATGGGACCCGAACAAACTCTGTAAAATAATTTTTTGAAGGAGAAATTTCGTATAATAAAACGTATAAGAAACTCTACAAAAAAATGGCGCTTTTGCTACTTTATCATGGAATCGTGGATTGGCGTAAAGGAATCATTCTGCATCCTGCTCTGCGGTATGAGAAGAACTACTTACCCCGTAGTCTACGAGTAGTGGTCTTCCCGTTGATTTGCAAATCGATAGAGATGGTTTAAAGTATCGACGAAGTCGGTCGCCATCACATTTTCGATTGGAATGTAATTCAATGTCCGTTCGGGCATATAGCCCAGGAAGTAGTTGTTTTTTCATAGAAAACGGTCAAGCATGGTAGAGAAACTGTTTTTTTACCTTCGGTGCAGGTGGAAACAATTTTCTACTTTTTCAGTTTTATTTCTTCCAAGCATTATACGATTTTAAGTATTTTTTTTAATTACAAATAAAAAACGAAAAATGTGAAAATAACTAGTTTCTTTTGCATTTGCTTCGTATATTTTTAGGTTATGTACAACAAAAATTGTAGCTTTTTTAATTAGTAACTTTCTAAGACGCCACCCACTTTTACCACCTTTACAAAAATATTTAAATAAACCAGACTTTAAAATACCACTAAAAATAACAAATGCCAAATTTAAATCCTATACTTGTCCCATTTTTGCAACAATTGGGGTAGCAGAAATTCTCGTTACATGTAGAAATTAAACAGTATTAGTGGATTAATACGTTGCTCCAAATTATTGCAGTGCTATCTTGGGCAAAAAGTGGTTAAGATAATAAGATATAAGTATATATAATATTGATACCGTATACATGAGCAATAACAATGAAAACAAAGACATAAAGAAATATGAAGACGTTTTTACACCTACAGTAGGAATAATTCCCGATTTCAAATGGTATCTTTTATTACAATACGATACTAAGCCAGTAGGAGGATTCTATATGCATTACAAGAAGCAGTAGATCAAGAACTGAATAATTTAGAAAAAGAAGCAGATGCATTACTCTGAATGGGAAGCACATTTATTGTTCGCCTACTACAAAGTTGCAGTTAACCCTCAATTACACGCCAATAGTTAGCCGATACCAAAAATAAAAAACAATATAGAAACATAGAAAAATAGAATACATATTCGACAAAATGGATAAACCAATCAATGAATACAAAAATAATGCGAAGAAACAAAAATTTAAAAAGTTTTTTATGGTGGGTTCCAGAGTAAAGATACGTAATTATTCAGGGTAAAAATAATGGACGTATTGAACTTAAAGGATATACAATCAAGAGGCATTTTAATCGGTTTAAACGATGAGAACTGCGTGTATTTTTATTACCGAAAAATGTGTAAGGAAGTATAGTAAATATTTTTGTTAACCTTCTAGTCTAAATTCCTCTGGTAGATGAATAAATGAAGAAATTAAATAAAAGATGTTATTTTTAAATTTTGTTGTACCTTATCAAACTTATGGTTAACTTTGGACTGAGTAAGATGGGCTTAAATAAAATTGGTATTACGCGAGGTCTACAAATGAATGCATTCATATTAAACGAAGCGTATGTTTGGAATAATAATATTTAACTTTTCCTGAAATTATTATGCAGATAGTTACGCGCAAAATTAGAATTGCATGAATTGCATGCGGGATATTTTACATTAAATATTTCCGATGTGTTTTGTTTATCAAGAACAAAACAAAATTAAACCAGGTGACGAAAACAAATAGAACAAGTCAAAATATTTTTATGTATAATTGTTTCTTTTAATTAAATCACAGCAGTTTCAACATACTCAACATACTATCAGCTGGTCTTTGAATTAAAAAAGCTAGTTTTTTAAATAAAAGTGGAAATTTTGTTAAAAGTTTCGTGTGATAGACTTCTACAAAGTAAAGGTTAGTACAATAAATTAGATTAGATTGTCTTAGATCATTTAGGCCGGTTAACTTTTTCTGCACTTTGCGCTACCAAGAACTTTTGTGCCGACCTTAATCTACTTAATTTCTAGAACGCCAATACTTCTAGTAAAGTTGAGAAACTTTTTAGATGATATATCCGTAATTTGATAGAGATTCAGAGCACCTCTTTTTGAGGAGTTTCTCCTTAATTCATTCCCACTTCAACCCTTTCATCTATATTAGACCCATCTGTATACCATACCAGTGAGCCCTCTTCCAATAACAATAAACAACTAAACGTTTGAACGAAACTTTTTATTCACTGGTCAGCGCATGATACTATATTGATCCGGCCTGCATCCGTGCACTGAGGAGGAGCTCCCGGATTTTCTCTGAGGAGCTCCTTAAAGTGCTTGAGAAGTTTAAGTGTCTTAAACCCTCTAGCTCGAATCAGAAAAATGTCTCTTACGATCTACCTAGTTCGATATTGTTTTTCTGGCTACGTTATTCGCTATGTCTAGGAATGGCTCCGGGCCTATAAATATTCCTTCACCAACTTTTCTGACTAGAAGATTCGCTTCCAAACTAACTTTGAGTCGATCTGATTTGAATCCAGTGACTTTAACGCCGCCTGGCTATCGGAAATGATTTTTATAGTTTTGTTTCTGCAGTCCCGCTTAAGCATCTCCTGCAGGCACATTTCCATTGCTAAAACCTCCGCTTGGAAAATTGTGGATAGGTTTACCTTTGGTTTTCCTCGTTAAATCACTCTTACAAATATCACCAGGGTGCATGTAGAAATATTTTTCTATTTTTTAATTTTGGTCTGCGCCTTGATTTCTGAAATTATTTGCAGTACTTTTTGTCTATGATGTTGAAAAATTAATCGATACTACAGATTTTTTCAAATAAAGCAATTGTCGGTTTGATGCCCGAAAAGTCTTAAGGCATATTTGAAAAACCTTATGCCAATTAAGAAACTTGGTGTTTCGAGAAAAATGTTGTCAATATCTATGACACTGTTAGAATATTTTAAGGAAGAATCGATGAAGAACAAGTCTTTTAGTTTATGAAATAATTATGTTAGCCCTTTCTATGTGGAACTCCATATTACTTAGAACATTAAACAAGTAAACTTTTGAACCAAACTTCCACGTTTATTTTAAAAGTTGGATTTAGAATGCAATGGCAGCTGTCATTGCATTTAATTTTGTTCAATTGTGTTTTAAAGTTTTTAGTTTTTGCGTTTGTATTCTTTCTGTATAGTACTCAGTACTGCAATGAAATTATGATAGTACTCAGTGCTATAAAGTATGTAAGTTTGACAATGGAAATGACATAAATATAATAGTATATTAAACAACGCATTTCTTATGACTTTCTGTTATGACACGAATTCAAGTTTAAACAACAAATCGCGAAGCGTTTAGTTTTTTAAAGAACAGCCGTATGAAATAAGTTGTTTACAGTATTATTTATATTTTGCCCACGATGCTAAATCAGGACTTACTCGAGCGTCATAGAAACCTATTGGGTTGAAAAGCTTAGGAGATAAAAAGAAAAAAATGTTATATAATGTACCACCTTTTCATCGATGGGGGAAGCGGGTATAGATTTTAAAAAATGTAAATAAAACTGTTGCATGGACATACTCGAGCGCGTCAGATATTGATATCACGTATGTCCTACATATTTTTAAAAATGTACGTGTGTTAATCTGACGGTTTCCATGATGGGGGTGGTCGTACGTAAGGGTTGAAAATGGAAAAAAAATGATTTTTTCAAGCGCGTCAGATTTTTTTTTTAAATTTTAAATGAACCTAAAAAAAGCTGTTACATAATAATCTGACGGTTTGGATGTGACGCAGACTCACGACCAGCACAAAGGGGTAGAAAAAAAAATTATTTGAGCTCATCAGATATTCATGGGTAAAGTGACCTCTATTCAAAAGACTGACGATTTGGATGCAGTCAGAACTCACAGCCGATTTTTGAAAATGTAAAATAATAGTGACCTTGAAATACTCAAGTTCATCAGATTTATATTAAACTTATTAAACTTTTTTAAACAAACCAAACCGTCACAAATCTACGAACACGACCTCGTTGTATTATATTTTTATTGTGATCAGCTGAGGTGGCATCATGGCCGCAGAAAGTAGTGTGCGAGAGAGTGAAAAATAGAGAGAGAGTGAGGAGGGGAGAGAGGCGCGGAGTGGGAAATACATTGTTCTCATCACCTTCACGTATCTCACTTTATCAATAATTTTAGCTTTTTTACGTTGTAGAAACCATCAGATTATATTATATCCGTAATTTTTACATAATTTCCTTCAAATTAAAAAAAAATAACCGCGCTCGAATAACTTCCAGGTGACGTTTTTTCTGCCAAATAATTACTCGCTTATTCTCTTATATCATCGTAAAATCGTCAGAATATTGAAATTGACACTTTTTTTAATGTAATTTACTTACTTTCTATTAATCTGACGAGCTCGAATTAATTTGAGGATCGATTTTTTTTACTAATCTGATTGCCTACCCTAGATGTAGCCTTGTATATTAAGGGCTCATATATGGTGGAAGTACTTAACAGGGTACAAGGTATCCCCATATATATTAATCTGTCGCGCTTCAGTCAATTCAGAAATCCCCGCTTGGGCTCCCCTACTATATGTGAATTACGAAACTTTTGATTTTGAAAAGTATGTTGGTAGCACTGTGTAATTTATAAAATTTGACAGTCTTGAAATTTAAATTATCTAATTTAAATGTTTTAAAATGAATAAATAATACGCCAACAATAATTTATTATATATGATTTATTATATATGATATTCATATTCACAAATACTTTCTGAATGAACAATATAAAAGTAATATATTGCTATTAGCCACAAATGTCATTGTCAATAGCCTTATCATTAGATACTTCACTCATGTTAGCAACCATTTAAAACAAAAATTTGCATGCGTAAAAGTTACATTACGATACGCAAATGCATCTTATATTGATAGTAGTAATAAAACTCAAAGTCAACCCACAGTATGTAATTTAATGAAATGTTACAGTAGCGACATGTTTCGGTCACAAGACCATCTTTAGGCTTTAAGAGAAGAACACAATATGTCAGAGAGATTAAATACAAAGTCCAATATATAAAAGACAAAAGGTTCGTTCCAACAAACAATCAGGGATGCGTTTCGGATTGTTTTCAAATTTGTTTCTACGCATGCGCGCATTTGATGAAATTTGAAACTAGTCCACAACTGTTCTGTTGGAACACTATAGGACTAGTTTGACATTTAACACATGACAGTGCAACAAGTGGAAAATATTTTCCCATTCCAAAATTTTCGGGCGAACACCAATTTCCTCAATTATTTAGGTACTCGAGAACGTGACTGGATTCGTCTTCACTGTGGAATGCACCAATACTTTCGTCTAATAAATCGCTGTTGCCAATATTTTTATCCGAGCCACTGTAACTCTTATTTATATTAAATAGATCTCCTCACGATATAAATATATAATACGCGAAAACGGTTAAAAGTTGAATTAAATGGACAAACATGTGGTTTCGAATAATCAAATGTCCTTTGCGCATGCGTCTGATTTATAGTTCCTAACAAATTCACAAACTTTTATGACAGTTTTCAAACCGTTTGCATGTAACGTTGGAACAGCTTACTATCAGTCACCAAACTATCAGAGATTGTTGTTGGAACGCTAAAATGCATATACGCATGCGCATAACAATCTCTGATAGTTTCGGACTCTTGTTGGAACGAACCTAAATATATGTATAAAAGTCATATCATATAAGATAAATCTAACAAGAAATAGAAAATGATAGTTTTATAACAGTCAATATAGTTTATAAAATATGTAGAACAAACAAAATCAATGTGAAAACATAAAAATTATATTATAATGTATAATACAATATGGAAACTCACCTCTATGTGCAGATTGCAGTGTTTAAACAAATTATAACAGATATTATGAATAAAAAAAGGGAGTATTTTAAGTTAGAGTAATAAAATAGGTTGAAAAAGGTAGTTTAAAAATAGTTTAAATTATTAGAACAAGCTATATGGAGGTTTGATGTGTGAAAATAAGAAAATCTGGCGTAAAGAAGTAAAAATTTCAGAATGAAACCAGGTATCAACATTCTATAGAAAGGCTTGTAAAGAGTTCTCCAAAATAAGGAGATCGATCTCCAAGACCAAATCAGGAACTGGCCTGGTTTAATAGCGGGGTTAGAAGAAGAAACAATGTGGAGAGATCCCCTAGACGAGGGGTTCAATCTCCAAAACCATTGATCGATAGAAGACTGGAAACTGGTAGGTTCAAAAGAACCAATATGGAGAGTTCTCCGGAATAGGGAGATCAATCTCCAAAACCCGTGACCGTAAATTATCGGATTAATGGTGGAAAAAATCAGGAGACATAGTCTCACAAAAATTAATATAAAGAGAGTAAGGTATAACATCATACTCCATATCACATTAACAGTGAATCAACTAAGATACAGATCACTCCACTAACGAATGGACGTTCAAAGTATCCAGCACATGTAAGGAAAGGTGCGGAAATAGTACACCGGAAGACAAGTTACCAACTGAGGGAATGTTGCCAACTATAGTGAACATTTATTGGAAACATATAAATATCTAAATTGGAGGAACTAAATGTTAAAATTATAAAATATTATTAAATTCTACATTGTGTAATATCAAAGTGAAATGTGTAATGAAAAGTCATAAACATTGTAGAACTCATTAACAAGTAAATAAAGTCCGACATAGAGAGAAAAAAAGTCAAATGAAACTAACCTAAAGTTGAAGTAAACAATTTTAAAAATATAATAAGTCAGAGTGGAATGTTCAAAATTAAATAATTTTCATTAGACTGAATCTGTTCGTTTAAACAATTAAGAGATTTATCAGCAATAGCCGATCTGATTTCAAGGAGTGAGAGAAAATGTGATTAGCAAAAGATGAAGGTGAGTTCTTAACTTCTAAATTTAAATATCTCTTAACAAAATTTACATGTTCTAGAATACGGTATTCAAGTCTTCTTCCACACTGGCCAATGTAAACAGCATTACAATCAGAGCAAGATAATTTGTAAATTTGTAAATATGTTTAATAACAATTATCCTTTAAATTTAATTCATAGGTGCTATTCTAAATTCTATTGTAAGTTCAGGTTTTCTTTCCATATGGTTACATGTACTAGCGACACTACTCAGAAAATTTTTTATGGATCCTTACTTTACACAGGTATTTTCTCATACAAGATTAAAAATATTTTTAAGAAATTTAATGTTGAGATAGCTTTTAGAACAGAAAACACCTTATCTAATTTAATTAACAATAAAGATAAAATACCACTTTTACATAAATCAGGAGTAGATATACAAATTATCTTGCTCTGATTGTAATGCTGTTTACATTGGCCAGTGTGGAAGAAGACTTGAATACCGTATTCTAGAACATGTAAATTTTGTTAAGAGATATTTAAATTTAGAAGTTAAGAACTCGTTTGATTCCAATAATGTCAAATTACTTCATAATTGTAACAAGGGCTTTAGATTGAATTTGCTTGAACTCCTTGAAATCAGATCGGCTATCGCTGATAAATCTCTTAATTGTTTTAACGAACAGATTCAGTCCAATGAAAATTATTTAATTTTGAACATTCCACTCTGACTGATTGTATTTTTACAATTGTTTACTTCAACTTTAGGTTAGTTTCATTTGACTTTTCTTTCCTCTATGTCGGACTCTATTTACTTGTTAATGAGTTCTACAATGTTTATGACTCGCTTAATGTGTGCATACAGCTGTGTTATTTTATCCTTCAATTTTCATTACAAATTTCACTTTAATATTATACAATGTAGAATTTAATAATATTTCATAATTTTAACATTTAGTTCCTCCAATTTAGATATTTATATGTTTCCAATAAATGTTCAGTATAGTTGGCAACATTCCCTCAGTTGGTAACTTGTCTTCCGGTGTACTATTTCCGCACCTTTCCTTACATGTGCTGATTACTTTGAACGTCCATTCGTTAGTGGAGTGATCTGTATCTTAGTTGATTCACTGTTAATGTGATATGGAGTATGATGTTATACCTTACTCTCTTTATATTAATTTTTGTGAGACTATGTCTCCTGATTTTTTCCACCATTAATCCGATAATTTACGGTCACGGGTTTTGGAGATTGATCTCCCTATTCCGGAGAACTCTCCATATTGGTTCTTTTGAACCTACCAGTTTCCAGTCTTCTATCGATCAATGGTTTTGGAGATTGAACCCCTCGTCTAGGGGATCTCTCCACATTGTTTCTTCTTCTAACCCCGCTATTAAACCAGGCCAGTTCCTGATTTGGTCTTGGAGATCGATCTCCTTATTTTGGAGAACTCTTTACAAGCCTTTCTATAGAATGTTGATACCTGGTTTCATTCTGAAATTTTTACTTCTTTACGCCAGATTTTCTTATTTTCACACATCAAACCTCCATACAGCTTGTTCTAATAATTTAAACTATTTTTAAACTACCTTTTTCAACCTATTTTATTACTCTAACTTAAAATACTCCCTTTTTTTATTCATAATATCTGTTATAATTTGTTTAAACACTGCAATCTGCACATAGAGGTGAGTTTCCATATTGTATTATACATTATAATATATTTTTTATGTTTTCACATTAATTTTGTTTGTTCTATATATTTTATAAACTATATTGACTGTTATAAAACTATCATTTTCTATTACTTGTTAGATTTATCTTATATGATCTGACTTTTATACATGTTATATTTGTCTTTTATATATTTGACTTTGTATTTCATCTCTCTGACATATTGTGTTCTTCTCTTAAAGCCTGAAGATGGTCTTGTGACCGAAACATGTCGCTACTGTAACATTTCATTAAATTACATACTGTGAGTTGACTTTGAGTTTTATTACTACTATTCGTACTATCCACATTTGAGTTATGGATAACCTCTACAATCTTATATTGAAGCTGTTTATAAATGCAAAATATAAAAAATTAATTAATTACTTTCTCTAATACTAGTATAAGAAATGCTTTACTAATTCTTAAACGAAAAATACTGTTATGATGAATTGAGGGTTATATAGAAATGTAAAATGCAGCGTTTATATTAGATTTCATTTTTAAATTGGAGTGGGCTTGCTTCCACAGTTCGGTGCTTCCATTCTTTATAAAATATGCCTTTGTCCTATTTAGGATAATGAAATATGCTTAAGTATGTAGAGTATCATTCAATAATAGAAATGTAGTCAAATAAATAATCTGTCTACGCTATACAATTCAATTAAACTTTAATGAAAAATAAATTTTAGGAACTAGGTACATTCGCCAAAAAAGTATCGCATAAGTGTATTGAGAATAAAGTTTTTAATATTATCACTCAAATCTTTTGTTTGTTTTATTAAACAAGAATTATGATATTTTAAAGTAACAAAATCGCAACTCAAAAGCTTGATATACTCTTTAAAGTGTATTCGTTGCTGAGGTATAGTTCACGTAAAACATATAGTTCACATAGGGCATTCCTACGGCTGAATATTTAAGCAAAAACAGAGGTTTTGCTCGTAACTAATTGTACCTTTATTTTTTTAAATTATTTAAAACTGCTTGTTGAGGCTACAAGAGAAAAGGTGTTGCTAGGGATTTATAGAAACAAAATAATGAACTTTTTTTAATATTGCTATTGTTGAGGGGAAGAAATGTTAAAAATTAGTTATTTTGAGATGCAGTTCATGGCATTATCAGAAAAAATATGAAAAATCCAATTCTATACATCTCTAGTATCGTCCTTTAACTATTTTCTTTTTTCAAAAAAGTTAGGAAATAAGGTAGTAATCACCTCTCAGCTGAACCTCGGCACGCTGTATTTTTCGATCCATAATGTGGCGCCATCCACACTGAAATTTATTAACACCGATACTTTTATAATATTTGGGCGTGTTTTACATTTTGGACGGACTAAAAATTTATACAAGCCATTCCTGAATTAAAGAACTTTTATTCCGGGTATCTATTTATTTGTAAGACTAAAAAATAAATGTAAAAGAGTTGATATAATAATTTTTAAAAGTAAAAAAATGTTTTTTTTTATTTTTACTTAACTATTATGTTATAAAAGGGAATTCTTTTTGTAAAATTTCTAATAATATTATAAATACCTACAGTGTGGAAACCACTTATGGAATATGATTAATGCTGCTCTTAGTTTACGGAATTATGAAATTATAAAACATAAATAGATTATTTATATAATATTTTAAATCATTAATTATTAAGTTTTGCTTTATCAATTTTAAAAACGAATATAAAATACGAATAATAAACCATGATACAAATAAACAATTTATAACTTTTATAAACATGTTTTCCTGAAAATGCGTTCATATGGATTTTTAAATCTCAATAATTTTAGCAGTAAATTAATTCAGCCTATTTCCAAAATATTAAACTAATAGGCTTACGTTAAAGGGGTTTATAAGGTTTTATATAAAAAAAACTAATTAACTGTTTTAATTAAATTTTACTACAGATCTTTAAAAAAATCTAGCTACAAAATCTATATTACAATTTTTGTTCAGATTGATGGCAAAAAGGTAGACTGGATATGTCGTTGTAAGGATAGGATTAAACACTTCAGGTAGGCATAGGTGAATTCCGGACAATAAACGACATTAAATCAACAATAAACAAATTATTTTTATGACGCAGTCACGCATTTAAATCTCTAAAATACAATTAATGTTACAGAGTTTACAAATAATAATATAATGGTTGGAATTTCCAAAACGACCACATTAAACCCTTGAAAACACAACAGTGACAAAATTGAAATAATAAATGAACATTATTAAAGAAATACAAAACATTGGTTATAAAAAAAAATTAAGGTGAGACGGCACACCGGATAAATAACATAAGAGTAATGCTTGTCAAAGTTGTATTTAAAAACGAAAACTAATTTTAAAACTAGGAAGTCTATTATTATTTTTATTATCTACATCTGAGGTTTTTTTTTCCGTTTCCTCTTATTTTGTTTTTTGCCTCTAGAATATATTGCGGTTTTCTAATAGGCATATTTCTAAATTTTTTTGAATCGATAATTTCAGGTAAAATACAATCAAAGTAAAATTTGCAAAGAACTGGTTTCATATTTCTTGACCAAAATTCAGGATCATGAAATATAGTTTCGGTTTTTAAACCGTGAGGTATTCAAACCGCAAGTACACAATATGACCTTTTGGAAATTTGCAATTATCCTTGTACCTGATAATACCAGTTATACATTTTATTAATGCCATCCTTTTTCCAAAAGAAAATTTTTTTGGTTTTAATACCTTTTTCAGGCGTCATATTTTTTACCACTTTTTTAAAGGAGAATGTTTACGCTTTAGTCTCTTTCACGAAAAATATAAAGAATTATAAAAAGTCTCACAGAGCACTATTAACGAAACAAATCTAAATAAATCCTGACCTGAGCGGTGTAACCCCAGAATTCGAACAGTTTCTCACTCTAACGGCAAAATAGGTGGGAAAGGGATAAATACTCAACTGACACGCCTTCGTTAGCTTTGAAATTTTGAACCGCTCGCACCCCCCTGATATTTTAAGTTCGCAACCGTTTGAAGGATGAGACTTAAAGTTGCCGGCTTTTTCTTTTACTTTTAAATTATTAAATAATGTTATCCCACTCTTTAAAATAATAAAATATATTTTTAACGACGACTCCAGCTTTTCGTAATTGAAAAACTGTTTGCTGTTACCTCTACTAGATTTTAACCCAAATATCAAACATTGCGTTAAAGAATATTAACCTATTTTTATTTAAAACCATATAATATATTACTTTTCGATAGTGATATAAAATAATGTACTTGCATTTTGACTAACACTGTATTTGATTTAACGAAAATTATGAAAACAAATATGTTTTATAATTTTTAACAATTATTAAAAATCTATTGTACTAACTCTTACTTTTTGGAAGTCCATCTTATTAAGAATAATAAAAAACTTTAAATCACAATGACGGCCGTTACGCTAAGAAGCATCATCAGATTGACATTTAAGTTACATTTTGTTTGTTTGTAGCTAGGTACCTGATGTTTAGGTAGTATTAAGGGTAGACCAAGTATAGAAGTAATAAGACATAGCAATATTAAAGCCTACATGTTAATAGCCCCAAGGGATTATCCTGGATGTAATTCCCTCTAAGATCAGTATAACTGTGCAATGATATAGAAAAACCAGGAAAAAACTATATCATGCTGATCTTCAAATAAATTAATATATTTTAAAGTGAGGCAGATTTCGAATTTAAAATAAAATACAGGGTGTTCCATTTAAAAAAACATAACTTTGGTGTGCCACCATCTTATGGAACACTCTGTAAGATTGTAACTAATTTTAGAATGTGGAGTTGGAAGCTGCTTACAATTTTAGTCAATAACTTTTTTTGGAATTTTTACTATAATAGATCTACTGAGCTTCCTCACACTAATCAATCATCCTGTATATCGTTTGACGACTTCGACAATTGCGAAACTAGCCAAACGTAAAATAGATGCGGAACGGCTTATTGTTTGTAAGTCACATCAACCCCACCATGTTCGCTTGTGTTTACTTCTTTGACAGTTTGGTTCTTAAGAGCCAATTCCCATCTAAGCAGCATCGAGCGGCGCGGCGCAGAGCAGAGCAGCGCAGCACGAAGCAGTGTTTTCTGGCACCAATTCCCACCTAAGCAGCACGAGACAGTATACACAGTGCAGCGCAGCACAGAATTTTGAGTTTTTGTTTTTTTGTTCTGGTCGTCAAGATGTCTTCATCTTCATTAGACGATTTTATATTTCTTGCAGTTGCTTTATGCCATGAATTGAAAAAGAAAACTAAACGAAAATATTGGGTCCATGACATATTTCGTGCAAGATTGAATGAGGGTGAATTCCATACACTTTTCGCGCGTCTCCAGCAAGATGAATAGAAGTTCTATAAGTACTATCGAATGTCCCCAGAAAAATTTAATGAACTATTCGATCTTTTGCGCATTCCTTTGACGAAACAAAATACTAAATTTCGTCCATAGTTTAAACAATCACTTCAGACTTTTTAAAATAAAAACAAACAAGTTGGAACAACTTGCTGCCTGCGCGCGAATCTTCCAATTCCCACTTGTCCGTCAACAAGCAGAGCGGCGAGTTTACGAGCAATATTCTGCATGCCAATGCTTCGCGGGAAATTAAAATTTTGCAGCGCCGCGCTGCTCTGTTCGGCGCTGCAACGCTCTGCTTAGGTGGAAACGACCCCATTGAATTATACGTATCCAATTGTAAGCAGCATTTTGCTGCTCTGCTCTGCGCCGCGCCGCTTGGTGCTGCTTAGATGGGAATTGGCCTTAACAGTGAGTGAAGCGTTTGAATCGAACCGGGAGTATATTGACTTATTGTTGGCTCAGATAAATTAGCTAATAAGATTATGGAACCGAAACGTCAAACATTGATAAGGAAAAGTACAGCCATAAAGCACCCATTATAGTCACAACATCTTTTTTTCTAAGAAATAAATTATTTTTCATAGATTCCTACCTAAATTGTATGTGGCAAATGCAAGAAAATAATTTTTTTGTTCTATGAATGTATAAATTGTGTTGAGATAAAAAACATAGGAAAGTAATTTTATGCTTCAAAACTAAATAACCAGTAAATTTGTATTATGTTACGCATCTGTGATATAAACAAACTTCGTCCCCCTTCTACACGCTGTTGTTTATGTAGCTTACAAATAAATGATATGTTAAAGGATATACCTTGTCCAGTATAAATAAAGGTGCACGTCATCAAAGTGAACAAATCGTTCTATTTGTTTGACTTTCTTCGTTCGTTTGCTACTGTCAATCATTATCTTTTTTTACTGTAAATTTGGTAAATATTGAAATTCGTAGCCCGCAAGTTATTACAAAAAATAAATAAATGCTTTAAGAAAGGTTTCGTAATTAATTTTATATCAAATAAAACTCCTGGACTTATAAAATATAAACTTTAAACGAATATAACTCGCGCTAAAATATTTTACATGTTGGCAAGTGTTGGCACAATTGCTCCATGTTACCGTGGACAAACATGATTTATCAGAGGTAAACTGTCTTATCTCCAGTTTAGAAAGTTTTGAGAAATTAGAAAAAAACAATTATTTCACATAAAATAAAGAAGTACAAATTAACAACAGCTACTGTCAGAACAGAATTTTGGGGGGAGGATCTGCTTGATAAAGCGACGTTACTTTACTTTTTGTATCTCATACCTGTACTTTGATTTAGTGGACTTGCGACTATCTACCTCAACAATAAGCAATAGGTAAAAAAGAGTTACTACTTGTTATTATTTGTGAAAAATATTTTTATTTTTAACTCAAAATATTATTATAATGTACATAAAACAAAAACTTGACTTTCTAAGTTTATAAACAAAAAGAAAATGCCATAATTAATATTAATTAAGTGATATAGTCATCGCCATCACCCTGTCATCCTTTGAATCCATGGGCATATTTTGGTAGTAATCATGAAGTTTTTGGAACCCACTGGAGAAGTGCTATAGAATATCATGAGTGACGTCACATGCGCAGATCGGACGAGTTTTGAACCGCTAGATATCATACCTTGTTTATTTGTATCATGCATGCGCACTACTGCTTGAGGAGATGCTATTGTATACCTAAGCGAATACCGGAGATACTACAGTTTCTTACGCGCATATCTGCTGAACTAATGCACTTACAAGAAAAAGAAGAGTTTTATGTGTGGTATAATGAAGTTAATCTAAATTTGACCAATTGCGGAGATACGACAAGTTACCTCTATGCTACTGATATATATTTTCCTTATTACTAATTTATACGTACTTTATTAATAGGTACTTAAATAGTTCAGAATCATATAATAGAAAATTTGAATTTAGTGCTGAGGTATTAGCATCGAAATAAAACTTACTTAATAACTAAAATCACATTAAAATAAGTTTTGTTTGGGCTATCACATATAACCTTTTTTTCTAATTATCTGTATAACTATCCTAGCTTAATTTTGTAATAAAAAAAAGAAGAATATTAGAGAAACTTCGTTTGACAATTACTAGATTCAACTAGATTCTTATACTATCTTAGAACATAAAATAGTAAGGAAGAAGTTTATGTTATATCTACAATGTTAAAATCTGGTGACTGAAGTCGGCCATATTGGATAACCATTTATGACTCATAGTTTGTTTACAAGTTATAAAAATTTAGTTTTCTGTTAAAAATTTTGGATTAATCATTTAAGTTTAGAACATTTTTCGTTTGTAATAGGTTTATTTAAATATAAGTAAGTTTTTTAACTCAAAATTTTAGTGGTATATATATTGTAAATAATTTTAAAGACAATGGTTAGTTGTAGCGCTTGTGGTTGCTCAAAGACTAATAAAAACGACCATAAGAAAATTACTTTTCATTGGTAAGTAGCTATTATTATAATAAATATACATTATATTTACGTAAACTATATTTTTATGTTTAAATTAAATTAATACTTTGTATTGATCCCTAACCAATATATTTAAAGTGACATAGACATATCAATAATGGAAAGAGAATATTTTATTTTAATTATCATTAATTTACAATTTTTTGGTTAATCTAATAACTGTATATGTCAATTATTTTTATGTCTATGGAGTATTCTAAAGCAACGTTGTACAATAAATGTATTTGTGTATTAATTAACAAATTATTACATTCGCAGTTTAACACGGGATGAAAATATTAGACGGAAATGGTTAAATATTGTGGATAAAGCAAACTGGAGTCCAGGCAAGAATAGCTTTTTATGCTCACAACAATTTACAGAACAATCATTTGATAGAACTTCTGCAGTAATTGTTATACTAGTACCAAATGTTATACCTACAATTAAAATCGCAAGAATGAAATATGTAAGTAATTATTACATCTACAAATTGCTTAAATAACATTGACCAAATCTATATTATTTCTCAAATCTATTTACAGATATTTTACTTAAACATATATTTCACTAATATACCTTCTCTATGCAGGTAAGGACTAATTACCCTTATGCTGAAGAAATAACTACTAGCAGTGAAACTATTTCACCAGTTCCTGTTCCTGAAACTCTACCATCTACTTCTGAAAGTCCTCGTAGAAAACAACATTCTGAAGAGAACTATAGTTGTCTGTCTTTACAAAATATGGCGATCAGATCTAAAAGTTCAAATTTCTCCTAAACCCTTAATTTTATCGAGTTCAAACAAGAGTACATTTTCAAATTTATTATTGAAATTTAAATATTATTTAGATGGTCCCTATTAAAATTACGGATTATTAACCAATGGGCACAAGCCGTCTCTGCTTATCTGTACGTAATGTAGATTCATTTATACCGTCAAACACAGGACATGGATGCATGCAATCCGTCACTGGAATTTTATAGTATTCCAATGTATAATTTAGAAATTATGACAAAACAAAGGTTTTTATTTCGAAACATTAGAGGTCTATAACTCGGAAACGAAGGCTCGTAGGACAAAAATTTATTTGAACTTCTAACATTATTTGTAACCTCACAAATAATAATACTGATAAATTTAAAGTTAAATATTATTGTCTACCTGGTTACATCAGTATCGGTTGCTTCGGACGACAACCTTCGGCCTTCGACTAGCTACAGATGGGAGATGGGGTGGATCTTACGCTTTTCCGAATTTATATAAAGTAGACAATCTGTATAATTTAATGGGCGCCAACTGGATCTTCTACGATGGCCGATTCAAGAAGTGTACCTCAATGACCCAGTAATTAGAGGAATAAAAAAACTAACCTCAACTGATGTTCCAATTTAATCCAACAAAAAAAGACAACCTATACATGTAACCAGAATAAAACTATACCCCCCCTTTATTAATTAATTCTGTAAATGATGATAGTAGAAGTTACAAGTTTACTTTTCACAAAATATAGACCTAAATAGTGAGAAATTAATATGGTAATTATAAACAGCTGAAAGAAAATATTATTAGAAATTATTACACTATGGGTCTAGGCGTTGGTACCAAGGCAAAGGCGCATGAGTGATGTTAATATTAATTTCCACCATCACAATATACTACTAAATGTTAAATTTAAGCCATAAAAAAAATACAATTGAACGTTAAATATATAAGTCATGTAAATATACCATTAAACTTATAAAATTTATATCCCAAAAATATGAAATTGAAAGTAAAACATGTCAAGTAAATATACCATTAAATTTATAAAATTTATACCGCAGCAAAAGAACATAAGTCAAATGGAAAAAAAATGTAACTGTGATCTAATAATCATAATACTTATATAGAGAGGAAAACAAAAAGTTAATAAAATGTAAACCCTAGATCCTGGTAGTGATCATGATTTCTGCCGGCTTCCCTCTGGTTCTACAGTCAACGTTGATGGGAAGTACACTTGCCTTTTCAATCCACAACTCCTACAAATCGAACTCGGTTTCCCAGATGTAGACTGAAAGACTACCCTTCCATAGATTGAACTGGATGAATCTGGTACAGTAATGTCCTCTTCGTGGAAGCAGCTAAGGTTAGCCCGTGCCCCAGAGGTGAACGTGAACGTGAACCCTTAAAAAACCAAACTTTGCATCACCACTTAGTCGACCAAAATCTCCTAACAATTACACAATGATAAACCTGCCAGGTAATCTACTAAGTGACTGATTTGATCATTGAACCGAATTTTAACTTAAATAATTAAAATTAAATGCTTAAATAGATTTAGTAGAAGAAAGCTTAAGGCCAACCCCTATCCAAATCTAACATATACTGGCAAAAATAAAAAATATATAATGAATCTAATAAGATTTAAAATTGTCTTACCCAAAAAATTCATTTTAACATACTAAGCAATACCATACATTAAAATTCCCAACTGTACTAACGGTATATTACAGTAAATACTATATTACTTATTAGCTACAAAGATTTAACATACCTTTTTCCACAAAAGGGTCCAGATAAATAATGCAAACCAACAGAACAAGAATCAAGATGTAGACTTCCTCCAACTATTCCATAGAACATAAAAATATAGGCCACCAACCCCCTTGGACGTCAACCACTTGTGTCAATCAGCTGACACCACACACATAATCTTAGACAAGGAAAGAGAGAGGACTGCGCATTCGAATCAATTTGTGAACCCATTTACCACCAAACTAATGGCGGTCAATATTGACATAGGCGTATCATACGATTTTTCTTAGACGATTATTAAATAATCATTTTCATTATTTCGTATTACAAATCTAATTTAAAAAAGTCTTTGAATTTATACTGCTCCAAAAAAAGAGAACAATCATTTTAAAACATATTTATTTAATAAATATTACAATTTTAATCTATTTTAACTATTTTAAATATATGTTTTTGTTCCACGCCACTGCAAAACTATTACATCTATGAGAAAATAATAACAATTAATTGAAAAATAATCTTTAAAACTGAATGAAAACAATGTTCAAAATGTATGTACAATTAATTTAAGTTATCGTACATAACATATGTGATTTAGTTAAACATCTATTACCTGAAAACTGTAATATTAATAAAAATAAATTTCAAGGAAATAGTTTTAAAATACTTTTTACCTATGAAATGAAATTCCTTGCTCTTTTTTAGCACTCTGACTATTGCACTTATAAGCTACACAATTAACCATTATAAAATGTCTATTCAGTTTATTAAAAAAGGTGAATATTAATAAAAAACTAAAAAAATACAATTCGATGTTCCAAATTTGTTTGCCACCAAACGTTTCAAAATTGGCTTCACTCTCACGCATAAGGTTTTCATTGCCATGCGCTGTCCTCTCTCTTTCCTAGTCTAAGCACATAATAGATATATAACCTTAAATTTCCAAAACAAAACATTAGATCAGAAAGTAATTAGATTAAATAAATACGAATAAAGAAATTTAGCAAAAATAAAGAGGCGAGACTTGTTTACTCCGAAACAAACTATTTGATGTAACAATAGGGGTATGTAAATTGTCAGAATCTTTTATAAGTAACCTGTAATAAATTAATTTTGTAGAAACACAATTGTAAGCGAATTTAAAAGGAGAATATACACAACATGGTAATAATTAAGCAAAACGTTACTATAAAATGAGTAAAACTAAAGCCAGCAAAACTACAATATGCAAATACGCAAGAAATTAATCAAAAGAACTCAAGAAATTAGTCATGCATATTATACAGGTTGTATATCAAAAATAAAACGTTACATATTTTGACCTCTTCTATTTGCTCCCAAATTTTTGGCATTAAGTTCCTGGACACCCTGTATATTTATAATGGACCTTGTCCAGTATATACTTACACTTGAAACGCTGAAAGATTACCCGTGCGTCATTGTATGTAAGCATACGAATAGGATAGAGAAGACAACAGTTTATAATTTAATATTATCGTTTGATATTTATAGAAAAGGACAGCACATAGAAAAGGTGTCGGTGATATGATCGTTGAATCGTGATGCACGGGTAATCTTTCAGCGATTCAAGTGTATATGTATATATATTATTTGAAACCTCAAAGTCATACATTTCATAATATAAGTGACGGCATACTCCCGTTTCTATAGAAACAAGTTATTTTTCATATTTAATTTAAATTTAAAATTATACCAACGCAATAACATACATTTGAGGCCAGTATGTGTTGAATACGCGTGAGAGATGAAGTTCAATGTCAATTAAATTGATTGTACTAACCCTTACTTTTTGGAAGTCCATCTTATTATCCTTAAGTTCAATGTCATTGAGCTTTGAAATAAGATAGACCCATTTGACGTTTAATTGCAGATATTCGCACTAAGCGAGTGTTACGTGCAGAGATATTTTACGGGATAGATAAGAGACCTCTCAACTTCGCGGTAGAGTAGCCTTAAGAGAGAGAATATTGGTGAAATTGTATGATTATCTTATTACATACCCTAGCACTCGGTTCGTTGACTTGGCTTTATGTTTAATGTGATTAAAAAAAGATAGGAAATGTGATCATAAGTTTTCCCTAAATCTGTTATCTCTACACTCTACTTATTTTTATTTTTGATTTATTAATCTTTACACTAAGGTAGGCTTATTGTTCTCTTTTTTCATTTGTAACACTAAAATAACCTTTTTTTTATAGCCTGACGATGGCCTCAATGTTAAGCCGAAACTAGAAGCGAGTATTGTTTTTTTATCTACAATAAAATTCTGTGACAGACTTTGGGTTTTTCATTTGGTTTCCCATTAGTCACATTTAAGATATGGATGGTTTACTTCGTTTCACTTAAAAAATGTTTCACTGTGTATATGAATCTATGAAAAAAGTTTGGTTTCGTTAAAGAAACATAATTAATGCAAGCAGTATCTGATTTAACAGAAATTCTCCTGTCAACTATACGTAAAATAGCCAAGAATGGGTGTTTTGAACACAAGAAGTGATGTGATTAGGGATTGTAATAATTAATCGTAAAGCTCGCTAGGGATTTATAAAGTTCACAGATAAATTATTCCTAACAAATAAAAATAAAAATTGTCTTAAATTTTATGAAACAAACCCTCATTTCGGTACGATTGTTTGCCACTTTCCGTTCATAAAAAAAATAAATGCAGGTGTTATTTTAATTACTCAGAACAGGTCTCTGGAGTTTAGCAATTTAAAGTGACATTGTTTTCGAAATTTTAATCTGTTAATCGGTTTGTTTTACAAGGGACTTTTCTACCTCTTTATAATTACTCGGTACATATTTAGTAGAAAAAGGAACCGACAAACATGAACAAATCAATAAAACAAACTTTCCGCTTTATTTAATAAAGTTTCGTTTTGTTGGGTTTTAAAAAGAGTTGTAAAGAATAATTCTTCAAGTACAACAACAATACTTTAATATTCATGAAGTTAAACACAAATAAAACCGTGCATTCGTAAAGGTTTAAGTTTAACGCATCGTAGATTCTTTAGAAATTGTATTGAAAATAATACCGAAAATTACACTTATCCTTTTCTTGCTTATAACTTTATTTTTTTTTGTAAATTTTCCTATGGTTCTTATTTTCTATTTATATTTTTATTCTCAAAAAGTTTAAAAAAAACAGTGACAGTTGATAACAAAAGCAGGATTTTTGGGTTTTTGCAAATAATAAATTTGAACCACCAGGTTCCAAGGGGGGCTGTCGATGTCAAATTCGAGAGGAGCAACCCAAAAAAATCCCCGGACGCCGAGTTTCCAGCGGTTCGGTAAGCCATTCTACCTAAACTCCAGGAGATGACGTTCCCAGCCAAGTTGTCCGGGGCAGCAGCTACTCCTGGGTCAAATTCGTGACGAACGACCCGAAAAATTCTTTATTTTTCCGTAACTTAAATGGGGTCTCCATGCGATGAAATTCAAGGTGCCGTCCTGACTTCCAGATGTACTGGGGGCCAATTTAATCAAAATATGTATGTTCCACGATTTGAAAGAAACTCGGGTGTAAAATTTCGTACATTTCGAGTATTTTTTAGAGCAGATATAATTTTTTTTCTCTGTACCTTGCTACCATTTATATATTTCAATTGTATCGAATGACACACCGGAGTTTCTGGAAAACGTATATTAGATTACAGGGGAGTATTATGTTAATTTCTTCTTCTGCTTCCAACCACTTTTTTTGACAAAAAAAACACAAAATTAATTCTTTTAATTGGCTTAATTGTACTAGCCGAAGGCCGCAAACGTACTGTCTCTCCGTCCTTGTATATGCCCGGCTTATTACTCGAGGTACTTTTGCAACTTTGACTGTACAGTTTGTCCTCGAAAATGAGTAAATATTTAGACTAAGTTAAAAAAAAATAAAACTGGGCTTAGATATAACAAAAATAATTATTGAATATTACACTAAAGTGAATGAGTTCCAAACACCAATAATATTTCTGCAGAATATTGTATTGTAGCAACTGTATCTGCAACATACAGACATAAAGAAGGAATAAAAAGACGAAATTGGAGGCATTGTCTCTTTACTGAGGAGTCCCACTCTAGAAATAGAGTAACAGTGCTAATAGTTGTTCCATTTTTTGGTGGAATAGACAAACAATTTGTCCCGATTGATGATAACCCCCACCCTGACCGTATGGCTGCATAGATGATATTGTCTTTACAAGAATAGAGTGGCCTGTGAACATGTTTTGAGCTAAACTCTCTAGGCAACAAAACAGGCTCCTTTAAACTTCCTTAAATTAGAAAAAATAAACGTTTAATTCAAGATTCTTACTCTTGTTTGTCTCTTACTAAATTGTTATGGTATGAGGGGTTAAATAAAGTTAATTTATCGACTAATTTTTACAAGTAAACTATTATTATATAAATGCTTGTGTTTGTTACATGATTTAATCTTAGCACGCGAATGTACAAAGTACATTTTCATATTTAAAAGCTTAGAAGTTATCACGACATAATATTATGGTAATCTTTTTTCAATGTTAAGTGAATGAGATATTATCTTAAAATTTGAAATTACTAAGTCGATATACGAGTCCGTGCAGTTTAATTATTTAAAGGCAGTCATAACATTTTATCTACACAAATAAAAGTTTTTTATTATTCTTAGGGAATGGTCATGATATTAAGTTGTAATCTATGCTTAATGAAAATCATATCTTAAACAATTTTGATACCGTTCACTAGGAGACGGAGATATTATGATCGCTTCAACTGTGAAAAATATCAAACTAAAATTTTCCAAGGAGTGATCCTGCATCAAAGACTAACTTGGAACAATAATTTAGAAAAACTCGTATTCAAAGCCTTGGTGATGAGCTGGACTTGCAGCAGGACATGTACTGTTGCAGAAACTGCAGCGGCTGGCTTGTCTAGGAATAACAGAGACAATGATAACATGTTCCACAGCAGCCCTAAAGGTGACGCTGCAATATTGTATTATGAGAGAGGTCACAGCTGGTCCTTACTGCAACAGACACAATACCTAAAACCTTTTGATTTGGTTGGTCATCTTAGGATACTGAAAAAATGCCACTTTCATCCTTAAATCAACCGTTGGAGACCACGTCACTTATGTTTGACTTTAAGACGTCATTTGAAGTGTTTATAGAAAACCGCCATACGATTGAAAGAGTCCAATTAGAGCTGGAAGAGGGCTCACTGGTGTAGTACACAAATGAGTATAATATAGACGAAATGGTTGGAGTAGTAGTGATGGGACCAAATTTTTGGTTATCCAAATCGCTTGGTAACACCCAAAACTATATTTTAGGCGAATATATACGCTATAGATCCTAGCAGCTTAAATGACTGAGTTCTTTTACTGATGGGTCAAAGCTAATCTGGGAATGTAAACAATCTCTGAAGACATTGACGCTTCATTAAGATGAGGTAAAGCTACTTGGTGAGCTCGAGATTATACTCCTTGGGTATTTGGTGCCCATTCCATCAAATTATTTTATGAGAGAAAATGCACTCCCATCTCCACTATTTAATTAGCCACAAATATCCCAATGTCGCACTCACTTTAACCGCATATATACAGGGTGTTTCAAAAAAGGTAACACCGTCTCTAGGATAGGTAAAAAACTGAAAAATAATTGGGGTTTGCTTAGTAAAATTTTTTTCTAACGCCATCCGTTTTCAAGATAAAGGGCGTTGAAGAAAATAAAAAATTACACATTTCTTACGATTTTGCCAAAACTACTGGCACCATTGCAATGAAATTTTATACGATTATGTTTTGGAAGCTGATATATCCCATGAATTTGTTTTTATAACTAACTCTCATAGAGGGCGCTAGTTACACGATTCATACAACGTATTATTCAACATAACTTTTTTTAGGGTAAAATTATTAGTCAAAACTCCAAGTGAACATAAACATCGTTTAATTCTACACCAAAAAGGTACTCTTGGTAAAAGAGTCATAACAATCAATAAATGTCAATTTTACATGGCAAACTTAGAGAAAAGCGAACTTTATCATTAACTTATACGAGGAGCGGTTATTACTTCATAATTTTCAAATCAAAATATTCCGAAAACGGTACATAATATAGAGTTTTACAAGAGTACCTTTTTGGTGTAGAATAATTAAACGATGTTTATGTTCACTTGGAGTTTTGACTAATAATTCTACCCTAAAAAAAGTTATGTTGAATAATACGTTGTATGAATCGTGTAACTAGCGCCCTCTATGAGAGTTAGTTATAAAAACAAATTCATGGGATATATCAGCTTCCAAAACATAATCGTATAAAATTTCATTGCAATGGTGCCAGTAGTTTTGGCAAAATCGTAAGAAATGTGTAATTTTTTATTTTCTTCAACGCCCTTTATCTTGAAAACGAATGGCGTTAGAAAAAAATTTTACTAAGCAAACCCCAATTATTTTTTAGTTTTTTACCTATCCTAGAGACGGTGTTATCTTTTTTTGAAACACCCTGTATATTGTTAGTTATTAGAAGCTAGGATGGTGTGAGGAGAGACATCATCTTAACTATTTATAAACTGGACTGTCAGTTTTAAACAATTCAGTTATGGTTTCCTTAAAATTTGTAAACATTTAAATACCTAATTCGAATATATCTCTAATAAATAATGTATAATTTATAATAATAAATAAATTGGAAACATTGGAAATTTTACACTGTCATAGTTTAAGAAATGGGTAAATCCCTGTTTTTAGCCCTATCCTTTATTAGAACTTACTACATTTATGTATTTAGACAAAACTAATTTCCATTATTAATGTTTGTTTAAAGACAGAGATAAAAATAATGAAAACAAAGAATTAGAGGATTAAACGCTTTGTACGTGACAGAACGATTTGGTGTGCAATAACGATGAAAACTCAGGAGTTTTTCCATTTCAAATACTAAATAGTCCAAAACAAGATCGAAAATCGGTAAATGCTGTCGCTTTCTGGAGATTTTACACCCCTACCGTAATTTTCAATTCGATGTTAGTAATCCGTGACAGAACAGTGTTCAAGTAAAAAAGAAAAATAACGAACAAAAGTAATATATTTTTTCACGGTTATAAAATTCGCTAAATGGTTTGTAAAATTTTCAAACGATCCTGTATTTGTATCTACGAATAAAGAATAGAAAGGAAGGACTGTTGTCATATTTTAATCTAGCAAATAATTGCGACGGAAGTCGGCCATATTGAAGAACCAAATATGACTCATTCGAATCGTGACATTTGACATAAATAGTTTTTTCATGCTGTTTTATATATTATTTTCTGATTTAAGTAGTTAACCCAACTCTTGAATGGGAATTACTTTTCATCTGTAGGGTTCTATTTATCTGAATTATTAAAAATTAACAAAATATTTTAATGACAACCACATTGTTATCATAGACGTTCCTTTATTTTTTATACAGACAAACCAAGTCAACTATTTATAATTACCTGCTTAGAAGTTTTTAATCTAAATTTATATTCCTACAACTTTATGACAATGTATATTACTGTACAGATAATTACAAGCGAAAAACATATATTTTTTTTTTAATAATTAATACGAGACATAAGTTTATAATACCCTGTGTGTGACACCACTGGTAACCGGAAACTTCAAGTCAGCCATATGCAAGAACCATTGCGGACATCGCCAAATCGTATTATACTCCTTCCTTTTTATTATTTATTCGTAGATTTGTATACAAGCTTAGAAAAAATGTCTTGCTCATATTTGCTCAACCATTTAGTTGTTTTTAAATAACATTTTTTTCTTCAATATAGAACAATGAATGCACTTTCACTTTTAAGAAACAATCTTTATTTTCTATTAAAACAATGACAA
This sequence comes from Ophraella communa, assembly GCA_035357415.1. Lineage (NCBI taxonomy): Eukaryota > Metazoa > Arthropoda > Insecta > Coleoptera > Chrysomelidae > Ophraella > Ophraella communa. Next base: position 21,403,714 of record CM068995.1, read on the forward strand.
CTTTTTATTTTAAATTAAAGGTACAAAATAATATGAAGTTTATAGTAAATATCTGAAAGAAATTTGTGAATACGGATATACCATCCATCCGTTTTTATTTCTCATCATTATATATTTACCTTAGTCAAAAAGTACACAGCTTGTGTTTGATAGATCCTCCAAAAGATATTATTATTGGAGATGAAAAGATACTGGAGTTTGAACTTGAAAGACGAGTAGTAGATCCAAAGTAAATAATTCTTTTGACAATAGACAGTAAGAAGTTTTCAAACGTTATGTTTAATAATTCTATGATTGGAGATTAACGAAAAACATAAATACATGCATACAAACGGTTTACCTAAACTAAAAACTAATCTAACAATAAGTTCAAATGTTGAATGCTGACTAAAACATTTTATTATTTATTTATTTTTCGCTTCGACCTTATATGTTAGTAGCGTGGTACTAGTATGATTATTACAATATTAATACTAATTCTACATAACAGATTATAATTTATGAAGTAAGCTGATTGCGTTGAGAAATGCTATAGTATTTTCTGTGTTTGAGTTTTCACCTATGATGTTCTCGATTTGTTTTCCAATGTTGTTTGTCCTTCTTTCTATCTCATATATTATGGGACACTCTATTAATATATAGTTTACTGTTATGAGTACATCGCAAATATGACAGACTGGTGAAGGTTCTTTGGTTATAAGATGTTGGTGCGTAGGTATATCTAGTATGTCCTAACCGTAGACGGGTGATAATTACTTGATGTTTTCTAGATGCAATGTTTGTGTTCCATGGTCCGAAATTATTTTTCACTTTCTTTAGGAATGACTGCTTGTCATACCAATATGAGATCCACAGTGTGAGAATTTTATGTGTAAAGTATTGCTTTAGATCAGATATGTTTAGAGTCTCGATTTTTTTTGAGGCTGCTAGTCTTGCGTATTCATCAGCTGTTTCATTCCCTTGAATTCCAACATGCGAAGGGACCCATATGAAAGTAACCTCTTTGTTTTTATGATTGAGAGCTTGTAGTTCCTGTTGTATAAGATTTACTAAAGGGTGGTTATTGTACATTTTCTTAAGTAATAAAAGGGAGTTAAGTGAGTCCGCAACTATAAGGTTTTTTATGGTGTTTGAGTGGTTTTTTATATGTGTTATGGCTTCATGGATGGCAAATGGTTCAGCTGACAAAATAATATATGTCCTTGGTAGTGTAAACCATTTAACGTCGCTTTGAGTTGTAAAGACAGCTCCTACTCCTTCTTTAGTTTTAGAGGCATAAATGTGTGCATGTGCCGGGTATGAATTCAGGATTTCCTTAAATCTTAGGTTAGGTTAGGTTAGGTTAGGTTAGGTTAGGTTAGGTTAGGTTAGGTTAGGTTAGGTTAGGTTAGGTTAGGTTAGGTTAGGTTAGGTTAGGTTAGGTTAGGTTAGGTTAGGTTAGGTTAGGTTAGGTTAGGTTAGGTTAGGTTAGGTTAGGTTAGGTTAGGTTAGGTTAGGTTAGGTTAGGTTAGGTTAGGTTAGGTTAGGTTAGGTTAGGTTAGGTTAGGTTAGGTTAGGTTAGGTTAGGTTAGGTTAGGTTAGGTTAGGTTAGGTTAGGTTAGGTTAGGTTAGGTTAGGTTAGGTTAGGTTAGGTTAGGTTAGGTTAGGTTAGGTTAGGTTAGGTTAGGTTAGGTTAGGTTAGGTTAGGTTAGGTTAGGTTAGGTTAGGTTAGGTTAGGTTAGGTTAGGTTTGGTTAGGTTAGGTTAGGTTAGGTTAGGTTAGGTTAGGTTAGGTTAGGTTAGGTTAGGTTAGGTTAGGTTAGGTTAGGTTAGGTTAGGTTAGGTTAGGTTAGGTTAGGTTAGGTTAGGTTAGGTTAGGTTAGGTTAGGTTAGGTTAGGTTAGGTTAGGTTAGGTTAGGTTTGGTTAGGTTTGGTTAGGTTAGGTTAGGTTAGGTTAGGTTAGGTTAGGTTAGGTTAGGTTAGGTTAGGTTAGGTTCCACTCCTGGGAGCTGTAGGACCTTGTCGGTGGTGGAGTGGCTCAGTAACTTCCTCCTTTCTCGAGTCGTGAGGACGGGGGGGAGGAGTGAAGCAAAGAAACAGCTCGAAAACGGTCAGTGGGGCACTGGTGGGACCACTGAGGTCGAGTAGGTGGTACCAACAAATACCAGTAGAAGATCCAACTAGCCCATGTTACATCGGAACACACTGACAAGTCCTTACCTGATACGGGGGGGGGCGAACAGCGAGTTCCTGGCGCCGGAAAACTGGGACCCCTCGACTAAGGGATGGAAAAACCCCGACAGAAAACCCGATGGAGTAAACCAGCGGTAAAAAATCCCCTCAATCCCGTGGTGTAACACCATCGCGCCCAGGGGATGCATGGCACCGGGGGTTACTGAGGTGTCGCTAGCGATGCCCGATGGAGCAGGCCGCCCGGAGGGGAACGCAGGCCTTAGCGGGGTATGGGAGCACTGCCCCGCCGGACTCGAAATTCTGCCCCACTAGTGGGAACAAATATGAATACAAATAAAGAAAATACAGGAGAACGGAGGGAACAAATACTGGTTAACAGTATAGCCAATACGTCAAAAGTAGAGGCACCAAAGACAGCAGCGGAAACCAAGATAACAGTCATGCGAACCGGCGTAGGGAGAACACAAAGGTCTCAATCAGTGAGCGAGACCCACAAAAAAAGAAGAAGGGAAGGAAACGACTCGATAATAGTCGTTGATGATAACAACGGTGACGTGTACAAAAAAAGAGAATGCCCTGTAGCATTCATAATTATAGAGGCAATCGAAATGTTGAGTAAGCAGTATAAAGAACTGGCCATATATGTCCATGGCAATTCAAATACGAAAAAAGAAATTAAGGACGTTACAGTGAGAATGAATAGACAAATGGAAGTACTCCAAAGAGATATGGTAAAAGGATGGTTCGAAGCCCAAAAATACGTGCCGGTAGAGAAACAAACCTATGATGTAGATATACAAACAGAGGCAGAATCAAGGCAAACATCTGAAACAAGAGAAATAGGACCCCAAACGGAACCAGAACTATCGAAAGAAGAATACGAGAAATTAATAAGGGACGAGGAGAAAACAAAGGAAATAAGAAAGAAGCTGGACAAGGCAAAGAGTATCCACGAAATAAGTGAACTGTACGACATGGAATGGCCCGAAAAGGCCTTCCAAAATACCCAAATTATAGGAGGAAACCCATTAACAACTGACCTGGAAATTATTGGCATCTATGCCGAAACTGAGAAACTAGAAAAAGGAATAGAAAAAAGTTTCCGAGAAAGATTCCCCGACCTGGAATACGTAGAATCTGAGGAAGCACAAGCAGCAAACGAAGTAGGGGTGCTAAAAATGACATCATTGAGGGTAGACAAAAACACAAAAACACCGATTTTCAAGGAGAGGCTGGTTTTTAAAATGATACACAGCAAGAGAGAAGAATCAGAAAGCGATATTAACGTCTTTGCGCGAAACATGATATGTCTAAAAAACACCATGATAAAAGAAGGGCGAAACCATATAGCAATGCCTATACCTAAAATAGGGAATCCACCCCACATTAGGAAAACCATTGAATTTATATTCAGTAAGACAGATACTCGAATAAGCCTATACACGACCAGGCAAGAATACCTGAATTCCCTAAACGCCGGAGAGATGGATAACAGAAGAAGGAAAGAGGAATTCCCAGCCATAATCGTAGAAGGGAAAGGGAAAAGCTACGCAGAGCTACTAAGGGAAGTCCGTAGCAAAATGGATGGGAAGAATGCGGGAAAGAACGTGAAAAGTGTAAGGAGGACAAAAAAGGCTGACATGTTAGTCACGCTAAACAATGAAGAAGACCTCAAAAAATTCGAACTGGAAATGAAAAACAAGATGGGAGACGTGACAATGAAAAGAACAAAAACAAACGAGGAAACTATATTTATTTACGACATGGATGCAGCAACAACGGATGAAGAGGTAAAAGCCGCGATTGAGGAAGCTATAGGGAAAGCGGACATCAACATAATAGTTGGGGACGCTCCAGGAGAGAGAAAGACAGCAATATGCAGAATGGATAGAAGCAAAGCGCAATCTATAATTCAACTCGGTAGAATAAGGATTGGGTGGAACTCGTGTAGGGTGAAGGAAAAAATAAATATAGAGAAGTGTTTTAAATGCCTGAAGTATGACCATCGAGCCAGAGATTGCACGGGCATAGACAGATCCAAAGCTTGCCTAAAATGCGGAAGTGAGGACCACAAAGTGGAAAAATGCCAAAGCGAAAAGGCACATTGCTGGACCTGTAACACTGACGGCCATCGGAATGGATCGGGAGAATGTCCAAATTTTAGACAGATGATTCGAGAGAAAAGAAGGGTGTATGGAAGAAGCACCTCGCTAGTCTCGAACTAACGATTGCTAATAAAAGAAGGGGGGTGAAGGGGAAACTCACATGTTTGCAAGCTAATCTAGGCAGAAAGTACGTGGCTCATGATCTGGCCTTTGCCACCGCTCAAGAAATAGAAGCAGACCTCCTGATCATTGGAGAGCCCAACAAAAAAATTGTACAAAAACCAGGATGGATAGCGGACAACAAAAAAGATCTAGGAATATACTTCAGAAATAAGAAAATCGAAGTAGAAAAAGTAGAAGTCGGAGATGGATACGTTGGGATCCACATGGAAAACTACAATATATACGGATGCTACATATCTCCAAACATAACCCAACGTGACTACGAGGGAAAGGTGGAACACATTTTTGAAAGAGCTAAAATCGCGGGAAAGGAATTCTTCATAGTTGGTGACATTAACGCGAAGTCTGCAAAGTGGGGCTCCCCTGTCACAGACAGAAGATGAGAGTTCGTGGCCGATCTCATCGACGCCATGAACATTACGGTACACAACAGCGGCGATAAGCCAACCTTTACGAGAGGTCCCTCAAAGTCCTACATAGATGTCACGTTATCAACCGCCAAAGTAGCTAAAAGACTGAAAAAATGGGAATGTATGGATCTAGACTCGGGAACCGAACATGCATATATTTACTTCGAGATCAGAGACCCCAATCAAAAAACCAGATACATACAGCCCCACAAGGCGACCACAGATAGGGAACTGTTTGAAGAACTCCTACTGTGGAACATAGAGCAATTAGGGAACGATACCAGCTTTAACTCACAAATCAGAGCCATCAAGGCACAGGGGGGCAAGAATAAGAAGAATCCAAAAGAAGCCAAATCCGTACTGGTGGAACGGAAATATAGAGAACAAAAGAAAAGAGTGCAATAAAGCCAGGAGGGCCCTGACAAGGAGAAGGCGAAACACAAACGAAAGAGAACAAATACAAGAAACAGCCGTACTTAAAGCTAAAAGGAAAGAACTGGCAAAGTTAATAAAGGACTCCAAAAGAAGGCACTGGAATGAACTAAGGGAAGAACTGGAGGAAGACGCATGGGGGGAGGCCTATAGGATTGTAACCCGAAAACTTGGGCACGTCCCATACGACATCCCCATAGAACAAAAAAAGGCAATTGCCAGGGAGTTATTTCCAAAAAGAGACAGCTACTGGATGACCGAAGGGAGAGATAGCAATCCACCCGTTTTCACTGCGGAAGAACTGGAGAAGGCTCTGCATGGACTTAAAAATGGCCGCGCCCCGGGCCCTGACGGTATTCCTCCGGAAACCATCATGCGGTGGGTAGCGTAGCGGGTAAATGGCTATTAGACGAAATGAATAAACTTCTGGTACAGCAGAGCTTCCCAAAAAGCTGGAAAACTGCAAAGCTGGTTCTAATACCTAAAGGTGGAATAAATACCGGAAAGTATCGGCCGATCTGCTTACTTGACACCATTAGTAAAACCCTTGAGTCGCTAGTTAAAAGCCGACTAGAAAGTGAACTACAGGAGAAAGGAGGTATCTCGGACCTCCAATTCGGTTTCAGAAAGGGTAGATCGACAATAACTGCGATTGAGAGAGTACTCAATACGGTGAAGGAGCACAGAGGAAGAGAATGGGTCACCCTGGTCACTATAGACGTCAAGAACGCCTTCAACACCGCGTCATGGCCAGGAATCATGGGAAATCTGGAAAGACTGGAAATTTCAAAATATCTAAGGAACATCATCAAGGACTACCTGACGGATAGGAAAATAAAAATAGGAGAGGGACAGGAGATGCAGGTAACGGCAGGGGTCCCACAAGGTTCAGTCCTTGGACCCACCCTGTGGAATGTACTGTATGACGGAATCTTAAGGATAGCGCTGCCAGAGAGAGTCAAGGCTGTGGCATACGCGGACGACCTGGCTGTCATAGCGGGTGCAAACAGGCCACAAATACTAGTTGACAAAGTAAACGATGCACTGGAAACCATCGAAAAATGGATAAAGGAAAACAACCTAGAGCTGGCGCCGGAGAAGACGGAAGCAGTACTTCTAAAGTATAAGAGGAAAGACAGAAATCTGGTTAGATTCAAAATTGGAAACGTACACATAGAACCCAAGAAAGCTATAAAATACCTCGGTGTAATGATAGATCAGCAGGGCACATTCGGCGAACACGTGATGTACACAATCAAAAAAGCAGAGGCAAGGGCCGCGGCCCTGAGCCGACTCATGCCAAATATTAATGGACCCAGTAGCAGAAAGAGGGAGATAATAGGAGCTAAAATAGACTCCACGCTACTCTACGCTGCACCAATATGGCACGGAGCTACAACGATTAAAAGGTATAAGGACTTGCTAACGGGAGCACAACGAAAAGCAATATTAAGAATCACCAGTGCTTATAGAACAGTTTCCAGCAAGGCGGCACAAGTGATAGCCGGGATCATACCCATTCACTTAAAAATAGATGAAAGAAGACGGCTTTACCAAAGAGACGACGGAACGAAGAGCGCAGCCAGAGCAGAAGAGAGAGAAATCTCATTGGTAATGTGGCAGAGAGAATGGGAAACGACGGAGAATGTGGCACAGTGGACGAAGATGCTTATACCAAATGTCATAAAATGGGTTAAATGCCCGTTCCGCAAAACCGACTACTTTTTTACGCAAGCCCTAAGTGGACACGGATCCTTCAGATCCTATACCCACCGTATAGGAAAAACAGAGGATGAAGAATGTATATACTGCGGAGAGATCGACAACGTCTCCCATACACTATACAAGTGTGGCAGATGGGCACAGACCAGGAACGAACTGAACGAGCAAATTGGCACAGAGTTGAAGGAGGAAAATATGATAATAGAGATGATGAGATGCAAAGAAAACTACGAAAAAATATATGACTACCTAAGAAAAACAATGAAAGATAAAGAAAGGGAAGAAAGAGAACACGAAACGTAAGAAAGACAACGAAAGCCCCCACCCTGAAGATATGCCACTTAAGGCGTGGACCAGGGCGGAAGAAGGTGGGTTTTTAGTGGGTAGTGGAACCTGAGTCCCACACAGGCCCAGCGACAAACATCAGCCGGGTAACGTGCGTAAATGCATTTTCCCACCTTCTAAAAAAAAAAAAAGGTTAGGTTAGGTTAGGTTAGGTTAGGTTAGGTTAGGTTAGGTTAGGTTAGGTTAGGTTAGGTTAGGTTAGGTTAGGTTAGGTTAGGTTAGGTTAGGTTAGGTTAGGTTAGGTTAGGTTAGGTTAGGTTAGGTTAGGTTAGGTTAGGTTAGGTTAGGTTAGGTTAGGTTAGGTTAGGTTAGGTTAGGTTAGGTTAGGTTAGGTTAGGTTAGGTTAGGTTAGGTTAGGTTAGGTTAGGTTAGGTTAGGTTAGGTTAGGTTAGGTTAGGTTAGGCTATATCAAAATTATGACAATTTCTACGTGACCAGTATATCGATAAACACTTTTTGCAGTGATGTTAGTGTGGTGTTAATTTTTAAAGCTTTTCTTTCCCAGGGTGGGTAATTGGAGTAGATAATACTTTTAGGGTAGGTAGGGGGAAAGTTTTGGATGTTGAGTGTTTTGAGGTCGTGATGTATTCTGGCGTAAAAAGGTAAATTCCCTTGGGTGTTATTAAATATGTTTGAAAATCTAGCGGAAAATGTGTTTTTATAGGTGGGATGTTTTGGATTGGTTGATATGTTTGCAGCATATGATAAGCTCAGTATTTGCCGCCTAAGGTTCAGAGGTGCTTCGCCTGATTCACAATATAGGCTGTCTATTGGCGTAGTTCGGTATGCTCCTAGTGCTATTCTTATTGCGTTGTTGTGTATGCTATCTAGTGGTTTTAATGTGATTGGTTTGGCCGATTAATATGCAGTGCAGCCGATCTGCTTACTTGACACCATTAGTAAAACCCTTGAGTCGCTAGTTAAAAGCCGACTAGAAAGTGAACTACAGGAGAAAGGAGGTATCTCAGACCTCCAATTCGGTTTCAGAAAGGGTAGATCGACAATAACTGCGATTGAGAGAGTACTCAATACGGTGAAGGAGCACAGAGGAAGAGAATGGGTCACCCTGGTCACTATAGACGTCAAGAACGCCTTCAACACCGCGTCATGGCCAGAAATCATGGGAAATCTGGAAAGACTGGAAATTTCAAAATATCTAAGGAACATCATCAAGGACTACCTGACGGATAGAAAAATAAAAATAGGAGAGGGACAGGAGATGCAGGTAACGGCAGGGGTCCCACAAGGTTCAGTCCTTGGACCCACCCTGTGGAATGTACTGTATGACGGAATCTTAAGGATAGCGCTGCCAGAGAGAGTCAAGGCTGTGGCATACGCGGACGACCTGGCTGTCATAGCGGGTGCAAACAGGCCACAAATACTAGTTGACAAAGTAAACGATGCACTGGAAACCATCGAAAAATGGATAAAGGAAAACAACCTAGAGCTGGCGCCGGAGAAGACGGAAGCAGTACTTCTAAAGTATAAGAGGAAAGACAGAAATCTGGTTAGATTCAAAATTGGAAACGTACACATAGAACCCAAGAAAGCTATAAAATACCTCGGTGTAATGATAGATCAGCAGGGCACATTCGGCGAACACGTGATGTACACAATCAAAAAAGCAGAGGCAAGGGCCGCGGCCCTGAGCCGACTCATGCCAAATATTAATGGACCCAGTAGCAGAAAGAGGGAGATAATAGGAGCTAAAATAGACTCCACGCTACTCTACGCTGCACCAATATGGCACGGAGCTACAGCGATTAAAAGGTATAAGGACTTGCTAACGGGAGCACAACGAAAAGCAATATTAAGAATCACCAGTGCTTATAGAACAGTTTCCAGCAAGGCGGCACAAGTGATAGCCGGGATCATACCCATTCACTTAAAAATAGATGAAAGAAGACAGCTTTACCAAAGAGACGACGGAACGAAGAGCGCAGCCAGAGCAGAAGAGAGAGAAATCTCATTGGTAATGTGGCAGAGAGAATGGGAAACGACGGAGAATGTGGCACAGTGGACGAAGATGCTTATACCAAATGTCATAAAATGGGTTAAATGCCCGTTCCGCAAGACCGACTACTTTTTTATGCAAGCCCTAAGTGGACACGGATCCTTCAGATCCTATACCCACCGTATAGGAGAAACAGAGGATGAAGAATGTATATACTGCGGAGAGATCGACAACGTCTCCCATACACTATACAAGTGTGGCAGATGGGCTCAGACCAGGAACGAACTGAACGAGCAAATTGGCACAGAGTTGAAGGAGGAAAATATGATAATAGAGATGATGAGATGCAAAGAAAACTACGAAAAAATATATGACTACCTAAGAAAAACAATGAAAGATAAAGAAAGGGAAGAAAGAGAACACGAAACGTAAGGAAGACAACGAAAGCCCCCACCCTGAAGATATGCCACTTAAGGCGATTCCGGGGTGGACCAGGGCGGAAGAAGGTGGGTTTTTAGTGGGTAGTGGAACCTGAGTCCCACACAGGCCCGGCGACAAACAACGTTTTGAGGTCGTGATGTATTCTGGCGTAAAAAGGTGAATTCCCTTGGGTGTTATTAAATATGTTTGAAAATCTAGCGGAAAATGTGTTTTTATAGGTGGGATGTTTTGGATTGGTTGATATGTTTGCAGCATATGATAAGCTCAGTATTTGCCGCCTAAGGTTCAGAGGTGCTTCGCCTGATTCACAATATAGGCTGTCTATTGGCGTAGTTCGGTATGCTCCTAGTGCTATTCTTATTGCGTTGTTGTGTATGCTATCTAGTGGTTTTAATGTGATTGGTTTGGCCGATTAATATGCAATGCAGCCGTAGTCAATCTTTGACCGCACTAGCGCTCGATATATAATTAGGAGAGTTTTTCCATCAGCACCCCAATGTTTATTTGCTAGACATTTCATTAAGTTTAGACCAGATTGACATGACAGAAAAAGTTGCTTGATGTGTGGTTTCCAGTTAAGTTTTTGGTCAAATATAACGCCTAGGAATCTTATTTCCTGCGTAAACTGAATATTTAAATTGTATAAGGTAATATTTGGTTCAAATGTTACATCTGTTTTGGAGAATACTATACAATTTGTTTTTTCAACAGAGAATCGTAATCCGTTTGACAGGCACCATCTCTCCAGAGTGTGAATTTTCTGCTGCAATATTTTGGATATACTTAAGATCGTCTGCGTAAAATCTGGCTTGTATCGGCAGATCGTTTACTGCTATTAGAAAGAGGGTGGGACTTATGGTTGATCCTTGTGGAATGCTATTTTCTTGTGTTTTGGTATTTGAAAGCACGCCATTTATTCTGACTTAAAAATTCAGGTTGTGGAGGAAATTTTAAATGAATGCTAAAATGACATCCCATAATCTCTAGTTTTTCTATTATTTTGTGACGCCATGCAGTGTTGAAGGCCTTACAGAGGTTAAAGTAAATTGCTATGCATTTTTGTTTGTTTGTAAAGGCTTCGTTTGTTTGGCATTCCAGGTCAATAATGTTATCTAGAGTAGATCTTTTAGATCTGTAAGCAGATTATTGGCAAGCTATTAGGTTATTACTGTCTCGGTACCATAAAAGCCTATTATTTATGATTTTTTCCAAAAGTTTGCAGCTGGAACATTTTATTTGTATCGGCCTATATGAATTTGGTATTAGTGCTGGATTTTGTGGTTTAAGTTTAACTATTGCTTTCCTCCATAAGTAAAGGAAATATTTGTTGAGTCCACACAGTATTAAGGATGTTTAAAAGTATTCGTTTAGCAGATGATGCCAGGTTTTTTAAAAACATTGCGGGCCCTGCTGAGGCGCTTTTCATGGAATCTAATGCCTCCTGAAACTCCATTACTGTTATCGACTTCTTGATGGCATGTTCGTTATTTTCAATTTTTATATTTCTTTCTGTTTCATTTTTGAGAGTTTTAAATTTGTCATCGTAGTTTTCATTACTTGAGTAGGTATTGTCTATAGTGGTTCGCTAGGATTTCTGCAATTTCATTTGAGTGATTATTGATTCATTGTTATCCTTCAATGCTGCGATACCGTAGTTGGTTTTGGTTCCTGATGCTTTCTTAATTTTTCTCCATACTGCTGATAACGGGGTGGAGCTGTTGATGCTTTGAACATATTTCTGCCATGATTCTCTTTGATTTTGTCTGGTTATTTTCCTTGCGTAGACTCTAATCTTTTTAAACTCCGACAGGTTTTCAGTAGTTTTATGTTTTCTATATTTATTCCTTATTCCAGGATATTTACTGGCAGCAATCGTTCTTCGCAAGAGCCAGTCCACCATGGCACTGGATTGTGATTTTTTAATAATTTAATTTTGTCGATGAAATTATTTGCTGCTGATAAAATTAGTAAATTAAAATTGTCCACGGTTGTATTTTTATATCAGCGGTTACCTCCAAATTTATTCTATTTTTATCAATGTGCTCCATATATTTGGTCCAGTTGGCTTTCTTAAGTTTCTTAAGTTTTATGAGGTACTGTGTCATTTCGTGCAAGATGCTGTATGCTATCTATCAGTATGAGAAAGTGGTCGCTATCATGGAGATCATTAAGAACTGTCCAATTAAATTCTGCAGTGAGGCAAGGTGTAGATAACGAGAGATCTATGGCAGAAAATGATCCGCTGTCTGCAGGGGCTCTGTTATTAAGAATAGATAATTTTGTTGTATTAATTCATTTTTGTAATATACGTCCTCTTGTATCAACGTTATCACATCCCCAAGAAAGGTAATGACTGTTCAAATTTCCTAGCCTAGGTAGTTGTTTCACCAACTTTTCTAATTCATTTGTATCAATAGTTTGACTGTAAGGCAAGTAAATATTACACACCGTTACTTTAGTGCGTTCCACTATTTGAACTGCTGCTGCTTCTAGAGGCGTATTAATATTAATTCCTAAAGCAGTGATATTTGATTTGACAAAAATGGCTCCTCCTCCACTGGCTGTGGTAGCTGTGCAGTTTTTAAAGAATCCCTTGTAATTGGTTGGGGAGTGTGTTTTATTTGGACGGAAATGTGTTTCACGTAAGCATACTATGTCTGGTGAATTGTTTGCGATTAAAAGTTTTAACATATTTAAACGAATAAAATATCCATTTAAATTCCATTGTAGAATCCTATTGAATTTTACAGTAATTTGTAGATATCTATAGACGTGTCACTGCTAGGTTCAACGGTAGATTGTCGTTCTAGCTTTTTTCTTAATTTTATATATCTAACTTTTAAATTTCGGTCTGTTATATGAGGATATATCTGTAGTAGCATTTCTATAAGTTCATCTATGTTTTCAGTGTAGTCTTGGGATATGCTGAGTACATCATTTACTCCATGGGAATTCTCTAACAGATCTATAAGTTGATCAAGGTTGATGACGAAAGGTGGATCATGCTTTTCTATAAAACTTCTGATTGGTTCGATTTAATGTTGTGGAATAGTAGAATTTGGGCGATTTTCTTAGTTTTTTTTAGTTATTTTTCTATGGTTGTTTATAAAATTATCAACGATTTCTGTACTTGATATAAATATGCAAATTCTATTGTTGGAACTTCCTGATATATCTGATATATTTTTGGGCTGGACTAAGGGGCCTATTTGTGTTAGATAATCCTGCAATTTGGTATATGGAATGCTGTTTAAAGTTATCGCCTGTACTCCTGATGGATATAGTGATATGGAGCAGATAAAGTAGATGAACGTTTTTGCGTAAGTGCTATAGAATATGACATTGCTGTGGATGTATTGGGTAAAGTGTCAGATATTATATTGTTATCCATTACTGTAATGCTTGCAGTCTTCTAACATTTCCGAGTACGGCCCAGTACTGGAAATAAAACTGGTTGCGGGACAGAACACAACGATTTATTGATAAGCGATAACTTCGAGCATGGATTAGATGTAATTATGTATTTGTTGTTTAATACAAAAATGTACTCACTGTGATAAATGAATATTAATTTAATTCGCTAATGGATACTTTGGAGATAAATTTAGAATTAACTAAACTACTTTTCACTGTTTTTGTAGAGAAAATTTCCTCTACTAAAGCATTTGTTATCTCTTAAATAAGTTACTATGATAAGTTTATATAAATAAATAAATAATACAGTGTTGTCAGAATACTTGTTTACGGATTATCCATGGAAGTACGAATCAATTATACAAACATGAAAAATTAGAAAATATAATGTATTGTAACATGTCTAAACCTGTTTTGACTTTTAAATTAGTTTCCGCTTGCCGTCTCACTAGCCACTTCCAATCCCCCAATCTCAAGAATCGTGTTTGATATCTTTCAATGGCTGCTTATCTTTAAAAAACGAATCGCTAAACCCACCCATTCTATTAACAACAGTCACGAAGAAAATATGATGATACTGAATTCTCTATTTTATCTTGGTACCTATCTTCATTTGCTGTGGTAAACACAGCCAATAAGACACTCCACAGAAAACCCTAAGGCACCTTATAAGACAACCTAAAGGTACTGCAGGGAAACCTAAAGGCATCGCAAAGCAAGCGTTAGTTTGTCTTGTTTGCTAGACAGTGGCGTTATCCATTACTCCAAGATCAACTTTAAAGAAAGCTAAGATATTTTGGTTAGTTAGTGAAGTTAATAGACTCTACAATGAACTTAATTTTGTTAAGATCAAATTAAATTTTTTATATTTTTTGTTAAATTCTCGAATGGAACATAGGCGTAGATGTCTACAATAATTTGCAAAATAAGTTTAATAATTTATTAGTTTCTAAGTCAAATGTCACTCCTCTTAAACCTCATTTTTCTAATTTTAAAATTTCATAAAAGTGTTCTTAATTTAAGTACTTATATCTTTCCTGATGGACTTTAGAGGTTTTAAGTTACGGGCTTAAGTATAATTTTACAAAATAATTTAAAAACAATGTTAAGGCTATTTCTATAGATTGTAAAAATATTCTGGCTAACACTGATTTGTTAAATAAAGACCTTGTAAGATTTAAGTTGCCGCATGAGTTACAAAGAGAATCTGTTAGATTTAACTCTCATTTCAATAGATTTAATTGTAATCATAACAATTTAAAAAATTTAGCTTCTCTTTCTAAAAGTCTTTATAATATATTACGTAACGTGTGTGGTAAATAGCGAAGTGCGTAATTCCGTGATTGCGTAAAATGCTTAACAGCAATAGTTACGTACTATACTTTACCTACGACCTACTTGTACCTGCATTAATAATCTTTTTGTTAATAATTGTTAATTTAGGGCAGGGTACATTTATAAAATAAAATACTTCCTAACCGTTTTAACTTTATTATATTAATAATTCACTGAAAATATTTTATAGTTATATGATATCAGTAGAAGACTCATACAACTAAAAACATTGATACACATTTTTATACAGTGTTTAGCATGAAAGAATTTTATAAGTAAAAATATAATTTAGAATATATTAATATTGTATATAATTTTGCTAATATTCAACACTCCCACTCAAAATTAAATACACAATAGATTTAGGTAACTTTAAATTTTAATAACTAACAACAAAAATTTGTTATGTAGAAATTGTGTTATGTAGAAACATAACACAATGTTATTATACGCTTTTGTATTTGCTCTCTGGAGAAATGATATTTAAAGTACGTTTCACAATAATTCGTTGACTCGGTACCTGACCTTAGGGGATTAGTAATGAAAGGTTATAAATTTCTCACTGTACAGTAAACATTAACAGATCCGTAATCCGGTTTTCAAAATAGATTTAAATAAAACTCAGTAACATTTATTAAACTTAAATTTATTTTGTAGAAAAAAATTACGAAATTTTTTAGAAACAAACAAACAAATTTTAAGTTTATTTATTAATTGAAATTAAACAAAACTGTTGAAACTTACGTATACGTATACGCTTTGCTCTATTTCATCTAATTGGCAGATGTTGTCAAAAAATGTTTCAAATAAAAAAGATGTAGTTTAATCATGGCCACATTTTAAAAATACTTTGTACTACAGGGTATTCCAAAAAATTGATTTAAATAAAACTAAGTTAACATTTACTAAAACTTAAATTTATTTTGTAAGAAAAATCAATTTTTTAAAAACAAATTTTAATTTTATTTATTAATTGCGATTAAACAAATGAACTAATTCTACATTATTTACAACTATTCAATCTAAATGGAGTTCAGTATCACTATCGTCCTCATTTAAATTAATAGCTAAGGGTGCTACAGTTACATTAACATTTCGATATGTACCTTCAACCTTAATAACATGCTGAATCGAATTTTTCCAGCTATCAATGGGAATATTACTTGTCACATTTCTGATTAACTCTATAACACTTGAGTTTAATGTGGGTGAAACGTTTTCCGATCTAACTTTGGATTTTAGCTGATGCCGCATGTGTTCTATAGGATTAAACATGCAATAATATGGGGGAAGCCGTAACACTGTGTGGCCCATATTTTTAGCAATAGTATCACAAACGTATTCTTTTTCAATACCGAACGCTGCTACAACTTGTAAGAGATCACGTTTTGTGTACGATTCTTCAAAATAAAGGTCATTTTTTAACAAATACTCTTGAATTTCCCATTTATTGTTGTTGCTATTTGGTACTTTATTTAATTGACTGCTATGATAAGTTGCATTGTCCATTACAATTATACTTTTTTCCGGTATATTCGGCAATAAATTATTATCAAACCAATCTTCAAAAAGTTCTGCTGTCGTATCTTCGTGATAATCTAAACTTGAATCTTTAATATTCCTTGCTGATAACAGTAAAGCGTTTGGAACCCAACCTGTTTCTGATCCGGCATGTATTATTGTAATTCTTTGTCCTTTATTTGATGGAGCCTTTGTTTTGCAATTTCTCGATGAATCAACAAAACCCTTCGTTGGAGTATCATGGGTGTCATACCATGTTTCGTCGAGGTAGATAATTGAAAGGTTTTCACTTCTATATTTTTGAATAGCTTGTAAGTAATGACAACGCTACATTCGTAAACGATATGACTCCATTATCACTTGTCTTTTATTAATGGTACAATATTTAAATCCCATTTGAGAAATAATTCTCCACAAACTTGTACGGCTACAAATAATTCCCGTGTCGTCTTTAAGTAACCGGTTTTTTTATACAATCTAGGGTTAGTATCATTTGTTCTTGGTATAGGACATATATCGTTCGTCGGATTATATCTTTTTGTATTTCATCAACACATTTGGTATTATTAACGTCACTTCGTTTTTTTCGTTTACTTATTGGCTTATTGATAATATCTTTTACTGTGGATATTGGGGTTTTGGTTAACTTAACATGTTTCTTCTGCTGCATCGGTTACACTATAACCTCGATTATTCAATGTTTCAAACACATTTTTCACAATTTGTTTTGCATCCGGCGATAAATGCACTTTTTTGCCCAAGGACGCCACATACTTAGTTATAAACACAAGATTACTTTTAGAGTATAATATTTACAAACTAAAATTCTAGGAGAGAATTTTAAAAACAAATTACCCCGAAACTCCCACTTTCTCTTCCAAGATGATTAAGAAAATCAAAAATCATTTACTAATGATTTACTATTGATGGTCAGTAATAATAATTTAAAATTTTACCTGAAAAATAAAAAATCCAAAATATATTTTTCTTGCTGGACAAAAATAAATAATACCTTTCTTTAAATGTTCGAAGAAATATTAACCACCTTTTATAAGTAATCCCTTAAGAGCAGTTAAGAGCAGGTACCAAGTCAACGAATTATTGTGAAACGTACTTTAATATCAATGTGTTGTGTTTTTTTATGATTTGTGGGATTATTTGCAATACTGATACAGGCTGTATTATCTTCATATATGGGAATCGGCCTATGGGTATTTATATTTATCCTTTTTAATAGAGATTTGACCCAGATAACTTCCCTTACAGCTTCAAATAATGATATACATTTAGCCTCTGTCGAAGAAGCTGCAACACTCTTTTGTTTTTGGCTATTCCAAATTATAGAGCATTTATTAACAACTTTTAACAAGTAGCCTGATGTACTTTTTCTGTCATTTTTACTATCTGCCCAATCTGCATCAGCATACCCAGAGAGCATGCTTAAATATTGATCTGTCACATATGTGTACCTTTTATATATCGTAACACTCTTTTAATACAATTCCATACTTCGTTGTTATTTTTAGATTATTATCTGCTTAATATATTGACTGCAATACATAAATCAAGCCTAGTGCATGTCATTGCATAAATTAAAGAACCTATTGCATTTCTACAAGGCGCTTCTTCTTGATTAGAAATTAAAATCTAATTTTATGGGTAAAGGTGTATTCATTGATTTACATTCAGCCATATTAAATTTGTTTAATACATTTTTCAATATAAAGATTGATCTAGAGTTATTTTGTTTTCAGATCTTTCAACTCTTATACCTAAGAATAATTTGATTTCATTTCATTAAATATTGTTTGAAATTAAACATAGTATTTTTATCTTTTGTTGCTATTACTAAATCGTCAACATATAATATCAAATAAATATTTCCATCCATACTTGCACGGTCTAATATATAAAGACAATGATCAACTTTAGAATTTTTAAAACCTTCACCTTTTAAAACGTCATCAAAGCATTTATACCAACACCGAGAAGATTGTTTCAGACCATAAAGTGCTTTGTTTAGTTTACAAACTTGGCCCGGTTTGGTAAAAACATCCGGTACCTTTAGGTAAATATTTTCTGTTAATGAACCATTTAAAAACGCGGTTGTTACGTCCATGTGATGAATTAATCAAACAAACTGATTTGAAAAAGCTACGAGGAATCTAAAACTTGATATTCGTGCAACGGGTGTAGAGACTTCATCATAATCTGTAAGATACTGTTGATTAAATACTCTAGCAACAAGTCGAGCTTTGTATTTAAATGGGTTTCCATTTTCGTCATTCTTTATAGTAATTACCCATTTCGAATCAATTATAGTTGCATTTGTTGGTGGATACACTAAATTCCAGGTCTTGTTCTCCAATAAAGAATTTATTTCTTTCTGGATTGCTTGCTCCCACTGACTTTGATAATCTTTGTTTTTAATTTCCGTATACGTCTTAGGTATTTCAATATTAATATTTCCCGTAAATAACAAAATGTGATCAAAATCAGTGTTTTCATAGTAGTAGGGCTTTGGACGATTTTTATTTCTTTCGCTTCGTCTGAGTTCAGAATTATTTTGTATATCTTGATTCTACTTGGTTCTACTGTATCTGCTTTATTTCCAGATCTAATAGATCTCTCTTGGTTTTTATTACCAAGTTCGGATTCACTTGAACTGTGATATTCTGCATTTTCTATTGCGTTTTTCTTGCTTTTTAGTATTGGCAAGTTCATGTACATAATGAGTTACATGAGGTTGTACTTCATACATTTTTGAATTAAAATTATTAGTACATGGCCTCATTTGAAACTCTTGATTTTGATCGAACATCTTCGAGGATTTTAAGTTTGCTTCATCAACAATTACGTCATGAGCTGTAACAAAACGATTTAATTCAAGATCCCATACTTTATAGCCATTTGACTGGTAACCTACCAATATACCAATATTCAACTTTTTTCGAATTTTTGTTTATTGTTTTTGTCAAGAACATAGGCTGTTGAACCAAAAGCTTAAGATTTAAATTTGGTGCATGTTTATACCACAGTTCATATGGTGTTTTGTTATTTGCCAGAGCATTTGTGGGAGATCTATTAATCAAATAAGTGGCAGTAAGGACAGCCTCTCCCCAGAACTTTTTACTTAATTCTACGGCAACTAGCATAGTACGAGATTTTTCCGTAATTGTTCTCTTCATACGCTCGGCAACACCATTTTGTTGTGGAGTGTACGGTACTGTTAAATGATTTGTAATGCCATTTTGATCGAAATAATTTTTGAACTCAGAGGAAAGGTATTCTCGCCGATTATCACAATATAAGTAGTATTTTTAAATTGAAATGTGCAGTTGCTTTATTGACTAATAATTTAAATTTATCTAAAATTTCACTTTTAAACGTTATAAGATATACCACTGTATAGTGTGTATAATCGTCAATAAATGTTACGTAATAATTTTTATTGTCAATGGTCAGAGGAACAATAATAATTAAACAAGAGCAAGCATTTTATTGTACAATAATTAAATACTTAACATTAGTTATATTGGGTGGAGTTAAATTCATTTCACTATCACTTGACATTTTTTAATAATTGTATAAAACTTCACGCATACACAAGTTATAAGAATAAAAAATGGGATATTTTTTTATAATAGTTTTTTAATCAATAATAACGTGTGTGCATGCGTTCAGACGTCAGACGCATGCGCAGACGCTAAATGTGTAAAAGATTTTAAATATGTCGGTTCAATGTACTCCTTATTGTAGTAAAACTCATTTTCGTCATTTTTTAGTGATTAATTTAGTGTTATTGATCGGTTTCTCACGTAATATTAACATTTACTGCATTCTTAATATTTAAAACGGTTTCCTATAGTAACTGAAGTAAAATTATAGTACAAAACGAGTAAGAAGTGTCTTTTATATGTAACGATTGTATCCACAAGTTGAAACAGCTGTAAGTATTTTTAAAAAGTATCTCGGTAATAATAATTTTATAAATCTTAAAATAATTAACTTAATTACATAAAAATAAAATAATAATAAAAATAATCTGGGACACGTAATTAAGTAAATTTATATTATGATTCATTTATACAGACAGAAAGTAGGGTTAATGGAAACGAATCAAATATATATTTTCAAATAACTCTAAATATATATATTAAATGTAATCTTATATCTAATAAATGTTATCTACCATTTATATGTAGTATAAAATTCACCTTCAAGTATGTAAATAGGAAATTTTGAATAAAATAACCACGTCTATTGTTGCTAAGTGGTTGCTAGGGAAGCCATGCGTTTATTTTACCGTGCGTAAAGAGATACATTACATAGGTTGTAGATTGTGTGTTTTTGACGGTTTAGAGGGGTGGTCGTAGATAAGAGTAATAATTTGATTCTCACTAAAGCCGCAATTGTATTGTTATACTTGATAACATTCAATATGTTTCCAAAGTTGAACTTCTTCTTTTATTAGTTTACCATCAGATCCTACATTAAATTCGACAATTTTAAAAAGTCAGAATCTTTCTTTCTTTAATCTGAACTACCTCAAATTATGTCCTATGGCTGTAGTTACACCTTTATTTTATGGTTAAGCTAAAATTCACAAAAATGACATTCCTATTAGATCTGTTGTGAGTTTTACTAATTCTCCCGTTTCTAAACTTGTGAACTTTCTCAATTCTACTCTTAGAGATTTTAATAATTGTTTTAATGAGTACTCAATGAAAAATTTCTTAATTTTAGCTAGAAAACTTTCAATTCAAATTTCCTAATGGTTATATAATGTTTTCTCTTGGTCAACAATTTGTTTCCTACATCCCTCCATCTGATTGAATTACATTAGTTAGAGACTTATTATTTTCTAATAATGTACTTACTCATACCTCTCTTGATTTAATTTTTCTTTTGGGTCTGACATTTGAACAAAACTTTTTCATATTCAACAATTGTTATTATAAACAAACTTCTAGTTTAGCTATGGGCTCTAACTTATCCCCTTTTCTGGCAGAGTTCATGGCTAATTTGGCTCAGGATTATTTTGAGAGAGATATAATTATAATAAAACAGTTAGCTGTTTATAATATCTACCCCTTAGATTTAATTCACATTGTTATTCTAAATATTTTTGTAAGTTCAAGTTTTCTTTCCATTTGTTTAAATGTTCGGATAGCACAATACAAAGATCTTTTTCAGATTTTTTACTTTATACAGGTAATTTTTCCTACAAAATAAAAAATATTTTTAAGAAATTTAATGTAAATATATCTTTTAAAACTGATAACACTCTAGCGAGGTTGATTAATATAGAGATATTATCCCTCTGGAGAATATAAATTGTCTTGTTCAGACTGTAAAGCTGTTTACATTGGGCAGTGTAGAAGCAGACCTGAATATCGTATTCTAGAACATATAAAGACATATATAAGACATATTCAAATTTAGAAGATAAGAACTCACCCTCATCTTTTGCTAATAATATTCTGTCAATTTACGTATATCTATTTTTTAAAACCCGCAGATTGTTTCTTACTTTTTAAGTATCTCTTTATTTACAATTTTTCTCTAACGTGTAAACCTTCATTTCAAAATAATATAATATATAAGTGTATATATTTCCAAAATTCTTACTCATATCTGAGTTATTTATAAATAAAATTATTTAACTTGTCTACTGAGGTATTCAATAAAAAAATCGATAGATCTATAGTTTTTAATTTTTATATTAAATATATTTTGCGAGATTAAAAAAATTAACAGAAACATTTTTTCCAATATCAATTTTTGATAAAGATTGTTTGTGATATTTTCTAATGAAATCTTAATTGAATTTTTTTGGCTAAAATTTAATGATGTAAATCAATCGCCGTCTCCCGATTTTGAGTGATGAAAAGAAGTGTTGGTAGTTTTTTAACTGTCTCTTTCCTAGTCAAACTTGTCACTTTTCCGGTCTCTAAATTCTAATGTTGATATTTATGAAACCTTCAAGATGACATAATAGAATAGTTGCGGAACGTCGGCTTATTGTTTGTAAGTCACATCAACCCCACCATGTTCGCTTGTGTTTACTTCTTTGACAGTTTGGTTTCTAACAGCGTTTAATTCGAACCGAGAATTAATTGACAAATTACTGGCTCTAATGAACTGGCCGATAAGATTGTGGAACCAAAAACGTCCAAACAATAATATGGAAAAGCAATACAGCAACCATTATTGTCACATTTTTTTTTCCTTAGAAATTAATTATTTTTATCTAGTTCCATATCAATATTGCCTTGATTATGTGACAAACTACGCCTGGTTAAGACCACGCACGACAAATTTATTTTCTAAAAATTTAATATGATTTTTTTATTTATTACCTGTCAAATTAAATGTGAAAAAATAATAGTTTGATCTAATGTCAATTTGGTTTGATTTAATTGTAGATTATATAACGACTAGTTATAAGTACAAGTGTATAATTACTTTTTCGAATAAGAGTTTTTTTATTATTCTAATTTCATCAATAAAAATTAACACCAAATAGTCTTTATTCTTAAATTTAGTATATAATTATAAAGTTTCTATAAAACGTTAAAATTAAACGTTTACATAAACCCCTTCTTGGTTTTTAATATGTCATAGATGAAATAACCTAACAGGTAGTGGCTCAAAGGTTAGGGCGTTCGCCTTGTAAGTGAAAGGGACATGATTTCGATTCCCTCAACCAATTTATTTTCCAAAAATGTATTACGATTATTTTTATTTATTGACTGTAAAATTAAAAGTAAAAAAAGTTTTATCCAATGTCAATTTAGTTTTTAATCATACGTTATATTCTATTTATACAAGTAGTTTATCATGAGTTTTTCGAATGAACTATTTTTTTAAAATAATTCTCATTTCACCATTAACAATAATACAAAATGGGTTTTATAAATTCGTTAATTTGGTATATACTTATAAAGTTTCTATTAATTGTTAAAAATAAACCTCTTTTTAAATATCTTCATAGTTTTTAATATGTCGTAGATAAAGTATAGTACGTTAGTTCAATTACGTCTCGCAACGTTATCCCACTCGGCTTCGACTTGTACTTACAATTTGGGTACGTAATATACTACTAATAGATAGGTACCTACCTTTATTGTATGTGGCAAATGCAAGAAAATAATGTTTCTTTTTCTTCTGTGAATGTATTAATTGTGTTGAGATAAAAAACATAGTAAAGCAATTTTATGCTTTATAACCAAATAGTCAGTAAATTTTTGTTATGTTACGCCTCTGCGATATAAACAAACCTCGTCGCCCCTCTTCTACATTTTGTGTTGTTTATGTAGCTTACAAACATACACTGAATTAGACTTCGCCTGGAGATGTAGTTCAATGCCATTGACCTTTGAAATAAGATAGAAATATATTACGTTTAATTGTAGCTATTCACACCAAGCGAGTGTTACGTGCAGAGATTTTGTATGGGATAGATGAGGGACCTTTCAACTTCACTCAACAGAAAAGCAGTAGAACAGCCTTAAGTTCCCAAATACTTAAAAAAATGTATTAAAAAAAAATTGACAGAAGCTGGAACTTTTGCTACTTATTAATTAGGGTATTCTTTGGTTATGTTGCTAAAATAGATAGCGAACCCAAAAATCAAACATTTCTTGTTATATGTGACGTCATACTTTCGTTTTTCAAAAACATGCTAAAGTTATTTCTCTTCTTATATTTAGTTTAAAGAAGTACATTATGGGTGTGTTCGTGGAAAAAGCTATTTGCACCAATTGGCACTATCTAGTACTAATATTCGTTTGCGTTAGTTGGCGCTGAGCGCTAGATAGCAAAATAGCGTACTCCCCGAACACACCCTATATAAACGCAATAACACACATTTGGGGCCAGTCCGTGTTGTACAAGACGTACGAGATGAAGTTCAATGTCATTTAAATAAGATAGAATTACCTTACGTTTAAGCCAGAAGTCGCCAAATATTTAAAAAAAAAATTGATAGAAGCAGGAAGTTTTGCTACTTATTAGTTGGGGTATTCTTTGGTTATGTTGCTAAAATACTTAGATAAATAAATTTTAATTTAACATAACATGATTTAAGAAGATCGTCAAAACTGGCAAATAGATAGATAGTGAAAACATGTTTAATGGTTTCGGAGAATTTGTTGGTTGCAAAAAAATGCCCTTTTAATTATTGTTCCCATATTGATAGTTCAAAGTGGCTACACACAGTACACACAGTTGCCCTTTATTAAAAAAAGTTACTTTATCCGTCAAATCCTGGAAAATCTCTAAACAGGTGAATTTTTATCAAACTGTTTAGTATAAAGAATCAAGACACCTAATAAGAATATGACACCTAATAAATCTAAATTTCTATTTTTCCTTATTTCGCATAAACATTAACAAATTCTCCTTCAAAATATGTAAGTATGTTAATAATTGAATGCGTGTTCGTATTTCAGTGTTGATAAAATTGGAATACAAGCATTTGTAACCTCTTGGGAATTATGGAATTGATGGATGATCCTTTATTGTGCCATGAATAACAAATGTTGGATAATAAACGCATAGTACGTTAAAGCTGCCAAGAATAACCGAATAGTATTATTACACCGATGCTTTATGGCTCATTAAGTTTGATTGCGATGAAAAATTTTAGCAGTCAAATAGGATAAAATCATGATATTTTCAAATTTGAATTAAATGGAAACTAGAAATCTGGATATAGCAAAGCATATTTTTCTTTGATTTTCTATTGCAGGAAAAGGGTGTTTAATACAAACACCTCTCCTGGTGGTAATTTTACAATAATAATACAACTTTTCAATCGAAATTCAACTTTCTTTTCAGCGAACTACTTTTAAGTTTGAGAAGAGCCAGTAGGGATTTACTAAGGACCAGATCTGGAGAGTACAGCATCAGTGCATTGTCTTGACGAAACAGACTTTTTATTCTTCAAACAAAACAGTTGTAATTATAATACTCTGTGTTTAACAAGTATGAACGTTACTTTTTGATATGTATTAAAAATACAACAAAATGGTGACGAAAATCTCGAACTCACGATGGAAATAAAGGCCTTAATGGAATTGGTCATAACTTTACATCTTGAAGCGCAACAAGAGCAACTTACAACTGAAGTGCTCGACAGAAATTAACAGATAACATTTAACACAAAAGGTATACCTTGTCCAGGAGTATGTGTCCTTATAATGAAATGAATTAATATTCGATTCCTATTTACAACATGTTGAGAATTAGGTTCTGTTGTACTTTGCGACCCACGGAATTTCATGTTAATTTTACGATTAATATGTTCACTTTAAACTATAATTGAAGAAAATGTTCAAATTTTACCATTTTTCAAAAATATTTTCAGGCATAATTATTTTCAATTAACAAGTTATGCCTCTTGCTCTAAGGAGAGAAGGTCATAAATTTTTACAGTTCTGTGATCTGTTTATTGGTTAAGCGCCGTTGTCAACGGTGTTTATTTTCTTTCAGTAACATTAAATTTGCATTGTGAAAGATTATCTACATGCATTTGTAATGAAGAAAATTGAAATACTGAACATTTTTAGAATTATATGTTAATTCTTTCATACCTTAAATTAAATAAAACAGATATTAAACTTACTGATTTACGACAGCGAAGGCTTCTGATAGTATAAATATTTATGAAGGATCTAGGACACCATAATAATTACAAAAATGAAATTTCTTTTTCTCGGAAACAACAAGAAACAGTAAAAATTGCTAATTTGCTAATTGCTAACATAACATAACCTAACGATTACATGTTATGAATACGACAATTAATTCCTATTTAGCAGCATCAAATGGTTTGCAAATAAATTTTATTTTATAATTAAACTATTTTTAAATTTTATAAAATTTTCACAACTTGAAAATTTATATTGTTTTAAATCAATAAATTCCATTGAATGTTTGACTTCATTACGGACACAAAATAGTAGAAATATCACCAACGAATGTTGCCATGTTGCCAGACTAAAAAAATATAGCTATTCTTGTATATAGTTTATATGTTATTGTAATGTTTAAATATTCGATAATAGTATAATAAGTATAATATCAACAGAAGTTGTTTAATATTAACCTAATCAAATAACTTTTATTATATTATATTATTTTATTATATATTCTGTGTATTCCTAAGAAAATTTTAAGTTAGAAAGAAGAACAAGTTAGAGACAAGAACATAAGTTAAAAACACTGAACCATATCCATTTGGAGGAACAAACAAAGAACAATAATATTACACAAGAAACCAAACGTCTAACAACACGACCAGGACATTTTGCCAAAGTCGGAAATTCCACGTATCACTTCGTTGGTTTCCGTTTTTTATAGAGCGACTACAGTTTTTTTCCACCAATCACAAAGCAGGACTCTACATTAAGATCAGATAACATTGTAAAGAATTTGAATTTTTGTAGTAGTTAGTTAAGTTTTATAATTAAAAACTAAAGAATTTATTTAATATTCAATAATTACTGTATTTCGATAATAACTTACTTACCATTACATAAATAACAATTAATGTAGCACTTAAAATCAAGTAAGTTCTTTTATAGTAAATAAAATGCCTTTCTCTTTTATTATTTTCCTACTTAATATTTTATTAGTCATTCAATAGATTACTGTTTTAATTTAACTCTTTTATAACAAATTTGTAATTATAATGAATCAAATTTTATTCAAATACCTACCTAATAATCCAACTAGAAACTTGCAAAACAAAGCACCCCTGAGAAAAAGAAGATCTTGCTACTTTTAGAACATTTAAACAAAATCAAACATTAATCAACTAAAATTTATAAAATCAATCAATAAATAATCATTGAAGCATAATATTAATTACAATATGTATATAAATATAAAAAATGTACCTTATTATATAGGAAATATTAAATATATGTTTGAAATGTGTAGGAAACATTAACCTTTTGCATAATACCAAATTTAATGCATTTATGAATAATAAAAATATTTGTTCCATAAAAAGTTATTAAACAAAATTCTAAACTAGACATTAAATTTAAATGAAACAAAATATTTAAATTCTCTTTCCGACCAACTGACACATTATAGTGTATTATAAATTACCATCGCTCACTTAATATCTCCAATAAAACAGTGAAAACCCCAAATAAAAAACTCCATTTTTTCCTCTTATCTTTCCCTATCCCGAGAAACTTTCTCATTAACCTCTTTTTTCCTCATAATAGTTTTAAAATAACCTCTAAGTATCTCCCATTTTTCAGCTGACTCCAGCATATATCTGACCATATTTTCTACCCCTAATACCACACCAAGCTTTTTCTCCCCCTCTCCTTATTCCACCTGGTGCATAAAATCACCGAATGTTCGACATCATACCTATTCCCGCAATACATGCATTTGTCGTCCGTAGCCTTACCAATCCTATGAGTATACACCCTGAAACACCCATGCCCCGTCAACACTTGTGTGGTAAAATAGTCCAGTTTCCGATGTTTGCATCCCACCCAGTCTTCTACATCCACTATAACCTTGCGGGTCCATGCTCCCTTTGTACTTCCTTTCCTCCACCTACACAACCACTTCTCCTGTATTTCTTCCTCTATTGACAATTTATTCTCCCTACCCTTCTTCCACATTTGGACCCTCACTTCAACCAGGAGATCCATCGGTGGTATACCTGTAATCATCTGGATTGCGTCGTTGGATATTGTCCTATACCCTGACGCAATTCTCAGCAGCATGATCCTCTGCACCTTCATCATATCTTCCCCATATTTCTTAATTTTCATAGCCCCTTCCCATATTGGGGCACCATACAACAAGATAGACTTAACCACACTCCACAGCCTGGTTAACGCTGCCGCCCTATCTCCCGCCTTCTTAACCACCTCCCTGATGTGCGGCCCAAAATATATACCTCTATCCAGCCAGATACCCAGATATTTACATTTTCTCCCCGGTTCTATTCGATACCCCCCCATTTCGAAGGTGATATGCTTCCCTCTGGGCCCATACATCACCAGTGCCTCTGTTTTTTCAGGGGCCAACTCTATCCCCTTTACCCTCATCGATCTCCCCACCTCCCATAATGCCTCGTTTACCCTCATCTCCAGATCTGGGCCATCTTTGGCCGTCGTCATAATCGCGACGTCGCGCGTCGTCAGCAAAACCCACCACCTTTACTCCTTCCGGAAGTTTTATCCTCATAAGAGGGTCATGGAAGATATTCCACATGGTCGGTCCTAAAACCGATCCCTGTGGAATACCCGTCGTGACTTCATAAAATTTCCCCTTACCAATCTTTATTCTCGTACCCTGAAAATACATGGTAACCCCCTTCAATAGGTATCGAGGAATATGCTTTCTTTTCAGTTCCCCCAGTATGTGCCTAATCGGAACTGAATTGAAGGCAATCATCACGGCGCACCATCTATCCTTTTCCCTGCCCATCCTTACGGTATTTGCCCCCGCAATAATTCTTTCCACCGCAATCACTTGGGTATTAGTACCAACCGGGCAATTTTTCACGTTAATGGAAAATCCCCCCTTTTCATGATGTCGTTAACCCAATGGGTTACCTCTTTATGTGCACTTCTACAAAAGTCTTTATGCACTCTACTGGTATACCATCCAGCCCTGGCGCTTTTCCGGCTTTTAGTTTTTTTACCGCATTTCTGACTTCCCCCACCGTAACATCTGTAATTACTTCCCTTTCTCCATCCTCCGTTTCTACGTAGTCAATTTTCTCCCCTCTTGGGAATAGAGTCTTAACAATCTCTTCTTTTTTGTCACTGTAGAGCTGGAATGATGCGCCCCTCCCTTAAAAGCCCTTGTAACTATTTTGTAACCCTGTCCCCATACATCATCTTCCAGCTCGTCTCAAAGACTCTTTCACTATTTTCTCTTTTCTTTCTTGATCTCTTTCCTGAAGATATTTCTTTGTTCCTTATACAATTCCCAAGCCCTCTCCCTTTCATAACCCTTGTATGCTTACATTACTACCCACCTTGCATTAACACACTCCCCCTTAATTCCCCCATTTTTTCGTTTCACCAATATTGACTATACCCCCCCTTTTGAAATTTCGCCTTGCTACTGCTTCCATCTGCTCATATCCCCCCATTTCCCCTTCCATATTTTCCATTGGTTTATCGATTTCCGATTTAAACACCCTCCTATCTACACTATAGTAACCCTGAATTTGCGATTTTTTACCCCTGCCCGCATTAACCTCAAAAACTAAGTGCTGGTGAAGTGATAGCGTTTCTCCATCCAACACCTGCCACCTCTGCAGCTTTCCCGCCAACATCCCCGTTACCAATGTTAAGTCTATGTATGATTCTGACGATACCCTCTCAAAAGTCGGCTTATTTCCCCGATTCGCTATCGCTAGCCCTAACTGAGCGGCCAATTCCAATATATAGTTTCCCCTCTCATCATTCGCCGTCGCCCCCACCCTGTAGCCATCATAGCAATAAAATCCACCGCTATGATGTATTTCTCTTCCCCCCTCCCTTTTCAACTAGGTTCATCCTCCCATCTACAATTATCTTAAATTCATTGAAACTGATATTCGGCGATATATAACCACTTATCACCCTTAGTTTCTCCATTTTCACCCCGATGTATCCCTTCCCTCTATTTACCCTCCTAACTCTAAGCTGTTTATTTTTAAAAAATATTCCCACATCTTTTTGTAAATCTACCTCCCACCCACTCGATGCTGACTTTCTTTTGTTCTTTCTTTTGTTTACTTCCCCTATTAATATCAAGTCACATCCCTCCTCCTATGCTATCTTACAAGCCTAACCTAACCTAACCTAACCTAACCTAACCTAACCTAACCTAACCTAACCTAACCTAACCTATCCTAACCTAACCTAACCTAACCTAACCTAACCTAACCTAACCTAACCTAACCTAACCTAACCTAACCTAACCTAACCTAACCTAACCTAACCTAACCTAACCTAACCTAACCTAACCTAACCTAACCTAACCTAACCTAACCTAACCTAACCTAACCTAACCTAACATAACCTAACCTAACCTAACCTAACCTAACCTAACCTAACCTAACCTAACCTAACATAACCTAACCTAACCTAACCTACTACTTTTAGCAAATGTATAATTTTCTAATAATAGGAAATCTCTATTACAACTTTTAATTATACTCATTTTTAGAAAATAACATCAAAACTCACAATTATAAACAAAACTGAGAAAATTTTAGGTACCTAAGTGTAAGAAATTTACCTGTTAACTATAAAATTATCAAATTGGAAGGGGCAGATTTTATTGGCAATAATGGGATTAGGGAAATACGTTCTCTGAACATTCTGTGTCGAATATTTATATTGGATTATGAACATTTTTCTTTCTAGCAGGTAGTGTGGGTAAAATGCGTCGACTATTCACCCGCCGCAATTAACTAGGTATAAATTGTAATATTGTATACGTATCTGGCTCCTTTACCAATGACGGTAAACAAATTATTAATTTTAATACAATATTTAATTATAAGACTTGTATACAGTGTGGCGCACCGAAAACGAAACTAACAGAGGCATTTACTGGCAGATGATTCCTTTTTTGAAAACACACTCGGACCCGTCCATTTTGTTTTCGAGGGGAACACAAAATTGGCATAAAATCACTTTAACATTTACAGCCCTTTAAGCAGGGGTGGCATCATCCCTAAAATCTTAAATGAAAAGGGGGGTCGAATGATCCATTATTTGAAAGGTCTTTCAACTCCCTTTATAATGATGTAAAATTCATGTATTCAATGGAGATTTATTGATTTAAAGTTAAAAATAGACTTTATAATAGGTACATCAAATTAGTTTGTACTTATTTCAGAAAAAATTTAAGTAAAAGCATTTTCTTGATAAGTAAATGCTTTTATTTGCTACGCCCATGGTTTATTAATAATAAAAATAGCAATTGAAATGTCCTTTGTAACAAAAAAAGTTGTTTCTTGAAGGGTTAAAATTATTGAAATATTTTTCGGAAATAATCAGTGCGCTAATAGAACAGCACAAATTTTTAATGAGCGACATGAGAACAATAATGTGCACCGAAAATATGTTCTAGAACTTGTAGCTAAATTTCGGGAAACTGGATCAGTCGCCAATAAAAAACGTAATATTGAAAATCCTATAAGGAACGAAGCAACAGAAGTGGGGGTTTTAGGGCAACTTATTGTAGATCCTAAATTAAGTACCCGCAAATTGCAAACTTCGTGTGGTGTTACTCGACGTACTATCCAACGGATTCTAAAGGCCCATAATTTTCATCCGTATAAAATTCACCTTGTACAAGAACTTAATGAAGACGATTTTGATAAGCGATTAGAATTTTGTGAAGTTATGAGTAAACGAATTACAAACGATGAACAATTTTTATTTAACATTTGCTTCTCCGACGAATGTTCCTTTTTTTTAAATGGCGAAGTAAATCGTCATAATTGTCGATATTAGTCGGACTCTAATCCCAGAATTTACCATGAGGTACACACACAGCAGTCACAAAAATTAAATGTTTGGGCTGGCATTTTTGGCGATCATTTGGTTGGTCCTTTTTTCTTACCTGGAAATTTGACTGGTGAAATGTATTTGGAATTACTGCAAAATGCCATAGATCCTGCGCTAACAAATATAATTGAAAATCAGAATGATGGTCGATACGTTGAGGATATGTTGATGTTCCAACAGGACGGTGCCCCACCACATTACGCATTAAGAGTTCGGCATTATTTAGATCAGACCTTTCCAGGTCAATGGATTAGTAGAAGAGGTGCCGTTGAATGGCCCCCAAGATCGCCAGATTTATCACCTTTGGATTTCTTTTTGTGGGGTTACTTAAAAAGCAAAATCTATGCTACTCAGCCACCATCCTTAGAAGATTTGCGATAAAGAATTATGAATCAGTGCCATCAAGTTACTCCTCAAATATTGCAAAATGTCCGGCAACGTTTTCAGCAAAATCTTTATTATTGCATGGAAAGTAATGGTGGTCATTTTCAACAATTACTCGGCTGACAGGTCAGTTCATTCTTTATTTTTTAACAACTTTGCTGCCTCTTACGATGATGTATTTAAACTTTAAATCAATAAATCTCCAGAACTACTGAATTGAATACATGAATTTTACATCATTACAAAGGGAGTTGAAAGACCTTTCAAATAATGGATCATTTGACCCCCCTTTTCATTTAAGATTTTAGGGATGATACCACCCTCGCTTAAGGGGTAGCATTGTTACCTTGTTTATAAAACTTTTCTCTATTCTTGTTCCTATATTTTTTATTTCTGCTATTATCACGAGTAATGACTTATTTCCAGTATCTACGAATACAGAATTTTCAACAACAATAGTGGGTAAAGTTTTTTTATGACCAGTAATCAAATTCGACTGCAAATGTAAATTTTACATAAATATAAGCTTTCTCGTGCATTTTTATTTATTTATTATTGTACTTGTTACAAGAGATGCAGTGAATAATAATATGAAATCCGAGACTACTGAAAATGTTATAAACTTTTCACGAACGAAATAATGAATTTCCAAGCAAACAAAGGAGGATATTTTTTCTTTGTTTTTAACTCAGACTAAGAATAAAAGATAGACACAACATTCCCTTTATAAAACCGCATTTGTTTACAATCATACATGCCTCGCTCCCGCATAATAAGTGTAAGAGAGATAGCTTGACGATCATATCGGCAACGATGTTCCTTCGAAACCCTAGATAAAATTCAAACACCTTATCTTACCTTCGCCATGGGCGTGGGTTACTGTGTAATGAAAGTAAAAAAAATATTTATTTTAAATTCAAATATATTTTTATTACAATTTTTTTAAATAGTAATAACACATATTATGCATGTTAATAAGCAAGTTGGAGAAATAATAGTTGATAGAGGTAAAATCGAATATTTTTCATGTATTATCTATATACTTACCATTTATGTTATTTGAGTTCAAACTCACAAACCAAGCCAATTAATATAAAACAGAAAAGGTATAGCCAAAAAATTAAATACAAAATTTAAAATAATTCTATCTTTATCTCCTTTTGTTTTTCAACACATTTATTCAGACAATCAATTATTACAAACCAAATACCAGTTAATTGTAAAGATAAAATAATTAGCAATTAATTTAACCAGTTCCAGATTTCTCCTTCTTTTTTTGGGGGTTGAAAAATCACTGCATGCTTGCCAAATCTCCAATATACCTTTTCCTAAAATTTGAACAAAATTACTTTGTTATAAATAATATATATATTTTTTATAAAAACCTTTTTTAACTTGTAATCTTTTTCCTTGTTCTGTTAAGTTTTTAAATGCAGTAATATTTGATAGTTGTTGCTGCATTGGACTGCAAAGAAAACAGATAAGAAATTATGAACTACCTCTTTATTATTACTTCAGATTCTGAGGCAGTCTCTGTCTTTTCTGAAGATGAAGAGATGGGTCTTAATCTCAGATATTTCGCTGCAATTTTTGTTTATTAAACATATTAATATGTTATAATATATAATCAAAATGCTTACAACTTTGAAGGACCAGCTTGATTTTATTCAAAATTTAACTGGGAAATATTTGGATTCCCTGGATTGTTAAAAAAGTCTTTACAATCTGTATCAAGAGACCTAAAATGTTTGTTTTATTTAAAAATTCTATAATATTTTAATAAAAGTTATTGCATCAACCCTTACTTTTAAAATTTTACCAAAGTTTATTTTAAACCAGATATTCATTACTGAGGTAGGCAATAAAAAATTATTTTCAATAGTATATAAGTTATATAATGATCCTTTAATGTTTTATTGTTTCCATAATAGTAATAAAATAATACCCCATTGTAATAGGTAAAAATGTATTAATGTATTAGGTATTTACCTGGAAGATTTTGTAGGAAAATTTTTTACCTGCAAGACACTTCTTCCGTAATCATGGGCATATACAAATGTGGCTCAGCTTTGGGTTTAAGTTGTTTTCGACCTGATATCTCAGTAATTATAATATCGCTTTCATCAAAATGGTCTGAGTAAATTGAGGCATATTTAAAAACATTTTGGTTATTTAAATTTAAAATATTTAGCCACCACTGCGTTCGTTGTTTAGTGGAAAACTAAAATAATACAAAATAAATCTATACTCATAAAAATACACGTAATAAGATTTGTAACTCAAACTGAAAAGTTTAAGTTTTTATAGACATACAAAATACCAAATATTTGTTTACTAAAAATTTTAACTGTACCACTGGATAATCAACAACTTTGTTTACATATCGTAATGTCACTTACCACCGAAATATTAAGTTTGGGTTGAAAGAATCCATTTTTTTACAAACTACCCACTGACGAACCATTTTTAATAAAGTTTAACAGTTTATTTAAAAAAAAACACCGAATAACACTAAGAAACACTAATGAATACTAAACCACCGCACCACAACACTGTAAATCCAAAAATGGTATGAAATAATAAACTTGTAGTAATTCCAACCCCACAGCGTAGCCAACGCTTTTCCTAAGAAATTTTAAAAGTTTGTAATAATGTACTAAAAAACAATGTTTGAAGCCAAAAGATAAAAGAAGATGCTTGATTTAAAAAGAAAATATTTAATAATTGTAGTTTACACAACTTTAAACGTAAAAATACTCTTATTTTTATGTAAGTCATATTGTTTGTTTTCAAACATCGTCAGTAAATCTAGGGACCGTAACTCAAGTTCGGCAACGGGTGTTTTTGTCGATAAAGATGTGTGATCGCTTTAAAATGTAAACAGTTGGGTCTATTTAAATTATATGTCTATGGTTTTTAACATACCTAATGGAGCAGTTTTTGTTCCTTCATAATAAACAAGAAAATTAAGACAAAGAAATATAACAATAGATGTTAATACAATAATTAAATCGTATCAAGTAATCCATTGTTTAAATTTTTATAAAGGCATTACGTAAAGAAAAGGGTTAAAAATCAGACAAAAATTAAGGCTCGTGTTTATTCCAAGATACTTCTAGTAATACCTTTTTAAAATGCGTATTACTTCCATTTCTTATCTCATATTTGGATCTATTTCTCAGAATAAGAATAAAAGATAGACAAAACATTCCCTTTATAATATTCGCGCATAATAATAAGTGAAACAGAGGTAGCTTGACGATCCTATCGGCAACGATATTACATCAAATCCTTAAATAAATTAATGCATCTTGTCCTACCTTCGCCATGGGCGTGGGTTACTATATAGTGAAAGTAAAAAATATGTATTTCAAATCCAAATATATTTTTATATATATTTTTTAATTTGTAATAACACATATTATTCATATTAATAAGCAAGTTAGGTAAATATTAGTTGGTAGAGGTAAAATCTCTAAATATGTATCCTATATTATCTATGTACTTACCATTTTATGTCAGTTGGGTTCAAACTCACATACCAAGCCAATATATAAACAAAAAAGGTATAGCCAAAAAATTAACTATAGAATTTAAAACAATCTCATTTTTATTTACTTTTGTTTTTCACACCACCAATAATTATTACAAACTAAATACCAGTTAATTGTAAAGATATAACAAATAACATATCTATAAAATTAAATAATTACACGTTTTTATTGATTTTTAAATTAATTTTTTTTTTATTTAAACTTCTACATCTATACATATATACCTTTTAAATTTTTCATATGTTCTTATATTGAAATATAGTTCTAAAATTTTTTTTGATAAAAAAATTGAATGTTCTGATAGAACTTCATCAAATATGGTCCCCAAGTGTTTCAAAAACAGAAATGGGTATATTGTTTAATGTCCAATTTATGTAATAAATTCTTTTGTTTCTTAAAAATTTCTTCAGTTGCATTAAAAATCGAAAAAACGTTTTTATATTTTGCACAAATAAAAATCTTCATTATAAAACGCATTTGCGTATCGTAATGTAACTTTTAGGCACGCTAAGTTTTGTTTTAAACGGTTGGCAACATGAGTGAAGCATCTAATGACAAGACTATTGACAATGACATTTGTGGCTAATAACAATTTATTAATTTTATATTGTTCTTTAAGAAAGTATTTGGTCATTTTAAAATATTTAAAGACATTAACATTTTATAATTTAAATGTCAAAACTGTTAAATGTTATAAATTACACAGTGCTACCGACAAAATCAAAATTTTCGTAATTACATAAAAATAATAAATTAATTTAAAAACTGATAAAATGGCGAAATATTAAAAATTATTATAAACAACTTATTTCATATGGCTGTTGTGACACTCGTTCTTTAAAAAACTTAACGCTTCGCGATTTGTTTTTTAAACTTGAACTCGTGTCCTAACAGAAATCCATATGAAATGCGTTGTTTAATATGCTATTCTGCCTCCTTACATAATCTACCACAAACTTAGAAGGTTTATAAGTTTACCAAGTTTTTTGTTTTTGTAGTAAAGCTGTTTCATCGCTCTCTAAATAACTCAAACACTATAAGCAAATTACAAACATTTTAAAACTATTAGCCACATATCCTGTTATGTAAGAGACAATATCTTCTACTCAGGAGATATTAAATATTTGTCCAGAATATTTTTTCAGTTATAATTAAATAGTTTTTTAATTCAATGGTTTCCTCGATATTTAATTAGCTAATCAGCGAAACGGCCGTCATTGAGGTTAAAAAAGCAATTTTTTAAATAAATAGTGGATGTTTTGTTAAAACAAAGAGTTTTTTATTATTCTTAATAAGATGGACTTCCAAAAAGTAAGGATTAGTACAATCAATTTAATAATATTTCCTGTTTAGATTTTTTTGGGATATTTTTAATATATTTTTATTTTACTCTTTCTTCTTAAATAGTTATCGCTGGCTTGCCTACGTCCAACTATTGCAATCGTGAGTTGTGTGAGGAGGCAAACCAATTATGATTACTCCATCCTCTCTGCTTTTAGAGAATTATGAATTTTTATGAATAAATATTAATTTCTGGGCGTTCTTGGAAGGATATCCTGTGTATTTAATGAAATGACGAAGTTATTGAACAAAAGCAACTGCGTTGATCCATCCGCTTTGTTGAGCTATACCCTAAGAATGAGGACGTCCATGTAAAGGCTCAAATGTTGTTGTAAAAGCATTTAAATAAAATGAGGGAAAAAGATTTTTAAAATTTTCTATTGTTACTAACAATTTTTGGCTCTTGACATCTTTTCATTTTTTAGGAAAGGAATTTATTAATGTTTTAAAATTTTATGAATATTGCCTCAGGAATTTCCAGTAGTAGCAAAAATGGGAAGTAAGAAAGTGTTAGGAATCATACCAAAAAAAAAACACTTCAATTTGAGTGGCTTTATTCAAAACTCTGGTCTCTGGATTATGTATTCATTCTGCAACAGATCCTGGTTTAAAAAATTTATTTATGTAGGTGCCATATTATTCAGTTGTATGTAATCAAAAATATATATAACGCATTCTGGTAAATCATTGATTATTGTGTATGGGATTCGATGTACAAGGAAACAATATAAAATTTATTCGTGATTTAATTAACAACACAAAAAATATTACCTATTAAAAAATAACTTCCATAAAAATATGTGACGTTTTATTATAATGGTAAATTTTATTTTATTTATTTATTTAGTTTTTATTTTACTAAATATTGTTTATTTATCCATTTTCTGTTAATTCTTTCAATTTTAAAAGTTTACGTTAACAAGAAAATCTTATCTCAGAGTAGGGTACTTATAAAAAAAAATACAATAAATGTAATTATGACAATTGAAATACTTAATTAAATTAACTCTTTTAAATTTTAAAAGCGCCGAATGTGTTTCAAATGTAAATTTTTAACTCATTGCAGTATGTAAAAAAATTTATCATCTTATGAAAATAAAAGTGGATTATCAACGATATTACAAAATAATTTAGTCCTAGAAAAATATAAATTTAAATAAAATATAAAGTTTTGAATGAAGTCTTTTATTAATGACTAGATATTTTGAAATTGATTATGTTAACCTTTACTTTGTGGAAGTTCATCTTACTAAGAACAATAAATAACTGAACGGTTAAACTAAACTTCCACTATTTATTCAAAATGTAATTTCAATATGTCAATCTGACGATGCTAGTTATTAGCGAAACAGCTGTAATTGAATTTTAAAACGTATTTTTCAAATAAATAGTGGAAGTTTAGTTTAACCGTTCAGTTATTTATTGTTCTAATTAGATATTTTGCTTATTTTAAAACACAATAAATTTAAATTGTTACTTGTAAAGCTACAAAATTTTAAATATTACACCAAATGGTACACATTTCAAGTTTCATTGTGGTTCTATGAAAAAACATTAGAAAATTTCAAATTTCATGATAACAAATAGTTTACATTATTTTAACGAAGATTATTAAATTTTAATGGTTTTAATTGGTAACGTTATACAGTCTCTTTTTGTTTAATAGACGCTCACTTAATTTTACTTACTTGGTTTAAATTAGAGTACTTTTTTACATTTATTGTTTTATAACTTTCATATTATACTGATTGTAGGAACTTTTCAAACACAAGACTACTGTTAGAAAAAAAACTATCAATTGATATTGAAAATTACTATCTACATATGTTAAAATTAATTATTCTATAAAATTAACTACTAACTAAATGTAAGTATTATTTTTTATTTTTATTTAAATTAATTTAAATACTTTAATGTTATATTTATCTAGTTTTAAAAAGATTTTCTTGTGCATTTAATTGTACATCCGGTTTTAAATTATTACTCTGTTATTTTTTATTAGTAAATTGTTTATTGTTGAAAGGATATACAAAACTTTGTTTAGAACTTAACTGTTATTTTAAAATTTAAATGTAATTGATGTGTCTCAATAAATATTTTTTTATCCTTTTTATACTGAATCATTTCTTAACTATAGACACCAAATTGTACTCACAAGGTAAGATTTTATTTTAATATAAACATTTAAATTGTTTATTGTATAGTTTAAATACCCAGCATTTGAAGCAAAGAATTAGCATCGTCAGATTGACATATTGAAGTTACATTTTGTTTGTTTGTAGCTAGGTACCTGATGTTGATTAAGTAGTATGAAGGCTAGACCAAGTATGAAAGTAATACGACATAAAAATATTAAAGTCTAGATGTTATTAGCCCTAAGGGATTATCCTGGATGTATTTCCCTCTAAGATCAATATAACTGTACAATGGTATAGAAAAACTAGGAAATCTTTACTGATCTTTACATTAACTTAATATATCTGTATTACCCTTATACCTTATCTATGTATAAAATGAAGACTCAATCATTTTAAACTATTTAATAGTGAAGAACTTTATTTGTTCATTAACAACTATAAATTGTTGATCTGCTAGATGTCTTTTTATTTCAAGTTGTTTAAGGAAATTTTTTTTTATCACAAATGTGTAGTATTTAGGTGACATTGGTGTGAGGTTGGATGTATAATAGGAATATTAACGTTTTATAAATTTAATGTATACTTTATTCCTATGTAAAATAAATCGTTTGTATTGACGTTACAATATTGACCGATTATCTTTATTTTTTCGATGTCTTAAAATAAATAATTTTGACTACTATTGCCGTAGGAACCATCTTTTGTTAGAATGTAGCAATCGCCAAAGATGTTCAAGTAAGCGTTTTGGATAATTTGACTTATAGCGTAGCTTTAAAAGGCCTACTTAGATATATAAGCAAGGCTTATACTCTAATCTGTATTATAATTTTACTGGTTTATTTAAATTTGTGTTTATGTTCAATAACGTCTGGTGCGTATATTATAATTCGTATTTTTTAATAAAAGCGCAAACTTTTCCCAGGAAGAAACGTTAACATTACTCAACATAACAACAAAGCAAAGAAACATTATTGAAAATGAAAAAAAAACTGACAATTTGAGCAGAGGGGCAAAAAATTTTGGCATGGCCAAAAATTGAGGCGGAATTCAATACCATCGAGTATGACTATTTATTGCACTGTATTTTTATATAACCTGAATCGCCTTCTTCAAAGGGTGTTATTTCTCACATATCTATATGTAAATTGGAAATCCAAAATAAATAATTTCAATTAATTCAAGATCATCTTCGAAATTATCATTAAAATCCATATTTAGTTTATTGAATTTTTCATTTTAAATAAACTTCAAACTAAAAAAAGGTTGGGGAAATTGAAAAACACGCTTAAACCTCAACTTTTGACTGTTTAAATTAAACCATCTTTATGGTAGTGGAAGTGTAGCTTAATGCAAGGGCATTTTTGAAGTCAGCTCGGCTTGTTGCAAAGCCAATTTTATTGTTTTGTTGCTGCTAATGGCCCTAATAAGATTTACTATATACATTGTTTCATAAATATAAACATTTTTTGAATTAGTTCTCAAAGCTATTTCAGAAACTGTGGCTAAAATTTCTTTTATATTATTAGTAAATTTGGGAGGTATGCAATATTTTAAACCCTTATTGAAAAATTATTTTCATTAGTGTCTGCTAGATTTACAAACCGAGGGACAAAATGTATTGGTACGTGAGTTTTTACTGTATCATTATGTTGTGTAAATTGGGTTTTGTTTCGTTGTGAATTCATTATTTTTTCTAATTTACTTATTTGTTTTTGATATATTTATCGTGTTTCAGAATACTGACCTGTTCTCTAATTTTACAATCTAAGCACTCAAATTCTACAGTATGCATTGAATAAGTAATTCTGAATGAACAGTTTTAATGTAAATGTCTAGAGCAAATCATATTTTAAACCACTTTCTTTTTTCTTCATTAATCCACATTTTAGACCTTTTTAATTACTTTTTGTACTTTTGTTCATTGAGTTTTACATTTTATGCTTACATAATTGAGTATTAAATTCTTCAGACATTCTTGGTTAAACCATGTTTTGGCTAATGTTGTCTGGAGTTCAAACGAATAGTTGTTTATTATTCTTCGTAAGATGGACCAAATAGTAAGGGTTAGTAAAATGAATTTAATTTATTGTTCCATGTTCTTAAGGCTAATAAATGTAAAACTTCATAAATTTAAACTATTAACTAATGAGAAAGTATGCTTAATTGTAAAAAATTACAAAATGTGTTTTCTGTAAAAAGTTAAAATAATTGATGTTCACTGTCTAGGCTAATTTATTAGGTAAAATTGTGTAATACATTAAATATGGGATATAGAAGGTGTATAAATTACGGTCAAGGATGTACGGGATGGTTTCAGCTTTTCTACTATTTTTGATAAAAATGCTAATTTTTTAATAATTCAAGATATTTTTACCAAAAATTCCGAATTTTTCAATGAGTCCCAATAATTTTTCCAAAAAATCCCATATTTTTACTATTTTTTTTAATTTTCTAATATTTTTTCTCAATTTCACAGTTTTTTACAATTTCTCCAAAAAATGTAAAATTCTTTTAATATTTTTCCCAAAACCTCCCAATTTTCCAACATTTTTTCCAATAGTCCCAATTTTCTAATATTGTTTCAAAAATGTCCTAATTGTCTAATATTTTTTTTTTTTTTAAATCCCAATTTTTAAATATTTTTTTCCAAAGAATAGAAATTTTTTTATTATTTTTTTAATAAATTCCAGTTTTTTACAATTTTTCCAAAAATCCCAATTTTCTAATATGATTCCAATAAATCCAAGATTTTTACAATTTTTTCCAAAAAATCCCAATTTGTAAATATTTATTCCAAAAAATCCCTACTTTTTAATATTTCTTCAATAATGCCTAGTTTTTTACATTTTTTTCGAAAAAATCACAGTTTTGTACATTTTTGTCCAAAAATTTCCCATTTTTAAATATTTTTCCAATAAATCCCAGTTTTTCCAAAAAAATTCCAATTTTTAATATTTTTTCAAAAAAGCCCAGTTTTTAAAATTTTATCTAAAAAATTCCAATTTGTTTTAAATTTTTCCAATAAATCCAAATTTTTTGCTATTTAAAAAAAAATCAGTTGTTTATTTTTCATAAAATCCTAATTTTTTACAATTTTTTCCTATAAATGTAAATTTTCTATTAATTTTTCCAGAACATTTCAACTATTTACTGTTTTTTACAAAATATCGAAATTTTTTTTCAAAAAAATTTCAATTTTATAGCATTTTTCCAAAAAATCCAAGATTTTGAATTTTCCCAAGATATTCCAGTTTTCTACAATTTTTTTCAAAATATTCCAGTTTTTCACAATTTTTTCCAAAACAATCCCAATTTTCTAAAAATTTTCCAAAAAATCCCAAATTTCCAATACATTTCGAAAATAATCCAAATTTTCCAAAAAATTTCGAATATTTATTCCAAAAAAAAACAATTTTTCCCATAAAATTTAAATTTTCCAAAATTTTTTCCAATAAACTTTAATTATCTACTATTTTTCCCAAAAATTTTCAACTATCAGCTATTTTTTCCAAAAAATGAAGAAAATGACAGTTTTCTACAGTTTTTTACACAAAATGCCAATTTTCTAATATTTTTCCAATAAATCCCAGTTTTTTACAATTATTTCCAAAACGTCTTAATTTTCTAATACTTTTTCCAAAAATCCCAATTTTTTAAAATCTTTCCAGTAGATTCCAATTTTTTAATATTTTTCCAATAAATCCCAGTTTTTTACAATAAAAAGATTCTAAAGATTTGGATGGATGAATAAAAAAGGCAAAGTGTTATAAAGATACCTTAAACAGAAATACGACCCCAAGAAAATGTTATTTATTTGTAAATAAAAAGATCATCAAAATAAACCAATTTAAAAAGAAACCCGATAAGGTCATCATAGCAGTTATATATAGCTGTGTAAAAGTGCAAAGAAAAATAAGCTGGAGCTAAATGGTAGAAAAAAACGACTGGATACAAGTTATTAATTTAATAAGAAGATATAAGGTGATTTAGAAGAAGATAAGAGAGTTAATATAGACTGAACGTTGTGGTAATTAGTTAATTGTGTTAGGTAAATTAGTTAAAATTTAAATAAATTTTGTGTTAAACCCAAAATATATCCTGATAATAGGTAATTAAAATTTAAATTAAATAAAATTAACATTTAATTAGGCAAACTAATTTCAGAATTTTCAGTACTTCAAATGACCGGTAGCTTTTAAGTTTTCAAGTTTAATTGGATGAAAATAAACGATCAAGTTACTAGAATAACTAACAGCTTACTGGTTCTCCTATTCCAAATAATAGCCCATAACGGGTCGCGATTTCTAACTTCCAATTGGCGCTTTCTGTAAATGTCAGTTTAATTCTCGGTCCAATACATTAGTTTTACGAGTTTTCAATAGATCTGGTATTTACAAAATTAAATGTCCAAA
Organism: Ophraella communa; assembly: GCA_035357415.1. Lineage (NCBI taxonomy): Eukaryota > Metazoa > Arthropoda > Insecta > Coleoptera > Chrysomelidae > Ophraella > Ophraella communa. The sequence goes on from CM068995.1 coordinate 21,447,136, forward strand.
ATGTAATGCTATTTACATGTGTTAAACAATAAAAAGTTTTGAATTGCAGTAACCATGCAAATTGAACATAAAAACTTAGACAAACCAAAAAAATTGTTAAGCAGTGTATTTGATGACGTAACTCTGATGATGGCCTTGTAAACCGATAGCGCTTAGTTAAAAATTTTAATAAAAATTTACACATTTAAACCGCGATTTTTAAAGTACAAAGTTTACTTATTGCAGTCGTAGTGAATGTGTAAATTTTTTTACGAGCCATAGCTAAGTAAATGTAAGGTGAGGTAGTTAATTTAGTTTTGCGGGGGGCTATTTTCATCAAGCTGCATGAACTTTCTGACAATACGCAAATGTTGAGGATTGTAGTTTCTTACATGTAAAGCGATTCGCTAACGTCCAAAAGTTTCAGGCTATGGAGAAGATGATTGGGTATTAAATCGGTGGAGGATAACACTATTGGTGCTACATAAACGTTATTTTGTTTCTCAATTTGTTTTATTTCCTCTTTTAGTTCGGTGTATTGTTTTTTGTATATTGTAGATATTGGGTATTGCTATATCTATTAGGTATGTAATTTTTTCTATGCCCATGTCTGTAAACGTCAAAATCGCACTGTTGACATTCCATGTAAGTGACATTTAACAATAACATGCACGTAATGAGATTTCGTAACATACCTACACGTGCGTTTAGATATGAAAACTTAAATTTCTTTGTTTAATCGAATTGCAATTAAATTTTTATCTACGTACTACTTTATTTTATTTTTTACATTCTTTTGGTAAATTGAAAAACATAAAATAGCTTTTACAATTAGATTATAATAGTATTATATATATTATTATAAGAGTAATGCCCCTAAATGTCGGCAACACATTTTAAAAATTCTGTTATTAGTTAATATGAAACTTTTAGTTAAACTTTTTCACTTCGTGCGTAATGGGTTACTTACAACTCTTGTTATGTAATTATTGAGTTTATCAATTAATGTTATATTTGGTCTATTGTAGTAATTGGTTCGGTCTATGACAGTAGCTTGGTCATAGCAGAGCTTGTGGGTGTTATATTCTAATACTACTTCTGGCTTGTAATAGTAATAAGGCGTATGACTATCTTTAATAAGGTTGTATTTTAGGGCAAGTCATTGGTTGTGTATGTGGATATAATCAGTCTGTGTCAGTGTTGCACATGCACCTGTTATGTGCTGTATGGTCTCTGGTTGAGTTCCACATCTACGACACCAATCATTTGTAACCGCTGGATCTTGGATTATATATTTTCTGTAGTTTTTAGTATTTATGATCTGGTCCTGCATAACTATGAAACTATTTTGTGGATGTGAAAATTAATATTAATAATATAATATAATAAAATTGAAGTTAACGAAACTTCGTCGTACATATTTACGTTAATTATTGAGTGAAGCCAATGCCTCGAACATGAACTGAACAAATAACGAAGCAATTTATTTTGGTCAGAGAACATTACTTTTAGCAAACTTGTAAAATTTAATGCGAACCGCACGCTGGTATTTTGAATAGAATTAATTTAAATTAACTAAAACTATTTGTCACTGCTATAATGTATTATTAGTCACGCATCAAAAGTTTGGTTATTGCGGAAATTAAAAACTGAGTTATTTTAGGCTTTATGTACACATTCTGATTATTTGTATACTTTTATTATAAACACCTGAGTTATGTTCTTTGCATTGGAATTTCGTTAAATTTTTTTTCCAAAAAACATATACAAACTTATTTATTTGAAGAAAAAAAATAGTGTTTGGAATTCACATCTTATTATGCCACTGTGAAGGCTTGAAAAGACTGCTACTATCAAGACTGAACTTGACCAAATTTAATATCCTAAGTATCAATGTGATGAGTAACGTTAACTGTAAAAAAAAATGTAGACCATATTTTCTTATTTATTGTCATCTGCTGACCTTCGGTCCATGTTAAGTATTTTTCTGTAAGGCTTCTCCTATTATCTCGTTCCATGCTGTGTTAGGTTATTTTTTATTGTCTTTGCTTGACGGATACTATCCATTCTTATTAAATGTCCAAACCATTTTAACTGTTGCCTTTCTATAGTGTCTAAAATTGGTTCTATATCAAGATCTTTTCCTATTACTCCGTTCTTAATTTTTATTTTTTTAATTTTTTATTTATTACAGCTCTTAAATATTTCATCTCCATTACCTGTATTTTGCTTTTGTGTTGTTTGTTTAGTATCCAGCTCTCACAACTCAAGATCAATGTTGGTCTATTTGTGTTTTCAATTCTGTTTCATTTTTACCATTTTATTATAAATTAATTCCTAAATATTTAAAATTGTTTATCGGTTATAGATTCTCATTTTTAAGCTGCAATGTCGTTTCCGTTTCCATTCCTCCTATTATTATGATTTTGGTTTTTTCTAAATTTATTTTCAAGTTTCTTTTTGTTAAGGCCGTGTTCCATAAGTCTGTGTTATGTTGTAATTATTTCCCGTTTTTTGTGCAAATCAGTAAATTATCCGCCGTAGCACATTCTGTAAAATATACTGGTTGCATATTCTATATCCTACTAACAGTTTTCTTGCTTCCTTGTAGATGTTTATTCTAAAATAAAATAATTAGTTTACATCTAGTGGTACTTTTGCACTGTTTTAAGGAACTGAAGTCTTTGATTTGATCTGGGGTGTTGAGGATTTCGCTTATGTTACCTTTTAGGTTGTAATTTAGTCTTCTAGAAGAATATTGGTGACTTTCAATTAAAATGTGTTTTTATGTTTTTTACAGTTAGGGCTGAATGAACGATTATTGAATGACAATAGTAGGTCTTCAGTATGTTGACTTCGAACTTTCCTTATCATAGATAAAAAAGCAGGTAGTATCCAATAGTGTATGACTATTTATTATTCTCTAAATGTTGTGTGTTTTAATTATGGCACAATTCAATTCCATTCAAATTGGGATATTTTTCAAAATATTCGTAAATGTAGTGGCTCATTAAGATCCCAACGCCGCCATCAACGTTTCCTAAAGTAAAAAAACTCGTGTCAGCAATAAATTTGCAAAACATGACCAACAGCACTTTTATTGGAAATGTTAATAATAACAAATCTTTAAAAATATTTTGGTCTTTCTAACGCTTGAAATACTTGTAATACTTGTTGAAAGAAATTCTTGGCTGCTAACCTAAAAGTATCACTTTCTTTGAAAGTTTCTACAAAAAGAGGACATTACTGTATATAAATCGAAAAGGCACATTAGTGGAATGATCTTAGAATTTGAATCTCAACGATTAAATTATTGGGCTGATGCAGTGAAAGATACAAAAGACATTTCAAAAAAGATCAACATAGATCCATATTTCAAAGAAGTATGCAAACGGAAAAAGAAGCGGATGTTTGACGAAAAAGCAGAAGATGAAATGAACGAACTTTCAGAGGAAAAGAAGTTTGAACTCTTGACTACACAAATTACAAGTTTATTTTGTTTCCTAAGTGGAGCTAGATTTGAACAAATGTGTAAAAATAATAAAAACCCATGCTAATGAACTGTCTGTCACTTACAAAGATGATTTGGATCAGAGCGAGTTGAAAATAAAAGTGGATAGTTTCAAGTACCATGCATTAGATTACGGCCATAACATAAAAAATGGTACTCCACTTGAACTTTTGGTTTGTATTTGCCAAAACTGTCCTCATGATGCCTTTTCCATAAAAAAAGCTTTGAAAATTTTTCTTACAATGCCTTTGTCAGTTGCATCGTATGAAAAAGTTTTAGTAAACTGAAAATAATAAAAACTACATTAGGAACTTGACAGGACAACAACGACTTACCAACTTGGCCATCATATTAAAAGAGCACAAAATAGTTTCAGCACTATCTGTTGACGTTAAAACATTTGCAGCAAAAAAGCCCGAAAATGTTTATTTTAAAGATAACAATATAAGAATAATACACATAAGGTGCAGTCAATAAAAAACTGCTCTGCGGGATGAGAAGAACTACTTACCTCGTACTGATGAGACACAATAATGTCAAAACCGGTCTATGAGTAGTGTTCTTCCCATTGATTTGCAAATCGATAGAGATGGTTTTAAGTATCGACGAGGTCGGTCGCTATCACCTTTTCTATTGGAATGTAATTCAATGTCCGTTGGGGTATATAGCCCAAGAAGTAGTTGTTGTTTTATAGAAAACAGTCAAGCTTGGTATAGAAACTGTTAAGTTTCCTTACCCTGGGTGCAGGTGGAAACAATTTTCCACTTTTTCAGTTGTTTATTTTAACGTTTTTTAAGGGCTATTAGTGTGTAAAATTAAATGAAGATCATTTGATATCTTACATTGAGCATTAATTTCCAATACCTTCCACCTTTTAGACGAAGAGTTTATAAATTGTAAAAAATGTATTTAAATATATTTATATTTTGGTTCATTGGTACATTAAGTATGTATGATTCATGAGGATTCGGAGCTGGGGGCGCCAAATTTATTTTTTGCACCGGTTGAAATAATAATAAATAAATACTTATTGTCATTGTTTTGAGTGGGTAATGAAAAAGGGCGCATAGGGTGCAAATATTATTTTGTTTTACAAATGCGGCGATGTATTAATGTACAAAAAAATAAAAAGTTTCATAGAATGTGACTTTTCTAATGTCAAGGAATAAACCAATTTAAGTGAGCAAACGGTCCCTTTTTAACTGCAACAGCGTGCTCCAAGATACTATTTTTCCAGCATGAGCTGACTTTTGCTTTGTTTTTATGTGGATATTCTTACATATACCAGAAAAAGTTCTGGTCTCACCAACTTCTTTATTACCTTGTAAATTAGAGGCAACTTAATGTTATCGGTGTGCTATTATTGGAATTTAGAAATTATTTTTTATTGCCATCATTTATTTCTAGCCCCTAGAGTGGTATAAATGTAAATCCGTCCCTGTGTTGAATCGTGTCTTACATTTTCCAATATTTAATAAAATACGTGATGTTATACAGTAACGCATGGACATCAAGATAAAACAAGATAAAACTCACGTAAAGTTGTAATAAAAAACAAACGAAAGTATGGATATGTGAAAACTATTATGTTTTCCAGCTCATCAGAAATCCTCCTGGCATTAAGAAAATACTGGACCAAGAAAAGTATATCTAAATAAAGTTTGACATTTTTTAGCATAAACTTGAATTCCTACTTAACAATCATTTATTAAAAAAGTTATTTTTTAAGAAAACCAGCAATTGAAACAATAAATTGTTCTTTATTCTGTATCATAAAATTTATTGCTCTATTGTGAAGGAAATAACTTTTCTAGTAGCAAAATTTTTCCATTACTTCGCCTTCGTCTACTAGCAAAATAGTTGAGTTTTGATGTAAGCAGTGGCCTGTAAATTCTAATCCAAAACAGAATACGATTTTGCTAGGAGGTTTTACCACAGAAGGCACTCCAATAACTTTTTCTTTTTATAAAATATAAATACCGGCAGTGCCTCGTATTCGACGGTCTCTGATGTAAATATCTTCCCTTTAGGAATTCGCCCGAAAGCTCAAGCCGTATGATAAATACAGGGTGGTTTTTAAGTAATTCTATATACACACATCAAAATGGTCTATGCATATTTTAACAAATTTTATTTAGGTTCTTTATATAATAACACTTTATTTTCATTTTATATAAAGTAACTATATCACACTGTGCTTTAATAAAATAGTATAAATTGTAAGAAAAAACCGAAGTAATAAAATATCGATATTGAACTTTATACTTTAGGGGCTTTTAAATATTTAATTCCATAATAAACACTGTTCGTGCTTTGTTTAATTTGAATAATCATAGAGAGACGACATGTAACAAAGAAGCAAATGTTAAGGGTTGTAGGAATGCTACAAGCTGGTGCTTCTCAAACCGCTGTGTAAGGGGTCATAGGTAGGTGCAAGTCAAAGTGTTATTTCTGGACTTTAGCAAAGATATCGTAATACAGGGAGTGTGCGTGATCAGCATTTGGGCCCACAAAGAGTGACAACACCAAATACAGATCGATTTTTAACTTTACGTGTCAGAAAAAATGTAACGCTAACAGCGTCTGAGTTTGTTTCTGACCTGCAGTTAGTGCATAATGTTACAGTAAGTGCTCAAACTGTTAGAAGGCATTTACATTGGTCTAATTTACATGCTAGAAGACCCATAAGAGTTTCACCATTATCACGTGGCAATCGCGCTTCAAGATTAGATTGTGCACAAGAGCACGAAAACTGGACTAGAGAACAATGGTCAAGGATATTGTTTACCGATGAATCCAGATTTGGTCTTCATCTAGACAGTAGAAGAATAAGAGTTTGAAGACAACCTGGTCCACTACCACGTTTGCAAAACGCTCAAGAAGTACCCAGTTATTGAGGCGGTACAGTAATGATATGGGGAGGTATTAGCTTTGGTGGAAGAACCGGTCTCGTTCCGTTACAAGGTTTTTTAAGAGCAATTATAAATATTATACTTCGACCTGTTGTGCTTTTATATGCTACAGCAATACTATCCCAATTTTTGTTAATGCAGGACAATGCTCCTCCTCATGTTGCTGGGATAATTTTGGATTATTTGGAAAATGAGATAATCGATTTATTAGAGTTTACCGCTCAATCTCCCGACAATCCAATTGAACATGCTAAGGATATGCTACAAAGTTTTTTTTAACAATCGACAGGAATTAATTACTAGTCTTCAAAGAGAATGAGCAGCTAGAAGAGTTGATTTTAAGTATGGGAAGAAGATGTAAAGTTGTAATTAATGCAAGAGGAGGTCATACAATGTAATGAATTTAAAATTTTATTATCAATTTTAAATAAATACTTGACTAAACATCATATAAAAATGTTAGGGCTAGGCTTTAATATTGTTATGTCTTATTACTTCCATACTTGTCATAGCCTTAACTACTTAATCAACATCAGGTACCTAGCTACAAACAAACAAAATGTAACTTTAACATTTCCATCTGACGATGCTAGTTTTTAGCGAAACAGCTGTCATTGAGTTTAAAAAAGCAATTTTTTAAATAAATAGTGAAAGTTTTGTTTAAAAAATTCTATTTTTAATGTTCTTAGTAAAATGGGCTTCTACAAAGTAAAGGTTACTACAATCAATTTCATTAATAAAAAATTTAAATTACATTTTTATTAATATCCCTAGACCATGTTGATGTGTGTATGTATATGGTACAAATGGTAGACTACTTTAAAATATTGCGATTTGGATCAGCTTGCTTAATACAAGTTTCTAAAAAGGAAAAAAATACAGGATTGTTAAAGGTTAAATGTTAGGATTTATTTTTTTCATTAGCTTTTACGTTTTTGGACACGAGAAATAATATACGATACCTACTTCGATGTAATTTGTAGAGGGTGCCACATACGCCACAGTAGTATCATTAATACGCGAGAGACATTATTGCTATATTTTTGTAAACTAATATTTAAGCGACGTTATTTAAAAAAACCAAAAAGTTAAAGGTTTTCAAAATAATTCCACTTTTGGGATCAGCTGTGTGGTGATTTTATTATTATCTACATATTCCTTTCGAGAAATATTAATAATAAGTGAATTTTACAAAAATTCTGGCAAAGGGTACATGCTTAAATTCAATCAACAAAAAAACACCGTATTAAAGTTTGTAATATTTATTAAATCAAGTCGAGCGCTTTCAGCCTTCAATTTCAGCCTTTCAGAAGCTATAACAACAGGACGGGTAAAGTTATCAGCTTTAAAATTTGTCAACATTTTACTTAAAAATTTAATTAAAATAAATCATTTTTCAAATTCACGTTTTAATAACTTGGTCGTTAATAAACATTTTTTATGAAAGTTTAATAGTTTACATTGGTAACGATTCTAAATCCAGTGGTGTAATGTTTAAGAAAAGATGCCTAATGTACTTTCGTCTTTTTTGGCAAATAAAAATTAGCCTACGGAGCCTTCAAAATAGAAATTAGGCTATGAAAATTTGTGCCAAAATACAGTTTTTAATGCTGAATTGAATAAAAATCGGTTGAAAAATACGGATTTCACAGGATAACTTCCATTTCTCTCTTCCCTATATTAATAACTTAACTTCAAGCCTAATGAATACAATTAAAAAAAAACTGAAAAGAATGTAGCCATGAAGACGATATTCAGAGTAGGCACCAAAACAAAAATGAATCCTCTTGAAAAATCTACTGTAGTACTATGAAATCACTTGTATCGACTGTGGGAAGACAACTATCCGGCAGATTAACTTCACATAAAAGCGACATAAAGCTGAAAAAAAATCATTTGCACTGGCAGAACATGTACTTGACAAAAAGCATACAATGGATTTCGTTAACACAAAAGGCTTAAAGAATGAACAGAACTACATTAAACGTTTTAAAGAAATGATTCACATAAATAAGACCGTAAACAACATAAACAAAAAGAGGGACCTAGAGAACTTAAGTTCCATATAAAGCCACATTCTGATCTTTTGTCTTGTCCTCTAATCTTATTTGAAGAATCCTTGGTTTCGTTTTTTTGTTAATAAATTACACTATTCGTTTGTTAGGTGAATTCACCAATCTACTATCAATTGTTGACAAACCGGGTTCTTCTTTCATATTTTGGTCTCTTTCTATTCAGTAAAAGCTACTAATTAAAATGTTTTAACCCTCCACTGCACAGAATGTTGGTTTTATTCCGTTTCTATCTTTATTTGTACGTGTTCACTAAATGCGTTGTTTATTAAGATCGTGAGCTTTTCTCCGATTTTATGTTGTTACTTAGCTGCTTCACTTAACTTGGTTAAGTAAGTCTGTTTATTTTTATGAATTGTAATAGAAATTTTTAAATGTTGCAAATTCTTTCTCTATATTTTTCTGATGAATCCAAAAGTTCGAAAATCTAAAAAGAAGTATTACTGACTACATTCCTAAATCTGCTTACGTCTTGCCGTGTTTCAGGATCATTTAAAAGATTTTTGTTAATAAGTATATGTATATTTATGTATTTATATACATCAACCTAATGTAATCCAATCATTCCTTTATATGGTCAGTCGTAAAGCAAATAAAGTGTGGACCTCGAGAATAGGATCAATTATATTTACTCGCAAATTATCGCGCGAGGGTAATTGGCTTCTTATTTATATGGTACGTGCTACACATATTTTGAGATAAATGTAATGGTCAAGTTGGTCAAAATCACAACATTTTAAAGTAAGAAATCTACCATACTTTTAGGTGCAATTACTTTAGGATCACCCTGTATATTGGTAACTTAAATTATCTTAATTTGTCTCCATGGACATGATATTCCAATTAAAATTGATAAGCAAATTGACAAAAAACTAGGTCCTAATATTTTTTTATCAAAGTAATCAACCAACATAATTTACCAGTCGCATAAATCAGACCAGCTATCTATCCGTTTTTTTTTATAATTTTTTTAATATTTATAAGTATCGTCCCAATCAACCACATCGGTTTAGTTTAAACGAAATATCAACTCGAGGGGTATTAATTAGTTCATGTCATTTATGAATTAATCCTTTGCTATGTTTGTGCTTAATATTAAACCAGATGGGTAACGTTTATCTTTTTATTTGCTATCGATAAATACGAGATGGTATTTCTAAATTAAAAAAAAATTATTTTGGGTTGGCTTTCTCTGGATATTCTATTTTGTTATTTATCATGTTGATGCATTAAGATTATTATAATGTGGTTTTATCCAAAGCTGAAGTAACTAAAAGACTATTACCACTTCTTGGGCTCTACAAATTAGTCGCATTTACTCTGTTTCTCCAAATTTGCTAGTTTTGTGAACTCATTTTCTATTATTTCTTACGTAGAACACTTGTTACTACATTCTTCCAATTTTTGCTTGGGACTTTCATCGATTAATGTTCTTAACCTTACTGAAATCTGGTACAGTTTGGTGGTACAATATTAGTCCAGGCAGGTCTCTCAGACCACATTCAGCTTCAAAGCACAGTTATGAAAAGCAACTATTACGTATCGTCTGTGTTCTTTTAGTTATTGCATAGGAAATTTGCGTGTTCAAACTAACTGTTTTTTACAGGGAAGAATTGGGGTCTTACTCCAAAAATAACACTACGGCTAAATACACATATTATAGACCTAGGGTATGTTACGGTTTGGTGGAATGGTAATGAAAGATAGAGCAGACTGGAAAAATGGACCGCCAATCCAAGCAGAGCGGCTCTACCACACAGACGGCTCAAAAACCGAAAAAGGAGCGGGAGCTAGTTTATTCATGGCAAAAGAAAAAATGACGTTAATTTCAATGGAGAATAATTCAAGCCTGGTCTGGGATTACTTAGAAGCATTGGCAGAAGTGCACAGCACAAAGGGAACAAACAGGCGGACCTATTCGACGTAAAAGGTACCAGTCAATCCAAGGAATTTTTAACAGGTCTAACATCAAAAGTGACAGAGTATTTGTTGTAGCACATACAAGACACAATACGAGAAAAACAATTACACGCACGCGCCATAACTGACATAGTCCTTTATACAGATTCTTTATACACATTATTTGTGAATGTAAAGGTCTTTCAAAGCAGAGATTTCTTGCTATAAGTAAAGAAAAACCTTTGGCTAGAAGCTACGAGGGGAATTCACTGTACAGCTTAATGAGTACCTTAGAAGAGACGAGACTGAACAAGATTCTATAGAGTAAAACGACTACCACAATAGATCTGAAAAAGGTTGAGGTAAGAAAAGGCGTGTGGCTACTCAGTTCTCACATAATCAATCTTAAATTTTAAATAATAAATACTACACATTAATTACTGATTGTGTCTTCGGGGGCATTCCTTCAAATAAAAAAAACAAATTTCACACAAAGTGCCGCCAAGGTTTTCTATCTAATCGAGTTATAGACAGTTCTCTTATTTGACGTTTTCAAAGCTTTTAGTGTTAATTTGCCTATAAATTAGCTGTGCTCATCTGATATCTTTTTAAATTTTTGTTTTCGTTTGTACTTTTGTGGGGAATTTGGTATTTTATGTTACTGTATTACTATCTACTACTACTATCAATTTATTATTTCACATTTCTCAGTATATCGTCATTGATACTCCAATAGGTCGTATTACAAACATATTATATTTTTTATATAGGAGCTATATAGGAGGTCTTAGACCTTGGTTTCTTTAATCTTCTATAATCTTTTTATGACATAATCAAAACCATGCCCTGGGCACTCTCCTCAAATGACAGGTCCACGCTTAGTAGTTAATACTCAGGTCACGGAAGTCACCACTATTGAAATTAAAATCACAACCAACAGGAAATTCGTTAATGACATTACAATTTTAAATTTAAATGTTGCCAACAATATTGTTTTACAGTTAGTATTGTATTTTCTCGTTAGTAGATATATTTTCCAGCTAGAGTTTTTGTACTTGTGTGATAGATAGTATTGTATTTTCTTGGTAATTATTGTATTTTCTCGTTAAAAGTTATATTTTCCAGTTAGAGTTTTGCAGTTATTTATTAAAATATGGTTTTTATGTATTCTGTTACTGATTGCCTTTATAAAAATAACTATAAAAAAGTGCATTGTTTACCAAAGGTAAGAATTTGTTTTTTTAAAGCTTCAGCGTATACCTATGTATTAGTATATGATGCATGTTATATTATTTTTATGTTACATTATATTTTTATACATCCGAAGAAAATGGTGTGATGCTTTAAACAGACCATATTTGGTTAATGTGACTGGAAAGGACCGTTACAAATTTAGAATTTGCATTGACCACTTTACAAAACACTGCTTTTTCTCACAGAATAGAAATGTTACAGTTTTAAAATTATAATAGTAGAAGGGTAGTCTTGACCGATTAATTACAAACAAAATTTTTTTATTTATATCGGAGTTCCGGTCTATATTCAATTGGCTAGGTTAAAGAATACTCTTTAATAATCCGAGCTTTCGAAAATTTATTGTTTTCTTTTTCAAGGCTGCAATATGTTACGAATGTTAAAAAATTACATGTAAAAAAACTACTTTCTCATACTTACAATTATTGTGAGATTAGGTCACTATAAAATTAAACCAGATATACATAGTAAACTTTCTTACATCTAAGGAAAATGTAATACTTACAAAATAAAATTTGTATTAAAATAGGTTAAAAATTTAAAAATGAATCTAATGTTATTTTACGTTCGAAGTAAGTAATATTGCAGCCTTGAAAAAGAAAACAATAAATTTTCGAAAGCTCGGATTATTAAAGAGTATTCTTTAACCTAGCCAATTGAATATAGGCCGGAACTCCGATATAAATAAAAAAAATTGTTGTTTAAAATTATATACTGTGCCTACTCTAAAACTACCAGGTAAGGAAATGATTTTAAAATTTTGATTGTGAATTAAAGCAAAAACTTTTTAAAATAACAAGAGTTTACATAATTTTTTTCAGGCATCCACCTTCCAGCTTCGCATTATTCAGCCCTGATCGTTTTTAAAAAATCCTTATAGTCGGCTATCTATAAATTTCTTTCTAATCTATGATCAACTAAAATGTTGAATCTGGAACCGTTGGCGAAAATGATACCGAAAACCGTTTACACTACCACTACACCAACACACACTTTTATACAGTTTTACTTCGGTCTCTGAAGAAGATAACTTGGTTATCGAAAAGCGCGTCAGGCATATAAAAGTGTCTGTTGGTGTAGTGGTAGTGTAAACGGTTTTCGGTAATCTATGATCAAAACAAAAAGTGCAGTACATCCTTTTATGCTGGACTTTAATATATATTGTTAGAAAAACTATGAAAATACACTGGATTTTCGTCTATAACTTATATTTCTTTTAATTTAAAATACAACAAAAATACTAAATAAGCGGCATGTGAACCCGAGCACCGAGATTATCAGAATGCCGAAAAATACAAATATTTTTAGGGCCTCAACCATTCAATGATCCCTTTGACCGGCAGCGGCTTTTGTAAACAAATAGATTCAAATGATAAACAATTTTAATTCTTGTTCGGGTGATTTCTAACACGGCCATACTGACAGAGGCGTCGCTCTCGACGTCTCACTCCTTATCGGCCAGACCTGCAAAAATACGATTACGTACCTCACCACCACATATCAACTTGGGAAGTCGAGACTTCCATTCCACGACATTGGTAAGGACCATGTATTTGCTACTTCCGAGACAAATATCAATAAAACAAACAAAATAAATAAGTAAGCAAATAAAGTCAAATTATATTTGTGAAGACCACAGCTTCACACCTGATATTGCTACTTCCGAGACAAAGGCCAATAAAGACAAAGTAAATAATTAAAGTTAAATTATATTTGTGAAGACACAGCTTCACACCTGGCTTTGCTACTGCCGAGACAAAGACAGAAAAAATAAATAAAGTCAAATTATATTTGTAAAGGCCACAGCTTCAAACCTGGCTTTGCTACTTCCGAGACAAAGACAGAAAAAGTAAATAAATAAAGTCAAATTATATTTGTAAACACCGCAGCTTCACACCTGGCTCGATCACTAACGGAGTAGAGACCGAAATAACTGACGTAATCACTATGAGACAGTAACAAAGTTTACTCGCTATCACTTACTTCCGAATCACTATCTGACTCCAAAAACTCTTCAGATCAACGCTCAAAGACCATTGTTTGTTGACTTCTGAATAGTTGTGTTAAGAACAGGTTGAATTTTCCATAATCCACTCAGCCATTCTGATTTTACTTTAGTTTCGATTCTTAACAAGTTTCTAATAGTTCGGATATACCGTTCAACTTGTCCGTTTTCTCTATGTACATCTGGAGTAACAAAATGATACTCGATGTTCCATCCATTACTATTCGTCTGGGTGGTCCAAATAGCGATGAGACATGTTGTAACTTTTCACAAGATTCAGCTGCAGTTACGGTTTTCATAGGCATGATAATGCAATATTTGGTAAAAGCATCCACTATAACCAAAATGTGCTTATAGCCCTCGGATGACACGGGCAATGGTCCTAAGCAATCTAAGTGCAATGTGTGAAACGGTTCTTTGGGAATTTCGACTGGATGCACGAATCCCTGTAACGGCCCAGTTTTCGTTTTCTTCTCGGCACAAATAAAGCAATGTTTTATGTAACATTTATCAAATTGCCGCATTTGTGGAAAGCAAAAATGTTCAGCAATAGATTTGTATGTTTTTTCATGTCCTACATGACATTGTTCATCATGAAAATATCCAAAGAAGGCCCAATCGGCTTTGCCTGGGAACGAACCACTGTAAGTTTTCCGTTTAATCTGTGTTGAAGTGTTTGTGGTATAACATTTGGTTTTTCTCGACATATTGGTCTACAAAATCAGTCTCACACCATTTTGCACGTACACTTTTTAACATTGCAGACTTTTCATGTACATGAGATTCATAAGTGTTTATAAAAGAACTAGAAAATTTAACTGCGTCTTTTAGCATACGACCAAGGTTTCTTTTTAATGGAAAAGCTTCAATAAAATCAATACAAAACGTTGCCTAGTCTCTTTTATCAGGGTTCCAAAGTTCGAACCATCTTTTTGTCTCGTTCAGTACAAATAGACCAATTCTTGTTAAGGTTTGAACGTCAGACCAGCCTGTTTCAATTTTAATAATTTTGACTTGACTTACCCATTTACTGGATTCATTATTTTCGAGTCTGAAATAGGGCAAATCTACCTGATCACCGGATCGCTGTGACGTTATAGCTCTAACTAGTTCAGCCAAAAGTGTTTGAGTCGAAACTCTCTCCTTGGTAGCCATTTCCACACGTAAAATGTTTTTCAACTTCTTATAACGGCGTTTAGTAACAAAGTTCACTGTAAGCGTTAAGCACAATCCCACTTCTGATGTTATAAAAACTATGAAAATACACTGGATTTTCGTCTATAACTTATATTTCTTTTAATTTAAAATACAACAAAAATACTAAATAAGCGGCATGTGAACCCGAGCACCGAGATTATCAGAATGCCGACCCATACAAATATTTTTAGGGCATCAACCATTCAATAATCACTTTGACCGGCAGTGGCTTTTGTAAACAAATAGATTCAAATGATAAATAATTTTAATTCTTGTTCGGGTGATTTCTAACAATTTACTGATTTGACTAATTACCGCAAATAATCTGCGGTGTTGCCAGATATACAAAATACAGTGTTGTCTCTATTAAGATTTGATTATGAACGAATATTTATGTTCACAACAAACCTCCTTTCGGTTAGAATTAAACCCCTTACATTTCAACACTCTTAAAAACGAATTATTTAAATTTAACAAATAATTAGTAAATATTCAACAATTTTTGAAATTTTTCAAATTTTGCTCCGCCTAGGGCTTTTGTCAGTACATCTCAGATGAGATTTTTACGATTTTAATGATTTTTTCTTTAAAATAGTCGTGTACGTAATAATAACCAATACTAATATGTTTACTATTCTTAGAAAAATTTCCGCAATCTGCCAAGCATTTTGCTGATGAATTGTCCTCATTCATTAACAAATCTGCAGCAATACCTTTTACAAATAATACTTCGTCTGTAGCATCTGCCAGAGCTATATATTCCGCATGACAAGTCGATTTTGTCACTACCTTTTGTTTTCGAGAAGTCCAATAAACGTGATTACCCTCTATTCCTATGTGTTCTGGGACCCATAGGGGGGTGACAGTGTTCTTCTGGCCTAGTTTATTTAGTTTGCCTAGGCATTCCCAAACCATCTTCGAACTGATTATATTTGAGCTCAGCGCTTTGATGGCTGCTTGACTATCCGACATGATCACGCGGTAGTTTCTTTCAATATTGAATACCACACATCTTTCGATGGCGCGGACTTCTGCTTGAAAGATGATCGGGTATGTGCCCAAGCTTTCTGAGTAATTGGCTCTCGGTCCAAAAACTCCTATCCCAGTTCGCTCGTCTAGCTCGGAACCGTCCGTATACCACTTTATGGCATTCTGGTTTAAATTCTGCATGGTATCTTCATCCCATTCAGATTTATTACTCAACTTTGTGATGAATTTTCTCACAAAGTTGAATTTCTTTTGGGCGCACAGGTAGGTGTATTTTAGTTGATGCAGGTAATATAGAAATATCTTGTTATGACTATGCAAGTTGTAATAATTTATTAAAATTATTATTATTATTATTATTATTATTATTATTATTATTATTATTATTATTATTATTATTATTATTATTATTATTATTATTATTATTATTATTATTATTATTATTATTATTATTATTATTATTATTATTATTATTATTATTGAAATTGATTGTGTTAACCTCTACTTTTTGGAAGTTCATCTTACTAAGAACAATTAATAACTGCACAGTTAAACTAAACTTCCACTATTTATTTGAAAAATTCGCTTTAAAATCAATTACAGCTGTTTCGCTATCACTAGCATCGTCAGATTGACATATTGAAATAACATGTTGTTTGTTTGTAACTAGGTGCTTGATGTTGATAAGGAGTTAAGGCTAGACCAAGTAAGGAAGTAATAAGACATAACAATATTAAAGCCTAGATGTTATTAGCCCTAAGGGATTATCCTGGATGTATTTCCCTCTAAGATCAGTATAACTGTGCAATGATATAGAAAAACCAGGAAAAAACTATATCATGCTGATCTTTACAATAACTTAATATATTTATGTTATAATAATGTCTTATCTATGTATAAAATGAAGACTCAATCAAAGTAAACAGTTTAATAGTGGAGAACTTCCAAGATTTATTTGTTCATTAACTACTTTAAACTGTTGATCTGCTAGATGTCTTTTAATTTCAAGTTCTTCTAGAAAATCTAAATTTTGTTTTTTATCACAAATGTGTAGTATATGAATGTCATTGGTGTGTATAAGTGAGTTTGGATGTTCCAGTAGGTGTTTTGCATAGTTCGACTTATATGGTTGTTGTAATCTATATGCTCTTAAGTGTTCATTAAATCTTACTTCAAAATTTCTTTGTGTTTGACCTATATATACTGCATTACATTTTGGACAATTAATTTTGTAAACACCAGATTTTTTTAATTTTGGTAGTTTTGTTTTTACATTTAACAATTTTGTTCCAATACTATTTTGTGTTTTAAATGATATTAATGTTGATGTTGCCGAAAATATTATTTTTGAAATTGCATTGGAAAAAAAAAATCTGGTGTTTACAAAATTAATTGTCCAAAATGTAATGCAGTATATATAGGTCAAACACAAAGAAATTTTGAAGTAAGATTTAATGAACACTTAAGAGCATATAGATTACAACAACCATATAAGTCGAACTATGCAAAACACCTACTGGAACATCCAAACTCACTTATACACACCAATGACATTCATATACTACACATTTGTGATAAAAAACAAAATTTAGATTTTCTAGAAGAACTTGAAATTAAAAGACATCTAGCAGATCAACAGTTTAAAGTAGTTAATGAACAAATAAATCTTGGAAGTTCTCCACTATTAAACTGTTTACTTTGATTGAGTCTTCATTTTATACATAGATAAGACATTATTATAACATAAATATATTAAGTTATTGTAAAGATCAGCATGATATAGTTTTTTCCTGGTTTTTCTATATCATTGCACAGTTATACTGATCTTAGAGGGAAATACATCCAGGATAATCCCTTAGGGCTAATAACATCTAGGCTTTAATATTGTTATGTCTTATTACTTCCTTACTTGGTCTAGCCTTAACTCCTTATCAACATCAAGCACCTAGTTACAAACAAACAACATGTAATTTCAATATGTCAATCTGACGATGCTAGTGATAGCGAAACAGCTGTAATTGATTTTAAAGCGAATTTTTCAAATAAATAGTGGAAGTTTAGTTTAACTGTGCAGTTATTAATTGTTCTTATTATTATTATTATTATTATTATTATTATTATTATTATTATTATTATTATTATTATTATTATTATTATTATTATTATTATTATTATTATTATTATTATTATTATTATTATTATTATTATTATTATTATTATTATAACTAACTAAACTATGGTAGCCAGAATCGTTTGGTAAAAATATGGTTTTTAAGTATGGGTCGATGGATGTATTTGTACACCTGCTATCTGGTACGGGATACAAATAATAAACTTGATGTTGCAACAAGTTTCTATATAATACTGGCAGAACCAAAAGGTGAAAATGAAGGTCCAAAAAAATATAAATACACTATCTATAGCCTCGATTTGCTATGTCATATGAATATAACTTATTTAAGGAACTTACCGTGGGTGGAAGGTGACCTTGTTGAGAAAATATTTTTGGAAGAACCAGAAACAATTTCGCAATATGCGTTATGCAAATAGGATCTAATCCTGATTAGTACGTCATAAATTAAGAGAAAATATGGAATTTGGAAATATTCTTTGGTACCCTTGGTACACGTTCTCAAAATTTAACCTGTATTCCAAAACACCTGTTCTGGAAAGAAAGAGAAAGATGATAAGACCTGGCCCTACAAATTCAACTTCTATGATAAGTTGAGTTGACATAGAAAAGTTGATGTTAAGTAAACATTCAGAGGTAGGTCAAATGTCATGTCAAAACCATAAACAAACTATGCTACTAAAATTTAACCTTAAAAATATTTTATTTAAAACTTGACCTGAATTTAAGGTAATCTAATGTCCCCTTTGTATTTTTGTCATTTTATATTAGTTTCAACGTTATTTTATTTGTTTTAGCCGAGAGAAGAGAGGCAGATTACATTTAAATGGTAAATAGAAGCCAAGTGTATTTTTGGACTGTAACACTATTTTTATTTATTGACCTTTTGCAATGTTTTATATTGTGAAATGTTGTTTTGTTTCTATGTTTCGTAATTAGTACTTTTCGTAATTGTATATTGTTTTTATGTACTATGTATATTGATTTATTTTTTTAAGCAGCTTTTGTCTACAAATTAGAGACATAAAGCAATTCTAAAAATTTATCACGTATCCTTATCCGTATACATAACGGAGATACGTAACTAATTAAAAAGAAGTATAAAGCAAATGCTTTTGTAACATAACTTAACTATTTATGTGTTTTAATTTTTAACCTAAAAAATAGCCCGGATATCTCCCTTAACAAAATAAGGTCGTCATTGCCACTGTAAAATAATCTTTTTCTTTTTAAATTCATTATCGCATATCACAGAAATGTTATGATTTTTGATAACAGAAAATAAGGTTATAATTTTCAAGCATACATCACTTTTGTCGCTTAATCGCTGAAAAACGCGATCACGGAACACAGTAATGCAATACTGTACGTTAGGTACGTGTGACGCATTGATACGTTTCACGTAACGTAACGAAACCCACGTATCGCTTCTGCATATGCGCATTGTAATACGGATACGGATAAGTAGTGATTTTTAGAATTGCTTTATGTTCCTATTTTCAGTGATGAAAATTTTGTAAAAATTTAGACACCATATTAATTATTTTCTTTAAAAAATAAAAATGTTAAGAACTACTAAATTAAGACATAAATAAAATTTGAAGTATGGTACTTTTTGATAAAATAGATACTTTTCAATTTAATATTAGAAAACTTGCGTTTTCACCTACCCTATATTTGCAACTACATGTTTTAAAGAAACCCTTGTTATATTCTCCATCTTTTATCAAAACTGACAAGAACTGAGTACATTTTTAGGCAAAAGTAAATCTGTGCTTATAATATATTGATAACAAAATGTAACAGTATCATGGGGGACTGTTTAGTAAGGAGATAAAGTTGTCGAGGGAGTAAAGGTTTAGGTAAGTGCTCATCCGTGTTCCATCTCTTCATAAACTTCTCTATGTCTGGTCATAATTAGACAATATGAATTATTTGTGGACGTTAAAATATAGTTAAAATATACAATATAAAGCAGAATATGCTAACTTATTTCCTACAATCCATTAAGACTGTTATTCATCCCTCAATACTAAAGATACTCCATCTTTAAATAACGTCATATCTAATTTTTATGGTTTATTTATATTTCATTTTCAACAAATGTAATCATTTGTTTTGTTGGATTTTGAACGCTTAAAAATCGTACATAATGTAGTAATAAAGTTAATCGGAAAATCTCATGTTATATCAAGATTTGATGTACGATATAATTTTAATAATTTATTAGGCAATTCCATGACTACATCACTATGCAAGACGATGTAATACTTTTATGTGGCTCGAAGCTACTTCAAATTTTTAAAAGCGTTCCAAACCACGCATAGAACATTAACTTTTTTTTATTAGCTTTGCATCGACCGCACAGAGTCATTAGCACTAGAGCAATGAACATAATAATATAACAATAATGAAATTTTGGTTATTGATATTGATTTTAAAAAGCTTAGGACATTACAATTACTAATATTACAGTCTTTTAATATTTCTTTCATCGTGCTTGGAAGACGATGTTGTAGTCTTTCTAGAGGATAAAGAGGACATTCGATTATAATGTGTTTCACTGAAATTGTAGTATCACAAACAAAGCACTTTGGTTGATCTTCTCTTTTTAACAGGTATTCGTGGGTAGTAGCGGTGTGTCCTAATCTGAGTCGTGCTGACGTCGGTTTATAGGCCAGAAAGTCCATGGGATCACTGAAGGTTTTATTTCATGGAGTTTTTCGTTGTTGTATTCCATTGGGATTGCCAGACTTCGAATAATTTTCTTTTAAAAAAGGATTTTAAATCGGTATGTATTATTTCGTGTTCTTTTATTGAGTCTGTTCTAGTTATTGCGGATTTAGCTAAGGTGTCTGCTATCTCGTTGGGGAGGAAGAATATTTATTTTTGATTTAAGTCAGAAATGGATGGCTTTCGTTTTAGTGGTTAAAAATTGGAGTCCAGTGTTGTTAGACCATGATTCTACCGACTTTAGTGCTTCTGTAATACGTTTAAATGCAGATATTATGTTTTTGTTTCTCGCTATAATTACGAGATCATCAGCGTACAAATAAGCTTTTACTGAGTGATTGCAGGACTTTACAACGTTATTTATAGCAATCAGAAATAGTGCTGCGCTTATATTTGAACCTTGAGGAATTCCATTTTGTTGTGTCTTGATTTCAGATAGATTATTGTTGATTCGCACCTGAAAATTCCGATTGCATAGAAAGTTTCGAATAAACGCAAACATATCATATATCTTCTAATCGTAGAGTGATTTTAAAATATCATATCGCCATACTGTGTCAAATGCTTTTTTTATATCAAAAAATACAGCTAGACATTCTTGTTTAGATATAAATGCTTCGTGAGTTTCGGATTCCACTGATACTAAGTTGTCTAATGCTGACCTATTTTTACGAAATCCACTCTGTGCAGGAGTAATAAAATTGTTGTATTCGATGTACCACATAAGTCTGTTGCTAATAATATTTTCTAGCAATTTGCACATTGCGTTTGTTAAACAAATTGGTCTGTATGAATCGGGTTATAATTTTGGTTTACCAGGTTTGTGAATCGGTATTACTATTGATAAATGCCATATCTATGGAAATACTTTGTTTGTCCATATGACACCAACTTTGATTAACCAATTGACATACACATATAATAATTAAAATAGTTTCAGTCACAGCTATAAAATAAATGTGAAAAGGTTAATATTATAATCAAAAAGTTAGTGATGTTTGAAGCTAATTCTCTTAGATATACTGATCTTAGAGGGAAATACATCCAGGATAATCCCTTAGGGCTAGTAACATCTAGGCTTATATATTGTTATGTCTTATTACTTCCCTACTTGGTCTAGCCTTAACTACTTGTCAACATCAAGTACCTAGCTAAAAACAAACAAAATGTAACTTCAATATGTCAGTCTGACGATGCTAGTTATTAGCAACAGCTGTAATTGTATTTTAAAACGTATTTTTCGAATAAATAAAGTTTAGTTCAACCGTTCAGTTATTTATTGTTCTTATTATTTATAAGTTTGTTCAATTTTAAAATTTATGATAGTTTTTCATTTTGTATTGAAATCATTTACTTGTCCTAAAGAACTAATATAAAATTTTTAAAAAAGTATTATTATATTAACTGATATCAGTCAGTAGCCTTATACATTATGTTTGTATGATCTAACTTTTCCTGACTATTTATATTAGGCAATTTCTGTTGTTATTGTATTGTAGTTTGTTATTGTTTTGTTGTGTTTAGCTTTATTGATATAAGCTACTGATATTTAACCAATTGTTTTCGTTACAATGGATACACACAAGAAATGTTTTGCATAATGAATAAATAATCATTTTAGAGTCGTCGCTTATGTTAAATCCGACATTAAAGAATTTTAAAATAACTCGATTATGTTTTTTGTTTTGATTCGTTATAAACAAGAATCCATCCATCATTTTATGTCGTAATCAAAGCAAACTTAATTTTTTTGAAACAAATAATTATTGTTTTATGCAAATGTTTTTGCGTTTTAAAAGAAATATACTTTGATCGGAAATTTATTTTTTGTTAATCTCAATCATTTGACGTTGAAGGTATCCTTTAATCTATTTCAATGTATATATTTTCTGTACAGATTTATATACAGCATCAATGAATCATATTTTAAATCTATATCTAGACAAAAATATAATGACACGTCAATTATTTTCATTGATATTTTGTCGAGACAATTTGTTTTGACGACCATGAAAAAAACCACATGACGAGGGATAAATCACGATGAATATATTGATACACATTCATTTTTTTATTGTTGGTTATTTCACAGTTGAGCGCTTGTCGAATTCATAATCTTTAATCCCCAAAAAATATTGTAAACATTTTTAGTAGAATTTCTTTTTTTTGCATTAGTTCATTGGAATGTAAATGCATTAATACCTTCGGTCTCTGAAGAAGATAACTTGGTTATCGAAACGCGCGTCAGGGATATAAAATTTTGTGTTGGTGTAGTGGTAGTGTAAACGGTTTTTGGTATTATTTTCGCCAGATTCAACATTTTAGCATTAATACAAAGTTATTATTTACAAATGGAGTATAATTTAAATATTATTCTCACATCCTAAGTGTACAAAAAAAATTTTGATCCATCTGTGAACATGTCATATATCAATGTTCTCTAAGAGAAATTTTATACAGCATTAGTTGTACACTCTTATTCAAATTACCCGAAAACAACATATTAAAAATATAATTTAAACTCGGTAACTCCCCCTACCTATATGGGAGTGATCACTTTCTCCTCTTTATAACTCCCTCTTTTAAAACTGCCTTAACAATACCTTTTTCAAAATGGAAATTAGACCAGGCAAAATGGAAACTCATCTCAGAACAAGTAGACCAAAAACTCCAAGATCTTCCCGACCCTACTACCTCAAACATAGCTTTAACTTATCTCCAATTTTCAGATGTACTATTGAAACAAAATCACCAAAAACTCACACACTAGTACCGTGGTGAAATGACAAATGTAAAGAAGCCATCAAAAAATAAAAACAGGCTTTTAACAAATTTAGACGATGCCCTACTACACAAAATTAAATGGAATACAAGAAACTAAGAGCTTGATTAAATAAGCCAAACAACAAAATTGGAAAACATTCGTGCCATCTATTAATAACTCTACACCTCCGTCTACATTATAAAAGATTATAAAAGAAAATTCATCAACTGCCTGGAAAAAATAAAACATCCAAATTAGTTTCTTAAAACATAATTAATCACATCATAGGAAGAAATTACAGAAATATTTGCGGAACAAAATTCTGTTACTAACTACTCTCCAAGTTTTCTTCATAATATATTTAGAAATGAAAAGGGGATACAGATTACAAAGAATAAACATGGCTACATAAGAATAATAAAAAACTCTTCGTTTAATATGTTCAATATGTCAATCTGACGATGCTAAGTCTAGCGAAACGGCTGTCATTAAAGTTAAAAAAGCAATTTTTTAAATAAATATTGGAAGTTTTGTATAAACGAAGAGTTTTTTATTATTCTTAATAAGATGGACTTCCAAAAAGTAAGGGTTAGTACAATCAATTTAATGGCTACATAAACTCTTCAATTTCAGTTGAAGAGTTAGAAAATGCATTATTTAGCATAAAAAAGCTCTTTTTTGGGTCCTGATGATAAACTTATAATTTTTGTTCAAAAGGTAAGCCAACATGCTAGAACATACCCCCTTAAAGTGGATGCAACATTACTTCACAAATTCCTGGGAATCCGAATCTTGTATAGTCCTGATTCCTAAGCCTCAAAAACCGAAAATAGATCCCCAATTTTATAGACCAGTATCTCTAACCTCAGTAACCTGTCAACTTTTTGAAAAAGTTATAAACCGTGGCCTTATATGGTTTTTGGAAAACGAAAAACTGCTAATACCCGAGCAAAACGGTTTTAGACAAAAAAGATCAACAACTGATAACCTAGTTGATCTTGAATTTGAAATGAAATTCGCGAAGCATTTATAAATAAACAACATTACCTAGTCATTTTCTGCGATATAACCAAAACTTATGATTTTACATGGAGGTATAACAAAAAAGCTTCTCTCCTAGAGTACTTATGGACATTTCCTAAAATTTATTCAGAATTTCCTCCAGCTTGGAACATTTAAAGTAGGAGCAAATGTAAAACTCTCAACCGTTCTTCCAGGTAAACGGAGTCCTCCAAGGATCAGTTTTAAGGGTAACTTTATTTCTTGTGGCAATTAACTATATTTTAAAATACTGTAAACTACCCGTAAAAGGACGATTATACACAGATGACCTGATTATCTTACTATGAGAAAAAATGTAGAATCCACTCAGCGAATTGTTCAAAACACCTTAAATAATCTCCAAAAATGGTAATA
Organism: Ophraella communa; assembly: GCA_035357415.1. Taxonomy (NCBI): domain Eukaryota; kingdom Metazoa; phylum Arthropoda; class Insecta; order Coleoptera; family Chrysomelidae; genus Ophraella; species Ophraella communa. Next base: position 21,471,996 of record CM068995.1, read on the forward strand.
ATAATTGGATTAATTTGTTGGGTTCATCCACTTTAGAGCCACGCTTTACCAATGTGCGCAGCGACACCCTGAACAAACGCGCTGCCGTTCAAGACGGTAGACTGTAGTGAAGTTCTTTTATCCTGATCAAACAATGGAAATAGGGTGAAATAATACTCAATTTAGTAAAGAGTATCTATTACTATTACAAGCAGTGGGTTGTAATGCCACAACATGCAAACCCTACCAGCTACTTGCTGTAACGAAATTTAAATTGCACAATATTTCTGGCTATTCCAAAACCGGGCCTGTTTTTCTTACTCTCCAGGAAATGGTGTATACTTAGAGCTTTATAACTGTCGTTGCACTAAAAATAGTGTCGATATAGAAATTATAACTATTTTTCTCGTGATGAGATTGTGGGAAAGAAATTTTTTACTATCTCTTGACAAGAGCGAAACTAACTGTCAAAAAACCTCTCTTTTCTTTTTATATTAAACACACTCTCGTTTTTCTAATCGAACATACCGATGACAGTTGTCGCTAACTGTCACGATCAAGTGAGATGAATATATTATTTTTTAAGGAATATGAATTCCGAACATATTGGGCCCTGTTAAACTTTTAGTTTCAAAATTCTGGTTTGAATGAAATTTAACGAGATGTAAAAAAAAATTTAATAATGGAAATAACATTTGTTTGAATTTGATTACTGATCAGCTTAAAATGAATTATTGGATTCAGGGAAAGGAACGATCTTTAATATTGATCTGGTATAAGTACCAGTGGCTGTTTTAACTTTAACTACCCTAACCTTTCCATCCGGCCCCGGCATTACTTCCACGATTCTTCCAGTTGACCAATGTAGGGGGGGTAGTCCGTCTTCTTTTAGAAGTACTAAGGAATCAATTTTAATATTATCAGAAGAATTCAACCACTTTTGTCGAGTTTGTAGTTGGTGTAAGTATTCTACAGACCAGCGCCGCCAGAATTGTTGCTGTAATTTTGTACACTGTTGCCACAGTGTTAATCGATTCTCGGGAACAGAAATATATTGTTTTTCGGGAAAGGCTGTTAGGCTTGTGCCTATGAGAAAATGTCCTGGTGTTAAACACTCAAGATCAGAAGGATCATCGGAAAGTGGAGAAATTGGTCTGCTATTTAATATAGCTTCTATTTGTACTAAAATGGTTGAAAGTTCCTCAAAAGTGAGAATAGAATTGCCTATAATTTTTAACATTAATCTTTTTGAACTCTTAATTCCGCTTTCCCATATCCCACCCCAATGGGGCGCTCGTGGTGGAATAAATTTCCAATCAATATTCGATTTGGTTAAAAAATTTTGAACTGATTGAACATTATTTTGAATTTTGAACTTTGTAATTCTTTAAAATTATTGTCAGCACCTTGAAAATTTGTAGCGTTGTCAGAATAAATAATAGTGGGATTACCACATCGGGAAACAAATCGTTTGAGCGTTAAAATAAATGCCTCAGTTGATAAGGAAGTGACTGCTTCAATATGCACCGCTTTTGTGACTAAGCATACAAAAAGTGCTATATAGCATTTGATTTTAGGCGATTTTCTTAGATTTGACGATTTTATTAAAATTGGACCTCCGAAATCCAATCCTGTTTTTTGAAATGGCCGAGCTGGGGTTACCCTGTCTCGAGGAGGATCAGCCATTATTTGAGTATAAGGCTTTGAAGAAAATCTAAAGCATTTATGGCAATTGTGAATAATCTTTTTTGTTGTTCTTAACCCATTTAAGGGCCAGAAGTTTAGGCGGAAATTTGACAACACAGTATTAGCTCCAGCATGTCCTAATCTAATATGTTCTGATTTTAACATTGAATTGACAGTACTATTTTTTGATGGCAGTAAAATTGGATGCTTCTGATTGAAGGAGATGTCAGCGTGCTCGAGACGGCCTCCGACACGTATCATTTCGTTTTCATCTATAAAAGGTTTTAATTTATTAATTTGTTTATCAGAAACAAATTTCCTTAGTTTTAATTCATTGATTTCTTTTTCAAAATGAAATTTTTGAATGATTTTAATTATGAAATTTTCAGAAACGTTCAATTCAGTTACATTTAAAGGTCCGGAAATTTTGGTCGAATTTTTACAATTTAATATGAATCTGTGAACATATGATATTGTTCTTTTTAATCTTGTGTAGCTACAAAAATTTCGAAAATAAAGTTATCCAGAAGTTTCCTTTTGTTGGTGCTGTCAGTTTAACAGTTTTTGCTTCCGGAATTTCGGATATGTCAATTTTTGGATTTGCGAAATTGTCAAATTCTGCTAAGTCTAAGTTGTGTTTCATTAGAAAGTTTGGTCCGTGCCACCAAAGTTTGTTGGAAATTAAAATATTCGCTGGGGTTCCGCGTGATACAACATCAGCGGGATTTTGTTTAGTATTTACATACCTCCAGGAGCATTCTTTAGTTAATTCTTGTATTTTAGCGACTCGGTTTCCTACATATATGGACCAACAACACGGCTCGCCTTTGATCCAGCATAGTGCTATTTGGCTATCCGACCATAAGTTTACACTATCTATTTGTATTTTCGACTGAAGGTTTTTATAAATTTTTTCTACCAGGTTAGACAGGAGTAGCATGGCGGACAATTCTAGCCGAGGAAGTGTTACGATGTTAGAAATGGAGGATACACGCGATTTCGCAGAAATTAGGTTACATGAAACTGTATGATCTGAATAAATGGTTCTTATATAAACACAGGCCCCGTATGCTTTTAAGCTGGCATCTCCGAAGCCATGCAGTTCGATTTGAATAATCGTTTTATCTAAAAAAATGTATCTGGGGATTTTTAGTTTAGATAGGTGCAGTAAATCGCTAATAAAAGCTTGCCAGTCATTTAATATGTTTGTATCGGTGATTTCATCGTCCCAGCCGATTTTGTCCAGCCATAATTTTTTGACTAGAAGTTTTCCTAATAATATGATAGGATTGTAGAGCCCAAGCGGATCATAGCATCGCGCTATGGTTGAAAGAATTTTTCTTTTTGTTACAGGGAACATAGAAATGGTAGTGGGAACAGAAATACCTAAGTTATCAGAGTATGGGATCCAATTTAGACCCAGGACTTTGTTTTGATAATGATCTTGACTAATATCAATAGATTGTTCATGGCTTTGAGAAAACTTAGTGTCTTTAGCATTCGATATTTCAAAAGGAACTTTAGAATTATTTGAGGCCCACTTATGTAGTTCAAACCCGTGGGTTCTTAACAAAGTTTAAAGCTCAAGCATTAATTGAATTAAGTCAGATTCTGAATTTGCACCAGAGATTATATCGTCCTTATAAGTCTCGGCCATAAGAGAATTTGATGCTAAAGGAAATTTGGTGTGATTGGTGCGTGCGATTTCTTGCAAGACACGTTGAGCAATGAATGGGGAGAAATTACAACCGTAGGTAAGGGTTGTCAGTTCTATACATTGTAGGGGCAGGTCTGGACTTTCCCTCACAAAATATTTTGTACAAAGCAGTGTTCAGGATTTATAACTATTTGTCGAAACATTTTTTGCACATCTGAAGTTAATGCGAATTTATTTAGTCTGAAGCGGCAAAGAATATCGAATAAATCATTTTGTACCTGATAACCTTTCAGAGTTATGTCATTTAGACTTTTTCCAGAAGTAGTGGGGCAACTAGAGTCCAAAACAACTCTTAATTTTGTCGAAATAGCGTGTTCACGCACTATGCACAAATGTGGAATAAAATATTTTAATTCTTTTTTAGAGTTAGTAAGAGAAAGCGGTATAAATTTTGCATGTTTTAAGTCTACATATTCAGCAATAAATTTGCTGTAGTTGGAAAATAATTCTGGATTTTTGTGAAGTCTTTTTTCAAGAGAAAGAAAGCGTTTCTTAGCGATAGAAAATGAATCACCAAGTTCTAGGTGTTCTTTATCGGATTTTAGCGGAAAGTTTACTTGAAATCTTCCGTTTTGTAGAATTTTCGTAGTGTTTCGGAAAATAGTTTCCGCAAGTTCATCATCTAATGAAAGATTATCTTTAGAGGGTATATCCTCATGAGTCCAGAATTTAAAAAGTGCTGAATTTAATTCATCATCAATTGATGTCAAGATATGATTACAAATTGTAACATCAGATTCATTATTTCCAACATTTACTGAACTAAAGGATACACTATTTTGAATATAACCAGCAATTACCCATCCCAAACCAGTTTTTTGCAGTGTAGGCAATTTTTTACCTAAGTTTATGACTCCATTCATGAGGAGAGTGTAATATAAGTCCGCCCCCAGGAGTACATCAATAGGCGATGGTAAGTGAAAATCGGGATTTGCCAGCACAATATCGCGTGGAATTTTTAAACGGGACAAATCAAGTTTAATCTGCGGTAGTTTGCATGTTATCGTCGGAAGGACAGCGCAATTGACCTCATATTGTCTTCTAGGGTCAGAATGCGGAAAAATCTTTAAATGAACCATTTTACTGATAGTTTGCACAGAATTAGAAATACCAGCAATTTGTAACGTTCTATTATATGGAATCAATTGCAATCTATCGACTAGCTCCTGTGACACGAAGGAGTTTTGGGAACCACTATCTAAGAGTATAGTAATTTTTATTGGATTTTCGCAGTGATCATATACGATAACTTTCGCAGTGGCTAACAGTACATGTGAAGTTGTGGAAAGAGCAGACATCGATTGAGAGGGGATAGATGTGTTGGATTCAGCATTAGGGACATGGGAATTTTCTATCTGATTTCCTGGAATATTATTGTTGGTATTTGGTCTGGAAGAACCGTTTCGGTTTGCCGTAGCATTACGAGAATCATTGAAGTTTCCGTTATTTTGGCGTGGGAAGTTAGAATTTCTCCAATTTGATGAATTGGAGTTTGAATCATGCCCATTTGAATTATTATTATTATTATACCTATTTTGAAAAAGTTGAGGATTTAAACTACCTCCGTGATTTTGTGTGCAACTGGACGCTTGAAATGAATCGGAATGAAGGAAAGTGTGATGTCTTTTGCGACATATTGAGCAAGAAACTAGAGAGTGACAAGCTGCTACTGTATGAAATCCTCTCAGGCAGTTTTTGCAAATATTATTTGAGTTTAAGAATCTGTATTTTTCATTTAAGTCTAGGTTTTTAAATGCGTCGCACTTGTATATGCGATGTGAAGAATTTTTACAATAAAAACACCTTAACTTATACTCTTCATGATTGTTAGAATTTACATGTAATGAAGATCTGTTATATTTAGGTGCAGATTTTGTTTTTGTTTCATTTGCACTGGGATTTAAATTAGGTATAGCTTGTGTTCTTTCAAGAATGCCGCATCTTTCGTCTAAAAGCTTTAAAAATTCGTCAAGAGACATAGTTTCATTTTTTTTCTTATTTTGTTCAAAAAGTTTTCTAGTTGAAATATCTAGTTTCTTGTCAATTAAAAATATGATAATGATTTCTAATAATATTTGAGGATCTAAATTTAATTTGTAAAGCGATTGAACAGTTTTAAAAACGTGTGCAGACAGTGCTCTTAGTGCTACAGGGCAGGTTTTGGTTACAGGTTTTAAATCATATAATTCTGAAATAAGATTATGAAGTACTATTGATTGGTCATCATATCTTCGCTTAAGGGTATTTACAGCTATTTCGAAGTTATCACCTGATAAATCAAGGCTGTCAATTAATTGCAAGGGTTCATTTTCTAAGCATGATTTTAAGTATAATAATTTTTCAGTGTCATCCAAATCACTGTTTGAAATAATCAACTTTTCGAAAACTTTAATAAAGGAAGACCATTCGGAGACGACTTCTTTGAATTTAGGTCATGAAATATTTGGTAACAGCCTTTGATTTTAAAGCATTATTTTGAACTTGATTGGTTGGACATTGATTGATTGTTAATTCATCGATTTTACATCTTAATTTTGGATCGGTTTTATAATATTTACTTTCTAATGTATCTCTGTCCTCAGAATCAGTTAATGGTTCTTCAGAATTTTCAATAATAATTTCAATTTTTGTTTGTATTTCATTATATGCTAAATAATGTTCTTTCAAATTAATTAGTCTGGTTTGACACTCTTTTAAAAATTCATTTTTGTTTACAATTTCAAATTCTGTAATAGCCCATGTGCTTATACGGGTAATTTGCCCTTTTACAGTGCGCCTTTGAAGTTTTAATTCATCCGACATATTGAATAGATATTTTACCTACTTGCAATTAACGACTAATAAATGAATGACAAATATTGGAAATGGAAAAATGGATATATAAATTAAGTTTTTGAATAATCAGCACTGGCACTTAATCACTGCACTAGAAAATGTTAGAAATAGATTAATTCTACCTTTATTGTTAATTCTTGCTTTCTGGAAGCTGGAACTGCGTTACTACTTGGTAGTCTGAAAATCTGGGTCTGGAATTGCTACTACTTTATAGCTTGAAACTTGCAGCACTATTGGGAAAGGAATTTGAAAACTTACTTTTCAACTTGGAATGTTCGTACACCGGTTTTGGGAATGTTTATTTTGGTTTTGTCAGAATCCGGCTCGAAGGACCAGATTGGATTAATTTGTTGGGTTCATCCACTTTAGAGCCACGCTTTACCAATGTGCGCAGCGACACCCTGAACAAACGCGCTGCTGTTCAAGACGGTAGACTGTAGTGAAGTTCTTTTATCCTGATCAAACTCCAATGGAAATAGAGTGAAATAATACTCAATTTAGTAAAGAGTATCTATTACTATTACAAGCAGTGGGTTGTAATGCCACAACATGCAATCCCTACCAGCTACTTGCTGTAACGAAATTTAAATTGCACAATATTTCTGGCTATTCCAAAACCGGGCCTGTTTTTCTTACTCTCCAGGAAATGGTGTATACTTAGAGCTTTATAACTGTCGTTGCATTAAAAATAGTGTCGATATAGAAATTATAACTATTTTTCTCGTGATGAGATTGTGGGAAAGAAATTTTTTACTATCTCTTGACAAGAGCGAAACTAACTGTCAAAAAACCTCTCTTTTCTTTTTATATTAAACACACTCTCGTTTTTCTAATCGAACATACCGATGACAGTTGTCGCTAACTGTCACGATCAAGTGAGATGAATATATTATTTTTTAAGGAATATGAATTCCGAACAATAATAATTGTACACGACTTTATTGTTTAAAAAATTTAGTTGTAATACAGTGAAAAAATGAAAAATTACAATTACAAAAGGCGAAGTTCAATTTTCAGGTTGGTTGAACCCTTCCTAAAACGTATTATTTCACTTAATCTGGAAGTTATAACATGTCTATCGCTATGCTACCTTACTTTAGATTACCGTCATTACGAACCTTAAAATTAACCCCGACTCACCGTATAATACACATTCCCTTACCACCGCTACCGAACCTACCCCTTACAATGGAACACACCTGAAACAAAACCCTTAAATGAACACAACCCAACAGAAAACCATTGTTCACCCTCATCTATAAGTTACGGTACTCCCAAAACATTGCCCTTTTTCTTGTCGAAGACGAAGATAGAAAATTAATTATTTTTTCATTTTTATCTTCTTTTCATCTTATGATTATTCTAAACTTTTTTAGAAGTAATTGTACATACTAATTTCACCTTAGCACGGCCAAAATAAGCAGTTTATGTATAAAACTTTAGGGCGTTGACCCTGTAAATATGTTCCTGGATACTATTTCCAAGTAAAATCATTTAATATGGCTAATAAATACAAAATGTATATCATTTCTATTTTCAATACAAATTCAAAAAAATACATTTATATTTAAACATGCAATATATAACTGAGTATATATAAAACAAAATTAACTAGTCCTAATTTTTTTTAAGCCTACTTAAAATAGAACCGTTTTGTATAAATACAAATCAACAAGATGACTTTTTTTAAACATACTAATTTAACTGATAACTTTCTGTGCTAATAATAAAACTCATTAATATTCAATCAGACAGAGCCGGCTTCACCAGCTCTGAATTTCAGTAAATTCATAAATTTATTATTTATTCCATTTTTTTATTCAATACGGGACATTAATGTTGGAAAGCTTTAAATATAAATTTAACTTTTTGATATCAAATATTTGCCGTCCTTTTGACCTAAAAGTTAACCAACATCCACGCCTATAACATTTGGACTCCTGATCCAGTCTTAAAAGAAAGAAAGATACAGCCCTGACGGAAGGACAGGGCAAGACTACCGCCAAGGTATCCAGACTTAGTAGCTTATTTGATGTCACCTATTAGATGCAATTACCGTAGCAGTATACTTTGATGTAACTCATTAGATGCAATAACCGTAGCAGTTCCCTTTGATGTGACCTATTAGATGTAACAACCGCAAGCAGGTCTACCTGATGATTTTCGCCAACCAAAAATTGCAAATTGTTACACAGCTAATAATTTTTTGAAAATGGACTTGTTGGAGGATTTGGTAATATTGAGAGCTTAAAGCTAATCCTAGTTACTGTTGCAACACGCAAGTTAATCCAAATACTAAATTCAAACCGTTATTTAAATTTTTCTGGGACAGTTAGTTCATAATTCAGTCATTCTTATTAATTTTTATCAATTTTTAGCTTTGATTCAATTTCAATCTTAATTTATCGATTGTGTGTTTCAACAGTCACTTCCAATTTCTTTCTTTTATAAGTTTTTTAATTGAAGTAATTTAGGTGTAGTTTTAGTTATAATTCTGGTTTGATTTTATTGTTTATACATCCTATTTAGGGTGGTTAATTTTATTTTTACATTGTTGTGTCCACTTTTTATGTAATTTGTTAGTTTTTACTTATTTATTTGTGTTGGTTTGTCTGGTTTCTATGATATTTTGTACTTTTTATACATTTCTTCTTAGTGGTTTTTATCTTTTTTGACGTAAGTATAACAACAATATACTTTATTTTTCTTACCATTAAAAAATATATTTAAGGAGAAACTCTGATGATGGCTTTGTAAGCCGAAAGCGCTTAGTTTAAAGATTGACAGTTTACTTAATACACACTTATTAAAAAACTTCAAAGTTTTTTATTCAAAATACATTTTCTCATAGTTATATATAGGAAAAATAGAGATTTATATAGTGTTCTAGAAAAAGAAGATTTTTCTACATTAGAACATTTAAATAATATGGATCAAATAATAATCAATAAAAATGTATAATTACAAATCAATAAATAATCATTAAAATCACAATATTTATAACTAAATCTCAAAGGGGTTATGTTTTGCAAGCTTCTAGTTGGATTATTAGGTAGATATATGAATGTAAATTTGATAGGGTATAATTACAAATTTATTAGTACAAATATTGTTATGTTTATCCGTGTATGTTGATTTTAATTTTATAATGAGTTTGTTACGGACACTATCATAACATTTTATTTACTAAAAATAATCTTTCTCTTTCTCAGGGTTCTGTGGGTTCATAGGCTCTATATATTATCTGTTTATTATTATATACTATTGTAATTACTTGAACGCCATATATCAATTTCTATTATATTATATTATTGTTATTATGTTCAAAAAATAAAAATTTTCAATTAATTTTACTGGTAAATACAAAACAGATCAATCAGATTCAAATACAGTGTTTTATTACATAAATATTTTCAAGAAACACATTTCATCATACAAATGCAAAATTTCAAATTAATTAAATGTTCTTTCATTCATCACACATTCACACTAATGAGACTAATTCTATTACAGGTAAGTATGCAATTCATATAACACTTATGTATGAGTTTTGTGTTGTGCAGTTGGTAGTCTGTACTCTAATTACAGTTAAACAAAAATGGACGATAGATTACTCAACGTTATTGAATATTTAGTTTCTCGCGCACTGGTAAGTTTTATTTAACAAGAATTCATTAAATACCTTTTTAATTCTTCTTCTTCTATTAGCAGTTGATATTGTCTCAATGTTTTAAAACAATATGAATAACCTTTATCTTGCTTTGTAGACTATAGTAGACTGCTCGTGGAAGTGTTACACATTCCCACCTCGTGGAATCCGGTTCAAGATGTTATGAAGATCACTCAGGGGTCACCTTATACTTCAGGAACGTGTAAAAGGTAACTTTCACTAGTCACAAATCACTATTTTACTATCTAATTACAATTTTTAACAATTTTTATATATGACTTTGATTAATCTGTTTCTGGCAACTTTTTTAAAAAAACCTTTTTTTTCTCCCAAAAACAAAACTACTCAACTCCCTTTTTCAAATCAATAACAACCCAAATTTTCCTTTTTTTCTTTTTTATATCAAAATTCGCCCTCTATATCTCTAATTTTTTTATATCATTCATTGTCCAATCAAATTAACTTTATGGTTGTTTATAAATAAATTTAATGATATCTAATAAAGATTTACTTTGAGAATAGGAAACATTATATCTTATATTTCTAAATTGAATTGTTTGTGTTTTATCTGTTATTAATTAATTTATCTAAATTACGTTAACATTTTTCCTCTGTCATAGTTGACATATCAAAACATCTCTTTGGAAGCTACCCTACATCAGTTGACAAATGTTGTCACTGTCACAGAATTCATAACCTCATTATTTGTTTATCTTTATTATTTTTCAGATTGTATAATTAGATATGAACAAAATTTTAATGAAATTCTATAAGTACTATTTTTGAATAATTTGATTTATGCACCATGAATGAATTTTCGGATAATACACAGAAACCATCAACCTACTCATCTGTATGGTAAATCTTATATTATATACCATTTTTATTTCTGTAAATATAATTTAAATTTTACCACTTTCCTTTCTCTATTTAAATTTAAATAAACTACCTTTCATCTAATTAATTGCTAAGATTTTCTTGTTAAATAACTTATTTTTCTAATAAGGCCGTTTGATTACGTTACAATATATCTGTCTTCTTTTATCACATTATATAATTAAAAGATCAAACGAACTTACCTTAAGTGAAGTTCGATCTTAATTATACGCAGCATTTCCTTCGAAGATGAAAACAGTGTAGTATTACCTCTTGTGCCATCTATCCCACAAAGTTCAAAGCTTCACGCTCCCGGCGGCGCCACCATCGCCACTATCCTGCCCCATATTGACAGACAACCATTCTATTACTAATCCAAAGCTTAAATATGTCGCCAATTAATGGGGTTTTTTAGTATGGGTTATTTTTGGGTCGGGTTCATCTTCGAAGGAAATGCTGCGTATAATTAAGATCGAACTTCACTTAAGGTTCTTTTAATTATACTTGCATTTCCTTCTTTAGATGAAAACAGTGTAGATGTTTAAAGCATAGCGACATATTTCCTACTCGGTAAAAGAAAGACATTTATTTTTATTAAATTGTATATTCTATAATAAAACTTTTATAGTAAAGAACATATTTGTTTATTTTTCAATAAACTTTACAAATTGAGCAAATACAACTTATAATAATTTTAACCAGTTAACTCAATCCTAATATGTTTTTAGCAAAAATTGATTTGTCAGTTATTGGTTTGTTATAAAACCGTGCAAAAATTCCCGATTTTTCAGACCAACCTGCTGTAGACCGTATAACATCAATGTTAACTCCTTTTTTAGCTGCTGTTGACGTCGATGTGTGTCGCGTACTGTGAGCAGAAAATATTGTGGTATCAATTCCACTATCTTTAAGTGTAGATTTAATCCACCGACTTATAGTCTGAGCGCTTGCTGCTTTATGTGGTTTTCTAAATGTCATGAAAAGTTTTGTTACTGAAGGAGGTCTAATATGTCTGGTCCTTTCTAAATAAGCCAATAATGCTTTGGCAGCACATAATTTCGGCAACTCATTAAAAAATGGAAGATATAGGACTGGTTGGGGTCTGTTTCTGTTGGTTGTTTTTATTCAATTGGGAATTTTAATTTCAATGTAATCTTCTTTATTCACTATGTCTTGTACCTCTGTAAGAGATAATGTTTGCACTCTATGTGCAGTGACTAAAGCTATCAACGTCACGACTTTTTGAGAGATCAATTCTATTGATAATTGCTCATTAGGATGTAATTGTTCTAAATATGTAAGAACAATCTTAGGGTCCCAAATTTCCTTATATTTTGGTAAACTTGGTCGTAAATTTGAGACACCCTTAAAGAAACGTTTAATTTTATAATAATTTCCCAAATTTGGGGACAATATTAGAGCTTAAGCTGATCTATGAAAATTTAGTGATCCATAGGAAGCACCTTTTTTATATTCTTGTTCTAAAAACTTTAAAACTAAATAAATACATTCATTAAAAGGGTTTTCCTTATTTATATTGCAAAACTCCCACCATAATTTCCAAGTAACATCATACTGTTTAAAGGTAGATTTACTAATTGAAGCAATCATTATTTCAGCTAAAGAGGGTGAAATTCCCTTTAACGCATATGCTTGCTTGATAAAATTCCTGCCACTAATATAAGTTGTTTGTATAGGGGGTGTGGTGTCCTGTCAACAGAAAATAGTAAATTAATATTAGGTTGGAAATAAATCATTTCTGAACATAGCATTGATTTGAAAAGAGGAAACCATGGCTGAGTGGTCCAAAGGGGAACCACCATAATGCCCTCTGCCTGATCATCACATATTTTTCGTAAAGTTGGTAAAATCAATGCAAAAGGTGGAAAGGCATAAAAGTTAATGTTTTTCCAACTAATTGTAAATGCATCTATAGCATAAGCTTCTGGGTCGGCATGCCATGAAACAAATAACTCACATTTATTATTTAAACGGCTAGCAAAAAGGTCTATGTTGGGTTTTCCAAACCTACTAACTATTGTTTCAAAAGCTGTGTCATTCAATTCCCACTCTATTTCGGAATATAATCTTCTAGATGTTGCATCTGCATTCGCATTATTTGAAGATGTTATATATGAAGCGTAAACCCAGATATATCTTTTTTCGCACCACAGCCATAAATCTCTAGCTAATTCATTAAGTCCTTGGAAACGGATACCCCCCATTCTATTTATATAAGAAATAGCCGTGGTATTATCGAAATTTATGGTACTAACCCTTACTGTGTGAAAATTCATGTTATTCAGAACAATAAACAACTAAAAGGTTGTATTAACTTTCACTATTTATTCTATAAATTGCAATTACAGCTGTTTCGCTATAACTAGCATCGTCAGATTGACATATTGAAATTACATGTTTGTTTGTAACTAGGTACTTGATGTTGCTAAGTAGTAGTAATGTAATTTCAATATGTCAATCTGACGATGCTAGTTATAGCGAAACAGCTGTAATTGCAATTTATAGAATAAATAGTGAAAGTTAATACAACCTTTTAGTTGTTTATTGTTCTGAATCCTTGGAAACGGATACCCCCCATTCTATTTATATAAGAAATAGCCGTGGTATTATCTATTCTTAGAAGTACGTTAATATTATTTTTATCTTTAACAAAACATTTTAATCCAAAAAAGGCAGCCTTTAATTCTAAAACATTAATATGGTTATTCGTTTCATCACTTGCCCACCTTCCATAAACAGTTTTTGACCCACATACTGCTCCCCAACCTGTTAATGATGAATCAGTATAGATGATCATATCATAGATAGGTTTCCGAAGAGTTTTGCCAGCCAATTTAATATTTTTTAACCACCACTTTATATCTTTATTAACTCCTTTTGTGATTAACATTTTCCTATTGTAATTTCCATTGCAACGTTTTAGTGCTAAATATTTTTCCCTTTCTAATCTTTTAGTGTACACCCAACCATATTTGAATGCTGGGCATGCTGAAACCAATGTACCAATTAATTTTGCAAGTTGTCTTATCCGAACTAATTTTATTTTTTCAAATGTTTCTAACATTTCTGTTGCCCTCAGTACTTTTTCACTAGGTAAAGAGATAGTCATTGATTTTGAATTAAATTTAAACCCCAAAAATGTACATTTGGTGGTAGGAATCAATTGGCTTTTTTCCCTATTTATTTTAAACCCCAATCTGCTTAAAAATACAATGGTATTATTGATATTATTTAAACAATTTTGATACGATTTCCCTATTAATAAAAAATCGTCTAAGTACACCACTGATAAAAAACCCTGTATTCTTAAATTAGATATTACAGGTTTCATAATTTTAGTGAAAACTAAAGGTGCTGAAGAAAGATCGAACGGTAAAACACAGTATTCATATAGTTCATTTAAAAATTTTTTTTCGAAGATTTATCTATACTAATTGCATGATATGCCTGTGACAAGTCAATTTTTGCTAATAAACACTGATCTGTAATTAATTTTGCAGCAGTATCTTTATTTTCCATCTTAAAATGTTCCACTGCCAAGAACTTATTTAAATCTTTTAAATTAAGCACTAATCTAAATTTTCCATTTGATTTTGGGACTAAAAATATATTTGAGATGAACTCTCCAGCAGTATGTGAACACTTTTTGATTGCCCTACAATTTAACAAACGAATTAATTCTGTAGAAATATAATTCTTATCTTCATTAGACCAATTATGTTCCTTTGGAACTTGTCTTTGGTGAACCTTATATTTAAAAGGTATTTTATAACCTTTTACCCAAGAGAGAATAACTGGGTCTTTGGTTATTTCTTCCCAGTATTTTAAATTATACTTTAAAGTACCTACCCCAGTCTTCTCCTCTAAATCCGCTTCCTGACAGATTTGTTGATTTCTTGTCTGCTCCTCTGTCTGCTGCTGCCTTGGGCTGCCACACCGTAATTGTGTGAACGCCGCTTGCTTAGAGGCTGATATCTCTCCTAGTAAGACCTCTTGCCTTTCCATTTCTGTCCATTCAGACTCGAAGGCTCTTGAACTCTGAATGGACGTTTCAAGTTTAAAGGTTTTTTCACTACTTTAGTCTTTTTAAGTTCTTGACCAGATTTCTCCATATTCTTTGCTAATTTTATTCTTTCAGACAGATTTTCACCATACAGCCATGTATCGACCTCTGCAGTAGTAAACACCTCTCTTAGATCCGAATTAAAATTAAAATTAAGTAACTCTCTCCTCGTTAGGGTTTTGTTATTGTGAATATCTGCCATTAACCGAGCTGCATCCCCTACTGCCTCTATTATTTCCCTGCCTGTTGGATCCGAATTTTCCCCCCCTTCGTTTCTTTCTACAGAGTTTGAAACAAGTAGAGTTAAAGCCTTTCCTAAGGCTGCCAAAGCTGCTCCAACTTGAGATTGAGATATTTGCAATTTTTCATCTCGTTTAAACACTCCTTCACCTACTGCTACCTTAACCTCTGGATTTATTTTTGGAGCTGCCATTAGCAAACAATTTCTAGCAGGAGGATATTTAGCCTTCAACGAATTTCTGGTAACTTCCTCCAATCCATTTTTTAATATTCCTTCCCACAGCGAGGCCAGTTCTGGGCTCTGATTCTAAGTGATGATTTCGACTCGAAATTGTCCGCCATGACAGTCGAAATCTTTAGCGATTCCAAGTGATTTCGACGTTTGGTAATATCTGGGGATCATTAATTTATGTCATTGGCATTGCATAAATATATGATTGGCACACATTTTTATATTTTGATCAGCTGTTTGCGAGTACGTATGTTGTATTAAGGTTAAGTTCATTAGTTTGTTTTGTTTGGGTTTAAACTTTATTTGTTATTATAATAATCAAAATGAATTATTTGAAAGACGAAGGTGATGGTGTAACCAAAGTGTCCTTTCAGCAAAAGGAAATGATGTTGTATTTTATATAAGAGCATCTGGATTTTATAAACAATATTCAGGGAGAGAAAAGCACCTTGTTAAACGGGATGAATAGGGCAAGGTAAAACAAGCCAAAAATGGCAGCGAGTAAGTACCTACAACTATTTTACATGTATAAAGCAATATTTTGATATAGATTTGTAATATAATGACATTACCTGCTTAAAGGTATAATGATATAGTTAACATTTTAGGTATGTATTGGTGTGAAAAATAAAGTTAAAAGGAAAGCTGGTTCCATAAAGAAACCTTAAGACAAACAGCAAGGGGCCTCCTTTAAAAATTATATTAACAAAAAAGAACAAAAATAATTATTGATAAGTAAAGCACCAGCAGTCAGCAGCAGCTTATTTTCATTGACAACAGTTTTCATAAATTTATAAACTTAAGCTTTCATATTCATTTTATTTATATTTTTTAGTTGGGTGACAAATATCAGTTTCAACAATGGCAGGAAGATTTGACAAAATTTACAGTACCCTGAATATGGATAGGGAATCCATAAATTCAAAGCTGTACATATTAACTCAGTAGAAGCAAAAAACAAGTAGCAATTTCAATTTTTTTCAAAAATAATGGTTATAGTATCTAGGTTAACCTTAGGTTTTCTATAAAAAAATTCTTTAATAAAATATGACATAAAATGCTATGCTATTTTAATTTTTTACCTGATGCAGACATAAATTATGTTATATAAACTTAATTTATATATAGAACATGCCATGCCACCAACTACATCTAAGTATATGTTGGACTTGTAAGGCTACACCTATTTGGATCAAAACCTTTTAACTTATTTATGTGGATGCTAAGGCCTAAGGGTAGGTACATATTTAGCTATTATAGCATTATAGAGTTTTAAGTATTCAGAAAATCTTAATCAAAGATAGACTCTGTTGATTTGAGACTAATTTTTATTAAAAGTCAAATTTATGTACAAAAGAAATATTGGTTGATAACATTTATTAATAAAATAAAACAAATAGTTATTCAGCACTGTTAGCACAGGAAAAACATCACAATACCATAATGGCAGGATCAACCAGGGAGCTGCTGTTGTGTACTAGCTTCGTTGAAAAAGAATACATATTGCCCAAACTGGCTATTATGAAATGTAGAATGTATTTTGAGTGTCCCGTATAATTCCGGTTTTCTTCTGATTCCAACTCCGCTATTATATTGCTACTTGTTCAAATAATGCAACCATTATTTATAATAGAACCTATTTATTATCCAGATAAAGCTAAATACTCGATATAATTGATATATTTACAAATTAACACCACTAAAAAATGTATAAATATAACATACTGATACTACCTAAACCTTAGATTAGGAAAGCATATGGATACCGCACTTCGCTTTATTTTGAGCTTGCGTTCTGTGACACATTTTTAGCAGCCGCCATTATTTCTGTGGCAAACAAAGCGAATACAGCGTGTGCTTTATTTGTGAATTTTTAAGTGAAAACTATTGATATTGTGATTTATTTTTGAACTAAAAAATGGTGAATTGTTGTGCTTACGGATGCCGAAGTCGCAGCGAGAAAAAGGAGGTTGGAATTTCGTTTCACAGGTAAATAAACTATTTTATACAATGACCATTGTAGATTTAACTTACTTTAAATGATTAAAAGAGTTATCTCTGAGTAATTATATTAATGTATGTAATTATTCAGTCTTTAATTCACCTAATTATAGTGTTTGGATAACGCGGTTTAATAATATTCATTCTAAATCTGCATAAATAATATGTTTTCTCGCTTCAAAACAGCTATTATACCAGTGGCGTAGGTAAGAAATTTTTAAGTTTTTTCGAACTAAATCTAGCTATTCATTTCAATAAGAGATTAATACAAAATAGACTAAATCAAAACGAAAAAAGTATTGTCAATGTAAAATAAGGGAATTTTCACTTAGGAAAACATGTAGGTATTTTATGGACTTTTTTATTTTTTGTTACAGCTTTCCTACAGATGTAGAAAGACGCAAATTGTGGATAGATAACATCAAAATTAAGAATTGGGAACCAACTAAAAATGATAGGATTTGCTCAAAACACTTTGAGGAATGTTGGTTTTATAAAACTCATATAAATTCAAAAGTACGTTTGCTCCATGAAGCTGTTCCAACAATTTTCCATCAGTTGCCCACATACCTACAACCCAGGAAGGTATGTACCTACATAACTAATAACAATAAAACACCTTGGCAGTTCTAAAGTAAAACATAATTTAAATTTTTTGTAAATTGGAAACATTTATATAAAAATATAATTTTCTTTCAAAGGAAATTTCCATCTAATTAATTGTACAGAAAACTGTTCAGTATGTAATATGTCCACACCAGAGTCTTTACAGCATGTTTTGTTCGAATGTCCCATTTACAGTTCCTAAAGAAAAAATATTTTTTTTAATTTTGTAAAGGATATTGATGGTCTAGTACAATTCTTAAACATAAATAACAATAATTTATCTGAGTTATTTATGCTAGCCCACAGTGTAATTAGTATTTTAAAATTAAGAGCTTTTGCATGTGGTGATTAACCTTTAAAATGTGAGATAATTTAAAATGTGATACTATTTTTAAGCAATTTATGTACTGAACTCTTGTGAAAAGATGTATCTTAAACACAATAAATCTATCTATCTATCTAAAAATATTGTTTATTTCTAGACAAAAAAAAGAACTAGAGTTGAATATATTCAGAGTACAGAACCCGGTCCTTCTACTTCCTCAACACATTCAGTAAACCCAACACCTGACTCTCCTGGTAAAAAGAAACTGAAATTGAAGTTACTTAAAGAAACTATCAGAAGTCAAAAGAAGACTAGAAAAATTAGGCTATTGAAACAATCTATTAACAGACTAAAAAGAAAGGTTGTTTTCCTTAAACAATTAATATCCAGTTTAAAAAATAAGAACTTGATTGAGAATGAAAAAGCCAATTTATTAGAAAATATGAGTAGTGTAAATAAGCAATTGCTACAAAGAACAATGACTAAAAACAAAAAATACCCACCTGAATTACGAAAATTTGCATTAACTTTAAATTTTTTCTCTCCTAAAGCTTATGAGTATATTAGGACAGTATTTGAAACATGTTTACCCCATAGAAGCACTATTGGGAAATGGCTGCAAACTATCAATGCAGCTCCTGGTTTCACAACTGAATCATTTAATACTTTAAATAAACATATAGAAAATTCAAATAAACCATTAATTTGTTCTCTTATCATTGATGAGATGTCAATTCGGCAGCACTTGGAATGGGATGGTAAAAATTTCCATGGTTATGTAAATTTTGGGGTTGATTTGGATGATGATTCAAATGAATTAGCCAAAGAAGCTTTTGTTTTAATGATAGTAGCAATTAATGGCACATGGAAGCTTCCACTTGGCTATTTTTTGTCTAATGGGTTAAATGGCGAACAAAAATGTTCTATAGTCAAACAGTGCATTGCACTGGTGGAAAATACGGGTGCAAGAGTGGTATCTCTTACATGTGATGGTGCTCCATCAAACATAAGTATGGCTAATTTACTTGGATGTTCATTTAATCTTTCAAGTATGCAAACTAAAATTAATATATCGAAAAAGGACAACATCTATTTCTTTCTGGATCCTTGTCATATGACTAAATTAGTACGTAATGCTTTTGGGGAAAAGAAGATATTTAGAGATGGAGATGGCAACTTAATTCAGTGGAAATACATAGATTATCTATTAAAATTGCAAGAAAGAGAAAGTTTACACCTTGGTAATAAATTACGAGAAGCACATGTGAACTTTCATAAACAAAAAATGAAAGTTCGGCTGGCTGTGCAGCTTCTTAGCGGGTCTGTTGCAGATTCATTAGAATATTGTGAGAAAATTTTGCAACTAGAACAATTTAAAGAATGTGCGGGAACTGTTAATTTTTTAAAAATGTTTAACAATATATTTGACTTATTAAATAGCAGGTCTCTAGTGCCGCCAGGGTTTAAAAAAGCTGCATGTCCAAAGAATATACAAAAAATACGTGACTTTGTTATTTGTGCTATTGATTATATATCAAAATTAACTTTATTTGATGGACAATTAATTATTGAATCTAAAAGAAAAACTGGCTTTCTTGGTATTATTGTTTGCCTAAAAAGTGCATTAGGTTTATATGACGATTTGGTGGAAAAACAAAATTTATTAATTTATTTGCCTTTATATAAAATAAGTCAAGATCATCTTGAATTATTCTTTTCATCTGTAAGATCAAGAGGTGGTTGGAATAATAACCCTACAGCTCGTCAATTTATGGGGGCTTATAAACAATTATTGGTACGAGGTGAAGTTAGAGAGGGTGGTGTGGGAAATTGTATTCCATTGGATCAAATTCCAGTATTAGTGACATCAAGTAAAACTGAATTTGTAAAACCAGAAGATTGCATAAATGCTACAACTCCTGGTGTTGTTAACGAGCTAATTTCTGACCAAGAAGTTAATATAATACATACTATTTGGGAAGATCACGAATACATTATTAATAATCTCACAATGTCAGAGTGCTCTTCTCAAATTGTTACATATATCGCTGGCTTTGTATCACAAAGTTTACAAAAAACTATAAAATGTGAAAGTTGCAATTTAGCATTAACAGGAAATCGTGCAAATTTTTTGAATTCACTAATTTTGCAGAAGACCCATGGCGGTCTTACATATCCGTCTGACGACGTGATTAAAATTTGTAACAAGTCCGAGCGGTACCTACGTATGTTTAAAAATGATTTACATAAAAATAATTTTGTTCTAATGTTATCCAATAGAATCATATCAGAATCTCTTAGTTGTAATTTATTTCTAGATTTGAAGGACCATGTTCTGGAAAGTCCAGTAAATCACATTTATTTCTTAATAAAATCTATTTGTACAAAATATATTAATGTTCGTGTCCATTATATGACAAAAATAATATCCCAAAAATCAAATCCCATTCGAAGTCAACTGACCAAACTTATTTTATTCAAAGGACAGTAAATAATTACAAGTGTGTATTTAAATTGTATTTTTATTTTTTGTAAAATATTTTGTCCACGACAGCCCTATAAAATTTTAATTATACATGTGCTCTCTCTAGTATTCACCAGTGCATAATGAACCATCATTCACTGTATGACGTCACAGCAGCACGTATGTTTAATTTTGGTATGAGAATATTTTTTACACATTGTTTTATTTTTATCTTTTTATGTAAGTAGCGCATATTTTTGGACAAAATTATATTTATTATTATATTGCCAAATTTATTTAATCTAATGAAAATGTAGATCGCCCAAGTACGATCCCTACCATAAATCTACAGAACTGTGTAAATGCAAACATCACTAATCGACAAATAAACAGTATAATTTAAGTATTTATTTAGTATAAATTATAATTATGTTAATAGTTTCATAACAAATAAAGATTTTGTATAATTACTGGTAAATTTTATTTGAAAGTCGTGGACAAAGAATAGTATTTTACTCGTATATAATATACTCGTTGAATAATATTATAGTTAGTACTTTATAATATAAATATGATTTTTTTTTTGTTTTATTATAGCTATTAAACGTATCTATATGTAATTTTGTTAAATTTTATTAACTTCCTTCCTTTGATACAACCCATTATGTGTATCTAAGAAACGTACAATTATTATGTGGGAAAAATGCATTGTAAACATTATGTTACGCCACTGACCCCATCGATTATGTGGCAAATGGTAACAGTTTCACGACTCGGGTTACGCGTCCACTTTCTTTCCTTGTCTAAGACCTACCCTAATAGCACAAAATGTCCATTGGACATACACATTATGTCCGATTCATGTCCAGAATGTCCCTGGACCAAAACTGGACATCCATATGACATCTAAAGTTACCTATCCACTGGATATCTAAAAGCCGCTGTCCATCGAATGTCTTTTAGAAGCATTACGCTGATTACGCATATTACGGATATACATGCGGCATCTAAAATTTTCTATCCCATGGACATTTATCCAATATACATCCATAAGATCTACAAAATGAATCCAATGCTACCCACATATAATATAATGCAGTTTTAGAATAAACAAAACAAAAATAAATAAATTCTTCCAAGGAATTTGCGTTAAGGTACTTATAAAGAACAGAACAAGGCCTGTTAGCTATATAGGTGGTTGTGTTGTGGCAGTTTGCCACATGGGTATATAGGGAACTTTTGCTTTATGTGGTTGGACTAATGAAATGTTGGTAGGTTGGCATGACTGAAATTTGAGCGGGCGCGGGCGGAATAGCGAGCATGTTGTAAAGGTTATGTGTGTCGGCTGTGCTGTGTATCCTGGAGCCTGAAACGAATATCATATTTTGTGACGAATATCGGCATTCGGCATCTTATATCAAGTTTTTGGTTAGCTGTGTACTGTGTAGACTGTTAAGAGTATTCAACGCAGTAAGTACATACGCTTTGATTAAATAGCTAGTTTGAAATAGGTTTATGTACTTTTATTCATTACTTCTTAATTTTTCATTGAAACTATAATATATTTTACTCACTCTAGAAATTTTAATGTTTTAATTATTTATTATAGATTATGATCTGCTGCATCAAAATGTACATGAACTAATGGAGAAAGTAAACAACATTACACGTAAACAAGCACTGATTTTAAACATATTGACAGATCTTGCAGGAAATTTGGAGAAACTAACAAATTGGCGTGTACCATTAGATGAAAATGTTACAAGGATTCCAGATCCATTAAAAGATTTTGATTTCCCAATTGATACAGATAATAAGTTTATTGAAGCAGAAAAGTTTTGGGAGGACAAAAGCAATTTTAATGCAACTGTAAGTAATATTGAGACAGAACAAAAAATTCAAGTAATTATTAAGCATTTATTCTAATAACTTCAGTATTTGTTCATATTTTAAAATTTCACATTACTGGGTGTAGTGGTAACACTCAAAATTGTATTGTGTGACATATGACACAGAACAGTGATTCGGTGTATTCTCCCCTGTTCTGTAATGGCGGTATAAGTTGACACATGTTGTTAATCTTAATCCGATGTAGTTTAATTTATAATTTATAATTTCTTAGAAGTAAAGCTTTTCTTTTCACAAACGAAGTATTTTATTACTACCACAACCAGCTTCCACCACAGGTTATGGGCCCAGTGTCTTGTATTGTGGTAGTAATCTGAAGTTTTTTACCGTTTTGGTTTGGCGTCAAAGTGAAAAGAAAATGGAGACGATCGTTAACAAACTGAATAATTCAAATTGGAATATTTGGAGATTCCAAGTCAAAGTTGTATTGTTAGCGAAAGGGCTATTTGAAATTACCTGCGGAAATGAATATATTCCTGTGGACGATGAAGACAAAATAATGAAGTGGAAAATAAAAGATGCTCGTGCACAAGAAGTACTAGTTTTAAGAATGGAAGATGAAATTATTTCACATGTAATGCAGTGTGATACCGCAAAGCAAATGTGGGAAAAATTGGAAAGTGTTTTTGAACGTAAATCTGAGGTTAGTACGCATCTTTTAAATGAACAATTTTATAATCTAAAGTATCAAAATGAAACAGTAAACAGTTTCATATCCAAAGTTGTAAATTTACAAGCAAAACTCAAACAGTTAGGAGAAGATATACCAGAAAAAATGGTTTGACTAAAATTATAATGGCACTTCCTGATAAATTCAGACATTTTCGTTCAGCATGGGATAGTGTCGGTTCAGATAACCAAACTCTTAATAACTTAACAGCCCGACTTTTGATTGAGGAAGAAAGATTAAAAAAAGAAGAAGATGAAACTGTGGCATTAATGGCATTTCGATCAGCTGAATCCAGTCATGTGTCTAGAACAAAAAATCAAGATCCCAATAAAAATAAGAAAAATGTTTTGTTTGTGGAAAAGAAGGCCATTTAAAGAATCAATGCCGAAATATTGAGTGCAATTATTGTAAAAGAAAAGGACATTTACTTAAAGACTGCTTTGTTAGGAAGAATAAAGAAGAAAGGGATAAAAATCCAAGAAATGGATCCAGTCACAGTACAAATAGAAGTGATAGTTTTGCACTTGTTGTCTCAAGTGATACTCAGTCCCAAGTAAATATGGAATGGTTTATGGATAGTGGAGCTTCACAACATATGTGTAGAGAAAAGGATATGTTTTGCAGTTTTGAGCAGTTAAAAGTGCCTAAATGGGTAAAAATTGGTAATGGTACAGCTTTACAAGCAGAAGGACAAGGTAATATCTGTCTTTTAGCATATAATGGTAAAACTTTTCATTGTGTCACATTACATGATGTTCTCTTTGTACCACAACTTAAAGTTAATCTATTTTCACAGGGGAAGGCTTTAGATAAGGGTCTATCATTGGTTTCGGATGCTACAAAGGCACAATTTGTAAACAAAGACAACATCACTGTAGCAGTGGCAACTCGTACAGATAAACTTTTCAAAATGATGTTTAAGGAGGCTAGTTTTTCTGAACACACATGTCAGCATCTTAAATGTAGTAATTCTGAAAATGATAACTGTTATTTTGTGACAGGTACTCAGGATATTAAATGGTGGCATAAAGCCTTATGTCATCAAAATTTCAGATATGTAAGTAATATTTTAAAACGTAATAACATTGAAGTAAAACAAACAAATCAAATGTGTAATTCGTGTGTACAAGCCAAACAGTGTAGGGAACCTTTTAAAGTAAATGAAAATAGAACCAAAATGAACCCGGGGAATAATACATGTAGATTTATGTGGTCCTATGGAGGAACCATCTTTAAATAACTCTCTTTATATTTTTTGTTAAAAGATGACTTCAGTAATTATAAGTTTGTTTATTTCATTAAAAACAAATCTGATGTATATGAAAAATTAAAAGAGTTTTTAACTTATTTTAAGAATCAAACGGGAAAACGGGTTAAAGTCATAAGGAGTGATAATGGCACAGAATTTGAAAATTCTTCTGTTAAGAAACTACTAAAAAATAATGGCATAAAACATGAGTGTACAGTGCCGTACACTCCGCAACAAAATGGGAGAGCCGAAAGGGAATTTCGCACAATAATAGAAGCAGTAAGAGCTATGATTGCAGAAAATAAATTGTCAAAAAGATTTTGGGCGGAAGCAGCAAATACAGCTGTGTTCATACTAAATAGAACTGGTACAAGTCCAGTTGAAGGCAGAACTCCTTATGAGCAATTATATAATAAAACATTTGACATGAAAATGGTGAAAGGAATATTTGGAAGCAAAGTCTGGGCATATATACCTAAAGAAAAAAAGAAAGAAGCTGGACATGAAAAGTAAACAGGGTATTTTCCTTGGATATTCTGAGAATGTGAAAGGATACAGAGTGTATTATGAGAAAGAAGATAAAGTAACCATAGAAAGGGAGATAAGTTTTATGATGGAAGAAAATGTAGAAGAAAAGCTTATTTGTTTAGACCTGGAGAGCAATGAAGAATATAATGCAATGAATTCAACCGAGGAATTACCTGATGAACCATATTTAGAGGAACAAAATTCAGAAAATGAAGAAAATATGGAAACTGTGCAAGAACAAGTACCTACAAGAAGAAATGAAAGACTACGGCCACTTGAAGCATTAAAAATGCCACAACATCTGCATCACGATTATGACTTAAGCTATTTCAGTCTAGACATTGATGAACCCAAGACTTATGAGGAGGCAATGGAAAGTAAATACTCGAGCAGTTGGAAGGAAGCAATTGAAGAAGAAATGAATGCCCTATTAGATAACAAAACCTGGAACTTGGTTGAAAAGCCAGGCGACTGTGAAATAATAGACAGCAAATGGGTTTTTAAAATAAAAAGAGATAAGGAGGGTAAGATAAATAAGTTTAAATGTAGATTAGTAGCAAGGGGATTTAAACAAAGTATTTTTGAAGATGTGTACAGTCCTGTAGTGAGACTAACTACCATTAGGACAGTTCTGGCTGTGTGTGTTCAGAGGGGCTGGCCTATATATCAAATGGATGTTTGTAATGCATTCTTGCATGGTGAAATGAAAGAAAATGTTTTTATGTATCTGCCACAAGGTTGTAACACAAATGGCAAAGTATGTAAGTTAAACAAGGCCATTTATGGACTTAAAAGGCACCTCTGTACTGGTACCAAAAATTTGATAACTTTATGTCTAGTGAGGGTTTTATTAAGAATAAATGTGACAATTGTTTATATATGAAAATGACTGAAGATACAATTATATATGTGATCATTTTTGTAGACGATATTTTGATTAGCGGTTCTTGTGATAAGGAAATTAAAAATTTAAAATTCAACTTAAGTATGTGTTTCAAAATGAAAGATTTAGGTTTATTAAGTTATTTTTTAGGCATTTCTGTAGAACAAGATTTAACAAATAATACTATTGTGTTGAGTCAAAAACAATATTTGGAGAATGTTCTCTCAAAATTTGGTATGTTTAATTGTAAACACATAAGTACACCAATGGATAGTAATTTTGATTATGACATTTTAAAAAGCGTTAAATCTGAGAGTAGTGATATTGAAAATAAATGTAGACAAATTATTGGCTGTATTATGTATGCAATGTTAGGAACAAGACCAGACTTATGTTCAAGTATTAGTTTGTTATCAAGGTATCAAAATTATTCAAGTGAAAAATTGTTAACTTTATTAAAAAGAGTATTAAGATACATTAAAGGAACCCTTGAACTTAAGTTGGTTTATACAAAAAGGAGTAATGACATTATGTCAGCATATGCAGATGCAGATTGGGGTGGCGATACTACTGATCGCAAATCAACAAGTGGTTTTTGCCTCTTTGTGTTTGGCAATATTGTGTCATGGAATTCTAAAAAGCAGAGTACTGTCGCCATGTCAACTGCTGAAGCTGAAATTATTTCATTAAGCTCTTGTATTAGCGAAGCTTGTTGGCTAAGAAACTTATTACTAGAGTTAAAGTTAGTTGAAGAATTTAAAGTTATTGTTTATGAGGATAATCAGTCTGCAATTCGTTCTTGTAGTTCTCATGAACAGTTGAAAAGAATTAAACATTTAGATATCAAGTATCATTTTGTTAAAGAAAAAATTAAGGAGAATATTATACAATTAATATATATTCCAAGCGGGGAACAAATTGCAGACATATTAACCAAACCTTTGAATAAAGCAACCTTTGAAAAGCTTAGGAACTTTATGTTGCAATATTAGTATTTGTTTTATTCTTTGCTGTTTTAAGAATTATTAAAATTTTGATTGAGTGAGGGTGTAGTGGTAACACTCAAAATTGTATTGTGTGACATATGACACAGAACAGTGATTCGGTGTATTCTCCCCTGTTCTGTAATGGCGGTATAAGTTGACACATGTTGTTAATCTTAATCCGATGTAGTTTAATTTATAATTTATAATTTCTTAGAAGTAAAGCTTTTCTTTTCACAAACGAAGTATTTTATTACTACCACAACCAGCTTCCACCACACTGGGATTTTGTAATCCCTTTTAGACAACAGAGTACCTACATGTTAATAAAGATATTGAACAGAATCAGATGCATATGTTATATGCATCTGCAAAATAGTATAAAGTAGACTTAATTTAAATTTTCTTTTCAGGTTAAATATGTTTCAAAAATAGGAGGAAATTCATGTTATGATTTTGTCAAAAGGACATTTCAACATTTTATGACAAATATAATGTGTACAAAATACACTTGGCTGGGAACCAAAACTAAAAAAGCTCTTCAGCACACTAAATTAGCTGCCATAATTATGAGTAAGTTACATTTTTTTGATAAGTATGCAGTATGTTTTTATAATTGTGGTATAATTTGAAATTTAAATTTATGAAAACAGAACACTTATAAGCTGATTCGTTTTTTGTGAGCACTGTTTTTTTAAATTCTACTAATTGAATGTATTTTTATAGTGTAAATTATATGTAGAGTTTCAGTAAAACCTGTTAGGTTTTAGAGTAAAATAAAAATGTACACATGACAAAACTTAACTTATCTCAAAAATCCATTTTATAGAATCTCCTCTGTTATGTTCTATTGTCATTTTAATTTTGCTTTTTATTTTAGAGGGTGCAGAACAGGGAGTCAACACAACAGAAAAACAAATAGAGGAAGCAATTAGAAAATATTTACGAAGGGCTCAGGAACGAGAAGTGCGAAAAATGTGTTTGCCTACAAATGAATAGAATACTTTTTGTATTTTTATTATAACAGCATTAATTTTATTAAAAGAAAGTTTTCCATGAACAACTTTTCAGTCTGAATTCTGTTCTCCTTACAAACATACCTTAATTTAAAAGATTTTATTTTCAAAATTGTAGAACATTCAAATATTTGAAGAATAATTCAAGTTTTGGGAGTACTTCCATTGTTCAGATAACTGATTCAGATTAGTAGTTATTCAAAGAATGGTTTGCAAAGACTGAGAATTTTCTATAGCATTTCTTATTTTTTATACTGAACATTTATTTATGGACATACAGTGTAGACCTGCTAATAGGCATCCATTGGATAGTTCTCTCTGGATATCCATTGGACAGTTCTCTCTGGATATCCATTGGACATAGTTATGAGTCCATTGTGTAATGTATGGATATCCAATGGCCATAACTATATGTCCATGATAAAATGTATGGATATCCCAGGACATCCAATGGATATCTCAGGACAGTCAATGGATGTCTTGAAATGGCTAATGTATGGATGTCCATTTTTGCAGAAATTCATTATCTTATGGATATCCATTGTACATATGCAGTACATATTTTAGTTGTACATTGGATGTTGTCACTGATGGGAGGATGTAATCCAATGGACGTCCAAAGGACATATTTGTGCTATTAGGGTAAACAGACGGCTAACCTCAAAAACAGATATAAATGCATATAAATGTAATTGCTAAATGTCATAATTTCGAGTCGAAATCCTGATTTCGACCTAAATGGTCTAGTCGAAATTAATTTCGACTTGTCGCGATTTCCTGACGTCATACGCTCACTTTGCAATAATTTCGCTAGGTGCGCACAGTCGCATTTCGACTCCGCCATGACGCATGACGGTCGAAATTATTTCGAGTCGAAATTGTGACTTAGAATCAGCACCTTGTTTGTATTATTTCTCCCGATTCAATAACTATTGTCTTTTGTTTGCCTAACAAGTTCAGCATTTCTGTGCTAAGAGGAGGTTCCTCTTCTAAAGCGAGGGGATCTTCATCATTAGAGTGATCTGGTGAATGAGAAAATGATCGTTAGACAAAAGGATATAATGTTTGAAGTTGCTCAAACAAAGAATTTTCTAGTTCATGCCCACAATGGAGCATGTCTTCTCAGCCCACTATCGAGTTTTATTATTTGTAACAGCCCACTATCGAGCTTTATTGCTTATATAAGCCCACTATCGAGCTATTTGAATCAGCTCACTATCAAGCTGGATCTCCATATCAGTTCACCATTAAGTTAAACTTCCTTGTATCAGCCCACTATCAAGCTGTTTCGGTCACAATGGAGCCGAGTTTAACTTACATAACTCTCAATGGAGTCGAATTTTTTAGCCCACTATCGAGCTTTATTGTTTATATAAGCCCACTATCGAGCTTTATTATTTGTATCAGCTCACTATCAAGCTGGATCTCCATATCAGTTCACCATTAAATTAGACTTCCCTGTATCAGCCCACTATCAAGCTGTTTCGGTTACAATGGAGCCGAGTTTAACTTACATAACTCTCAATGGAGTCGAATTTTTTAGCCCACTATCGAGCTTTATTGTTTATATAAGCCCACTATCGAGCTTTATTATTTGTATCAGCTCACTATCAAGCTGGATCTCCATATCAGTTCACCATTAAATTAGACTTCCCTGTATCAGCCCACTATCAAGCTGTTTCGGTTACCAGTATCTATAAGTGCGTCGGCTCTGTAGTTGTTTATAGTAATAGGGACAGTCGCGCTTTTCAGACTGGATGGCGAAGCAGCAGAAATGACCCCACCACTACTAGAAGGGCTACTGTGGTCGTCATCTTGTATTGATTCGTCAGATGTGATTGCATTACTGGCATTCGCAGACCGACAAACGCTTGCGAAATGTCCCCTTTTGGAGCAAAGTTGGTACTCAGCATTGTAAGCCGGGCACTTCAAACGTTGGTGCACGTTCCCACCACAGAAAAAGCAACGCCTTGTTGACTTCGGTGTATATGTTGGCTTTAGTGAATATGTAGAACTGGGGACTGCAGTGAATCGTGATTGAGCCGTCGCTAGATTAGGCAGTGGAGGGATAGATGGACCAGAATGATTTTGTAATGGGTCCACGGAATTGAGTTGGAAGGAGTTTCCACCAGTTATTATTTTTGAATCTTTCTCAGCGGCTTCTAGTGTCAGTGCCTGATTCAATGTTTCGTGGAATGACTGTTTTGAGTTTTCTAACAGGCGTTCTCTTATTTTTGTTGAGAGTAAACCAGAGATGAACGCAGTGTGGATCGCTTGATTTTCATGTTCTTTAGCCGATACAGCTTCAAAACGACAGTCTCGTGCAGCTAGGCGCAGTGATCTCGCATACTCTGCGATGGTTTCGTGACCTAGTTGTTTTCTGTTGACCAGCACATGACGGGCGAGCGTGGTATTTATAGGCTTGATATATATATATCCTCTAAAGCCTTGAGTGCGTTGTCAAAACTCTCACAAGTTTTTATGTGTTTATAGATCAAGGCAGAAAGGTGATTTACTAAAATCTTTAGCTTAAGTTTATCAGGAGTACCTTTCGGAGCTTCTTCATCCAGAAAACTTTGAAAAGTCGATTTCCAATAACTCCATTTTGAGTCAGCATCTTGAGCGTCAGGTTCGACATCAAATTTTTCAGGTCGTAGGTACTTGGTAAGTGATGAAGTGGATTTTGCTTCGGTCATTATAAGTTAATTAAATTGACACATAAAGATACCGAATTACCAATGAAATATGGCTTTAATTAACTTATAGAAACTAACTACATAATAATAAAATATTACAGAGTAAAAACGATAAGCACCCGTAATAGGTAACGACAGGACAAGCGTGACAATTATAACAACTGTCAATGTCACTGTCAATCATACGTCATTTTCTCTGACACAACGACCATTTTTCTCACTAGACGTTGACGTTGTCGTTGATTCCGACAACGAGCGTCTCCTTTTCTTTACTTTTTTCTTTAATTTACGAAGGATTCGTCTTAATACCATTTCCTCCTCCGAATCAGACGATGATGAGGAATCTTTTCTCGCCTTTCTTTTACCCATTTTCTAATTATTTCTCCGTAAAATTGTAATTTTTACGAGCGCGAAACATGAACACAGAAGATAAAAGTAATAGAATGGTTGTCTGTCAATATGGGGCAGGATAGTGGCGATGGTGGCGCCGCCGGGAGCGTGAAGCTTTGAACTTTGTGGGATAGATGGCACAAGAGGTAATACTACACTGTTTTCATCTGAAGAAGGAAATGCAAGTATAATTAATTTTTCGAAATTTCTGGTAGATTTAAATAACATGTTTATGTACAAAATATAATAATGATATATTATATAATTATAATTATTTCTAAGACAAAATTTTCTGACAAATATACAAAATATATAATAAAAGTTATTTAATTAAGGTAATATTAAACAACTTCTCTTGATACTATACTCATTATAATATTATCGAGTATTTTAATGTTACAGTAGGTATATTATTAAGTTCATCTAATTTGCTTTGGTCTAATACAACAGGACTCAGCTTCTCTACGAACAATTTAAAAACTCGAAATAGGATTAACTTTGAATGGGAAGAACCTGACATTCGTAAGAAAATAAAAATTCCTTGGCCTAGCATTTCATAAAACATTGAGTTGAAAAAATCACATTAAAAATCTAAAAGGTACTTCTAATTTAAACAAATTATACTATTTCCATTTTTTGGTAATATGTAGTTAATTCTATAAGCTTTGAATATATTTTCCTATTGTTGTCGACTATAACCCGGTTCAGACGACATAAAATAAATGTAAATAAAAAAATATATATAATTAAAAAAAAAACTATTTAAGGATATAGGATCACTAAGGTCCAAATGGTTACACTAACCTCACTGGACCCGTATTCTTGACTAAGTAACGCTTCCCTAGAGAAGATATATTTTGTGTTTGTGACTGCAATGACAGGGTAACCAAGCAAAATAAAGATAAAACATGTTCTCTCGTTAAGCTGTACTCCCTCAGTCAAGACTGTGGGCTCTGATACCTAACTGCTCAATTATCCCATGTTTTCCTTTTTGCGGACGCCAATTACATTTTAGGGAATTTTCAATTGTTCACAATTACCAGCTCTAACTAAATCATAATTAAATAAAGCACCTACGATATTTTTTTTCATTATTATTATTATTATTATTATTATTATTATTATTATTATTATTATTATTATTATTATTATTATTATTATTATTATTATTATTATTATTATTATTATTATTATTATTATTATTATTATTATTATTATTATTATTATTATTATTATTATTATTATTATTTATTTGACAGCGAATTTAGTAAACCACGTGATTTATATCTATCACCTTTTAATTGTTGCAATAAACTTGAAAGCGATTATATTTATTTTTAAATAGAGAATAAAGAGACCTTTTCAAACTTAATATCACATGCCTATACCCCCCATTTTTAAAAATTGGAGGTTGTATCTACCTGTCATTCAAAGGGAATTGAAGGTAGTGGTAGAATTTTCTATCCAAAGAATGTCTACTTATCATTTAACTTTAACGTGTTTTGAATTTTTTATAGATATGTACAGTAACCGAAATAATGAATATATTCTACACACTGTAATTACGTTTCCACGATAGAAAGTTGTGTTTTTAAGAAATTACTTTATTTGAAATGACAACGATAGCTTTTACATATTTTAATATAATATAATAATAATAATACCTAATAATCCGCATTCTATACAATTCCCTTATTTAAATACTAATTATCTTAATTACCAAAACCTTAAACTTATACATTGTTTCGTAATGACTTTTAAATTATTTAAAGATACAAAAACTAAAAAGAAAAATAATACAAAAATATATAAAAAAAATAAAATGGATTCTTCCATCTACATAACTCTAAACAACTAAACAACGCGAGAAAAAATATTTAAATATCTAAGATCTAAATGATTCAAATGTTTACACTAGCAATAAATACATCGTTTTCTTTGTTATATATTCTAACAAGTTTGAAAGATCATCAATTATAGAAATAATTTGCAACCAATTGGTCCCTCATTAAATTTAAATTTATATTGACAAGACCTTCCAATTTGAATATTATTAACCACCCTCTGAATTAAACTTTAATTAGTAACTAACTAATTTCTCATGACTAGCTATTTACCAGCATTATTTTTAAAACAATCTCTGTCTGTTGCAATTGATTAATCTTTGACAAACTTGTATTTGACTCAAACCAAAGAATGAAGAAGATACGAATGTGCCAAGTATAATAAACATTTAAACGAAGTTTACTCTGATTCGATGGACATACAAATTCAATAGGCTACGGGAAAACATTCAAGTGTAGTTCACATAGAGCTAATTGTCAATTATAGCAGTAGTCGAAATAAGCAGCAAAAATGTTGGGGGGGAAACCAATTCTCACATAATATAGTAGACTATAAAGTCACAGTTAGCTAGACGAAGGAGAACGCTAGCTCAAAGGTCCATGAACTTGGAACCCAAACCTTCCATAGGCCTAACAAACCCAGCGATGACAGACACTTTACAGACACAGAATTAGAACACTTTGATTTATTTTTAGAGAGAGATAGATCGATACAAAAGGCTGCAGACTTTGAAAGGAATTACATAGCTACCCAAACATGATTGCAGCCAAAGATTTTTGTAGATGACTAGAAAACAACTCAGACTGGTCACTAAGGTCGCTAAAATATATCTATACAGGATATCCTTTGTGTAACTGCTCAGCTCTTTCAACTAAATCTTTTAAATTAAAAATGATGGAACACAAAGCTTTAACAATTAAAATGTTAGTTCTGTATTTAGATTTTCTGAAATTATCGCATAGTATTTTTAAAACCTTTAAGAATATAAACGTATACCAGAAGAGTGTAATCGATATTAAGAACTGAGCTAAGCGTGTTTCATTCTGTAGAAACCTCCAGAGATTCCTTTTTATTACCACATCTCATTGATTTTGTGAAAGCGTTAAAGGAGTAACGACTATGAAGCGTCAAAGATAATAATGTAATGGAAAATAGTTTTGTTTATGAATCGTTGTGTAATAAACTATTAATTGAGTTCTTTTTTGTAACATTGGACGCCAAAAGGCATGAAATAGACGGATATCTGTTTTTCTATAAATTACAATATTTTTAAAGGATTGTACTAGAATGGAAAATCTAAAAGAAAAAGAAAATTTTATTTTTATATTATTGGTAGTATCGATCAAATAAAAAATTACCTATATATTATTTTCACCAAATTCCTTAAGATTTTATAAGCCTTACTTCAATCGTGTTAAAAAACACTACTGAAGAATTCTAGAAAGGCATAATAGAAAGAAAACCTGCAGAAATTTCCTCTCCGTTCCATTAAATGTGGCATTGAATAATCTCTTAAAAAAATAGACTACTGTTTTTAGCATAAACATGTTGCAGTAACAACTTTCCTTAATACCTGTAACATGTCTATCGCCATACTACTTTTCCTTAGTTTCCCATCCTTCCGAAACCTAAAATCAACCCTGACCCACCGTAGGTACATTAGACACAACCTTATCATCGTTACCAAACCCACCCTTACAATAGAACGCACCTGAAACAGAACCCTTACAAACGAACGCAACCATCCCACCGGAAACCACTGTCAACCCCATTATAAATTAAGGCACACATTTCATTTCGACCCTTTCCTCCGACGACAAGTTACCTGCAGAATTTAGACAATCCCTTTCTCTGGTTTTATCACAGAAGATAGTCTGCTAGTACGAAGAAATATAGTCACTAGTAGCAAGAAGTATACCCACTAGTACAGAGCTAGAACGGAGAAATATACCGTTCATAGCAGTTCCTTTTTGACGAAGAAATATACCTGTTCATAGCAGTTTCTTTTGACGAAGAAGCAATACCCGTTTATGGCAGTTCTTTTTGACTAAGAAGCAGCCCCGTTCATAGCAGTTTCTTTTTGACGAAGAAGCAATACCCGTTCATAGCAGTTATTTTTGACAAAG
The DNA here is from genome assembly GCA_035357415.1 of Ophraella communa. NCBI lineage: Eukaryota > Metazoa > Arthropoda > Insecta > Coleoptera > Chrysomelidae > Ophraella > Ophraella communa. The sequence goes on from CM068995.1 coordinate 21,507,005, forward strand.
AAGCAACCCCCGTTCATAGCAGTTCCTTTTGACGAAGAAGCAATCACCACCAGCCAACACCCCAACTACAAGCATCGGTACAAAAACCAAGACCACCGGACCACTCTGCAATAATAAGATAAGTCACTGACTATAAGTCTTAAGGGTGCAGCGTGTCCGGTTGTCATTAATTATAGTTTTCTTTGCTTTTAAATTCAGATTAATTACAAGGTGGTTCTTTTTTTTTCACCTTAGTTTCTTTGTGTAATTTCAGTTGTTTAATCGTAAACGTATAAAAAGATAGAGGCGCCCTTAACCCTTATATACCACTAATCCTTTCTATAGTAAGCATTAACTTGGAGACAAACCCTCCTTGAGAAAGTCTTATAGCCGGGATCCCTTTTTGGGAGTGTTATGGTTATAAATTGGCGCCCCGCCTTTTGGGAACTAATATTGTTACATATGAGAGTTTAAAAATGCTCTACCTTAATCTGTTCTTCAGCAAAGAGGTACTAAAGAATAGAAAGCTGAATAAACTCCACCAACTAATTTAGCTTTCCAGCGATAACGGAAATTAACTATTTGGGAATTAACCTTGACAGAAATCTTACTTAAAACTCCCAACCACAAAGAAGAAAAGGGAGCGAGGATAACTTTCAGGGTCTCGTCCTTCGAGCATATATACTAACGTAGAGACAGCAAGAAATAGTAATTTTTTTGTATCACAGGGGAAACCGTCAGACAGTACAGCCAGTGTCGTATGATTTTTAGGGGGTTTGAAATTGATATAACTCTACATGCAAAACAAATTGACAATAATGCAAATATGACAATTCGACTTGAGGTGCAAATTCAAAATGAACCAATGAGATTACTGGACACTATATAGCATTTATTTCCCTCTGATACAAAACAAAGCTCATTTGGACGCTGTTTCTACGTCAGAATAAATGCTCGAAGGTCTTATCCCATTTAAAAGAATTAAGGTAATATCAATTTTGACAAATTTGTATTTGACTATCACTAAAAAACTAAGCGCTCTTTCACACGGTCAGGTTGTTTGTCCGTCCGAGTTTCGCCCGTCACCCGGAATAGTAGTAATACATAATTTAACATATGTCCTTTTACACTTTCCGGACATGGGTAAATCGCCGTCCGGGCACACAAAACGCCCGGATGCACCTGCTAGAAGCCACGGAGCTCGGACGGGCAAACGCCCGGACTATGTTCTAGTGGACCATAATGTGCCATGAATGAGTTTACATGATCCGAGTTTTTAATCGTCCGATTGGTCAATGTCAGTAGCGTGTAGTCTGTTGTTGAGAAGACTGTGTGTTTACTTTGCATTGTAGCTACGAGTATTTAATCATGTCGAAACAAGTAGAAGACATAGATTCTGAAATCTAGATGAGTTTAGTTCAGGATAAACCAGAAATTTGGGATAAAGCTGCTGAGGATGACAAAAATTGCAATAAAAAAACTGAAGCGTGGAGAAGTATTTGCCCCCAATTAAAGCAAAATTTTAAAAGTTTAAATGACGGAAAAAGAAAAGAATTTGGTAACGTCCACTGCCCATGATCAATCAGCGTCAAACTAAATGCTATCACCAAATGGTCCGGAGTTTCGCAAACTCCCGCGTGAAGAGCGCTCCAGGGCACTGCCCGGCCGGGCAATCAGACGGACGGATAAATATCTTGACCGTGTGAAAGTATCCTAAGGAGAAACAAACGTGGTATATATAATAAATATCTACAAAGCAAAATATCGAAAGGGATCTGAAGATTACTCAGGAATCTCATTCATTTTTTAGACAGTAGACCAGCATTACTACTTCTAAAAACTTTTAAAATAACTTCGAGAACAGTGCTAGAATGTAAACGAATCCTGACAGAGGAAGCTGTGAACAATAAAGTAACGGTTAGCTAGACGAAGGAGCACACTAGTTCAGAAGGTAATCACATCGCTGACTTTTTGGACAGAGACACTGCTCGATCCATAATCTTTGGAGTCGAACCCTCCAAAGGCCTAAAAAAGTCAGCGGATAACTAACCTAATTAAGTCACACTCCTATTTATTATTTAGAAAGAGGTAGGATGACACAGACGGCTGTAGACTTTCAAAGGAGTTACTTAGCTACCATAATAAGTACACAGCCAAAAGTTTCCTGGAAATTGCTAAAAAACAACTCAAACTAGTGGTGGGGATTCTATTAGGGTCTAAAAAAATATCTATGCAGGAAGAAAGTAAGTAACAAACCTCTATGCAGAGGATGTCAACAAGAAGATTTTCCTTTTGACGTCGTCGACTGCTAAAGAGACCTTAGTGCGGATCAAGCGGTTGGTCTTCACCCTTCTCACTTTACAGACACAGATAGTGTTGTAAATTCCTAATTCAGAAAAAATCTATTAATTTAATTAAGACAAATTCTATTTCATATATCTGTATCCTTGTTTAAATCTTTGGCAATTCTGTCATGGTTTTTATTTAGAAATTCTATCTATGTGACAGTGGTTCATTTAGAACAAAAATATAGTTTCAAACTTTTTACCACTGAGACATTTAAATTTTAGGCTATTTTACAGACAGAAAACGAAAAAAAATATTATTATGGATATATGGAGTTTAAACAAATGTTTTTCCGACTTTTCCCTGTTTCTAATTATCCTCTTGACTTTTATTTTGATCGCACTTTAAATTTCATTTGGATAACTCCTGTTTTTTTTTCTTTACATAAAAAATAAAAGAAAAAACTACTTTGTTTGATAAACAACTTTTATGAATTACAAACATGAGAATTATATCTCGTCATGGATTTTACATAATTGAGTTGGGTTAGAATTTTTGTTAAAAATTGCTAGTAATATTTTATTTAAATAAAATATATTTTTTCCCAATTTTAACCAAGGGCGGAAAATTCATAACGGCACTATATATTTTTTTATTCTAGCATTGAAAAGTGTGCTTTGGATTTGACATTTTTAACTCAGAAATAATTTCAATTTGTACAAATTCTATCAAGTGAGAGCTTTTTTTAAAACAAAATTCTATAAATTATAAAGCAAAAAAATCTAAAACACTATCACAAGAAGAGGGCATTGGATTTTTAACAAAAGCGTCCGATTCTGAATAACCCATGAGGATTTACACTCTAGAATTAAAATAAAAATGCAATTTTCTGGAGGGCATATTCCTAATTTCGTAGATCCGTTTTGTCAATATTTTTGAGGTGCAATGCTTTCCATATATTTTGTTGAAGTCTGAGGACATTAAATTATGTCTTCATGATACTTTAAACTTAATAGTTGTATTAGAAAAGTCCAGAGACGATTAAAATTGAATTTTTAGCAAAAAAATCTAGAGATACAATGTTTTCGTTATGTCTTTAGGCTCACTAGTACACCAGTTACTGATTGCACAAATGTTGAAAAGACACTTTCAGTAAAATTTGCAAACGTGAACGAACATAACAATAGAGAGAAAGAGATCATCTAGTGGAGAATGTTTGCGTTCCGCAAGTATCAGCTACACTGTTTACGCGTACCTCTGAGATATACCTGACAGGCTTTATACATACATAAATATTTACACTATTTACAAGTATAAATACAGTTATCAATATTTTCAGAAAAGTACTGCGTGATAATTGAGAGAGAGTTACATAATAAATTACTAAAGCTTTATTTGTAGCACTAATTTCAAATAATGCAGATAATAATAATAATAATAATAATAATAAGCTTTATTGTCGAAAAAATTTTTTAAATTTGTGGACAAAGCTGTTTAAAAAAAAAGCAAATCACATAGAACAAAACAGTAATACAAGAGTATTTACAAGTAAATAAAACATAAAACATACAAACATACAAAACTTCACAATATAAAACATTGCGAAAGGTCAATTAAAAAAAAAATAATAAAAAATAAAATAAAATAAATGTATACTTTATGTATACATTATACATTGAGACTGATAAATAATAAGTAATATAAAAAAATTAAAATTTAAAATTTTAATTTAGTCAGAGTAACAACAAAAAAAAACAACAAACAACAAAATAGATAAATATCACAAATTAACTTTCCAGTGCGTGAGATGGTCCAAAATAATTTATGTAAAAAAGTCGTCAACTGCATACAAAGCTCTCTCCACCAAGTATGATTTTAAAGCGATACGAAATGCGGTTTTTGATGAAATGGACTTTATTTCCAAGGGTAGATTGTTGTGCATTTTCTTAGCGTTATAAAAAATAGAGCTTTTGATTAGTTCCGTGCGAGGTTTTGGTAAATAAAGGTCATACTCTGCACTTCTAAGAGGGTAGTTATGAGATGGTCTGTCTGAGACTTCAGGTAAATGTTTCCGAATTAAAGAAATGGATTCAAAGATAAATAGGGATGGAAGTGTTAATATTTTATGTTTTTTAAAGAATTACCTACAGTGAGTTTTACTGCTTAGTTTCAGCGTATACCGAACAGCTCTCTTTTGTAATTTAAAAATACGTTCAAATTGAGTCACACAACATGTACCCCAAAAAGGAAGTGCATATCGGAGATGTGACTCGAAGAGGGCAAAATAGACTGTTTTGGAAGCTGACAGGTGAAGCTCCCTAGATATTGTTCTCAGTGCGTAACAAGAAGAGCTTAGTTTTTTTGACAAAGCGTCAATGTGTACATCCCATTTTAGAGAGCTGTCAACGACTAGTCCCAAAAATCTCACAGAGTCAACGACCTCTATAGTAGAATTATTCAACCTAATAGGTTGAATTGCAGATGTGTATGGTAAAACTTTCGTTTTAGAAACGTTCAAACACATATGGTTAGAATCACACCATGATTTGATGATGGTTAAGTCATGTGAAACGATTCTATGCAGTTCGGTGATATCCGGGTGACTCCAAGAAAAGCTAGTGTCGTCTGCGAATAAACAAATTTTTTCGCCGATGCTCAAGTCAGCAATATCATTGATAAATAGCAAAAACAATATAGGACCCAATACCGAACCTTATGGAACCCCATATTCTATCTGCTTGCATGAAGACCTTAATTCATCAACTCGTACAAGCTGCAGTCTATCACTAAGAAAGGACTCGAACCACCTGATCGAGGTGCCTCTAAATCCATAGTACTGCAATTTTTTAAGTAGTATTTTATGATCCACGCAATCGAAAGCTTTTGAGAAATCACAAAATATTGTAGCTGTAGAGTGTTGATTGTTTAAGCTGGAGTAGACATTATTAAAAAGAGAAAACATTGCATCATTTGTGCATTTACCACTTAAAAATCCAAATTGATTTTTAGCTAGAATATTGTATTTACTCACAAATGAAAGAAGCCTTTTTTTACCAACCTTTCAATGATCTTGGATAACGTAGGAAGAAGCGCGATTGGGCGATAGTTAGAAACTTAATCTTTATCACCTCCTTTATGCAAAGGAATGATTATGGCTGTCTTAAGGCAAGTAGGAAAAATACCAATTTGGAACGACTCATTAATCAAATTAGTTAGAAGATCTAATACACAGTCCAGCAGATTTGCGAACATTTTGAGAGTAAGCCCATCTACTCCAGATGCGGATTTGTTTTTAATGTCTCGAATTGTATTACGAAGCTCTTCTGTTACCACAGGTGAAAAAAAGAAACTGTTTAAGTTTTCATTAACATTCGGTAAATAAGAAAGTGGATCAATAGTGGAAGTTATAGAATTAGTTAAGTTTTTGGCAACATTTATGAAGTAATTATTTAGGCTCTCAGGTGTAGTAGGAATAGTGCTGGGCGAGGAAAGTTTATTTCTTAAATCATTAACTATGGACCATGTTTCCTTAGTAATATTTTTGGATCCACTCAGTCTCCTATTATAGTAGATGTCCTTTGCAGCTTTTATAGTCTTATGATACACTTTTTTATTTTTTTATTTTTATTTTATTTTATTTATTTTTATTTTTTATTTTATATTAACTTACAATTTTCAATTTGTTTTATTTATCTATAGCTATATAATATAATGTTGGTCTATGGTTTTATCTAAAGGAATTCACAATAAAAATTCTCAAACAATTTTTTTCACGACATAAATGTGTCACCAAGAACAACCAAGATATCGACTTTCAACATAATCAATTTTTCAACGGTATACATATTCAAAGGTAGCAGAATTTACCGCGTGGGGTTCAAAATCCCTTTACCGTACCTTTCTACCATATTTATTTTTAAAGACTTGTAACTTTAATGTCTTAGACTTTCAAGCAAATTTAAATGAAGATGTAAAAGAACATTACTGAATTTTTCACTATTAATATGATACAATGATGTTAAAAAATCAGGTGCTTTAATGAGAAATTCATTTTTTTGCTGAAACAAATGTTCGCGTTACATTACGTAAAGTTATTTACCTACGACCACCCCTTTAAACCGTCAATAACGCACAATCTACAACTTATGTAATGTATCTCTTTACGCACGGTAAAATAAACGCACGTCGTCCCTAGCAACCAATAGATGTCGCTATTTTATTAAAAATTTCCTATTTACATATTTGAAGGTGAATTTTATACTACATACAAATGGCAGATAACATTTATTAGATATAATATTGCATTTAATATATATATATATATATATATATATATATATATATATATATATATATATATATATATTTAGAGTTATGTGAAAATATATATTTGATTCGTTTCCATTAACCCTACTATCTGTCTGTATAAATGAATCATAATATAAATGTACTTAATTACATTTCCCAGATTAATTTACGTTATTTTTATGTAATTAAGTTAATTAAGATTTATAAAATTACTATTACCGAGATACTTTTTAAAAATACTTACAAAGCTGTTTCAACTTGTGGATACAATTGTAACATATAAAAGACACTTTTCACTCGTTTTGTACTGTAATTTCACTTCAGTTACTGTACGAAACCGTTTTAAATATTAAGAATGCACTAAATGTTAATATTACGCGAGAAACCAATCAGTAACACTAAATTATTAACAATAAACAACTAAACTGTTAAAGAAAACTTCCATTTTTTACTGTTATTATTTTCGTATAAAAAGTTTAGTTGTTTATTGTTCTTAAAAAGATGGACTTTAACAGAGTAAAGGTTGGTACAATGTATGGAAAATATATCGCCAATGACGTTGTGAATTGTTGTAGGAGTTAGTATTTTCAAAACAATATGGTATAAATTTGCATTTAAACCTTTTAATTTAACAGGAGCATTAAATCTGAATATCCAACAAAATACATTAATTCTTGTTCTTATCCAGCTTTTTCCCAATACTCAAATAGCCACTAATTAAGACCCCAGAATCTGGTTTCAACAAGGTGAAGCACTCCCACATTTCGTAGCAACTATATGCGATTCTTTAAACATAACTTTTTCACAATGGTGGAAAGGAAGAAGGGGACCAGCGAAAGAGTCCTGTGGATCACCTGATCTGAACCCATTAGATTTATTTTTATGGTGTTTTTTAAAATCTAAAGTATACATAAACAGACCTAGTAATATTCGTCAACCAAAATTAGGCCCAATTGTATAGACAAAACATATAGAACATATCCGTTAAGCTACAGAATGTTAGAGGCCATAGTAATGCCTGGTTCAGTCATTGGAGAACAATTTAAAAATTTACTTTATATTTTCGTTTATTAAATTCAATAAATTATCATTTTCCATGAAGACAATACTTATTTCATATCTATTTCATAATTATTTCTATATATTTGCCCATCCTTTACTAAAACTGGTAATATTGTATAATATTTGAAAAAATATTAAATTAATTAAGATCCAATCGTGAATTGGCAATATTATTACTTTATGGACGCACTGTATGTTTGAAATTATGACTAGAATTTACATTTATTTACTTATTTTGTTTTAGCTTATTTTATTTGTTCGTAACGTTGAATTTGGGGAGCATTATAATATTTAAATAGATGTTTTGGCAAAGGTCGTAAAATGGTTTGGATTAAGGGAACACAAACAACCGACAAGGACCGCTTAAACTTTATTGAACATCGAAGGAAATTGGCAAATGTTTATTTTCATTTTGATGGAATATGTTTAATGCGTGTGAATTTTCATTGTCTGTCTTTGAACAAAAAATTTCTATTGAAACTCTATAGTAGGGGAGCCCACGATGATACATCGGGATTTACTCGAGCGTCATAGACCTATTGGGTTGAGAAGCTTAGGTGATAAAAAGAAAAAAAAAATTATATAATTTACACCTTTTCATCGATGGGGAGAGCAGCTATAGATTTTCAAAAATGTAAAAAAAACTGGACATACTCGAGCGCGTCAGATATTGGTATCACGTATATATAATCTAACGGTCTAGATGTGACGCAGACTCACGACCGTTATTAGAATTAAAAAAAAAATCTCCATTTTGAAATACTCAAGCGCGTCAGATTAAAATATATATGGTTCATCTTTATGCCCTAGACGCTGCAGTATCATAATCTGACGATTATCTAAATGGATTCGCCTAATCTCACAATAATTTTTTTTTTCTAATTATTGAACTTAATTAACTAAAAAGCTTAGGAAATAGCATGCAAATAGAAAAGTTTATGGTATTTTTTTCAGTTCAATATTTATATTTATCATAAGAAAATAATTTTAAGCAATAAAGTAGCAAAAACGTTGGAAATATGTTGTATACAATATCATGCAACGAACGAGTCTATGTGATCAGCTTGGCGTCATGCTAACTGAAACCAGAGTGGGGACGGAATGAGAGAGCAATAGATAGAGAAAGAGTGAGAGAGCAATAGAAATGAGAAGAGGAGAATATAGTAGTAGGGCTGCGAGAACCTATCGGATCATAAAGGTTAAAAAAAAAGTTTATATGATATATTCTATTTTACTGCCGGGTACTAATTTTCAAAAATATAAAAAAATTATTATAGAGAAATACTCAAGTGCGTTAGACATACGCCATATGTGCTTCCGGTAACAGAGAAGTATTAATCTGCCGGCTTACAAGTTGGGGGTGGCAGCACGAAGGGGTAGAAATTGAAAAAAAATTATTTAAACTCATTAGATATTCAGGAATAAAGTTAGGTTAGGTTAGGTTAAGTGACCTCTAAAAGGTATCCTATTCAAAGACTGACAATTTTGATGGAGTCAGAACTCACAGCTGATTTTTGAAAATGTAAAAAAATAGTGACCTTGAAATACTCAAGCTCATCAGATTTATATTAAACTTATAAAACTTTTTTAAAACAGAATAAACAAACCAAAGCGTCACAAATCTACGAACACGACCTTGTTGTATTATATTGTTATTGTAATCAGCTGAGGTGGCATCATGGCCGCAGAAAGTAGTGCGAGAGAGTGAGAAATAGTAAAGGAGTGAGAAGGGGAGAGAGGCGCGGAGTGGGAAATACATAGTTCTCAGCACCTGCACGTATCTCACTTTATCAATAATTTTAGCTTTTTTACGTTATAGAAACCGTCAGATTATTATATTATATCCGTAATTTTTACATGATTTCCTTCAAATTAAAAAAAAATAATCGCGCTCGAATATTTCCAGGTGACATTTTTATTGCAAACTAAATACTCGCTTGTTCTCTTATATCATGGTCAAATCGTTAGAATATTGAAATTGACGCTTTTTTCCATGTAAGTAACTTGCTTTCTATTAATCTGACGAGCTCGAATTAATTTGAGGTTCCCTTTTTTTACTAATCTGATTGGCTACCCTAGACTTACCCATGTATATTAAGGTCTCATATACGGTGGAAGTACTTAACAGGGTAAAAGGTATCCCCCTGTATATTAATCTGTCGCGCTACAGTAAATTCAGAAACCCCCGCTTGGGCTCCCCTACTATTAATATTTATAAGAATGATAACTAGTCCTTTGAACTTTCACGTTTAATTAAAAAATTAGGTTTTAAATTACAATTACAGCTGTTTCGCTACAACGAGCATCGTCAGATTGACATATTTAAGTTATATTTAATTTTTTCAAGGTAACTACCTGACGTTGATTAAACAGTATTAAGACTAGACCAAGTATGTAAGTAAGACATAAAAAAATTTTAGTCTAGTTGTTATCAGCCTGGATGTATTTACTTCTAAGATCAGTATAACTGTGTAATGATATAGAAAAACCAGGAAATAACTATATCATGCTAAGGGTCTAGGTAAATTATTCGAATACAATTTTTCGAACAACAATTCTCAGAATACAATTATTCGAAAGCAATCACTCGAATTCGAAAACAAATTTTAAATTGTGTATTAGTTTATCATTGTTACAATATCTTAATCTTTTGTGTTATAATTAGTTTATAATTAGGTAAAAAATGAAGACTCAATCAAAGTAGAGAGAAACATTCTACAAGTTAAGGTAAGATAATTTTGTAAAATATTTTATATATTTGTATTAGTTAGTTTAAGTTAAATAAATTAAAACTAAATAATTTATTTGATTTTTAATAATTAATAAAATTCGATAAAACTTATTGTTCATCATTGTATACTTAATAATAATTTATTGTCTGTTTCATAAAAGGCCTTTTCGTACTTTCTTTGTCATTTAATGCTTTAGATAAACAAATTACCAGTTTAAATCTCCCTTTTATAATACATTTGTAGTTGTAATAAATCAATTTTATCTAAATACCTAACAATCCAACCAGAACATAAGCCCTCTGAAAAGTAAAGAATCATGCTCTATTAGCAACATTTAAATAATATCAAATCAAACTATATGAAATATTTAAAAATACGAATTAATTAAACTATAAGTAAATATTAAAATCATAATCTTAGTTACAATATATCTGTATTTACTAAAATAGAAAACCTGTTTTATTTCAATTTTACTCCATTGTTATAAGGTTTGTTCTTTATATCTGAACTCCTTTTCTTTCAGCTCAACACTACCTTGACCCTATTCTACAAGAAATAATTACTCCACATGTGGGCAACATTCACACTCTCTTTCGTTTCCGAGAGCGTATAATAGCCGAATGGGCAAACAAACCCCAGCATCAACAATCTTATTTTGAATATGCACAATAGATGTAGAAGCGTAATAAATCAACGCGGAGATTCTTTTTTTTTTATTAAGATAGTTTTTTGAACCTCTGTTACTTAAAAACCTTAATAATTTTTTTTAATATTAAATACTTATACACCATACATCGATTATTTTTAATCCAAAACAATTTAGAAAAAACTTATGTCCTTTTATGAAAAACGCTCTAGACTTACGATGTGTGTATTTTGTTGTAGATGGACATGATAGATGGTTTTTTCAATAGCCAATACATCTAGAAACAATAATTAGTTTTTCTGTCATACCGCTATATTTCTTTCAATACTGTCTAAAATCTAAGATTTCATTAATTATTTTTATGCAGAACATATTTCGTTTTTCCTTCCAGAGAGAAAACAAATAGAGTTGGTGGTTTGCATGCTCTTGCAATGTATAACTTTTCATCCGCAAAACATGGTAGTTGAACGTGTACTCCACAAACTTCTGATTTGTCTTGAGACTTATTAATAGTCATTGCACGACGTTTAAACTCAAAAGGATGATCAGTTGGCATTAGTGGTATTCTTGGGATAAACAGATTCTCGAATTTATACTTTTCTATCATTATAGTAGCTTCAGACAGTCAGTCTCGTTACATTGCGAGCCATAAAAATTCAAATTGTAAATTGTGTGGCGGAAATCCTGGAAAACGGAATATATTAAAAAATGTCAATTCAATACCTATGTCAATCTGACGATGATAGTTTTAGCTAATGAGATTTCAATCTAGCTTAATAATCAGCTTAAAAAAGCTTTCTTTTAAATATGTAAAAAGTGGGAGTTTTTTTAAAAAGTTTTATTTTATAATGTTCTTAGCGAGTTTTTATAATTAAATTTCTTATTGTTTGTAGCTAAAATGGTTCGTTCGCTTAATTAACCAACGTTTTAAAACACTTTTAGTATTAATGATGGTAAAATTTGGTAAAAATGACCACAGGATTCTTTCTATTTAAAATACTTCGGCTGATGTATAATTTTGTAAAGCTACTCCGTGGTCAACTTTTCACATATCTCCAAAAATTCATCAGAAAAGATTGGTAGGTACTCCTGACATATTTCCCATGAAATTTTATTAAATTTTATTTACAGTAAATCTCTATTAGGACATTTTATAAACAGTTTTTAATATTATTTTTCAGTCTTTGGATTGCAAACTTCGGACATTCTACTAATAAGTGGTCGTAATGTTTTTTAGACACTGATCACAAAAGGGAATGTCTGATTTCGTTATGAGGTGGATATGTGTGAGGTTTGTATGACCCAGACGCAGTCGTGCGATTTTCACTTGGTAGGATCTGTTTGTTGTTGGCTGGGTCCATGGTTTCACTAACGGTTTTATATTTTTTAATTTTGCTTGAGATAGGGTCCACGCACTTTGCCATGCACTGATCACTTTAGATTTGGTTTCTTGTTTCATGTCGTTGGGGGTTACTTTTTTTTCTGGAATTGCATCGTTGCAAGTGGGTGCTAGGCGAGCTTGCTGGTCTGCTTCTTCATTTCCCTGAATGTCTGTGTGTGAGGGGGCCCACATAAATTCTACGTTGGTATTTGTTTGCTGTAGATGGTATAGTTCATTTTTTATCTGAAGTGCAATTGGATCATATGTGTATGGATGTTGGATTGATTGGAGAGAGCTGAGTGAATCTGTGATTATGAGACAGAGAGTTTGTTCTGTGTTTTTGATGAAAATGAGGGCTTGTAATATGGCATACATTTTAGCTGTATATATGGCAGTTATTGCAGATAATTAATATTTTAGGGAGGTATTTGGAAGAATAACTGCTGCCCCAACTCCATCTTCAGATTTAGAGGCATCTGTATATATAATATATTGACTTTGATATTTTTCAAGTTGTTTCAGGAAAGATTGTTTGATTAGCTTTTTTGGGGTTTCTGTTTTATTATAAAGTTAGAGTTTTGTATTAATTTTAGGTTTTGATATCAACCAGGGAGGATGGGTTTTAAAGTTTATTGGAAAAAAATCAGGGAAGTGAATTTGTAGGTTTGATAGGTTTCTTCTAACTCTGGAGTAAAAAGGTGGATCAGTTCTCTTTCTAGTGTTTGTTTCCGGGAAAAGGTCTGTGAATGTGTTTAAAAAAGTTGGATGGGACTTGGTAGCGATTGTTGCAGCATATGACAGACATAATTGTTGTCTCCTAAGTTGTAATGAGATTTTTTCTGCTAAGCATTGCAAACTGTCAATTGGAGTTGTACGAAAGGCACCTGTAGCGATACGTACAGCTGTAGTTTGAATGGATTCTAGTTATAATATGGATCTTTTAGTTGGCGAATAAACGATAGCACCGTAATCTAATTTCAATCTAATTAAGGATTTATAAACGTGAACTAGAGTTGTTTGGTCCGCTCCCCAGTTTTTGTTAGACAAAGTCTTTATGATATTTAATCCGCTTTGTTCGGTTTTAAAAGTGGTATTATAGTAGCTTCGGACCAAGTTGACGGAAATGTATAATTGTTTCAGACGACATTAATATAAACAGTTTGTAATTAAAAATTATTTTTTTACTTTAACCATCATTTATTTTTCATTTTGTTAGTTTGATTTTATCAATTAATTTTTTGTAAACACGTGGTATTTCGCAATCTCATCATTAGTATTTAAAATTTTACTTAACCCTTGTAATGACCATGTCCTTATAGGATGAAACGGGTTAAATACAAGTTTCAATCAAGAATCGACACAATGAACAGTTTGAATATCGACGAAGAGAGAGTAGCGCATCTACGCTACGTACATACATATTACCGATCGAACTAAATAATGGAAGAATCCATTTAGAGCTTCACCGGTAGTCAAGCAAGCTGTATCGGCTTAAGTTTGAACAGAGGAAACTCTCATTGTGGTTATAGACTCAGACCAAGGATGACTTGGTTTTAAACGAGAGACATCGCAGACCCCCTCTAAATTTGATCCTATAAATTTTATTCGGCGTCTTGGAAGAGTGTTAAGCTCCCACAACTCTGTTCCTATTTGGCGAAAGGTTTTGACCTTCACCACAATCGGTCGGGGGGAGTGATGATCCTTCACGAACAATTTATCCCAACCACGTGTTCACCCTTACGATATCGTATCTCTTCGAAGTATTGCTCCGGTAGGACAGCATCCTACCCATAAACACGTCGACGTCTGTTATAAGACGTATTTTCTTCGCTAACGCTTCCCGATTATTACAGGTTCCGTCTGAGGCCGTTTTCATCGTCGCCAGGAGGGAGGTTCGTTTAATAAATACCTTATAGAAATAACTCATTGTATATATTTCAGAAATTTAATGAGTTTATTTTAACTCAAAAATTAATATCTAGTAACATAACTCATATCTTTTTTCCACCCTAGCGGCAAAAAATATTTGATGCTTTAGCTACTCTGAGTTAAAGAGTGCGCTACGAGGCGGCATTATCTACTTCGAAATAGAAAGAAAACAGTCTTGAACTTTTCATATACCTACTTTATCTGTTTGACCAGTTTATTTATTTTCAACTTTTTCTGTTTGGAAAACCTTAAAATGTTACTTAAACCTTCCTAAAATTAACTAAAAATTCTTCTAAACATTTCATTCTCCAATTATATACTTTATTTTTTTAACCCTCCCTCTATATTTATTTACCACTTTTACTACCCCTAATCGAAAACCTAAAAATTTGACTTAAACCTAAACCTAAAAAAAACTAAAATTGAAAATTTATTAATCCTGGCGGTCGTAATAAGGATAATGGGAAACTCTTATCAAATTATTGCATTGTTATCGAACCTTGATATGTATGCAAAGTTTCAAAATAATCGGACTTCTAGAAACCGGTGAAAACTAATTAAATAATAATAATTAAATTTCCGCTAGATACATTCATAAATAAATACATATATAGTTACAACCCTGATAAAATAAAAAAAAGTGTGTTTAAAAATAGAAACAGGTGACAATAGCTAAGAAGTTAAATGAGGTGTGAAAAAAAAAATTTGGTTATGTAATTTTAATGTTTATTTCTGTATTTGAGACGATTTTTTTTTATTTTACGTCTGTACCAAAAAAAAATTAGTGAAAACCACGTTGTCAAGCTGTCAGCTATTGTACTTTATTTTAAGGATAAGCAAAAACTGAAATCAAGAGGAGAAAATGCAGTGAAATCGAGTCATGTTAAAAAAGCATTATATTCGATTCTGAGTTTAGGATTTTAAAAGTGTCAGTTTATGCTAGTATGCGTGATAAACATGTTAAGTAGAGGTAAGATATAAGATACATTACTACCTAGAGACAACTAAAATATTGTGATAACGTTTTCAAAACTAAAATGTTGAATCTGGGACCGTTGGCGAAACTGATAGCGAAAACCGTTTACACTACCACTACACCAACACACACTTTTATATGCCTGACGCGCGTTTCGATAACCAAGTTATCTTCTTCAGAGACCGAAGGTAAACTAAAGCTATGTTTACAAACTAACCTTATATATATAACTTTTTAGCGACAAATGTTTTTGCGGTAAATATTTTGGCGGCAATCTATTGTTCGATACATTTTTTTAACAATTTTAAACTATCTACATTTACAGAATGGTTTTTGGTAAGAGCATGTTCGGCAATACTAGATTTTTCTATGCGTCCATATTTTAGATGAGCTAAATGTTCTTTAAATCTAGTTTTAACCGATCTTTTTTGTTTGCCCAACATACTTTTTAGCACAATCATTACAACTTATTTCATAAATACGGTTTTTTTCCAGATCTTCTCTCTTATCCTTCGGATTTCCTAACAATTGCCTTAGGCTGCTACTAGTTTTATGAACTAAACCTCCCACCGTGCCGAAAATTGTATTTAATCCTTTGGTATACTGAGGGATAAATCGTACATGGTGCATGGACCAAAATTATTTTCAATATTACAATCAGTTTTATCAACAATATGGAGGAACAGCAATGGGTAATTGTTTATCACCAATTATAGCCAACCTTTTTATGAGCAATTTTGAAACACAGATCAGTCAAGAGTTCGAGTATTTCCCAAGGATATGGTATAGATATGTGGACGACATTTTCGCAGTTTTCAATACGAAGAAATCATCAGTAGAAGATTTCATTTCAAAATTAAATCAAAAATTCACAAGCATAAAATTCTAGTTGAAACTAGAAAATATTGAACAGTTACCATGTTTGGACACATTAGAAATAAGAAATAAGAACAAGTTAGAATTTGATATTTTTAGGAAAGACACCGCTACGTATAGATATATTCCGGTAGATTCTTTTCACTGTAGTCAACCCAAAATGGCAAGTTTTCATTTTTTGGTTCATCGATTAATTCATTTTCCTAAAAACAAAACAAGATATAACAGAGACCAGAATTTAATTGAGGTTATAGCTGTACTTAATGGATATGATAAAAAACTAATTCATAAGCTAATCAATCGCCATAGTTTTAAGAAATCTCTTTGTGAATCCACCTTTTTCCAGCGAGAACACAACGATGTGAAATTCATTTCATTACTGTTTATCTCTCAGTATACCAAAGGATTGAATACAATTTTCGGCACAGTGGGATTAGGTTTAGTTCATAAAACTAGTAGCACCCTAAAACTATTGTTAGGAAATCCGAAGGATAAGAGAGAAGATCTGGAAAAAAGCGGTATATATGAAATAAGTTGTAATGATTGTGATAAAAAGTATATTGGGCAAACAAAAAGATCGGTTAAAACTAGATTTAAAGAACATTTAGCTCATCTAAAATATGGACGCATAGAAAAATCTAGTATTGCCGAACATGCTTTTACCAAAAACCATTCTGTAAATGTAAATAGTTTAAAATTGTTAAAAAATGTATCGAACAATAGATTGTTGGATGCATTTGAAAGTATAGAAATTATTAAATGTAAAAATAGATTGACAAAGAACCTATCCCAGATAGTCCACTTTATAGTTTATTATAAGAAAACTTATTGTAAAAATGTTTTCGCGCTAAAAAATGGCTTTGCCGCCAAAAGATTTACCGCAAAAACATTTGGCGCTAAAAATGTTATATATTGAGATGAATAACTAAGCTCAGTAAAATTAATAAGTAAAACTTACCTCAATTAATAATAATAAAAAGGATATTTTAATAATTTTAATTTAATCATCAGCTAGTTTTTCTTTATTCCATCAAAAGTATTCAATATAATAATTTCTTATAGTCAACATTCAAACAGATAGAGGATGTACTTGAAAAATTTATCTTGGATAGGATCCATGGTAATCAATTAATAACAATACAAACATGTACAATTCCTATAACAATTCCCAATTCATGTACAATTGACATAGTTCTATGTTGAAGTTAATCTAAAACAAATAAAAAAAGGAACAAAATTAAAAATGATTAATCTCTTTCATATGTTTAGTAAATAAATATGTAATTTTAAGTAGTTAAGTTTATTAATATTATTTATAAAGTGAAAGGACTTACCAAGGTACAAGTAGATAAATGTGATTCGTCGAAAACTAAACAGGCATTTAAATAAACCATCACAATATATGTACCTGAAAACCCACAAAAACAATATAAAAATTTGTTATAAATAAAGTTAAATTCAGTGTACCAAATCTTATATCTACATTTTGGACAAATAAATTATACTAGTGAAAAATAAAACTCCTATAGTGTAGAGTGAAAGGACTATATCAAACCATAATTAATAAACATTAATAAAAGACTTTTTATATTTTGCACTTATAAAAATCTTCATTATAAAACGCATTTGCCTATCGTAATGTAACTTTTACGTACGCAAATTTTTGTTTTACATGGTTGGCGACATGAGTGAAGTATCCAATGACAAGACTATTAACTATGACATTTGTGGCTAATAGCAAGTTATTAATTTTATATTATTCTTTAAGAAAGTATTTGTGAATATGAATATCATCTTTTACTTATATAATATATTTTTATTGGTGTATTAGTCATTTTAAAATATTTGAAAACATTAACATTTCATAATTTAAATGTCAAAACTGTCAAATGTTATACCGACATACTTTTTAAATTCAAAATATTCGTAATTTACATTCAAATAATAAATTAATTTAAAAAAGAATACAATGACAAAATATAAAAAATATTATAAACAACTTATTTCATATGGCTGTTGTGACACTCGTTCTAAAAAAACTCATAGCTTCGCGATTCGTTTTTTAAACTTGAACTCGTGTCATAACAGAATTCCATATGAAATGCGTTATTTAATATGCTATTTTAGTTAGCAAATTTATATGTAAATTAATTAAGTAAATTTGTTTATTAGATATAAGATGTTACTCTTTGATAATATCAAGAGATATTAAGTAAATCAATGCTTATAACAGTGAGTGCATAGCTTAAACAAAAGGTCATTTAAACAAATTAAATTTTAGTTCTTAGAGGTTAAAATAGTATTTAAAAGTTGAAATGGGATTAGTTTAATAGATTTATGAGTAATTTTAAGAGTAATTTATAATTTTAACTTAAATTTAAAATGTGTAAAATGTATTTGACAGGACTAAAAACAGGCTATTTCAAATCAAAATTTATAGGGAAAAGGTGATATAATAGTAATTTATGCAACAAGTGCATAAAGTGGTACTTTTTTTCACGAATGGAAAAGTTGTCCGCACGAGCCGCCAGGCGAGTGCGGAAATTCCATGAGTGAAAAAAAGACACTTTATGCATATGTTGCATACAATATTTTTTCTACAGCCCTATACAAATAATAAAATCAAAATAGGAATTTGAAATAATTTAATTAAACTCCTTCAGTAAATTACAACTAATGAATGCAGAATGAATTGGAAAAAGTGCACAATAATTAAGAAAAATTAACAACTACATATTGTATTTTAGTATTATTTCGCAATGTGAATATTGAAAACGCAATTGTTTGGTTGATTAATGTGAATTTTTGATCCAGTCACATTTGTTTCCGTTTGATTCATTGATAAAGCTTCACTTAAATTGTGAATATTTGGAACATTTAAATTCATCTCTGCTTGATTCTCATTTAAATAGTGAATATTTGGAAGAGTCAAATTCGTGTCGGCTTGATTCTCATTGGATGTTGAAGGTAGGTTAAAAAAACTGCTGACATTAGATCCTTGTAAAATTCGTGAAGCACAGTTCATTTTTGCATTGAGAGAATTGTTCACATACCCTTCGGCAACAGCAGTAGATTTCCATCCTCCATGTTGCTTTAATTGAAGAATGTCTCCACCCGAATCGACTAGAAGCGATGCTGAAGTTCGTCGAAACGTGTGACCTGTATATTCTTCTGGATGTGGTAAATTTAAATACCTCGCAATTAGCGATGGAATTTTCGAAAAAGTATTTATACCAACTACTTGTTTTGTACATTTGCCGTTTCTATATGATAAAAAGAAATGGTTGCTGGTTGCATTTTTCGGTCTCAGATTAGCATACTTTTGGAATAAATGTATAAAATTAATGTTTGTAATGGATTCTCCAATAACTGTAAAACGTCGACTTGTATGAGTTTTTGAATCTGGAATCGTGACGAGTAGAAATTCCCCCTTATTTTCAATGTCATCGATTTTCATTTTATACAACTCTTCTCGTCGACAACCTCCGGCTATTCCTAATATTAATGTTACCTACAAATTTATAAATAATGTAAGCAAAAAACAAATTAACAGTACTCGCTCTGTAAAGCTATGAATATTGTTCTCGTTTCTCCATTTCATAAAAGTGTCATACTCTTTTATATAATTTTCTTTGGATTTTTCCGGCAGCAAATTTAATGTGGCCACATTTGCCTTTTCTATAATTTCTTCGGGGGTACATATTATTTCAAAGTCGGAATCTTCACTATCCATTGTAATAATAGGAACAACTACTGAATTCTCTTAGACAAATCGGATTATTTATAAAAACTAATGTCAAATGAGTTATAGTTCATGTACTGTCAAAGTCAAAGCAAACTTGATATTTTTTCCAGTAAAGGTGTGGATGAATTGCACTATTCAATTGCATCGGCTTATGGCAAGCGTGAAATAAAGTTAACGTTATGGCACTTTTTTTAACGCTTTTTCACTTTTTTTCACTCTCACCATAAACAGCCGTTTTAAGAGCTACAAACTAGTGAAATACAAGGTACTTTAAAGATAGGGCTTAGAAAAAAATAATTTAACTGGATTTTTTTTATATTATCAAAGATATAATCAAGAACGTAAAATAATTACTAATTACCTCATTATTTGAAAATTTAGGTTAGTTTTTGAAATTATGAACAGTTGAATTTCGATTTTTACGTCAAATTTGTCATAATCTGGCGAGAGTATAAAAAGGCCAAAAAAATTGAAATCGATCTCTTGTTCCGGTTTTTGATTTACACAGAAGACATCGATTGGTAACTAGAAAGAAATATCATTAATCAAAAGTTCATTTATGTTAAATTAAAATATTTAACACCAAAATTATTTGTATTAAAGTATTGTTAAAATATAAAAGCACTTACCAAAGCAGTAAATTTGAAATAATAGATCCAGATTACCGTAAAATTTATTAGATTGTATTCCATCATCATCACCCTGACGACAGCCTGCAGACGTTTTGAATGACAAGCTGTTCCTGTTCCCGAGTGTAGACGACCGTTTGAGCCGATCTGTTTGTTTCGATATTTTCCGCCTGACGTGGACGAAATTCAAAAAGACTTTGATATACGAGGTATGTTAAAAACTTATATTTTCTTTTGTGATTGTGTATAACAGAGTGGACTAGAACTCTGTACGCTATAAATTTTTTTGTAAGAGTATCATTTTCATTTTTCTTAATAATTAGAAATTTGTAACTGTAAATGTAATAAGCATATGAAAACCCATTAATAGTTTTATACATTTTCTTTAGTGAACAATTATAATAATAAAATTTTAGTGCATTATATAAAAAAATTTTAGATATTTAGTTTCTCTTGAATCCTACCCAAGATAAAGAGTCGGATTTCAAATTCAAATAAATAAATAATTTTACTGAGCTAGTTAAAAACTTTTATAAGGCGCCCAACAACATCAAACATAAAAAAAATTAATTATTATATTAGTAAATAATTATTAAAATAAATTAACTAAATCTATTAAACAAATAAATAAACTAAACAATTATACAAAATAAAGCATTACAATATATAACGTTACTAGACATAGCTTTAGTTTACCTTCGGTCTCTGACGAAGATAACTTGGTTATCGAAACGCGCGTCAGGCATATAAAAGTGTGTGTTGGTGTGGTAGTAGTTTAAACGGTTTTCGGTATAACTTTTTCAGATTAAATTTGATGGGAATTGGATGATTGAAAACGCTGACAAGTGTCAATAACAAATAAAGCTTGCACTTAGAGCAGTAAAATAAATCTAACCCCAACATATGACGGAACAGAAATAATTTTGTGGCACCTTTTGTTAGAGGTTTAAAGACCTTTTTTGGTGAGCGTAATTTAAGAATCCGAATGCAATAGTTTCAACGAGATGGCGCAACAAACCATCCAGCAGAACGCTCCATAAATTTGCTCCTTGGCCATTATTGTAACAGAATAACTTCTCGTCACACAGAGAATCTACCTCATTAATCGAATTTAACACCACCTGATGCCTACATTTGGGGTGAGATGAAGGATTTCATTGGAAAATTTTATTATAAAAATTTATTCGCAGATTTTTATTTATTTTTATTTCGTACTTTTATTTTGGTATTTTAATTTTGTCAGTTTAGATACCTTATAAGAAATACCAATTCGGAACACCTCGTGACATAGTTATTGTTGTGCGTCACGAAAAGCATGTTTTTTTCTTTTCTACTGTTACCAAAAAATCAGATGGAATTTATCTGTCTATCCATAGAATTCATGTGTTGAAATGTATGATTAGGTAAGTGATCCAGTTAAATTATTTATTGATGGTTATTTCTGTATAAAAAAAAATAAACATTCCTTCCCAGTTAAAAGTTAACTTTGTATATATGACACAGTTGTTTGAAATGATTAAAAAAAATTATTTTGTGTATATATTCATATCGGTAAAAAATGTACACAATCCAACCAATCGTTGGTAAAAATTTAAATTTTTATTCAGATAATTTAGTCATCAGCCCTGTGCAAAAGATTTGTCCGATAATGTCACCATAAGCATTACACTTCATTTCCTGAAAAATACACCATCAATTGTTTGTTTTATCTTTAGTAGACAATTTGGATTGATTTTATCTTTATCCTTTTGTCAGGACTAATATCACTAGATCTTTTTCGAAGCTCTTTTAGTTTTTTGTATTTATTTTTTTACATCATTTAGTTTATTGATGTCACTATCGTTTTTTTATATTTAATCCTAGTTTTTCCCAATCCAATGTGATTTAACTTTTTCTGTACAAAAGTCGTTAATTTCTGAATTAGGTCAAAAAAAATTTAGAGTATACCTTATCAACCATAATATTGTCCACGAGTTATTAATTTTCCTTTCTCTGTTTATTTTATTATAAGATTAAGTATTTGGTATTCAAGTTCAAGTGTTCTTTCTCAAAAGCTTTAATTTACTAAAAATATTAATTCAAGAGTTCCTCATACTCACTCACAAACATATTTGCAGATAAATTAAGACACATGAATAACATTGAACAAAGAACTTTTGAACCAACTCAAACATGTTTTAATCAAGTAAAAGAACTATGATAAGTATATAGAAAACAAAAATTATCAATGTCCAGAATTATATGGAACTATTAAATTACATTACAGTTAAATTACATTACAACAGTTAAAACCAAGATTTAATAAATGAGTATCATTTGATGTAGCTAATATGATCTTAAAATTCACCGTAAAGAATAAGTTCTAAGTAAAAAAGAATTATCCATCCAGATATAATATTAGATGTGTTAATGATGTGTTATCTGGTTTTGTAGGTAGTGAACGATAGCTAGATATATTTTATAATTATATTAACCTGGCAACCTAAAATTAATTTTACCATGGAAGCTTAAAAAAAATTTAATTTATTTTTTAAAATTAAGAATTAAAAAAGTTTATAATTCATTAAATTGTTCAATATACAGAAAACCAACACACACATAGATTTAACCATACCATATATTTCAAATAATCTATAACAAATTATTGCATAACACGTTAAAAAAATCTGATATTTACAAGATTAAATGTCCAAAATGTAATGCTGTGTAAATAGATGAAACACTAAGAAATTTTTAAGTAAGATTCAATGAACACTTAAGAGCATATAGATTAAAACAACCAAATAATTATAACTGTGCAAAACATCTACTTGAACATACAGACTTACTCCACAAACCAATAATATTAACATACTACACATTTGTGATAAGAAAACCAAAATTAGATTTTTTTGAAAAAGACAGTTCAAAAATTAAAGTTGTTAATGAACACATAAATCTAGCTACAAACAAACAAAATGTAACTTAAATGTCAATCTGACGATGCTTCTTAGCGAAACGGCCGTCATTGGGATTTAAAAAATTTTTCAAATAAACTTGGAAGTTACGTTGAAACGAAGAGTTTTTTATTATTCCAATCATATTTGTTTGTTAAAACTTTAATTTCGTTTGCTCTATTACAAACAAATGTTTTCCAATTCTCTTCTTGATGTATACAACCTAACACTGTGGTGGAATTGCTCCAGCAATAAATTTTCACGCCAAAAAATTTCTCTTTAATAGAATGCAACTGACGTGCACCTATTGTAGCAGCAAGAAGTTCCAGTCGAGGAATCGTTATTTTCTTTAGAGGAACTATTCTATTCCTTGCTTGAACTAGCTGAACATTTATATCCTCATTTGATTCGGTTCGTAAATAAATACAACACGAATAAGCACGAATACAGCTGTCACAAAATAAATGTAATCTCCAATTAAATGGACCTATAGATTTCAAAAATCACCTAAGAATCTTTATAAATGTTAAAATAGACATATCACTTAACCATTTTAAAAATTCCTTTTTAATATCTTCAAATACTTCTTCATCCCATTTTAAATTTCGTGTCCAAGTTCTCTGTAGTAAAATTCTTGGACAAAGTTGAACAGGAATTATAAAACCGACAGGGTCAAATAAGGTGCATATTCTGAACCAAAATTAAAACAGCTTTTTGGGACTGAAATGAAACTGGTACGCTCCTTTTTAGTTCCTCTCTTTATGCTTATTCAAAGTTTTACGCGGCAATAAGAAACACAACCGTACTTTTTCTCTTATAATAGCAAAAAACAAAAAAAAAGATTTACATACGATTTCAATTATGTGAGACCCACTACCACTGAAATCGTTTCAATTTGATAACTAACTTTGCTTATAATTTACGTTAGACAGTTGTATTTCACTTTACGATTTAAGTTATGTGAGATCCACTACCACTGAAATCGTTTATAAGTGATCAACTAAAATTCGAATTTTTTTTTATTTATTTCTGTACTACTTAGAGGAGCTAAAAGATGTATGTTCTGGACCACAATTAAAAAAGAACTTTTGAGACAACGAAATCACCAAAATTTCCAGCTTCCCTTTCTAACCTGCCAAACTAATCCGAAAAACCGCTGTCACCAGATGTAATAAGCTGTCACCAGATGTAATAAGCTGTCACCAGATGTAATATCCGCTGTCACCAGATGTAATACGTGTAAAAAGGGTTTCTTATTTGCTGTCACCAAATGTAATAACCGTAAAGGTTTTAATTTTAATTTTTAACCACTGTAGCCTAGCCGAGCGGATGTTAGGCTAAAGGAAGGGTTCGTGGTTTCGGCCTCCACAGTATTTGATGTTGGGAGGTCTTACTTCGGCGGTTAGGAAGGACGGGATTTGTTGCTGGGCTCTGAAAAAGGTCTGGAGTCTAGAGAAATGATACACAATATTCTCGGGAGAATACAGCAAATTTATTAAAGCTCTATGGTTAATGGTACAAGTGAAAATTTAAATGAAGCTCTTGCGGAATGCTATCTGCATCTCCCAAAAAAAAGAAAAAAAAAACTACCCTTTCTCCCTCACTCTGCTTACTTGACTCTTTTTCATTGGCTAGCAGCCCTGCTACGGGTACTGCTTGGGTACGCTTCAGTAGCTGAGCCAGCAAAATTTTGCTTACGACCTTGTTGGTAGCTCCTACGTGACTTTTTTGTTTTTCAGAACCGCAATTTTGTAAATTCTTTAGTTTCGTTTTGTTATTGTTTTTCAAATACATTCTTGAGAAATAACTTTTTGCTAACAAATATCCTGTCGCTAGGAATTGGATCGGATTTATTACGCAATGGTTACTTAGTTTCTTTTTGAATTAATGATACCGGGGAGCTCTGATATGTTATTTAACTTTTTATGAATTATTGTATCTTTTTCCCTCAATGTCAACCCGGGGCGGGAAGGGGGGTTCCTTTTGGATTATTACACTATGTGCAGTAGACAAAATTTTTCTCTTCGTTACAACACCTACATCAAAATGTTTTAACCATTCACAATTTAATTTTAAAACATTTTCTCTCTTATTCCACATTATTCCAAGTACTTATGAAACATCATTTTTATCTGTAGAATCTTTATTTAAAATCCAACATTCCCAACACCTAAGCCAAAACTTACCCTGTGCCATAATATCAACAGATTCCCGAATAAATTCTTGTAATTCTTCCTCCGAGTCCACACTTGTAACACAATTTTCAACATAAAAATTCTTTATAAATTTTTAAACTATAGATGGATTAAAAGAAGAATTGCCTATTGAGATTTCATCTAAAATTTTACTTAAGTGCAAGTCAATAACTGCTCCAAGTAAAAATGGACTACATTTAAACCGGATACGACCCTAGCATGTTAAAAAATTCTCAAATTATTATCTTGATCAAACCAAAGAAACGTTAAAAATTTTCTTTGCTCAGACTTTAAACTTATTTGAAGAAAAGCTTTGCAAATATCGGAAACCACATCAATTCGTGACATACGAAAACCTATGAGAATTGTCGGTATTAATTCCAATAAGTTAATCCCCTTGTCTAAACACTGATTAATGGAAGGAAAATGTTTCCCATTTAAAAAATCATATGTTTGATTTGTAACGGAGTTATACAACACTCTGTATAGTTTAAGGTATTTTCAAAATATGGACCCTAAAGACATCTATTGTTTTTGTTAATAAGATTTTTTGAACAATAAACAACTAAAAGGTTGTATTAACTTTCACTATTTATTCTATAAATTGCAATTACAGCTGTTTCGCTATAACTAGCATCGTCTGATTGACATATTGAAATTACAAACAAACATGTAATTTCAATATGTCAAATCTGACGATGCTAGTTCTAGCGAAACAGCTGTAATTGCAATTTATAGAATAAATAGTGAAAGTTAATACAACCTTTTAGTTGTTTATTGTTCTAAATAACATGAATTTTCACATAGTAAGGGTTAGTACCATAAAACATTTTTTGATATCTTCTAAAACAACCCATATACCAAACTTTGTCGTAAGGTTGGTACACCCTGTATAACTGATTAACCCAGAGCATTAAAATTACACGTGTACTTCTTTACTGAATTTCCTAAGGATACTTTATACACAGAATGTGCAACTGCCTCTGTATGTATTCCTCCAAAAAGTGAATATAACACACTTTCATGTCTAACAGGTACATAAGACATTTCTTCCGCTTGGATATTAGTAATATAGGATCTTTGCGAACCAGTGTCAACTATTGGTCTAACTTTACGAGTTTTACCATTACCTATTAAATTAATAACTAAAGTTTGCATGAAAACTTCATTATATGAAGTATTTGACAAATACTCTACAACATCTGTTTTATTATCTGTAACTTTTAAATTAGATTGATTTTTTGAAATTTTAAGACATATAATTGTTACATGTTTACCTTTACATTTATCTTTATCACAAACAAGCCTAACAAAACATCTTTTTGATACGTGCCTGAATTTCAAAAGAGAATGGCAACAGCCGTTTTGTGTCAAAATTTTTATCTTTTCGGATACTGTCATATTTTTGGCGTCATTACAAGCAGAACTAAAATGATCCCCTTTACAAAATACACATTATGAGATATAAGTAATTCGTTAGCGGTGGGAATATGTTGGTTTTTATAATAAATATCTTTGTTCTTTTTAAAAACCCAAAACCTGATGTAGCCAATGACAATTTTTCTTCATTATTGACTTCATTTTCTAAAAATCGCATTAACCTATCAAGACGAACCTTTAAATTACGGTCACTGTCATAATTGGAACTGCGATTCCAAACTCTTAAAATGTATTCAGAAAAACAGGACTCTACTAAAGGATATAATATCGCTACATATTTATCGCTTGTTGCACCCAGTGTTTCTAATGATTTCAATTGTGTCTCAATAGAATCGAAAAGTGAACTAAGCTTAATTTTGTTTTCTATATTATTGATAACCAATTTTAAAAGTTGGCTTATGTAGTGTTCTAAATAGTAAATCATCCCTACCTAAACGAGATTTTAAACGTTCTATAACTATTGGGTAGTTTTCATCACTCGGTGGGAAACTTTCAACAATTTTCCTAGCCTTAGAGTTAGAAATAGTAGATTGAACAAAAATAATGAATTTTGTCACTACCATCGATTGTATTATCCTAATGAATTTTTATAAACTGGTTCCAAAAAAAGATCCAATTATCAATTTCTCCCCCATATTTTTAAAATTCGATTTTAGCAAGTTTGTATCTATTAGTACATATTGAACTAGAAATTATTTCAGAACCCGCAGATTTCGTTAACTTTTTTTCTAACTGTAACTTTAGTTTATTACATTTTATAAAGAAATTATCGGTTTCCGATACCTGTTCTTCAATGTCCTCTTCCGCAATCTCAGAATCCAACATCAAATCAACCAGTTGCCGACTAAGATCATTCACCACTTCTCTCTTCTGATCTAATACTCGTATCTC
The DNA here is from genome assembly GCA_035357415.1 of Ophraella communa. Taxonomy (NCBI): domain Eukaryota; kingdom Metazoa; phylum Arthropoda; class Insecta; order Coleoptera; family Chrysomelidae; genus Ophraella; species Ophraella communa. Next base: position 21,535,016 of record CM068995.1, read on the forward strand.
GCTTTGAATAATCTTTGTCCGCTCTTTTTCCACATCTACATAAATTCGCAAGAGAGTGTTCTTGTGAACATCCAAAGATTTTCTTAACCTCTTTATCTTCTACAATCAAATCTCGCCGGGGCATCCAAAAAATATAACGTACGAATATTTTTACCCGAAATATACGGACGTAGATGAAAATCGTTAAAGAAAACAATAGCAAATATTTAATTGCCTTTCAAAAACTGATAGTTTATTTATCAACAACATAATTTTTGGCGTTGCAACCACAACCTTTATGCACGCCGTTTTTTAATAAAATATACGATGCAAGTGTGTTGATTGCGTCGGAAGACGGAAGAGCATTATTTGTTGTTTCAATATTCTTTTTTCCTTATTGCTTATAAAATATGAATTTTGATATGGAGATACACAGGTCGAAAATCGACCTGTATTGTCGGATAAAACAACGGAGAGTTATAAAAATAAGTAATTAAAGAATTTTGTTTTGTCTTTTCTTATTTCTACGTAAAGTGTATGGAAAGCACAATACTTTTCTCTTTCTAACAAAATCGAATGTATTCATTTTTTTACGCTTATTCCGTTTCTTCTCCATTTTTTATACAAATAATACGCTAGTATAATTTTTTGTTTTGACATGACGATAACATGTATTGCATGCACTTGTTGCTTTGGAACTGACGATCCTTTGAAGATGAATTTCATACTGATAACGGATGCTTATTCCTTAGAAATATAAGAACTGTCAACAGAGGTACCCGTTTAGCATCGGCCCGTTTTCCGTTGAAAAAATGTTCGTTATTAAGAGATCTTACAGTATAAAATTATTTTTAATATACCGGTTAGCACACAGCTAATCTTTTAAATAATTTTGAGACCCATCTCAGTGAAAAGTTTAAATGTTTTTCTGGGACATGTAAGCAAATGAATTATTTACATTTATTACATTAAATAGGTATATTGTTAGTAACTAAGTATGTTCTGTAATACAGAAAGGGTATACATTATGAAGTAATTTTTTTAAGAATAGGTAACCTAAGAGATTCCTTAAATACGTCAATATTTATTTTTAAAACATAATTTTTTGACATCTATACTAATATTATAAAGCTAAAAAGTTTGTTTTATTTATTTAAACATGCTAATTTCTGGTTGGAATTTAAAAGTTCTTGTGTTGAATAGTCCATTCAATTGGCTATATATTATGGTATAATAAGTATTAGTTCTATGGATAATATTTTAAATGAAATAATTTTAACTTTAATATTTTAAAATTAATATAATTATCTTACAATAATTATCTATAATATATTTTTGTTATCCTTTGAAAAAGTTAATCGTTTTTCAGTGACGCTGTTCATGTGTTTTCGTGAAAAAAATAAATATGGTTAATGAAGTTACCAAAATCCGTTGTTCATTTTTATCAGAGAAATTGTGCTGCAGAATAAGGTAATTCTATGTTTGTAAAACACAGATTGCGAAAGTAAGTATTCTTGAAATAAGGACTCAAATAATTATCGACCTGGTCGTTGCTAAATATTTATCTACATTATCCTGATATTTTCCTTTTGTAATGACAAAAAAAAACAAAGAAAACTATACCATGCTGATCTTTACAATAACTTAAACGCCTTTGCGGTTAATTTACGTCGTATTTCTTGAAATCTATAGTAATGTTATAAAGTTAAAGAGTTTATTTGTTTGTTTAAAAGCGCTAATCTCTGGGTCTATTGATTGAAATTGAATAATTATTGTTTCGTAGAATAATGTATTCATTAAGTAAGGCCATAGGCCATATGTTATGGAAAATTATATATTAAATTAGTTAAAAAATAATATAATCAGGCATTCCAACGATCTGTCAAAACATAAGTGAATGACGGCTGGTTAGCACACAATTTGTAGTTACATTATGTTTACATTATGGAGGGTAGAGGTAAGGAGGACCAACTTGTATAGGAATAATAGTAAAAAATTGTCCAACTGTATGGAGCAAATAGTAGATGGCGCGAGAGCAGCAAAAGGGTAAAAAGACAACGAGAAGTCAGTAATCCTAGATCAGTTCGTCGCGTTACTGTAGAACTATTGTATGTTACAAAACGTGAATTTTTCAGGAACGACTTTTTTTAATTCAAAAATAAAACGAAGATTTTTATTTTTAGATACTACCACTATAACTTTAAAGTTATGTATTTAAGAGTAGAATAAGAGATTTTAAATCATTAATACGCAAATAAAGAAAAATATGGACATACAATAACAAAATAGGATCCAAGTGTGTTACCTCCTTTTTAAAGAGTTATCATACTTCATTTTCGTGGAGTTAAAGTTATTCTATATCATAAAATGCAATGCAATAACTAAAAAAATGTCTATTATCACTGAAAAATATAAAAAATTACTTAAATGTTCCATTTTAAACTTTGTACACATTTTGCAATAAATAAGCAAATCATCTGAAATTTAAAAAATAACGGCTATATGTATTTAAAATATAGAATAAAAAAAACACATAACTAGCATTTTGTAAAATATACTAAAACAGTCATAATGCAGAACACAATTTTCATTTACTATCGGAACCTTTAGAATTGTTAAGATTATATGGCAAACTTTTAAAACATGTATGGTGCTGAGCTTTTTTACATCTTTTTCACAAAAAAAATTAAAGATGATCGTATTTTTTCTGTAGTGGTATTGATTTGTAGTAAATATTTGTAAGAAATTTATGGTACTAACCCTTACTGTGTGAAAGTTCATCTTAATCAGAACAATAAACAACTAAAAGGTTGTATTAATAATACAACCTTTTAGTTGTTTATTGTTCTGAAATATTTGTAAGCCTTTCAGTATTGCTACTGATGAGTTTTTTTCTTCCCCTTTGAAGTAGGTTTATTTAGTTAAAGTTCTCTTAGTCGTAGCTTGTTTTGAATAGTAGGATATTGGGTAATTATTTACTTTCATTAAAGAAATGAATACTTCTTTACATTCATCTCTATCAAAATGTTTTCCTGGAGCGTTTTGAGATTATATACTTCGTTTTGAAATAACTCAATCACTTCATAGGGTTTTATTCTTCAAGCTAATCTCAATATGGATACCCACTGATAGGGAGTATAAACAGGTATATTTTTGGCAGCTCTTTCTATTACACAATTCTAAATAGGTGTGACGAATTGAAATGAAATGTTTGAGTTCAGTGCTTGTATAATAAAAAAGATATTTGTTTTAATGTTTTGCTTCACAGTTATCGAAAAAAATGAAAATATTTTGATCCCCTTTTTTATCTGCATTTCAACATAGTTTAGAAGGTAACTTCCTGTTTAGGATGAGCCTCTTTTAGCAATAAAGAGCAGGCATTTGTAATATTGCAAACCAACATGGGATTTTGGCACCGGCAACATCTGTTGCAAATCAAAAACAGCAGCCGACATTCGTTACTTTTTATATGTTGTTTGTACTCAATCTTCATTCAGGCGATCTTCTTTTGAAGAATTTTCGTATTTGTGACCTATGTCGCATACACCTTTTTGGTCAAAAAAAAGAAGAGGTTAAATTCTGAACTAAAAATTGATCTATAAATACTTTCCGTAGCTATTTCAGATATTATTCTCATCACAATGTTATGTTCTTTACTAAGAGGTATCTAAAAAATTCACCTACTGTTGCTAGTGTAACGCCACTAATTTGTTCCCTTTTTAATTACTTAAACTGCTGAACTAAATGAAGAACATGCATGGATGCGTCCATCTTCATGGCAATTCTGAATTTGAACGAGAACATCCATACGATAAAAGTCAATTCGTCTAACTTAAATCGTCAACAAACAATTGCGAAACAATAATTAATACAGTAAGGTCCGTGCGCCAAAAAATCTTCGTAAAGCTCCGTTACTTAAAAACTTGTTATCTTTTGACAAGTGTATGTGCAACGATAGCGCGTGCGGGGGCATTTCAAATTATTTATTATTTTAGATTAAGTTGAAGGTGCGGCTTAAATATTTTTTCCCTTAAACCGAATAGTTGGGTTTTGGTTTATTTAATTTGTTGATATAAAAACTAAGCTAATATTTATAAATTAATGGTTTTTTACTGCCAAAATATTTAAATAATAAATAATTCTCTTGTTTTGATGGTAGTCTGTGATTTAGTTTTTTAATATGGTTTTAAATTAATAAAAAATATAAACTACTAGAATAAATACATAGGGAATTACAAAACAGTATTAAAAATAGAAATGAAAAAGGTTTGTTTTCGCTAATCAAATTATATATTTAATGAATATTAAAATCTCTTGTTTTAATGGTAATCTGTAATTTTGATAAACTATCGTTTAGGTACTCATAAAACCAATACCAATAAACAGTTAATTTAATTAAAAATATTTCTTTAAAAATCATTACATCAAGGATCTAGTTAATTCATTAAAAAAACATAAATAACGAAGTCCGTTTAAATTTCAAACATATACATTTTTAAAATGTTGAATCTGGAACCATTGGCGAAACTGATACCGAACTGCCTGGCTCGCGTTTCGATAACCAAGTCATCTTCCTTAGAAACCGAAGGTAAACAAAAGCTATGTCTACAAACTAACTTTATATAACATTTTTAGCGCCAAAATGTTTTCGCGGTAAATCTTTTTGCGGCAGAGCCAATTTCTAAGCGCGAAAACATTTTAGAGTTATCGAAACGCGCGTCAGGCAGTTTCGGTATATACAATTTTGGTCTTTTCAAGGTTTACTTATTCACTCCAAGAAATGTGACAACGTAGCCTAAGAATCAATTTTTACATATCTCCTCGACTAACCTATTATTCTTAAAAATTCAAACAGACGCATATGCCTCAGGGAGATGTAACGTTTACCAATTTAACATAGACTTATCAAGAACAGTAAACAACTAAGCCGTTGAACAAAACTTCCACTAATTATTCAAAAATACGCTTTAAATTCAAGGACAGCTGTTTCGCTAATAACTAGCAACATCAGATTGACATGTTGAACTTACATTGTAAACAGCTGTCATTGAATTTAAAAGGTATTTTTGAATAAATAGTGGAAGTTTTGTTCAACCGCTTAGTTGTTTACTGTTCTTAATAAGATGAACTTTCATATAGTAAGGGTTAGTACAATAAATAACAAAGATTTAACACGTTGTTAACTAACAGAGATTTAACAAGCGTTTATACAACCGGTCTTTTAATGTTTCTTATTGTACTAATCCTTACTCTATGAAAGTAAGAAACAACTAAATGTTTGAACGAAACCTGCACTATATTTTCAAAAAAATAGGTTTTTAAAATGTTTACAATGAATGATTTTTTATGCGCCTGATGAAACTGGTAAGACATTATTAATTTCATTATTAGGCACAATTGAGGCACAAAGTAAAATAGAGCTGACACTGTTGGCCAGGTGCAATGATTCTACTGGCTGGAGACTTTCGTCAAACGTTGCCTGCTGCTTTAGCTGCACTATAAGCATAATTTGTTTTCTCCCCAGAGATATACAATAAAATATATTTAATTAAATAAAAAGTAAATTGTTTCTTAATTTGTAATATACTGCTCATAATTAAAAAATGAAAATTGATCTGTTTTATAATTCTAGGAATTGCCAATTCCTAGAAACATTTTAATAATTTAATAATTTAGACCCTCTTTATATATTATTTCTGTACCCTTATGATGGCTTTCTTAACACCGAAACTTTAAAATTTCAATTCTTTAATTTTTCTACATACTAGGACACATCTTGCCAAATCAGTTATTGTTAAAATTTTGCTAAATGACTTTTAAATGGTATTTGGCTTATCTAAAAATATGATTCTTATACGTACTTCTTGATACTTACTTTATATATTGATTTGTTTGTTTTGTAAATATAGCTGAACTATAATATGTTCGAAAATAAGTGTTTACTGTAACATTTTTTTTTTTATTTTTCCAAGTTTCTTTTGAGTTCTTTCTTGGTTTAAAAGATATACAATATCAGCAAGCTATATTTATCTCGAAAGCATAGGCAGCTACCGGGTATTTAAATGGCATCATATATATGAAAATAAGGGCTACGTGTTATTCCGGCTTTAGCATATGGCACAAAGTGGTCATTTACAAAAAGAATGTTTTACGATAAATCAAAAAGCCAACTTTACGTGGTACCTGATAAAATTCCGGAAATACAGAGTAAAAAAAAAGGTTTTAGAAAATACAGGAAATTATTTTGATGTAAATAAATCTTTAAATTTACTTTCACAGTAATGGTTAGTACAATCAAAACATTAATGGACTGGTTGCATAAATGCTTGTCAAATCTCTGTTAATTACCAACGTGTTAAGTCTATGTAAATTGGGTAAAGGTTACATCTTCCTGAGGCGCATGCACCTACTTGAATTTTTAAGAATAATTTTGTTAGTCGACCAAAAATGTAAAAATTGATTCGAAGGAAATTTAATCTAAGTTATATTTTAGTTTAAAAGGTAACTATGTTACCTTTTATGTTAATACAAAATTATTGTCTACTCAAGAAACCCAGTATACCTATTATAAATTGTTCAAAATAAGCCCCTGTCTTCAAATCACTTTACTCCCAATTCTAAAGAACTAACTACATATTTAGTAAATATTAGCCATACTTAACATTGACTCCATGATACCTAATATTTGTGATGCGCTTTCTTATTTTTAAAACATTTTTAAACATTAATTGTTATATTAGGACTCATATTCGATCATCGACAACAGTGAAAGCAACATGTACAGGAAGTAAAAGGAAATTGTTAAGTTTGTCTTAATATTTTAAAAGCTCTACCACATCACCAGTGGAGAGCTCAAGAAAAAATATTATTGCCCTTAATGTAGGGTCATCCGACCGGATTTCCCAGGATTTGTCCTAGTTTGGATGGCCTTGATTTTTTTAAATCTTACTTTGCACAAAAGTAATCTAGACCCACTAAATCGAATTTGCAGAAAACGAAAATGGAGTTTAAATTCCAAAAATACCGATATTTTCATGAACAACTCACTACTCTGATGTTCGACTGATTCTTCCTATCTCAATTAAAACGTGTTCTAGACATGCTATCAAGAATCTGATTGTACCAGTTAAATCAGTTCAAGTATTTCTAAAACAATTTTTTTTATTTTAAAAAACGACTGGTCTTGCTTTCTTAATAAAAATTTTTTAAATTCTATTTTGCACAAAAATGGTATAGACCAACTAAATCTAACATGTAGCAAAATAATAATGAAGTTAAAATTGCAAAAATTTTTCATGATAAACTCACTACTCTGGTGTTGAGTTTGATTCTTGCCATCTTAATTAAAACGTGTTCTAAACATCAAAAAACTGATTTTACCAGTTAAATCAGCGTCCTAAAAACCCTTTTGATTTTTTACTAAAAATTTTTTAAATCTTATTTTGCACAAATGTACTCTATCAAGCTATCAAGGAACTGAGTTCACCAGTCGGATCAGCGTCCCAAGAAACCATTTTTTAAATTCTTTTTATATCCAATAGATCATTAGTTGTTCTTTTACTTAGTATGATTTATAGTGATTTATTAATTAATTTTATTTTTATTTTTTCAGATAATATTTCAGATAAATCAATAAACTTAGATATACCATATATGAAAGATGTTGAAATTGTCACCGATGCAGCATTTTCTTTAAAATCATGATGGCAAAGTTGTTGTCTTACGAGTTTCATTATTGTTTTAATTTTTAATCTTATCGTTAATGTAGTTTTTACTATTTACACTACTGTAGTTGCTATATTAAAAACATTTACCATTATAGTTACTATACTAATAATCTTAATTCTATATCTTATATCTATTTCCAATACTACTATATACACCTGCGAAGACTCTTTATCTAGTTTCTTTTCTTTCTTACCTTCCAATTTTGTTTATAACCTTTAATTGATGTGGTAATTATCTTTTGGTATACCATTTTCTGATTTATTATGTAATTTTGATTGTCATAGTTATATGAGGATGAATTATTTTGTAATTGTCTTATTAGTCTATTCTTATCGTCAATTCTCGAATTAAGTTCTTATTTATTTCATCCCATATATGTTTCTTCTGTTATATTTATTAAGTTTCTAGTTTCATTTCATTTCATTTTGTGACTATCAAATTTGGATTTTCATGTAGAAATTTTTTTTGTTTTTTGTAATAGTTCTCTAAAAATTGAAGATTATTATAGCAAAATCAACTAATATTTTAACTAATCATATACATGAACCTAAACAATCAGATAAAGGTAAGGTAACAGTTATAATAGAAAAACAACAATATTTAGATCTCTCTAAACAACTTATGAATGATAATAAATCATATAAAGAACTTAATAAAAATCCTACTTTGAAAATAACTAATGAGTGTAATGCACTAATTAAAAAATATTAGTTTAGTGTTGGTTCATAATTTGGTTGTAGTTTCATTATGTTATCATTATCTAATCTCATGTTATATCTTTGTTTATTTATCCATGCCTTAAAATCTTGTGTTCTTATTACATTATAATTATCTAAAATTGGGTTATATGCAGATTGTACCATTATCTTATTGTCATTGTTTAAGTTTCTTAGTCCATATTTCCTCTTATGTGTTTTCTGTTAATATCTTAAACTTTATTAACTTAAGTTTTAAATATTCTTTATATATTATACTTTTCTTGTATTTGAATTCTTTAATTAAACTATTTTTATGTATAATAATAGTACCTATGTTTTGCAAAACTTTTTCATGTAGGTTGAACTTTCTTGTCACTAACATATTACTATATTTTGTCTCAGTTGTATTAATTTCTGTTTTTGTTTCTACAATGTCATATTTGTTTTGTTCAGTCAGTTTATTGTGTATAATTTCTGTTTCTACTATTGTTTCAATTTTATTATCTTTCAATGTTTTCTTCAAGTCAATGGTTTCATCAATATTATGTACATTCTTTTCATTTATTATTAGCTTGTCTTGTTTTATTTGCTTATTTTGACTTTTTATCTTTTCTTGTAGTTCCATTTTTTGATTTTCTATCATCTTGTTCAATTTTGTGTCCATTTTCTGTATGTCCATGCTCATTTTCTGTAACATTTCCTTTGGCCAATTTTGTTCTTCCTCATTAAGTTCAAGTTCTTTTAATGCCTTACTTATTGTTTCTTAATAAAATATCTTATTATGTTGTCTTTTGATGAAGAAACCTTCCTATTATTTAATATTGAATTTTCTACTATTTTTCAACAGAAATTGTTTAAATAAAACCTAATTTTCCAACAGAAACTAGCCCTATAGTTGGGACGCCATTTTGCAATGAATATTATGATTTAAAAGATTATTTATTGATTGATTGATATTATTTATTTAATTAATATTATTTAATATTATTTGAATGTTCAAAGTAGCAAGATCTTCCTTTTCTCAGGGGTGTTTGGTTCTGCAAGTTTCTAGTTGGATTATTAGGTAGGTATTTGAATAAAATTTGATTAATTATAATTACAAATTTATTATAAAAAGAGTTAAGTTAAAACAGCCATATTGAAAGTTTAATAATGAAACTAATTGTTTGTTTTAACTTGTATTTTTTTAAAGTCACTATTTAACATTTAATTTTTTATACTTTTAAAAACTGTTTGTTTACTTTGTTCAAATTGACTGTTCACACTGACTAATCTTCTATGGCTGACTTCTAATAATATATTACTAGTAACGACCTCTGCTCAAGTCCTTTTATGGGTTTTAAACTTTCCAGAAACTTCGTGAATAACCATTTTCTAAGAACACTATATGCATCTCTCTCTTTCCTATATATTTGCACAAAAGTACTCTAGACAAGCTATCAAGGAAATGAGTCCACCAGTCGAATCAGCGTCCCAAGAAACCATTTTTTTAAATATTTCGAATTTCTTAAGCTTTTATAACACGGAAAATCTGATTAAAGATGCTTGACCAGTGCATTATTTTTTTTTACTCTTGATGCCCACTTATTAAGTGAGCTTTTTAAAATTACTCAATACTTTTTTGTATACACGTATACGTATACACGGTTTCTGCGCTTGTCAATATTAAATATAATTTCAAGAATGTAATTTGTTCTGATTTTTACCAATTATTGTTGGACATTTTATTAAAAATTGAAAAGACTAAGAAAAATAGAAATGAGTAGAAAAATGGTTCAGTAATTATAAACATAATATTTTAAAAAATTTCTTACTTGCAATTGTTTTTTTAGTTAAAATTACTTTCGTCATAGTATTGTGTCTAGTTAATTATTTTATGTAATTGTAACTGATTTTTTTTAATACAAATCTAGTTTGTAAAATTTTATAGTTATATTATATAAGTTATATTTTTAAGGTACCTATGTATGTTTTATACTATTAAGTATGTGAAGGCAATAACGCCATGGTGTCGTAGATCAGAGATTTTTGTTACAAACAGCAGATGGCGCTAAATGTTATTTACTCCCATAGGTATAGGTGTCCTGGTCATAGATTTATTACTCTGTGGTAAAAAACGTCAGTGCTACAGTTTGTTTTTCTTGGGGCGGACGTTTGTTTGTGGACTGATATAAAATATTAAAAACCTAGTGAGTGCTTTGATACAGAAACAAAATAGGTAAGTTAGTTTTTCATGTTAAATGTGTATTCAAGGTATATATCTGGTTAAATTAAACAAAAAAAGTTATTTATCCCTTTTTTTCTTAAAGTAAACATAGGTTATGTTAAAAAATGTAACTGTTAGCAATAACGCCAGACTAAGGTCTAAGCAATAACGCCATGGCGTTATTGCCAACCGCTGAGATTTAATACAATAATTTAAGGCCGGGCTTTTAACTAAAAATGTGTTACAGTATGTGTATTTAACTTTCAAAATTAAAGAAGATAATTTAAATTAGACTGCGATAAGAGTTTGGCGCCATTTTAAGTCAAATGCCCGGCCTTAAAGCAGCACTTCTTTGTGCGCATTTCTCCTTTGCCAAATCTTTTTTTCTGTCGTAGCTTTGCAAAGCCTACACAGAAGACAGGAAAGCTGATATGCATTTATGGTTTTCTTGCCAATGCTATCTGCATGACGAATGTGTGGGTTTAACTAAAGAAGACACGGAGGAGGGTTCCGTCTGTCCTTACTGTGCTTAGTTATCTTAAGTTTTTAAATTTTTACTAGGTAACCAAAGAATGTTTATGTTCAGTTATAATGTTTTAATTTTATAATAAAGAAATGTTTGCAGTATACCGTGTGGTTTTGAATGGCGACAAAGCCGCCAACCTCCAAGAGAGCGCTGAAATCCTTATGGAAACTCACTTCCCAGGTTCTGTCTTCCCGCGAACGACGAACCAGACGGAAGTACCAATAACACCCTCACAATACGACTGGCAACTTGCTAGCACCATAATTGATGAGGACAAGATAAGGTGGGCCATATCGGGCTTTTCCCCCTTCAAAGCACCAGGACCTGACGGTATAAGACCAGCCCTACTACAGTGGGGATTGGATATTCTTATGCCGCACCTGGTCGGAATATTCAGAGCCTCATTAGCTCTGAGGTATGTTCCCGGTAAGTGGAGAGAAGTACGAGTGGTGTTTATACCTAAACCAGGAAGGATGGACTACACCTTACCAAAAGCATTCCGACCAATCAGCCTCACATCATTCTTTTTGAAAACAATGGAGAAGCTGTGCGAGCGGTATATAAGAGATGAAGTCTTAGTCCACAATCCACTTCATCCAAATCAGCATGCATATACTCCGGAAGGTCTACCGATTCGGCCCTACACCAAGTGGTTGGCAGAATCGAGAGATCACTGGATAATAAAGAATCCACCCTGGGTATATTTATAGATATCGAAGGAGCGTTCGATAAAACGACTTTCCCAACAATCACCCATCAACTCAACTCCAGGAATATACCCCTGGTGGTAGGAGAATGGATACTCAAGATGCTCTCTAGTAGAGCAATAAGTATAAATGTAGACATTACTGTGAGGGACTGGTAATGAGGGATGTCCGCAGGGAGGGTCTTATCACCCCTTCTTTGGAACATAGTCCTGGATACCCTGATTAGTCACCTCAACAGTAATGGTTTCTACACAATTGCATATGCAGATGACATAGTTATCTTGCAGACCGGCAAATTTGTGAACACACTGTGCGATAGAGCGCAGGATGGCCTCAAATTAATAGAAACATGGTGTAAGGAACACTCATTGTCGATCAATCCCAAGAAGACAGAGATGGTCCTTTTCACTAGAAAAAGAAGCTTATCGGGCTTGAAACCCCCCGAAATCTTCAAAGGCAAACTAAACTTCGCTGAAGAGGTGAAATACCTCGGCATTACCCTCGACAGGAAGTTAACATGGAACTCGCACATTCAGAACAGAGCAAAAAGAGCATATGTGGCCTATGAGCAGTGTCGGAGGACAGTGGGACGCACATGGGGTCTCTCGCCCCGTGTAGTCACCTGGATCTACACAGCAATGATAAGACCTATGCTAACGTACGGAGCTATTGCATGGGGACCTAAAACTCTACAAGCAACGGCTATCCAAAAACTGTATCAAATACAACGAATGGCTTGTCTGAACATCACAGGAGCCATGAGAACAACACCAACCGCGGCAATGGAATTGGTTACTGGTCTGACACCTCTCGACCTGCACGTCAAGGAGGTTGCGCTAATGGCCATGCTACGATTGCGCACGGCTGGTGTGTAAACCCCGAGGTAGGAATGGGTCAACTGAGGCTGGGCCTGTGGAGGGAGGCACTCACTGCGGTGCCTCTGCTACAGGCGGCCGGTGACGCAATTGAACCCAGGTTTGTATTTAATAAACCCTACAAAATACAAATAAAACAGAACACTGAGGCGGATGCTGTAAATGCAATACGCATATACACAGACGGCTCAAAACAAGGAAGGATCAGGGTGTGGGAGTCTACTCCAGATCACTTAGCCTAAGGATTAAATGGGGAATGGGAAAAAATACCAGCGTGGTTCAAACAGAACTGGCTGGTATCTCAATCGCCGCAAGAGAGATAACCAGAAAAGAAATTTCTGGCAAAAACATAATAATCTGCACTGACAGTAGACAAGCCCTATTAACCTTGAATAGACAACGCTTTATCTCAGGGTTAGCACTAGAGTGCCACCAAGATTTAGCCAACGCCTCGGTAGATAATAATATCGTACTAAGGTGGGTAAAAGGGCACGACAGGAGCAAAGGCAACCGTATTGTTGACTCTCTGGCCAGGATGGCGGCTGGACTGAAAATTTTGGGACCAGGCGACACCCATGGTTTGACGACTTCGACAATTGCGGAACTAGCCAAACGTTACACCTGTACTCAATCTCTTAAGAGATGGGATGAAACCAAAGGATGCAGTTTTGCCAGGATTACCCTGGGTGACCCTGAGAAGCTGGATACGAATAAATATTTGGCGATGACCAGGAAGAACCTACGTTTAACAGTGGGATTTCTGACTGGACACTGTCAACTAAGGAAACACCTCCATATTATGGGGCTAGTGGACATACCTCTATGCAGGAGGTGTGAACAGGAAGATGAAACTGTCAGGCATGTCTTATGTGAATGTCCGGAGCTATCGTCGATAAGAGAGTGTGTGTTCGGTGAGTCTTGGCCTACACCTGCCGACATTAAGGAGATGTCCCCTGGTGACCTGTCTTCCTTCCTGGATAAGGCAGGATGGACAATGTCCTAGGAGGGCGGCTCCTAGGGAGGATGTACAATGGGCCATATTGTGGCCTAAGTGCTGTGGGTCTATACTCACCCTTCCTACTCTACAGATACAGATACCGTGTGGTTTTTAATCTTTTTTAATAAAAAGTTCTATGTTCTCGGAATTATACGCATATGGCGTTATTGCTTACACTGAGCTAGCAATAACGCCAATTCACATTTGATCACAAAAAAATATGCTGTGGCTCTAATTAAACTCAATTTTATTAAATATGTTTTTAATTACTTGCAGTACCGTTTAATATTTCTTTCCCAAATCGCTGAAATCATAATAAAATTCAATAGTGGATGTGTACTTTTTTCAGCTGTTCAATTTATAATAAATTATTATATTTATATTTATAACATTAGTATATTAATGAATAGATCAAATTATTAAGAAGAACTTTCATATTAGATTTGAAGAAGGTCGACGTGGGAAAAGGCGTGTAGTTGCATAGTCCTAACACAATCTAATCAAATTAGGTATGTTATTGCTTTGTCTCACTTAATATGCAACATACTCTTTGATCAATGATTTATCTCATTCTGGCTGACCTAACCAACTTCGTACCGCCATATTTTTTACCATAAATTTTATCTTAAATGCTTTTAATAATTATTTTAATGCACTGAAATGTATATTTTTACCATCAATCCTGTCTTAAATCTAAGATTTTTTAATTTTAATTTTAATGCATTTTAATGTATATTTTTCATTTTTCCTTCTGAAGAGAAAACAAATAATGTTGGTTATTTTTCGAGCAAGATATAACCTTTCTTTTTGCTAAGACAAGCATAGTTTTTATTATTCACAACAATATTTGTAGACACACTGATATGATGATGAAATTTTCCTATTGCTATTGGAAAAAAGCATTTATTTCTTCAGCAAAAATGATTGGCAACATTTAGTGAAAGTTTTCAGCTAATAATGTAGCAACGATCCCAGACAATGCTACTACCAGCGGTTTTTATTTTGTGTCTCAATTGTATCTAAAATTATTGAATTAATGAAATCAAGAAAGCGTTTTCAGTTCCATCGAGTGCATAAAATATCCTTCATTGTCAACATTTACTGCAATCATTATTGTATTGTAAATTTGTTTTTTTGTTGCCAATTTAAAAAGTCAGAACATACTTTCTACGAATTAACTCAAAGCACTATTATACGAAAATAGTACATAGTGTCACAAAAGCGGAAAGTGGGTTTTAGCAGCTTTCTGCTGTATCTGCTGTATTTGCTGTCCGAGCATATAACGAAAGCAGCAAATATAAGTAAGGAATGCTAATGCATTTATGCTTTAGCACATGTTTACCTTCATGACTATTAAAAAGAATTTTTTTATGGTTGTTATGGTTGAGAATTGAACCCCAGCCGCCCGCGTGAGAGACAAGTACAGAGATTTAAAAAACCTTTAGTCGTGCGAGTAATTTAATAATCCACAAGCAATGGTTTCTACAGAATGTTTAACCCCAACTCTAGCACAATTTTTCTGATGAAAAAGAAAACAACGGATTTTAGTAACTTCATTAACTAAATTAAGTTTTTTTACAAAAACACATGCTCTGCGCCACTGAAAAATGGTCCCTACGGTATTTCGAATAATCTCCAGTTCATTTTCATAAACAACTCCTCTGTTTCATAAAAACATCAAGCGTAAAACGAAAATAATAGTACTTTGGTTAAATAAAAAGCAGAAGTTGTAATTAAAATACTTCTATGTCCAAATATTAGGCTTCTATTATAGTTAGTTTAATTAAAAATTGACTCTTTATTGTTAAAAGTACATTCATGGAAAGTTATTCGTATTAAACGAAAGAAACCTTTTCAATTTTATTGATGTAAGTATGTATTTTTAAAATATTTGATACGTGCTTTTTCTCCGATACAAATCTATTTTTGGAATTTTAATGGAAATATTGTTTATGGCTGTATATTATTTTGATCACTTAACCTTTTGTTTATTTATATAGTAGAAAAAATTAATATTTACCCTGACATCATAACTGCAAGCGTCGCGAAAAGAATCGGAGTCAAAAATGGCTACTGTTACTTTGTTGTGTGCGTGTGGTATCGTGTTTGAAGTTAATTTTGTACTTACCGTAAAATAAAAATAACAAATAAAAGGTTCTCAAATAAACCGATTTTATAGAATTTATTTGAATGCAAATAATAAAACACTTTGAACAAAACTCGATGTATCAAAATAATTACGTATTTTTCGAATAAATAGTGTTTAGTTTAGTTCAACCGCTCAGTTATTTATTGTTCTTAGTAAGATAAACTTCCACAAAGTAAAGGTTACCACAATCAATTATAGTTGTAATTTATTGTACAAACCCTTACTACGTAAAAGTTCATCTTATTAAAAACAGTAAACAACTAAAAGATTGAATTAACTTTCACTATTTATTCGTAAAATACTTTAAATACAATGACGGCCTTTTCGCTATAGAACTAGGATCGTCAGTTGTCATAAGAGGTCAAAATAAATTTCATATATTATACGTTTGTTTAATGTATTTCTACTAGCAGTAGAAAAGGATAATGAAATTTATTGTACTAACCCTTACTACGTGAAAGTCCATCTTATTAAGAAAAGTAAAAAACTAAAAGGTTCAATTAAACTTTCACTGTTTATTCGTAAAATACTTTAAATGCAATGACGGCCGTTTCGCTATAGAATTAGCATCGTCAAATTGACATACTGAAGTTACATTTTGTTTGTTTGTAGCTAGGTACCTGATGTTGATTAGGTAGTATTAAGGATAGATCAAGTATGGAAGTAATAAAACATAACAATAATTAAGCCTAGATGTTATTAGCCCTAAGGGATTATCCTGGATGTATATCCCTCTAAGATCAGTATAACTGTGCAATGATATAGAAAAACCAGGAAAAAACTATAACATGCTGATCTTTACAATAACTTAATATATTTGTGTTACAATTACGTCTTATCTATGTATATAATGAAGACTCAATCAAAGTAAACAGTTTAATAGTGGTGAACTTCCAAGATTTATTTGTTCATTAACTACTTTATATTGTTGATCTGCTGAATGTCTTTTTATTTCAAGTTCTTCGAAGAAATCTAAATTTTGTTTTTTATCAAAATATGTAATTAATAGTGAAAGTTTAATTTAACCTTTTAGTTATTTACTGTTCTTAAGAAAAGGATAAGGTATATACGAGATATCCCAGACTAATTTATCCAGGCTATATCTCTTAAACAACTAAAGATTGATTCTCGAGTGGGTCTAAAGCTGATCTATTCCATTTCCAATACACTTTAATGTGGCGTAAAAACAATTATCCTTTAAATATTCATCCCATAGTTACAACCCCTAACTTTAAATTTCTTAATAGCACCCTGTACATTTTTTTATAATTTTGGGTGTGGTCACCATCGTCTATTCAACAAATTTTTCAAAAATAAAATAGGTTTGTAGGTAATCAAGAAAATATCAGTTTATTTTTTATTTTTGTTAAATTAATCAAGATAGCCTTAAAAATTTAAGGAACAATAAAAATAAATCTAATAAAAATAACAATTAAATAATTAATATTATTTACATTAGATGTTCGAATCGTAGTCCATCTGCTGCAACACAACAGGTCTACAAAACCGTTTCTATAACTACTGGATAGCAAACAACTCTCCAGAAATTATGTGGGGGCACGCTCACCTGACCTGTCCCCTCTTGACTATTTCTTTTGGGGAGCGATAGAGCGATAGTAATAAAGAAAATATTAACATATTTTTTCAATTTATATTTTAATTCTGATAGAAAGGACATTAGCAAGGAATTCGCAGTAATGAAATATTATCAGTTTATATTTTTCAAAGTTTTTACAATGTAATTATGCATGTAGGTACTAAACGTAAACGATATGTTGTCATAGAAAAAGTATAGTATGCAGCTCACAACAAAATGGCCATTTTGCACTCGTATAAATTATAGCACTAGCCGAAGGCAATTTCATACTCGTGCAAAATGGGTATCATTTTGTTCTTATTGGAAAATATACTATTTTTTCGTATAGTTGATTACATTAGGTAAATCCAGCTTCCCACCATTTGTTCTTATCTGATCAATGCACAGAGGTATTTCTGATTAACGGGCTGGAGCTCAGAAGAAATACCTGGTTTAAAATCAATTGTCCCACTTTCGTCAATTTGAAGAAGAGCTTTTTTCTTGTAAATGATTTTGTGTAGATGAAGAAGCTTGGGGTACTGGCGCATTGAGGAAGTACAGGACTGGTGATAGAAAGATTCTCGTTATATCAACACTGTTTGATACTTACAATGGAGTCTTTTCTTAATCGGCTATGATCTCAGAGACTCCATACATGTTTTATGAGGACCCAATACTTATTACAGGTGTCCAAACGAAATCCAAGGTATTTAAAATACACCTGCGTTTTATGAACTCCAACACACTTGGTCTACAAAGTTTAAGTTTACACCCACCACCTCACACTATATGAAAATAAAATATCTTTTACCGTAAATTAAATGACGAGAAATAGTATTTGCCAAATGTACATTATTTGTATGAGATTTATTCAGATTATGTAAGTATCGTATGGTTTTCATAAAAAAGATCTCATCAAATCCGATACTTAATTTTGCCGTAGTATAAAGGCACCCCATGGGAGGTGGTCCAATGTTAATGGTTGATTAATCTTGATGATGATTATTTTATATTTATAGTTACTATATTTTTTACCTTTGTTCTTTTTTAATTAATGTAAATATTTATATTATGTCCTCCTTAATCTGCACTTTCATTTGAAAAAAAACTGTAAAATATTGTATTTACTTTAAAAAGTCACTTGAAAAATAACCATCATTATTCAATGTCGGAATGAACTGTAATTTACCTGGTTAACGTAACAACGGAACATAACCTTCTAATGCGTTTCTTAACGGAATCCGCGTTAAATCAATATTTACATAATGTCGCCGACTATGCTCAAGATATTTTTGTATCCAAATATTTGTAGTTTAACGCGCAGCAGTATATTCTTTATACAAATCATATTTAAATTAATAGGAATGCGTCTTGTGCTGTAAATAAAAAGAAACAATTAGTCAAATGAATCTTTAATCTCTAAGGTATCGAAAGCGGAGATAAAAATAAGGATCAAGTAAATACGCACATCGTAAAAGTTTAAGGATATTAAAAAAAATGAATAAAAATGTTACTGAAAGTTAATTGGCATTTTAATAATACAATTGCTCATGCTTTACTTTTTCCTAAATTAACAAACAATAACTTTCATGATTATATTAATATATTTAACCAAGTCCATCATGACAGTGCAGGAGATTTCAATGCTCATCATATTTTATGGGGTTCTTTAATAAGCACAAATGATGGAAACATTATTGTTGGTTTTGTTGGATTACTTCCAGAGTTTTATCATTGTTAACGATGGTTCTGCTACTAGAATTACACCTCCAGGACAAAATATATCAGCTGTCGATCTAACCATTCTTTCATCTAGCTTGTACTCACATCTCCGATATGCACTTCCTTTTTGGGGTACATGTTGTGTGACTCAATTTGAACGTATTTTTAAATTACAAAAGAGAGCTGTTCGGTATACGCTGAAACTAAGCAGTAAAACTCACTGTAGGGAATTCTTTAAAAAACATAAAATATTAACACTTCCATCCCTATTTATCTTTGAATCCATTTCTTTAATTCGGAAACATTTACCTGAAGTCTCAGACAGACCATCTCATAACTACCCTCTTAGAAGTGCAGAGTATGACCTTTATTTACCAAAACCTCGCACGGAACTAATCAAAAGCTCTATTTTTTATAACGCTAAGAAAATGCACAACAATCTACCCTTGGAAATAAAGTCCATTTCATCAATAACCGCATTTCGTATCGCTTTAAAATCATACTTGGTGGAGAGAGCTTTGTATGCAGTTGACGACTTTTTTACATAAATTATTTTGGACCATCTCACGCACTGGAAAGTTAATTTGTGATATTTATCTATTTTGTTGTTTGTTGTTTTTTTTGTTGTTACTCTGACTAAATTAAAATTTTTAAATTTTAATTTTTTTTTATATTAATAATTATTTATCAGTCTCATTGTATAATGTATACATAAAGTATACATTTATTTTATTTTATTTTTTATTATTTTTTTTTTAATTGACCTTTCGCAATGTTTTATATTGTGAAGTTTTATATGTTTGTATGTTTTATGTTTTATTTACTTGTAAATACTCTTGTATTACTGTTTTGTTCTATGTGATTTGCTTTTTTTTTTAAACAGCTTTGTCCACAAATTTAAAAAATTTTTCGACAATAAAGCTTATTATTATTATTAGTACTCCAGGTTTGAATGGTCGGCGCTTAACTATACATATGGATCCGATCATTTTCCCACCATTATCGTAATAAAATCCTTTAATTTAGAGGATGTTTTAGTCACTCCAATTTCTAAATGTTCTACGAACCAAGCCCAGTTGGAGGTATATCGGGAAAAAAATGAAAATTCCTGTTTGGAGCGTCCGAGAATGATCGATACAAATGAAATGATTAAACAGTTAATAGTAGTTATATCACATGTTGCCAATAAATCCTGCAATCTCCCCCTTGATGGGATGATGATTGCCAATCTATAGCGAATGACAGAAAAAACGTATTTAAAGCATACAAAACAAACCTTACAATAACTAATTTTATAAAATATAAATTATACAAATCCAAGGCCAGAACAAGTTGGGCAACATTTTGCTTCAAATTAAATAGACAAACGAATCCAACAGACATATAGAAGAGAGTAAATAAAATTTAGAATAAAAACAGAACCCATACTCAAAATAAAAATAAAGTTTTAGATTTGCTGGACAGGATCGCTTCCGCTTTCGTCCCAATGTTTATATAAGAACCGCTAAAAACTAAAGATAGGGAACATTTTTTTTAAATCCAATAGATATAAATGAACTTGCAAATGTACTAGTTTAGTGATTTTTTTTTATATTTGCATCTTATAAAATAGGTTTTTAGTGGTTCAACTGTACAAATAAAATTTTAATAAATTTAATCCTCTAGCTATAATCGGCTTTTGAAATTTAAATTTAATGGTTACATACGTCATAAGTGGTAAGTGACGTGTTTCAATAAGATTGGTAGAAATTTTGCGATGTTGTCGATATGCTTTAATATTAACCGTGAAACTTATCTCTCTCTCTCTTATTTGTTGTCATTAAAAAGAGAAACATATCGATATTTTTGTTCTCTGATTGACACTTTATCAAATAAGGAGTAAAACACTAAACAAAATATTCTGTCATTTTCGTTAGTTTAATTTGTTGTTTGGTTGTGTTTGGTTTATGAAAGAAATTACTTCTATACTATTTTTGGTTCGAAAATAAAAATCCCTAACACCTTCTCTTGGTGTTAAAGCGGTTCCTTAAAAAATAACCAATAGATGAACCAATGAAATAACCAATATCTTGTCAACTGGTACAATCAGTTAGTCACAGAACACGGTGTTTTGTGCCGCTAGTTCTTTGAGAATACTTGAAACGAACGTAGCTAAACTGTGACAACGTTGACTTTTAAACACACTTCATTATTGGTTATTAGTTGGCGCTACGTTTAAAACTTACTAATTATTTATTGCTAAATTTTACGAAATGAGAAAAATTACTTGCAAAATGAATACCAATATAAGTAAGTAGGTATCTTATCCTAAATATATATTGCTATCATTTTGATTAATATGATCCTACTAAACTAGTCCATTATGAATAAGAAGTAATCCGCATTAACTACCTAGTGAAATATAATTTGCCACAGTTAGCATTACAATTTCTTTGTCAAATTTACAATAATATTTTAATTTATGGTCACAACTGTGATTCTCTAAAACAACCACTAATTCTTTCAATTCCCAAATGTAATAACCCTAACTCTTATGTACCAATAGCTCCAATGTTATGCCTGTTAAAGACATTAGAAAGAATTATTAAGAACAGGCTACAGTGATGGCTGGAATATAGAGGTTCCGTAACAATCACACATTTAGGTGAGGAAAGGGTACTATACTAAATAACATTTTCAAAAAATGAATACCTGGCAGCATTTATAGATATCTCGGGTGCTTATGATAACGTAAGTTTGGACATATTGGTGTAAAAGTTAATTCAATTGGGCGTTTTCAGCTTCCTTTTCCCATGCACTGATTAATAGTTTTGTACATCTGAAAGTTTATATTCGATGCAATAATAACCTATTCGGACCCAGAATAGTAAATAAAGGCATTTCGTAGGGTTCAGTTCTAAGGGTATTATTTAATATATATACTTTAGAATTGCATACTATGGAAATAGAATGTAAGATCTTGCAGTATGCTGATAACTTCTGTCCATATATTCCAAAAAACAAAGATCGGCAATGCTTAAATGCTCTAAAAAAATATTTTTACGATCACGAACTGGAAATTTTTCCACAAAAATTTTCCATACTATTTTTCAGCCGGCACTGCTTACACAGACACAAATACTTGAATACTATCCAATGTGGAAATCCCAGTAGTAAAACATTGTACTTACCTTGGCATAACGCTGGATTTTAAGCTCACTTGGGAAAGTTACATTAATAAATTAGTAGCAAAATGTGAAAACAGTCTTAATATTCTCAAAGTCGTTAATAGATATGAATGACGCACTGATCCTAAAATTAATTTACTGTTCTTTAGAGCTTACACGATGTCTATTTTAGACTACGAGAGTTTTCTCTACGGTTCTGCCACCAAATCTAGACTCCTTAGATTAGACAGGATGCAATATAAAGCACTAAGATTGGTCTTAGGAGCCCTTAGATCCACTCCTACTCCAACTATTTAAGCGAAGTGTAATAAACCACCTTTGCATTTAAGGCGAATATACTTGGGAGAAAAGTTTATCCTTAAAAGCCAAAACTTAAAACACAATACTTTTACATAAAATAAGTCAACCATCTTGTTATAATCTAAAAAACAAATGGTGAAAAAATAAAAATTCTCCAACGCTCGCAGTATCGCTTACCAATGTGTCACATTTTTGCTTTAATTCAACTGGAAAATATTTTAACTCACCGTACGAAATGCGTTTTTATAATTGCAGTATCTACTTGCCCATTTATGATGCAAAATTAAATCAACATTAAAGTGATGACGAGTTATGCGAGTGTGATGGAAGCATAGATGATATCTGGATGTTCGGCTGTCACCACAATAAAGCAGCTATTTGCTATTTATACGACTGTTTGTTGAAGAAGAAAATCCCAACTCCACCGAATTATGTGTCATTATTATACGTGAGTGCTAATCCTGCGGAACTACGGACAGCCCTGTGGGAATTCTTTAAACGCACAAGAAGAAAAATTTAATTGGTACCTACATGGTAGAAATAAAATTATAGTGTATAGCTTCTATGTTTCTATTGTTTTTCCAATTGTAAATTTACCTTCTATCCGCTACCTACCTCTTTTTGCAATGTCTAAACCAAGCCGCTATGACGAGTACCTTAACGTGAAGCGAGTGTACTTGTTGAAATCCTAATCAATTGTTATGATTCCTCTATATCTAAAAATATTTCGTAACTGAATGCATTTCCCTTTGTCCAAAGGCAAAAACAAAACAAAAAAAACTTTATCAATTTTTTTGCAAAATATACGGAAGACCAAAAAACTTTTTTTTTTATACCTCAAAAAATAATCTTTTATATTCGATTTTCTCTATGCTATACAGTCTACTACATAAATGGCTAGGAAACATCCTCTCTTATAGAGAAATTAAAATAAGTGTTAATGATGTAAGAATCAACGGTAAGGCAGTGAAAGGATTTCCGCGGTTACTTCTACTGTGGAACATTGAGCTGGACTTACTGTCAATCAATCCTAACAAGACGGAAATGGTTCTCGTCACTACAAAAAGGAGAGTGCAAAATACCTTGCTATTTTTCTCCCAAAATTGCAGCATGGATCTACACGGCAATCAAAAGACCTACGCTTACATACGGAGCTATTACATAAGTTTCGAAAGCAAATCAGACAACAGATATACAAAAATTAGAACAGATACAAAGGAGCAGATACTAGGAACCATAAAAACTACATTGACCAGGGCAATGAAAGTAATGCTAAATCTCACAACTCAGCGCAGTTTTTATAGTTAGCTGCAAGAAAACCACCTACAAATAATCATAAGAGATGATACTGTAGTAAATTGCCTTCATGAAGCTAATCCCTACATTTAGATGTCAACCTCTTTTCATTGGCAATCGCGCTGCAATATTGGAGATGTGCCAACAATTTAAAAATTGGAATGATAATGATTGGGGTATAGTTTGTATTTCATCCAGTATGGAGACGATCTATAGATTCGCAACATAGAATATATGTTTCTTTTTTAATTTTAGTAAGGTTTAAGTTAAATTTTAAAGTTTTTGATACAATTAAAGAAGAATATAAAGATACAGGGTGGATTAAAAAGGATGTAGAGCTATTTTTCTTGGTCACGCCATCACGCGTGGCCTGATTTCACTAATTTTTTTTGTTGTGTTTGTTATTGGCAGGAGAAGGTTTTTATTAAATAAAAAATTAAAAAAACTGCGCGGGTAATTAGAAAATTTAAGAATACTTATTTAAGCGCTAAGGTTAAAATAATAGTGGTACTATCAATCTAATTTTCGCGCTTTGGAAAATGTAAACTTTTTTAATGTAACATTATGACATTCAATTCGGAGTAAAAAACGTAGGGTGCATTTTACTAAATTTTCTTCCTCATAGATAGTTATCTATAGAATAACATATATTACATTTAACAAATATATTGAATAATTCTTCCAATAACTTGAATTTTATTATAACTTTTTTTTTATTTCGGTTAGCAAAAAAGTGTATTTTTTAGTTTATTTAGGTCGGATTTTTTGAGTTCTATTGTATGGTATTTATGCCTCTGGATTGCCTAAAAAAGCGAGTTTACAGTTCCAATGGACTTAATGGCCGAATGATAAAAATTTTTGAACTTTTAAACTTTTATACCGAACATATTCTTCTAAGATCCACCATTATGCACTGTTATGAATATACTTCACTATCTTAAACAGATTTTTTTCAAATCGTAATCAGAAATTGAGTCTGTTAACCCTACTTTGTTTGTTGGAGTTATAAAATATTATGTTTGTTTCGCAATAAAAGTTTGGACCAACGCAACAAACTTTTATTGATTAAATGCAGGATGTGATCAGATTATTTTTTTTGGGGTAAATACACGATTAGTTTACTAGTAGATTAGATTTGTAGTTCCTCAATTAAATACAAAAATAGGTAAGTTTTTAATATTGCAATACTATTCAAAGAGATCTTTTAGCAAATTTTTTGTATTGTAACAACTGTAACTGTTTCCCCAGCTTCACCTAGTGAACTTTCTACAGGACTTGCAGGGAAAGCTTTTAAAATAATGCCTCAATACTAATGCCTTTATCCTTAACCTTTTTAAATCACAAAGTGATAATCAGAAACTTTTTTAAATATTTTCTTGAGTAACAGTTTTTACTGATGTTGAATAATGGTGTTTTCATTTCATTACTTACTTTTTTCTAACGTTCAGATGGTATTGTGTCCACAGCAAATTCACTTCCCAATATCTTCATTCCTAAAAGATATTTGTCAACACTTTGTTGATTAATGTACTCATCAATGTCAATCTCCTCTTCTTTATAATTACTCATTCCATCAGACTACAATTTTATCACTTTAAACCATTTTTTTCTTTTTTTTATTTTCTAGGTTTATATTGTAATTTTTTCGCTTTGTTGAATTTTTTATCAAGGTTCTTTTTCATTTTTCTTACATGGTTATTTTTTAAATACTTCATTGAATAGTTCTTTTAGAATTTTTCGAGTTGTCATTGTTTTTTTTTCTAACGTAAAAATTACTAAACTCATTCAAACAAAAGTAAATTTATACAATACCTATCAATCTTGATGTTGGATTTATTTAAAAATAAATTATGTTTGTTATTGACTATCGATTTAAAATGCCATCAGGATTTTATTGAAGAATAGTTTGCACGAATTTCATCGTAGCAAAAATGATTATATTCATAAGTAGCACGTTGAACGTTATGGTTGAGACGTGTAAATTGCTGCCAGACGACTACTGTTTGCGCATAATGTATGTTTTATAACATGAAAGGCAATTCTGTACTACATAAACTGTACTTGTTTATATTTAAGAACCTTTAACCTTACCATTTTTCAGGATAAACTTTTTTCAAATAATTTACACACAGAAAAATACGAGAAAAATAAAAAAATAAATATAAACTAATTAAAGAAGGGTTTGTTTTAAATGGCTGTTTTTTACTACTCCGTTTTTTAATTAAAAATTTTTAAAAATATGAATAAAAAGAACAGAGATTTGTTTATAAATTCAAGCTATGGGCTTAAAATTAATTTCTATTACAGTATAGTTTCTATTGCCAGTCGAAGGGAAGAACCCTTCGACTGGCAAAAAACATAAAATAGATAACTGATAATTTTAATACTACTATGTATTTCCAGGATATGAGAAAATGCTTGATATTTACTAAAATCTAAATTAGCGAAATTAATTTTTGACGTGGTAACTGCGTATGTTTGGATATGTGATATCACAGATACAAAGCTGAATTACAGATACATTACCTTCTATGGTCATATGGTTAGTACCCGTATGCACCAACAGTTGCTTCTAATTCAACCCACGGCTCAACCGTCAGCATACTGCAAAATTGATATGCAATGGTTAAATCCAACCAGTAGTTCTGATCGCCAATATTCGGCTGGTTACTAAATTCAATGGACCTAAATTCAATTCATAACCTTAATTTACTTAATATTACCTAAATCTGTGTTTGTGTACTTATGTTTTTTAAATTAATATATTATTGATCAAATAAAATACAGTAATATTTTGTAACTTTTCTGGTAGAAACATTACGTTTTACATTGTAGGTATATAAAAAGTAATTTAAATTGCAGAAAAAATGGATCTATCCACATCTTAGTGGATAGTCATATCAAAAATATATATTTTTTTCTATTTTCAAAATGCTTAAAGTATTTTAAGCATCACACTTATCATCATACTTATCTTACTATAATTTCGACACTTTCTCTTTCTTTCCTGAAAAATGACCACCACACGTATACTCGCCATTATTAAGAAATAAAAACAAAATCTTATACATGTGGTGTAATAGCTATACTGAGAGAACCCCAACAGGGTATTGTAGTTTATTGTCGTTGGCTGAAATTATTGGTTAGATGCTTACCGTTAAATATTTATTATTTGTTTTTTTAATTTTTTTAGAAGTGCATTTTTCATTTAAAGTGGTAAAAGTATTATTCGCCAATCGGGAAAAAATTATTGTCTTTGGTGGTGGGATTCAGTTAAGACGAGGCACATCGTATCGATATTTTTTTCGCATTGTGCACGTGCAGTACAAATATTATTGTTTATTGGCAGTTTTGTTAAGAAGAGAATGATGTTTCAATACATCAACCATTTAAATAATTGGGTTCAGAAGATTTAGTGAATACATTCCTGGGTAAGTACCAACATACTGTTATATGTAAAAATATTGTAAAAAGGATTTTGGCTCTGGCGCACACTCTGGATACAGGAAATTAGGGTTAATTCACAATTATGTAAATATGATACATTGGTTACACTTAAGAAGCAAATTCAGCTAGTGTATACGTTACAGTATTTAAGTTTTATTTTGGAGTGGTTTTAAAACTTCTTAATTTCTCCACTCATTAAATGTTCATATTAATTTTTATGTACATTAAAAAAATGTTTAATATTTATTTTTAGATGAGGGTAATAATGATGGGCATTTTCCATGAATAATGTAGAATTTAAGAAAAGTAAATACATTGTATGTTAATTTTCCAATATTTTTTTAGGACATGCCTGAGCCTGAATCTATGAGTGAAGCAAGACTTAATTAATAGCTAAGAGTTATGACATGTTCCTTAATTTACTTTTAATTTTTTTTAAATTAAGTCTGGATCTTAATTTGGATGGTTTAATTCTTGTTATTATGAGTTGTTGATAAAAATAAACAGTTTTTCAATATTAATATATTTTTATTTAGCATTCCTTGTTTGCATTGGTATATACGGATATGCAGGATATACAGGATTACCATATAGAACATATCGTTATACTCCCGCAGTAATATTGTGTTACTGCTTTAACTACTGCAGTATCGGTGGTAGTTAAACAATTTCATTGCATTAGTAAGAAAAATTGCCGCTTCTGTAAATACATTTTACACAAGTAGAAACATATTTTTACTGCACAGTCAATAAAATTTTTATTAATTTAAATATTAGTAAATCTTGTATTACTGCCACAGTAAAACCTTCTAGCTGAGGCATATACAATATAATTTCTTATACTGCCGCATTATGAATTTTTTTTCCGTGTAGTGTAATAAAGTGAATCCCAACTTATCAATATTTTTAGTTTAAGATAGTTTTAGCTATGTGATACTCTTTTGACAGTGATTTATTTTATTCCGATATATAACCTTAATGCCATTTTAGAGCAGTATTAAACAAAGTGCAGATGGATGTTCTTATTCGATGAAGTAAAATAAATCTCCTATAAACTTTGTCAGAATATTTGGAAAAAAATATAGGTATTTGAACGGAGATTTTAGTTTGCTATAAAGTTAAATAAAGTATCAAAGGCTGTGGAAACAATTTAATGTTATTGCTGTGTCGACTGTATTGAACTAGGCAAAATAACACATAAAAAGGAAAAAAGGGAACGTGTTAAATGGTCCAGTCATAAACAATAGTCAATAAAACTACATTTAAGTGATTTTGTGTAAAAATGTATAATAAAACAAAACATTTTTTAATTAATACTTTCCCCAAACTCAAGATTACTAAACAGTAGCTTACCCTAGTTTGTAGATGTTGATTAAAGTACACTGGAGGTTTTACTAAAAAAAGAATAAAAAAATTTAAGAAGTTTTCATATTTTATAATAACCAAAATGTATCATAAAACATTAAATATAATAATAAAATTCCAAGTCTTTATATACAATCTTTCCACCGTAAAGATTTTGAGATGTTGTTGAAACCAAATCCTGTTGAACCTATTTTGTAGTAAAAACCAACATCTAGTGACTGTATCAATAGATTTATTTATAATATTATAATATTGACTTAGTGGGTCTATCGCTAGAAATCCTTAGTAATTTAATTCCATTTGGAAGAACCTCTATTAAATTATTGAGTTATTGGTACGGTACACGTTCCTAAATTTAATGTAATACATTACAACTACATATTTATATTACAACTGACCTAGATCTGGAGGAAGCCTCTTTAATTGCCTAGAAGTTTTGGTTCAAACAGGATTAAACCAATTCATATCAGGTTAACTTCATACTGGCAATGCCATTAGCTTGAATGCTATCCGTTATCGGATATTAGCGACCATCATAGCTATATTCACTTTGCATGCTGCTACTCTAAAGAGATTTGTGTTTGACGTATCAAATCATGTTCTTAGGTCCCGAAACCAGGATATAGGGTTTTATTAATTGTCAAAAATTACTTACTATAGATAAATTATACATATTGTAATGTTTTAAAATAATCATAAATACAACTTACCTAATATATGACTTGAATTGAAATAAATTATTAAACATGAATGTAACTTTCGAATCTTTTCATTAAATGAGCAATACACCAAAAATTTCTTTATTAGAGCCAATCCATTAAATCTTAATTCACACAAGAACACAAAACTATCTTGATAAAATGAGTTCATAAGAATGAGCACTAACACCAGTAGTCGATCCAAGAATCAAAGTCCAAGATCCTATTTTGTTTAAGCTAAAAATAAAAAATAAAATAAATAAGTATTAGAATATGATAATAATGAATCATAGGAATACAATATTAGTAAGATTAAAGTAGTATTAAAGTATTAAAGATTATTAGTAGATTAAAATCCAAATAAGTTATAATTAATGTTAAAAATAATTATAAGTTCAATAATGTTTTTTTTAATAGGTGGTTATAAAATAAGAACAAGTAGGTGTAGGTTATTTAAAAATTATTATATAAGGTAGAGAATATTCAACTGTATTCAGTTAGTAATATAAGGTACAAAAATTTAAACCTCAACAAACAAATTTTAGCTATTAGAGCAAAATAAATAATATCATAGCAAATCAATATAACTTAATAAATAAATATGACTTACCCAAACAATATTTACAAGGTCATTTAAGCATCAAGTGATGAGTCCTGTATTATAAAGTATCGGATGACAGTACAAGCCTAGTACTTCTTATGTTCTGGTACATCCCATATTTTGATAAAATGCAATACTTGAGACAGAATCTAAAAATAAAGATATTGAAATTTATTACATGTAAAAACAAAACTGTAAGAAAGTGATGTGTTTGTTTACAAGCTAAGACTGTTTAAAGAAAGCTTAATCAAGGACATTATGATTGATAAATACAATGAAAAAAAAAACACTGTAAATAGTGAAGTGGTGATAAAAAAACTGCGGATTATAAACTTAAAAGATGTGTTTGTAGTGGAAAGACATAAACTTAATATTAGATGATTAATTGATATTACTATTTGTTATAATTGTATTTTGTTGTAAGGTAATTAATTTTAAGTTGTTCTTTGATGATTTTGGATGTTATTAATTCGTTTATTTGATAAATTTTGTATTTGAATCGTTATGACGCACTAGATTTAAAAAGTAAATAAAAGCTAAAATAAGCGGTGTCATTAAAAATTAAAGTTATCTGATCATATTAGAATATGTAAATTTTCAGTTTTTGTTAAAATTAATGGCCAAAAAGAGATATTAGCTCATAATTGTTAAATTTAATATTGATAATTGTCAAAATGGCCGACATTGTTTACTCCATAAAGTCAGCAATTTTAGTAGGGAAGATTTGATTTTAAAAGTCTTAAAATGTTATTTTATAATGAAATAAGCTATACAGATTTGATTTGTAACAATTATAAGGTCAGAAAGTGTCTAATTAAAAAGTCAATTTTTTAAAAATTTGATGTAAGTGAGGTTATGAAAAACAAAATACGCTCGAAAAGGCAGCCATTTTCGGATTTTTTGGACGAGGGTATATAAGCCCATGGAAAATGAAAATCGAGGTCACTCTAATTTCATCAAAAGGCCAATCCACGTCAGTTTTTTTTTAAATTATCATAAATCAATGGCCGACTATTGTTAAAAAATAAAGATGGTGGCACAATAATTTTTTAAACTGTATTATTAACTTTTTAAAACATAACCAATTGGAAATTATAACTGGAAATTACACATTTGATAATAAATTACCTATCCATAAGAAGGAAAATAAATTTGTTTTTGTACTAACCTGTGATCTAGAACATTGGACGTCTGGATAAGCAATTAAAATTTTTCTAACAATTTTTAACATGGTGAGAACGAGATAACTGTTCTGAAAGTACTCAAAATCCAAGCATCCGCTCATTGATGGTCCCACGTGTCTAGAATATCCCGTGTGAGGAGCCGGAAATGGAGTAGCTCAGCACTATACACAATCAACAAGTGAAATACGGTATGTTTTTGATATCACTTATTACATTCACTTTCCCAATACCTATAAAGTTTGTAAAGATAGATTTCAATATCTTTAAACCACTATTTTGATATAATTTCGTTTTTTTGAATAAAGAAACTGCTTAAACATCTTGTTAATACTAATGCACGCTATCTCCTACTTCTCAGTTTGCTCTTTGAAAATAACTGTAAAATATCACGTGTTCTTTTATGCGTGGGCAAATGCGCACGAAAAGACCATAGTCGCATCATTCAGTAGGTATAGGGTATATTAAAATTTTGGTAAAATAAGTAAAATAAATAGTTTTATCGTTGGATTTTATTGTTTTTTTTAACCGACTACTGTGATTGAAAGTCTCTAATGCTCAGTAATTAGTTTAGATACACCAAATTTAAAAAATAAATAATAGATAAAGTTACATATTTTAAGTTAGATGATATAATTTTTTTTAAACAGTAAAGGATCAACAAAATAAAGAAACTTTGAGGTGTTTTAAACTAAATAAGAATTAAATAAAAATTGAAACAAAAATAAACATAAAATATAGCCCCACAAAACTTTAAAAAAAAAAAAAAAAATTTAAAATTATAAAAACAACAAATTTAATAGCTATATCAATTTAAACTATATTTATACAATCATCACACATTTATTTAATTGTAATTTATTACAATATAGTGGTTTTCACACTGTATGTTCATTTTATAAACTATCAATTAATGTATAATCTGGTAGAGCATAAATTTTTCTTT
This sequence comes from Ophraella communa, assembly GCA_035357415.1. Lineage (NCBI taxonomy): Eukaryota > Metazoa > Arthropoda > Insecta > Coleoptera > Chrysomelidae > Ophraella > Ophraella communa. The sequence goes on from CM068995.1 coordinate 21,567,180, forward strand.
CTTTTATTGTTTTGTGCGAGCTATTCCTAAGAAGATACAAGCAGATCACGCTCTAATTTTACATGTTTCCTACTGCCTTTTCAAGCTGAAGCGGTAGGAAGTACAAAATTCAAGAAAGTGTATTTTACCGTAAAATATAAAATTAGCAGAAGGTATGTTACTTTTTCACTTTTTATTTTCTTACTTCCCCGAACTAACATAAGAATCGATAATTCAATTAAACTGTGCCATTATCTTCACAATTACCTCCAGGATTTTAATTAACCTGATAATACTGTTATACATAGTCTCTCGCACCATTAACCCGTTTGAAAAAAGTCTCACTTTTTCTGTTTGTTTGTTTGTTCAAGTAGCAATTAAACCATTACTTTATTAAATATCCTGTTTATGAAGATATTGACAGTACCTATTTTGCTAAAATGTCAGACGTCTTTATCATTATATATCAAGTCGATATTCTTCTAATGTATTTGTTTATATCCTAAAAAATACATAAAATCCAATTTAGGAACAACAATGGGACATTATTTAATGTGTAAGCAATAAAATCAACTAGTTTAAAAAAAATTACGATCCATAAAATGGAGTGTACTCATCAAACATAATTAATTAGATGTAAATTATTTTATAAAAATTATTAATAGATGAAAATTAGAATTAATTTTTAATTAATTTAATTAAGGATGATATTAAACTGAAATAACTCCTCGAGGGTATTTTATTTATTTTTTCACAATTCTGAATTAATTAAACAAAATAAATTAAATCGACTTCAAAGGATGCCTTGTGAATAAAATTAAAATGTTCGAAACAAACTCTGATAAATACTTTATTAAATAAATTAAACTTGAATTTATTTTACTAACCCTGGCCCTTTTTGTAAATTGATTAAATTAGAACGTTTATTTCATAACACACATTAATTTTTATTTTTGGGGTCATTTCATAATTTAACAAAAACAAAATGAATCCCCCCAAAAGTAAAATAAAAACAATAATATGAGTGGTTAATGGCCGGTTTTATTTGGGAAACAAATATTTCAGAAAGTTTAAGAAGTAAGTAACCAGCATTCCCTCTTTCTGGGAGGCCTGGATGGATTTCCATAATTGTATTGAGGCGGGTAGTTTGGAAGTTGCATTTTATTATCCACATTTATTGACTAGAAAACAATTAATTTACACTTCACATTACAGGTGATTGGACATACTAAATACATCGACTATTGTTCCTAATATACAATACCTATCTCATGAAAAATGAATAGGAAAGTAAAAGAAAAGAGTCCCACTTTGTAGTAGCTACTACCCATTGGTCCTTTACAAAAAAATATAAATTAATATTAAGTATACTAGTTTTAAATTTTTACTTACTACAACTTATCTACTTTATGTTTTTATAAAAATGGGAAAGAACAAGCTATTGATTTATTTTGCTTCTGAATTTAAACCAATAAGAGAAGATAACAAATAACAGATTAGACAATGAAATTAACTTATCTGTCGGGTTTCTTAAACCTTCATCTCCTTGACTGGCCGTTTTCGAGTAATGAGATCCAATTATGTCAATGAAATCATGGTAAGCAGTCTTCAGGTTCCAGGTTCTCAGCTGGGTATCCGACATCACGTTATAACTTAGAACCCGTATTGTGTTATTAGGTCTAATGATAAATTTTAACAATTAAATATAGTATAAATTACTGTATTTTTTAATAAATCTCTAAAGAAGTTGCTAATACTATAATTTTTTGTAATTTGATGAGATTGTCAAAGTAATAGTATGAAAAGTCCAGAATCAAATTTCTGATGGCCTTCTGTCAGATAGAATGCTAGTTCTTTACTGTCCGAGGTATTTTTTCAGATGAAGCGTCTTTTATGCTGAACGGTCACGTAAATCGCCAGATATGTCGATATTGTGCAAGTGAAAATCCACATTGGATGGAAGAGTATAGGACTCAATACCCGAGAAGGTGAATGTTTGGGCCTGCATCATAAACAATCAAATTGTAGGGCCATATTTTTTAGAGCAAAACCTAACTGCTGCTAGTTATCTGGAATTACTTTAAAATTATCTGTTGCCTTAGCTGAATCAGCTATTTCCAAATAGAAATGGTTTATGGTACCAACAGGATGGGGCTCCCCCACACTATGACGTTGATGTACGAAATTATCTTAATAACGTTTTCCCAGGAAGGTGGATGGGTAGAAGGGGACCTATCGAATGGTCACCAAGGTCTCCAGATTTGACTCCGTTAGACTTTTTTGTTGGGATATTTAAAGAGCAAAGTATATCAAAATCGACCGAATAATGTAAAAGAGTTGAAGGAGCGAATCCGAACGGAAATTGCACAAGTAACATCTGAAGTCCTCAAAAACGTTAGGAAATAACTGCTCGCCTTTCTCATTGTATCATTGCTGCAGGTCGGCAATTTGAACATTTGTTGTAATTTAATTGTATTTAAGTGAACATTTATTAAAGTCAATTGTATTAATAAACCAACAGTTTTGGTTAACCCTGTAGAAATTAATATTCAAGTGATTACATTGTTGCAAAGGCAATAAGAAGACCTTTCAAATGAGCTGTCACTTGACCTCGGCTTTTATTTAAAAAAATCGTCGATGACGTCATTACGCCATCACTAATGACGTAATGTCCAACACATCTATAGCAGTTGATGGCCAAACAAAAATTAAAATTGACGTGTTTACATCATACTGTATAATTCCACTAAATCAATCCCGATGAAACAATTGTCTATTTTGAATTACTCAGATAAGTACTTTTATTAATATAGGGGAATTTTTGCATTTCATTTTCCAATATTTTATTTATTTAAACAAACTTAAATTAAAATATTCACGAAGTTGTTTCACTTTAACTATCGTCATCCAAATTAATAATGAACCTATCTCTTGGTATGTTTTTACATGGGAAACACTTGGTCCAGCTGCTATTAGGAATTTTTGCAGCTTCTGTTAGAATGAAAGGTACCACAGTCGGACTTAAGGTTGGAGAAATATTATTTCTGGTAGCTGGATTATCCATGACAATAACACTGTTTAGTGGAATATTTGGCAAAAGTTTAGTTTGGAACCAATCTTAAAATGTCTCGGCATTAGGTGTAAAGCTATTATTTGTTCCTGCGTGTATTATTGTAATACGTTTGCCTTTATTATGTGGCGCATTAGTCTGGCACAAGTCAGATGAATCTACCCAACTTTTGTTTGGAATAACGTATTATCGAACCAAGTTTTATCCAAATACACAATTGTTCTGCCAGCTTCTCTAAAATCATTTATCGACAATAAATATTGGAATCTCCATTGCTTAAGACGCACAGAACCCATTATGACTTTTTTGCTGTTAATTTTAAATTTATACCCATTTTTTAAAAGAGACTTTCTTAGTCGCTTTGCTATACTGGATGCCAGTTTCGTTCTTTTCGAGTCGTTGTATCAATATATCTAGTGTAGGCACAATTTGCTCTCTTACTATTTTATACGAAAATATATTTTAATCCGGACCTGGGAATCTTTTAACCAACAGATAATTTTATGGCTTATTACAAATCGAAAAATGCGTTTGACTATACATAAAGTGAGATAAAGATTAAGTAAACTTTTATCGTCGAATTTATGCACGCCCTTTTGAACTGCTGTCTGTGTTATCACAGATGTGCTCAGCACGAGTTCGCACCGCATCTTTGAAGTTATCGACTCTCGACGTGTACAGGCTTACGACCAGAGACGGCCCATTTCCACGGTGCGTCGGTGCGAGCTGGTCTGCGTCCGTCCGCGATATTACGCACCGTGGGGCCGCTTTAAGACAAGCTTTCCAATAGTCTTAATGCATATAATTATTACAACACGAGATAAAAGGAGAATTTCAGAATTAAAACTTTAAAGGAAGTACATACATTGAAATTTATTACTTTGTGAAAGTCCATCTTATTGATAAGACAGTTAGCTATTTCTTCAAACAAAATACATCTTTAACTTAACTTCAAGAAAAGTTAAGTTTTTTCAATAAATAGTGAGTTTTATTACAAAGTACATATAACTCCAAAATTCACAAAGGCTTACTTAAATAACAGCTTATCGGGTTACAAAAAGTACATCTTTAAACACTTTTAAAAGATACCTACACACTTTCACAATAAGCTTACTATGAAGTTATAATGTTTATATAAATTGTTTTATTTTAGTTTTATTGGAATTGTGCTTTGTGTACGTTTTTATTTTAAAACTACAGATTTTTTCATATTTTATATTCTTTAATGGTAGATAAAATTAGATTCCAACTAAAGAAAGTATTGCAAACTTACCGAATTTCAAATACGTTTTATCTTTTTGGGACATTCGATGCCACAAAAAAACATTTAATGCGAATATGGTTCAAAATAACTAACAATCGTTACAGGTATTTTTGTTCTGACGGAAATCTGTTTGAAGAAATGGAGCGCAACATTCAGTGGAGGAGATTAAATTCCAGCTAGAAATAATGGGTTTAAGACTAGTAGCTGCAAAAGCGGAAATGGTTGTTCTCTCGGGGAGGAGGAAACTGAAAAAACTAAAAATACAAATTGGAAAAGCAGAAGTTTGTTCTAACTTGCAAATAAAGTATATTGTTAGGTTAGGTAAGGTTAGGTTAGAAAAAGAAATTATCGATAAAATAATCCTCCACGAAAACCAATTTGCTCTCCGCAGAGGCAGGTCAACATTGACGCTGTGCAAAAATCAAATACATCAAAGAAAATGTTGAAAACAAAAGCTATCTCAGGGAGTTTTGTATAGCGGTTACCCTAGGCATTGAAAATTCATTAAATGCATCTCCATGTAGGAAAATTATTAATAGCATGAACAGGCAACGTATTAGTGACTACCTAATTAAGATAACGCAATCTTACCTTAGTAACAGAGAATTACACACAACCAATGGAGGGAGGTTCAAGGTCAGATGTGGAGTGCCACAAGGATCCCAGTAGGTCCCACTCTACGGAATATTTTTTATGAGATACTCGAATTGAAGTTGGATAAGGAGATAGATTTGATAGCATAAGCTGATGACCGGGCCATGATAATAAGAGCAAAGACAAAGGCACAGTTAAAGGATTTAACAACTTATGCAATAAATAGAATCTAAGACAAGTTAACAAACATGGGATCGAGCTATAAAGACAGAAATGGTGATACTAAATAGAGCCAGGAGATTAGGAGACATCGAAATACATTTACCAAACATTACAATAAAAAATCAAACAACTTTAATACATGGGAGTTTACATAGATACAAACATGAATATGACAGAGCACATAAGAAAAATAACAACTAAAGCAAACAATAAAATGAAATAATTAAAAAGAATAACACAGAATATAGTGACAACAGTACTCTCCATTATACTATATGCCACACCATTACAGTTAGTAGCGCTAAAACATCAGTACCACATAAATATGTTGGAGCAAGTTAACAGAAAACTAACAATCAGAGTAACATCTGCATACAGAACAGCCCCGACTTCTGCAATACTTGCTTTAGCCAAAATGCAACCAATAAACCTAAGAGACCTAAAAGACAGGAAAGAAACCACATCCTACAATAAGGAAAAGAACACAAACGAACAGCAAGAGAGGACCTATTTAAAAATTGGCAAGAATTATGGAACCAATGTGAAGGAAATGCTAAGACGCATAAAATATCTAAAGGACCGAGCAGCTCTCAATCTGAATTAATACCGAAAGGTAGTTCTACCACCCATAACATCACGGCCGATGTGTCTATGATAAAGCTTATCAGGATCGTTGGCGACATTTCTATGAAGTCTGTGGGCTCGAGTTGATTCTTGCCGTCAGAGCTCTAGACATTTATATAAAATATGCTCCGCTGTTTCCTCTTCAGCTTTATAGAATCTGTAGTCCGAACTCTGTCAGGCCAATTGTTTTTATAAGACATTAAGGTGACTGTTATAGTCCTATCACAATTTGTAGCTCCTGTCTGCTCATATTCAGCAGCTGTTGGGATCTCTTACGAATGCCTCTGTTTTAAATCTTCCAGCTTGAACCAGTAAGAACGTCTCATCCGATCTACCCAGTTCAATATTGTTCCTCTGGTTACGCTATTTGTTATGCCAAAAAATGTTCTAGACATATAAATATTCCTTTAGAATTTTCCTGGATAGAAGGTCCGATTCCTCGTTTTCTTCAATAGTATGTCCAGGTGACCAAAGTTGTTATTATCCCCTAAACATGCTAGATCCTTAAGACATTTACAAACTAACTTGGAGTCGATCCGATTTGATTTCAGTGACTCAAGCGCTGCCTGGATATCGGAAATGATTTTTATAGTTTTGTTCCTTCAGTCATTATTAAGCGGTTCTTGCAGACACAGAGCCAAGCTCTGGCTCACATTCCCCTTTGATTTTGGGACCACCAGAAGAAATGCCAGGATGCAGAGTATTTGGGTATTTCACTAACTCAATATCTGGAATAACCTTGATAAAATTATCGTCTCTACTATATGATTCTACCAACTCGTTTAAAAACTGACTTGAACTTTGTTTTATAGAACCATTTATACAAATATTTGTAGTTAATGATTTTTTTGCAAAACGGGGTTTTGACCCTTTACCCTTGTTTTATTTATAAAAATAATAATAACTAGTTGAGGATTCTGCCACACCAGCAGGAGCTCGATGATCCGGCTCTTTATTACTAATATTTATTTCGGTGTTTTATATTAATCAATAAATAAGAACAAGGAATCTAAAAAGACCGTATGCCTAAAACAAAAAAGAACATTTTAAAAAGAGCCAATCTAAAAATTCCTCGATATTATCTCAGGAATATATTCGTAAACTTTGAGCAAAGCGAAAGATAAACAAATAAAGATTTTGAGAACAAACAACTGTTTTACAAAACTTTTACAATTTATTTAGGAAAGTTAACTTTTTACCAATTACAACTGTTTCAACTACAGTATCTGCTAAAATAAACAGTACCAAGTGTAAAGAAGTGTATTTATGAATTAATTTAATATTTATTGAATTAAAGTAGATTTACAAAACATTTCGATATTTTATTTTTTTCGTACACAATGCTTGTAAAAAAACAAAAAAATACCTACTTGTATTTACTAATAATATAGCTTTAAAATTAAACAATTATCAACCTAACCGTCATTTAAAAAAACAAGTTGGGGGTTGCTACAACCCTTAATATAATTAAAAAAAAATAAATAAACCTCTTTATTTTATGTCCTATAGAATAGAAAAAATGACGTGTTTCAGGAATGTTGGGACAAACCTTTATTTAATTAATTACAGAAATTGTTCCAGTTAATATTTCCAACGCTGTATATGGACACTTTACTTTGAATTAAAAGCGTCCTTTGTTTATTTAATTTAAATGCACTGGTATTTGTTACTTCAGTTGAGGTCACCAAATAAAAAATTAGTATGTCATCGACCACTGAAAGAAAGTCTTTAACATTCCTGGATTTCACTTAATTGTCCTCTCCCTGGAGGGGGAGTTTGTTGAAGTCAAATAGTCAAGACGATTAAATTGTTTTGGTGAATTGACATTATAGGTCAAAATACCGATTATTTTCTTAACAATTTGTACTATAGTTATATTAATGTACTTGAGCCTGTGATAAATTAGTCCATTTCTTATATATACACTTGTGTTTTTATTAAAATTATAATGTTTAGATAATTAAAATATATTAACTGCTGAATGGTCACGTTGAACATTGACCTTCATGCGATACCTGAATAATTATGTATGAATATATTACATTAAGGGGGCCACTCACGTTCCACTGTCGAAGTACGATTCAGCTGGGAATTGGTTGGGAACACACACGTAGTGATTTTTCAGTACGAATTTAACTTTAAAAGGATAAACATGTCAATTGAAAATATACTTTTAGTGGCACTTGCGCTTCCATAATACAGATAGCTCTTTTGTTACCACTTTTATTGTGATTTGATGGTGATTTTTTTCCATAGACATTCTTGCTCTTTATATAGATCAAAAAGTCGTTCAACTTAATGGCTAGTTGCAATAAACGTTCAAATAAATAAACCAACCAATAATGCCGTACTGCGGCAGACAGACTTGCGGCGTTGGAAAGTGAGTGGCCCGCTTTTAACTAGCGTATAAAAAAATAACTTACTTAATTATAAGTATAACGCACAAAGACATAGGTCAAGTCTATTAGTAATTTTCATTTATTGAAAATTTATCAAATTGTGAGTTGAATGCATTATATTAATCCCGTTGTAGTAGGTATGTGATTTAAAGTGAATAAAGGATGTCGCAAACTCCCAGAGTTAAATGATTACCGCCTATAATAACTACTGTTTACTATACAGCATACATGTTTTACAGAGTCGCTATGTAATGTTGTCCTTTAGTGTACGTACACAACGGAGACCTTAGCTTAATTCTCACCCTGACATACAGTAGTAGACAAAATTGACCTTTACCCTGACCAACAGCAAACAGTAGTAAACACAAAAGAAATGAATCGGAGTTACTTAGTCGTGTGCGTGTGGTGTCGTGGTTGAAGTTAATTTTGTACTTACCGTAAAATAAAAGTAACAAGTACGAGGTTTTGAATAAAACCGATTTTATAGAATTTATTTGAATGCAAATGATAAAACGCTTTGAACAAAACTCGATGTATCAAATTAATGACAGTTGTCATAAGAGGTCAAAATAAATTCTTATGAATACAAACATCTCCAGCAGTAAGGAGCAAATAGTAGATAGAGCGAGAGTAGCAAAGGGGTAAAAAAAATATGTCAAGTCAGTAACCTTCCATATGCTAAAAGCAATTGAAGTGAGCTGGGTTGAAAATTTTAATATTTATCCTTTACTTGTGTACTAAAAAATTATGCAGTATTTAAAATCTTAATTATTTACGTAGTCTAATGTAATTTAATAAATATAATCTATAAAACTCGTGAAATACCTAACGTTAATACTGATTGAATTTTTAAAGATATTTTATCACATTTTTGTCATATTAATTTATTAATATATTAATTTATTGTTGTTAATACAAGAAGAGAACATATTGAAACAATAAGAAAGCTTTGTTTTGTGAAAAGTTGTCCAAGTGAGCGAAAATTAAAAAGTAAATAAATTGATGCGTCTCAACCTCTGTCTTTTTTTTCGGCCTACACTATGTATATTAAATTTTTATTAATTATTATGCTAAAGCTAACAGTTATAGAACAATGTTTTATTCTAATTCTTATTTTATTCTAATATATTAAGTTATTGTATATGATATAGTTTTTTCCTGGTTTTTCTATATCATTGCACAGTTATACTGACTGATCTTAGAGGGAAATACATTTAGGATAATCCCTTAGGGCTAATAACATCTAGGCTTTAATATTGTTATGTGTTATTACTTTCATATTTGGTCTAGCCTCAATACTGTCATTAATAATAATAATAATATCGTCTTTATCATTCCAACATTGAAAGCTACAAAAGTTAACTAATTATAATTTACAAAAAATTATGAAAAATGCTGAAATAAAGGGCGAAGTTTATTTTTATTGCCGAGACAACAATAAAAATATTCTTACACTTAACCCTTAAAAATATACTTGTATAGTATAGTATATTGCATTTAAAAACGTATTTTGCGAATAAATAGTGGAAGTTTAGTTCAACCGTTTAGTTGTTTACTGATCTTATTAAAATAATTTATTTAAAAAAAAATGAATAGGTACATCTCGCTTCTAGAAAGAAACAAATCGCAATAATTTTCGCTGTTTCCTAAACTAATAATTTTTTGTTCCAACGATTCGTCAATGATCTATATCCCACATTTTTTCATCAATTTTTATGACATGTACAATACATTCCGGCTATTTATCTCCATCTATTCTACTTACAGAATATGAATCCAAAAAAATGTATAAAAAATGTAAATATTTTTCGCTATGTATGAATGTAAGCACTGATCTCCCTGACATTGGCAAGCTTATAATGAGTATCCTGAACTATTCAAGACTACTTTAGTATATGCTTGCAGTGGCGGCTCGTAAATTTAGAAAGAAGAAGTAGCTGAAATAATTAATAAAGTTCCAATATCTAATCAACTAGTGATACATAATTTTAAAAAACCTAGTGCATTTACATAATTTAAATATATAAATACGCATTGAAAGATATAATTTTCTCACTTGCTAATAAAGGTAGCCCGGATGAAATTAAGTGCTAGCTTTTTAAAAGAAACAATTGAAAGATTTCAAGGTCCACTTATAAACTTTATTAACTCCTCTTTTGAATAAGTTGTTGTTGTTCCATCAAACTTAAAAAACTCACAGAAATGTTGATTAACAAATTGCAAAAAATTGGTGTAGAAGGACGTGTTCTCAAACGGTTCAATAGTTAGTTACGTATTTAATCGGCAACAAAAACTTATTTTAAGTGGTTACACATCCAACACAATAACTAATAATTACGGTGTATCACAAGGTAGTATCTTGGGAGGGGTAATCTTTGTTTTATACATCAATGACATTCTAAATTTACATATTTGTATCAAAATACATCTGTTTGCATATGACACCCTGGTGTATTTGGCCTCACGTGACGTAAAAGATTTCTTTGGAAGAATGCAACGTGCATTGGGTGTAGTATCTAGTTATATGTGCCAAAATATGCTAAAAATCAAGGTATCAAAGACCAAGTTTATGATACTTGGAAAAGAAACAGTACAACAAGAGCTGCTGGTTAATGACTACTCTTCGAATATTGGAAGTAATTATATAGAGAGAGTTGAAAAAATTAAATATTTAGGAGTGGTAATTGATTGACTACTTTAAAAACTAAAGAAACATATTCCATATTAATACTATCCAATTATAAAATCGTATCTAACAGATCGCTTCCACTAATCAAACAACAGGATGCTCGCTCAGAACCATTTAAAATAGAATTCGGTGTTCCACAAGGTAGTGTACTCGGTCCCTTATTATACCTGTTATTTAATACTGACCTACCTACAACTAGACTAACAATAATCGCAACATTCGCAAATCACACAGGTATTATCGCATCTCACACAGATCCCCAAAGAGCTTCGCATCACTTACAAATCCACTTAAATAAAATAGAAAAATGGTTAAAAAATGAAAACTAAAAGCTTTTAAAACAAAATCGACCCTCATTACATTTACCTTGTGAAGAAAGAATTGTCCACCAGTTTACATAAACAAAAAACAGTTAGTAGAAGTATATGCAACCAAATACCCAGGCCACTTAAACTTCAGATGGTAATTTAGAAAGAAAAGTTTTCATTGGAATTCTTACCTGCATATCCTATTTTTAAGTCATAAGTTTAACTGATTGTTCCAACGGTACAGATGCATAAATAAAATGGAAAAATAAAAAAACTGCCAGGACAATGATACCCCAACTTGCGATAATTAGGACTTAGAACAATGGGATTAATCCACACCAAAAATATTCCTGGAAATGACGAGAAAACTACTCAGACTAGTAAGTGAGGTGGTCCGGTCACTGGGATCTCCAAAAACACCTATACACGTTGAAAGTAAGTACCACACCCATATGCAAAGGATGTAAACAAGAAGGGGAAACAGTCATACCTTAACGAGTACTGACCAACACTAGCCAACATAAGAAAAGTAGTAGATTGGGCGAAGAACTAAAGGGTCTTTACCCTCCTCAAGTTACATATACACAATGGAATCAATACTAGAAAGCACGTATCTTTGCGAAAGCAGCTTACCCTACATAAAATTTATCAAATCAAAACATGAATATTCCCTCCCCCATAACTCACTTAGTTTATCCATAGCAAATATTTATGTTAATATTGATGAATAAGTATTAAAAAACCAACATCCTGAAATGTCCTACTGATTTTTTATAATTTGATGTCTGTTTTTTTTTTAATAAAAAGCTATTTTTGTGTACCATTCACCAATTAAAACTTTATTTATTTATTTTTTTTTTGAAAAGAACATTATAACAACTTTGTAATTTTAAAATAATAATGATTTTATACAACAAGGGTAACTGTAAGGGACTAATTATAAGAATTATAAAAAACCATTAATAAACATATACCTAAAACATGTTTCTAGGTTCTACATTCACAACACTTGTTTTACTTTCACACAAGTGCGAATTTTATATGTGCTAATAAATTATATTTAGTACCTAGTGATTTAAATTAAATATCTTATTGTTAAATGGTAAATATTTATTATTGGTTATTTGACTTTATTGTGTGGCTCCTTTACCAAGGACGGTATACAAATTATTAATTTTTATAAAATATTTAATTATAACACTTTTATATAAAATGACAATTCTGTAATATTGATTTGACAATCAATCATTATTATTTTTTCTAACAACGACTTAGCATCTAGTCCCCTGCATTACACCAAATGTTAAATCAAGCAAGTGATATTGGCATAGTTACTGTAATATTTATTGTCGTAAATATTTTTTGATTTTGTGAATTGTCATCAGTTTTCAATTGTAATTTTAACTTTTAAGTACTAAATTATGGCTCACCTAAATGAAACACAACGCATAGAAATATTAATGCTTAGCGGATGTGGAGATAAAAAAAGAACACAGAACGAGGTATGCAATTTATTCAACGCAAAATATCCAGACAGACCCACCAGCCAATCAACAGTAAGTAAAATAGTCCGAAAATATGGAGAAACTGGGAACGTTAAACATATTCCAAACGCTGGGCGTCCTAAAATTGAAGACAATGTGAAACTTGATGTTTTATTTAATGTCCATCCTCACAGTAGTTTAACACAAATGGGTGAATATGCTGGAGTTTCCCAACGATCGGTATTACGTAATTAAAAAAAAAAGAAAAATACCATCCCTACAAAATTCGACTACACCAGGAATTAATCGACGACGATCCCGATCGCCGGCTTCAATTTTCTGAAATTATGCAAGATTTATGTATTGGCAATCCACGTTTCATCAATCAAATCCTCTTTTCCGATGAAGCTACATTTTTTTCACCATGAATCGTCAAAATTGCAGGTATTGGAGTCAAGAAAACCCACATTGGATGACTGAGGCACACACGCAATATCCTCAGAAAGTGAATGTATGGGCAGGGATCATCGCTGACAGAATCATTGGCCCTTTTTTCTTTTAAGAAAATTTAACAGGAGAACGTTATTTAACTTTTTTGAGAAATCAACTTATACCTGTCCTTGTTAACATGTATCCAAATGCCAATAATGCAAATTTACCTAGTGACAATATTTGGTTTCAACAAGATGGAGCCCCTCCGCATTACGCACGTGAAGTGCGTCAATTTTTAAATAATTGCTTTCCCAGGAGATGGATCGGAAGACAAGGTTTTGTAGAGTGGCTAGCAAGGTCGCCAGATCTAACATCTCTAGACTTTTTCCTGTGGGGTTACATAAAATCAAAAGTTTAGGTCAATAGACCCCAAAATTTACATAACTTAAAAGATAGAATTAGGCATGAAATGAGTCTCATTACTCCAGAAGTCATCCGCAATGTACTAGATGAATGTGTCCGTAGATTCGCATATTGTCAAGAAACCGATGGAGGGTATTTCGAACATTTAATTTAAAGTATTTGTTATGCATTTAAGGTATGTTATGAATTAAATCATTAGTTGTAATTTGGTTGAATTTAAATAAAAAAGAAATGTTTTTGTACCCTTAAAAAAATATTTTTTCTACAACGCTATATAAAATGACGTTATTTTGTAATAGTAAACGTTCAGCGAAAACGCGATTTCCGTTGCAAGTTAGAGAGTATATTTTCGTTTCTAGTGACGAAAGTGACGTTTATATTTTTAACCATTTTTTTGCGCTTGCATAGGTGTATAATGTTTTAACGATTTAAAATTATTAATAAACGCAAACAAGAATTATTTTTATAATTAGAATACAACATAAATTAAAAAATTAAATTGGATTTAAAAACCATTTTTATCTAGTGCCCAAGTTTCATTAGTTTGACGTTTCTTGTGAATTGTCAGTCTGCTCTAGAAGTATTTATTTGAAATCATGAGCTCCGATTCTAAAAGTGAATTAGATTACAATCATACACCCGAAGAAATAAGAAATCAAGCAGAGGAAACTTCATTAGATTTACTACCAATAAAATCTAAAAGAAGGTATGAAGAAATATATACAAAATTTATGGAATGGAGAATTGAAAATCAAGTAAATTCATTTTCGGAGAATGTGCTGATATACTCTGGGTTGTAGAAAAAGTATAGTGTTTTACTCGTCGAAAGTATTTTTTAAAGCTCAAGAACATTAACTGTTCTTATGCTTCAAAAAATGCTACTTTCGTCACTCGTTAAACAATATACTATTACTTACAAATGTAATGTCGTTAAATAGAGAATTAAATCTCCTTCAAATGAGGTGTCGCATTATACCGATTTCTATTTACAAAAATTAACGATTACGTCACTACACCCACACCGGTGACGTCATCCTTACTCCATGTATGTTATAACATGGGTATTTTATAAAAAAAATCGACCTGTTTCGGGATTACCCTCAAAATTCCACGGTTCTCGAAATAATGATAATATTCCATAAATTAGCCGTCCACTGTATGTACTACTTCCATCCAATTTGTAAATCGATCTATCATTGTTAGACAATATCGAAATCCAACAATATCTATTGTAACGAGCGAGACTCCCCTAGTACGCCCCTGTCGCCCTGATAGGTAAACAACTGATTGACGATAGTCTAGTCACTGCGCGTACAATCGAGAAAATTCCTTCTCTTCTACGCGCGTCGAGAAAGATCTTATCGAAGCGGTGGAAGATAAAATTGAAAAATTTGAAGACAGGGTTGGAAACATTGAAGGCAAATTGGTTAATATGGAGGAAGAAATGCAAGTAAAATTGGAAGAACAGGTGAAAACCATGGAATAGCGATTAAGTAAGAACTTCAGCAAATATTGTTCGGTTAAGCTGGGAGAACGGGGTGAGCCAGGCCGAACAAAGATCAAACCTCCAACTTTTGATGGCAAAACACCCTACAGCACATACCAGAAACAATTTGAAGCAGCAGCAAACGCCAACTGCTGGGACGATGAAGAGAAAGCAACTGCTTTAATTGTTGCATTAAGAGGGGACGCACTGAATATCCTTCAAACCATTCCTGTAAGTCAACAAGGTAATTATAAGACTCTGACAAGTAGACTGCAAATGAGATCTGGTGATGCACATCTCCAACAAGTGTATCACGCACAAATGAAGAGTCGCCATCAGAAGAGTGCAGAAACCTTGCAGGAATTCGAAGCAGACATAGCAAGGTTGGTAAGGCTGGCCTATCCTTCAGCACCCGACAACTTCTTGGAACAACTTGCTGTCCAGACCTTCGTCGATGGGTTGAGTGACACGGAGACTCAGCAGACATTGCGGTTGGCCCGACCCAAAACTCTAGATGATGCCCTGGCCCATGCCCTAGAATTTGAAGCTGCTAAACAAGCTTTTCACAGAGGACAGAGCAAAGTGAGACAGCTTGATGATTCACCAGTCTGCGACGATAGAATTGAGGAAGTAATTCGCCGAGTTCTCCAGGAGAAACGTAATGGTGGACCAAGATGCTGGAACTGCGGCGAAAGTGGACACATTCGGCGTAACTGCAAGAAGCCGGTTAAACCACAACGCCAAGAACAGGAAAACTAAAGCGGGTTGGCAAGAAGGGGCATAAATCGACCCACCACGACAATGCCCCTGAGGTTATTATTCGGGCCATCTCTTCAAGTATCTATGTCGACGGAAAAATTAATGGGAGGTCCGTAAAAATGTTAGTCGACACTGGCGCAACCCGAACTATAGTTAAGCCGAGTGTAGTTGAAGGAAATGGAAAAACCTTACCAGCGATGGTTAGTTTACGGACTGCAACCGGTGAAGACGTACCAACACATGGAAAGAAGAGGATCGTCATCAACATTGGGGACAGGTTTTTCGAACATGAGGTGATGGTGGCAGATATCATGGAGGAAGTCATCTTGGGAATGGATGTCATTAAGGGTTATGGCTTCCAGATGGATATGGGAAACGATGTTCTGAGGATCGGAAGTCTGGAAATTCCATTCCTGGGATGTAAAGATATCACGACTCGAGTGTTACTCAGCGAAGATATTTACCTACGTGGACAGGTGGAAACCATAGTGAAGGGGTATTTAGATAGAGACCTTCGTAATAGCTGTATAAGACTCATCGAACCAGCCAGTGAGAGTAACCTCGGGAAAGGACTGCTAGTCGGAAAAACTTTGGTGAGAGGCGGAAACGAAGTTCCTGTGAGAATGTTGAACACCAACATGTACCCTGTGATCTTAAAGAAAGGTACGATCCTGGGAGAAAGCTGTTCCGTGCTTTATGTGACAGGAAGCGTTCAGGATGTGAAGAACTCGCTACCAAGAAGCGAGAAGAGTTCGAAGAAATTATTTGAGACATTGGCTTCTTCCTGCACAGAACTTGCACCAGAACATATTAGCAAGGCGAAGAAACTGATTTATTAATACAGTGACGTTTTTGCTATGGACAACACTCAGATGGGTAGGACGAATGTTGTGAAGCATTCTATCAATACCGGAAGTTCAGATCCCATTCGCCAACAACCACGAAGGCTTCCCATAGCAAAGAGAGAAGAAGCAGAAAATATAATCAAGCACATGCACGAACAAGGAATAATAGAGCAATCTGATAGTCCTTGGTCATCACCTGTGGTTTTGGTGAAGAAGAAAGATGGCAGCACCAGATTTTGTGTCGACTATCGTCGTCTGAACGAAGTCACTAAGAAGGATTGCTACCCCATTCCAAGGATTGACGACACTTTGGACACGCTTTCTGGTTTGAAATGGTTCTCCACGCTGGATTTGAAGAGTGGATATTGGCAGGTGGAATTGGATCCCAAAGACAAAAAGAAAACAGCTTTTACTATTGGGACAGTATTGTGGCAGTTCACAGTAATGCCATTTGGTCTTTGTAACGCACCTGCAACTTTCGAGCGATTAATGGAAACCATTCTTCGAGGATTGTCATCGAAGACGTGCCTAGTTTATTTGGACGATGTCATAGTATTTGGCCGGACATTCGACGAACACCTGGAGAATCTAAGAGACGTCCCACTGCAAATTTAAAACTCAGTCCAAAAAAATGCCACCTCTTCAGGAAAGAAGTGAAATATCTTGGACATGTAGTATCTGCAGATGGCATCAGTGCTGACCCAGATAAAGTCAAGGTTGTACGAGAATGGCCAGTACCACGGGTCAAGCACCAAGTAAGAAGTTTTCTTGGCTTGTGTACGTACTACAGAAAGTTCGTCTTTGGATTTTTTGACATAGCGAAGCCTCTAACAAGACTGACGGAAGATGGAAGGGACTTCAAATGGGATACCGAATGGGAGGATGCTTTCAATCGATTAAAGCAAGCACTAACAACAGCTCCTATATTAAGTTATCCTCAGACTAGTGGAAGGTTTATATTGGACACGGACGCAAGCAACACTGCCATAGGAGGCATATTATCCCAAATTCAGAATGGCCAAGAGAAAGTTATAGGATATTTTAACAAGGTTCTGTCGAAGCCTGAGCGTAACTATTGTGTTACGAGGAGAGAACTTCTCGCCGCAGTCAAGTCCATGGAACATTTTTATAAATACTTGTACGGTCGCGAATTCCTTCTAAGAACAGATCATGCTGCTCTGAAGTGGCTTCTACAATTCAAGAATCCAGAAGGTCAGGTTGCGAGATGGATAGAAAGGCTGCAGGAATATCATTTTTCTGTGAAACACTGGGCCGGAAAGTCACATGGCAACGCTGACGCATTATCTAGGAGACCTTGTCCTTCCGACTGCAAATACTGCAGCAAAGCAGAAGAGAAGGAATTCTGTTTAAGAACCGCCGTCGTGGATCCAGATTGGCTGCCAGAATCCCTGAAGCGAGACCAAGAAGGTGACACCGAACTAAGGATGTTGCTTGACTGGAAAGCAAAAGGGCAGTGATGGGAAGAAGTGAGTCACCTGAGTCCTAGGGTCAAGTCCTACTGGGCGCAGTGGGACTCATTTTAGAGGATGGATTGTTAAAGAGGTCCGTCGAGAATGACGAGGGTACTGCAGCTAGGACTCAGCTGATAATTCTCCGGAGTCGGACGACAGAAGTACTGGAGAAACTTCATAATGGAACCTCCGGTGGACACTTCGGCATCAAGAAAACGTTGGAAAAAATCAGAGAACGTTTTTACTGGGTCAACTCTAAAGAAGACGTCAAGGACTGGTGCCGAAAATGTAGACTGTGTGCTTCAACGAATGGCCCAAGAGGAAAACGACGAGCGCCAATGAATCAGTATAACGTAGGCAGTTCTATGGAAAGAGTTGCTATAGACATCGCAGGCCCATTCCCAGAGACCGACGATGGGAACAAGTACATATTGGTGGCGTCGGATTACTTTACCAAATGGGTTGAAGCACATGCCATCCCAAACCAAGAGGCCTCGACAGTGGCAGACGTGCTGATAAAAGAGATGTTTAGTCGGTTTGGAGTGCCACTGGAACTACATTCTGATCAGGGACGAAATTTCGATTTTGGCCTATTCCAGAGCATTTATGAAATACTCGGAGTCAAGAAGACCAGGACAACGCCTCTTCACCCACAGTCAGATGGTCTAGTCGAAAGAATGAATAAAACTGTGGGAAAATATTTGGCTAAAGTGGTCTCTGACCATCAAAGAGACTGGGACCGGTACCTTCATCTGTTCACCATGATCTATAGATCAGCCGTGCAAGAGTCTTCTAGAGAGACACCAGCTTGTGTCATGTTCGGCCGGGAAATAAGATTACCCTGTGACCTAGAATTTGGATGTAAGCCCGGAACAGAGATAGCTGGTGAGGACTACGTGAGCACATTGAGGGGCAGGCTACACTACCTTCATGAGAAGGTCCGACAAAACATACAGGTAGCTAGTGACCGAATGAAGACCCGCTACGACAGCAAAGCTACAGAAGGTGGTTTCAACGCTGGAGATTTGGTCTGGCTGTACAACCCCCAGAAGAAGAGAGGATTATCACCTAAGCTACAGAGGAATTGGGAGGGTCCATACAGAGTGGTAAAGAGGATCAGTGATGTAGTGTACCGTATACAAAAACTACCAAGGGGCAAGAGGCGCGTGGTCCATGTAAATCGGTTGGCGAAATACGAGGCGGACTACGACGAACAAGACGAGACCCATCTGAGAAAGACGACCAGCCCAGAGCATCTCGAGATGAGTTTCGACCAGTTCATGGAGAACTATGGTGGAACTGGGAAGGCACGATTCGGAGTTACCACCGAGCAGCAGCAGGACCTCTTCTCTGTGCCTGGACATTATTCCCTAGCCCATTGTGTCGCCTGTAGTATGATGGTAACCGAAATGAATGGGTTCAAGTATTGAAGAAAACACTTTATTAACAAATAACTAAATAACTTCTAACAAAAGTAAAGTGTGTAAACTGTATGTTCGTGAATAATGTTAACGTTTGTAATGTATGTCTGACTCTTCTGAAAATGTCACGTGTCATCCGTTTTTTTATGATACTTCTGTCTAGTTGGCAGATCGCTGATTAAGCCATGTTACCACATTCCTCCCCTAGGAAGAAATGATAAAATCCCTGTAACGTGTCGGAAGTCTTCTTTCTCTTGGCGGATATCTTCGTTGAGTGGAGCAACTGTGTTCGGTTTGTGGAATAGAGCAATTTGGTTCAGTTTGTGAAGTTGAGCAGCTTGGTTCAATTTGGGAATTAGAGCAGCTTGGTTTGACCTGTGAATTTGAGCCGCTAGGTGTAGGACAGCTGGTATTAATATGTGGCGAGGAACAAGTAGATACGTATTCAAATACTGGTTGCACAATACTTTGCTTTCTTGAAGAATCTGCAGATGAATTTAGACTGTCGTTACCGAAAGTATCTGGACTAGTGACAACTGTTAAATTTGGAATTTCATTCACCACTTCTTGTGATAAATTTTTACGCATCTGATCAGAGTGTTTACGACGAAGAACACCGTTTATATTTACTACATATGACAAAGGTCCTGTCTGTTTCACTATTTCACCTGAAGTATATCCTTTATCCGTTGGATGATTTACCCACACCTTTTCTCCTTTATCAAATTGTTTTTTAAAAGTGGCTGAACTATCATGAAAATTTTTCTGTATAATTTGTTCATACTCCATATTTTTAGAAACATCAGGCTTTAATAAATCAAACCGGGATCTCAGGTGCCTTCCAAATATTAGCTGACTTGGCGTTCGGTTAGTAGATCTTCTTACAGTGTTTCGATATGCGAATAAAAAATTTTGTAACCTGTGGCACTGACTATCACCATGGTTGCTGGCACGCATCCTTTCTTTAAATGTCCTTACTGTTCTTTCGGCAAGTCCATTTGATTTTGGGTGATAAGGTGTGACTTTCACATGGGTGATATTGTTTTCTGAACAATACTCTTCAAATTCCTTTGATATTAGTTGAGGTCCATTATCTGTGACTAAAAATTTTGGTAACCCGAATCGACAAAAAAATTTCTCGCAGAGCTTCAATAGTGGAAATGGAAGTTATATTATTCATTGGTATTACCTCCAACCAATGGCTATATGAGTCTATAAGGACCAACCACATTTTTCCTTCAAAAGGTCCACAAAAATCTAAATGTAAACGACTCCAAGGTTCTGGCGATATACCCCATGGGTAAAGCGGTGAGCTTCTTGTATTTCGTTGAGATTCTTGACATGAATTACATTTTCCGACTTCGCGAATAATATCGTCATTTATTCTGGGCCAGAATACATGAAGCTTTGCCAATGACTGCATGGCAGTTATTCCTGGGTGACCGTCATGTAACATTGCTAGTATTTCTGGTTTAATGGAATCTGGAATACAAATACGTCCTTTCCATAATAAAATATCTTCTTCGAAAGACAATTCTTCTCGTTTTTCAAAAAATGTAAAATATTCCCGATTGAGGTATTTCTTCTCAGGCCAAGATGTCTGTATGTATTTTATTACAGTGGAAAGAATTTTGTCTTTAGCTGTCTCAGCCTTCAGTATTTGCTTTCTAACATTAAGCTTCCTGACTCGCAAGTAAAGTAATTTCATGTATCCTCTTAAATCTAAATCATCGCTTTTTATTAAGGGAAGCCTAGATAAAGAGTCGGCTGGAAAATTTTCTTTACCTGGATTATATAAAACATCGAAATTATAACTGTTAAGTGTCATAGCCCAGCGTAATAATCTATTACTAGCAATTTTGGGAGTCTGACGATTTTCCCCGAAAATTCTTTCAAGAGGTTTGTGGTCTGTCAACAGAAAAAATCGCCTGCCATATAAATATTGATGAAATTTAGTAACTGCATAAACCAGAGCAAGTGCTTCTTTATCTATGGTAGAATAACGCCGTTCCACTTCACTAAATGACCGGGAAGCAAAAGCAACGGGCTTCAGTGTACCATCTGGGAATTTATGAGACAGTACTGCACCTGCACCCACATCGCTGGCGTCGCTTGACACTACCAGAATTTTGTTGAGATCATAATGAACTAAAGTGTCGTTAGAAGACAAAATTTCCTTTAATCTCTTAAAGATAGCACTATCTTCCATAGACCATTCCCACTTTGTATTTTTTTTTAAAAGACGATGTAGAGGAGTACAATCTACGTGAAGATTTTTAATGAATCTTCCATAGTAAGTGATGGCTCCTAGAAACGATCGAAGCTGAGTAGTATGTTCAGGTTCTGGCAATTTCTTGATAGCTTCGATACGCTCTTCAGTTGGGTGTAACCCTTCGGCATCTATTTTATGACCCAAATAAGTTACACTATTAACGAACCAGTCACATTTTGCTTTCTGAGTTTTAATTCCAGCAGACTTCAGACGCAGTAAAACCTGTCTTACTCGTTCTATGTGAGTAAAGATATCAGAAGCTGTTATGAGAATATCGTCTAAATAACAAACAACTCCTTCCAAACCCGATAGGATTTGGTCCATTGTTCGTTGAAAAAGTGAAGGTGCGAAACTAATTCCAAATGGTAACCGTTTATAAGTGTAATAGCCTTTTGGAGTAGAAATTACTAAATATTTCCTGCAATTAGGATCTACTTCCATTTGCAAATAGGCATCCTTCAAATCTATTTTTGAAAAATACTTGCCTCCGGACAGTTTGGCTGTAATATCTTCAAACCGGGGCAATGGATATTCATCAATTTGTACATATCTGTTTATAGTGACTTTAAAATCTGCACAAATCCTTAATTTACCATTCGATTTCATAGCCACTACTATTGGAGAAGCCCATGAAATCGGCGTGTGTGTGGCGTCAACTGGTTCTAGAACACCTTCGCAAACCAGTCTATCTAGTTCAGCAGAAACTTGTTCTTGTAAAGCAATCGGAACACTCCGGGGGCGAAATCTTTTAGGTTTTATGTGTTCTGCAATATGTATTTTTGCTTGATGTCCTTTGATAGTGCCTAGGCTGCCATCAAACAAACTGGAAAATTCTTCAAGTAAACCATTTACTATTTTTTTATTTTCATTGTCGGTGGAAAGTTTGTTTTGATTATTATTAGTAACATCTTTAATTTGACATATTTTCGCTCCAGGAGGTAAAGGTAAATTGAAAGCCAAACACCAGTCTAATCCGAAAAGAGGAATATCATTCCCTTCGGTTACATATAATGGTAAAGTTAATTTACTATCAAAAGCTTTTACTTTTACCATGGACTTTCCTAGTGTTTTGATGGGTGTGTCGCCATAAGCTATTAAGCTAGCTGTCTTTGTTAAATTTGGTTTACCTAATTGTTCCCAAATTCTTTTTCCAACTACAGCATGAACAGAACCTGAATCAAAAAGCATATCAACATTTTTATTATTTATACAAACAGGTAAAATTACTTTAGTAGCAAAACCATTTTTTCTAACATTACAAATTGTTGATTCAACGATATCGTCATCTGAATCACTCTCGCTTTCGTTTTCGTAGTGATCATCGTTTTCATCATTTTTGTCTTGTAAACAATGTGTAAAATGTTTTGATCTTGAACTCTGTTTTATGACTGCGTTGCCGGAAATTACACATACACGAGAAAAATGATTCCTTTCGCCACATCCCGAACATATTTTCCCATAAGCAGGACAGTTCTTTTGACGATGTTTACTATCTCCACAAAAAAGGCAGTCTATATTAGGATCTAATTCCCTGACTTTAGATTTTTTGCTCTTACGCTTACTGTCTTTTGATCTATCAATACGATTTACAAAATTTTCCGGTTAGGTGGTCTCAACTTCGCTAAAAGTCGTAGTAGCAGTTGGATGCTTCTGAATAATTTTTTCTTGCCACTCAAGGTTATTTATTCCAAAAATAAGTTGATCCCTTAGTCTTTCATCTAAACCTGTTCCAAAACTACAGTCTCCCGCTATTGAACGTAACCTATTTACATATTCAGTAATACTTTCATTTTCTTTACGAATGCAACCAGAAAAATTTACTCTTTCTGCAAAAATGTAAACTCTTTTACCATAAAATCTGTTTAAAACATCTTTAAGTTCTTTATAAGTTTTAGAAGTCAACTTTTCTGGCTTAAAATGGTCTATTAAAATTTTAAAAACCAATGGTCCTACCTTTGAAAGCAATAAGTTTCGTCTTACTTCAGCTTTATCTTCCTTCATTAAACCATTTAGCTCTAATTCCAATTCAAAACGTTGAATATAGTAGTCCCATTGTTCATGTTGTGGATCAAACTTCTCAAACCGAAAATTCTTGTAGATATCTGTGTCAGTATCATTTTCCGACATCTTCAAATACAAAATAAAACTTTGCTTCAAGAAAGTTGTTTTTGTTGTTTTTCACTTCCAATTCTCGTCGCCAAAATGTAGTATGATGGTAACCGAAATGAATGGGTTCAAGTATTGAAGAAAACACTTTATTAACAAATAACTAAATAACTTCTAACAAAAGTAAAGTGTGTAAACTGTATGTTCGTGAATAATGTTAACGTTTGTAATGTATGTCTGACTCTTCTGAAAATGTCACGTGTCATCCGTTTTTTTATGATACTTCTGTCTAGTTGGCAGATCGCTGATTAAGCCATGTTACCACATCGCCGAAGATCTGCGTATGTCCAGGGGAATAGCATTAGTCTTAAGGAAGAAGTTTGGCCGTGTATCCGAGCTCTCCAGACAACAGCCCCATTCCGGAAAAATTCTAAGTCTCACTGACGGTCATCGTCACCTCTTCTACATGGTGACTAAGAGGTTTTCCGATCACAAGCCTAGCTATAGAAGTATGTGGAATACCTTGCTTAACCTAAGAAACGAACTCACTAGGTTGGAAGTGAAGAAGCTGGCTGTGCCTAAGCTGGGTTGTGGTCTAGACCAACTCAACTGGAGAGTCGTCCGGAACATGCTCAAGGTGCTTTTCCATAAGACAGGAATAGGGATACTCGTGTGCATTTTCAACCCGAGCGGAAACACAATGAAGGAGAAGACTGTGGATTGCTATTTCAAAAAGCAAGGGAGCTGCAGAAAGGGAGATACCTGTAGGTTCAGACATACCAACCAAGGTGTTCGGGGACCGAACGTCTTAAGGAGGGGGCAGTGTAACGAGCGAGACTCCCCTAGTACGCCCCTGTCGCCCTGATAGGTAAACAACTGATTCCCGATAGTCTAGTCACCGCGCGTACAATCGAGAAAATTCCTTCTCTTCTACGCGCGTCGAGAAAGATCTTATCGAAGCGGTAGACAGGTATATATAAGCGGAGATACGGCGGACCGGAAGAAGAAAAAAGAAGAAAAAGTAAAAAGTTTACAGCGACAGTTCGAATATTTGAGCGATCTACGAAGTGAAAATAAATAGTGAATATAAATCGAAGTTAATTGTTGTACATAAATTAGTGTGTTATATTTAGTTTAGTTATTTAGTTATAATTCGTTTAGTTTGTAGTGTGTAAATAAATTTGACTTTTCGTTCAGCAGTGATTTTTTTTATTTTTAACCCCTAGAACGTAACATTATGTTGATAGTCATAAATCTTTCGTCCGCTTCTTGATACACTCCTATCCAGAAAACAGGTTCTCCAACAGTACAAATATGATGCTTTACAATATGTTTTATGTCACTCGGAATCCAATTTGGTTTAGTAATTTCTGGAAATTTATTGAGAACATTTACAAATTTAAAAGATTTTAACATACTATATATAATCTTCCGAAATGGTAGAAACTTGATCGACAGTTGCGAGTTAGGTTTCACTATCTATTAATTTTTCATTTTTAAGATCGAATAATAAATTAATTTTTTTTTAAAATCAGCCCCAAGTATACCTTTTTGTATTTTAGCGACAATGAATCGCCATTGGAAATTTCTTTTAAGACCTAGATCAATATTCAATATTTCGTACCCATCAGTTGGTATCACTGTATGATTTGCTGCATGCAGCTTATATTCTGAAGTTTCATAATTTATTTTTTTTATTCTTATTATATTATTATATTATACTATGGAAACGTCAGCACCGCTGTCCACCAAAAATGTTATTCCCGTTTTACTGTCTTTGACAAATAGACGAGAGTGGCAGCTGTCATGATTTAACTCAGCAGATGAAGCCACTGCTAATTCATCTGATGTTTCATGTTTTCCGACTGCATAATAAATGAACAAGGTTGCACACATTTATCAGGAAAACAACGGCTTCCAAATCTAAAGTGGTTATTACAATATTTACCTGAGGGGTTAAAACGCCCACGTGAATTATTTCTGCTGCGGCTTCTGTGCTCTCTCTTGTATGGAGTTCGTGATTTTGATTTAACTTTGAGTTCCATTATTTATTTTTCTTACGAAGCTAGTTATACCGCCATTGTTGCAATCCTTTTATTGGTTGCGTTGTCTTCCTTCTGATTTTGGTTTTTTCTTTCTTCGACGTTACACAGGTATGCTTTTGAGCTATATCTACTATTTTATCAGCCATCTCCGCTAATTTTTCAATGCCTTCGTGTTTTACTATTACCAGAATGTTCTTTATAGAATTGGGAAATTTGTCCATCCACAACGCCTTAAATCCTTTTTCTGATAGTTCTCCATGGGATAAAGATTTCATTCTTCTGTACAATTGGCTTGGTTTCATATCTCCTAATTCTAATCCAGTTAGTAGTTTTTTTTATTTGTCTATCGTCGCTTTCTTTAAAAATATTTAACAATCTTGCTTTTACAACCGTATATTTGTCTGAGAGCTCATCATTGGTTATAATATCCCAAATATTTTCCAAAACTCTGGGTTCTAAATTAGCTACCAGATGATTAAACTTACTAATTTCAATTTTGATTTGTTATATTTTAAATTGCTTTAACTTAATTACTTGTATTCTCATTTCGTTCTGTACCATCGCCATCCATAATTGATTTTAGTCGTTTGGGGTCACCAATTATGTGGCTTCTTTACCAATAATGGCATACAAATTATTAAATTACATAAAATATTGAATTATAAGACTTTTATATAAAATGATAATTCTCTGTAATATTTATTTGATAATCAATCATTATTTTATTTTTCCTAACAACGACTTAGCATCTAGTCCCCTACAATTGACTGTATCAATCTTTCTTTTCCTGGCATTTAATTTTATTGTAATTAATAATTTGCATGCATCTGCATGCATTTAGAAACTATTCTTTATTATAGGTGCCAAAGAAGTATAACTTCTCACGCGCGCAATTCTAAGTACACGCACCCATTTTTTACAATTTTAGTTCTTTGGTGAATTCAAACAGTCGATTATATGGAAAAATATAAATGCATTGCCGTTTTAAATTTTTATTTTTTTAAGTCTTAAACCTTCTAATAATAATATAATAATAATAATAATAATAATAATATGTTTATTGACTTCATATAAAAATACATAATACATTTTTTTACATTAGTTTTCATAAATATACAAATTAATTAACATAAATATCATTTTAGAATTAAGAAAAACAAAAAACATTACAAAAAAACTCCCGTTAAAACCTATTGGTTGAGCACGGGAAAAGTTTATGTAGTGTAAAGTGTATAAATTCTATAAATACTATAAATACTATAAATTGGTGTATATATAAGTAACATAAGTACGGAAACCGAATACATATACATCATGATCACATTAGTACCGCCAAAATCGAAAAGCTGAGATGCCAGTGTAATATAAGTATTAGACATTCGCCTATAGAATATGTAAATATATGTTTATAATATTTAAAGCCCTTTAAGTTAATCGATTAAATCATGTACAAGCAAACGATCAAGATTTAATACATATTTTTTTAATACGGATTTAATCAAATTAGGTGAATTAATACTAGTAATGTAAGTTTTGTATGTATAAGACAAGCAATTAAATATCTTTGGAGCTAGGTATAGAGTAAATCTCTGACCCGCTGTTTTTTTGCTTATTTCTAATCGAACATTTTGATTGGTTTTATTACGGGTGTCGTACTGGTGGGTTAGTTTTTGCAGACTATGCTTGTTCTTATATGATCACATTGATTTAATCACATTGATTTAAGAATTGTCAAGTATTTATTTAAGCATGACAACAAATTCGTAATAATGTACTCACAAGTTGTAAATAATAAGTATAAGTAGAAATAGATAATAAAGAATTGTAATATGGAATTTTCTTTGAATCAACGAATCAATAAAATATAAGCAAGTTAGTTTTAACAATTTTAAAAAAGAAAATAAATAAATCAAAGTTTTTTCTTATTTTGCTAGTACAGTATCTACCAAAATAAACAGTACCGAATATAATAAAATGTATTTATTAATTAATTTTTATAATACAGATGTTCAAAATGTGCATAGTTAGCATATTTAAGAAAAGTGGTGGCTACAAATGTCAAAAATAAGTTATTGTACAATTAAAATCGATGAATAAGGTGAATACTCGAAATTTGCGCGACGAATACTTATTCTGTTAGAAGGTCCAACTTTCTCGTTTTCCCCAATCCCAGTATATCCAAGTGACCAAAGTTATTATGATCTCTTAAACGCGCTAGATCCGATGGGAGTCGATCCGATTTGATTTCAGTGACTCAAGCGCTACCTGGATATCGGAAATGATTTTTATAAGTTTGTTCCTTTAGTTATGATTAAGAGGTTCTTGCAGACAGAGAACATCTGCTTGAAAATCAGGGACTAATAACCGAAGCTCTGACTCAGATTCACTTTTGGTTTCCCCTCCATAGAACCCAGCTCCCACACCAGCCATTATAAGATTCGATTTATTCGTCTCCCATTCGCCCCTTCGTGGTAAGTGGCTTGTGGTAGTTGGATCTAGGTTGAATTGCATTTGGTACCATCTCCAATAGGTACCGGATGATTTTTTTATTATCTCTCCGATCCTGGTTCTGGCATAGCCAGAAGAAATACCAAGATGCAAGGTACCCGGGCATTTCACTAACTCAATATTTAGAATAACCTGATGGAATTATCGCCTCTGCATATCCTACTAACTCGTTTAATAACTGACTTGAACTTTTTTTAATTATAGTAAAGCCATTATACAAATATTTGTAGTTAAATAATGATTTAATAATGGGGTCTTGACCCTCTACCTCTGTTTTATTTATTATAATAATAATAACTAGTAGAGGATTCTGCCACGCCAGCAGGAGCTCGATGTTCCGGCTCTTCATTACTCCGCGTTTACACAGCAAGGTGCAAGTACTGAAAATATTTATTTCGGTGTTTTATATTAATCAATAAATAAGAACAAGATATCTAAAAAGATCGTTAGGCTAAAACAAAAAAGAGCCAATCTAAAGATCTGTCCATATCATTTCAGGAATATATTCGTAAACTTTAAGCTAAGTGAAACAAATAAAGGTCTTGAGAACAAACAACTGGTTTACAAAACTTTTACAATCTATTTAGAAAAGTTAACTTTTTATCAATGACAACTGTCTCAACTACGGTATCTGCCAAAATAAACAGTACCGAGTACAAAAAAGCGTATTTATAAATTAGTTTTTATGATACATATGTTCAAAATGCGCAAAACGTTTTAGAAAATCATTAAATATGTTTAAGAAAAGTGGTTGCTACAAATGTTAAAAATAAGTTATTGCTCTTTGCCGTAATTGTCCAACAGTTTCTAGCGAATTTTTTAAGCGAAATATGAAATTTTTATCTTACCGCAAATATAGGCTTCAGGTGATATTAAAACCGGCGAATGAGGTGTATATACACGAAATCTGCGCGACGAACAATTATTCTGTTCCCAAATGTTCAAGGAGCAAATTTATGGAGCGTTCGGCTGTATAACTTATTGCGACATCCTCTTAAAACCATTGCTTACGGATTAGTCAAATTACCCGCACGACAAAAGGTCTGAAAATCTCTGACAAAAGGTGTCGCAATATTATATCTTTACCGCTCTTGATTGATAGTAACTGGCTGCTCATTCTCGTCTTCAACAAAATAAAAACAATTATTCCATGTCAAGACAAGCAACCCAAATGGTTACTCCAGCACTGTGGAGAGGCTTTTCTACAATAGCATCAGGACGTTCAAACCCAAGGAATCTATTTGTTTGTCCGTTGATATAACTGTTGAGGTCAGAAAACCATACGTCTCTTATAAAATCGGCTCTTCATACATTAAGCACAGCATGCGTCCACAGTAAAGTCTTTCTTTCACGTTTATACGTAACAATTATTCATTGTCCCATTTGAATTCGGTATGGAAAGCCGCCAAAAGAATTGGATATTCGACGTCTATTCAGATTAACTGCTATTCGTATACAAGGCTTCTTTGGGGAGATTGGATGATTTGGTTAAACATTTGCCCTTCATTAGAACTGTACTTGTACATGGGCCATTATTCCGTCTAACTCCGTATAAGCAGAAGTAATGTTCTACCCGAAAAAAAATTTTCTTCATTAGCAAGAACCATAGCAACAATTATTCGTTTAAACTTAACTTCTACGTTTAATTAAAAAACTAGCTTTTAATACAATGACAGCTGTTTCGCTATAACGACCATAGACCTGGTGTTGATTAAGTAGTGTTCAGACTAGACCAAATATGGAAGTAATGACATAACAATATTAAAGCCTAGATGTTATTAAGCCTAAGGGTGTACATCCCTCTAAGATAACTATGCAATGATATGGAAAAACTAGCAAAAAACTATATCATGCTAATCTTTACAATAACTTAAAATATTTGTATTACATTTATGTCTTATCTATGTATAAAATGAGGAATCAATCAAAGTAAACAGTTTAATAGTGGAGAACTTCCAAGATTTATTTGTTGATTTTCAAGTAGGTGTTTTGCATAATTTGACTTATCTAGTTGTTTTAATCTATATGCTCTTAAGTGTTCATTGAACCTTACTTAAAATTTCTTTGTGTTTGACATATACATACAGCATCACATTTTGGAAAATTAACACCAGGTTTCTTTTCAATTGGGTAGTTTTGTTTTTACATTTAACAATTTTGTATCAAAATTATTTTGTGTTTTAAGTGATATTAATGCTGAAATTGTATTGGAAATATTTCCACAATATGTAATATTTTTATAACTTTTAATTTCTGTAGTTTCTTTAAAAAATATTAGTTGTAGTGACACTTCCTGTTCCTTCGTATTCATTAATTAATTTATCAAATTAATTGGATATTCATTAGATGTTGCTACAACGAGTAAAATGATTCAATCAGAATGTGTTACTAGTAAAAAGTTTACAACAGCTGAAAATCTTTTTACTGTCATTATTATATTGTCCAACAACAACTGTTATCCCTACTACTAAAACTGTAAGATATATTTTACTGTCTAAGTTTTTACTGTGGCAGTTATATTTTTACCGCAACACCTAGAAATCAAATACATAATATTTATATTACCATAACAGTAAACCTTTCTTACTGCATCAGTAATTTTTATTGCTACCGCAGTACACCATTACCAGTAATGGTTTTCTAACCACCTCCGTAAAACACGCGAATTGATTATGCGAAATAGTAATATTTTTCGAACTATGGTGATAAATTAGTTCTGCAAAATATCCCACGAACCCTTACAATTAATGCCGAAATTAGTCCCGATAGGCTAATCAGCTAATCAAGTGGGAAAAAATTATTGTCTTTGGTGGAGTGATTCAGTTAAGACGAGGCACATCTCATCCATATTTTTTCGCATTGTGCATGCAGTAAAAATATTAATGTTTATTACCTTTTTTGGTCGTTTTGTTAAGAAGAAAATGTTGTTTCAATACATCAACCATTTAAATATTTGGGTTTATTTAGTAAATACATTCCTGGATTATAAATGTAAAAATATCGGTAAAAAGATTTATCTCTGGCGCACACTCCGGACATAGGAAAGTAGGGTTTATATAAATTCAGCTAGTGTATAGGTTACAGTATTTTTAGTTTTATTTTTTACACTACACAATAATTTCTCAACTCATCTAATCTTCTTATTAATTTTAATGTACATTAAAAAAATGTTTAATATTTATTTTTAAATGAGTTGCATTAATGATGGGCATTTTCCATGAATAGTGTAGAATTTAAGAAAAGTAAATACAATGTATGTTAATGTTTCAATATTTTTTCAGGACCCATCTGAGCTTAAATCTATGAGTGAAGCAAGAGTTAGTTAACATTCAAGAGTTATAACATATTCCTTAATTTACTTTTAATTTTTTTTATTTAGCTTTGTTGTTAGTTTGGTTGATTTCTCTTTATTGTTGCAATTAGGAGTTGTTGATAAAAATAAAAATAGTTTTTCAATATTTTTTATTTAGCATTCCTTTTTTTGTAAAGGTATACACGGATATGCAGGATATACAAGATTACCATGTGGAATATAGTGTTATACTGCCGCAGTAATATTGTTTTACCGCTTTGGTACAACAATTTAACTACTGTAGTAAAACTGCTTAACTGATAAAATATTTTGTCTTACCACTCTAGCAAAACATTTTTACCATAGTAGCAAGATATTCTTACTGTAGCAGTAAAACCGTATCGGTGATAGTTAAACAATTTCATTGCATTAGTAAGAAAAAATTGCGGCTGCTGTAAATATATTTTACCACCAATCAATTTTTTAGTAATTCAAATATTAGTAAATCTTGTATTACTGTCACAGTAAAACTTTCTATATGCGAGTACAATTTTATACAATACAATGTTTCTTACTGTCGCAGTATGAACTTTATTTAGGTGTATTTGATTTATGGTATCAATTTCTATATCAAAGTTATTTTTGTCCATTGGAATTTAAAATGCTCTATGTATTATAGAATTATAAGCTACTAATTTATTTGAATTTGAATTAATTTGAATTATATGGTGACATCCTTACAAAGTAAGGATTAGTACAATAAATTTAATTAGGAAATTAAATGAAGTTTTTAAGAATTTCTATTAACACCCTTAAGTGGTCCACGCATATTGACATATTATCAAAAAAATTATCTTTAGCGTGTTTTGCCATAAAAACCGATTTTAAAGAGTTGACTTTTTCTATTGCATTGCAGCCTACTTTTCCCTATTTGAGTCTCATCTAAGATATGGATTACCTTTCTGGGGGTTTTGTGCTGTATAAGTACCTATCTATTCAACTATGTTTTAAAACTGTCCTAAAATGACAATACGTTTGTTTTTTGTTTGTTTTTCACCTACATAACAAAAAAAAATTTTAAATTTTGACTCTTCCGGCACTATTAATCTTAGAATCTGTTTGCTTAGTCCGTAAATCCATCCATAATTTAAAACAGGAAACACTTCAGGGATGTCCCACGATAAACTCTGATTAAGATATTTATTTGACTATGTATATTGATTCTATTATTTATAAAGCAAAAAAATGTACAACTGACTTACAACGTACAACTACCATCGCTTATTAAAAATTCCGCAAATTAAGTAAAACATACCGTAAATAGCTATATACTGTTATTTATGTTAGACTTTTGCATCTGAATGACATGTAGTATGAAGTATTTTATAATTATTTTAAGCTAGTAAGTATAAGTAAGGTTAAATTAAAAAGTTTGATATGTTTATGCATATTAACATTGACAACATCTATATATTTTTTTTAGTTTTTGTCAGTATCTGGTTATTTTTATATTTAACGATATTATCTCTTGGAAGTTTAGCTTTGTCTAAAAAATTGGTATATTTTTTTCGTTAATAATAAAGAACATTTCTTTATTTCTCTTTCTATATACCTATACAATTAAAAATTTTTAATATTAATCTTCTAAAGTAAGGTACTGAAGGCAAATAATACCCACTTAAACTTTAAATATTTCTTAAAATTTTAATTAAATAGTCATGTCAACGGTTTTTGCATGAGCTTTAAGCTATAGTATTACATGTTATGTACATATATTCTCATTCATAAACAATTGATTTTATTGGACATATATGCAAAAACATTTAATCTATAAGGATTATATGGCCCACAGCTATAGTTTTTACAATTTGCAATAAAAATAAAAACCATTTTTTAAAAATGCTGTTAGTATTAACATATTTATTTTTAGTTATTACATCGTTAACAACATTTAAATTTATCGTAGTCATTGTGCTCGAGTCCAACACATTCTTTGTGACATCAAGTGTGACATTTTACACACAATCTCATGGCCAGCTGTCCATCTTGCTTTTATGCCGCACAAAACGAGGAATCTTGATCCGAAAAATTCTTTGAAACAATTCTTTGTTGTAGAAGAAGATAGTACAACTGAAAGAGATGGACCAGATGAATTTAAAGACAGTGGCCATATAACCCATCTATGCAACTGGCCATATCACCCCAAGATACACCAAAAAAATATATTTGCGTTAAAAACAAGAAAATAATTAATGTAATGACAAAATATTTTATGATAAGAAACTATATCTAACTATGTAATAAATTTATAATAGCGTGTTACAGTACTAGATGGTCACGAACAACTATGTGTGATATGTATGACTGTCTTACGTTATCAGATTGTTCAAAGAGGTGTTTATCTGAAAATTTGAGGTCTTGGGCCATATTTGTCTCCAGTACCTTATATTCATTAATGGAATATGTATATTAAAGAATACAAAAATAAACTTACCTAAAGGTATATAGCATTGGTTATGAAAGGATGATTCCAAAGTAGCGCTGAGTAATCCCAAAATTGCTTGAGGAAATTCCGTTATAAGAAACAACAACAGCACAGCCACTAACATGCCAGAAGTCCTATCGGCTTGTTTGTCTTTTTTGACTTTGTGGTTAACCATCGGTTTCGCATCCTGTTGGATATTGTTCAAAGGAAGTCTATTTTGCAACAACCTATTCTTTCTTTTTTTCGTTTCCAATAGAACCAAAACCAACTTGGTAGACAAAAACGTTAACAAAATACACGGTACCAATTTAATTATAACCGTGTACAACCAAAAAACCAATATGGAATAAAACTCGTTAACGTACTGTACCACGTAAATAGTATCATAAAAAACCGTACTATTAGTGTCTGCTACAATTAATTTACCGTTGACGTCAATAGTTCTATTTAACGGCAAAATTTTGTAGGAAAGATACAAAGGGAAACAAATCAAAGGACAGGTTAAGTAAGTACATACAATTGCCAATATGGTTTTTCTAGTATCGCACCAAAACTTTGAAATAGGAGGATTTTTGATAGTTAAATACCTCCAAAGAGCCAATATGACTGTTAAACAACAAGAAACGAAATGAAATAAGAGACTAAATACAGCATGAAATATCGTAAAAATCGCCCAACTGTACGTAAAGTAACCGGCATATTTTCTTTTTTCCATATTAAAATAACCGTGATAAGAAAACGGGATGTACTCAACCATAACTAATAAATCCGCCACGGCTAATCCGGTTAATATTAAATTAGTCGAACATCTCATTTCTTTTCTAGTCAGGACACAAATATTTAATACGTTAGCTATGGATCCTAAAACACACACTATTATACTTAAAGGACCGTGAAGTTCTTCATAACTCTTTTGAAAACTAGCCAAGTCGCAGTACTTTGTCATATTATTAGCGTTCATTTTTTTTAATCAAAGTCTGTCACAAACTTTTTAAAAGTTTACGCGATAGACGTCGTCGCTACGTTACGATTATTGGGCGATTTCATCTTCTACGTGGTTGTGAAACTTCTGACAACGGCCAAACATGAAACGTAACGTTTTTGCGGTCGCATGCGCTCTTAATTTTTAGCGTGTGTGTGTAACTCTGCGCTTTGATTTGCAAACTGATTAGAAATACGCTGTTTAAGTATAAACAGCAAGATTTTCGAAATATCAAAGGAGATTTAAAAATTACATTAAATTTATTAAAGAAGTCTCCATTCTCGGAACTGTATATCCAATATTTATAATTTTTACAGGTCCTGAAAATAGTGCCAAAAACGGGTAGCCTGACTTTTATGCCCACTGCCACACTCTGACGCAGTAATTAAAAAAAAAACGTTTAAAAATATTAAATAAGAATACTAAGGAATGATAAATTTCATGTCATATATATATGCGGATACATAAATAAAAAAATGTCATCCCAATCCCAATTTTTTCATTAGTTATGATTTTTTTAATTAACTTTTTTTGCAGTAAATGTTAACAAAAAAATCGCTATAAATATTTAAGTATTGAACTAAAGCCCTAGGGTTTGTTTTACTTTGTTCAATTATTTTAAAATTTAAAAATTTGCATTTTCAAATTTTTTAATAAAAATCAAAAATACGCCAAAATTTAAGATTAAAAAATAATGGTAAATATATTTTTTTTCATATCTCGAATATATCTATTTTTAAATGATGCTACACAAAAATATATTTTTGCTTTCTAACGGCATTTAAAAAAAATGGGATAAAACAAATGCATTACAGAGATTATTATGTAACTAAAGTTTTACTTCAACAATTTATTCTAAATAGGCTAACAAATAGATCCCCGTTGGAAAAATTTAAAAATTTGCATTTTCTGGTTTTTTTTAACAATTGAAAAAACGTCAAAATTAAAAAAAAATTAAAAAAATAATTATTATTACATTTTTTTAATTTTAAATGTTATAAACTACATAATTTTTTTTCCAATTTTTTAATCTTTTAACAGCATTTTTTAAAAATTTGTTATAAACAAATGGATTGTTTATGAACTAATTAAAAATTTTTTCTTAATTTATTGGTTGATACAATTTACTATTTTTAATGAAAAAACGGTTAGGTTAGGTTAGGTTTCTTCAAAAAATGCGTTTGTTAATTATAACATCCTCTTTTTGCAACTAAATTGTAATAAAATTAAGATACCATTTTTTTTCTAAAAATCATAAATTCCACTGTTCTTTCGGATTAAAACTTTTTTTTTTTCATTTGCTATAAATAATGTTTTTTCGTATATTTCATTTAATACTTAATTTTATGATAAAAACAACCCCTAGCATTTTTCAAAAAGAGATTTTTTTCTATTTTTTAAATAACTTAATATTTTTTGCCTTAATACTTATATTTTTGAAATAAGGCGTTAATTGTTTTATGATGAAACAACAAAATATGGAAAACTAATAACTAATAATAATACTATATTTCGATCTTTTTTATCAAAAATAGTCAATAATTAAATAAATAATGAAGCTAGGGCTTTAATAAAAAGCTAAAATTGTTAAATAATTAATAGTTAATACCAAAGACCTAAAGTGTAATTGACGTATATGCCATAATTCCAAAGTTATGTAAATAATGATAACAAAGGAAATAATCGATTAAAACATTTTCCAGGGATATAAGATAAAAACTATTAATTTAGTAAAATAAAAAATGGTAAAAACAAACGAAAAGTTTGTTAGTTTTCCAATGTCATTTTCTTTTCTTTTAATCATTATTTTCATAAAACACATATTCATTAATATAATATATAATATCTATACATCACATTTAAAAATGTCTAGATTAACTACACATTTAATGGAAAAAAATCGACAGAGTCACAATCTAAAAATTCAGTTCGGAGTTGTTTACCCTACTACGGTCACTATAAAACTAATAATTCCTAGATAAAATGAACTGGCGGCGACACCTCTCCGCCAACATCATTTTGCAGCACAAAATCGCTTACGAGGTTGCGTCTCTTGTTATATTTCTCACTCAACCCTGATATATAATATTTGTGTTTCAGAATAAAGTATATCTTACAGATTTGTTAAGCATTATTTTAGGAAATTTTTAACAGCATTAAGATAGGTTCCACATACGCCTCCCCAAGCTATAATTCCATAATTAAGGTGTGATTCAACTAAACTCTGATACAAAATTTGTTTTTGTTGATAATTGAGAAATTTTCCAATTTGTTTAATCTAAATAATATGCTGCGTAATTTTGTTGTGAAATATTCCATATGGCAGTCCCACCGTAGATGACTGTCGATGTTTATTCCTAAATAATTGAATTTTTTGCAGGTTTTATGAAGCAGTTTTGTTGGACATCAAGGTTGTAATCTGGTAATGAAGTTTTATACCTACTATATGGTACGTATACAGATTTATTAAAATTTATTAATAGTATTCTGCTATCAAACCATTTTTTGATTTTGCGTAGATCACTTTCAATACTTAATTTAAGACTGTACCAATTGCCATTTTTGTAAAAATAAATTATTTAAATAGATAATAAATAGTACCAATCCCAAAACTGTTCCTTGGGCTACACCGTATGTAATTTTTGACTCTCATCTGGTCTTTAATTTTAACGTTTTGTTTTCTGTTTGTCAAATAGCTTTTGAAAAGTTTATGCGCTGTACCTCTCACGCCCATATCTTCTAATGTATCTCCAAGAATGAAGTGATCTACAGTGTCGAATACCTTTTTTATATCTAGAAACACAGCTGTTGAAGGAGTACTTGAGTCTAATGATTCATATAATATGTCAGTAGTGAAGGAGTGAATAGCATATTGGGTAGATTCATTGTTTCTAAACACATACTGACTGGTTGACAGAATAATGTGTTTTGATAAAAAATCATTTAATCTGGTTTTTAAAATGTTTTCAAAAATTTTGCAATCATTTGAGATATTTTCGGTATTTCCACTTTTTAATATTGGAGTAACCATTGCTTTTTTTAAAACTAATGGAAAATAACCTATTTCATGATTTGTTAATGATTCAGTTATAATCGTTGGCGATCCAAAAATTGAATGATTATTTATATTTTTTTTGCTTTTATAGTTAGGATTAGTTTTTATATTATTTGCAAGGTTTTTCCCAACATTGACAAAAACATTATTAAAGGTATCTTCAATAATTGTTGGGTTTACTATATTCCAAAGTTTTATACTTGAGTTTTGTTCATTTTCAACTAGTTCTTTGTAATATTGTTTTTTTTTTATTAAAATTAACGTGTCTCAGCATCTAGTGGCCACTGACACGGGATCTGTTACACAACTAATATTTACA
Organism: Ophraella communa; assembly: GCA_035357415.1. NCBI lineage: Eukaryota > Metazoa > Arthropoda > Insecta > Coleoptera > Chrysomelidae > Ophraella > Ophraella communa. The sequence continues at coordinate 21,605,715 of CM068995.1, forward strand.
AATAAACTTTAAATTAGATTATAGTCGACAGTCTTTAAGGAACTGAATCACTGCACTAAACTGGTTAGGAACACCGAGTATGTTTTTGAGAGTTGCACTGAGTTTGTATTTGCGACGGGTTAGGCTGTAGTGTTTGCAATCTAAAAGTATGTGCTTAACTGTAAGACTTGCACTATTACAGAATTGGCAGGTGGGAGGGTTGTGTGAAGCCATCAGATAACCATGGGTTAGGCGGGTATGACCTATTCTGAGTGTTCTTAAAATACTTTTATCCTTTCTTGCCAATGGAGGCATCTTCTGGGCGTTAACTGTGGATTGAATTGTGCGTAGTTTTGTGTTCTGTGTGTTTCAATGCCTTTGCCATGTTTGTATCATCGTTATCGTTTGCCGAGCTGTTTATTTTAAATCTTGATGTAGTTGAATTTGTTCTACTGGCAATTCAGAGGAGCAAATTTGTTTTGCTGCTTGGTCTGCGCGTTCGTTGCCAGTAATTCCTACATGGGAAGGGATCCAGATGATGTACACACATGCACCTCTAGTGTGGTGGTGGTGGCAGATGTCAAGTATATCTTGTACTAAAGGATGCTGTGAGTAGTTGTTTCTGATGGAGCATATTGATGAGAGGGAGTCTGTGCATATGGCGAGTTTACTGTTATCCTGTACGGGAGTCTTCAGAGCTTCTAGTATTCCATATAGTTCAGCTGTGTGTATACTGCATAAGTCAGAAAGTTTGTGTGTTGCTATTGTTTTATCTAATGTAGTGACAGCACATCCTGTACCATTAACTTCTTTGGAGGCGTCGGTATACAGGATTTTGTCGAACTTCTGCTGGTTTATTAGTTCTCTGAATTTTTGTCTGAAGACTATGTTAGGCGTTTCATATTTGTTGTAGTTGCTTAGGCTTGTGTTCAATAAAAGTGGTTTTTTGGTCCATGGGGGGGTTTTAGAAAGTTTTACGGGGGTTGTAGCAGTGAGGTTAGTGTTTCTTAAGATAGGATATAGCATTTGTGGAGGTGAGAGCGGTGATCGAATAATTTCAGGAGCAGGTTATATGTTATCAATTAATTTGTATACTGGGTTTTGTGGGTGGGCAGATATTCTGGAAAAATATGATACTAGTTGGTATTCTCGTCGTATGAAAAGAGGTGGTTCAGAAGATTCAACGTGTATGCTTTCGGTTGGGCTGGATCTAAAGGCGCCTAGGCATATTCGTAATGCTGTGGTTTGGATTGTGTCAAGAGATTTAAGGTAGGTTTTGCAGGCGCTCATATAAAGAATGCTTCCATAATCTAGTTTGGAGCGGACCAGTGATCTGTAAATCCTTAATAATATTTCCTCTTCTGCTCCCCATTGGTGATGTGCTAACGATTTTAAGATGTTAATCCGTTTTAAACGATTTTCCACTTTCCTTTGATGTTAATTTGTTTAGATTCGTTGTCTGAAATTAGGATAGGAAAGTGGTTACTATCATAGAGGCTATCGAGCGTGTGCCATGTGAGTGAGGTTGCTGTTCCTGGATCAGACATGCTAAGGTCTATTGAGGAGAAGGATCCGGATTGTACGTGGAAGTATGTGCTACTACCTGTGTTTAGTAGATTAATGTTGCACTTGTTAATAACAGTTTCAATCATTTTGCCACAGCCAAATGTGCGCTCTGAACTCCACATTGCGTTGTGAGCATTAAAGTCGCCTACCAATATAAAGGGTATAGGAAGTTGGCTTATGAGATCCATTATATCTGTATCTCTTACTATATAGTTCGGAGGGATATATACATTGCAAATCACAATTTTATTAGGGCACCAGGCGGTGATAGCAACTGCTTCTAAATTCGTATTTAAGTGCAGTTTTTGGTGAAAAATGTCACTAGAGACAAAAACTGAGGATCCGCCACTAGCACGTAGATGAGTAGGTCTAATGAAATGATGACCAACGTAACTTTTTAAGTGAGGGTTGTGAGACTTGGTAAAATTGGTTTCTTGTAGACAGAGGAAGTCTGGTGAGAGGTCGGATATAAGCTGTTGCAATCGTTCCCAACGGGGGTAAAAACCGTCGCCGCAATTCCACTGTATTAAAGAGAAGGGCATGGAAATAATTAAATTAGTACGTTGATTTATGTGACTGTTGTGAGCCTTCGGAACTGTATTCTTCGTCACTTGGTTCGTTTGACGTATCCAAACTCTCAGTTTCTTCAGTGTCGTATTTAAGTTTCTTCTTAACTTTGTTTGTTATACGGGTTATTCTATTCTTTATGGATCTATCGGTGTGGTCAGGGTAGATTAGATTTAGGTTTGAGATCAGACCATTAATGTCATCTGTGTGTTTTAGGGCTTCCGAGCACGGATCAGAGTTACCAAAAGTATTTTCTAAGAAGTCATAAATGTTTTCTATGGGTAGTATGAAGGCGCCTAAAGTTTTCTGATAAGATTTTGCTATACATTCTTTTATGGATGTTGTGAGGTTTGATTCAGTGGGTACGGACACTTTGCTCTTTTTCTTTGTTGTTTTGGGAGCTACTGTGGGGAGGGAAGGGAGCGAAGGGGGAGGTATAACAACCATCTCAATTCCTGTCTCTGTGGGTAAACTAGAGCTGTTACTTTGAGTTGAGAGTTGGGAATATCCCCGTTTTTGGGCTGCGGGCATAACTACAATAGGCTGATTTGCTTGTAGAAAAGCCGGATCATTAATTCAGGTCGTTTCGTTGCTCTCAGTTAGGTTTACAGAGTTTGTTGTTGAGGATTCCTGTTCAATTTGTTTCGACGGAATGGCTTGTACTAGTAAATTGTTAGCTGGAGGATCAGGACAGTTTGATGCGATGTGCCTGGGCTGTTTGCAAATGAAGCACTCCATTTTATCTGTAGATAGAAAGATTCTATTCTCATTGCCATCAAAAGGAATGGTTAGAGAAGTCTGCAATTCAAAGTCGTCTGTTGGGGGAAGTACGTATACTTGTCGTCTGAAACTTAATATATGGGAAAATTCATCACCTGGAATACCAGCTCTCAAGAACGAGACCGGGGAGGTTAATTGTAAACCTAGGCTTTTTATTGCGTTTTCAGCGAGGTCATGGGGTATGTAGGGAGATATATTTGAGATGATTATCCGTTTTGTCGGAGAAAGGAGTCTGCGGATATTGATAACTATGTTATTGATGGTTACGGATGAATTGGATTTTAAAAGATCGTCAACGAGATTGGAATTGGCTAGGTAGATGCATATCCTATTATTGGAGATCCTCGACGCAAAAGAAATATGTTTGGGGCCTACAATATCGCCTATTGCCTTAACATAGTCGAATAACCTTAGGTTATCATCGGCGTGCATCACTAAGGCTTGATCTTTTTTCGGGAAAGATGGTTTAGGTGTTGTCTTAACGGCTGCTACATAACTGTTTCTAGAAACTGGAGTGTTAATATTCATATTGTGCGACATTTTGATTTCTGTGGGTTGAGGTAAGACTGTTTGATTTATTGTTGCCCTTGTAGTCAAAGCAGTTTGTTTGGTTGACTTAATTATAACTTGATGATTTTAATTCAGTGTGCAGCAGTATATTCATACTGAATTGCTGCCTACGCCTCTGGTAATGAGGGGCAGGCAAAAAAAAACGGTTTTTATTGAAAATAGGTTGATGACTTGGCTGTTATCAGTTCGTTTGAATAGAAACGAAAAGAAAAAGAAAAAGTCAACACGATGACAAAAACTCGATTGGAAGTACACAAAAATGTTCAATACATACGTATGTTCTATTGTCACCAGCCAACCATAAATTTGACTTGTTAATCACTCGTAATTTGAAAAATCGTGGAGCAAAATACAAACGATGTTCACTCGCTTAAGCACTCGCTCGGAATCCCAATATTGTTTTTTTTGCAATTTTTATGAATTTCTTAGTTTTTTTTTAATATTAAATAGTTATTTTTCATATTTTTTTTTTCATAATATAGTTCATTTTTTTTATTAACACGTTTTATTGAGGATTTTGTTATCAAATTTTTTCTTTTCCACTTATTTCTTTTTATTTTAATATATTTTGTTGGTTTGTGTACACAGATATGTATTAAATTAATAAATATTTCAGTTCTGGATTCAAGATTTGCGTTGGATTTAAGACAGCGTCCCAATTGATACAACTACTATTTTCTTGTAATAAAATTTCATCTGCTCTTTGAAAATATTTTTTATTAGTATTAATTAGTTCATTACTAAGAATAATAATCACTCTTCGTTTTAACAAAACTTCCACTAATTCAATGACAGCCGTTACGCTAGAACTAGCTGTCATTGAGAACATGATTGAGTTCCATTTCTTTTCCTTGTAGGAGTATTTATAGCAGAATAATTGTTTTAATGTTCGATTCTTTTAATAAATCTATATAAATATCCCCCGCTAGTCAGTCGTAGTCAAAGTTTCTTGCTTCAAATAATATATTGTTGGTCCAAAGAATCATTAACTTTACTGACAGGAGATCTGTAATAGGCATAAATGCAGAAGGTCTGCTTATCTTTAATAATTTTAATTTTTACTCCCGTGTAATTTGATTTGATTATAGGAATGATACAGCTTAGCTTTTACAAAAACAATAACACCGTTATTTTGATTGAATCTACCTTCATTATATAAGGTTAAATAATCTGGTATACTAAAAAGAGAGATATCTGGACCCTGCCAAGTTTCTGAGACGATACAATCGAATGATGTACCGAAATTAAGAGGACGGTAAAATTGTGCACCGCAAGTTGCATTTATCAAATTTGGTATACCTACTTGTCATTAGTTGTCAATTTAACATTACATTGTCAGTATGGCTCTTTCTACTAAAGAAAAAGTGTTTTTATTAGAACCTTAATTCTGCTCATACGGGTTTGGACGGAATAATGGCTCATGGGGTCCTTGTATTTTGCGACCAACCGAATTTTGCAACTGTTTTTTTTATTAGAAAGCCTTATTGCTGTAGAAAATCTTAAGAGAAAAAAATTCTTGGATTATATATATATGAAAGAGAAAATCGCAAATAAAAGTACTAAAAATCCACCATTTTTTTCAATTTTAACAATTTCTGTTAATTATGGGTTTGTTCCAACCAAGCAAATAATCGTTCTACAACGGTAATATTACCACTCACGAGACCAAATTTGTGCACTGCGCAACTCACTACACCACTGCGCACAAAAATTACTATTTTATAACGGTTCTCTGCTTGGTTGGAACAGACCTTATATCTAGATATTGCCAATTCGGATTTCTGTAACTCGTGACAGCTTGGAAATACTTTACATAAGATTTATACTATACTCATCATTTATATCTAAAATGTAGGCATTGAAAACGTACTTTTTTACACGTGTTATGTAGGTAAGTTTATTTTATTTGGTTAAGGGAAATATAAAAAAAACATGTATCTTTTGATGCTTTTTGGTTAAAAACTAATACTTAATGTCCCGACAAGGATAAAAATATTCTTTCTTTTTACGAACATATTGCTGATAATTATAGAAGTATTTTTTTAAATAATCCAATGGATTGTTTTATTCAATTTTAGTTATATAGTTATATTTTATATTCTTCCTCCATGCAACTCTACCTTGACGTGGTGAGGGGGCTTGTGAAATTCAATGAATCTAAGAACTTCAATGAATCTCGCCTACTCAGGCTGCACAGTCGTATGGACAAGGGTTACAAAAACCCAAAAAAATTAATTCTTCTCTATAGGCATATAGAGACCGTAGAGCGGCTCACCGTCTGCTGGAGAAGCTAAAATACATACCCGAGAAGGAAATGACCGAAAGGCAGCTTGTCTCAAGACAATCGGCTCGAGGCATCGTTGACAAAGTAATCACCCGACCGCGGAAAACTAAAGCTTAAGCTGCAGCTAAACCAACAGCTAAGTAACAGTACTCTGGTAAACGTAGTGAACAAAAAGCAAAAAGTCCAACATGGGGCCATCACCCAAGCGCCTATATAGCGTGCTTATTAAAGATCACCTAGTTAGGGCAGTTGTCGACCGAAGCCACCAGACGAGGTCTGTGTGGGATAATGAGTCAGTGGCCCCCATCTTGGAGAACAAGGGAGTGGTCCACTATGGACCTGGATCGACAAAGTTGCTCATATATAACGCAGATGCCAAGGCAACCATACGAGGGCGTATTCGAAAGCGGCAAAAGCTGCACCTCAGAGACTGCAGCCATGCTGTCGGCTCAAAACCAAGACCTGTTGGGCTCATCTAGCGAAGTAGCTGAAGCTGTCCTAGATGAAAGTTCTACAAATAAATCTCCATCTGGCAATGGCAAAATTTAAGTATTTTCTTCCAATTTTTTGAGTGAAACATACCTGCATTTAGTTTAAGATATTAACCCATACAGTTTAAATTAAAAATATTTATCGTAAAATGGAATTAAAAAACATTGAAAAAGTGCTTGAATTAAATTCCTGATTTTTAAATTGGTGAATTATACAGCGGAATTTTGTTTTAATCTACTCTATTTAAGGTAAGCTATCACACAAATTTAAAATTAACATGAAATTCCGTGGGTCACAAAGTACAACGGAACAGGACAATGCTTAAAACAAGTGTCAGAAAGATATCAACAATATTTTAACAAGGCGTTCCTCAGTAAAGCTATAATGCTTGCCGTTGTTGAAAAATTTCGTCGCATTGGTTAGTGTATTATGTCAATATAAAGGCTCTTCATGTTTAACCAAATCATACAATCCCCTCAAAGAAGTAAAAGTGGAAGTTTTGTTTTGTTGTAACGTTCTTAAAAACCACTAGCTCTAGAACGAGTAAAAAACAGAAACAAACAACACTTCTCATCTCTCAAAACCTGAAGACAGGCTATCAAATACACTCTTATTTTAATGTATTATAGTATAATATAGTATAGTATAGTATAGTATAGTATAGTATAGTATAGTATAGTATAGTATAGTATAGTATAGTATAGTATAGTATAGTATAGTATAGTATAGTATAGTATAGTATTAGTATTAGTGCATAAATAAGTCATTAAAACACGCGCGATTTTTCACAACGGCATAGCCGGACTTATATAGTATATTAAAATTGATCAATAAACTCATCATATAATCATGAATGAATGAATGTAGCGGGCAGGGTGGCTGATGCTTGGCGAGTAGGCCCTTCGGGCCCTTTTCGCCATATCCCAGGTTCCCCCCTCTGTATTTCACTTGTTCGGCGACCTAACGAAACGTCTCGACCTTCGTATGAAGGCCTTGATGTCCCTTGGAGGGTGTACAAGTCTACTTCCTCGATTCTTCGCACCCCAAAGATGTCTTGTCTGAGTTGTGCGTACACCTCACATGTGCCCAAGAAGTGGTAAGAAGTTTCCTCTACACCACAGTTTGGGAAGTCTGGTTCTTCGACTACTCCCAGAAGGTGTACATGTCTTCTAAGTCCACAGTGCCAGTAAGGACTCCGAGAAACAGGCGCAGATGTGATATGGATTTATACAGTAACCACTTTGTCCTAGCCTTGTCAGGATAGGCGATTGTTTGCTTCGCCTGACTAAGACCACTGCAGTTGATCCCTTGTTCTTTGATTCCTCTCTCCGCCCATTCCTTGAGTAGAGTTGAGTTTTGTGCTCTGTTTAGCCCTATTATTGACTCGGGTCCATAGCAAGGTTTTGTTGGCTGGCAAGTTCATCTGCCCGCTCGTTGCCCACTATACCGCTATGTTCCGGTACCCATAAAAGGGTTACATCCCTACTTGAGGCCAGTCTGTCTAGGGTATTTGCGCATTTCTGGACTAGTATTCTGCTGGTCCTGCAGCTACAAATCTCCTGAGCCTGAGCAAATGCTGACGGGACTTCTTGAGCTGTTCCGTTCATCTATTAGTTCTGCTGCTTTAAGGATGGCAAATATTTCTGACTGGAAGACCGTCGGGTATTTACCAAGAGCGTAGCTCTTTCGAAACCCTACGTCCTCTATCAGAAGACCTGCTCCTGACCTCCTTTCCATTCGAGAGCTCCCTGGGGGAAATTCTACTAGTTCGTCACCCCACTGCCCCCTTGGTGGGATTACGACCTTGTACTTGTTTTCCGTTCTTACTTTATCTGCTTTTGGGGCAGCTTTGTGAGCCAGGAGCAGAAGCTCTGTTTCTGTCCTTTGTGCTATTCTTGTGTGGCCTTCGCCACGCCCTTTTCAGTGCATATTGTCTCTAAGCCTTATGAAAGCCGCCATTGCGCTTATTAAACCATCCATATGGGCAAAGGAGGTAATCCCAGGAGGACATCAAGCTCTGGTGTGGGTGTTGTCCTTAGCGCTCCAGTGACTTCTATGCCTGCAACCCTCTGTACATGCGCCAGTTTGCGTGTCACACATTGCCTCTCCACTACTGGCCACCAGACCACGGACCCGTATTGGATCCTCAGTCTAACGATTCCAGTGTAGAACCAATGGAGAACCTTGGGATTTACTCCCCAGTTCTTTCCTAAAGCTTAGCGCAGTTGCCACAGTGTGGCAATATAATCATACATCAATAGTTAGTGATTCCACTTTATTATCACCAATAATTTTTTCTCTCTCGTACGATAAGTGCTTTAGTACGGTACACACATTTTGCACACATGTTAGGTGTACATTGTTTTAAAGCTTCATTCCACAACATACCTTTAGTTTACTTTATATCTACGAGGAATGTTTCCGTTACATGAAAGTTTCACCAACAGGAAATTTTGTACTTTCCGTAAAATAAAAATAACAAATTAGAGGTTTTGAAAAAAACCAATTTTATAGAATTTATTTGAATGCAAATATTTTTGTATATATAATAGTTCGATGTGTTTCTACTACCAGTAGAAAAGAATTATGTGTATAAAGTTTGTGTTTCCTACAGTTCGCTGTTAGTGACGTCAGGTAAAGGTCAATTTTTTCTACTATATATTTAATTCTAAATAATAGTCAATATAAAATGTATTATCCTGATCTACTCCGTTTTTTATCACGACTTTGACGATTTCATTATATGATATCGTAGCATAAATCGCTGTGCACACAATTGTTATGTTGACATACGGAGTTGGACCTATGTTCAACCCGAGTTCAGCTTCATGTAAACACGGATCGAGTTGAAAGTGGGTTGACTGGACTCTAGTAGAGTCGAGTCGAAATAAAGTCTTATTAACCCCGTCAGTAGTTGAGTTGTCAACTGACAGGTGAAATTTGTGTTTGTATTTTTGTTTCCATTTTGTTAGGTTAATTCATTTCTTGTTTAATTTATTTACTGTTATAGTTGTAAAAGTTGTTAATTACAAAACACCGCAAAATGTAAGGTTATGATTAGCTGAACATTTCAACTATACTTAAACCCGATTCCAAATTAATCTTTTTACTCTGCTTACATAAAAATGTGAGTAGAAAACTCAACCCAATCTCAACTCAATCGTTCAATCCTGCATGTAAATATGGTAAAGTGGTATACATGAACAAATTACTGTCATCATCAGATTCGTTTTAATTCCCAATAAAACTATTGACGTTTAGGAACACTTTTTGCATTTCATCGACATTTACGAACTCGACTAACAAAGTAATCATAAGTTACTTAATTGATAAACTCCAAAAATTCAATTACGGAGTAATATCCTAGGCACGAATTCAACAGCATTTTTTAAGTCTTTCCTCTTCTCATTTACTGATTTAAGTTAAAGTTTCACAAGAAACGTTTCAATAGAATCGATACTTAAGATCTGTCATTTTGCAAATAAAAGAGAAGTCACACTACTCACAGAACGGTTTCGACATGATTATGTCGTCATTCCCACTCCGCAGAGCAGGATGCAGAATGATTCTTTTAAGTCGATACCTATGTAGTGAATACAATATTCAAAGATAAAGTGCGTAAAGGCACTATTCTACCGTTCATTTGCAAACTAGTGGATCAAACGTAACTGCTAATCGAATACAACTGACTCGACAACTGAGTACTGAAAATAAATTACAATATACGAGGGGCAATCAAATAATTCAGAAATTGAAAAATAGAAACTTTATGGACACACTGTATACGTTTTAGTACTCTATGCAACTTTATTCATGCATATTTTATATTTTTAAAATAATTAAGGAAGATTCATTGATTTATTAAATATAATTAATTTTTGGGGCTTTATAACTATTAATATCATTTGTAGTATTGTTTAATTCATCTTTTATATTATCAACTAGAGTAAGTAAACGCAAAACAAAAAGCGTTGCACGTTATATTTGTGATATTGCCATATTTAAAAATTATTCAGATAAGTAGAGATTTATTAAGCTTACTAATCAGGCAACTTATAATACACCAAACATTCAAACGTTTCAATTGATGTTAGTGATGATGACATAATTATTTGTATCTGCTGTCTGTTTTATTCGTTTAATATTTGGATAAGACGGTCTGATATTTTAAATTGGCACATTTTTTTGGCAACGCTTTTTTGCAAAACAGGATTTACAATAACTAAATTTTAAATGAGCGATATTTTTATTTTTTAAATATTATGCTGTTTTCATTGACGAATGACGTGCAAAAATTTTGTTTTGCGTTTACTTTATTATTAGTACAGTTTGTATTAGAAAATGGCCCAAAATGGCCATTTTCAATAGAGACCAACTTTGTAGAATTTTTAATTAAAACTCATGCTAGAAATGCATGAAACTAGAACTTATCTTAAACGTATTACCCACAAATATCCAAAAATAGTTCAAAAACCAGAAAACCCGATAAACCTTTTTCACTCAATCGACCGTGGTGATTAATTATAGCTCATTTGAAACATAAGTCAATATATTTTTATCATATTACGTATACATTAATTATTATAACAATGATTTAACTTTTTTATGTATATATAAACGCTACTTGCCTCTTCATTATCTGTCGATAAAAAAATACATAATGTATGTATGATGCAGACCATTTTCTAATCTTGAAAAGCTGTTTATATATAAATAAAGTATCAGGTACTTATTTATTTTCCATCGGTAACATGAAAAGTAAATGAAATACTCGAGTCAAATAAATGATAAAGTTAACAGCAACGTATTAATTAACCTCTAAAAATAAATTTTTGTACAGCTTTTGAAAAAAGTTGCACTGAGGTGAAATATAAATACCATTTTGTAGGTCACAATGTAATAAGAGTAGTATATTAGATGAGTATGAGATGGCCGTAAATCTATTCCACTGCAACCTTTTCAGATATATTGTGGTCCTCCTAAAACTAGACAACCAGGCTCTCCTGAAGAAGTCACTATCATAGGGGACTGTATCTTTTATAAAGTTACTTGCGGTGGATTTTCATCTCCTAATGTCAACCTTACATTTACCAGGATATCGTACTGATATAAAATATGTTCAGGGTTATAGATGACAGAAACATCACAATCCTACTATTCGTATATATATATTTATTTCATCTAAAGTATTCAATATAATAATCTCACATATGAAACATTTAAATTCATGTAACAATTTACAATTGACATAGTTTTCTTTTGAAATCAGAGCTATATTCTGAAACAATAAAAAAGAATAAAATTAAAACTATTAATCTCATTCATATGTTTAACAAACAAATATGAAATTTAAGTAGTTAAATGTTTAAATATTATTTGTAAAGTAAAATATGAAATAAGTATTCAGATAAATTATCACAACCTGAGATGTACCTAAAAACACAGAAACAGTATCAATAAATGTAACAAACAGAGGTGAAATCAGGGTAAAAACTCTTAAATTTACAGTGATGGACAGAATAACTTGTTTTAATGATAAAAACTCTCATATAGTGCAAACTGAAAAGACTATTTCAAAACATAATTAATAAACATTGATAAAAGACATTTAAGTTAGCATAAATGTATAAAAGTTAGTAAATTAATTTTGTATATTAGTTATAAGATGTTAATCTTTCATAATATCAAGACATATTAGTTCAATCAGTACTTATAATATTGACTACCTATTTCAGATAATAGAATCACTAAAAAGCTTAAATTTTAGTTCTTAGAAGTTAAATTAGTATATTAAATGTTATAATAGGACTATTTTAATAGATTTATGCATAGTTTTAGGTTTAATTTATGTTTTTAGCTCAAATTTAAAAAGTGTTCAATGTATTTGACATGACTGAAAGTAGCATATTTCAAATTCAAATTTTATAGGGAAAAACTGATATAAAAATAATTTAGATAGATTTTTAGTAAATGTAAGAAAATAAGCTAAGAAAATAAGCAAAATGTAAGATTATTTCCTCATGTTTCGGAAATTTAGGTTATTTTTTGAAAATGTAAAAATTTGAATGTCGATCTATCTCTCTAAATTATCATAATAGAAAAAAAGTATAAAAAGACCCGGAAATGGGAATTTCCCTCTCTTGTTTCCTGCTGATTTACGCCAAATACGTCAATTGGTAATCAACACCATTATTAATTAAAAAATTTATTTTTGGTAAATTAAAACATACAACAAAAATATAATTATAAAAGTGTTTTAACAGTATTAAAGCACATACCAATAAAGTATATTTAACAAAAACTATCCAGATCACAGCAGAATTTATAGGATTCATTCCATTATTCCGAGAGGCACAGCCGGCAGACATTTTGGATAGCCACTTACTGTTGAATACGACCGTGGGGCCGATTCTACCGAATTGGGACTTTCCGTCGTCGCTTGACATTAAGTGTAGAATACAGCACGCGTACTCTGTAACTCGATAGAGATAGAAATAGAAAAGAAATAGCAAAGAAAAAAAAACTCTTTTTATCAACAAACGCTACTCTTTATGACTTTATCCTAAAACCTTCGGGTAAGTTCGGATATAGAGAAATGTGTACTAATGAACCTGAAAACATTTCGATTTTTAACCTATCTACCAGTAATTTTGCCATTATAAATGTCAATATTGTCATTTTAAGCTATTTTGTTCTTGCGTTGTTTTTTGTGCTGTTCTGTTGATTGAGTGAAATGGATTTGGTAATTGCGAATTTTATAGAAGAGGCAGAAGAAGAAGATTGAAGAGAAATGCAGAGTATCGAAAGGAGACATCCACGACACACGACAAATATCTTAGAACTTCCTGAGAGTTCAGACGTAGCTAGGTAGTTGTGGAAAAATCAAAATAAACATTAATAAACCCAAATATAGACTTTTATTGACAACATGATAAACTAAAAAACAATGCCTATTGCCGAGAGTTAATGACGGAACACAGATACCTTGTTAATGTATAGCATCAATTAAGTATTGATGTATTGTTTGAAGTATTGTTTACAAGAAAAATTAATAAAATACTTCTCATTTTTAATTAAAAGTAAAAAAGTAAATAAAAAACAATAACCTAACAAATGCTTTATGATATACCTTGGACATAAACCTTACGGTTACAATATTATTTTTAATGTTTTGCGCCATAGAAATCACAAATCAGACATAGAAAGACCCTTTTAGCTGTTTCTATTTCTATCTTCCGAATATGCATACAAAACTACTCGAAAATCTCCGAATAGACATACAGAGTAACGTTACAAGAAATTTCCTAAAATAGAAAAAAATTTCTTTTCTATTCTGTTACAGAGTTCACACACAGAAGACACGTATACAAGGTATGTGCGATAAAATAGTATATTAAACAATGCATTTCATATGGAATTCTGTTATGACACGAGTTCAAGTTTTAAAAACGAATCGCGAAGCGATGAGTTTTTTAAAGAACGAGTATCACAGCAGCCATATGAAATAAGTTGTTTATAATATTTTTTATATTTTGCCATTTTATCATTTTTTAAATTAATTTATTACTTTTATGTAATTAAGAAAAATTTGATTATAAAAAGTATGTCGGTAGCACTGTGTAATTTATAACAATTGACATTTTTGACATTTAAATTATGAAATGTTAATGTTTTTAAATATTTTAAAATTACTAATACACCAATAATAATATACTATATAAGTAAAAGATGATATTCATATTCACAAATACTTTCTTAAAGAACAATTTAATATTAATAAATTGCTATTAGCCACAAATGTCATTGTCAATAGTCTTGTCATTAGATACTTCACTCCTGTCGCCAACCATTTAAAACAAAAATTTGCGTGCGCAAAAGTTACATTACGATACGCAAATGCGTTTTATAATGAAGATTTTTATAAGTGCAAAATATAAAAACTTATTTATGTGATTCCGCTTGATATTGTAAATGTAAATTTTGTACACTATAATGTGGTAAAGGTATCATTTCTTTTGTATAATATTAAAAAAAATTAAATTTGCATGTGATAAGCACGTGAATAATATTAATAGTGTTCCAATATTGTGCCATGCAAAAATTGTGAAAAAAAAATATATTGGCTATACAAGTCAAAAATTAAAAAGTCGATTATCTTAACATAATAGTGATTGCAGATTACACCCTGAAAGGTGTGAATTGGCCAAACATGTATTTAAAAATGATCATATCATGGATTTCGTATCTGTTAGTATTTTAGATATACAACCTGTTTTAAAAAAGAGACTCTTCTTAGAAATGTCTTTTATCTTCTCAAGAAGAAAATATTATTAACAAAAAAAGTGACCATAAAAATCTTAGTGACATTTATTATTATTTATTATCCAAAGTGAACATAAAAACAAAAATAAAATTTAAATAATCAAATATCTTAAAAATTACTGTTAACCAAAATATTTTTTTGAGACTTTATTTTGATGACTTTCTGACAGTTATATTGACATATTATTTTAATATTGTAAAAACTGACACTATGAAATTCAAAATTAACCTAAAAATATCTTCTTTTATTTTAATTTGATAGAAATAAGTAACTAGCTAGAACTTAATTAAAAAATAACGAATGTCTAAACAATTTCATAAGTGTCATTCTGACAATTTTTGTTGTAAAAAAATTTTCTTTATAAATATAGTTTTAAGTTTTTACATATTTACCATTATAACATCAAAATTTAATATTCTCATATACATACCTGGATAATGGAAATAAATTTTCCGAAAGCTCGGTAAAAAGTATAAAAAGTTTACTTTTTTTAATTGCTGTACACCCCAATATTTCTGGTTTAATATATATATTGTAATGTTTTAAAATAATAATAAATATAACTTACCAAATAAATAACTTGAGTTGAAATAAATTACTAGTCATGGATGTTATTTTCAAAACTTTTCATTAAATGATCAATACACCAAAAATTTCTTTATTTGAGCCAATGCAGTAAATCTTAACTCACACAAGAACACAAAACTATCGTGATAAAATGAGTTCATAAGAATGAGCACTAACACCAGTAGTCGATCCAAGAATCAAAGTCCAAGATACTATTTTGTTTAAGCTAAAAATAAAAAATTAAATAAGTATTAAAATATGTTAATAATGAATCATAAGAATACAATATTAGTAAGAATAAAGTAGTATTAAAGTATTAAAGATTATTAGTAGATTAAAATCCAAATAAGTTATAATTAATGTTAAAAATAATAAGTTCAATAATTTTTTTAATAGGTAGTTATAAAATGAGAACAAGTAGGTTTAGGTTATTTAAATTTATCATATAAAATAGAGATTATTCAACTGTATTCAGTTAGTAATATAAGGTACAAAATTTAAACCTCAACAAACTAATTTTAGCTGTTAGAGCAAAATAAATAAATCATAGAAATGATTATAATTTGATAAATAAATTTTACTTACCTGAACAATATTTTCTAATTCAATTAAGCATCAAGTGATGAGTCATGTATTATAATGTATCGGATGACAGTACAAGTCCAGTAATTCCTATATTCTGGAACATCTCAGTTTTGATAAAATGCAATGTTTGAGACTAAATCTAAAAAAATAAAGAAAGATGTTGAAATATATTACATGTAAGAACGCATCTGTAAGAAAGTGATGTTTTTGTTTACAAGCTAAGACTGTTTAATAAAAGCTTAATCAAGGACATTATGAATGATAAAGTCAATGAAAAACACTGTAAATAGTGAAGTGATGATAAAAAACTTGCGGATTATAAACTTAAAAGATGTGTTTGTAGTGGAAAGACATAAACTTAATATTAGAGAATTAATTGATGGTACTATTTGTTATTATTATATGTTGTTGTAAGATAATTAATTTTAGGTTGTTCTTTGATGATTTTGAATGTTATTAATTAGTTTATTTGATAAATTTTTTTTTTGAATCGTTACGACGCAGTAAATTTAAAATGTTAATAAAAACTAAAGTAAGCGGTGTCATTAAGAAATAAGGTTATATGATTATATCAGGATATATACATTTTCAGTTTTTGTTAAAATTAATGGCCAAGATGAGATATTAGCTCATAATTGTTAAATTTAATATTGATAATTGTCAAAATGGCCGACATTGTTTACTCCATAAAGTCAGCAATTTTTATAGAGAAGATTCGATTTTAAAATTCTAAAAATGTTATTTTATAATCAAATAAGTGATACAGAATTGATTTGTAACAATTATAAGATCAGAAAATATTTAATTAAAAAGTCAATTTTTCAAAAATTTGATGTAAGTGGGGTTATAAAAAACAAAATACGCTCGAAAAGGCGGCCATTATTCGATTTTTTGGGCGAGGGTATATAAGCACAGGAAAAAGGAAAATCGAGGTCACTCTAAATTCATCAAAAGGCCAATCCACGCCAGTCAATTTTAAAATTATCATAAAACAATGGCCGATGACTGTTAAAAATAAAAGATGGCTGAAAATTAATATGATAAATTATATAATGTATTTTCAAACAAACCTATTGTAAAAATTGTAAATGGAAATTGTGTACCTAATAATAAATATTAAATCCTAAGAAGAAAATTAAATTTTTTGACTAACCTGTAACAATAATAAAAACTGGAAGAAATCAAGGAGAAATAATATCCAGTGGTTATAATCCCGTTTGGTATCCGTCCAAGGAGGCATTTGCACGTGGTGTAAATTATTCACTGGTAAGAAGCCGAGTTTGGGAAGTCGCCACGAAAAATTTCCATCCTTCACCGTCAGCAACAAGTGATTTAGGGTATGTTTTTGACTTTATTCACTTATATCACTTTCATAACTCCTATAAACATTGTGAGTAATATATTTCAGTATCATTAAACAATTTTTAATAATCTTGATTTGAGAACATTATATTACTAAGAAATTTTTTAACGACTAATAAACACACGCTTCTCGACATTCTTCACCCCAGAAATAACCGTTAAGGATCACGTGTACTTCTATATGGGGGTTGATGCGCACGAATTTGCCATAGCCGTATCATTGAATAGGTTAAGGGTATATTAATTCTTTTAGGTAAAGCAAAATAAATAAATAATAATATTATTAAATTTTACATTATGAACTGACTACTGAGGTTATGAGTCTCAAATGCTAAGTAATTGATTTAGATATACTAAATTTAATAATAAATAATAAATAAAATTACATGTTTTAAGTTTAATAACATAATTCTTTTTACAAGCAGAAAAGGATCAATAAAATAAAGAAATTTTAAGGTGTTTTAAATTGAATAAAGATTAAATAAAAATTGAAATAAATTTAAACATAAATTATAGCCCCACAAAACTTTTAAAATAAAATTTCCAAATTATAAAAACAACAAAAACAATAATTATAACAATATAAGCTATATTTATACAATCTTTACATTCATTTTTAATTGTAATTTATTACAAAAATGGCGCCCAACGTGGGGCTTTAATAAAAAACTATTGGTTATAATAAATTAATTGGCTCTAACAAAAATTTCACTGGTTAAGGTAATTAATTGACTATTGAAACTATTTAGAATAAAATTTTATATTTAATATTTGATAAAACATAATAAAACCATTTACAATGGATAAAATGACACTGAGAGATGGTAAACAAGTAGGAGAGAAGGCAGGAGAAGAAGTAGGAACACAGATAGATGAAGAAAGAAACAGAGGTGCTGGAGATTCTGTACCAGAACAAGGACAAGAGACAGTAGAAAAAGAAAAAGAACAATATGAACCAGGACAACAAAAAGTACAGAAAACCAAGAGTGCAGAAAAAATTGATGGACAAGATGAAATATTGAAGTTTTTAATGGAAATGAAAGAAGAAATGAAAAAGAATTCAAAGGAGACCAAAGAAATCAATAAAAAACTAGAAGAAAATAACAAGAAATTAGATACATCCAAAGAAGAAATGAATGAAAAATTAGAGAAATTGGACAAAAATTTAAATGAAAATAAAGAAGAAATCAAAAAGGAAATGAAGAGGGAACTAAATAATATGGAAAAGAAGATAGACGAAGGAAGAAAAGAAAGTTTAAATGAAATTAAAAGAATTCGACAAGAATTAAAAGAGGCTGAACAAAAAATTGAGGACACAAAAGGAGAAATCAGAAATGAAATGATTGGAAGAATTATGGAGGTAGAAGAAAATAATTTAAAACAAATAAATGAAATTAAGAAAAATGGACAAGTTTTAAAGGAAGAAGTAAAAGAAAATAACAAGAAGATAGACCGAGAAATTATGAAAATGAATAAAAATATACAAGGAGTGCAGGAAGACTTGAGCAAGGAGATAAAGTTAAATTTCAAAATTGCAGAAGAAGAAAGCAAGAAAACTAAGAAGGAACTTAAATTAGAAATCAAAAATATACAAGAAGAAGTAGAACAAATGGAAAATAAAGAATATAAACAAAAATTAATAGAAATGGAACACAATTTAAATAAAATAAAGAGAGAACAGGAAGAAAAGGTTTCAAACATGAAAAGAGAGATGATGAAGATGTCTGGAGAAACAAGGATAATCAATTGTGGAAATAATAACAACATGAAGTTCGATGGAGATTATAAGAAAATACATCCAGTGGTTTTTATGAAGATGATTAAAAATAAAATAAGATGGGAACAAGAACCGGAAATTTTAAGGGAGATTATTCGTGAGCATATGGAAAAAGATGCACTGATATGGTTCATAAGCAAAGAGGAAGAGATAAATACAATGGAGCAGTTCGAGTCCAAATTCCTAGAGTATTTTTGGGGAATTAATGCACAATCACGGATTAGAGAAAGGTTGTACTTTGGAAAATATGACGATAACAGGGGAAATTCTCCGAATACATATGCTTTGCAGTTGTATTCCTTGGTCATGCACTTAAGTCCAAAATTATCTGAAGAAGATATTGTGTTATATTTGGCCAGACATTTTAAAGAACAAGTAACAGAAACGATTGCAATACAAAACATAAAAACAATGGACAATTTGTGTCAATATTTACAAAGATTAGAAAGAAAAAGAGGAGAGAGAGAGCCGAAAACGCCACAAGACAACAGGGAAACTACAATAGACAACAAAGAACAAATAATTAAAATTTTAACAACAATAGGAACAGAACAAATAATATAAATGAAGGTAATTGGGGACGTAATTATAATTATAATTCAAATATAAATAATAATAATAACTGGAGAAACAATAGCAATAATAATTACAATAACAATAATTATAACAATAACAATAATACAAGAAATACACAGGAGAGATATAATAACTATAATAACAATATAAACAATAATCAAAATAGGACTGGGAACAATAACAATAGAAGCAATAATAACAATCAATTTCATAACAATAATGGATTCCAGAGAAGGGTAAATCATACAAGAAGAGAAAGGAATGAAGAAAATAGGACAAGAAGTCTGGAAAGAAGTAATGGTAGACATAACGATGGAAATAATGGAAGACGAAGAAGCTTGGACAGAGAGCCAAGGAGTCAGGTTGGACAAGAAATTATAGTAGAGCGAGTAAGGAACACTGGTAGGGAAAGTGTTACTAATCAGCAGGATTTTTAAAATGTTGCTTTCTATATCAAAGTTTTGCGTTATGCCACCCCAGTGAATTCATTAACTTAAATGAAAAACTAGATCAATTACATTATAATGGGTTATTGTATATTCAGGGTAAAATTAATGACAAAACAGTTCAAATTTTAATTGATACAGGAAGCGAAACCTCTTTAATAGATTTAAAATTAATATCAAAATTAAATAATATAAAAGAAAAAGAAATGAAAATTCAAAAGGTAGTATTAACCGGTATTAACAACAAAAAATTGTGTGAAGTAAATAAACTCTATGACATTAAAATAAATTTAAATAAAATCATTGTAAATTGTCAATTACTAGCTGTACCCAATTTAGATTTTGATGTAATAATTGGAAATGATATACTAGAAAAATTAGAAACTATAATCAATTATGAAGAAAAGAAAATAAGGTTAGATGGTATATGGATATCAATGAATATGGTAGAAGAGATAGAAGACAATAAGAAGAGTATTAATTGTATTAAAAATGAATATGAAAATGATAAAGAAGAAAATTATGGAAATGAAATATGTAGAAGAGATGAAGAAGATGTATTGGAAAATGATGGTTTAGATTGTGATGGAAAATATTACAATACAGTAAAAGAATTGTTGTTGAAGTTTAGAAGACTTATGTCCAAGGAGCCAAGAGTAGCTTGCAAGTATGAACATAAGATGGAGGTGAAAAATATTGAGAATTTTAAAGTGAAGACATATCCTATACCATACAAGTTAAAAGATAGGGTGAAGAAAGAATTGGAAATATTGGAAGAAGATGGAATAATTGAAAGAAGCAATACACCGTACATTAATCCGCTAGTAGTTGTACAAAAGAAGAATGGAGACATCAGAATATGTTTAGACGCCAGAACAATTAACAAATATACCGTACCTGAATATGAAGCACCAATGTCAATAGATGCAATTTTAGGTAGAATAACAAATGCTAAAGTATTTTCGAAATTAGATTTAGTCCATAGTTTTTGGTTAATACCACTACATAAAGATTCGAGGGATTTTACAGGTTTTTCAGTAGATGGGGTAATATATCGGTTTTGTGTTGTACCATTCGGGATACAAGGAGCATGTTCTGCATTAGTAAGAGCATTACATCAAATTTTAAATAAATATGAAGAGTTCATTTTGCATTATATTGATGATATTTTAATTTTTTCTAATAATGAACAAGAACACATTAAACATTTACAAATTGCATTAAAAAGTTTAGATGAAGCAGGTTTAAAATTAAATAGGGACAAATGTCAATTTTTTAAAACAAGCATAATTTATTTGGGATATAAAATAGATGATAAGGGTATAGAAATGGATCCAGACAGAATAAAATTAATTAGAGAATTCAAATCGCCAAACAATTTAAAAACATTAAGAGGGTTTCTTGGGACAATAAATTATTTCAAAAGATTAGTACCTAATATTAGTGAGTTAGAGTTACCGTTGATAAATTTGTTAAAGAAAGGGGTATTATGGAAATGGGATGAAGAAAAGGAAAATGCTTTTAATAAAATTAAAAATGTTTTTGAAAATAAATTAAAAATTTACTATCCAGATTACAATTTGCCATTCATATTGAAAACAGACGCTTCAATAAATAGATATGCTGGGGTTTTAATACAAAGACAGGGAGATATAGAGGTACCTATTGGGTTCATTTCAAGAACTACTAAAAAACATGAGAAAAATTATAGTGTGAGTGAGTTAGAACTAGGGAGTATCATTTTTTGTGTTACTAAATTTAGATTTTACTTATTAGGAAATAAATTTACAATAGAAACTGATAATCAATCGTTAACATCAATTTTAAACAATAAATTTGGCAACAATAGAATTCATAGATGGGCTTTATTATTACAAGAATATTCTTTTGAAATTAAATATGTAACTGGGAAGTCAAACATAGTGGCAGATTATTTAAGTAGAATGGATGGGGAAGATAAAAGAGGTAAAAATTCAATTAAAGTAGGTTTAAATATTTTAAAACAACAGGAAGGTATATTTTCATTAGAGAAAATAAAGAAGAATCAAATTAGTTAATCAGATAAAGAAAAACAAAGGGCATTGGAAAAGGATGGTATTTACTACAAGAGATTACAAGAAAATGAACTATACATCATTACAAAGGAGTTGGCAAAACAAATAATAACTGAGATTCATCAATCATATGGACATTGTGGAGTTAGGAAAACATGGCTGATATGGAGGGAAAACTATATTTGCAAGAAAGATCTAGCAATAACAAAAGAAGTGATCAAATTCTGCGGAATATGTCAATTAAGCAAAGAAAAGAATTTTCACAATGAGAATATACCAAAAACAATAAATTCAGAAAAACCATTAGAAGTAATATCAATAGATTTCATGTCAAACTTAATTAAAAGTTATCAGGGAAATAAAAATATTTTAGTTATTGTAGACAATTTTTCAAAATTTATTTATATTAAACCCACTAGTAAAACAAACACTAAAGTAATTTGTGAAATAATGTTAAGGTATTTTGAAGAAGTAGGTAAACCAAAAAGATGTATTTTAGATAACGCTACTTATTTTAATAATAAAAGGTTTAAAAATTTTATGAATAAAAATAATATTATTCTAACATTCACAAGTATTAGACACCCTGCATCTAATCCTACAGAGAGGTATATAAAAGAAATAATAAAATATCTTAGAATCTTGACACATAATGAACATAAAAATTGGGAAAATAATATTAAAGACATAGAATACTTTATAAATAATACACCAAGTACAGCAACACAAGAAACACCCATCAAATTAATGAAAAATATTGAACCAGACAGACCATGGATCATAGAAAACAAAGAACAATACAATAGTTTAATTGAAAAGGTTAACATTAAATTAAAAAGAAATGCAGACAGGTATATAAAAAGGAGATATAAAAATTTAAAGAAACCAACGGTATTCAAAGAAGGGGATTGGGTAATTGAAAGGTCACTACAGGTAGCTAACAAAAGAAATAATGAGTGTGCAAAATTGAAATTACCGTTTATAGGACCATTTATAATCGAAAAAGCTTACGAAAACAGTTATATTTTAAGAAATCCACATAACAATTTACTAAGGGGAAAGGTAAACGTTAAAAACTTATATGCATACCACCAATAGACCAACATTTTAAAAATCTAGCTAAATTTAGAATATAAGATAGTTTAAGATTTAGGTATTAGAATAAGTAAATATTATATTGTATTTAGGATTAGGAATTAAAGTATGAATTATCAATAAATAGTTAATGGTTATATACAACAAAATGAATTTGAATTTATGTTAAATATTATTGAGGATTATTAGGTACAATTAAGGTATATGTTAAAATTAAAAGATAACAAAATAGAATTTAATGTGTAATAAATTTAGATAAAATAAAATGGAATTAAATTTTAAAAATTATTACCGAGTAACAATTTGTTAAAATTAAATTGGGGGAAATTTGTAATGTTTTAAAATAATAATAAATATAACTTACCAAATAAATAACTTGAGTTGAAATAAATTACTAGTCATGGATGTTATTTTCAAAACTTTTCATTAAATGATCAATACACCAAAAATTTCTTTATTTGAGCCAATGCAGTAAATCTTAACTCACACAAGAACACAAAACTATCGTGATAAAATGAGTTCATAAGAATGAGCACTAACACCAGTAGTCGATCCAAGAATCAAAGTCCAAGATACTATTTTGTTTAAGCTAAAAATAAAAAATTAAATAAGTATTAAAATATGTTAATAATGAATCATAAGAATACAATATTAGTAAGAATAAAGTAGTATTAAAGTATTAAAGATTATTAGTAGATTAAAATCCAAATAAGTTATAATTAATGTTAAAAATAATAAGTTCAATAATTTTTTTAATAGGTAGTTATAAAATGAGAACAAGTAGGTTTAGGTTATTTAAATTTATCATATAAAATAGAGATTATTCAACTGTATTCAGTTAGTAATATAAGGTACAAAATTTAAACCTCAACAAACTAATTTTAGCTGTTAGAGCAAAATAAATAAATCATAGAAATGATTATAATTTGATAAATAAATTTTACTTACCTGAACAATATTTTCTAATTCAATTAAGCATCAAGTGATGAGTCATGTATTATAATGTATCGGATGACAGTACAAGTCCAGTAATTCCTATATTCTGAAACATCTCAGTTTTGATAAAATGCAATGTTTGAGACTAAATCTTAAAAAATAAAGAAAGATGTTGAAATATATTACATGTAAGAACGCATCTGTAAGAAAGTGATGTTTTTGTTTACAAGCTAAGACTGTTTAATAAAAGCTTAATCAAGGACATTATGAATGATAAAGTCAATGAAAAACACTGTAAATAGTGAAGTGATGATAAAAAACTTGCGGATTATAAACTTAAAAGATGTGTTTGTAGTGGAAAGACATAAACTTAATATTAGAGAATTAATTGATGGTACTATTTGTTATTATTATATGTTGTTGTAAGATAATTAATTTAAGGTTGTTCTTTGATGATTTTGAATGTTATTAATTAGTTTATTTGATAAATTTTGTATTTGAATCGTTACGACGCAGTAAATTTAAAATGTTAATAAAAACTAAAGTAAGCGGTGTCATTAAGAAATAAAGTTATATGATTATATCAGGATATATAAATTTTCAGTTTTTGTTAAAATTAATGGCCAAGATGAGATATTAGCTCATAATTGTTAAATTTAATATTGATAATTGTCAAAATGGCCGACATTGTTTACTCCATAAAGTCAGCAATTTTTATAGGGAAGATTCGATTTTAAAATTCTAAAAATGTTAATTTATAATCAAATAAGTTATACAGAATTGATTTGTAACAATTATAAGATCAGAAAATATTTAATTAAAAAGTCAATTTTTCAAAAATTTGATGTAAGTGGGGTTATAAAAAACAAAATACGCTCGAAAAGGCGGCCATTATTCGATTTTTTGGGCGAGGGTATATAAGCCCAGGAAAAAGGAAAATCGAGGTCACTCTAAATTCATCAAAAGGCCAATCCACGCCAGTCAATTTTAAAATTATCATAAAACAATGGCCGATGACTGTTAAAAATAAAAGATGGCTGAAAATTAATATGATAAATTATATAATGTATTTTCAAACAAACCTATTGGAAAAATTGTAAATGGAAATTGTGTACCTAATAATAAATATTAAATCCTAAGAAGAAAATTAAATTTTTTGACTAACCTGTAACAATAATAAAAACTGGAAGAAATCAAGGAGAAATAATATCCAGTGGTTATAATCCCGTTTGGTATCCGTCCAAGGAGGCATTTGCACGTGGTGTAAATTATTCACTGGTAAGAAGCCGAGTTTGGGAAGTCGCCACGAAAAATTTCCATCCTTCACCGTCAGCAACAAGTGATTTAGGATATGTTTTTGACTTTATTCACTTATATCACTTTCATAACTCCTATAAACATTGTGAGTAATATATTTCAGTATCATTAAACAATTTTTAATAATCTTGATTTGAGAACATTATATTCTTAAAAAATTTTTTAACGACTAATAAACACACGCTTCTCGACATTCTTCACCCCAAAAATAACCGTTAAGGATCACGTGTACTTCTATATGGGGGTTGATGCGCACGAATTTGCCATAGCCGTATCATTGAATAGGTTAAGGGTATATTAATTCTTTTAGGTAAAGCAAAATAAATAAATAATAATATTATTAAATTTTACATTATGAACTGACTACTGAGGTTATGAGTCTCAAATGCTAAGTAATTGATTTAGATATACTAAATTTAATAATAAATAATAAATAAAATTACATGTTTTAAGTTTAATAACATAATTCTTTTTACAAGCAGAAAAGAATCAATAAAATAAAGAAATTTTAATGTGTTTTAAATTTAATAAATATTAAATAAAAATTGAAATAAATTTAAACATAAATTATAGCCCCACAAAACTTTTAAAATAAAAATTTCAAATTATAAAAACAACAAAAACAATAATTATAACAATATAAGCTATATTTATACAATCTTTACATTCATTTTTAATTGTAATTTATTACAATATATATATATATATATATTGAGACGAAGTTTTATTATCATAAAAAAATTATTCATTAAAGAAAAGCTTAATTTTAATAAGAATATGTATTATGATGATTAAATCAAAAACAAAATCGTTATTAAGTCGATTGAAAGCAAAATAAATAATAAAAAAGTAATCACATTACATAAAAATAATCAAAATCACCATTAAAAAAATAAATAATAATGAAAATATAATTATAAATGTAAAATAAAACAAACGAACAAATTATAAATTTTTGTAAAATATTTTTCTGTTAAATATATAAAAGGATTTTCAAAGATCTACAAAAGTGTATAAAAAGTTCTTCTACGAATAACACCTGTGCATATGTGTGACGTTAAATTATCAGAACTACGACTGCTCGTACACAACAACAACATCGCGTGTTTGAAATGTTTAGTTTCCATGAACTCCAAAACTTTAGAAGTGCACCTGTGTCTGTGTGACGTCAAATTATCAGAACTACGAGTGCTTGTACACACCATCGCGTGTTTGAGGTGTTTAGTTTCCTCGAACTCCAAGAGCTTAGAACAGCAGCTGCACGTTGTGACGTATGAGTTACTCGGAAGTATATCGGTCGAATTTATGACTTCAAGCCTCAGTGTAAATATAATTTGAGAGCTTTTCCGACCATAATAAATTATATAAAAATTATTGAACATTAAAAATGATTATTGTATATATTATGTAAAAAAATTGTTTGTAAAATATAAGTAGTTAGTTAGAAATAAGCAAATTAAGAAATAGTTCCTTCTGATTGGTTCTCGTGGAGTTTTTACATGAAGCATTTTTATTGGTCAGAGAATAATGAGAGAGGGATCTCAGTTTTACGTAAAAGAACCAGTCAGAAAGAATAAAACAGAGTCAAGCCTAATTTTAGGAGAGTCAAGACCCTTTATACAAACATTAAAGCTTCGTTTAAAAAAAAATTTTCAACAAACATTTAAGATTTAATTTTAAAAAACTTTCACGACTCAATACTCAAGTTTAATTTTAAAAAAGATTCAAGACTCATTTTCAAAACATTCAACAACAGTTATTATAATATTCAACTCGTAATCTACATTTTTAAAAAAGACTTTGATTAGTCATAAATTTTATTAACTTTATAAGTTAACAGTATTCGACTTTGAATCGAAAATAGGTTTGTTGAATCGAGCAGAGTAATCTTATAATATAACAGTTTCAACTGTAAATTTAATGATACAAAAGTTAGTATTAAATTAATATAAGAAGCTTGACTTACCTTATATCAGAAATAATCCTAGTATAAAACTTTGTAACACACCACTTGTAAAAAGGGAGTCTTATCAACCAGTAAATTGTATAAACAAATCCACAAATAAACAATAATAAATTCTACATCGTAAGAGTTTCTGTCTTTAATTAAACCATTGGAAGTTTCTGCATACCACGTGTCTACCAGAAGAGAAGATAGACCACCAGTTCCAGCGACACCTACATGTGAATGGCGAACACTCGAGAGACAAAGTTAAAAAAGGTACCGTTATTTGATTTGTATTAAGTGTGCGTATAAACTGTTTTAAAGCGATAATAATTATTAGCTGCTAGAGAACATTTATACTACTTTATTGTAAAGATTTTTGAATTTCATTTTGATAGAAAATTTATAATTTGTTTGAGCGTAAATCTGTGGTGAAACCTGTACGACCTGAGATATAATTTTTCGATTAACGATAGTGTCTATTTTCAAGAAACATTTAATTTTATTTGAGCTAGTCATCATTATACATATTATTTAAGGGGCTAAAAAACATTATTATTGTAGTAAAAAACTTCAATAATTACTTCAAATCAAATAAAAACAAACCACTAATAATATCATGTCAAAATTAACGTGGGTTTACTAAAATAACATTCAATCATCAGAAAAAATTAAAATAATAAAACAAAAAAGAAAACATAAGAACCCAACAACAAATAAATTAATAAAATCAAAATAATATATATATATATATATATATATATATATATGTATAAATATATATATTGTAAAGGTCCGGACTATAGAGAGATTAAATTGCATATATTGTACTTAATAAACGTTAACATTTACTTTGAATTTTAAATCCTTGCATGTATTTAATTCATAAATGTTTATTTGCTTTGGTATGGTTGAATTTTACGGTTTTCTTGTAAATATTGAGTCTGGTTCCTAAAAAAATTAAAATAATGAAATAAACAAGAAACATAACTTACCCTGTATATTGTAAATTGCTCCTTTTGAAAACCATAAAAAAAACTACATCAATTTTGGGATCATCTACAAAATGAAAAAGAAAAAACAAACATTAATTTACAGTTCAATTAAGAATAACAAATTGTTGGAAAATTTTATAAAGAAATTAATAATTGTGACATAAATTAAAACCCTAAAAAAATGTAAAATTAAATTATTATTAGAGTATTAGAATTTTTAAAATAGGTCATATTAAAAATGTAGTTTAAAAGTGTGAAGAATTTTAAAAGAATAGTTAAATATTTCAAAATCGAATAAATTTGTGATGTTACAAGGATTTTGAGATTATTATAACAAATTGTCAAATCTTAGAATGTAATCATCTTATCATCTGTGGTTTTGTGACAAACATATCAACAAGGTTTATAAAGTTTTGAAACAATCATAGACTCTATGAAAAAAAAATGAACAGTTTTGGTTACTAGGTGATAGATAAATAAGGGAGACGCCAGGTACTCTCTCTTGCATCTCGACTGTGAAGGGGTGAAGACGTGTGAGTTAGTGTTTCGTTAAAAAAACGTGTTTTGGGCCCCAAGAGATCCTGGAAGTAGGTGGATCTTCGTTGCAGAGAAGTCAAAGATAAGTTTAACATCTATATTTAAAAACTAGGTACCTAGAATAATAATTCAGATATTCACAATTAAAGTTACCAGATTGAACAAGAAAAATCAATAGCTATACACACTTACCTCCAATTCAGACGTGAGGAATTATTTCATCTTCAAGGGTCAAATCAAGATCAGTGATCACAGACAAAAACTTTATCACGCGTGTAGTATTAATTTGTCAGTAATTTATTCACAAATCATCAACTTAACAATAATTTACTCTCTAATAAGATAGTTTTTCTTTGTTGCTAATATTCATCTTCATACATCTTATTAGGGGGTCATATCTGTAGTATTTGTAGACTAACATAAGATAATTTAGAATTTTTCACACTCGTAGTTCACACACCATCGATACTGTTCGATGTATTGTAATTTAAAATAACACGCTAACAATTTGTCACAATTTCTATCATAATATAATTATAATTCATTAAATCTTCTTAAACAAAAAGGTCTCATTTCTACTTCTTTTATAATAACACAATAGACCTTGTGCCAATTTCCGACTGAGAATCAGTCAGATCCCTACCCTGAAGTCTCTGTGTGACGTAATCACGACACCAGGTGGGTGACGTCGATTAGACTGAGCTGGCGCGTAAACAATTCAAATTTAAGATCTATTATAGTCCGGGCATTTACATAGGTTAAGGTGAATAAATATTTCATTACAGGCATCACAAGCATTATAAATTATTTTATAAAATTCATCCTTTACAATATATTATTATGATTTTATTAATTTATTGTTGTTGGGTTCTTATGTTTTCTTTTTTTGTTTTATTATTTTAATTTTTTCTGATGATTGAATGTTATTTTAGTAAATTCACGTTAATTGTGACATGATATTATTAGTGGTTTGTTTTTATTTGATTTGAAGTAATTGTTGAAGTTTTTTTACTACAATAATAATGTTTTTTTTTTTTTTAGCCCCTTAAATAATATGTATAATGATGACTAGCTCAAATAAAATTAAATGTTTCTACGCTCGTTTGTTTAACTTGAAAATAAATACTATCGTTAATCGAAAAATTATATCTCAGGTCGTACAGGTTTCACCACAGATTTACGCTCAAACAAATTATAAATTTTCTATCAAAATGAAATTCAAAAATCTTTACAATAAAGTAGTATAAATGTTCTCTAGCGACTAATAATTATTATCGCTTTAAAACAGTTTATACGCACACTTAATACAAATTAAATAACGGTACCTTTTTGAACTTTGTCTCTCGAGTGTTCGCCATTCACATGTAGGTGTCGCTGGAAATGGTGGTCTATCTTCTCTACTGGTGAGCACGTGGGATGTAGAACTTCCAATGGTTTAATTAAAGACAGAAACTCTTACGATGTAGAATTTATTATTGTTTACTTGTGGATTTTTTTTTATACAATTTACTGGTTGATAAGACTCCCTTGTTACAAGTGGTGTGTTACCAGGTGTTATACTAGGATTATTTCTGATATAAGGTAAGTCAAGCTTCTTATATTAATTTGATACTAACTTTTGTATCATTAAAATTACATTTGGAACTATTATATTATAAAATGATTCTGCTTGATTCAACAAACTTATTTTCTATTCAAAGTCGAATACTGTTAACTTATAAAGTTAATAAAATTTATGATTAATCAAAGTCTTTTTTAAAAATGTAAATTACGAGTTGAATATTTTTATAACTGTTGTTGAATGTTTTGAAAATGAGTCTTGAATCTTTTTAAAATTAAACTTGAGTGTTGAGTTGTGAAAGTTGTTTTTTAAAATTAAATATTAAATGTTTGTTGAAAGTTTAAAACGAGACTTGAATATTTGTATAAAGGGTCTTGACTCTCTTAAAATTAGGCTTGAATCCCTTTCATTCTTCCTGACTGGTTCTTTTACGTAAAAACTGAGATCCCTCTCTCATTATTCTCTGACCAATAAAAATGCTTCATTTAAAAACTCCACGAGAACCAATCAGAAGGAACTATTTCTTAATTTGCTTATTTCTAACTAACTACTTATATTTTACAAACAATTTTTTTACATAATATATACAATAATCATTTTTAATGTTCAATAATTTTTTTATAATTTATTATGGTCGGAAAAGCTCTCAAATTATATTATCACTGAGGCTTGAAGTCATAAATTCGACCGATACATTTCCGAGTAACTCTTACGTCACAACGTGCAGCTGCTATTCTCAGCTCTTGGAGTTCGAGGAAACTAAACATTTCAAACACGCGATGGTGTGTACAAGCACTCGTAGTTCTGATGATTTGACGTCACACAGGCACAGGTGCACTTCTAAAGTTTTGGAGTTCATGGAAACATTTCAAACACGCGATGTTGTTGTGTACGAGCAGTCGTAGTTCTGATAATTTAACGTCACACATATGCACAGGTGTTATTCGTAGAAGAACTTTTTATACACTTTTGTAGATCTTTGAAAATCCTTTTATATATTTAACAGAAAAATATTTTACAAAAATTTATAATTTGTTCGTTTGTTTTATTTTACATTTAGAATTATATTTTCATTATTATTTATTTTTTTAATGGTGATTTTGATTATTTTTATGTAATGTGATTACTTTTTTATTATTTATTTTGCTTTTAATTGACTTAACGATTTAAATTTTTGATTTAATCATCATAATACATATTCTTATTAAAATTAAGCTTTTCTTTAATGAATAATTTTTTTATGATAATAAAACTTCGTCTCAACTTCCCCCCAAACTTGTAATAAATTTATCGACGGATAAATTTTTATAAGTTTCCATTTTCTACTTTAACTTAAACTATATCCTATTTTATTTTATTTATATATTTATTTACACTTAACTACTAAATATATTTCTTGAGTGAACTTACATGAAACACACCACGTGAAATTTTTGTGTTAGGAAACATTAGAATTTATTTTCTACTTTTTAAAACATAAGCGCATCGTATCATCTTTTTCTTACCCACTACTATAGGATTAATACTATAACTTATAGTTCTATCTGCCAACAGTTTCTTTAAATGTTTATCTACCGCTTCTTGATATTTATAGGGAATTGGATAACTTTTTTGACTAAAACTCTCTATTTTTTTTTTTAACTTTAATACTTTGGGAATAATTTTTAGCTACTCTAGATTCATCATTAATTAAACTTTTATATCTTTCTACCAATATTATAACTTCATTTTTTTTATCCTTTATTGCAATTTATCACTACCTCTAAATTCTTTTCATTAACCCTATCATCGGCATCAATTGCCCTTTCATCATAATCATAATTTAATTTAATTTTGGTATCTAAGACCCTTTCTAAATGATTATCATTTCCATTTTTATTTAAATTTAATTCGGCATCTATGGCCACATTATTAAATATATTTCGGCACCCTTGTACCATTAAATTGCAACTAGATTCACAAATTTCACTTATTTTTTCTTGGCAGAAATTTTTATTACTATTTTCTAATGACTCGTCGAATATACTAATTATATTATAATTACTAGTTAATTTTAAATCATTTATTACCTCAAATTTTATTTCATTATCCCCAAATATTACTGCATTTTTGATATAATTTATTATAATTTTATTCTTTGATAATTCATCGTTACCCAATAATATATCATATTTTAATTTATTGACTATCAATAACTGAACATTTAATTTTACATTATTTATATTCAAAGAAGCAAAAACTTGTTTTATTAGAATATCCTAAACTTTTATCATTTATCCCTGTAAAATTTACTTTTGGAATATTGATTATATTGTTTTTTAACATTGAGATTTTATTTACTGTATTTTCTGATATTAAAGAAACTGTAGACCCTGTATCTATTATAATGCTTAATAAATTGTTATCAATATTTGCTCTAATTAATACTAATTCTATTTCTTTATTTTCTAGATGCAGATTATCCTTGTCCATTAAAAATTCACGTGGGTGTACAAAGTCACATCTAGCGCTATTTACATTGTGCACCCCTATTGAAAATTTGTGGTTTGGGCATCATCTACTGGAGATCTGGCCCTAGGAGTTCTACTACCTGAACGTGCAATGTCTCTCGGTGTATTATTTGTCTCATTTATCCCCTCATTACTGTTACTCGTATTAATTGCGTTTACTTGTCTATTATTATTGTTTGTATTTGCTCGATTATTGTTATTTTGTTCAAATCTATTAAAATTTCTATTATTATAATTATTGTTAAAATTTCTAGTGTTCTGATTATTATTGTAATTTCTATTATTATTGTAATTGTTCCTATTTTCATTATTTTGATTTCTGTTTTGATTATTGTAGCTATTGTTAAAATTATTATTATTATTTTGTCTGTTAAAATTGTTACCGTTACTTTGCCTATTAAAACTTCTATCATTGTTATTAAAGTTTCTTACATTATCTCTATTCTGATTGTTAATACTATTACTTAAATTTCTTTCAATTCTCTGCAAATATGTTATTAAATGATCAAATTTATTAATATTTTGTACTGCAATTATCTCAGATATTTCAGGTTTAAAATGTCTTGATAAAAACATTACAATTTCTGCCTCTGGTATAGGAGGAGTTAAATATTGACAAGTTGCATAGAGTTGTAAAACATAGTTGGATAGATTATTCTTTGTATTATCAAATTTGCCAAAATACAATCTTTCCCTGACTTTACTCTGTTGTAATTCTGACCAGAAAGTATCTAGAAATACCTTTTCAAAGGTTTCAAATGAATCTACAAACATTTCTTTACAATTCCACCATAATAGTGCATTGCCTGTTAAACTTGACCTGATAAATTCTTTAAAATCTTGCAAATTTCTTATTTTAGAGTACTTATTTTTAATTGAATGTAAATAATTAATAGGATGTATCTTCCTATAATCCCCACAAAATTTCGAACTTTCTTCAAACTTCCCCCCTATATTTAAAATTTGAAAACCCAAGTCAGGTGTTACGCGATTGTCTGATAATTCAGAAATATTTTGATTTACTTGTTTTATTTTTTTTTCGAGTTCCTCCTTTAATTCCTTGATTTCTTCACTGTTTCCCACGTTTACATTTGTATTTAATTTTTCTTCTATTTCTTTTCTTAATTGTCTCTCTGTTTTTCTGTTTTCCTGTTCGGCTATGTCCAAATTTATTTGTATTCCTCTTTTCACGTTATCTTCCATTTCTGATATTCTTGAGTTTAATTTCAGATTGTTT
Source organism: Ophraella communa (assembly GCA_035357415.1). NCBI lineage: Eukaryota > Metazoa > Arthropoda > Insecta > Coleoptera > Chrysomelidae > Ophraella > Ophraella communa. Next base: position 21,639,776 of record CM068995.1, read on the forward strand.
TCGCTTGTTCTATTGTCTATATTTTGTACTTGTTTATTTAAAAATTCTTGTTTTTCCTCAATTACTTTAATTTTTTTCTCTTGATTTTCTACTTTCTTGTCCAATTTTTCCGTTATTTCATTCAATTTTCTCGTTATTTCCTCAGAATTTTGTCTATTTTGTTTTTTCATTTCTTCAGAGTTAGCTTCTAATTTTCTTGTCATCTCTTCCGAGTTGGCTTCTAGTTTTTTCGCTATTTGTTCTGAATTGGCTAGGATGATGCTCATCAAATCTGCCAATGTGACATTTCCTCCAGTTTGTGAAGAAGTACCATCTTTTTGTTGAGGTTCATCTTCTTGTTCCCCCCTTTCTTTTGGTTCTTCAGCATTGTAGTCTATGTCTATTTGTTCTTGGCTTTTTAATCTGTTAATTAGAATTTGTTTGGTTCCTTTATCATCCAAATTCCTGTTTCTCAATTCTTGTCTGAGTTCTTCTACCTTCCATGCATCAAAATTATTTTCTTCTTTACCAGACATTATGTTTCGACTTTTTATTTATAATAAAATGTTAGAAATATTTATTTTATATGTTAATTACAGTTACAATAATCTATTAGTATTTTTATTTTTAAATAACTTTTAATGTAATGTTTATTGATTTATTTTTTTGTTATTTAAACTATTAAAATCTGTGATTTTAATCGAGCCCGATACGTTGGTCGCCAAGTTATTATGATTTTATTAATTTATTGTTGTTGGGTTCTTATGTTTTCTTTTTTTGTTTTATTATTTTAATTTTTTCTGATGATTGAATGTTATTTTAGTAAATTCACGTTAATTGTGACATGATATTATTAGTGGTTTGTTTTTATTTGATTTGAAGTAATTGTTGAAGTTTTTTACTACAATAATAATGTTTTTTTTTTTTTAGCCCCTTAAATAATATGTATAATGATGACTAACTCAAATAAAATTAAATGTTTCTACGCTCGTTTGTTTAACTTGAAAATAAATACTATCGTTAATCGAAAAATTATATCTCAGGTCGTACAGGTTTCACCACAGATTTACGCTCAAACAAATTATAAATTTTCTATCAAAATGAAATTCAAAAATCTTTACAATAAAGTAGTATATAAATGTTCTCTAGCGACTAATAATTATTATCGCTTTAAACAGTTTATACGCACACTTAATACAAATTAAATAACGGTACCTTTTTGAACTTTGTCTCTCGAGTGTTCGCCATTCACATGTAGGTGTCGCTGGAAATGGTGGTCTATCTTCTCTACTGGTGAGCACGTGGGATGTAGAACTTCCAATGGTTTAATTAAAGACAGAAACTCTTACGATGTAGAATTTATTATTGTTTACTTGTGAATTTGATACAATTTACTGGTTGATAAGACTCCCTTTTTACAAGTGGTGTGTTACAAAGTTTTATACTAGGATTATTTCTGATATAAGGTAAGTCAAGCTTCTTATATTAATTTGATACTAACTTTTGTATCATTAAAATTACATTTGGAACTATTATATTATAAAATGATTCTGCTTGATTCAACAAACTTATTTTCTATTCAAAGTCGAATACTGTTAACTTATAAAGTTAATAAAATTTATGATTAATCAAAGTCTTTTTTAAAAATGTAAATTACGAGTTGAATATTTTTATAACTGTTGTTGAATGTTTTGAAAATGAGTCTTGAATCTTTTTAAAATTAAACTTGAGTGTTGAGTTGTGAAAGTTGTTTTTTAAAATTAAATATTAAATGTTTGTTGAAAGTTTAAAACGAGACTTGAATATTTGTATAAAGGGTCTTGACTCTCTTAAAATTAGGCTTGAATCCCTTTCATTCTTCCTGACTGGTTCTTTTACGTAAAAACTGAGATCCCTCTCTCATTATTCTCTGACCAATAAAAATGCTTCATTTAAAAACTCCACGAGAACCAATCAGAAGGAACTATTTCTTAATTTGCTTATTTCTAACTAACTACTTATATTTTACAAACAATTTTTACATAATATATACAATAATCATTTTTAATGTTCAATAATTTTTTATAATTTATTATGGTCGGAAAAAGCTCTCAAATTATATTATCACTGAGGCTTGAAGTCATAAATTCGACCGATACATTTCCGAGTAACTCTTACGTCACAACGTGCAGCTGCTATTCTCAGCTCTTGGAGTTCGAGGAAACTAAACATTTCAAACACGCGATGGTGTGTACAAGCACTCGTAGTTCTGATGATTTGACGTCACACAGGCACAGGTGCACTTCTAAAGTTTTGGAGTTCATGGAAACATTTCAAACACGCGATGTTGTTGTGTACGAGCAGTCGTAGTTCTGATAATTTAACGTCACACATATGCACAGGTGTTATTCGTAGAAGAACTTTTTATACACTTTTGTAGATCTTTGAAAATCCTTTTATATATTTAACAGAAAAATATTTTACAAAAATTTATAATTTGTTCGTTTGTTTTATTTTACATTTAGAATTATATTTTCATTATTATTTATTTTTTTAATGGTGATTTTGATTATTTTTATGTAATGTGATTACTTTTTTATTATTTATTTTGCTTTTAATTGACTTAACGATTTAAATTTTTGATTTAATCATCATAATACATATTCTTATTAAAATTAAGCTTTTCTTTAATGAATAATTTTTTTATGATAATAAAACTTCGTCTCAATATATATATATATTGTTATATGAAACCAGTAATATTGGGGTATGCAGCAATTAATAAAAGTAAACTCTTTATACTTTTTTCCAAGCTTTCGGAAAATTTATTTCCATTTTCAAGGAATGTATACGAGGATTATAAAATTTGTTCTTTACAATGGTAAATATAAATATAATTAAAACTATTATTTTGAAAAAAAATTTTTTTAGAAAAAAAAAAAAAAATTTTTTTTAGAATTTTTTTTTCAAAATAATAGTTTTAATTATATTTATATTTACCATTGTAAAGAACAAATTTTATAATCCTCGTATACATTCCTTGAAAATGGAAATAAATTTTCCGAAAGCTTGGAAAAAAGTATAAAGAGTTTACTTTTATTAATTGCTGCATACCCCAATATTACTGGTTTCATACCTTATTAGTCAGCAAACAAACTACCTTTATATATTGTTATATATATTGTAATGTTCTAAAATAATAAAAATAATAACTTACCCAAAATATAATTTAAGATTGTGATAGATTATGAAAAAAAGGATATAAGTTTGAAGTCTTTCTTTTAAATAATGAATTTACCTTAAAACTTCTTTATTGGAACTGTTTAATAAATCTCAACACACACACACACAAATTAACTTGATAAAAGATGAGTCTTTAAGAAGAAGCACTAACATCAGGAGTCGATTAAATAATTAAGTCCATTATCCTATGATGTTCAGGCTAAAAATAAAAAGAAAATAAACATTAGAATATGACAATGCTGAACAATATGAATCTAATATTAGCTATAAGAAACCAATTCTAATAGTTATATAAAGTTAGTTTAATCAAAATGTCAATAAGATATAACTAAAGTTAATATTAATAATAAGTTTGATAATGTTTTAATAGGTAGTTATAAGTTAAAAATAAATAGGTATAGATGATAACAAACCACTGTTTAAAGTAAAAAAAATACAACCATATTCAATTAATTTTATGATTAGCAAAATTTAAATTTAATAAACAAATATTAGCTATCAAAACAAAATAAGTATTATTATAGATTAGAACTATAACTAAATAAACAAATGTGACTTACCCAACCAATATTTGGCTTCATTTTGAGCATCAGAGTGGTGATTCCATATTTCAATGTATCGGATGATAGTATAAGATGGGTATAGTCCATGATTTGATGCAGGATATTAACTTGAGAGAGTCTAAAAAGGATATTGAAATTTATCATATGTAATATTGTTAGAAAGGGATTAAGGTTGTTTATAAACAATGGACTAAATAATTAAAAGCTTACACATGACCTGTGACAGATAAAAACTAGTGAAAAGACACTTTAAATAGTGATACAGTGATCACACACTGACAATATAAACTTAAGAAAGAGTGATTGCAATGAAAAGACATGAATCTAATATTAAGTGTTAATTTCAATGTTATTATTTATTAAAACTATGTGTTGTTATAAAATATTTAATTATAAGTTGTTCATTGATGGTTTTAGGTGTTATTATATTGTTTATCATATAAATTTTAATTAAAAATTGTTATGACGCAGTAGATTTCAAACGCAAATATAAACCATGTGACGTGTTTTCCGGACGTCACCGGTTTTCTGTTCTGGATCTGTATCGGACTTTATTTATTTATCCAAGAAAGGTCTGAATTAAGGAAACGCAAACGGTCGGTAAAAATAAATATTTATTCCTGAACTATATACATCGCTAAAACTTATCTAATGAAAACAACTATTTACAATATGTACAAATACTTTACAGTGACAGAAAGAACGTAACGAACCTTCTACGGTATACTAATTAACACGCTCCGCGGTATCGAAGTGCAATTACAACGGATCCCGGACTCTGTGGACTACGGTCCTAGTCGGGGATAAAACAGGACAGGAAGGGACGGGTCGGTATCGGAGGACGGCGGTCAGTCAATCCTCGATCTAGAACACCGTCGTTTCGTTTAGCTCAGCACGCTAGAAACGAAACGTTCGTGCTTCCACGATGCGGCGGAACTGACGCAGGACTTTCTACCTTCGCTTGTTGCCCAGCTCAGCACGCTGTAGGCGAAGCGTTCGTAGTACGGATACGTTCTTGCCTTGAACGTCTCACCCAGCTCAACACGCTGGAGGTAAGTCGTTCCTAAGGAAGAAGCCAGTCAAGTGTTCACTCAGCTCAGCACGCTGGAAGCTACTAGCCTGGTTGACGATCCGTAGGAAAGTGTCTTTTCTGTGCTAGCAGACGTGAATTTATACGGCTCTCGGAGAGTGGGACGATCACGCTTACTGGGGATAGGTATGGGGGAAACAAATGCATGGGTGCGCCGACGAGGCAGCGCGTACGGTTCGTTACAACCAAAATAAGTATAGTCGTCAAAAGAAAAAATTTACTGGTTATATTTGGATATATAAATTTTCATTTTTTGTTAAAATTAGATGCCAAAAGGAAATATTTGCTCACAATTGTTATAAATTATCATTATTAATTGTAAAGATGTCCGCCATTATGTAGCTCCAGAAAATCTTTAATTTTATAGGGAAAAATGGATTTTAAAATTTGAAGAAAGTATTTTTGTGATATTATAAGTTATATAGTTTCAATACATAACAATTAGAAAGTCAGAAAATGCCAAATTAAAAATTTAATTTTTTAAAAATTTATTGCAAAAAGGTTATAATAAACAAAAGACTTTCGAAAAATCCGCCATATTTGCAACTTCCGCCGTGAGTATATAAAAACCCGAAAAAATTGAAAATTAGGTTATTCTGATTTCACCTGAAAGCCAATCCACGCTAGTTTGTTTCTAAAATTGTTATTATGTAATGGTGGACTTCCTGTCAAAAATAAAAATGGCTACACAATAATAATTATGTAAAAGTATGATGAATTTGTAATCCACAAAACAATTGGAAATGGGATGTTTAATAATAATAAATATTATCACCAAGAATTAAAATAAAAATTTTATTATACTAACCTGCAATAATAAACCTGGACACCTGGAGAAGTAATTAAAAAGTTTTTTCCATTTTTAATAAGACGAGAACGAGATAGCTGTTCCTGGGACGACTCCATATCCAAGTATCAACTCGTTACCGGTTTTCATGAAGGAGGACGCATCCAACAAGTGAGTTAAACGGTATATGTTTGCTTTTTATTCACTAGAACCATAATCACTTTTATGATACTTATACAATTTTGTGAATGATGAATTTCAATTTCTTTTAAACATTATTCTAACACAATTTAATTCAAATAAAATATTTATACCACATTTAACTACGACTAACGACATAACACAATAGCGTCGAACACCTGATCTAAGGGCGGATGTAACTGAAAAAAGGTCACATGGTTTAAGTATCCCTGCGCATTGCAGGTACCCATGGTCGTAACGTAGTATAGGTGAAGGGTACATTGTTTTTTTGGTATAATAAGTGAAATAAATAACTTTATTGTTGAATTTTTATTTTTTGAACCGACTACTGAGGTTGAGAGTTACTAATGTGTTATAATTCATTTAAATAACCTAAATTTAGTAATAATAATAGATAAAAATTACATATTTTGATTTTGATGATATACAATTTGTAAACAGTTAAAGAATAAGTAAAGCTAAAGAAATTTTGAGGTGTTTTGGGATAATTAAAGATTGAATTAGAATTAAAACATACATAATCATAAATTATAGCCCCACAAAACTTAATAAAAATAATAAAAATTTTAAAATAACAAAAATAACAATTTAATAATTACAATAATTAAAATATAATATCCATCCAATCAACTTATTCATTGTAATTTATTCCAATATATATATATATTGTCATGTTTTAAAATAATAATAAATATAACTTACCCAAAATATAACTTGAATTGAAATAAACTATTCAACAGGGATGTTATTTTCAAATCTTTTCATTAAACAATCAATACACCAAAAAATTTCTTTATTTAAGCCAATCCAGTAAATCTTAATTCACAAAAGAACACAAAAATATCTTGATAAAATAAGTTCAAAAGAATGAGCACTAACACCAGTAGTCGATCCAAGAATCATAGTCCAAGATACTATTTTGTTTAAGCTAAAAATAAAAAAATTAAATAAGTATTAGAATATATTAATAATGAATCATACGAATACAATATTAGTAAGATTAAAGTAGTATTAAAGTATTAAAGATTATTAGTAGATTAAAATCCAAATAATTTATAATCAATGTTAAGAATAATAAGTTCAATAATTTTTTTTATAAGTAGCTATAAAATAAGAATAAGTAGGTTTAGGTTATTTAAATTTATCATGTAAAATAGAGATTATTCAACTGTATTCAGTTAGTAATATAAGGTACAAAAATTTAAACCTCAACAAGTTAATTTTAGATGTTAGAGCAAAATAAATAAATCATAGACAATGATTATAATTTGATAAATAGATTTTACTTACCTCAAACAATATTTTCAAATTTAATTAAGCATCAAGTGATGAGTCCTGTAGTTTGATGTATCGGATGACAGTACAAGTCCAGTACTTCCTATTTTCTGGTACATATCAGTTTTTGATAAAATACAATACTTAAGTCAGAATCTAAAAAAATAAAGATATTGAAATATATTACATGTAAAAACAAAACTGTAAGAAAGTGATGTGTTTGTTTACAAGCTAAGACTGTTTAATTAAAGCTTAGTCAAGGACATTATGAATGATTAATTTAATGAAAAACACTGTAAATAGTGAAGTGATGATAAAAAACTGCGGATTATAAACTTAAAAGATGTGCTTGTAGTGGAAAGACATTTGAACTTAATATTAGATGATTAATTGATATTACTGTTTGTTATAATTGTATTTTGTGGTAAGGTAATTAATTTTAAGTCGTTCTTTGATGATTTTGGATATTATTAACTCTTTTATTTGATAAATTTTGTATAAGCGGTGTCATTGAAAATAAAAGTTATCTGATCATATTTGAATATGTAAAATTTCATTTTTTGTTAAAATTAATGGCCAAAAAGAGATATTAGCTCACAATTGTTAAATTTAATATTGATAATTGTCAAAATGGCCGACATTGTTTACTTCACAAAGTCAGCTGTTTTCATAAGGAAAAATTGATTTTAAAATTCTAAAAATGTTAATTTATAATGAAATAAGTTATACAGATTTGATTTGTAACAATTTTAAGGTCAGAAAATGTCTAATTAAAAAGTCAATTTTTCAAAAATTTGATGTAAGAGAGGTTATAAAAAAACAAAATACGCTCGAAAAGGCAGCCATTATTCAATTTTGACCGAGGGTATATAAGCCCTTGGAAAAGAAAATTCGAGAGCATTCTAATTTGATCAAAAGGCCACTCCACGTCAGTATATTTTAAAAATTACCATAAATCAATGGCCGACTATTGTTAAAAAATAAAGATGGCAGCATAATAACCTATGTATAAATTAAAACGAATTTATAAACTACTAATAACTGGAAATGGGATTTTTATAATAATAAAAACTATATACATGAAATAAAATAAAATTTTATTCTACTAACCTTGTGATTTAAAACATTGGACGTCTAGAGAAGCAATTAAATTTTCTAACAATTTTATAACATGGTGATAACGAGATAATTATTCTAGAAGTACTCGAAATCCAAGCATCCGCTCGTTGATGGTTCCACGTGTTTAGAATATCCCGTGTGAGAAGCCGGAAATGGAGTAATTCAGCACTATACACAAGCAACAAGTGAAATACGGTATGTTTTTTGATATCACTTATTACATTCACTTTCCCAATACTTATAAAGCTTGTAAAATAGATTTCAATATCTTTAGACCACCATTTTGATATAATTTCGATTTTGAATAAACAAACTGCTTAAACATCTTGTTAATACTGATGCACACGCTATCTCCTACCTCTCAGTTTGCTCTTTGAAATAACAGTAAAATATCACGTGTTTCTTTTGTGCGTGGGTAAATGCGCACAAGAAAAACCATAGTCGCATCATTCAGTAGGAATAAGGTATAATAAAAATTTGATAAAATAAGTAAAATAAATAGTTTCATCGTTGGATTTTATTATTTTTTTTTTTTTGAACCGACTTCTGTTGATAAGAGTCTTTTATATTTTGAAAATTGATTTAAGTAGATCAAATCTAAAACTATAATAATTTCATATTTAGAGTTTGAAAAATTTTTTTAATATAATGGTAACAAAATAAAGAGATTTGAGGTGTTTTGAGATTAATAAATACAGAATAAAATAGAAAAACAAATAAATATAAATTATAGCCCCACAAAACTTTAAAAATAAAAATTTAAAAACATAAAAACAATAATTTGATAACAACATCAATTTAAACTATATTTAAACAAATATAAAATTTTTTTTTAATTGTAATTTATTACAATATATATATATATATATATATATAATTAAATTTATGTTCTTTGCCGACTAATAGGTATTAAACCAGAATTTTTTGGAAAACAAGTAAAAGAGTTTTTGTTTTTTATATTGTTATGATTCAGTCTGATTAGGTACTCAATAAATACAATATTAAACAATATTAAAATTTTTATTATTTAACATATTTAATACACCTCGTAAAATACATTTGACTAAGTCTCTTAACAACACAAAATAAAATAGTATCAACAAAATTTAATTTATATAAACCAATTAAAAGGATGTCACTGTCGAATGTATGGTGAATTATAGGTACTAAGACAATTATTATTTTTTACCAATAAAAAAGAAATGTACTGTTTTAATATTACAAGGTTTTTGTACATAATTTAGTATAAAAAGCTTAATTTAAATAAATTAGTTATATATGTCAAATGATGACAGACAATTATTATACAATTAAAATTTGTTTATAGTGTCAAAAAAATGGACAATTATTATTGGAAAATGGTATCCAAGAGGAAACTAAGGAGGTTGTGGATTCCCGAGAGGCTTGGGGTTGAGAAATAATAGGAGTGAAAGAAATTTGAAAAATGTTTTTAGAAAGTCAGAGTATAAAATACCAAATTATAATAAAAGTAATATAATTTGTGAGGAAGGAGTGTAGAATGTATGGTCCGTAGTTCCAGTGAATCTACAACAAGTTTTGCAAGAATTGGCGGAATTATAAACAACAACACATATTATTGTAATTTACAACAAATGCACGTTATTTTCGATTTCCATTTGGTATCAAAGGTGTAGCCGCCAGAGACTTCTTTACAGCTAAAAAAATAGTTAGCAGAGTATCAAGCAGTGCCAGAACAAGGTTAAAAGTGTCTTAAAAGGTTATTTGCGTATATAAAAGGTTAGTGATAGGATAAGATAGATTTAGGTGGTTCAATTAGTATAATTATTTCTTTACTTTATAAAGGGTGACGTCATTCTACGAATTTTAAAAGAATCTCGTTTGAATCTAAAACTTTTCCTCTTCACCATTTTAGCAACGTTAAACTTTCAAATTAATATAATTCACACTATTGCCACATCGTATTTCTAACAAGATTTTTCTTTACATAGTTGCCATTGTTACAGCAACTTTGAAATCGTAATTACATATTAAAACAGACATAATAGTAATTAATTTTATTATTGAGTTCAAACAAACTGAATAAATTACATATTCGCTATCTGTTTGTGTTAATTCAGCAGAAGCGATTCTATTGGTAATGGTGGTTGCATATCTCTGAACTCTTCCTTTGATTAAGATGTTTCAAGCAAACCGACTGAGCACAACATATTGAATTAGAGTAAGCAACAATTAAGGTAATTATTGATATTTGCATCCATATCATTGTTAGCCGGAGTAAAATAATGAATACTTATCATCACATATATAGACAACTCACATCACACATTTAACTTGAACCACGCATTACAACACTAGTATTTCAAATTTAATACACACACACACGCTACATGCATTTAAAATAGTGAAGTTGGTGCGATCAAATTGAAAATATTTTAGTTAAATTCAGAAGTATACCAAATTTCATTAATCTCGCGTTTTTCCTTCCCCATAAACTTCTAGGTGGCACTCGCACTTCACTATTTTAAATGCAACAACCTGTTTATTTTCTTATTTTTGGTTAGTTCGTTAAATTTAAGTGTTAGTTTATGTAAGGTACTTTGTATCTAGAATTAACCGTTTAGGAGAAACTTAATGTTTTTCGAAAATTTTGACAGAAACCACGCTAAATAAAATGATGATTATTTGAATACCTACATTATTTAAATTAAAAAGTAAATGTATTATTTTGCATTTAAGATCTTCAATTGTAAGTAAATAAAGTGTATTTAAAAAAATATTATACAGGGTGATCACACTATTGAGTTAAATTTTAAATTAAAAAATTCGAAGGTATCTTCGAATTAAAATGTTACGAATTATTTATTAAATCGTAATAAAACCAAATTGACTATGTGACAAAAACATATCGACGTGACTTTATAAAATCTAATCCATCTAATCAAATTAATTAGTAACTGTCGAAATATTTTTTATTTAGTTGTTTCTATGATGATAAGTAGAAGAATCATTTTCAATTAGCGTAATTAGCGTACCAATTAAGAAAAATCAAACTATAGCAAATTTGCTATAACGGTTTAGTTTTAAAAATAAAAAACTACAGGTTGTCATTACAAAACCTCTATATGAGAACAAAAATTGTGTCAAAGTATTTACAAGTAGAAACATTCATAGTACGTTATCTGATAAAATAAACAATACCAAAATTAAAAAGACTGTGAAATTGCGCACGAAAGTTGCATTTATCATGTTTATTTATTCAATGGATAAACAAATTTACAATAATAATAGTAAACATATTCATAACATTCCTAATGAAATATAAATATTGTAATGATTCAAATTAAATCAAAATAATCTTACCCTATTTGCCAAAACAGTCCATGTTTTATTAAGAAAAAGCATGTATAATAATAATAAATTCTTCAAATATATAGTTTTTATATAGTTTTTATTAAGAAAAAATATGAAATGAAAATAGTTAATTAAAGTTTTAATATCAACTAACATGAAATATCATTGTTATAAGGTAGTGTATGTTATAAATTATGATTTTAGAGCTAATATTGGAAACAAATAATTAATACCATAAAAGAAAGTTATTAATATATGAACCTAACCTAACCTAACCATAACATTTGATTAATAAACCGTGAGTAACATGGTGAAAACCCATAAAAAATCAGTGACAATGTGCCCGAACCTATAAAGTGAAAATACACTAGAAATTGAAATGTTAAATGAATTATTAAGGTAAAAGGACACTAGAAACAAGACAATATGTAATAGTTATAATGTATCAAGAATATAATTGCAAGGTGAAAGGACACTTGAGACTCTGAGTATGAAGTACAAGAACAACACATAATTTGTTGTTATAATTATTTGTATATTGAAATGATTTATTTAGGGTAATTTTTATATTTTAATTGTTGTAGTTAATTATTAATAGCCACTCGTTAGTTCTGTCAATTTATAATGGTTTAAAAAGTTTGAATTTGTTGTTTTATTAATTGTAGTATTTGATTAGTTACTTTTTATTAATGTTTAATTTTATACTTACAAAATTAATTTATTTTGTAGTTTTCATAATATTCTTCTTAATTCTTATATGTTATATCTGATGTTTTAGTTGATTTTTAAATTTAATTGCATTTAATTTAATGTAAAGTTTTCTTTTCCTTTTGTATTTCTATAGTTGGGCGCCTTATCAAATTTTTAAACTAGCTAAGTCTACTTAATTTAGGATTGAATTTTAAAATACGACTCTTATCTTGGGTAGGATTCAAATTAAAATAAATATTTAAAAATCATAACACAATGAATTTAATTATAAATGCTTCTCAAAGAACTCATACAAATAAAATAACAAATATCAATTGGTTTCCATATGCTTATTACAGTGAAATTTATAAATATCCTGATATTATAGAAATGGAGATGATATACAAAAAATTAATTCACAGTCACAACAAAATAAAAACAAAAATATAAATCCTTAAATATGGGACGTACCTTGTATAACAAAGTCCTTTTCAAAAAATTGTAAAACGGAATGTAATGAACATTGAGATCGGCTTCTACTTCGTCTCCTCTCGGAAATACAAATGACAATATGGCTGCCAGACTCTTGGTGTGGAAATTACGCTCGAATTTAATCTTTTAAATTCTATTGAAATCCGTATTTGTTTTGTACAATTTATTACTTTGGTAAGTAATTTAATATTGTTAAAATACTTTTATGAGTGTATTTTTGATATTACATGTATTAATTTAACATGAACTGATTTTTGATTAATGCAAACTTTTTTTTTTAGTAATTAATTGATACATACGATGTTAATGCAGCTGCTACCAGAGTGATAAGAGTGTGAATCATCGATTTCTTGGCCTTTTTATAGGCTTTCAGGAAAATGACAAATATGACATAAGATCAGAATTCAATTGTTAGACAAGTCCAAAATTTTCGAATATCAATGTAATAAATTTACAATTCTAATCGTATCTTTGATAACGTACAGTAAGATCTTATTCTTATATTTACTAAGAATCCATTTATATAATTTTTAATTGAATTTTTCCTATGAAATTTTAGATTTGAAATAGACAAATTTCTTGAGCTGTCAATTTATTCTAGACTTTCAAAATTTGAATTAAAACTATAAATTGTACCTAAAATTACTATAAATCCATTAAACTAGTTCTATTTTAACTGATAACTACTATTTTAAACTCTAACAACTAAAATTTAAACTTTTAAGAGATTCTATTATTTGTATTACTTACATACTATAAAAGATGAGAACTTCAGTGTAATCAAAGACTCACAGCTTACAATTAATATAAAAAACTTACTGAATTATCCTATATACATTTTTGTTACATAAAATGTTTTTTATTAATGTATATAAAACAAAGCTTTTTAATAGTCATTTCACTATTCACTATCTAAGTGTTCTATCATAAGTTTGTTTAATTAGGTCCAACACTTTAGATGTGAGGATTAGTTCACTATATTTCACTATATTTGTTACATGTTTTTAATTGTTCTTGTGATTTTTTAGGTATGCATGACCTATTGGAATACTTATTTGTTCAATATCGAATACTACAATTGGTCTCCTTATACTTTTGTAAGTACTTTCTTTTTATAATACTAATTTAAATACATAACTACATAAAATTACATGTTTATTTATTAAACATATGAAAACCATCAATAGTTTAAATTTTTAATTTCTTTTTATTGTTTCAGATTAAAATTTGAATTTGAAAAAAAAACTAGGTTAATGGTGAATTGTTATATGAATTTGGACTTATTTATGAATTGGAAATATTTGATTGTGATAAAATAACAACCTATGAATATTGTCCAAGATAAGTTGGTCAAGTAAATTCTCTGTTTATTTGAATGTTTATAATTGAAAAATATAATATTGAAAACTTTAGATGTAAAAAAGAAAAAGTAACTGATAATTCGATGAAACTTATTAAGATATCCTTTTATTATAAATCATTGAGGTAAGTTTTACTTATTAAATTTTTAAATCTTAGTTATTTATCTCAATATATTAATAATATGTTTTGTATCAAATTTGTATATGTGTAGTGTAGAAATATTTTGTTAATTATATAATATTAGTTAAAATTTGGTTAAAAAAATGGCGGAAGTTAATTAATTTAAAAAGTATTTTATAAAAAATTTATAGAATTTTAGTTATAGAAAAAGTTAATGAGGTGTAAAGTGTATTTGCTCAAATTTTTTTTAGCCATAACATTGCTCCAATTATGTTAAAATTTAACATGGAAAAAGTTAAATTTAATTAATGGAAGTTAATTTATTATCATTTATAATAGTTAAACTTGAATATATCTGAAAACACTAAATTTGTTTAATAACAGCATATGTAATACAATATAAACATAACATGTGATTAATAAACCGTGAGTGACATGGTGAAAACCTATAAAAAATCAGTGACAATGTGCCCGAACCTATAAAGTGAAAAGACACTAGAAATTGAACTATAGGGAATAAAAAATATGTTAAATGAGTTATTAAGGTAAAAGGACACTAGAAACAAGACAATATGTAATAGTTATAATGTATCTAGAATATAATTGCAAGGTGAAAGGACACTTGAGACTCTGAGTATGAAGTACAAGAACAACACATAATTTGTTGTTATTATTATTTGTATATTGAAATGATTTATTTAGGGTGATTTTTATATTTTAATTGTTGTAGTTAATTATTAATAGCCTCTCGTTGGTTCTGTCAATTTATAATGGTTTCAAAAGTTTGAATTTGTTGTTTTATTAATTGTAGTATTTGATTAGTTAGTTTTTATTAATGTTTAATTTTATACTTACAAAATTAATTTATTTTGTAGTTTTCATAATATTCTTCTTAATTTTTATATGTTATATCTGATGTTTTAGTTGATTTTTAAATTTAATTGCATTTAATTTAATGTAAAGTTTTCTTTTTCTTTTGTATTTCTATAGTTGGGCGCCTTATCAAATTTTTAAACTAGCTCAGTCCACTTAATTTGGGATTGAATTTTAAAATACGACTCTTATCTTGGGTAGGATTCAAATTAAAATAAATATTTAAAAATCATAACACAATGAATTTAATTATAAATGTTTCTCAAAGAACTCGTACAAATAAAATAACAACTATCAATTGGTTTCCATATGCTTATTACAGTGAAATTTATAAATATCCTGATATTATAGAAATGGAGATGATATACAAAAAATTAATTCACAGTCACAACAAAATAAAAACAAAAATATAAATCCTTAAATATCGGACGTACCTTGTATAACAAAGTCCTTTTCAAAATTGCAATTGTCAAACGGAACGTAACGAACACTGAGATCGGCTTCTACTTCGTCTCCTCTCGGAAATACAAATGACAATATGACTGCCAGACTCTTGGTGTGGAAATTACGCTCGAATTTAATCTTTTAAATTATATTGGAATCCGTATTTGTTTTGTACAATTTATTACTTTGGTAAGTAATTTAATATTGTTAAAATACTTTTATGCATGTATTTTTGATATTACAGGTATTAATTTAACATGAACTGATTTTTGATTAATGCAAACTTTTTTTAGTAATTAATTTATACATACGATGTTAATGCAGCTGCTACCAGAGTGATAAGAATGTGAATCATTGATTTCTTGGCCTTTTTATAGGCTTTCAGGAAAATGACAAATATGACATAAGATCGGAATTCAATTGTTCGACAAGTCCAAAATTTTCGAAGGTAATAAATTTACAATTCTAATAATATCTTTGATAACGTACAGTAAGATCTTATCCTTATATTTACTAAAAATCCATTTATATATAGTTAAAATTTAACATGAAAAAAGTTAAATTTAATTAATGGAAGTTAATTTTTTATCATTTATAATAGTTAAACTTGAATATATCTGAAAACACTAAATTTGTTAAATAACAGCATATGTAATACAATATAAACATAACATGTGATTAATAAACCGTGAGTGACATGGTAAAAACCCATAAAAAATCAGTGACAATGTGCCCGAACCTATAGAGTAAAAAGACACTAGAAATTGAACTATAGGGAATAAAAAATATGTTAAATGAATTAATAAGGTAAAAGGACACTAGAAACAAGACAATATGTAATAGTTATAATGTATCAAGAATATAATTGCAAGGTGAAAGGACACTTGAGACTCTGAGTATGAAGTACAAGAACAACACATAATTTGTTGTTATTATTATTTGTATATTGAAATGATTTATTTAGGGTAATTTTTATATTTTAATTGTTGTAGTTAATTATAAATAGCCCCTCGTTAGTTCTGTCAATTTATAATGGTTTAAAAAGTTTGAATTTGTTGTTTTATTAATTGTAGTATTTGATTAGTTAGTTTTTATTAATGTTTAATTTTATACTTACAAAATTGATTTATTTTGTAGTTTTAATAATATTCTTCTTAATTCTTATATGTTATATCTGATGTTTTAGTTGATTTTTAAATTTAATTGCATTTAATTTAATGTAAAGTTTTCTTTTCCTTTTGTATTTCTATAGTTGGGCGCCTTATCAAATTTTTAAACTAGCTCAGTCTACTTAATTTAGGATTGAATTTTAAAATACGACTCTTATCTTGGGTAGGATTCAAATTAAAATAAATATTTAAAAATCATAACACAATGAATTTAATTATAAATGTTTCTCAAAGAACTCGTACAAATAAAATAACAACTATCAATTGGTTTCCATATGCTTATTACAGTGAAATTTATAAATATCCTGATATTATAGAAATGGAGATGATATACAAAAAATTAATTCACAGTCACAACAAAATAAAAACAAAAATATAAATCCTTAAATATCGGACGTACCTTGTATAACAAAGTCCTTTTCAAAATGGCAATTGTCAAACGGAATGTAACGAACATTGAGATCGGCTTCTACTTCGTCTCCTCTCGGAAATACAAATGACAATATGGCTGCCAGACTCTTCATGTGAAAATGACGCTCGAATTTAATCTTTTAAATTCTATTGGAATCCGTATTTGTTTTGTACAATTTATTACTTTGGTAAGTAATTTAATATTGTTAAAATACTTTTATGCATGTATTTTTAATATTACATGTATTAATTTAACATGAACTGATTTTTGATTAATGCAAACTTTTTTTTTTTAGTAAATAATTAATACATACGATGTTAATGCAGCTGCTACCAGAGTGATAAGAGTGTGATTAATCGATTTCTTGGCCTTTTTATAGGCTTTCAGGAAAATGACAAATATGACATAAGATCGGAATTCAATTGTTCGACAAGTCCAAAATTTTCGAATATCAAGGTAATAAATTTACAATTCTAATAGTATCTTTGATAACGTACAGTAAGATCTTATCCTTATATTTACTAAAAATCCATTTATATAATTTTTAATTGAATTTTACCTATGAAATTTTAGATTTGAAATAGACAAATTTCTTGAGCTGTCAATTTATTCTAGACTTTCAAAATTTGAATTAAAACTATAAATTGTACCTAAAATTACTATAAATCCATTAAACTAGTCCTATTTTAACTGATAACTACTATTTTAAACTCTAACAACTAAAATTTAAACTTTTAAGAGATTCTATTATTTGTATTACTTACACACTATAAAAGATGAGAACTTCAGTGTTATCAAAGACTCACAGCTTACAATTAATATAAAAACCTTACTTAATTATCCTACATACATTTTTGTTACATAAAATGTTTTTTATTAATGTTTATAAAACAAAGCTTTTCAATAGTCATTTCACTATTCACTATCTAAGTGTTCTATCATAAGTTTGTTTGATTAAGTCCAACACTTTAGATATGAGGATTAGTTCACTATATTTCACTATATTTGTTACATGTTTTTAATTGTTCTTGTGTTTTTTTAGGTATGCATGATCTATTGGAATACTTATTTGTTCA
This sequence comes from Ophraella communa, assembly GCA_035357415.1. NCBI lineage: Eukaryota > Metazoa > Arthropoda > Insecta > Coleoptera > Chrysomelidae > Ophraella > Ophraella communa. Next base: position 21,657,983 of record CM068995.1, read on the forward strand.
ATATCGAAGACTACAATTGGTCTCCTTATACTTTTGTAAGTACTTCCTTTTTATAATACTAATTTAAATACTTAACTACATAAAATTACATGTTTATTTATTAAACATATGAAAACCATTAATAGTTTTAATTTTTATTTCGAGTATCGTTCGTGCCTTCATACGGTTAGGACGTGACAAATTATACCGGTGTCTTATCAGTATTATTAGTAGTTTCGTTTTTGTGATTTGTTCGACAAAATAAAAACCAGAGTGTTTACAAATTTAATTAAAATTTGACTTCCCCAAATGGGGGACAAACAAAAGACGTCCTTTTCGACGAACAGTGATACTGAGATGGTGCACTGTGATGATGTGAATTTATCTATTAATAAAGAAAAACACCTTCCGCCGTTAGAAAAACAAACCGAATCCAGATGTTTTAATTTACTATCTGATAAGTATAACATTCAAAATATTTGGGTTTATATTGAGAATATCAGTGATGATAACTTAGGCAGATTACATCCCATGACAATCCGGCATTTGCTCTACAAAAAAATGAAACTTACTAATATTTTAGAAATTAAAAGTATAGGTAGAAACCGAGTGAAGGTTTTAGTAAAATCACTACTAGAAGCAAATAATTTGGTAAAAAACTCCGCTTTAAAAGCCGAAAATTTAAAAGCCTTTATACCAAATCACATGCTAGAAGTTAGGTGTATTATACGCGATGTGGATACACAGTATGATGTTAGTTATTTACTGGAAAATATAGAATCGCCTTCTAAAGTAAAAAATTGGACATGTGTCTAAGCAATGTAGAAGTACACAAGAATTCTGTATCCAATGTAGCAAAATAAAAGAAAAAGACCATAACTGTGATAAAAAAATAGTATACTGCATTCACTGCAAAAGTAACGATCATTTGTCTATTTCCAAAAAATGTCCTTTTTATGAGAAACAAAAAAAATCAAAAATGTCATGCTGGAAAATAAAATCTCATTTCGAGAAGCAAAACAATATTGCGAAAATTCACTGTCGTCTATTGCAAGTCACAATTCCTTTTCTGTCCTATCGAATTACGATAAAAATTTTCCTTCACTTCCTAATAACGGCAAAAACATGTCTATCGCAAACAAATCCATGCACATCCACACTAAATCACGCAATTAGTTACTCACAACCATCCACAAGTACCAATCCTCCTACCAAAAAGAAAAGAAAAGGCTCCTCTCCTTCTATCCAATCACCGAATATTAAACCTATGTTCCCTTTCAACTTTGGCCCCAATCGACCGCTACCTCCAAACACAAATTCACCTAATTATAGTAACTTTGAAAATCAAAAGAACAATATAACCAAACATATCACTAGTTTTATATTAGACCTACTAGGTAAAATGAAATTCAAGCCATTGACAAAAACACAATAATTAATAATATAGAACAGGTTCTGGAGGGTACCTTAGCTAATCCGTAACATTCAGTCCACAACAATCAAATATTAATATTATGCAGTGGAATGCCCGTTCTGCTGTTGCAAATAAAAAAAAACAGTATGATGCAATATTTAAGTAACAAAAAAATTGATGTAGCCCTGTTGAGTGAAACTTGGTTAAAAAAAAATAATCAGTATAACTTTAATGGATACAATCTAAGTAGAAAAGACAGAGATAATGGCTACGGAGGGTGCGCAATTTTAATTCATAAAGCAACCCCCTTTATAGAGCTTAAAATTAATGAAAACTTTAATCGGGACATTCAAGTCATTGGTGTCAAAATCAAACGTGGTACTTTACAATTGAACTTATTATCTATTTACAGGCCGCCCAAGGTTAAAAGTACCGTCGATGATTGGATGAAAATTTTCTCTCAAGTAAACGATCCTGTAATTATAGGAGGCGACTTCAATGCCCATCATGCAGTTTGGGGTTCCATTAGCAATGACTCAATTGGTCTGCAACTTATTAATGTAGCTGATGACCTTAATCTAACGTTTCTCAATAATGGCCAACCTACTCTTTTAAAACGACCTAATCAAAATGAATCTATGATTGACGTAACATTCTGTTCCCCCAAAATTTCAAATAAAATCAATTGGTCCGTATTTTCAGACACTCTGGGGTCCAACCATTACGTCATTCAGATGGAGTTCATTAGTACAAATCTAACAAACGAGATTCTACCCAAAAGTAAATGGAATATTAAAAAAGCCAACTGGCCCTTATTTACTTCATGCGTAGAAAATTCTCTTGTTAACTACTCGCGGTGTCACAAGTTACATGAAAAATATAAATTTTTAATCGACAGTATAAACAATGCTGCTCAAATCGCCATACCACAGTATAAACCTTTTAAACCAAAAAATCGCAAGCCCCCACCATGGTGGAATACTGAATGTGACAAACTCGTAGAATCCAGACGGTTGTCATTTTCAAAATATAAACAAAATTCCAACTTAGAAAATTATATAAACTGTCAAAAAATAACGGCTAAGACAAAAAAATCACTTAAAATTATAGCAAAGAAAAATTGGGTAGAGTGGGTTTCTTCTCTTAATAAAAGTGTACCGTCCGTAATGCTTTGGAAGCAAGCCAAAAAACTTTATCGTAAAGACATATCTGACATAAAACCTTTTGAAGATAACTGGGTTAACAAAATCGCACCGCCTTCTGCCGAACTTCCGCAAAACACAGCTCCACCGCCTTTAAATTTTAACGACAAACACTTTCTCCTAGAACCTTTCACTTATGCTGAATTAAATTTTGTTCTTAAAAACTGTAAGAATACTAGTCCGGGATATGACGCTGTTAAATATCCCATGTTATATCACCTCCCTGTGAATGCCAAAAAAATCCTATTGGAAATTTATAACGGCATCTTGTTTAGCCCGCAAATCGATGAATTCAATGACATCATAATAATCCCTATTTTGAAGCCGGGCAAAGATCCAAACTATGCAAACTCATAACGCCCAATCTCTCTTATGTCTTGTTTACTTAAGACCCTAGAACGTATGATAAAACATAGATTAGAATGGTGGTTATTACAAAAAAAATCTACTCCCCAAATCTCAGTTCGGTTGTAGAAAAGGTTGTGGCACATTAGACGCCCTATCTACGATTGTTGTAGACATACAAACAAGTTTTTCCAATAACACCTATTTACCCACGCTATGCTTAGATATAGAAGGTGCTTATGATAGTGTTTGTTTATCTATACTAAGAGAAAAAATGATAAACCTTCTTCAAATTCCAAAAGTGTTGGTGAACACTATCATCAACTTCTACTCGAATCGACGTTTATACTTACGAAACCACAATAACCAACTGATTGGGCCAAGATACAACAATATAGGTCTTCCACAGGGTTCCGTTTTGAGTCCACTCCTTTTCAATCTTTATACGGCTGATTTTCATAGTATGCACATAGAAAATGTAAATTTCAAAATCATACAGTATGCGGATGATTTTTGTGTATATACAGAAACAAAAAAATATGAAAAATGTGTAGAGTCTTTGGGGAAAATTCAAGAACACTGTTCTAACTGGTTTACAAAAAACGGATTCAAAATATCACCACACAAATCAAGTATCTGCATATTTTCACGCCATAATGTGCCCAACATTGATACCTTAAAACTAAATTACCACGAATTACCATTCTGTAAATCTATTAGATATTTAGGTATGATTCTTGACAGAAAATTAAATTGGAAATTGCATATCGATGACATGTTGAAAAGATGCAACAAAGGACTCAACTTTCTAAAATCAATCTCGAAAACTTGGTGGGGCGCAGACGTAGAAACATCTTTATTATTTTACCGTTCATATATTAGATCTATAATTGATTATGGATGCACACTTTATGGATCAGCCAGTAAATATATTTTAAGTAGGAGTGACGTTTTTCAAAATACTGTTCTTCGCGTCTGCCTGGGGGCAATGAAATCTACCCCCATAGAACCACTATATGTTGAAGCTTTAGAGCCCCGTTTTACATATAGAAGGATACATCTCAGTGAAAAATTTGTCATCAAAATCCGTGATACAAACAAATCATTGTATGCTAATTAGGCTTTCCAAATCACGTGACATAAAGATGGCGTCTGTAGGCAAACCTTAGAACATAACATTGTCAAAGTCACAGACCACATAAATCAAAGATTCATAAACCATTCTATACGTGTTTGTTGTCAGTCATCCCTGTTTGATCTACTTGCACAGCCAATCACAAGGCATGTAACAGGCATTATTTCAACTTATAACGTTAACAAGTCCAAATAATATATAAAATCTATTTTATAAAGTCACAAAAACTATATTCCCATAACAATAAAACTTCTACATCAACTTAAATAAAAAAATCCCTATGACAACAATACAAAACAATACTATTGTTTGCCTACAGCCGCCATTTTTGACAGGTCGTTGGAAAGCCCTATATTTGTAAACTACACGAGTATGACCTAACCTCAAATTATTGGGTGCACAAAACATCTCCACCTCTCTGCGACGCATTTCGAAATACCTCAGTGAATGACAATCCTATGTACGTCCATGGACATCTAAGTTTAGAACACTTCTTTTCATTTTTTAATAAAATTAATGTTGTACTACCAACGTACCATGAAAATCCAAAAATTAGCTATAATATTCTAAGAACACTTCTTGAAAGCTTGCCTACCTCTGTCACTATCTACACAGATGCATCCAAAACTACTACTGGTACGGGATGTGCTTTTTATGTTTCATCTACATCGACTGAAAAGACCTTTAAATTGTCTCACAACCTTTCTGTATTTAGTTCAGAAGCTATAGCTATCTATGAGGCCTTAAAATATTTTAGAAATTCACAGCACTTTTCTGCTGTAATACTATCCGATTCCTTGTCTGTATTAACTGCCTTTCAACAACCACAAATACCTTGCAATAATTCGAACACTTACATCTTCCTAATTAGGAAAATATTATTTGACCTAAATAAGGAAAAAAAATATGTACACTTTGTTTGGATAAAAGCGCATATAGGGCTTGAACACAATGAGTATGTTGATATGTTAGCAAAAAACGCTACAAGAAACGTAACGCCGACCGACTACCAGCCTTGCAAATCAGAGCTCATCACAACCGCAAAAAACAAAAAAAAAAGAGACTGGAGGAATTATTGGCAGGAATTTTGCAATTCCTCACCAACACAGTACTCCTTTCTGCAACCTGAAATCCCAAACATTCCTTGGTTTAAAGAATACTCTGTTCCTCGTAAATATGTGAAGACAATTATCACGTTAAGATTTGGGCATGCCTGCTGTTAAATAATTAATGGAGACTTAAATTCTGTATGTGATTTTTATAAGTTTATTTTTACAGACGTTTTATTAATCAGTTTTGACAATACATATATTTTTCTATCATAAATAAATTATTTCCCTAGCAACCTGGTAAAATCATAAAACCATTTCTAACATCTTCCCCCCTCAAAAATAAATATTCAATTACATAAAATAATAAATAAACACAGACTAGAAACCTAGTCTACAAGGTTGATGAACCACTCTTCCTGATCTAGTTCTAATAGGTTTTGAACTTAAACCTTCATCTTATTTTTGCGTTTTCTTAGTTTTACTCTGTACTTTACTTGATGTCTCCTTTTCTTCTTCTTCTTCTTCATCTTTTTTTATTTCTACCAGAATCCTCGTTTCTTCTCGATTGACTTCTAAAGGATAAAGGCAATGAAAAGGTCTTAAAATCTCTCCTTTTTGTGTTTTTATCCTTGCTGTCCTTGAAATTCCATCTCTTCCTGCTATAATTTCCATTATCTTTCCTATAGGCCAATAAATTCTTTTCACATTATCTTGACCCACCTTTACAATATCTCCAACTTTTAGGCTACCACTTTCCTTCTGACAACTGAAGACAAGTTCCCCTAAGTATTCTTTTCTAAATCTAGTCCGTAGATCATCTCTTAATTTTTGTAAATATCGCAAACGTGAAACTAAATGACATCTATCTATAGCATCAAAATCTGCAACTTGATCACTGTTTGTCAAATCATGTAAAAACATGGACGGGGTTAAAGGGCTTAATGATGAGTCCTCATCAATATAAGTTATGGGTCTGTTATTGATAATTGACTCACAATCACATAATACTGTCATTAACTCCTCATAATTTAGACAGGCTGTTCCTAAATTTCTTCTTAGTAACTCCTTAACCATCCTTACCATTCTTTCCCAAAAACCACCCCACCATGCAGCAGTAGGTACATTAAAGATCCATTAAATCTTTTGCAAAAACTGGTTTTCTAAAATTGTAGGCCAATGTATCCGTTGCAGTGCGTTATTAGTACCTATAAAATTGTTTCCGTTATCTGAATATATTATTTTAACCCGGCCTCTTCTAGCAATAAATCTTCTTAATGCTAAAATAAAATTATCTGCCGACACAGAATTTACAAGTTCTAAATGTAGGTACAGCTCTGTAAACTGCACAAGTGAAAAGAACTATCCATGCTTTGCCTTCATCTTTTAAATATAGTGGCCCTGCCAAATCTATCCCACAAACTTCAAAAACTGCTGTACTGTTAATTCTTTCTTTTGGCAACGGTGGCATAGGAACTATTACCGGCTTGGATGAAAATCGTTTGCATATAGTGCAATTATTGTCTAGCACTTTTTTAACTGTGCGTCTTCCTCTTATAATCCAATATTTGTTTCTCAATATGCACAATAAGATATCAGCACTAGCATGGTGGTTACGAACAAGTTTATCCACAATCAATCTTTTTATCAGTTCATGTTCTGACGGTAATAAAATAGGAAATTTAAAGTTATAATCTTCTTCCCCATAAACTAATCTGGATTTCACTCTCATTATATTTTTGTCATCTTCAAAGATTTTTAAATTTTTAATTTTACTTTTACTTATATCTTGAAAACTCTCCCTTTGAATAACTTTAATAATACATAGTTCTGCTTCCTCCACTTCTTCAGCTTTTAATTCGCCATATCTTTTTTCATTTTTTACACGAGAATAATTATAAAATCTCAACATCCAAGATACCATCCTTAACATTTTATCGAACCTAGAAAAGTAACTTAAATCGTTCGACGTAGTGGTATCTGTTTGTGTAAGGTTAACGACTGCCTCTTTCTTTCTTTCTTTCCTTTTCCATTTCTTTATCGTTGAATGAAACATCAAAACAAGGTCTTACAGTCGCATCCTCTTGATGTTAAGTCAGCAGGGTTCAAATCACTAGGGAGGTACCTCCACTGATTAACATTAGTTAGAGCTTTAATTTCCAGTACTCTATTCTGAACAAAGGTTTTCCATGGGCCTGACGAATTTAACCAACCTAACACCACCATAGAGTCAGTCCAGTAAAACGTTTCTAGGTTTTGAAGTTGTTTTAATTTTTTAATGCTTTCACATAATCTAACAGCTATTAAACTTAATATTAGCTCTAAACGAGGAATAGTAACATTTTTAGGTGCTATTCTAGATTTAGCTTGAATTAACTGTACTATTGTCGATTCATCTAAACTAATCCTTAAAAATATGCAACACCCATAAGCTATTTGGCTACTATCCGAAAAAACATGAAGTGTTACTTTATCAAATTTAAATGGTTTTCCTAAACTTACTGATCTAGGAATTGAACAATGTTCCTCTCTCGAAGATGACTTAATGAAGTCATCGTCAGATTGACGATGCTAGTTATAGCGAAACAGCTGTAATTGCAATTTATAGAATAAATAGTGAAAGTTAATACAACCTTTTAGTTGTTTATTGTTCTGAATAACATGAATTTTCACACAGTAAGGGTTAGTACCATAAATTTCATTAAGTCATCTTCGAGAGAAGAATTGAACAATGACCCAAAATATAAATTTGTTTCAACCATTTTTCAAACTCATTTAGCATTTTATCGGGTAAAATTTTGTCCCATCCCATTTTCAATTGCCACGTTTCTTGTAAAAGTAATTTTGGCTTAATTGTAAGTGGACAAGTGAAACCAATAGGATCAAATAGTCTTTGAGCCACTGACAGTAGACCTCTCTTTGTTCTTGGAGCACCCTCAAGTCCATTCAATGCCTTTATGTCACAAGTTAGAATATCGTTTTTTAAATTCCACAACATACCTAAAACTCCAACAAACTCATCTTCTGGAGTGTGGTTTTTACCAGTGAAATTCCATTCTCTAAGATTAAAATGACCTAAAGCCATCAGTTCTTTAGATTCCTCAATTAAATTATTTAACTCCATTTTACTGTTTACACTAGTGACAAGATTGTCCACATAAAAAGAATCTTTTAATTTATTTGCAGTATTTTTTAAGTGAACTGGTGCTTTCTCTAAATGATAATTTATTGTAGCAGCTAATAAGAATGGACTTGATTTCACTCCAAAAACAACACGACAATGTCTATAAATTTTCTTTTTACCTTCCCCACGATTAGCCCACCAAAAAAATCTTAAAACATCCCTATCTTTCGGGTATACGCTAATCTGTAAAAAAGCTTTCTCAATATCTGCAGTGATTCCAAAAATCCCTAACCTAAACTTTAATAATAAATTTGGAATCAGCTCAATTAAATTTGGACCAGCATGAAGACAACTATTTAAAGAATTTCCTAAATCATCTTTAGCAGATGCATCAAAAACGGGTCTTATTTTAGTTGTTTTACTAGACTCTCTTATAACTGCGTGGTGAGGTAAATAATGAATGGGTTGGTTACCTGAGTTGTCTTCTTTAACTTCTTCTATGATCCCAAGGCTTTCCCATTCTTTTAAAGCTTTATTATAATCCTCAAACTTTTCCATTTTCTGTAGTTTTGTACTCGTTGACTTAAGTCGTGAAAGTGCAATATTTTCGTTGCTTAATACAGTTGAATACTCTTCTCTCCAAGGAAGTCGTACCTCATGGCGCCCATCTTTATTGACTTTCACAGTCTCGCAGAAAAAATCTAAAATTTGATCTTTCATTTCTTGTTTCTTTCTCGATTCTGCTGGATCCTTTATACCTAAAATTTCCAAGCTCCATAAATCTGATATAGAAAGAAAAGATAAACCAGAAAAAATATCTTTATTCATAGAATTAGGACTTGAATATTGGCCCATAATTGTCCATCCCAAATGGGTTTCCATGGCCACAAGTCCGTTTAATAATGTCTCAATTTTCCCTGTTAATAAAAATCCAATTACATCCGCACCTAACAATAATTCTATTTCCATTGGTGCGCTTGAGTAAACATCACTTAGGATGATACCTTTTTTATTTAATTCCCTAATTACATTTTCATCTGATAGTTTTGGAATTAAATTACATATCTTATCTTGATCCAAAACTTCTAATTTAATTTCAAAACTTTCTTTTAAATCCTGAACCGGTATTTCATATTTATTATATACTTTTGTCGAGGTTTGCCCACCAAATACTCCTTGTACCATTTTTTCAGATCCTATTTTATTGTATTTTAAATCATTTACACATTTTCTGGTTATATATGATTTTTGTGATCCACTATCTAATAACGCACGAACAACTTTAACTGCCTGATTATCTTTATTAAAAACTTTAATTAAAATTGTTTGCAGTAACGTATAATTTTGGTACTTGGAATTGGAAGTTATTAAATTTTCTACATTACTATCATTTGGAACTCTTAAATTTGGTGAATTTTCTTTTTGAGCAGATAACTCCGAACACATAATTGGAAAATGTTTTCTTGAACAGATTATGCATTTAACCAATGACTTACAATTATAGCTACTGTGATTATTTTTTAGACAAGAAAAACAAGCTGTCTTATCTATTATTTTTGTTTTTCTTTGCTCTAACGTCATTTTGTGTGCCTTAATACAATCTTGGCTTGCATGGTTACTATTATTGCAAAATAAACATACCTATTCTGCCTTACCCTTATTTGATTTCTTATTATTTGCTAGTAAAGTAGCTGCTGTACTTTTTTCTGCTTTACCTTCCGGTCCGATGTTAGAGTTGGTGAAATACATTTGGTTAGCTCCCATAGAAAAGCCTGTCTGGGCTCTCCTAATGCGCTCCTCAGAATCCACTGAGAATCCATTGAGACATTATTAAACGGACTTGTGGCCATGGAAACCCATTTAGGATGGACAATTATGGACCAATATTCAAGTCCTAATTCTATGAGATATTTTTTCTGCTTTACCTTCCGGTCCGATGTTAGAGTTGGTGAAATACATTTGGTTAGCTCCCATAGAAAAGCCTGTCTGGGCTCTCCTAATGCGTTCCTCAGAATCCACCTCACTTCGTAAGAAATCTAATAACATATTTAAAGGATTATTACAGTGGTTGGAATTAAAATCCCCGGCACCCTTATCTTCATAAAAATTTTGCCTACTGTTGCGATGGCGTTCCCATACTTTTAAAATTTCGTCTGGCAAAGCCGACTCTACCAATGGAAAGAGCATAGCGGCATATTTATCGCTCGTAACGCCAAGAGACTCTGAAGATTTCAATTGTGTCTCTAACCTATCATATAGAGTGGTTAATGACATACCTGAGTTTCCTAAAGTTGACTTTTGTAAAACTAGATTAAGTAACTCACGGACATATACATCTATTAAAACTTCATCCCTAGCGAAACGTGCCTTCAGTTTGTCAATTACTTTGAAGTAATTTTCTTTTGTTGGTGGATAGCCTTCTATAAGTTGCTTTGCGTTCGAACCATTCTCCATACATCCTAATAAATATTGAAATTTATCTTCAGCATCAACATCTGGGTCTTCATGAATTTTCTTAAACTGTCCCCAAAAAGCAATCCAATTCCTTACGTCGCCATTAAACTTTCTTAACTCTATTTGGGGTAATTTGAATCTTCTCTTAGTTTCATGTGGGTTCTTTTGAATTTCTTGTTGTTTCTGTTCCATTACGTATTTTACTTTTAATTTGAATTTTAAAAGATCTGTTCTATATTTTTCTTTTTCTTGTAGTTCCTCTCTTATATCTTCTGAATTTTCTTCGGTAGCATACATAGCGTCTTTGATCGTATAATCCAAATTAAATATTCTTTCTCCTTGATCTTGTAACTGGCTACTAAGAAATGTAATGTAGAAATCATCCAATACATCTGCTAATATCGCTTCTTCAATGTCACATGCAGTTTTTCTAAAGATTTTTCTTAGCTCATTTCTCTCTATCTTTAGATTCTCCATTTTTTGTCAGTCCTGTCACGGTCGCCACAAATTGTTAAATAATTAATGGAGACTTAAATTCTGTATGTGATTTTTATAAGTTTATTTTTACAGACGTTTTATTAATCAGTTTTGACAATACATATATTTTTCTATCATAAATAAATTATTTCCCTAGCAACCTGGTAAAATCATAAAACCATTTCTAACACCTGCTATCCGGCACATCTATCTAGAATCAAGGTTCTAACATCTGATCTATGTGAGTCTTGTCAAATAAAAAGTGACTTAAATCATATTTTTTTCGGTTGTTCGAAGTATATCCAGCAATCCAAAAACCTAATCCAAAGGCTAATTACAAATGGCATTTTCCCCCCCTTCCATATACTACATCTATTGGCGATTAATAAAAAAAATGTCTATGATTGCCTGATTACATTTATAAATGAAACAAAAGTCTGCTTGTAAGGAATTTTTAGTCTCGATACCTCTGTTTTATTCCATTTGTTATATACCTACCTTCCCGTGGCCTAGTTTTGTATGTCTTTTATAAAACAGTCTTGATAGGCCCCTAGACGAGAAGAGTGTGACCCTGTTATTCCTATGTCTTGTCTTCAATTAACTTAACCGTAAATTTTCGCTGAATAGTTTAGGATGTATGATCGACAGTATGAGTGAGTAATTTCATGGCTTGGTCCGAAGTATCTTAATATTTTAATTACATGTTGAAACTGGCTAAATGGCGAGAGCCCAAGCCAACAAAAAAAAATTATTTCCTTTTTATTGTTTCAGATTAAAATTTGAATTTGAAAAGAAAACTAGGTCAATGGTGAATTGTTATATGAATTTGGACTTATTTATGAATTGGAAATATTTGATTGTGATAAAATAACAACCTATGAATCCTGTCCAAAATAAGTTTGTCAAGTATATTCTTTGTTTATTTGAATGTTTATAATTGAAAATTATAATATTGAAAACTTTAGATGTAATAAAGAAAAAGTAACTGATAATTCGATGAAACTTATTAAGATATCCTTTTATTATAAATCATTGAGGTAAGTTTTACTTATTAAATTTTTAAATCTTAATTATTTATCTCAATATATTAATAATATGTTTTGTATCAAATTTGTATATGTGTAGTGTAGAAATATTTTGTTAATTATATAATACCAGTTTAAATTTGGTTAAAAAAATGGCGGAAGTTAATTAATTTAAAAGGTAATTTATAAAAAATTTATAGAATTTTAGTTATAGAAAAAGTTAATTAGGTGTAAAGTGTATTTGCTCACAATTTTTTTAGCCATAACATTGCTACAATTAAAGTTAAAATTTAACATGGAAAAAGTTAAATTTAATTAATGGAAGTTAATTTATTATCATTTATAATAGTTAAACTTTATTTATCACCCAAATAAAGAATCAATTAAGTAGAATTAATTAAATAGATTTATTGGAAAATTTCGAAAAATTGTGTATATAAACAATTAAATTTAAATAATTTATGTCATTTCGGGTGAAAATGTATAAATACCGCGGAATTATCTTTTTTTTGGGCAGTTCCATTTGATTCAAAGGCGAACCTATGCAGAAAAATAAAAGAATTTAGATAAAATTTAATGGCCGCCTAGTGTAAAATTCTTTTTGAAGTTGATACTATATAACTGTCAATTTGGAAATTTATGTAAAAACCATTAAAAATTGGAAAGTTCGAAACAAATCGAACCAATTTAATAAATGGAAATAGTATAAATAATCACCCACCTGAATTTTATTACGTTCCTGGACTTTAAGCCAACAAAATATTAAAAAAACTATCAATCATCGTGCATCAAGGGAAGCAGTGTACGCCATAGTTGCTTGGAACACAGAAGACCTAGTGAAAGCGCAGCTGTTGTTATCCATAAAAGCGGACTAATGCGGTACGTCTTTAAAATTTAAAATTATACAGTAAACTTTATTACCTTTCGATTATCAAATTTATTCACATGATAACTTACAGTGAAATCTTATCCTTATATTTACTAAAAATCTATTATTACAATTTTTAAGTGTAAATCTTCTATGAAAATTTAGATTTGAAGGAGACAAATTGTAATATAAGGAAAGACTACTCTTCTATTTAAGTTATCTTTATTGATTGATTTTATTAATTCGCACGTCAAATTACAATAATAAAATGCATACGCTGAATTAGCTGAATTAGCAAAACAATACATTATATTTCAATATTAATTAAAAACTAGGTTACCAATGTTTATACAGTATTAAATTACACAATAACTAAAAATATACTAAGTGATATAATTTATCCGTTACACCTCCCTTTCCTAGAGAAAGACCTTCACTATGGCCACTTATGAAGGGCTTTCTTGTGCAAAAATATAGACAAAGAAAACATTCTAGTATAATAACGATAGAACAAACATTAAACTTGGTTAAGGAGAAATTATATACTTAGATAATGAAATTATCTTAATTACCTAAATTACCCAAAATTAACATAAACCTAAAGAACAAGAGAGAGAAGAAAAAAATACATATATATAACCGAATATAAAAGGATATATGTATATATATATATATATATATATTGTAATGATTAGTTATTAAAATTAAAAATAACTTACCAAATTAAGGTATAAGATAATGATAAATAAAAATTAGAACAAAAACTACAAATAATGAAAAAAATTATAAAAACAAATATATTTTTTTTATATAAATAATAAATGTAATAAGTGTAATTTATTACATTATATATGTGTCCAATTGGAAAATGTTGCACGTTTAACTTAAATTATTACTATTTCTATCACTACATATTTAATATTCATTGTTTTCATGTTACATATGTTTTAACGCGATTTTTGTGTACTGTCACTTCTTTGCCTTTATTATTTTTAATGGTACAATTTGGATCGCTTACTGAGACAACTGAAAATGGTCCCCCAAACCACGAATCAAGTTTTTGACGACCTTCATTATTTAGTAATACGAGATCTCCTGGCTTAATTGTTAAATGTTTTGAGTTTAGGTCCCATTGAGTTTTCCGAGCTTTCTTTGCTGCTTCAAGAAATTCTTTAGCTCTATTTTGTGCGAATTGTAACCTATATCTAACTTCTTGCTCATAAGCATCAACATTATAGAGTGGATCTATGTGAGCATCACTTAACGTTCCCGATAAATCAGCTTTTTTCCCAAATACTAATTCGAACGGTGTATAATTGTGGTAAGTACTGGGTGTTGTATTATAACAAAATGCAAAATATTGTGTCCACACGTCCCAATCGGTAAGTGCGTTGTTCACATACATTCTCACAAATTCGTTTAATACGCGATGGTTGCGTTCACAGCCTCCGATACTTTGACTATGATAAGCTGTAGATGTACTATGTTCAATATTTAATAGTTTTGCAAGGTTTTGGAAAAGTTCATTCTTATATTCGGTACCTAGATCTGTCCTGATTTGCTTCATCGGACCGTAAATAAGAACAAAATTTTCGAAAATTGCTTTAGCCACTGTGATAGCTTCTTTATTAGGAATTGGTTTAATAATAACGTACTTAGTTAATTCGCATTGAATTGTTACAGCATAGATATTACCAGCATCAGATTTTTGAAAAGGACCTATTGTATCTATACAAACTATATCAAAAGCTTTTTTGTGGGGTGGGTGTTAAAACAAGTGGTTCCGTATGCTTGAATGATGCTTTATTAACTTGGCATTTATGACATTTTTACAAAAATTGGCAACGTCTCGCGACATGTGTTTCCATCTATAAAATGCTTTAATTTTTTTGAGAAGTCTTTTTTGACCACCATGACCTCCGTAGAGAGGATCATTATGGAATTTTTCAATCAGACGCTCTTTTTATCCCTATCTGTAATTAATACTGGAGGGTTACAAAGTATAATAGTCACATTTTTAAGTATTTTATTCCCTATATTTTTAAATTCATTAGCAGTGCACTGGCTAAATAATTTATCATTTAAATTTAATCTTAACTTAGGAAACTTATAATCACCAGCCAATTTTTCTAGCTGAGATAATATTTGCTCTAATGCAAAATTATCTTTAATGATTGAAAGTTTGCTTTGAGCGCTCATTTTTCTTTCGTGACTTATAGTTATATTAATGTATGTGGGATAAATATTAAATTTTACTAAAGGTAATTTTAAAGCGTCTGCGTTATCTAGAGTTTCAATTACTCTAAGACTGGGTGTAAATTTTTCTTTAGTTGGCGTTTCGTCTTTACTTATATTTTCTAATTTTTTTGATTTTGACCGGGTCGTGACAAAAATTGAATTTGCGTTTGTATGAATTTCTTTTAAATGTTCTATGTTTACCCTTGATAGTGCATCTGCAGTGACATTGTCTTTACCCTTAATGTATTCTATATCAAAGTTAAACTCTTCTAAGTCTAGACGCATTCTAGTGAGCTTTGAATTAGGATCTTTCATTGAAAATAAATAAACAAGTGGTCTGTGATCTGATTTGACTAAGAATTTTTGTCCATATAAATAACAACGGAAGTATTTTATAGCCCAATGAATTGCTGTTAATTCTTTTAGAATAGTAGGCTTATGGGATTCTCCTTTCGTGAAAGTACGAGACGCATATGCTACTTTTTCAACTTTACTGCTAGCGCCTCTATTTCACCTGCGTAACTTGAAGCATCTTTGTTAAGCTGTTTATAGTTCATTATTTTAGCTGACAGTAATCTGGAACTTTCGCCTTTTATGTCTTGCCTAAGCTTCGTTATTATGCCTTCAATAGTTGTCTCATTAGCAATAAGGTCTCTTGCCCTTCCTGTCAAACGAGTACGACTAAAAGCTACAGCGTTATTTTCATGTCCAGTAGCATTTTGTTTTAATAGCTCTAAAGCGTCCAGAAATGATGTTAGATTGTCCGGAGAACCATCAAATGCAGTTGGCACTAGTTTACTTGCAAAATTTATAAAATCAATTGCACTTAAAGCCATTTCTGCTAGTTTATAGTCGTCAGAGTCTGAAGTTTCCTCGTCCTTTATCTCCTCGTCCAGAACCAATATGTCAATAGTTCCTATACACGAGTGCGGTACTTTATATTTAACGTTTAAACACTGAAAAGCTCTAACTACTTTGTCCCTAACTTTATAAAAATATTTTTTACAAATTTCTTTTTCTAAACTATCTAAAGAACTCCAAGAATTTGCAAGATTAGAAGTAAACTCATTAAACAAACTAACCAGTTGATCTCGGATTTCGTGTCGTATTGATTCGGTCCTAGGTACTTGTTTTTTAATTGCCCTTTTGGCCTGTCCCGATATATCCTCCGTTAATTGTATAAGAAGTACATTTAAAGTTTCATGGGAGGCCTGCATGAGAAATTGTAACCATACCAAAAAAAAAAAATCTAATATACGCTAATAATATGCATTAAAATTAAGTGTTGATAAGGCAGAGAAATGTATTAGTACAACAAAAAAACAAAAACTTACGATTTCAAGCTACACCTCATCACTGCACTACCTTTCACTTTCACTTCTATTTTCATTGTTTCTTAGCTCACTATTTGTAGGCTCCTCTCAGTTGGGGTGCTCCTTGGGATTCTATGCAGCCGTATTTACGTTTCCCATGGATACTGCTTCAGCTAGGTCTCTGCGAACTTGCTTCCTAACTGCTTTTTTATACCCTCTGCAGAACTTCAAACTTACGCTAATGACCAGAAAAACGAGAATCAGATACAGTATAACTTTCACATCTTTGGTTACGTTGTACTCTGTCTCTTGTACAATGAAATTCGAGTTCACAACTCCGTTTTCCTGAACTTTTTGCTCCGTAGATTTTGTTTGTCCCATCTTAACATTAATAACTGTTTATCTTAACATTAATAAATGTTTATTGGCTGTTTATCCTTATTTCTTTTCCTTCCCTTAACTGACCGAAGAAAAACCAAAAAACTTTGGCAGGATCGCCATGTAATATAAGGAAAGACTACTCTTCTATTTAAGTTATCTTTATTGATTGATTTTATTAATTCGCACGTCAAATTACAATAATAAAATGCATACGCTGAATTAGCTGAATTAGCAAAACAATACATTATATTTCAATATTAATTAAAAACTAGGTTACCAATGTTTATACAGTATTAAATTACACAATAACTAAAAATATACTAAGTGATATAATTTATCCGTTACAAAATTTCTTAAGCTGTCATATTTTCTAGACTTTCAAAATTTGAATTAAAACTATCATTTGTATTTAAAATTACTATAAATCCATTAAACTAATTCTATTATAACTAAAAACTACTATTTTAAATTCTAACAACTAAAATTTAAACTTTTAAAAGATTCTGTTATTTGTATCACTTAAACATTATATAAGTAATAATATAAGAGTCTCTGTGTTATCAAAGATTAACATTTTAAAATTTATATAAACAACTTACTCAATTATCCTACTTAGTAATAATATAAGAGTCTCTGTGTTATCAAAGATTAACATTTTAAAATTTATATAAACAACTTACTCAATTATCCTACTTACATTTTGTTACATAAAATGTCCTTTGTTAATGTTTATAAACTAAGTTTTTCAATAGTTATTTCACTATGCACTATTTATGTGTTCTATCCAAAGTTTATTTGATTAAGTCCAACACTTTTGATATGAGAATTACTTTACTGTATTTCACCACACCTGCTACATGTTTTTAATTGTTCTTGTGGATTTTTATTTTCTTTTTATTGTTTTAGATTAAACTTAGAATTTTAAAAGAGAACTAGGTCAAAGGTGAATTGTTATGTGAAATTGCATTTATTATGGATTGGAAATAGTTGATTGTGATAAAATAGCAAAATATGGATCCTATTCAAGATCAGATGTCAATTACATTCTTTGTTTATATTGAATGTTTGTCTGTGAAAATTATAAACTTGAAAACTTAGATGTAGTAAAGAAAAAGTAACTACTGATTCGATGAAACTTATTAATATATCCTTTTATTATAAATTATGAGGTAAGTTTTACTTCTTAAATTTTTAACTCTTAGTTATTTATCTCAAATCTCCCAATTTAATTTTTAACAAAATTCTTGTGTAACAAGATAATTTTTTAAAAATTTAATTCCTTTTATACTCTTTGTTTATATTGTTAGTCTTTTTCCTAACAAATCCCTTCATCATTACATTCTTCTGATTTATTCAAGAAATTGGAAGTGTAGATTCAACATATAAGAATTATGATTTTTTCTTTTATTTATTTAAATTTATTTATAATCATTATTTGATATACTTCTTTATCTTTCTATATTCAGGAATCAATTTCAAAATCTTATAATATAATATTCTTACTACAAATTAAACTTATTTACATCAAAAACCGTTGATTCGTTTAATTTCAAATTTGTTGTTATAATATCTGATCTTATTAGTACTTTACATAATTTCTGTATTATTTTCTTAAAAGTTTATATCAAATTCTTGTTACCTTTGTAAAATCTCATGATAATTTCCTAATCTCAAATTGTTATAAGTCTATTTTGATTGCCTATCTTAACTTATTATTTTTCAAAAACAAATTAAATGTTATTATTTCTATTCTATTTATTTAACATTAATATTTAAAAGTATTATACATATAAGTTTGAGATGTGAAATGTGTGTCATAATGTTATTTTTAATATGTTTAATTATTCTATGCAGTTCTAACTCTATGTTACAAAAATATAACCTATACTTCTACGTAATAAAAAAAAAAAATTTATAAAACATGTTTATTTTTATTTTATGTGTGTCTTAAAGTTTCCTAAATTAATCTATACCTTACTCTACTTTTTGAGTTTTTAAATCTTTTTCTTTTTTTGAAATTTCTCCCCTTATTATAGTCAAATTCTCTTAAATGTATTGTCTCTTGATAGTTGATTTGTTTAACTTCCCCCCAAAATTCTTGAATAGATTGTTCTTTTAAATTATAAACTTTATTAATAATTTCTCTTTTGTTGTAGACTGCTGAAAAAGGATGTCCTATCAACATACTTCTTGCAACTACCTTGGGATCTATAACACTTTTAATATTGATTAATTTATTTTTAAATATACTTGTTAAATTATTAGAATAGATGTTATTAATGTTATTGTAAAATTTTATTCTGAACTCTTGTGCCTTGTTTCCATATATCATTGTATTACTTTTTCCTATTTGTATTATAACTTCTTTATATTCCATCCTTACTTCTTCTTTTAATATTTTAAAGTTGTATTCTTGGTTTTCTCTTGGTATTTCTTCTCTATCTATGATTATGCTTGAATTGGTCTTGGGTTTGTTTTCATCCATGTCATTTTTACTTTTATATTGTTCATAATTTTCTTGTATATCCTATATGGTATCAATCATCATTAATTTATTTGTCTTAATTTGCTCAATTTCAACTTCTTTGTCTCTGTTTTTGTCTGTTTCCTTTAAAATTTCATTAGTTACCTCTGCATTTTCTTTTATCTCAAATTCCTTTTCTTCATCATTCTTTTCCATATTATTTAGCTCTATCTTCATTTCCTTTTTGATTTCTTCTTTAGTTGTATTAAAAACTTTCTTCAAATCTTCTCTGAATGTATCTAATTTTCTATCCATATTCTCTAATATACGGTTGATTTTCTCATTATTTTTATTCATCTGAATTAACATTTTCATGATTTTATCCTGTCCATCGTCTCTTTCTGCACTCTTGGTTTCCTGTACCTTTTGTTGTACTGGTTTTTCTTCTTCATTTCCTGTTTCCTCTTGTTCATCTTGCTTTCCTTCTTTTCCTTGTCCTTGCACCTCTAAACACTCTCTTTGTTTATCAATATTTTCTTTCATATCTTTCTTTAAATCATTTTCATTATTCTTTAATTCGTTTATTTGTTTCACATGTCTGTCTTCTACCTCCATAATCCTCTCAATATTTTCTTCTCTATCTTCTTGTTTCATATTTCTTACTTCTTCTTGTAATTTTTCATTTTTCCTATTTAAATTATAATCCATTTTATCCAACTCTTCCTCACTTTCATCATATTTCTTCTCAGACATCTTTTTCATTTCTTCTCTTATTTTTGGTTTTGTATTTTTAATCTCTTCTTGTAATTTTTTATTTTGTTCCCCCATTTCTTCCTTTGATTCATCAAACTTCTTATTAAATGTTATATTTAAATCTTTTGTCAATTCTTCATTACCTTTGTTTATATCTTCTTTATTTTCTTTCTTCAATTCTTCTTTAGTTTCAACTAATTCTTTATCCATTCTTCTTATATTTTCTTTATTTTCATCAAATTTCTTCTTAAACTTTTTTCCATTTCTTCTTTATTCTCATCACATTTCTTATCTAATGTTATATTTAAATCTTTCTTTAGGTCATCATTATTTTTATTTATATCTTCATTGTTTTCTGTAATTTCTTTCTTCAATTCTTCTTTACTTTCTTGATTGTCATCAAGTTCTTTCTCGAACATCTTATCCAACATTTCTCTATGTATATCTAATTTTCTATTAATATTCTCCTTCATTTCCCTTAAAAACTTCATTATTTCTTTGCATTCATCATCACTTATATCCATTTTACCTATCTTTGCTCTGGTGCACTGCTTCTCCTTCTTTGACTTCCCCTAGCTTCTTTCCATCTCTGAGAATCATCTTCTTGTCCGCCATGTTGTTTAATTTATAGATTTATTAAGTTATTAATTTAATTTATTTTATTTGTTTATCTTATCATTATCAATGCTATTTTTGCGAGCCCCACGTTGGTTGCGACAATTTGTAATTATTTAAATAGTGGTGAATATTAAATTATTTGATTGTTTTAGTTAATTTTTATCAATATCCCACGTTGGTTCTGTTAATTTGATATGATTTAATTAGTTTGATTTTTTATAATTTATAAATTTGTTTTGTTTGATTAGTTATGTTTTGTTTGATTAGTTAGTTTTCATCAATGTTTACTTTTTCTTTTGTAACTCTATAGTTGGGCGCCTTATCAAAATTTTAACTAGCTCAGTCTACTAATTTTGAAATTGAAATTTAAAATCTGACTCTTATCTGGGTAGGATTCAAATTAAAAAAATTATTTAATTATTATAATGCAATGAATTTAATATCAAATGTTTCTAAAAGAAATTATACAATTAAAATAAAAAACACTATTAATTTGTTTTCATATGCTTATTACAATTAAATTGATGAATAACCTGATATGATGAAATGGAGATGATATACAAAAATAAATTAATTTATAGTCACAACAAAATATAAAAACCTTAATTATCGGACGTACCTTGTATCACAGAGTCTTTTTTTAAATATTTTCCTGGCCATGCGCAACGTAACGAAAACTAAGATCGGCTTCTACTTCGTTGATTCTCGAAAATCTAACCTAACCTAACCAAAAAAGACAAGATGGCATCCAGGTCCCGTTGTTGAAATGACGCTCGAATTTAATCTTTTAAATTCTATTGGAATCTGCGTCGGTTTTGTCCAATTTATTACTTCGGTAAGTAATTTAATAATGGTTGAATACTTTAATGCATGTATTTTTTATATTACATGTATTAATTTAACATAAACTGATTTTGATTAATGCAATTTTTTTCTTTTATAGTAATTAATTAATACATACGATGTTAATGGCTCTGGTATCAGGATCATAAGAGAGTGAATCGATGTTAATTGCTCTGCTACCAAGATCATAAGAGATTGAATCATCGAATTTCTGGCCTTTTTATAGGCTTCCAGGAAAATGACAAATATGACGTAACAAAAGGATTTCAATTGTTTTTAAATACAAAAATTAACCAAAATTCTGGAATATCAAGGTAATTAAATTACAAATCTAATAGTACCTTTGATAACTTACAGTGAAATCTTATCCTTATATTTACTAAAAATCTATTAATATAATTCTTAAGTGTAAATCTTCTATGAAAATTTAGATTTGAAAGAGACAAATTTCTTAAGCTGTACATATTTTCTAGACTTTCAAAATTTGGATTAAAACTATCATTTGTATTTAATATTACTATAAATCCATTAAACTAATCCTATTTTAACTGAAAACTACTATTTTAAACTCTAACAACTAAAATTTAAACTTTTAAAAGATTCTGTTATTTGTATCACTTACACATTATATAAGTAATAATATAAGAGTCTCTGTGTTATCAAAGATTAACATTTTAAAATTTATATAAACAACTTACTCAATTATCCTACATACATTTTGTTACATAAAATGTCCTTTTTTAATGTTTATAAACTAAGTTTTTCAATAGTTATTTCACTATGCACTATTTATGTGTTCTATCAAAAGTTTATTTGATTAGGTCCAACACTTTTTATATGAGAATTACTTTACTGTATTTCACCACACCTGCTACATGTTTTTAATTGTTCTTGTGGTTTTTTTAAGGTACTCATGATCTATTGGAATACTTATTTGTACAATATCAAAGACTACAATTTGTCTCCTTATACCTTTGTAAGTACTTCCTTTTTATAATACTAATTTAAATACTTAACTAGCTAAAACTACATGTTGATTTATTAAACATGTGAAAACCATTAATACTTTTGATTTTTATTTTCTTTTTATTGTTTCAGATTAAACTTAGAATTTTAAAAGAGAACTAGGTCAAAGGTGAATTGTTATGTGAAATTGCATTTATTATGGATTGGAAATATTTGATTGTGATAAAATAGCAAAATATGGATCCTATTCAAGATCAGATGTCAATTACATTCTTTGTTTATATTGAATGTTTGTCTGTGAAAATTATCAACTTGAAAACTTTAGATGTAGTAAAGAAAAAGTAACTGCTGATTCGATGAAACTTATTAATATATCCTTTTATTATAAATTATGAGGTAAGTTTTACTTCTTAAATTTTTATTTATCTCAATATATTGAGATAAATAACTAAGAGTTAAAAATTTAAGAAGTAAAACTTACCTCATAATTTATAATAAAAGGATATATTAATAAGTTTCATCGAATCAGCAGTAACTTTTTCTTTACTACATCTAAAGTTTTTAAGTTTATAATTTTCACAGACAAACATTCAATATAAACAAAGAATGTAATTGACATCTGATTTTGAATAGGATCCATATTTTGCTATTTTATCACAATCAAATATTTCCAATCCATAATAAATGCAATTTCACATAACAATTCACCTTTGACCTAGTTCTCTTTTAAAATAAATAAAAGAATTTTGGTTAAATGTTGTATTTAAAAACAATGGAATTCCGTTTCTTACGTCATATTTGTCATTTTCCTGGAAGCCTATAAATTTTATAATAGAATTTTAGTAAATATAAGGATGAGAGTTCACTGTAAGTTTTAAAGGATACTATTAGATTTGTAATTTAATTACCTTGATTTTCCAGAATTTTGCTAAATTTTGTATGTTCGTGCCGTTCCATTTAGACAATAGCAATTTTTAGAGAACGAACTTTATAATAAAGGTACGTGTCATAATTAAGGATTTGTATTTTTGTATTTATTGTTTTGTTACGGTAAACTAATTTATTTATGTGTATCATCTCCATTTCATTTTTTTTATATAAGGTTATTCATTGATTTATTTGTATGAAGCATATGAAAACCAATTAATAGTGTTTTTTTATTTCATTTGTAAAATTTCTTTTGAAACATTGGATATTAAATTTATTGTATGTTAATAATTAAATAATATTTTAATTTGAATCCTATGCCACGCATAACATTAATTAGTAGTAGAATAGTAGATCAAATACCATAAGATACAATTATGGTGGTAAAAACAAATAAATTATCATTAGTGGGAGCTAACAAAAAGAAATTATATGATACTAATAGTACAATGATAGGGGATATAATGTTAGTAAATAAGCAATATAAAATGCAATTTTTAATTATTAATAATTTACAATATGATATTATATTAGGAACAGATGAGATGAATAATTACAAATTGATTATAAATTATGAAAACAAAGTAATTCAAATAGATAAAGAAACAATACCTTTTATAGACCAAAGCCAAACCGATTTTAAGTATGTAAATGAATTGCAAATTAGTAATATTAATGAAAATAAGAATAATTACAATGTAGGTGCATGTTCAGATAATAAAATAGAAGAAATTCAAAATTTAATTAATAAATATTCAAAATTATGTAATGAAGAAGCACAAATAGCAGTAAATTATGTTCATAAATTAGAAATGAGTTCAGAAATTAAAAATTTTAAAGTCAAAACATATCCAATACCATACAAATGGAAAGAAGAAGTATATTTGGAAATAAAAAAGATGTTAAAGGATGGTATTATAGAAAGATCCAATTCACCATACATCAATGCCATCACATGTGTCAGGAAGAGTTCGGGAGAAATTAGATTATGTTTGGACTCCAGAAACATCAATCAATATACCATCAAACAATATGAAAGCCCAATGACCATCGATGGAATTTTTGGAAGAATAACTAGAGCTAAAGTATTTACAAAACTAGATCTTAAACATAGTTTTTGGTTAATTCCACTTGATAAGGAAAGTCGTAAATACACAGCAATCATGGTAGATGGAGTAGTATACCAATTCTGTGTAGTTCCTTTTGGTTTACAAAGTTCTTGCGCTGCATTAGTACGTACTCTTTATTCGATTTTAAATAAGTATGAAACTTTTGTCCTTCATTATATTGATGATATCTTGATTTTTTTCTGAAAACAATAAACAACATAAAAATCATTTAGAAATAGTATTTAAAGAATTAGAAATTGCAGGATTAAAATTAAATTTAAAAAAAATGTAAATTTTATCAGGAGGAAGTAAAGTATTTGGGGTACATTTTAAATACAGAAAACATCAGTATGGATCCAGATCGAATCAAAACATTGTTAGAATACAAAACACCAACCAATTTGAAAACTTTAAGGGGATTTTTGGGGATTTTAAATTATTACAAGAGGTTAATACCAGACTTAAGTAACAGGGAAGTTCCATTAATTGAATTGTTAAAGAAAGATACAAAATGGTATTGGGATGAAAGAAGGGAAAAAGCATTTCAGGATTTAAAACAAATATTTACAAATAATTTAAAGGTTTATCATCCACAATATGATAAGGAGTTCATTTTAAGAACGGATGCATCAGCAGACCGTTTTGCAGTAGTTTTGGTGCAACAACAACAGGATGGAGAAGTACCAATAAGTTTTATATCTCGAGTGACAAAAACGTATGAAAAAAAATATACAGTGACAGAATTGGAAATGGCTAGTGCAGTCTATTGCATCACCAAATTTAGATTTTTCCTATTAGCAGCTAAATTTATTATTGAGAGCGACCATTCTGCATTAACAGCAATGTTAAAGAACCGATATGCAAACAACAGGGTTCATAGATGGATACTTCTATTACAGGAATATGACTTTGAAGTAAGATACATCCCAGGAAAACTCAATATAGTAGCAGATGCTCTTAGTAGAGAAACAGAAGCCCAAAACATCACCAAACAATACAAAATAGGAATCAACATATTACCACAAAATCAAGGACTATTTTCACTCAATCATATAATAGAAGATCAAAAACAATTACAACATTCAAAAAGAAAGGACACAATAAACATTGATGGGATTTTATATAAAAGACTGCAAGATAGAGAAGTATTTGTTATTACTCCAACACTCAGCAAAATAATTTTGCAAAATTTACATAAAGAATATGGGCACATAGGCACAAGGAAATTATGGATGATGTTTCGAGAAAATTATATAGCAAAAGGAGATCTAGTCACAGCAAAAACTATATGCAGAACATGCAAACTTTGTCTAATGGCAAAGGAGAAAAACTTTCACAACACCTATTTAGCTAAATCTATTTATGCTCCGAAACCTTTACAAATAGTAGCCATAGACTTAAGTAATTTAGTTCCTAGCATTCAAGGCAATAAACTTATATTTGTATTAGTAGACATTTTTACCAAGTTTGTTAAACTATATCCATGTTCAAAAACCAATACCAAAACCGTTATATTAAATTTAAACAAATACACTTTTGGAAAACCAGAGAAATTAATTTTAGATCGTGCCACATATTTTCAGAGTATTAAATTAGAGCAATATTGCATAAATCAGAACATACACCTTAAATTCATTAGCATTAGGAACCCATCATCAAATCCTGCAGAACGTTATATAAAAGAGATAAATAAATATTTGAGAATTTTATGTAATCAAGATCACATACAGTGGAAAAATAATTTGGAAGAAGTAGAAAGATTTTTGAATCAAACTCCACATGGTGTGACAAAGGAGAGTCTCGAATTTTTACTTACAGGCAAAGAACCAACAAGACCTTGGATAATAAACAGAAATTCTAAGATGGAAGATATTATGGCACAAGTAAACACCAGACTACAAAGAAATGCAAATAAGTACATGAAAAGAATGAATAAAAAAGCCAAGAAAATAACAAAATTCCAAAAAGGAGAGTTAGTGTTAGTTAAGTCGTTACAAGTACCTAAAAGATCTGAACACAAATGTGCAAAATTATTATTACCATATGAGGGACCATATTTAATTGCAAATGAACATGCAGAAAATAGTTACAAATTAATAGATCCGCAAACAGGTATTTTAAGGGGGATATTTAATATAGGCCAAATTTTTAAGTACCACACTGAATAGATAGCATTATGACACACATTTCATTTTAAAAACGTATGTGTATAATACTTTTAAATATTAATTTTAAACAAATAAGAATAGGAATAATAACATTTAATTTGTTTTTAAAAAAATATAATAAGTTAAGATGGGCAATTAAAACAGAATAATAACAATTTGAGACTAGGCAATTTTCATTGGATTTTTACAAAAGTAACAAGAATTTAATATAAACTTTTAAGAAAATAATATAGAATTTATGAAAAGTACTAATAAGTTGGGATACTATAACAACAATTTTGAAATTAAATGAATCAACGGTTTTTAATGTAAATAAGTTTAATTTATAATAAGAATATGATATTATAAAAGTTTGAATTTAATTCCTGAATATAGAGAGATAAAGAATTATAACAAATAATGATTATAAATAAATTTAAATGAATAAAAGAAAAATTCATAATTCTTATATGTTTATTCTACACTTCCAATTACTTGAATAAATCAAGGGAAGAATGTAATAATGAAGAGATATGTTAGGAAAAGGATTAACAATATAAACAAAGAGTATAAAAGGAATTAAATTTTTAAAAAATTATCTTGTTACACAAGAATTTTGTTAAAAATTAAATTTGGAGATTTGAGATAAATATCTAATAGTTAAAAATTTAATAAGTAGAACTTACCTCATAATTTACAATAAAAGGATATATTAATAAGTTTCATAGAATCAGCATTTACTTTTTCTTTAGTACATCTAAAGTTTTCAAGTTTATAATTTTCACAGACAAACATTCAATATAAACAAAGAATGTAATTGACATCTGATCTTGAATAGGATCCATATTTTGCTATTTTATCACAATCAAATATTTCCAATCCATAATAAGTACATTTTCACATAACAATTCATCTTTGTCCTAGTTCTCTTTTAAAATTCTAAGTTTAATCTGAAACAATAAAAAGAAAATAAAAATCAAAAGTATTAATGGTTTTCACATGTTTAAGAAATCAACATGTAATTTTAGTTAGTTAAGTATTTAAATTAGCATTATAAAAAGAAAGTACTTACAAAAGTATAAAGAGACAAATTGTAGTCTTAGATATTGTACAAATAAGTATTCCAATAGATCATGAGTACCTAAAAAAGACACAAGAACAATTAAAAACATGTAGCAGGTGTGGTGAAATATAGTAAACTAATTCCCATATCAATAGTGTTGGACTTAATCAAATAAACTTATGATAGAACACTTAAATAGTGCATAGTGAAATAACTATTGAAAAACTTAGTGTATAAACATTAACAAAGACATTTTATGTAACAAAATGTATGTAGTAGTATGTAGTAAATTTTTTATATAAATTTTAAGTTGTGAGTCTTTTATAACACAGAGAATCTTATCTTATATAATGTATAAGTGATACCTACAAATAACAGAATCTTTTAAAAGTTTAAATTTTAGTTGTTAGAGTTTAAAATAGTAGTTATCAGTTAAATTAGGATTAGTTTAATGGATTTATAGTAATTTTAAATACAAATGATAGTTTTAATTCAAATTTTGAAAGTCTTAAAAAAAATGACAGCTTAAGAAACTTGTCTCTTTCAAATCCAAAATTTCATAGGAAAAATTCCATTAAAAATTATATTAATAGAATTTTAGTAAATCTAAGGATGAGAGTTCACTGTAAGTTATAAAGGATACTATTAGATTTGTAATTTAATTACCTTCATTTTCCAGAATTTTGCTAAATTTTGTATGTAAAAACAATCGAAATCCGTTTTCTTATGTCATTTTTGTCATTTTCCTGGAAGCCTATAAAAAGGCCGGAAAATCGATGATTCACTCTCTTATGATCCTGGTAGCAGAGCAATTAACATCGTATGTATTAATTAATTACTAAAAGAAGAAAAATTTATGCATTAATCAAAATCAGTTTATGTTAAATTAATACATGTAACATTAAAAATACATGCAGTAAAGTAATCAACCATTATTAAATTACTTACCAAAGTAATAAATTTGACAAATCAGAGACTGATTCCAACAGAATTTGAAAGATTAAATTTGAGCATCGTTTCTGCAACTGGACCTTGGCCGCCATATTGTGGTTTTAAATTTCCAACGGCAGACGAAGAGAAGCCGATCTCAGTGTTCGTGCCGTTCCATTTAGACAATAGCAATTTTTAGAGAACGAACTTTATAATAAAGGTACGTGTCATAATTAAGGATTTGTATTTTTGTATTTATTGTTTTGTTACGGTAAACTAATTTATTTATGTGTATCATCTCCATTTCATTTTTTTTATATAAGGTTATTCATTGATTTATTTGTATGAAGCATATGAAAACCAATTAATAGTGTTTTTTATTTCATTTGTAAAATTTCTTTTGAAACATTGGATATTAAATTTATTGTATGTTAATAATTAAATAATATTTTAATTTGAATCCTACCCTGATAAGAGTCATAATCTAAATTTCAATTTCATAATAAGTAGATTGAGCTAGTTAAAAATTTTAAAAGGCGCCCAACTATAGAATTACAAAGAAAAAGTAAAAATTGATATAAGCTAACTAACCAAACAAAATATAACCAATAAAACAAAACAAATTTCTAAATTATAATAATCAAACAAATAAAACATATCAAATTAATAGAACTACGTGGGGATATTGATAAATTAAACTAAACAAATTAAATTTAAAAAAAATCTATTAAAATTTAAATCATTATAATATATATATATATATATATTGAGACGAAGTTTTATTATCATAAAAAATTTATTCATTAAAGAAAAGACTAATTTCCATAAGAATATGTATTATGATGATTAAATCAAAAACAAAATCGTTATTAAGTCAATTAAAAGCAAAATAAATAATAAAAAAGTAATCACATTACATAAAAATAATCAAAATCACCATTAAAAAAATAAATATTAATGAAAATATAATTCTAAATGTAAAATAAAACAAACGAACAAATTATAAATTTTTGTAAAATATTTTTCTGTTAAATATATAAAAGGATTTTCAAAGATCTACAAAAGTGTATAAAAAGTTCTTCTACGAATAACACCTGTATGTGTGACGTTAAATTATCAGAACTACGACTGCTCGTACGCAACATCGCGTGTTTGAAATGTTTAGTTTCCATGAACTCCAAAACTTTAGAAGTGCACCTGTGCCTGTGTGACGTCAAATTATCAGAACTACGAGTGCTTGTACACACCATCGCGTGTTTAAAATGTTTAGTTTCCTCGAACTCCAAGAGCTTAGAATAGCAGCTGCACGTTGTGACGTATGAGTTACTCGGAAGTATATCGGTCGAATTTATGACTTCAAGCCTCAGTGTAAATATAATTTGAGAGCTTTTCCGACCATAATAAATTATATAAAAATTATTGAACATTAAAAATGATTATTGTATATATTATGTAAAAAAATTGTTTGTAAAATATAAGTAGTTAGTTAGAAATAAGCAAATTAAGAAATAGTTCCTTCTGATTGGTTCTCGTGGAGTTTTTAAATGAAGCATTTTTATTGGTCAGAGAATAATGAGAGAGGGATCTCAGTCTTTACATAAAAGAACCGGTCAGAAAGAATAAAAGGAGATTCAAGCCTAATTTTAAGAGAGTCAAGACCCTTTATACAAACATTAAAGCTTCGTTTAAAAAAATTTTCAACAAACATTTAAGATTTAATTTAAAAAAAAACTTTCACGACTCAATACTCAAGTTTAATTTTAAAAAAAGATTCAAGACTCATTTTCAAAACATTCAACAACAGTTATTATAATATTCAACTCGTAATCTACATTTTTAAAAAAGACTTTGATTAGTCATAAATTTTATTAACTATATAAGTTAACAGTATTCGACTTTGAATCGAAAATAGGTTTGTTGAATCGAGCAGAGTAATCTTATAATATAACAGTTTCAACTGTAATTTTAATGATACAAAAGTTAGTATATTAAATTAATATAGGAAGCTTGACTTACCTTATATCAGAAATAATCCTAGTATAAAACTTTGTAACACACCACTTGTAAAAAGGGAGTCTTATCAACCAGTAAATTGTATAAGCAAATCCACAAGTAAACAATAATAAATTCTACATTGTAAGAGTTTCTGTCTTTAATTAAACCATTGGAAGTTCTACATCCCACGTGTGCACCAGAAGAGAAGATAGACCACCAGTTCCAGCGACACCTACATGTGAATGGCGAACACTCGAGAGACAAAGTTAAAAAAGGTACCGTTATTTAATTTGTATTAAGTGTGCGTATAAACTGTTTTAAAGCGATAATAATTATTAGCCGCTAGAGAACATTTATACTACTTTATTGTAAAGATTTTTGAATTTCATTTTGTTAGAAAATTTATAATTTGTTTGAGCGTAAATCTGTGGTGAAACCTGTACGACCTGAGATATAATTTTTCGATTAACGATAGTGTCTATTTTCAAGAAACATTTAATTTTATTTGAGCTAGTCATCATTATACAACATATTATTTAAGGGGCTAAAAAAACATTATTATTGTAGTAAAAAACTTCAACAATTACGTCAAATCAAATAAAAACAAACCACTAATAATATCATGCCACAATTAACGTGAATTTACTAAAATAACATTCAATCATCAGAAAAAATTAAAATAATAAAACAAAAAAAGAAAACATAAGAACCCAACAACAATAAATTAATAAAATCATAATAACTTGGCGACCAACGTATCGGGCTCGATTAAAATCACAGATTTTAATAGTTTAAATAACAAAAAAATAAATCAATAAACATTACATTAAAATTTTGTTGAGATTTTGGGGTGGATCTGGGTTTCTTTACCAAAGAAATAAACTACGTCCAAAGTATTAACAGTTTGTTGACACGTTGTTTTATTTAAATAATAACTACAAAATTTGTTTCACCAAGGTAACTTTCACCTGGCAACTTAATTACACAAAAAAATATATGATTACATTTATATAAACATAACTACCAACTTTAACAAAAATAAGTCTCCAGTAGGAATAGGATCAAGCTGCTAATTGATCAATTTTCAACAAATTTATTTAAAAATGAAAATACTAATAGATTATTGTAACTGTAATTAACATATAAAATAAATATTTCTAACATTTTATTATATATACAAAGTCGAAACATAATGTCTGATAAAGAGGAAGTTAATTTTGACACCTGGAAAGTTGAAGAACTCAGGCAAGAACTTAGAAACAGGAATTTGGATGATAAAGGAACCAAACAAATTCTAATTAACAGATTAAAAAGCCAAGAACAAATAGACATAGACTACAATGCTGAAGAACCAGAAAAAAGGGGGGAACAAGAAGATGAACCTCAACAAAAAGATGGTACTTCTTCACAAACTGGAGGAAATGTCACATTGGCAGATTTGATGAGCATCATCCTAGCCAATTCAGAACAAATAGCGAAAAAACTAGAAGCCAACTCGGAAGAGATGACAAGAAAATTAGAAGCTAACTCTGAAGAAATAAAAAAACAAAATAGAGAAAATTCTGAGGAAATAACGAGAAAATTGAATGAAATAACGGAAAAATTGGACAAGAAAGTAGAAAATCAAGAGAAAAAGATTAAAGTAATTGAGGAAAAACAAGAATTTTTAAATAAACAAGTACAAAATATAGACAAAAGAACAAGCGAAAACAATCTGAAATTAAACTCAAGAATATCAGAAATCGAAGATAACGTGAAAAGAGGAATACAAATAAATTTGGACATAGCCGAACAGGAAAACAGAAAAACAGAGAGACAATTAAGAAAAGAAATAGAAGAAAAATTAAATACAAATATAAACGTGGGAAACAGTGAAGAAATCAAGGAATTAAAGGAGGAACTCGAAAATAAAATAAAACAAGTGAATCAAAATATTTCTGAATTATCAGACAATCGCGTAACACCTGACTTGGGTTTTCAAATTATAAATATAGGGGGGAAGTTTGAAGAAAGTTCAAAATTTTGTGGGGATTATAGGAAGATACATCCTATAAATTATTTACATTCAATTAAAAATAAATACTATAAAATTAAAAATTTACAAGACTTTAAAGAATTTATCAGGTCAAGTTTAACAGGCAATGCACTATTGTGGTGGAATTGCAAAGAAATGTTTGTAGATTCATTTGAAACCTTTGAAAAGGTATTTCTAGATACTTTCTGGTCAGAATTACAACAGAGTAAAGTCAGGGAAAGATTGTATTTTGGCAAATTTGATAATACAAAGAATAATCTATCCAACTATGTTTTACAACTCTATGCTACTTGTCAATATTTAACTCCTCCTATACCAGAAGCAGAAATTGTAATGTTTTTATCAAGACATTTCAAACCTGAAATATCTGAGATAATTGCAGTACAAAATATTAATAAATTTGATCATTTAATAACATATTTGCAGAGAATTGAAAGAAATTTAAGTAATAGTATCAACAATCAGAATAGAAATAATGTAAGAAACTTTAATAACAATGATATAAGTTCTAATAGGCAAAGTAACAATAACAATTTTAACAGACAAAATAATAATAATAATTTTAACAATAACTACAATAATCAAAACAGAAATCAAAATAATGAAAATAGGAACAATTACAATAATAATAGAAATTACAATAATAATCAGAACACTAGAAATTTTAACAATAATTATAATAATAGAAATTTTAATAGATTTGAACAAAATAACAATAATCGAGCAAATACAAACAATAATAATAGACAAGTAAACGCAATTAATACGAGTAACAGTAATGAGGGGATAAATGAGACAAATAATACACCGAGAGACATTGCACGTTCAGGTAGTAGAACTCCTAGGGCCAGATCTCCAGTAGATGATGCCCAAACCACAAATTTTCAATAGGGGTGCACAATGTAAATAGCGCTAGATGTGACTTTGTACACCCACGTGAATTTTTAATGGACAAGGATAATCTGCATCTAGAAAATAAAGAAATAGAATTAGTATTAATTAAAGCAAATATTGATAACAATTTATTAAGCATTATAATAGATACAGGGTCTACAGTTTCTTTAATATCAGAAAATACAGTAAATAAAATCTCAATGTTAAAAAACAATATAATCAATATTCCAAAAGTAAATTTTACAGGGATAAATGATAAAAGTTTAGGATATTCTAATAAAACAGTTTTTGCTTCTTTGAATATAAATAATGTAAAATTAAATGTTCAGTTATTGATAGTCAATAAATTAAAATATGATATATTATTGGGTAACGATGAATTATCAAAGAATAAAATTATAATAAATTATATCAAAAATGCAGTAATATTTGGGGATAATGAAATAAAATTTGAGGTAATAAATGATTTAAAATTAACTAGTAATTACAATATAATTAGTATATTTGACGAGTCATTAGAAAATAGTAATAAAAATTTCTGCCAAGAAAAAATAAGTGAAATTTGTGAATCTAGTTGCAATTTAATGGTACAAGGGTGCCGAAATATATTTAATAATGTGGCCATAGATGCCGAATTAAATTTAAATAAAAATGAAAATGATAATTATTTAGAAAGGGTCTTAGATACCAAAATTAAATTAAATTATGATTATGATGAAAGGGCAATTGATGCCGATGATAGGGTTAATGAAAAGAATTTAGAGGTGGTGATAAATTGCAATAAAGGATGGAAAAATGAAGTTATAAAATTGGTAGAAAGATATAAAAGTTTAATTAATGATGAATCTAGAGTAGCTAAAAATTATTCACATAGTATAAAAGTTAAAAATATAGAGAGTTTTCAGTCAAAAAGTTATCCAATTCCCTATAAATATCAAGAAGCGGTAGACAAACATTTAAAGAAACTGTTGGCAGATGGAATTATAGGTTATAATACTACACCCTATATTAATCCTATGGTAGTGGTTAAGAAAAAAGATGATACGATGCGTTTATGTTTAAAAAAAGTAGAAAATAAATTCTAATGTTTCCTAACACAAAAATTTCACGTGGTGTGTTTCATGTAAGTTCACTCAAGAAATATATTTAGTAGTTAAGTGTAAATAAATATATAAATAAAATAAAATAGGATATAGTTTGAAGTTAAAAATAGAAAATGGAAACTTATAAAAATTTATCCGTTGATAAATTTATTACAAGTTTGGGGGGAAGTTGAGACGAAGTTTTATTATCATAAAAAATTTATTCATTAAAGAAAAGACTAATTTCCATAAGAATATGTATTATGATGATTAAATCAAAAACAAAATCGTTATTAAGTCAATTAAAAGCAAAATAAATAATAAAAAAGTAATCACATTACATAAAAATAATCAAAATCACCATTAAAAAAATAAATAATAATGAAAATATAATTCTAAATGTAAAATAAAACAAACGAACAAATTATAAATTTTTGTAAAATATTTTTCTGTTAAATATATAAAAGGATTTTCAAAGATCTACAAAAGTGTATAAAAAGTTCTTCTACGAATAACACCTGTATGTGTGACGTTAAATTATCAGAACTACGACTGCTCGTACGCAACATCGCGTGTTTGAAATGTTTAGTTTCCATGAACTCCAAAACTTTAGAAGTGCACCTGTGCCTGTGTGACGTCAAATTATCAGAACTACGAGTGCTTGTACACACCATCGCGTGTTTGAAATGTTTAGTTTCCTCGAACTCCAAGAGCTTAGAATAGCAGCTGCACGTTGTGACGTATGAGTTACTCGGAAGTATATCGGTCGAATTTATGACTTCAAGCCTCAGTGTAAATATAATTTGAGAGCTTTTCCGACCATAATAAATTATATAAAAATTATTGAACATTAAAAATGATTATTGTATATATTATGTAAAAAAATTGTTTGTAAAATATAAGTAGTTAGTTAGAAATAAGCAAATTAAGAAATAGTTCCTTCTGATTGGTTCTCGTGGAGTTTTTAAATGAAGCATTTTTATTGGTCAGAGAATAATGAGAGAGGGATCTCAGTCTTTACATAAAAGAACCGGTCAGAAAGAATAAAAGGAGATTCAAGCCTAATTTTAAGAGAGTCAAGACCCTTTATACAAACATTAAAGCTTCGTTTAAAAAAATTTTCAACAAACATTTAAGATTTAATTTAAAAAAAAACTTTCACGACTCAATACTCAAGTTTAATTTTAAAAAAAGATTCAAGACTCATTTTCAAAACATTCAACAACAGTTATTATAATATTCAACTCGTAATCTACATTTTTAAAAAAGACTTTGATTAGTCATAAATTTTATTAACTATATAAGTTAACAGTATTCGACTTTGAATCGAAAATAGGTTTGTTGAATCGAGCAGAGTAATCTTATAATATAACAGTTTCAACTGTAATTTTAATGATACAAAAGTTAGTATATTAAATTAATATAGGAAGCTTGACTTACCTTATATCAGAAATAATCCTAGTATAAAACTTTGTAACACACCACTTGTAAAAAGGGAGTCTTATCAACCAGTAAATTGTATAAGCAAATCCACAAGTAAACAATAATAAATTCTACATTGTAAGAGTTTCTGTCTTTAATTAAACCATTGGAAGTTCTACATCCCACGTGTGCACCAGAAGAGAAGATAGACCACCAGTTCCAGCGACACCTACATGTGAATGGCGAACACTCGAGAGACAAAGTTAAAAAAAGGTACCGTTATTTAATTTGTATTAAGTGTGCGTATAAACTGTTTTAAAGCGATAATAATTATTAGCCGCTAGAGAACATTTATACTACTTTATTGTAAAGATTTTTGAATTTCATTTTGATAGAAAATTTATAATTTGTTTGAGCGTAAATCTGTGGTGAAACCTGTACGACCTGAGATATAATTTTTCGATTAACGATAGTGTCTATTTTCAAGAAACATTTAATTTTATTTGAGCTAGTCATCATTATACAACATATTATTTAAGGGGCTAAAAAAACATTATTATTGTAGTAAAAAACTTCAACAATTACGTCAAATCAAATAAAAACAAACCACTAATAATATCATGCCACAATTAACGTGAATTTACTAAAATAACATTCAATCATCAGAAAAAATTAAAATAATAAAACAAAAAAGAAAACATAAGAACCCAACAACAATAAATTAATAAAATCATAATAATATATATATATATATATTATAGTGATATAATTATTTGTGAGAGAATGTTTATATTTAATTTAGATTATAATGTTTATATCAATTATTTCACGTTGGGCTAACCAGATTTATAATAAATGTTTATTATATGTGTAATTATTATCGTTTCATACCAATATCAGTATAAATGTTAATTAAAAATATTATAATTATTTATCTCATTAATGAATTGTTAAAATAAATGATTTAAATGAAATATTCTTTATTAATATCGTTAAAACGTTTTATTTTTTATTTATCTCAATAGATGGCGCTGTATTACTTTTATTTTAAATAATTTTAATTTTATTTTATAATGGTTTAGAGTTTTATATACAAATAATATTATAAGTTTAGATATTATGATTTAGATTATAATGAGCATGAAACTTCTTTTCTCTAGAGTTAGGATTCAGCTGTCAATTCTTTTTGATTATAATTATTAATTTGTTTGATATAAAATTTATTAAATTTTTTAAATTTTTTCCTACCTGTATACTTTTCTAGCAGCCTATATTATTGAACAAAATATAATAAAACAACTTGTACAATATCGTGAATTTATTATTATTCAAACTTTTAATCGACCCTTAAAGTATATCAAAAGAAATTACCTTTACGCAAATATACAAATTTGTTCACAATCGTGAATACATATAAATTGTCACTTCGATTAAGAGAAATATTATAAATAGTTTTTTTGAATTTTTAAATTTGCCTCGCAAAATAAAGTTAGTACTCACATTGACATTGTTCACGTGACTCGATGCATTCCTAAGCGTAGAGATCGTTTTTACAAAATGGCGAATCCAGCCGACCGCTGCTACAATCGTCCCAGAATGATTCCACTTTGTATCAATTTAACTGTGTTAGAATCTTTTACAAGTAAGTGATGGTTATAAAGTGTTGTTAAACTTGTATCAGATGTGAAAATTTACCATACTTTTAGGTATAACTGGAAATAACATCTTTATGACCAGTCAACCGGCAAAATTTACAATTATTCCATACAGAAGCACGTATTTCAGAGATGACCAGGAAACCAAGAGAGAGCTTTTGATTGTGCACCGATTATTTATATCTTTTTCAAAACAATTGAATCTCTAACGACTGTTGCTATGTAAGGTAATAATTTTGTTTTACAATACAAACATAACCTATACTAAAATAATATTAACAATATAATTTTTTATAAATTAAGACATATTTTGAATAATATTTACTTAAATTATCATTCTTATTCATAAAAATCAATATTCACATGTATCCATAGTTGATATTTTGTGTATTTGTTTATTAATTTGCATAAATGTTTATGTTACAACTTTTTATTATTTTAGGGCTTTTAGATGTTATTCTGTGCTTATTTTATTGAAAACTTAATTAAGATCATTTAATAATCCTTTTAAATACTATTTTAGATACTCGAAATGTGAATTATTGAAAATACTTATTTCAAAATTAATCTGCACTTTGACATATAAATTTTGATAAATGTTTTTAAAATTTTTGATATTGCTGTAAATATTATTCTTATATACAATTTTCAATCAGAATACAGTATAAAATAAAATAAAAACATTATAATACAACCTTTTGTTAATTAAAATAATACAATTTTAGATTTGACGTTTAGTCTTTACATGTACATTATTGTACTTTCTTTGGAGCACCACACAGATAAATTCCATGTCTTTTAATACCATAGGCACTCTGGGTTTTCAACACTGAAGTTGTCTTTTTGTGCATTCACTAGCAATTATGATTTTGGAGCACATTTGTACTAACAAGAGGCATAATTCAAAGTCCTATCTTTGACCGTATACTTTAGTACACAACACTCAAAAAAAAGTAAGTAGTTTTTCCTTATGCTAATTTGAACAACCTAACTAAATTATACAATTGTCTGTTTTAAATTCACTATAAGTAATTTTATTATATTTTGTTGTTTTAGATTTGAGTTTAAGAGTTTAATGGAATATACTATGAAAATTTGTAATCACCTTTACATTATTGGAACGATTCATCAAAATCATAAAGAAAGAATGTCATATAGATTCCAACTCTAGATAATTATTTTTAAATTATAATATCTACACTAATTACTTGTCATAATGTTTAAAAGATTAGTAAATCAATTAATAATATCATTTTTAAATTGATAATGAAATTGGTGAGTTAATTTATATTATTGTTTGATTATATTTGAATTATTATTCTTATTAACGAACTATTATTATTTTTAACTAAATTATTATTGATTAATTCTTATATTTATTATTTCATTATAACATTCCCAATTACATTTTCAAAATTTTATTATAATTTGGTACAAATTATTTAGAAAATTTTCTGGAAATGTAATTCTATTTTATTAAAATTTTTATATTAACATTTACTCTAGTCACTAAAATTACTTGAGGGTAGCCATCTGTATAGTACGTCCACGTTAAAAATTCCCCTTGGAATTCCAGTATCAGGGTATACCAGTAAATAACTATTGATACCGTTTTTAGTTTCCACTTTGTAAGGACCTTCAAAAGGTAATTGCAATTTAGCACATACATTGTGTTTTCTATTTGGAACTCTTAAAGCTTTTATGATTACCAAGTCACCTTGTTCAAAAGTAGTTTTTTTATTTATACGTTTGTTCCTTTTTTCTTTACATTTATTTGCATTTTTCAATATTTTAGATTGTGTTTTCTCAATAATTAGATTATATGGTTCCATAACTTCAGGTTGCCAAGGTCTATTAGGTATTATATTTTTCATTATCCTAATTGGTGATTCTCCTGTTACTTCATGTGGTATACTATTTATGCAATTTTCTATATTTTTAAGATTGTTTTCCCATAATTGTTGGTCTGCATGTACTATTGATCTTAAATATTTTATTACTTCTCTCACATATCTTTCAGCCAAATTAGTACGAGGGTTTCTAATACTAGTAAAAATAGGTATAATATCTGATTTTAATAGCCATGATTTTAGATTATCATTATTAAAATATGTTGCATTATCCATTAAACATTTTGATGGTGTTCCTATTTCCATGATAAAGTTTGTTAAACATCTCTTAACAGTTTGTCTATTTGTTCTCTTGCATGGATAAAGAGTTACATATTTTGAAAAATTATCAACTATGATAAAAATGTGTTGGTTTCCTTCTAAACTTGGTACTAAATTAGAAACAAAATCTATGGATATTAATTCTAATGGTTTTGTAGTTACAATAGCTTTTGAGATATTTACATTATGAAAATTCTTTTCTTTATTTAGTTGACATAATTCACATCTTCTGATAACTTCCTTTGTTGTTGTTAAATCGTTTCTCGATATATAATTTTCCCTAAAAATATTGTAAATTTTTCTAATGCCAGCATGATAATATTTTAAATGTAATTCTTTAATTAATTTTGATGTTAATTCTTTTGTGACCACATATAATTCTTTATTATTAATAATTTTGTATATAATTTTATTTGAATTTACCTTTGTTCCATTTTTTTTTGTTTCATCTAATTTCTTTTGGTCTAGTATGATATTATTTAAAGAGAATATTCCTGTGTCTTCTTTCATAATGTTTACTCCTACTTGTCTGTTATTTGATTTCTTAATTTTCTCTCCATCCATTCTGGTTATAGCATCAGATACAATGTTTTTCTTTCCCGGAACATATTTAATTTGAAATGAATATTCTTGGAGCAGTAATGCCCATCTATGTATACGGTTGTTTCCATATTTATTTTTCAAAATTGTAGTAAGAGCTTGATTATCTGTCTCAATAATAAATTCGTTGCCAAATAGGAAAAATCTAAGTTTATTTATGCAGAATATTATACTTGCTAATTCTAATTCTCCAACGCTATAATTCCTTTCAGACTTCTTAGTTAATCTAGAGACAAAAGATATAGGTACTTCTCCAATTTCTTGATCTTGTATTAAACATCCGGCAAATCTTTGTTGTGATGCATCAGTTCTTAATATGAAAGTTTTACTGTAATCTGGATGGAATATTTTACAACTTTCAGAGAATTCTACTTTGATGTTGTTAAAGGCTGTTTCTCTTTCAGGTGTCCATTTCCATTTTACATTTTTACGTAATAATTCTATTAGTGGAATTTGTTTTTCTGTAATATCTGGAACCAATCTTTTAAAATAATTTAATATACCAAGAAATCCTCGTAGTGTCTTTAAATTTGTTGGTCTTTTGTATTCCTGTATTATTTTTATTCTATTAGGATCCATACTAATACCTTTGGCATCTATTTTATATCCTAAATAGATAACTTGGTTCTTGAAAAATTGACATTTATTTATGTTTAGCTTTAGTCCATTTAATGCTTTTAAAATTATCTCTATATGTTTTAAATGATCTTCTAAATTTTCCGAATAAATGAGAATATCATCAATATAATGTAATGTAAAGTTTTCATATTTATTTAGAATTTTATGTAAAGCTTTAAGTAGAGCAGCTGTAGCTGATTGTGTTCCAAAAGGTACAACTCTAAATCTAAAAACCTCGCCATCAACCATAAAACCTGTATAATCACGACTTTTTTCTTCTAGTGGTATCAGCCAAAAGCTGTGTTTTAAATCTAACTTTGTAAATATTTTAGTTTTCTGTATTCTTCCTAAAATGGCTTCTATTGTTAGAGGAGCTTCATATTCTGGTATACATCTTTTATTAAGTTCTCTAGCATCTAAACATATTCTTATATCTCCATCTTTCTTTTTAACAATCACAATTGGATTAATAAATGAGGTATTACTATGTTCAATAATTTTATCGTTGAGTAGTTTTTTAATAGCTTTCTGCATATCATCTTTATATTTAAAAGGTATAGGGTAAGTTTTAACTCTAAAAGTTTCCATGTCCTTTATTTTCAGACTATGAGTGTAATTTTCTGCAACTCTTGGTACTTCATTATATAGATCTTGATATTTTTCCAACAAACATTTAATCTCCATTCTTTTTCCATTATCACAATCTAAACTCACTTCATTCCATTTATTATTTTCTTTAAAATCAATTTCATCTTCATATATCTCATTCTTATCCATCACTTCCATTTCCATTCCAATTTCATCACCATAAACTTTTTTATTATTATATTTATTGTAATTATATTCTATATTTTCTTTTTCTTCTCCACGTACCATTTTAATGTTCATCAATATTCTTTCTTCTTCTAATTCCTTCTCTTCATTAAATTTTATATTTATTCCATTTAAACTTACCACTTTACTCTCATAATTAATTTTAGCCTTATTTTTATGTAATTCATCTGAACCTAGTAAAATATCAAATTCCATGTTGTTGACGATTAATAATTGTATTTTAATATGATTGTTTTCAAAATTTACTTCTATTATGATTGCTTTATTTACCTCAGTTATTTTCTTTGAATTCAAACTTAATAAATTTACTTTTGGAACTTTAATTATATGATTTTGTAGATTTAATTTTGTTATAAGATTTTGATCAATTAATGATGTTTCTGAACCACTATCTATTAAAATTTTAATATTAATATTATTAATTTTTCCATTTATTGATACCAAAGTTTTCTTATCTAAATTTTTATTGATGCAATCCTTTGTTTTCAGGAACTCTCTAGGGTGAACGTAGCTATACAGATTGCTGGTTACTTCACCCTCTATTGAAAATTCTGAGAATTTCCAATATCACCACTTGACGTAGTAGGGATGTGGACTTCATCTTCGTAATTTCTAATTGAGCCATTATTTTGATCATCAGTTCTCGTAGCACTGGAATTTCTTGACCTATCTGCACTATTAGATCTTTGGAAATGAACTCTTCTGTTGTTCCCATTACCACCTTGGATGTCTACTTCATCTCTTCTTATGTCATTTTCGGAGTTTGTTCTTTGCAATCTATTATTATTATTAAATCTATTTCTGTTCATATAATTGTTGTTATTATTATTGTTGTTAAACCTGTTATTATTTGGATAGTTGTTATAATTATTATTGTTTCTATTATTATTATTAGGATAATTATTAGAATTTGATCTATTGTTATCGTTTCTATTGTTATTATTTAGATTGTTATTATAGTTATCTCTGAAATTGTTGTTTCTATTATTGTTGTTTCTTTGTTGATAATTAGTTCTATTGTTGTTATAATTGTTATTATAGTTGTAAGTTTCATTGTTGTTTCTATTCTGCCTGTTATAATTTCCTTGCCTTGATGTATTTTCCGTCCTTTCTCCTCTTTTCCTTTCAAGCCTTTGTAAGTATTGACACAAGTTATCCATCGTCTTGATATTTTGTATTGCTATCGTCTCTGTTATTTGATCTTTAAAGTGTCTTGCTAGGTATAATACGATGTCTTCTTCTGATAATTTAGGATTTAAGTGCATTACTAATGAATATAATTGTAATACATAGGTATTTGGAGAATTTCCCCTACTATCATCGTATTTACCAAAATATAATCTTTCTCTTATTCTTGATTGCGTGTTATTACCCCAAAAATATTCTAGGAATTTAGATTCAAATTGTTCTATATTATTTATTTCTTCTTCTTTGCTTACAAACCACACCAAGGCATGCTTCTCCATGTGTTCCCTTATAATTTCCCTTAAAATTTCAGGTTCTTGTTCGTATCTTAATTTGTTCTTTATCATTTTTATGAAAACTACAGGGTGTATTTTTTTATAGTCACCATCGAATTTTATGTTATTGTTGTTTCCATAATTTATTCTAGTTTCTCCAGACATCCTCATAAACTCTCTTTTTATATTCATCTCCTTTTCTTCTTGTTCTTTTTTAATTTTGATGATGTTATGTTCCATTTCCATTAATATTTGCTTATATTCTTTATTTTCCATTTGTACTACTTCTTCTTGTATGTTTTTGATTTCCAATTTAAGTTCTTTCTTAGTTTTCTTGTTTTCTTCTTCAGCAATTTTGAAGTTCAATTTTATCTCCTTACTCAAGTCTTCCTACACTCCTTGTATATTTTTATGTATTTTCATAACTTCTCGGTCAATCTTCTTGTTATTTTCTTTTACTTCTTCCTTTAAATTTTGTCCATTTTTCTTAATTTCATTCATTTGTTTTAAATGATTTTCTTCTACCTCCATGATTC
This sequence comes from Ophraella communa, assembly GCA_035357415.1. NCBI lineage: Eukaryota > Metazoa > Arthropoda > Insecta > Coleoptera > Chrysomelidae > Ophraella > Ophraella communa. Next base: position 21,702,109 of record CM068995.1, read on the forward strand.
TTCCAATCATCTCTTCTCTAACTTCTTGTTTTGTACTCCTTATTTCTTCTCGTAATTTACAATTTTGTTCCCCCATTTCTCCCCTTAATTCATCAAATTTCCTATTTATGTCTTCCTTATTCTCATCCAGTTTCTTGTTTATATCTCTTCTTAAATCTTCATTGTTTTTGTTCATCTTATCCATTTTCTTGGTTAAATTTATTAACATATTCATTACTTGATTCTGTTCTTCTTTTCCTTCAGTACTCCTTGTTTGTTGTACTGTCTCCTTTTGAACTTCTTCATTTCTTTCATCCCGCGCTTCATGATCTCCAGATCCCTGATTCCTTTCTTCATCTATCTGGGTCCCTACTTCTTCTCCTGCCTTCTCTCCTACTTGTTTTCCATCTCTTAATGTCATCTTGTCCATTTTTAATTAATATTTTATTTATTTGTTGTTTTAAATATATTGATTTTATTATTTTATTAATTTATGTTTATGTTATTTGTTAAAATGTAATTTTAAATTAAAATGTCAAATTGACAGATCGCCTCACGTTGGTAGAGCCAAATTATAGTGATATAATTATTTGTGAGAGAATGTTTATATTTAATTTAGATTATAATGTTTATATCAATTATTTCACGTTGGGCTAACCAGATTTATAATAAATGTTTATTATATGTGTAATTATTATCGTTTCATACCAATATCAGTATAAATGTTAATTAAAAATATTATAATTATTTATCTCATTAATGAATTGTTAAAATAAATGATTTAAATGAAATATTCTTTATTAATATCGTTAAAACGTTTTATTTTTTTATTTATCTCAATAGATGGCGCTGTATTACTTTTATTTTAAATAATTTTAATTTTATTTTATAATGGTTTAGAGTTTTATATACAAATAATATTATAAGTTTAGATATTATGATTTAGATTATAATGAGCATGAAACTTCTTTTCTCTAGAGTTAGGATTCAGCTGTCAATTCTTTTTGATTATAATTATTAATTTGTTTGATATAAAATTTATTATATTTGTTAAATTTTTCCTACCTGTATACTTTTCTAGCAGCCTATATTATTGAACAAAATATAATAAAACAACTTGTACAATATCGTGAATTTATTATTATTCAAACTTTTAATCGACCCTTAAAGTATATCAAAAGAAATTACCTTTACGCAAATATACAAATTTGTTCACAATCGTGAATACATATAAATTGTCACTTCGATTAAGAGAAATATTATAAATAGTTTTTTTGAATTTTTAAATTTGCCTCGCAAAATAAAGTTAGTACTCACATTGACATTGTTCACGTGACTCGATGCATTCCTAAGCGTAGAGATCGTTTTTACAAAATGGCGAATCCAGCCGACCGCTGCTACAATCGTCCCAGAATGATTCCACTTTGTATCAATTTAACTGTGTTAGAATCTTTTACAAGTAAGTGATGGTTATAAAGTGTTGTTAAACTTGTATCAGATGTGAAAATTTACCATACTTTTAGGTATAACTGGAAATAACATCTTTATGACCAGTCAACCGGCAAAATTTACAATTATTCCATACAGAAGCACGTATTTCAGAGATGACCAGGAAACCAAGAGAGAGCTTTTTGATTGTGCACCGATTATTTATATCTTTTTCAAAACAATTGAATCTCTAACGACTGTTGCTATGTAAGGTAATAATTTTGTTTTACAATACAAACATAACCTATACTAAAATAATATTAACAATATAATTTTTTATAAATTAAGACATATTTTGAATAATATTTACTTAAATTATCATTCTTATTCATAAAAATCAATATTCACATGTATCCATAGTTGATATTTTGTGTATTTGTTTATTAATTTGCATAAATGTTTATGTTACAACTTTTTATTATTTTAGGGCTTTTAGATGTTATTCTGTGCTTATTTTATTGAAAACTTAATTAAGATCATTTAATAATCCTTTTAAATACTATTTTAGATACTCGAAATGTGAATTATTGAAAATACTTATTTCAAAATTAATCTGCACTTTGACATATAAATTTTGATAAATGTTTTTAAAATTTTTGATATTGCTGTAAATATTATTCTTATATACAATTTTCAATCAGAATACAGTATAAAATAAAATAAAAACATTATAATACAACCTTTTGTTAATTAAAATAATACAATTTTAGATTTGACGTTTAGTCTTTACATGTACATTATTGTACTTTCTTTGGAGCACCACACAGATAAATTCCATGTCTTTTAATACCATAGGCACTCTGGGTTTTCAACACTGAAGTTGTCTCTTTGTGCATTCACTAGCAATTATGATTTTGGAGCACATTTGTACTAACAAGAGGCATAATTCAAAGTCCTATCTTTGACCGTATACTTTAGTACACAACACTCAAAAAAAAGTAAGTAGTTTTTCCTTATGCTAATTTGAACAACCTAACTAAATTATACAATTGTCTGTTTTAAATTCACTATAAGTAATTTTATTATATTTTGTTGTTTTAGATTTGAGTTTAAGAGTTTAATGGAATATACTATGAAAATTTGTAATCACCTTTACATTATTGGAACGATTCATCAAAATCATAAAGAAAGAATGTCATATAGATTCCAACTCTAGATAATTATTTTTAAATTATAATATCTACACTAATTACTTGTCATAATGTTTAAAAGATTAGTAAATCAATTAATAATATCATTTTTAAATTGATAATGAAATTGGTGAGTTAATTTATATTATTGTTTGATTATATTTGAATTATTATTCTTATTAACGAACTATTATTATTTTTAACTAAATTATTATTGATTAATTCTTATATTTATTATTTCATTATAATATATATATATATATATATAACAAATTTAAACTTGAGGAAACAGCCAGGGTTTTTTGTGGGTTGTAATCAAAGAATACTCTTTTTTTACTATTCCAAGCTTTCGATAATGTTTATTATCTTTTTCAAGGCTACAATTAAGAAAAACATGTGTTAACATTTGTTATGATTAAAATTATGTAAAAACTTACTTGCAAAGTGAGCAGTTTTATTATAAAAGCAAAAGTACATCAAACAGAAAATTGTCACAGGTTTTAAAATTAATTATAAAATTACTATTTAAAAAACTACATCGTTACAAAATTAAAATTTTTAAAAATTATTATTTTACGTGAAACATGTGTAGATAAGGGTCTTTTTTATGTGTCCTTCCCACTACTCAAAACCGGTAGAGTGAGACCAACATTCGAAAACGAAAAAGAAACTAATTTTGTCAGATGTCAAGCAACACTTTGGCGGTAATTTTAAATTTTGTTGTATACCAGGGTTGTATAGAAAGTTGTTTTAATTTTGACTTCTAATTTTGTGTAATTTTTCTGGTTTTCTTTAATTTTTATCCGAAACCAACTAACAGTTGCCAATTGTTAGTTCCCATCAATTGTTGTTTTCAGAGAAGATGTTATCTGGTTCCAAGGTCGTGATCTGTCACCTCACTAACTCTTCATCATCCTACATTCTTGGTTATTAGTTGCAAAAATTAATCAAACCTTTTAACTGTTATTGTCTCACACATGGATAGTTGCCAATTATCCAAGGAAATGGTATTTTCTAGATGCTTACTATCAATTGGACTGCCACTCCTTTGATTTGTTCACATCCAGGAAATCTGTGAGTGCTTCACTGTTGATTGATAATTACATAAAAGAAGTCATCGAGTTAACTGTCTCATCATTCGTGTCACTTTCAAAGGTCAGTAAATAGGAGTAAATGTTGTTAAGATTTTGAATATCAGATCTTTGTTAATTGAAGGTTGGTGTGTTTGTATATTTACCATTTCTAAGAATTCTCTTTTTGTTTTGTTGTTCTCTTTTTCTAGGATTTCCACAGCATCATAGTTCATTTTGTGGTAGGTGTCTAGAACATGTTCAGTCAGTGCACATGATCTTTTTGGTTTCTGCAATCACTTTTGTGTTGTGTTATTCTATGTTTTAACATTTGTGAAGTTTGTCCTGTGTAAGAACTGGTGCAGTTACCACAAGGGATGTTATACACAACATTTGTGATATTTAATTTATCATCCTTTTGTTTGAGTTTAGAAAAAACTGAGTCAATACGTAGAATACTTCGGTTTGCAATTTTAATACTATGACCTTGCAGTATTTTTTGAATTTTGGTTGATATATGGTTGATGTACGGAATGGAACCATAATGAATTCTTGTGTTGTTATCCTCAACTGGCACCAAGGGTTCTACTACAGTATCTATGTTGGCATCATTGAAGATCAATCTCTTCAAAAGTTTTTTTGGATAACTATTTTCTGAAAATATATCAATTAATAATTTAAGGTTTTTTTGTAATAGTGTACTATGTGAAATTCTTTTAACTCTGGTTTTCATTGCTAAAACTAAGTTGATTTTCATTTTTGTTGGATTGTATGAATTAAAATTCATGTATCTTCCTGAATTGGTAGGTTTTCTGTACCAGTCTAATATGATTTTATTATTCTGTCTAATCAATTTCATATCCAAGAATGGAACTGCATTTTCTTGTTCTTTTTCGATAGTGAATTGTATATGTTGGTTGTAACTATTGAAAATATTTATTGTCGTCTCCATACCATCTTCAGGAACCACACAAATCAAGTCATCCACATATTTTTTGATGAAAGGCAATTCAAAAGGAAGCTGTGGTAGACAAACATCGAGGAGGTCATCCATCACGTATTGTGCATAAATTGGAGAAACAGAGCTGCCCATAGGTGTACCAAAAATCTGCTTATAGAAACAGTCATTAAATCCAAAAAATGTGTTGTTGTTGACGAAATCAACCAATTTCAAAAAGTCTTCCATGTTTAGATTGCATTTTAAGCTGATCGATTCCCAATGTTTTTCTATACTTGATTTTACCAGTTGTATTGGAATGTTACTAAAAAGCGAGACTACATCCAAGCTAATGATTACATGATTTAGTGGTATAGATTTTTCTTGCATGTCTTCAGCGAAGGAAAATGTATCGTGAACAAAATATGGGTTGTTTTTGTCATATGCTGAGGTGAGAACATCCGTTATGTATTGCGCTATCCCACTAGTAGGTGAGCTTATAGATGAAATAATAGGTCTTAGACTCAGGGTAGTTTTGTGAATCTTTGGGAGACCATAAAACTTCGGCAAAATGGTATTTCTCGATCTCATCTTACTTAATTCTACCCGTGTTAGTTGATCAGCAAATCTTCTAGTAATTTCGTAAACCTTCTGAGTTGTTGTTGAATTGGGGTTGTGTCTTATCTTTTTGTAGTATGTACCATCTTCCAAAATGTTGTTTGCTAACCTAATGTATTCATCCCTAAGCATTAGAACCGTAACATTACCCTTGTCTGCACGAGTTACTATTAAGTCCGGTTGTTGTTTAAGAAATCTTTTTGTTTTGAAAAGCAAAGATTTTAAGAAATTGTTAGTTTGGTTTGGCTTTTGTTTAAAATTAGTGATAACATTAGTGATCTTAGCTCTAGCTATATTTCTTTCAGAATTGTTTACACCTAACAACAAATATTCAATGTCCGCTAACAGTTTTTTTATTGAAATATCATTAGCTGAAGGCTCTATAGTAAATTTGTGACCCAATGATAAGAACTTTGCAATGTCTACAGGAATTTCTATGTTTGTAAGATTTTTTAACCATTTATCTTGAGTGTTTATTGAATTTAATGCAACAGATTTTAAGTTGTTAAGTTTTTTTACGTTAATTTTTCTAGTGATGTTAAATTTTCTTTCAAAAGTATTATTATTTCTATTTTTAAATTCATTCCAAATTGCAGGTGGCAAATTTTGATTGATATTATTTGTTAATTTATTTATTTTCTCATGTAATAACTTTATATTCCTGTGTACAGTACAAATCTCAAAATTTAAAAGTTTGTTTCTCAATTTTGAGATTTGTACTGTACACAGGAATATAAAGTTATTACATGAGAAAATAAATAAATTAACAAATAATATCAATCAAAATTTGCCACCTGCAATTTGGAATGAATTTAAAAATAGAAATAATAATACTTTTGAAAGAAAATTTAACATCACTAGAAAAATTAACGTAAAAAAACTTAACAACTTAAAATCTGTTGCATTAAATTCAATAAACACTCAAGATAAATGGTTAAAAAATCTTACAAACATAGAAATTCCTGTAGACATTGCAAAGTTCTTATCATTGGGTCACAAATTTACTATAGAGCCTTCAGCTAATGATATTTCAATAAAAAAACTGTTAGCGGACATTGAATATTTGTTGTTAGGTGTAAACAATTCTGAAAGAAATATAGCTAGAGCTAAGATCACTAATGTTATCACTAATTTTAAACAAAAGCCAAACCAAACTAACAATTTCTTAAAATCTTTGCTTTTCAAAACAAAAAGATTTCTTAAACAACAACCGGACTTAATAGTAACTCGTGCAGACAAGGGTAATGTTACGGTTCTAATGCTTAGGGATGAATACATTAGGTTAGCAAACAACATTTTGGAAGATGGTACATACTACAAAAAGATAAGACACAACCCCAATTCAACAACAACTCAGAAGGTTTACGAAATTACTAGAAGATTTGCTGATCAACTAACACGGGTAGAATTAAGTAAGATGAGATCGAGAAATACCATTTTGCCGAAGTTTTATGGTCTCCCAAAGATTCACAAAACTACCCTGAGTCTAAGACCTATTATTTCATCTATAAGCTCACCTACTAGTGGGATAGCGCAATACATAACGGATGTTCTCACCTCAGCATATGACAAAACAACCCATATTTTGTTCACGATACATTTTCCTTCGCTGAAGACATGCAAGAAAAATCTATACCACTAAATCATGTAATCATTAGCTTGGATGTAGTCTCGCTTTTTAGTAACATTCCAATACAACTGGTAAAATCAAGTATAGAAAAACATTGGGAATCGATCAGCTTAAAATGCAATCTAAACATGGAAGACTTTTTGAAATTGGTTGATTTCGTCAACAACAACACATTTTTGGATTTAATGACTGTTTCTATAAGCAGATTTTTGGTACACCTATGGGCAGCTCTGTTTCTCCAATTTATGCACAATACGTGATGGATGACCTCCTCGATGTTTGTCTACCACAGCTTCCTTTTGAATTGCCTTTCATCAAAAAATATGTGGATGACTTGATTTGTGTGGTTCCTGAAGATGGTATGGAGACGACAATAAATATTTTCAATAGTTACAACCAACATATACAATTCACTATCGAAAAAGAACAAGAAAATGCAGTTCCATTCTTGGATATGAAATTGATTAGACAGAATAATAAAATCATATTAGACTGGTACAGAAAACCTACCAATTCAGGAAGATACATGAATTTTAATTCATACAATCCAACAAAATGAAAATCAACTTAGTTTTAGCAATGAAAACCAGAGTTAAAAGAATTTCACATAGTACACTATTACAAAAACCTTAAATTATTAATTGATATATTTTCAGAAAATAGTTATCCAAAAAAACTTTTGAAGAGATTGATCTTCAATGATGCCAACATAGATACTGTAGTAGAACCCTTGGTGCCAGTTGAGGATAACAACACAAGAATTCATTATGGTTCCATTCCGTACATCAACCATATATCAACCAAAATTCAAAAAATACTGCAAGGTCATAGTATTAAAATTGCAAACCGAAGTATTCTACGTATTGACTCAGTTTTTTCTAAACTCAAACAAAAGGATGATAAATTAAATATCACAAATGTTGTGTATAACATCCCTTGTGGTAACTGCACCAGTTCTTACACAGGACAAACTTCACAAATGTTAAAACATAGAATAACACAACACAAAAGTGATTGCAGAAACCAAAAAAGATCATGTGCACTGACTGAACATGTTCTAGACACCTACCACAAAATGAACTATGATGCTGTGGAAATCCTAGAAAAAGAGAACAACAAAACAAAAAGAGAATTCTTAGAAATGGTAAATATACAAACACACCAACCTTCAATTAACAAAAGATCTGATATTCAAAATCTTAACAACATTTACTCCTATTTACTGACCTTTGAAAGTGACACGAATGATGAGACAGTTAACTCGATGACTTCTTTTATGTAATTATCAATCAACAGTGAAGCACTCACAGATTTCCTGGATGTGAACAAATCAAAGGAGTGGCAGTCCAATTGATAGTAAGCATCTAGAAAATACCATTTCCTTGGATAATTGGCAACTATCCATGTGTGAGACAATAACAGTTAAAAGGTTTGATTAATTTTTGCAACTAATAACCAAGAATGTAGGATGATGAAGAGTTAGTGAGGTGACAGATCACGACCTTGGAACCAGATAACATCTTCTCTGAAAACAACAATTGATGGGAACTAACAATTGGCAACTGTTAGTTGGTTTCGGATAAAAATTAAAGAAAACCAGAAAAATTACACAAAATTAGAAGTCAAAATTAAAACAACTTTGTATACAACCCTGGTATACAACAAAATTTAAAATTACCGCCAAAGTATTGCTTGACATCTGACAAAATTAGTTTCTTTTTCGTTTTCGAATGTTGGTCTCACTCTACCGGTTTTGAGTAGTGGGAAGGACACATAAAAAAGACCCTTATCTACACATGTTTCACGTAACATAATAATTTTTAAAAATTTTAATTTTGTAACGATGTAGTTTTTTAAATAGTAATTTTATAATTAATTTTAAAACCTGTGACAATTTTCTGTTTGATGTACTTTTGCTTTTATAATAAAACTGCTCACTTTGCAAGTAAGTTTTTACATAATTTTAATCATAACAAATGTTAACACATGTTTTTCTTAATTGTAGCCTTGAAAAAGATAATAAACATTATCGAAAGCTTGGAATAGTAAAAAAAGAGTATTCTTTAATTACAACCCACAAAAAACCCTGGCTGTTTCCTCAAGTTTAAATTTGTTGTTTTTCAACTAGTCAGCCAAGACTACCCAAATAACAGAAATTTAATTATATGTATATATATATATATTGTTATGGTATGAACATACCCAAAATAAATCGTTTAAAAATAATCATAAAGCAATATGACCAACTCTGTTATTTGGTTACTTAGTTAAATAAATTCATCACAATAAAAGAAATATAATAGAAATAAACTAATAAATAAGTCAAATTAAAACATGCAAAACTGATAATATTAATAAAAATAAATAACATTCTTTATAATAAGTTTTGGCAAACACTATATTCTAAATTATTAATCAATTTTAATAAACCCTGTATAATCAAGAATTTAAGCTATAAATTGACAGATAAAAACAGGAGTACCAAATTCAAACAAATTGTGTAAAATACCAACCTAAATTTTAAGGCTAAAAAAGATATAAATACAAATTTTTGACCACTGCAATGATAAAAACAATAACATAAAAATGAAACAAACACCATATAGAAACTAAAACATAATTTCATTTGAATAAACTCACAATATTTTTAAAGATTGGAAATATCAATTTAGTAACAAACTTTTTAAAATGAATTTCATTGATTGAAATAAAACAAAAGAAAATTTGTTTAGAAAACAAATGAAAAAATCAACGACTTGCAAAAATTTCTCCAAGGGAGAAAGACGTAAAAAATTTTGAGTTGAAATTAATAGTAAAAATCTTAATACAACTATATAAAATATTCAAAAGATTAATAATAAATTGTTTATAAACATAATTATAAGGAGTCAGTGATACCTATAATTAATAAAAGTAAATAAGTAAGAATACTTACAAAGTGCGGGTAAGCGAACATCTACTTCTGAATTTATAATTTATAATCAACACGAACTGATATACTTATCTGGCATAGTTTTGTCGATATAACAAAAAAATTTTTTCACAACGAACAGACTGTGTAAAGTCTACAGTTTTGAAGAAAGAAAATACCGGATTTGATCCTCAGCTGACAGTCTGGATATTCTGCAGCCCTTTCCCTTTCCCACATTTTCCAACCCATTGAAACCTTCGGATTTGAAGAGAAGAAAAGTACAAACTAACAGACATTCAGGTACCTACCTACTGTTCATATTAATTTTAAGTTTTTTTTTTCATGTAGTATAAATTGTTTGCTTATTAGAATTAAATTGTTGTCTTAGATATAATTAGATAAAAATACTTACAGAATATTTGATAAAATCAATTCGTTGGATTAATGTTTTATTAATTTCATAACATTCATACTCCAAGAACAAAGTAAAATAAATTTCTTCTTTTTTTTTAACTAGATAAATAGTCTATTATAATTAAGGTCACATATCCACGTAACTGAATTTAGTTCTGTGAGTATAGTTAAATAGTGTGCATGGATGAATGAAAGAAACTTTAGATAAATAAGAATTGGAATAACTGTATAATTTGAATATTTTATTATAAAAAAAACCTAATAATAGTTGAATAAAAGATAAAACACTTATCCAAGAATACATGTGGCTGTTTTGTTTCAATGTCTATGATTCAATTGTAGTAATATACTTTAATGCCAACTTTCAACACGAAGGCCAAAGAACAGAGTCGGTCTTTATAAATTTTAATTTGACCTCACAATAAAATATTCCCTGAGAGTATATAATAAAAAATTAAGAGTCTTATAAATTAGTTGAGATAATCATTAATGGCGCCCAAACTAAAATATAAATAAAATTTTTAAATAATAATAAAAAACAAATATTCCAAAACTATAACAATTGGTGCCCAACGTGGGGCATAACAAAATTGGGCATAACAAAATTGGGCATAACAAAATTTACTATAACAAGATTTGGCATAACAAGATTTGGCATAACAAAATTGGGCATAACAAGATTGGCCATAACAAAATTTGGCATTGAAGAATTGACAGTAAAAACAAATTAAAACAAGAAAAATGGAAGCAAGAATGACACTTAGAGATGGTAAATAAATAAGAGCAGAAGAAGAATCAGATGGAAAAGAAAGAGAAGAAAGCAGACATGGAATGGGTGACTTTCAAGCATATTACATGAAACAAGACAATAATGAAGAAACAGAGAGAACTGACACAGAAAAACAAAAAGAAAATCAAACAGCAGAAATTTCACAGGAAAAGAAAGAGGAGATGGACGTAATGAGTATGTTCCAGATTATGATAGACAAAATGGACCAAAATAAAGAAGAAATAAAACGAGAAATGAAAACAAATAGTCAAAGAATGGAAGAGAAAATAGAAGATATGAGAAAACAATTAGAAGAATCAAGAAGCTACACAGAAGAAAGAATACAAGAAACAAAACAAGAAATTCGAGATGAAATGTTAGGAAGACTAATGGAAGTGGAAGTAATACAATCCAGAGAAATGGAAAATATAAAGAAAAACGAAAATGAATTAAAAATGGAAATAGGTGGGAATAGTAAGAAAATAGAAATAAATACCGAAAAAATAAAGGAATTAAATAGAGAAATAATGAAAACAGATAAAAGCATACAAGATATGAAGGAAGAGATGAACAAGGAAATAAAAATGAATTTCAAGATAGCAGAAGAAGAAAACTATAAAACAAAAAGGGAATTTAAAATGGAAATAAAGAACATACAAGGAAAAGTAGAACTGATCGAGAAAAAAGGAATTAATATGGAATATGTTGGAGGAGTAAAAACAATTTATGGAGCAACTAGTCAAAAATTTGATGGAAATATCAAGAAACTGCATCCAAAAATATTCATAAGAATTTTGAAAAATCGAGTAAGAGGAATGAATAATATTGAAGACATGAAGGAAATAATAAGAGATCATTTAGAAAATCATGCGTTAATATGGTTTGCTGCCAGGGAAAAAGATATGTCACAATTCCAAGATTTTGAAACGGCATTTTTACAATATTTCTGGGGGGAAAATGCTCAATCCACCGTCAGGGAAAATTTATATTTCGGAAAGTTCCATGAAAATAGGAGCCATAGTTTAAACAATTATGCAATCCAACTACATGCGATGACACAATATTTGGAACCACCAATTCCTGAGGAGGAAATCGTTATGTTCATAGCAAGACATTTCAAGGCAGAATTGGCTGAAACCATTGCCATACAAAATATAAGAAAATTGGATCAATTATCTATGTATCTACAAAGAGTAGAAAGAAATTTAATAAGACAAGAAAATTCACAACAAAATAGACGAACAAATTATATAAACAATGAGAATAATCAGAGAAGCAACAATCAAAATAACAATTGGACAAATAATAGATTTAATAATAATGTACAAAATAATAATAACAATAATTACAATAACAATAATTACAATAACAGAAACTACAATACTAATACTAATAATAGAAACAATAATGATTCATACAGACAAAATAATTACAATGGCAGGAACAATAGACAATATAGAGGACCGGAGAGAAGAAATTCTGAAGAAAATATGCAAAGAGCAAATAGAGATCAAGAAACAAGAAGAGTAAATTATCAAAGAATTAATCAAGACAGAAGAAGCAGATCAGAAAACAGAGAGGATGATATAACAAATTTAAACGAGACAAGATCAAGATTACATACAGCACAAATACATAGGGATAATACGAGACAGACAACTGAACAAATAAATGACAATGAAAATTTTTAAATACGCACACATCAAATAAACAAAATCTATATATCTGTAAATATGAAAATCCAAATGAATTTATAAAAATAAATGAAAATATAGACACAGATGGGAATAATAGTTTAATTATTATAAATGGATTAATTAACAATTTAGAAGCTAAATTACTAATTGATACTGGATCGGAAGCATCAATCATTAATCAAAATTTTGTTGAAAAATTTAATATTCCTACAAATAAAATCATTAAAATCCCAAAAATAAATTTAATAGGTGCTAACTCAAAGAAAATATGTGAAATTAATAGATTAATAAATATAAGCGCTAATATTAAGGAAAAAGAATTTAATTTTCAAGTATTAATTGCTCCAAATATTGAAACTGAAGTAATAATAGGATATGATGAGCTAGAAAAACATAACGCCATAATAGATATTGAAGAAAGAAAATTAAAATTGGATGGAACATGGATTAACTTTGAAATAATAGCTTTGAAAGAGGAAGGTAAAGTAGTAAATAATATGTACAAGGAAGAAATGAACAAAAATTATGATGATGAAGAAGAAGGGAAAGATGGAGTTATAATGGATTGTCCAGAGGACAGAAAGGAAGTGATAAAAATGTTAATGAATAAATATGATAATTTATTTTCTAAGGAAAATAGAATTGCGAAAGATTATGTACATAAAATAGAAGTGAATGAAGATATTAAAAATTTCAAAGCTAAAACTTATCCTATTCCATACAAGTATAAAGATCAAGTGAGAAAATACATAAGAGAACTATTGGAAAATAAAAATAATAGAAAGAAGCAACTCACAATACATTAGTCCTATTGTTGTGGTAGTAAAAAAGAATGGAGAATTAAGACTTTGCTTAGATGCAAGAAATATAAATAAATTTTCAAAACCTCAATATGAAGCACCTATGTCAGTTGAATCTATTTTGGGACGTATAACAAGAACATCTATATTTTCAAGACTAGACTTGAAACATAGCTTTTGGCTAATTCCTTTACATGAGGATAGTCGAGATTTTACAGCTTTTTCCATAGACGGAGAAATCTATAGATTTTGTGTTGTGCCATTTGGTGTACAAAGTGCATGTAGTTCATTAGTAAGGGCACTAAATAAAATATTAAATAAACATGAATCATTTGTTCTTCATTATGTGGATGATATTTTGATTTTTTCCAAAAATATAGAAGAACATCATTTTCATCTTGAAACCATTTTGAAAGATCTTGATTCTGCAGGCCTTAAATTAAATAAAGAAAAATGTGAATTTTACAAAAATGAGATAATATATTTGGGATACAAAATAAACCAAAATGTTATACAATTAGATCCTCAAAGAATAAAGATAATTCAAGAATATGCCAGACCTAAAAATTTAAAGACTTTAAGAGGTTTCTTAGGAATGCTAAATTATTATAAGAGAATGATTCCTGATTTAAGCAATAAAGAAATACCATTAATAGAGCTGCTGAAGAAAAATGTAAAATGGCAGTGGACGGAACAAAGAGAAAATGCTTTTTAAGAAATTAAGAAGCAATTTGCAGAAAACCTAAAGATTTATCATCCAAGGTATGATATTCCATTTGTCTTAAGAACTGATGCATCTATCAATAGACTGGCTGGAGTATTGATACAAGAACAGGAAGAAGGAGAAGTTCCTATTTGTTTTGTTTCCAGAACAACAAAGAAAAGTGAAAGGAACTATAGTGTGAGTGAACTTGAACTTGCCAGCATCATATTTGCCATAAAGAAACTACGATTTTATTTACTCGGGAATCATTTTACCATAGAAAGTGATAATCAAGCTTTGACATCTATATTGAATAATAAATATGGTAATAATAGAATCCATCGTTGGGCATTGTTACTACAGGAATATGATTTCACAATTAAATATATTCCTGGAAAGTTAAATGTGGTACCAGATGCCATTACCAGAATGGAAGAAAAATCAAAAGATGCTGGAAGACAAATTAAAATAGGGGTAAATATTTTAAAAGAAATAGAAGGATTATTTTCGACAAAAAGAATTTTAGAAGACCAAACAAAACTGACCCAAAAGGAAAAATCAAGAGCATTATATGAAAATCATTTATTTTACAAAATTGTGAACGACATAGAATTATATTTAATTACAAAAGAATTAGCAGAAGAGATTTTAAAGGAATTGCATATAAAATATGGACATATTGGAAGCAGGAAAACTTGGCTAACTTTTCGAGAAAACTATATAGCAACAGGAGATTTATCCATTATATAAAATATAGTAAAAAGTTGTAAAATTTGCCAAATGACAAAAGAAAAGAACATACAGAATCAAAATATACCAAAATCTATAAAAGTAACAAAACCTTTGGAAATATTAGCAATTGATTTCATGTCAAATTTAATTCCGAGTGAAATTAATGGAAATGTACATATTTTAATAGTATTAGATAATTTTACAAAGTATATAAAATTATACCCAACAAAAAGAACAAACACAAAGGTTGTGCAACAATGTTTAACAAATTATTTCTTAGAGATTGGTATACCAGAAAACTGTATAATGGACAATGCAACTTACTTTAATAATAAAAGAATCCAAACTTGGTTAAGAAAATCTAATATTAATCCCATATATACCAGTGTAAGGCATCCTTGTTCAAATCCATCAGAGAGATACATACGAGAAGTGATAAAATATCTTCGAATCTTAACACACAATCATCATGAACAATGGGAACAACAGCTTCCAAGCATTGAAGAATATCTAAATGGAATACCAAATACAGTAACTGAAATTTCTCCTATTGTTTTAATGAAACAGATTTTGCCAAATAGACCATGGATACCTAAAAACATAGAAAAATATGATGAGTTAGTCGAAAAGGTGAATTTGAAGCTAAAAAGAGCTGGAGAAAAATTTGTTAAAAGAAAATCAAAAGAAATAAAAAGAAGAGTAACATTTAAGAAAGGAGATCTAGTCATTTTAAAAGCATTAATGGTACCAAATAGAAGAGACAACAAATGTGCAAAGCTGCAATTGCCATTTGAAGGCCCTTGTATTATCAGTAATGAGGAAGGAATCAACAGTTACATTTTGAAAGACCCCATTAGTGAGAGAATAAGAGGAGTCTTCCATATTAATCAATTATATAGATTTTATACATAAAACAAAAAGGACACGACTGACAAATTTAATAAAGAATAGATTATAAAGAAGAATTAAAATTTGGTTTTCTCATTTCTTTTATGAATAAAATAAATTTAGAAAACAAATTTTGGGAATGTTGTTATGGTATGAACATACCCAAAATAAATCGTTTAAAAATAATCATAAAGCAATATGACCAACTCTGTTATTTGGTTACTTAGTTAAATAAATTCATCACAATAAAAGAAATATAATAGAAATAAACTAATAAATAAGTCAAATTAAAACATGCAAAACTGATAATATTAATAAAAATAAATAACATTCTTTATAATAAGTTTTGGCAAACACTATATTCTAAATTATTAATCAATTTTAATAAACCCTGTATAATCAAGAATTTAAGCTATAAATTGACAGATAAAAACAGGAGTACCAAATTCAAACAAATTGTGTAAAATACCAACCTAAATTTTAAGGCTAAAAAAGATATAAATACAAATTTTTGACCACTGCAATGATAAAAACAATAACATAAAAATGAAACAAACACCATATAGAAACTAAAACATAATTTCATTTGAATAAACTCACAATATTTTTAAAGATTGGAAATATCAATTTAGTAACAAACTTTTAAAATGAATTTCATTGATTGAAATAAAACAAAAGAAAATTTGTTTAGAAAACAAATGAAAAAATCAACGACTTGCAAAAATTTCTCCAAGGGAGAAAGACGTAAAAAAATTTTGAGTTGAAATTAATAGTAAAAATCTTAATACAACTATATAAAATATTCAAAAGATTAATAATAAATTGTTTATAAACATAATTATAAGGAGTCAGTGATACCTATAATTAATAAAAGTAAATAAGTAAGAATACTTACAAAGTGCGGGTAAGCGAACATCTACTTCTGAATTTATAATTTATAATCAACACGAACTGATATACTTATCTGGCATAGTTTTGTCGATATAACAAAAAATTTTTCCACAACGAACAGACTGTGTAAAGTCTACAGTTTTGAAGAAAGAAAATACCGGATTTGATCCTCAGCTGACAGTCTGGATATTCTGCAGCCCTTTCCCACATTTTCCAACCCATTGAAACCTTCGGATTTGAAGAGAAGAAAAGTACAAACTAACAGACATTCAGGTACCTACCTACTGTTCATATTAATTTTAAGTTTTTTTTTTCATGTAGTATAAATTGTTTGCTTATTAGAATTAAATTGTTGTCTTAGATATAATTAGATAAAAATACTTACAGAATATTTGATAAAATCAATTCGTTGGATTAATGTTTTATTAATTTCATAACATTCATACTCCAAGAACAAAGTAAAATAAATTTCTTCTTTTTTTTTAACTAGATAAATAGTCTATTATAATTAAGGTCACATATCCACGTAACTGAATTTAGTTCTGTGAGTATAGTTAAATAGTGTGCATGGATGAATGAAAGAAACTTTAGATAAATAAGAATTGGAATAACTGTATAATTTGAATATTTTATTATAAAAAAACCTAATAATAGTTGAATAAAAGATAAAACACTTATCCAAGAATACATGTGGCTGTTTTGTTTCAATTTCTATGATTCAATTGTAGTAATATACTTTAATGCCAACTTTCAACACGAAGGCCAAAGAACAGAGTCGGTCTTTATAAATTTTAATTTGACCTCACAATAAAATATTCCCTGAGAGTATATAATAAAAAATTAAGAGTCTCATAAATTAGTTGAGATAATCATTAATGGCGCCCAAACTAAAATATAAATAAAATTTTTAAATAATAATAAAAAACAAATATTCCAAAACTATAACAATATATATATATATATTGTAAAGAATATTATGATTTGAGAGATTATTTATTGATTTATTTATTTATAAACTTAATTGATTAATATTTTTGATTATTATTTAAATGTAATATAGCAGCGAGATCTTCTTTCTCTCAGGGGGTGTTTGGTTATGCTAGTTTCTATTGGATTATTAGGTATAAGGTATTTGAATAAAATATGATTAATTACAATTACAAATTTATTATAAGGTTAAATAAAAACAGTAATAATGAAACTAATTAAGAAAAATAAGAAAAAGAAAGGCCTTTTAGTAACTATAAAAGAACTTACTTGATGTCGAATTAAGTTAAATTAACCAATGTTATCTATGTAATAGCAAGTAAAATTATCGAAATACACTAATTATTGAATATCAAGTAAATTCCTTTGTTTTTTAAATTATAAAACTTAACTAACTACTACAAAAAATTTTAAAAGTTTACAATTTTATCTGACTTTGATATAAAGTCCTGCTTCCTGATTGGTGGAAAAATCTGTAGTTGATCTATGAGAAACGGAGATGAACGAAGTGTTCGTGGAATTTCCGTCTTTGGTAAAATGTCGTGTTGTTAGACGTTTGGATTTGGATTTTCGTGTAATACTATTGTGTTTTGTTTGTTCCTCAAATTTGATACAGTTTAGTGTGGGTTACAGTTCCTTTAATTGTACTATTAATAGTAATAGTAATAATTGTTTTACTTTGTAGTTTTAACATCACTTTATTATAATTACTTTAAAAACTGTTTGTTCACTTTTTAACTGACTGTTCACACTCACTGATCTTCTCTGTTTGACTTCCAATAATAAACTACTCTAGAAATAAGCATTTTTATTGGTCAGAGAATAATGAGAGAGGGATCTTAGTCTTTAAGAGAGTCAAGACCCTTTATACAAATATTCAAGCCTCGTTTTAAACTTTCAACAAACATTTAATATTTAATTTAAAAAAAAAAAACTTTCACGACTCAACACTCAAGTTTAATTTTAAAAAGATTCAAGACTCATTTTCAAAACATTCAACAACAGTTATTAAAATATTCAACTCGTAATCTACATTTTTAAAAAAGACTTTGATTAGTCATAAATTTTATTAACTTTATAAGTTAAAAGTATTCGACTTTGAATCGAAAATAGGTTTGTTGAATCGAGCAGAGTAATCTTATAATATAACAGTTTCAACTGTAATTTTAATGATACAAAAGTTAGTATCAAATTAATATAAGAAGCTTGACTTACCTTATATCAGAAATAATCCTAGTATAAAACTTTGTAACACACCACTTGTAAAAAGGGAGTCTTATCAACCAGTAAATTGTATAAATAAATCCAAAAGTAAACAATAATAAATTCTACATCGTAAGAGTTTCTGTCTTTAATTACACCATTGAAGTTTCTACATCCCACGTGTTTACCAGAAGAGAAGATAGACCACCAGTTCCAGCGACACCTACATGTGAATGGCGAACACTCGAGAGACAAAGTTAAAAAAGGTACCGTTATTTAATTTGTATTAAGTGTGCGTATAAACTGTTTTAAAGCGATAATAGTTATTATCCGCTAGAGAACATTTATACTACTTTATTGTAAAGATTTTTGAATTTCATTTTGATAGAAAATTTATAATTTTGTTTGAGCGTAAATCTGTGGTAAAACCTGTACGACCTGAGATATAATTTTTCGATTAACGATAGTATTTATTTTCAAGTTAAACAAACGAGCGTAGAAACATTTAATTTTATTTAAGCTAGTCATTATTATACATATTATTTAAGGGGCTAAAAATATTATTATTGTAGTGAAAAACTTCAACAATTACGTCAAATCAAATAAAAACAAACCACTAATAATATCTTGTCACAATTAACGTGGGTTTACTAAAATACCAATTAAAAGGAAAAAAAATTAAAATTAAAATAAACAAAAAAGGAAAACCATAAGAACCCAACAAAAAATTAATAAAATCATAATAACTTGGCGCCCAACGTGGGGCTCGATTAAAATCACAGATTTTAATAGTTTAAATAACAACAAAAAAATCAATAAACATTACATTAAAATTAATTTAAAAATAAAAATACTAATAAATTCTTGTAAATATATTTAATATAACAAACAAAATTTTTCTACTTTATTTAACACTTATCTATAATTATAACTAAAAAAATAAAATAATGTCTGGCAAAGAAGAAATTAATTTTGATGCATGGAAGGTAGAAGAACTCAGACAAGAATTGAGAAACAGAGATTTGGACGACAGAGGAACCAAACAAAATTTGATAAACAGATTGACAAAAAGTCAAGAATTAATAGACATGGTTGCTAACACAGAAAAGCCAGAAGAAAGGGGGGAACAAGAAGATGAACCTCAACAAAAAGATGGTATTTCTTCACAAACTGGAGGAAATGTCACATTGGCAGATTTGATGAGCATCATCCTAGCCAATTCAGAACAAATAGCCAAAAAACTAGAAGCCAACTCGGAAGAGATGACAAGAAAATTAGAAGCTAACTCTGAAGAAATGAAAAAACAAAATAGACAAAATTCTGAGGAAATAACGAGAAAATTGAATGAAATAACGGAAAAATTGGACAAGAAAGTAGAAAATCAAGAGAAAAATATTAAAGTAATTGAGGAAAAACAAGTATTTTTAAATAAACAAGTACAAAATATAGACAAAAGAACAAGCGAAAACAATCTGAAATTAAACTCAAGAATATCAGAAATCGAAGATAACATGAAAAGAGGAATACAAATAAATTTGGACATAGCCGAACAGGAAAACAGAAAAACAGAGAGACAATTAAGAAAAGAAATAGAAGAAAAATTAAATACAAATGTAAACGTGGGAAACAGTGAAGAAATCAAGAAATTAAAGGAGGAACTCGAAAATAAAATAAAACAAGTGAATCAAAATAATTCTGAATTATCAGACAATCGCGTAACACCTGACTTGGGTTTTCAAATTTTAAATATAGGGGGGAAGTTTGAAGAAAGATCGAAATTTTGTGGAGATTATAGGAAGATACATCCTATAAATTATTAACATTCAATTAAAAATAAATACTCTAAAATAAGAAATTTGCAAGACTTTAAAGAATTTATCAGATCAAGTTTAACAGGCAATGCACTATTGTGGTGGAATTGCAAAGAAATGTTTGTAGATTCATTTGAAACATTTGAAAAGGTATTTCTAGATACTTTCTGGTCAGAATTACAACAGAGTAAAGTCAGGGAAAGATTGTATTTTGGCAAATTTGATAATATAAATGATAATCTATCGAACTATGTTTTTCAACTCTATGCTACTTGTCAAAATTTAACTCCTCCTATACCAGAGGCAGAAATTGTAATGTTTTTATCAAGACATTTTAAACCTGAAATATCTGAGATAATTGCAGTACAAAATATTAATAAATTTGATCATTTAATAACATATTTGCAGAGAATTGAAAGAAATTTAAGTAATAGTATTAACAATCAGAACAGAAATAATGTAAGAAACTTTAATAACAATGATAGAAGTTTTAATAGGCAAAGTAACAATAACAATTTTAACAGACAAGATAATAATAATAATTTTAACAATAACTACAATAATCAAAACAGAAATCAAAATAATGAAAATAGGAACAATTACAATAATAATAGAAATTACAATAATAATCAGAACACTAGAAATTTTAACAATAATTATAATAATAAAAATTTTAATAGATTTGAACAAAATAACAATAATCGAGAAAATACAAACAATAATAATAGACAAGTAAACGCAATTAATACGAGTAACAGTAATGAGGGGATAAATGAGACAAATAATACACCCAGAGACATTGCACGTTCAGGTAGTAGAACTCCTAGGGCCAGATCTCCAGTAGATGATGCCCAAACCACAAATTTTCAATAGGGGTGCACAATGTAAATAGCGCTAGATGTGACTTTGTACACCCACGTGAATTTTTAATGGACAAGGATAATCTGCATCTAGAAAATAAATAAATAGAAATAGTATTAATTAAAGCAAATATTGATAACAATTTATTAAGCATTATAATAGATACAGGGTCTACAGTTTCTTTAATATCAGAAAATACAGTAAATGAAATCTCAATGTTAAAAAATAATATAATAAATATTCCAAAAGTAAATTTTACAGAGATAAATGATAAAAGTTTAGGATATTCTAATAAAACAGTTTTTGCTTCTTTGAATATAAATAATGTAAAATTAAATGTTCAGTTATTAATAGTCAATAAATTAAAATATGATATATTAATGGGTAACGATGAATTATTAAAGAATAAAATTATAATAAATTATAACAAAAATGCAGTAATATTTGGGGATAATGAAATTAAATTTGAGGTAATAAATGTAATAATGTAATAATTTAATAAATGAAATTTGTGAATCTAGTTGCAATTTAATGGTACAATTTAATAATGTGGCCATAGATGCCGAATTAAATTTAAATAAAAAAAGTTATGATTATGTAGAAAGGGTCTTCGATACCAAAAATTAAATTATGATTATGATGAAAGGGCAATTGATGCCGATGATAGGGTTAATGAAAAGAATTTAGAGGTGATGATAAATTGCAACAAAGGATGGATAAAATGAAGTTATAAAATTGGTAGAAAGATATAAAAGTTTGATATAAAAGTTTAATTAATGATGAATCTAGAGTAGCTAAAAATTATTCCCAAAGTATTAAAGTTAAAAATAGAGAGAGTTTTAGGGAATTACCGATTGATTGTAATTCCAGTTGAAGCCACAAATGTGCGGTTGGCCCTTGTGTTGACTCCGTTTGTGTTGATTTATATTTGTTCTCCAGCATTCAGTGTTTTTTTGGTATTATTCTCCTTAGCTATGCCGTACTGATGAAGTCTAAGGAGACAGAAACACGTGTCTACGGCTGCATTAGCGGGCTTAACCCAATATCTTCATTTTTTTAATTTAATTTATTCCCGCAAAAATATACTACTATTTGTATTTATTCCTGGGTAACGGTTTGTCACGCAGGTGGTTATATCTGCCTCCGTGGCGATGTTGGAATTTTGCCGACAATCAATCGGTAATTCCAGTTGAAGCCACAAATGTGCGGTTGGCCCTTGTGTTGACTCCGTTTGTGTTGATTTATATTTGTTCTCCAGCATTCAGTGTTTTTTTGGTATTATTCTCCTTAGCTATGCCGTACTGATGAAGTCTAAGGAGACAGAAACACGTGTCTACGGCTGCATTAGCGGGCTTAACCCAATATCTTCATTTTTTTTAATTTAATTTATTCCCGCAAAAATATACTACTATATATATATATATATAATTTTTTTTAAATTTTATTTTGATTACTTTCTGACTTTGACAATTATATTGACATATTATTTTAACATTGTAAAAAGTGACATTATGAAATTCAAAATTAACCTAAAAATATCTTCTTTTATTTTAATTTGATAGAAATAAGTAACTAGCTAGGACTTAATTAAAAAATAACGAATGCCTAAACAATTTCATAAGTGTCATTCTGACAATTTTTGTTGTAAAAAAAAAAAATTTTCTTTATAAATAATAGTTTAAAGTTTTTACATATTTACCATTATAAAATCAAAATTTAATATTCTCACATACATACCTGGATAATGGAAATAAATTTTCCGAAAGCTCGGTAAAAAGGTAGTTTATTTGCTGAATAATTAGGTATTAAACCAGAAATATTGGGGTGTACAGCAATTAGAAAAAGTAAACTCTATACTTTTTACCGAGCTTTCGGAAAATTTATTTCCATTATCCAGGTATGTATGTGAGAATATTAAATTTTGATTTTATAATGGTAAATATGTAAAAATTTTAAACTATTATTTATAAAGAAAAATTTTTTTTACAACAAAAATTGTCAGAATGACACTTATGAAATTGTTTAGGCATTCGTTATTTTTTAATTAAGTCCTAGCTAGTTACTTATTTCTATCAAATTAAAATAAAAGAAGATATTTTTAGGTTGATTTTGAATTTCATAATGTCACTTTTTACAATGTTAAAATAATATGTCAATATAATTGTCAAAGTCAGAAAGTAATCAAAATAAAATCTCAAAAAAATTATTTTGGTTAACAGTAATTTTTAAGATGTTTAATTATTTAAATTTTCTTTTTGTTTTTATTTTTATCTTTGGATAATAAATAATAAAAAATGTCACTAAGATTTTTATGGTTACTTTTTTTGTTAATAATATTTTCTTCTTGAGAAATAAAAGACATTTCTAAGAAGAGTGTCTTTTTTAAAACAGGTTGTATATCTAAAATACTAACAGATACGAAATCCATGATATGATCATTTTCAAATACATGTTTGGCCAATTCACACCTTTCAGGGTGTAATCTGCAATCACTTTTATGTAAAGATAATCGACTTTTTAATTTTTGACTTGTATGGCCAATATACTTTTTTCACAATTTTTACATGGAACACAATATACTAAATTTGATAATTCAAGAATTGGAGTTTTATCTTTTACTTTTGTGAATACTGATTTTATTGTAAAACACGTCTTATTTGCAATTTTAATATTCGTTATTGGTTTAAAAATTCTTTTTAATTTTGGTGTTAGTTCTTTTATATATGGTAAAGATACATAATAATTTATAATTTCAGTTGTATTATTTATATAATTATTTACATTAGGATTTATTCTATCGATTACTGAAGAACTATTGAATAATATACTTTTTATTAATTTATTGGGATAACCATTATTTAAAAATAATTGATGGAGTATTTTAAAATTATCTTCATAAAATATTGGATCTAAAATCTTGGTTATACGATTTTTCATTTGTTTAATTAAATTAATTTTCATATAATATTTATGATAAGACCCATAGTTCATTATTCTTCCTGAACTAATTGGTTTTTGATACCAATTAATAGAAATAGTATTATCAATATTACGTATAAATTTAGTGTCTAAAAATGCTATACTTTGTTCTTTATCTTCTTTTTCGATAGTAAATTGTATGTGTGGATCGTAACTATTAAATATGAAAAGAATTTCTTCCAATCCATTTTTTGGTAATAAATTACAATTGATATAGAGATTAATAAATTATTTTAATTAATGTAATTGTTATTATTTTTATTATTTTATTTTTTTATTATTTTTATTGAAGATTTGTGTGGCTAAAATTTATTTTATGTTTATTTAATTGATATTTAACCTTTAGATATCCAAAATACCTTAAAACTTGTTTATCATCACTTATTTTTTTTAATTTATACAAACTGTATATTATCAAAATCAATATATTAAATTTTTAATCTGTTATTATTATTATTTTTAGCTCATTTAAGCGTATTATTAAGCATGAGCAGTTATCTTAATCTCAGTAGTCGGTAAAAAGATAAATCAACGATAAAAATATTTATTTCACTTATTATACCATGAAACAACGTACCCTTTATCTACACTACGTTACGACTCTGGATAAACTGGCTATGCGCAGGTAGATTGAAATATGAAATGATTTCGGTTAAATTCGCATAGGACAGACGCTATTGTGTGTGATCGTTAGCCATTGTTAAATGTGGTATCGAAATTTAATATTCAAATCAAGTTGTGCTAGAAAAGTTTTAATGGATATTGAAATTTACCATTCACAATAAGTTTATAAGTATTTTGAAAGTGATTATGGTCATAATAAGTTATAGTAAACACATACCGTATAATTCACTTCCTTGGGTGTGTTGATATGGAACGACGATGAGTTGATGTTTGAAATGAAATCCCAGAACAGTTATCTCGTTCTCGGCTTCTCAGGGATGGAAAACTTTTTAACTACTTCTCCAGGTATCCAAAGTTATTTTTGCAGGTTAGTACAAAAAATTTATTTTAATTCTTGCTGATAGGTTTTTTATTATTAAATATCCAATTTTCAATTGTTTTATGATTATAAATTCATATTACTTTTACATCATTATTATTGTGTGGCCATTTTATATCATAACAGGAAGTCAGCCATTAATTAGTAGTAATTTTTAATACAATCAAATGTGAATCGGCTTACAGGTGAAATCAGAATGACTTTTTTTTTAATTTTTCTGTGTTTTTATATGTTCACGCCGGAAGTTACAACAATGGCGTCTTTTTCGAAAGTCTTTTGTTTTTTTAACCTTAATGAATTTTTAAAAAAATTAAATTTTTAATTTGAGATTTTCTGAATTTCTAATTGATGCATAATGAAACTATATAACTTATAATATTACAAAAATAACCTCTTTTAGTTTTTAATCGCAGTTTTCCTTACTAAATTAACAATTTACTAGAGCTATACAATGGCGGACATCTTAACAATTTATAATAAAATTTTAAACAATTATGAGCAAATATTTCCTTTTCATATTTAATTTTAACATATAATGAAAATTTATATTATCAGATATGGCCAGTAAACTTTTTCTTTTCACAACTATACTTATTTTGTTTTATATTTGCATTTAAAACTTATTGCGTCGTAACAATTTTTATGTAAAATTAAAAGATTGAACGACTTACCTAAGGAAGTTCGATCCTAATTATATGAACTTATCCGTTTTCCAATATATAACACTTGGTAGTTTATTGTCATCCTGTAAGGTGCCACAACGTTTAAAGAAAGTTTTGAATCACCCCGTATCTCCGACTCTGCATGCCTGTGCTCCGACAATCGCTGGTCATTATGTGAGTTGTTGAAGATCGCCATTAGGGGTGGAAAGAGGTAAAGCAAAGCTAAAGAATACTTTTGGCTGGGGGAGGGTAGGTTATATATTGGAAAACGGACAAGTTCATATAATTAGGATCGAACTTCCTTAGGTAAGTCGTTCAATCTTTTAATTATATTTCACTTGTCCGTTTTCCAATATATAACACTTGGTAGCTGTTTAGAGAATAGGCGATCTGAAGATATGAGTGCATAACACTTAGAGAAAAGAGGTAAGTGTTCTATTAATTTTTATTAACACAAAATGTTAAACAAATATATATATATATATATATAGGTAATTTAATACCTTAAGTAAATGCACAATATAAATGTAGATAATTAATTAAATTTGAAAAATTTAACAAAAAATAAAGATAAATGTAAAAATATTTGTTTTCTGTTCCCTTAATTCATTTTTTACAGTGTATGTAATTACGTCCCATCTTCCGTAATTTCGTCTGTAGCAAGTGATAACACAGCTTTCCCAAATATTGGCTGCTGGGCAAATCGGTTGTAGAATTTATTGAAAGATTTCGATTTTTGTGTCCAGCCAGCAGCTTTCCTAATGGCTTCAATGTCTATGCCCGATCTCGCGGCCGCAGAGGTTGATGCATGCCGTGTGCTATGTGCTTGAAAGCGGTTCATGTCTATTCCACTTTTCTGAAATATGGTTTTTAGCCATCGGCTTATGGTTTGCGTAGAGGCTGGGTGCTGCGGCCGCTTGAATGTGAGGAATAAATGTTTATTTTTGTCATCCCCCCTAAACGTTTTTGTCACTTCTAAATAGTAAAGAAGTGTAGTGGGAACACACAGAGCAGGGTTTTCTTCGAAGAACGGAAACACCAGCACCGGTTGGTGCCGGTTTGGCGCTGAAGTTTTCAAGATGCTTGTAATAACTATTTTAATTTTTTCTCTTTCGAAAACATGTATGTCTGTTATTTTTATTTTGGAGAGGGTCTGAACCCTCTGTGCTGAGGTAAGAGCTATTAGCATAGCTAATTTTTGTGTGAGAGCTTCCATATTAAGCTCATGAAGAGGATACATTTTTTGTAAATATAAAAGTACCTGGTGTGGGTTCCATGTTTCTGAGTATTTGGGAAAAGTTGGATTTGTTTTGAATACTCCTTTCATAAACCTTTTTACAATTTTTTCCTCCTCCTCATTTGTGTTAATTATGAGAGACAGGGCTGACCTATGCGTGTTTAATGTGGAGTAAGAAGCTCCGTTATCTAATTGTACTTGGAGAAATTTTATCACAGACATTTGTGGAGGTCTCAGTAGAGATTTTTTGGCTGTTTGCGTATTTCCACCACTTGGCAAGAGAAGTATTATATTGTTTTTGTGTACTTTTGCTCAGAGATGCTATAAGTGTTGTTAAGGTTTCTTCTGGAACGTTCTTCATTTGAAAAGCTTTCCTGATAACTTCGCAACTGCCAGGGTAAGCTTTCTGTGTAAGGGGTGAGGTGTCCTGAAAGGAGATAACAATAATGTTTTAGATGGACCGTAATAAAGAATGTTCGAGATTGCAAGTTTTTTAAATAAAGGGTACCATGGTTGGGCAGGCCAAAAAGGTACAACCACTATCCCTGTGGCTTTGTCCAGGATTATTTTATTTAGAACTTTTGGTAAAATTGCGAAAGGGGGAAAAGCGTAAAAGAAAAAATCTGACCATGTAATTGTAAATGCGTCAATATTGATTGAATTTGGATCTCTGTTCCATGAAATGTAACTGTCGCATTTTTTGTTTACATTAGACGCAAATATGTCTATTTCTGGTGTACCTAATATTAAAGTGATTTCTTTAAAAATTTTCATATTTAAAGAAAACTCGGTGTCTTTTATTTGTGTTCTAGATTCTTTGTCTGCAATAAAATTGTTTTTTGAGTTAATATATGATGCAAAAATAAATATATTTTTATTTTCGCACCACTTCCATATATCATAGCCTATAGAATTTAAATGTTTGTATTTAATGCTGCCCATTTTATTGATTACTGAGATAGCTGTTATATTGTCTATCCTCAAGAGTACACGGCAGTCGTTCAGTTCTTTTGCATAGCATTTGAGCCCGTAAAAATCGGCAAGAAGTTCCAAATAGTTTATGTGAGAGGTTCTCTCCTCTGGTAACCAAAAACCTCCTGTGCTTTCACCATCTATTGCAGCTCCCCAACCTGTGGGAGACGCATCAGAAAAAATTTCAAGTAAAAATCCTGCATTCTTAAATTCTCTTGTTGCCTTTGGTAGATTTGCAATCCACCATTCCAGTTCGCCGCGTATCTCGGTCGATATTTTCAAAAAGGAGTTGTAATCACGATTATTCTTTTTAAGCGTTTTATATTTTTGTATTTCCAATTTTCTGGTATGCAGTAATTCGTATGGGACTGCAGGGCAGGCTGATATAAGTGTACCTATGAGTTGGGCGAATTTTCGAACAGAGCAGGTATTTTTATTTAATAATTTGTGTAGCAATTTAATAATTTTGTGAATTTTTTCAGAATGTAATGAAATAGTCATGCGAGCAGAATTGAATATGAACCCTAAGTACTTGCATTCCAAGGCTGGCGTTAGAGAGCACTTATTAACATTGATAAGAAAGCCTAGATCATTTAATAAATTTATCGCAATTTTGGTGTTAGACTTACAAATGTCATATGTTTCACCTACAATTAAAATATCGTCCAGGTATATTACTGACAGAATATTTTTTGCTCTTAAGTTTTGTGATACCGGTTTTAAAATTTTTGTGAACACGTAGGGTGCGGTATTTAGCCCAAAAGGTAGGCAACAAAACTCGTACATACAATTATCATATATGAATCTTAAATATTTCCTAAAAGATTTTGAAATGGGTATCAAAAAATAAGCATCTTTTAAATCGATAGTTGTTATAAAACAGTTTTTATATAATAAGTTTTGTACAACCCGGTAGTCTTCTAGCTTAAAGTGTGGTGGATTAATAAATTTGTTTAGCCTTTTTAAGTTTAATATAAATCTAAAGGAACCTGTTGGCTTTTTCCTTAGAAAATAGGTAGAAATATATTGTCCTTTTTTGTAAGTACATTTTTTAATAGCGCCTTTTTCTGATAATTCTGATATTTCTTTATGAATATGTATTTTTTCCTTTGCAGACCATGGCAGATTTTTTGGAACCGTCCTTTGTTTTGGTTTTTTAACGAAAGGAATTTTGTAGCCGTTAATGTAGTTTAATAAAGTTTTGTTACTTGTTATTTTTTGCCAATTTTGCAAAAAAATTTTTAGCCTCCCTGCCAAACGTCTTACCTTTACTTGCGGCTCTTGTACTGGTATTTCCTGTCCTTTGCTTTCTCCTGTCTGTGTGTTTGTTTCCTGTTGTACCTGTTCTGTACTTCTTTCTTCCTGTTTTTGTAGTTGGGTCGCGTGTAGTTTTTTGATTGTGTAGGTTGTTGATAGGGTCTTAGTGTGTAACTGGTTTTCTCTATTTCCTTCGCAGCTTTGCATTTTTCTTGGAAATCGGTACCAAATAAGTATTTATCCGAAGAGGTGTTTTCTATAACCTTTTTTGCGCTGATGGAAAGTACAGGCGTTATTAGGAATCGTCTATTTGCATTGATGCACTGGCTGGCATAGGCAATTAGTTTTACGGCATCCGAGATTTTTTTGGCCTCCTCATTATTCGGATTATCTTTGGTAAGCCAGTCACTCAGAACCTCTCCTAGTATCCCTAGTCCCTCGCCCATAATATTTTGAATTTTTGACAAGTATATATCGGTTCTCTTTTGTGATTCTGATAAAAGTATTGCAACCTCTGGATTAATTTGAGGAGCTTGAAGGAAACTGCAGTTTTCCGGTGTCTTGTATTTTTCAACTAATTCTTTTACCTCGTCTTTCGGAATACCTTTGGACATATGGTGCATCCATCTCGCCACTATTTCCTCAATTAATGGTGGTCCGACTTCTTTATTTGAAAGGGGATCAAAGCCCAGTACATCATTGATCACATTTGGAGTTTCAGATGGCTGTGGAGCTGTACTCCTGACAGATTCCGATGACGACGATGAACTTGATTCGGATTCAGCTGAAAATATTTTATTTTTATTCGGTGCTTTATTTTTAAATAATAAACATGATTTATGAATAACCTTGTATTCGTTATTTATGTATCGGTTCTCTTTAAAACTTGTACAAGCAAAAAATGTTTGATAAGGCACCGGTCGACGAGCGACCGAGTGAATCAGTTCTGTTATTTATATGGAAAAAACCCGCATAAGTCGAGTATTTTTGTTAGATTTTCCTTAATTCTCATAAGTAGAATAATAGGATAATTTGATTTTATTTGACGGGAAAGGTCGCGTAACGCCCTATGTCACATAAAGTGGCAGTCTAAGCGAATTGTTTAAACAGTTCTCATAAAGTAGAACTGAGACGCATACCTTTCTTGTTGCTGAAAAATAAAAATAAGATTATACTTACATGAACTTGAACTATCACTTAATAGATCTAATAGTTTTTTAAATTTTTTCTTTACAACATTTTTCGTTGACTTCTTTCGTTTCGGCATTTTAACGTGTTTGCACCTTACCACAACGAACAATAATGACCAGCGATTGTCGGAGCACAGGCATGCAGAGTCGGAGATACGGGGTGATTCAAAACTTTCTTTAAACGTTGTGGCACCTTACAGGATGACAATAAACTACCAAGTGTTATATATTGGAAAACGGACAAGTGAAATATAATTAATTAAATAAACAATATAACAACACTTAAAATTATAGATGAACAACTTAAAATTAAATACCTTACAATAATACATAGTTTTAATTAACAATAACACTAAATTAAACACTTAATATTAAATTCATGTCTTTGCATTATAATCATTTTCTTTAGTCTATGTCTCCAGTTTGTAATCACTGTATCACTATTTACAGTGTCTTTTCACTAGTTTTATCAGTCACAAGGTTATTTGTAAACTTTTAGTCGTCTTTGTTTACAAACAATGTTAATCACTTTCTTTACAATGTTATATATGGTAAATTTCAATATCTTTTTAGATTCTTTCAAGACAATATCCTACATCAAATCATGAATTATATCAAGTTTACATTATCACCTGATACATTAACTATATGGAATCATTACTTTGATGCTTAAAATGAAGTCTTATATTGTTTTGGTAAGTAACATTATTTATTCGGTTATGATTTTAATCTATAATAATATTTATTTTGTTTCTTATTGCTAATGTTTGTTTATTAAGTTTAAATTATACTAATCATAAAATTAATTTAATATGTTTGTATATTTTTCTACTCTAAATAGTGGTTTGTAATCAACTATACTTATTTATTTTTACCTTATAACTAATTATTAAAACATTATCATACTTATTATCATATTAACTTTAGTTATATCTTATTAATATTTTAATTAAACTAACTTTACTTTATATAACTATTAGAATTTGTCTCATGTAGCTAATATTAAATTAATATTATTCAGTATTGTCATATACTAATGTTTATTTTTATTTTTAGCTTGAATCTCATAAGATAATGGACTTAATTATTGAATCGACTCCTGATGTTAGTGTTTCTTTATAAGAATTCATCCTTTATCAAGTTAATTTTGTGTGTGTGTCTAGTAAGATTTATTGTGTAGTTCCAATAAAGAAGTTTTATGGTAAATTCATCATACAAAAAAAAACTTCAAACTTATATCCTTTTTCTCTTATTATTTATCACAATCTTAATTATATTTTGGTAAGTTTTTATTATTATTATTTTGAATTTTAAAACAATTAATAGGTTTTATTATCTTTGATTGTTTCACAATTCATTTTGTCATTCTTTTTCAATTTAGTTTATTAATAGTTGTCTCACTTGGTAAAATTTACCATGTTTAGCTGTGGTTGTTTAGGTTTTACTATTGCTTCTCTTTTAAAAATTAAAAGAAGAAGAGTTTTAACCTAACCAAATTCAGTTACACATTTTCGTGACACGTGGCAAAGGTAGTACTAACCTTTCTCAAATTTTAATATGTTAACTTAGTAAAAAAGTTTTTTAAAATGTAAACAATTTTGATTCAATTTTTCTGTGATATTTTATACTGGCTTGATTGGCTTTTTGCTTTTCTGGATGTAATCAAATGGTTCTTCACTTTCTCCAACTAACATCTAGACTTAAACCTCAATTAGTGTAAGTTACTTATTGTAATAAGTTTTTTACTGATTTGTAATTTCATACTAATTCACATTTGTAGAACCCTGATGATGCAAATAATGATTTGCGAAAGCTTGGTATACTGAAAAGAGTACTGTTTTCATAGTTTTTTCACGTCCTTTCCGCTGCATTCCCAACTTTTTGAAGTATATATATATACATGCATCACAAAGCTAATGAAGGACTCGTATTTAACTAAATCATCCAATCCGAAAAAATAATATAAGCAAATATTGTTAGTTAATGAATATTTTATGCCGTACATCTACATCGTGATCGACACAAATGTTAAAAACAGCAAGATGGCCAAAAAGTATTCCATAATTATATAAATGAGTTTAGGTTCAAATTTCATTAACTTTACTCTCTTAAAAAAATTGTAAATATTACACGGAGTATAACGCAATTTTTGTATTTCATCCTAATTGCAAACTAAGGACTCAACACGAAATGAGTCACTTGTAGTCCTGGTGATATTATAATCTACTACGAGTATTTGGTTAAATCTGATTATCTATTTTCCATAGGATATTTTTTCCCATGTTGATGTTTTATTGACTTTTTACTTCTTTTCCTCAAGTATACTACCTGCATTATCTCTGCGTTTATTTTGGATTCTCCATGTTGTACACCATTCGTCCATGTAGTCCACGGTCTGTTAGAGTTTTCTTTTTACCATCATTGTTTGGGTGCTTCTTGTCACAATAACTCTGTCGTCTGCATACAGAGCCATCAATATGTTGTTTGTTTTATATATTAAGAAATGTCTGCGGGTAGATGAATATTACTGATGATAGGACCGCTTCTTTAGATACTTCATTATTTCCTGAATTTTTAAAGTAGTTGAGTAGTAACGGTATACACTACTTCTTCCATCTTATATATCGGTAAAATGCTTTACTGATATCAAAGAGATGATTCCTGAGGATTGGTTTCTTTTGAATTATTTCGTTGTGTATTCCACTATATTCGGTACTTGGTCATGTGCGCTGTATTTTTTTCAAAATCAGAATTGCTCTGCTGGCAGTATTTTCTTCTTTTACTTCTTTTAGCAGGCTGTAGGTTATTGTAAACTTGGAATCTGGTCTTGTTTTCCTGAGCATCACTATTTCGACTTCCGTCCATTCTTCTAAAAAGTGTTTTGTTCGATTTAGTTTCCATTTAGTACGAGATAGAATTTACTAAAAAATATAAAGGGTGTCCACTGAAATGGGAAAGTCTTACAGCCAGTGCTCTCGTACTTGATACATACTAGTATAACCAATTGTTTAGCTTATGATAATGGATATAAATATTTATAAATGTTTATGGATATCCAGCACAATAATGTTTTAGAGTTAAAAACCTTTGGACTTACTTCAAAGACGCTTCTTGCTTGAGAAGAGAGCATCGTTTCTATCCATCCAATTATTAGAACATTCCTGTACACACATATCTGTGTTTTACTGTTTTTATATAAAAAAAGTTTAAGTAAATTGTTCAGTCCAGTTCAGCTGCTTGTAAAAAAATTTTTGGTATCGTCTTAAATACTCCACGTTATATACTCCGCGTTAAATATTACGTTTAGATCTTAACATTGTTTGGGGCTGAGGCGGCACACGTATTGCCATTATGTTTAGTGTTTTGAGTTATTTACCCGCTGTTTGATTTGGAACTAAATTCTAAAATGATTGTGCTTTATTTTGACTATGTCTGCCCTGTTCATCGTATAATTTCTCCTGAGGATCTTCTGAACATGAAGTGGAGCAAGTGATTTTGCAGAATATTTTGTACTGTACATATTTTGAAATTAAAAGATTATCTACATAATAATTATTTATTTTTTTAATCAACAGGGAAGAACTCCATACAATAAAAATTTAGGTACTTTATAACAAGAAATAAGAAAACGCTTGTACATTATTCAAGTGTTTTACAAAAATTAACCAAATTAAAATAATATTTTTGATTTGGTCTTAAGGTGTTAATAAAAAATATTTACGGAAAAAAATATGCAATTTATATACTGCTAAAAGTTAACCTGGAAAATAAAAACACATTTTTTGTCGTTTCCAATCAGCTACCGGATCTATCTGATTAGGTCCGAAGTAGGATAGCGCGTTTTACATGAGGTGTTGTTCTGCCGTAAATAAAGTGATGCGTTAACAGTATTATAATATATAATATTAAGAGTTCTGCGTAATTGTTTTCACGGGAAAACTTTTATATTTCTCCCAAATTTAACTAAATAAATAATTAACTTTCAGTTTCAAAATAAGGGTGATACCTATCTAGTACACTGGTCATTTTACTGATACCCGGATAATTCTCGCACATATGGATATATTTTTTTTAAGATAAAACAGCTACAATTGTTCGCTGAGTATATCTGCAATAAATTATATTGTAACCTTTTTACAAGATAATCTAATGATAACTTCATTTTTTGCATACCACGAGAAACGTTCGAGGTCCTCTCTTTAAATCTGAATTTCGTTCTATTAGGGATTATCCTTGACATAACCCAAAATGGAATATAATCTTGTTCAAGTATCGACAACGCCCTGAATATAAAAATTTAACGCACCTTATACTCATTACGCAGTAACTGAAGAAAATATTGCGGAACAGCTGCAATCAGTAGCAAATATTTTTATAGGTATAATTATATGAAAATAAAACAAAAAAGGACAGCAAACAACTAAACAGTTGATCGAAACGTTCACTATTTATTCGGGTTTATACACATCGTTTTGACGAGACACCCAACTTTTCATTGGACCAAATTCTAATAGTGGAAAGAAAAAGCTGGACAGATAGTGAAACATGTCGATTTGATGAGTGTTCCAAATTAATTAATATCAGTTTCTAAAAATCTAAATATAAAAATCCATACTTTGAAAAAATACGATGGAAATCTGAAAACTTTGTTGCGTTCAAATTGAATGGTACGTTTGTTACCGGTAAAAAATATGTTTTTAATGTGGTAGACTACATTTTTTGGTTATATTGATTATTGAGTAAACAGTTAATAATAATAAAGATTTTAATTATTAATATTTTTAAAAATTTAAAATATACGCGCTAATGATATATATTTTATAAAGAAATAAAAAATGAAAAAAAATCATTAAAAAGTTGGTCGATAATTTGTTGTCATAGAGTTGGAAACAAAGTAAAAGGTAGGAAGTTTTAATTTATACCGTTGAGTGAGAAATATAACAAGAGACGTAACACTTCGTAAGCGATTTTGTCCTGCAAAATGATGGCAGAGAGATGTCGCCACCCGATCATAATAAATGTGTTTTGAATATTTTTATGAAAATATTGATTTAGACATTCTGCAGACGGGAAAAATATCAAAACTAATAAAAAACATAAGAAAATTAGGTCATTGGAAAACTAACAATAGTTTACTATTTTTTAAATTGATTGTACTAACCCTTATTTTTTTTAAGTCCATCTTATTAAGAATAATAAAAAACTCTTCGTTTTAACAAACTTCCACTATTTATTTAAAAAACTGCTTTTTTAAAAACTTAATGACAGCCGTTTCGCTAGATAACTAGCATCGTCAGATTGACATATTGAAGTTACTATTTGTTTGTTTGTAGCTAGGTAGCAAGTATGAAAATAATAAGACATAACATCTAGGCTTTAAGATTGTTATGTCTTATTACTTCCATACTTGGTCTAGCCTTATAACTTATAACTACCTACATCAGGTACCTAGCTACAAACAAACAAATAGTAACTTCAATATGTCAATCTGACGATGCTAGTTGTCTAGCGAAACGGCTCTCATTGAGTTTTTAAAAAAAGCAGTTTTTTAAATAAATAGTGGAAGTTTGTTAAAACGAAGAGTTTTTTATTATTCTTACTATTTTTTATTTAACCAAATTAATAGCTTTTACCCTTATTTCGTGGAAAATTTTTTAAGCAATTATTTCTTTTGCTTTTTTATTTAAAAAACTTT
Organism: Ophraella communa; assembly: GCA_035357415.1. NCBI lineage: Eukaryota > Metazoa > Arthropoda > Insecta > Coleoptera > Chrysomelidae > Ophraella > Ophraella communa. Next base: position 21,738,623 of record CM068995.1, read on the forward strand.
GGAATTATGGCATATACGCTAATTATACTTTAGGTCTTCAGTTCAAAAAAATTAAAAAACCAACTGTTAACAACTTTACTATTTATTTTCACTCCGTAAACAGGTATCCAATGTAGATACGAGGCGAGGTAAGGGGGCAAGAGAAATGAATAGTTCGATTTTTACACACCGCACCGTCTAAATACAATATTAATTTTAATGAATGGTGAGGGATACGCTGGATTCTCCATAAGGCAAGGCGCACATTGAGACACAAGCGACGTAGGGTAGCACAAGCCACGTTTTTGTATCATGTACTCAGCAATGCACGCGCGCATATTAAGGCAAGGCGCACATTGAGACACAAGTGACACAACCCACGCAGGGTAGCACAAGTGAAGTCCACGAAATTTGTCGTTTGAACGCATATTGTCACAAAAGCTGTGTTGTTTTCTGCGCTAATAGTAATTAAACATAATTTAAACATTTTCTGATGGGAAATTTATTGCTAGATTAAGTTCTGAGTCAGATTCGGACGCAGATTGGGAACAGGAAGTGTTGCTGTACGACCTCTCAAAAAAAAAGAAAGAAATCTTATTGGAAAAGCAATTACCTGGAAAAAAGGCAGTCATGGCGAATTTAATTTGGAATCTGAATTCTCGGACTCAAAGTTTAAAAATTATTTCCGACTAAATAAAAATCAGTTTGAAGAAGTGCCTAATATAATAGAAGATTTCATATATGACGGATCATTTGTATCATATAGAACAGAAAATTTTCTCACAGCCTCAATAATTTCTTCTTGCATTTTTGCAATTATTTTGCCATGCACGCTCACGAAATCTGTATTTCGAACACTGGGCAACACACGTCTGGTTTGACACATTCTTGGCCAACGCTGTGCTGCGTCTTAATATGCGCGCGTGCATTGCTGAGTACATGATACAAAAACGTGGCTTATGCTACCCTGCGTGGGCTGCGTCGCTTGTGTCTCAATGTGCGCCTTGCCTAAAGCATAAAATTTTACATTGCGTTGCGTCTCTTCTTATTTATCACTCAACGTTTATACTGATTGTATGGGAAGTATTGGTTTCGTTACAAAAGATCAGTTCCCATTTATTTTTAAATGTTCCACTCGAGTTGAAAATGCGAAATAAAGTACTTTATGGATTTTTTGTCTCTAATAAAATTTACTATTTGGATTTTCTTCATAAATAAAATTATTTGAATTAGTTCTCAGAGCTATTTCAGAATCTGTAGTAAGTAGTTGAAAAAGCACAAAAATGTGGATTAAAAAGGAAAGTCAAAAGTGGTTTAAAATAAGGGATGCTCTAGACATTTACCTTAAAACTGATCATTCAGAATTACCTTTTTCAATGCATTCAGTAGAATTTGACTGCTTTGAGATGAAATTAGAGGACAGGTCAGTATCTTGAAACACGATAAATATCAAAAACAGGTAGGTAAATTAGACAAATTAATGAATTCACAACACATCAAAACACAATTTACACAACATAAACATAAATGAACATTCTGTTCACCAGAAGACCGCTCTAACTATGAACAATATCGAACCAAAATTTTTCAAGGAGGTAAAATATCTAGGTGTGATCCTAGTCTATATAACAAAAATCTATCTTGATCAACCTATGATAGAGTGCGCTCATGAATGAACTCCGCGAAACGTGGTCTCTTAAGGGTCAATACCGTGGGCGACATAAGCCCTACGGAATCAATAGTCACTCAGACTGGGTTCTGTGAAGGTCAATACCCCTCACGCAGGACAACTCATTGAGGATCGATACTCCCTCAGACCTGATAATCTGTGAAGAACCGGTTAGGATCAATGTCGTGGAATAGAATGGCGGGATCTCAAAAAAGTTAACACTATGAGTAATGATATTATTCTAGTCTATTTTATCAAAAAAGTCCAGAATATGAAATATTTTACGTTATAGAGTAGCTTATAAATACTAAAGACTTGTTTAGTTATAATCATAAATGATGAAATATTGTAATAGTCAGGCTTTGGGCTGAAGTAAACACATTTTTGCGAAGCTTCAGACGAGCAATATATCTACCGGCAAAAGTAATTTTAATGTTTGGGATCTTTGGCGCATGTCTCTGAGAAGTGATTTAATATGTTCCGTCCAGGTAAATGGACGATTTGCCATGCATCGTTTCAAAGCTAATGCAGGAGGCTCTGGAGGAAGTGGACAACCTGTGTGAGGATGAGGGCAATCCTCAAAAACGGCAAGGGTCACCACCAGAAATATAACACACAAGGCTTTAACCCACCAGCGCCAAAAAGTATTACAAATTTAATTTGTAAGTCAGGTAATATTTAACCAGAATCTGAGATGGAATGTATAAATCGAAAGAATCCCACAAAAGGTTACAATTTCCCTTAGGAGACGTAAACGGTTGTGTGGGAAAACATGGCGATTCATCCCAAAGATGGAATATTGACCTATAGTTCGACATCCATCTGGCTTCTTTCTAAACTAAAATATGAAGAGGAGTAAGACCCAGAGTTATATCTATTACCACTCTCGGGGTAGTTGACATAGTGCATTTAATGGTCACACAAAATAACCTTTATCCAAAAACCTTAGTAGATGCAACATACTGGAAGTGGTGACCAATGGTTTTATCACGATTTCAATAATCCATTGAATCCGTTTGGAGTTCATCCTCCATAAACTGTATACACCCTTTGTTTAAAGTTCTTTCAATTTTCAATTACTATGATCAAGTTAAATCACAATTGGGTAATCTAGAGAGAAGCACTAAAGAAGCCTGTAAAACTAAAAGTTACTCGTAGAGGAGGTTACTGACCCAAGTACTTGACAATTTACAAGGTCCTTGTAACGGATGGTGTAAGTGGAATCACCTAAGGAGAATCTAAAATTGCTCACTGAGGCAAATTGATCCAGTTCATTTACGTTTAAGGACCAAGATATTGAGGTATTTTATTCCAGTTCATTTAACGTTCTTGGTGGTTGATTGGAGAACTCTTTCATTCACAAGTTAAAGAAGTAAGGATATTTTCAAAGTTTAAATTAAGAAAATTTACTATTAAATATGGGTAAAGAAATAAGCGAATTAAACCCGGAAATGAATAAATGTGGACTTCACTCCGTAGGCTGGAATGATTGGCGCACATCTCAAATTTTATTTTATTTGAGTGCTAGGTAAAAAAACTAAGAAAAGGTAATTCTTCAACCCTACGATTTTATACGAATCGTCAGTATCCCACAAAATGTCATTTTCCATGAAAAGTTCCTAGGAGAATTGTTCTGATATATTATACCTTCGGGAAAAATTTGTTTCCCAAATAAAAACGTGATGTATCACCGTATCTAGCACACAAACTAAAGAGCAACACTTTTAGTTTCGGAGTTGTTATAAAAGTTGGACTTGTCTGCGTGGTAATTTATCATTCAATATTTTTAAGAACATTAAAAAAATATCAGCTCTTTAGGCGATAAAGTTGGAACAGAATACTTACGTTTGGCTTAATTATACATAGATCAAAATTGTTTTCAATATAATATGTAGTTTTATCGAGAATATGAAGAAATAGCTATGGCTTATTGCTTTTCACCGTATATAACGAACCTTTTTATGAGCAATTTTAAAAAAGATTAGTCAGACGCTTGAGTTTTTTTAAGGATATGATATAGATATGTGGATAATATCACGAACAAAGTGATTGGTCTGTAGATATTTCAATTAGTTAATTGTAATACTTTAATTGTGATTAATAAAAGTATATCTGTCGTAATCTATAGATATAAAATTGGTGACGAAGATGGAGACTATTGAATTAAAAAAGTTGAAGAAAACTCGAGCTTCATCGTTGGGCCAGATTACAAAATGGAAAAATTATTTAAATACGTCAAATATTATAATTATGAGTACATACGAGGAAATACAATTACGAATTCAATACCTTCAGGAAACACTAAAAAGACTACAAGAAAAACAATAAATGATAGAAGCCGAGACAACCGATGAATTACTAGGCGAAATTAATATCAGGTACGATTTTGAAGAAAAATCTACTACAATCAAAACGAAACTTGTTATCATGCAGAACCGAATCCAAGAAGGTTCTATGTCACGTCAAATTTCACGATCACAACTTGGCACCAATTCGCAACCAGAACCCAATCCAAACATATTTTCAACCATTAAAAGAAAATGAAACATTTAAAAATTTTATAAAACGGCTAACGGTATTTTTTTACTAAACCATATAACAGATTCAAAAATAGTATATACGCTACTATCGGCTTTACCACCATCACTACATGAGAAACTCCATGATCTCTCTGCTCCCCAGAAGACCCAATTAATATGGATTTTTAAGAACTTGCAAATATTCTAGACGAATAATATATTGACCCCAGACCAAGCATATGGGCTTTACAACACAAATTCATATCACGTCCGGTAGAATATATTTCAGTTTTTTTATTATTATTAACTTTCTTTTTATGATTAAAATCATCCCTTTTTTATCTCAGATTATTTAGTTGTATTATTAATACTTATATTGAATATATGTAAATTTATTTTAAAACTTTTGGTATATTTTGCCTGTATGATTTTCGCTACCGTACGCACAAATCAGTACGCGCATTTCTTAAGATTCTTAAATAGGAGACCTCCTGAGTGGGGTTTCGACTGGAAAGGATTATTGATTGATTATTAGCGCTGAGAGAGTCTTGAGTGGTAATTAGTAGTAAACCGACCGACTGATTTTCGTACACGAGGTAAGCCAAATTAAAAATTATACTGTAAACAATTTTTTCCGTTGTAAAAATTTTGTGTCTGACTTCTTTTTTTTATTTAACACTGCTAAATTTGTTCTTGCTTCTTATTTATTTAACTGTTAATAAAATTTCTGCGTATTTGTGTACAATTCCGAAATAAATTTTATTTTCGTTTGTTGATGATTCTTCTCTCTTTGGGCAAAATATATTTGTGGAACTTTCAAGCATTTTCGCTGCCAGAGCAGGTCGATTCTTGGAAGGTTCGCAATATATCTCGTTGATACCCGATTAATAGCCGTTTACCGGACTGGAAAATATTTTCAGGAATCTCAAAAAGACTGATCGCTGCTAAGCAGGTGAAGTCCTGAGTGGCTCTGAAAAATCTAAACCAAACTCGACCGAAGGAAATAATTCACTTTTAATATATAACGATATTTGATCGAAGATAATTTGGAGGAGTCTCGTATGTGTACGCTGCCTTAGCAGGTGACAAACTTCGAGAGTTTTCCAAGGCGTTGCGCGAAATAATCTCCCGTATGTTCGCTGCATAAGCAGGATCACAAAGGAGAGGTTTTCGGATTGGGTTATCTAGCTTGTGTACGTAGATTGGCTTAGCACCAACGGCAGAGTTAAATTTCCATTTTTCACGAGGGTTCAATAACAGAGAGTATTGGCAACCGAGGGTAGTTCATAAATTACCATTGTTTTGTATAGACCGGTACACGCTTTCTTTGTGTAATCATCATCTGACCCATAAATCAGTTTCATTATTTTCACCTGCATCTAGACATGCTGGTAGAGTATTGCACATTTGCTTATAAGTATCTGGTAGCATGAGTTAAAATATGTATTGCCTGGTTTTTATTTGTTTTTTATTTAGGTGGCATAATAACGTAGTTAGCAACGGTAGGATACTATTTGGTATTTAGTTATTTAAATATATAGTTTTTTTTGTACTGATTTTGTACTGATTTGTCGTTGAAATAAAATTTGTAATGTCTCAAGCAACGAGTAGTTTTATTTTCCGATAGTGGTAAACAATTAAAACCCGTTACCCACTACGTGCCACTTGGAGGTCAAGATCAACAGAATCCTAGAACTACTTAACCTCCATCTGTTGCTACCCTGGGAACTTTTGGTACGGCCTTATTTCGAGAGTTCGGTGGAGTAAACCATCCCAAAAATCTGGCGCCCGAGGAAATCTAGGAGCAACTGAAACCAGTGGTGCCATAGTGACGTCTGTCTTGAATCTCTGATAAAGAAAGAGCGTCACACAACAACAATCAGAAAAATCTATCGCGGTATACGCAGCAGAGTTAAAACAAACTTTGAATTGCTAATTTAAATGTTAAAACTTTAAGAAAACAACGCAAGACAGTTTTTTATCACTAAAATTTATCCGAAGGTTAAAGGATACTGATATAAGAACCAAAATCTTACAAGAAAGAGATACTTCATTATTTGCAAATCTAGTTCAAATTGCCTCAGCTATAGAAATGGGAATATTAGAGAACAGAAACATTGCTCATGATTTTAACAAATTTACCAGTACAAATACCATATAATTTGCTAGCAAACGACCAAATTATAATTCACAACCATCTACTTCAAATAAAACAAAAAAATGGCCATTACCTCCGGTAACAATAAAAGAGCTTTCGATGCGGAAAAGAGGACCACCGTGCAAACAAATGTGCAGCCATTAAAAGTACATGTTAAAGATGCAAGAAAGTAGGACATTTAGCACGTACTTGCTTACAAAGTAATCCAAGTACAAACCAAATAGATGACGATAATAGTAGTGAAGAAAATATGGGAGAAATACACCTAATAAAAACGGAAATGTCAGAAAAGTACATAATTCCTATCAATATTGAAAATAAACTGGTTAATATGGAATTCGATACAGGGGCTACCGTATCCTCTATATCCTATAAACTTTATAAGAAAATTTTAATACCGACAATGTTACAGTTTTGCGTTTTGTTTTATTTTATTTATTTCTTGTTTATGTCAATTTAATGTCATTATAAAAAAAATTTTGACACTGCACAAAGTATTGTACTAACAGTTTTTACAAAATAAACTTAATACAGTCTATTTAACAAGTTATTGAACCAGAACACTCAACAGACATGAAATTCAAAACTGGAGAAACTGGAAACTCAAAACTGGAGAAATCATTAAACCTGTAGGAGTAGTTTATGTGAAATGCGCTTATAAAAACCAGATCTTTAACGGAAAATTATATATAATCAATCAAAATGTAGATCCCTTATTTGGTAGAAGTTGGATTAATGAAATTAATGTTGAATTAGCTGATATACATATTATACAAAACTCGAATTATTAGAATATTCAAATACAGTATTTGGATCAGAATTAGAAAAAATACCTTACTACAACTTAAGGAAAATACCAAGCCAATTTTTATAAAACTTCGTCGTATTTCTTACGCTTTAAAAGAAAAGGTTCATAAAGAAATTGAACTTCTGTGTGAGGAAGGAACTATCACAAAAGTGGAGCACTCTGAATGGGGAACTCCGATTGTATCGATAGTAAAACCAAACGGCAATATTTGCTTATGTGCGGATTACAAAGTAACACTTAACAAAGTTTTACAAGACGCACAATACCCAATACCTATAATAGAAGATATATTCGCTGAAATGAATGAAGGTAAATATTTCTGTACACTAGATATAAACCAAGCTTATCTTAATTTAATGATGGATGATGAAAGTGCACTCATGCAACTATTGAGCACACATAAAGGTACCTACAAAGTTAATCGTTTAATGTTTGGAGTCAAGGTAGCTCCAAGCATCTGGCAAAAATCCATGGATCAATTATTTCAAAATTTAAACGGAGTCAAATGTTTCTTTGACGATATCATCCAGGGAGCAAGAGAAGACGAACTTATACGACTGAATCAAGTTTTTCAAAAATTGAGAAATAGCAACTTACAAGTTGACTTGTAACAACTTGTAACTTAACAGGGATAAATGTCAATTTTTCAAACATTGTATAAACTATCTAGGACACACAATTGACAAAGGTGGATTGCATAAAAATAAAGACAAAATCAAAGCCATAATGAAAACCGAAAGACCAACCAATATTAATGAATTGGGAACATTCCCATTGCAAAGACTTCATATTGACTTTGCAGAGCCGATCCATGGAGAATACCTATTCATAGTAGTGGATGGCTTTAAAAAATGGGTCGAAATAACACCAACTAAAGCGGCCACTAGTTCATGGTGTATAAATAAAATCAAAGAGTTATTTTCAAAATTTGACATACCATACGTTCTTGTGAATGATAAGTTTTTAACCAGATACAGAATTATACATAAAACTTCTCCAGCTTATCATCCAGCATAATTTTAAGGCGATAAACCGCAGGTAGAAAAAAGGTTTTAAACAACTTTAAAGATATAAAGTGCTATAACGGACAACAATTACTAACATATTTCTGCATTGTTAAGTTATACAACATGCAACTATTTTTTTAATTTACATTCATGTTTAAGTATGATTTTTACTTTTATTAATGTTTTTAAGTTGCTCAGAACGAAAAATGTAATTAGATTTATTGTAGAAACTCTTTGTAAAAATCCATGTTATTATAAACCAAACACAAAAATATTTTTTTGTAGTATTTTTTTTATTTATTGTAGAAATCCTTACTTTTTGGAAATTAATAAATTAAAAAAATTCATTTGTAGAAAAAATTTCCACTATTTATTCTAACAATTCTTTTTATAGTACAATGACAACTTTTTCGACTAAATAAAAGATCGTCATAACGAAGTTACATTTTGTAAGAGAACAATTTCAAATCCTATATATTATTAGTCCTAAGGAATAATACTGATTCTGATTTTTACTATAACTTTATATTTTATATATTTGCTTTGGTTAAGTTTAATTTTATAAATAGATAATAAAATAAAACTCGTATATTAAGCTATTCTAAACATCAGTATGATATAGTTGTAGAGACCAATAACTAAGGTCAATAGTATAATTATTTATTCAACAAATTTTTTAATAGTCCGGTTCTGACAACAGTACAGTATAAGTGTGTTAAATCAGTTTCCGACAAAAAACTTATTGTTTAAAGAAGTGAGCCCAAATTTAGAAGCTAACTTTGCATCTCTTTGTCTATAAGAACACTTATTCTAGACATAATTAAAGTAAGCAAAAACTATCTATTGCATGTAAGTGAAAATCGCAATCAAAGTGAGAAATTTTAAAAACTGTCATAAAATCGCCTCAGTTTTTTACCATTAAATACCACACCGGTATACCTGTCTTATCAGCAAACAGGTCGATAAAGACAGAGTCGGCTTCAAATTAATCGGAGATGTTAACAATTTCATACAACTATGGATGAAATTTCGCATATGTCTCAACCTACTACTTCAAATACACCAACTTACTCGTCAATGACTAGTCAACAAAAAAAAACCATACTTTCCATCAAAAACACAAGCAATAGTAGTAACCGCAATCAATGATGTTAATTTAGAAGAATATCTAACCTCAATAGGATCCATAATTAACCCATCCGACATTTTATTTGCTTCCAGAATTACAAACAATAGAATATGCGTGTATTTATCAAGTGAAGACTGCGTAAAAAAATTTCTGGCTAACAGCAAAGGAAAAATAAAGGTAAATAACGAACAACTCCCTATTCGCAGATTAATTACACCAAGTGAAAGATTACTTCTTTCCAATGTGTGTCCCACAATTCCTCATCAAACTATTGAAGAAGAACTTGTAAAATTAGGCCTAAAATTATCCTCATCTATTACTTTCCTTAAAATCGGAACTCAAAATCCCAACCTAAAACATGTCTTAAGTTTTCGCCGTATTGTTTATATATCCCCCTCAGAAAACGTAGTACCCACATCAATTATCATAAATCACGATAACACACCTTACCGCATATTTCTATCCCATGAAAGTCACCCATGTTACAATTGTAACCAACAGGGGCATACTTCTATCAATTGTTCAAATCTAAATAAAAATAATAATAATAATAATATGCAAATTATGCCTCCAGGACAAACTACTCCACATATACCAAAACCAAATAACTCAAACCAAAAAATTAACCCAACTCCTTTATCAATCCCCATCCAAAACAAACAGATATCTTCAGAGGAAAAAATGGAAACTAATCTAGAATTGGACACAGGAAAATCCCATTCAAAGAGAACTGCATCAGAAATAATTACACCCCCAACTCCATCAGAAATAGATAAGATCTTTACTACACCAAAAGATCCTTTAAATAAAAAAACCAAGAAGTCATCCAAAGGAACATCAAACGCCAACTTCTTAGAACTAATGAAATCAACTGAAGAACTGTTTGAAGACGAAAACCAACTCCTGACATTTAATGAAGTTGTCGACTTTTTTGAGAATGCTCTAGGATCGAAAGATCCATTAAGTGTATCCAAAACGTATACAGACAATACATCACAATTTTTAAAAATGCTATCGAACATACACCCATATTATGAAAATAAACGTATGAAGAGCATAAGTACAAGAATCAGGAGGAAAATAATGGTACAGCTTAACTTTTCCCCTCGCGCAATACAACAAGCACTAGAAAACGATTCAGATATATCGTCAGTAGAATCATCGCAAGAATAAAATGACCGACACGATTCTTCAGTGGAATATAAACGGTTTTTATAACAATTTTGAACTGTTACAAACACTTATTTCGGATATAAAACCTTCTATCTTATGTTTACAGGAAACAAACTTTAAAGAGGAACATACATACGATCAAAAAAATTACCAATGTTTTAAAAAAAATAGACCCAATATTACCAAAGCTAGCGGTGGTGTTGCAATATATGTACACCAAAAATACAAAGCCAGAGAGATAAACATAAATTCAGAAACTATTGAATTAGTAGTAGCAGAAGTTCTTATTCCTCAGAAAATTTACATATCCTGTATATATATATCCCATCTAATAAAAATATAAATGAACGGTTAATCTTAGGGGACTTTAACAGTCACAATCAAATATGGGGATCTGAAAATACCACAACTAGAGGCAGAATAATAGAAAACTTAATAATCTCAGAAAATTTAAACATTTTAAATGACGGGAGAGCCACTAGAATGGATATCCATACAGGAAAATCCTCAATAATTGATTTAACTCTTTGTGAACCAATTTTATCAACAACTTTCACATGGGATGTAATTCCTTATTTATTCGGTAGCGACCATTTTCCTATAAAAATTTCGTTTCCATCACCGTACCAAAAAACCAATAACTCTATCATTCCTAGATGGAACATCAGCAAACTGGAATAACTTCAAAAATTTTATTGAAATTAAAATAAAACCACAGGAAAACAAAACAATTGAAGACATAAATGAAACTGTTGACTTTTTTAACTCTATATTGATTGATGCAGCTAACGAACACATCGGAGTAATAAAAATAAATCAGAAACACAATCCACTCCCATGGTGGAACATAAAATGTCAAGAAGCTATTAAAGCATACAAACATGCTTTTAATAGATACAAAAGAAAAAAATCAAATGAAAATCTAATAAATTATAAGAAACTTAGAGCAGAAGCTAGATATGTTATGAAGACTAGTAGAAAAGAATCATGGAAAAAAAATTTGGTTAACTCCATAAACAGTTCAACCCCCACATCAACTGTATGGAAATCGGTTAGAAAAGTAGCTGGGAGAAGGTATACACCTACAATTCCGTTTTTAACACAAAACAACAAAATAGTTACAAATCCAGTAGAAATTGCGGAAAGCTTAGCTGGCCAATATGAAAGGTGTTCCAATAATTCATTTATAGAAATAAAAAATGCTACGGAAGAGATATCATTAGATTACGAAGATGGGACACATAACCCAATTAATAACGTTTTTACAACACTAGAACTAGCTGACGTAATCAAATCGTTCAAGAAATCTGCGCCAGGTCCTGACAAAATACCGGTAACTTTTCTTCAGAATTTACCTGATAATGCTGTAGAATTTTTACTGCAAATATATAATTACGTGTGGATCAAAAACCTATTTCCTTTAAATTGGCGTGAAGCTATAATTGTACCACTACTTAAACCGGATAAAGATAGAACTCAACCAGAATCTTACCGACCAATATCAATAACCAATGTTATGTGTAAGGTCTTGGAAAAAATGGTTAATAAAAGATTAGTTTGGCACCTAGAACATCACAACATTTTGACACGCGAACAGAGTGGTTTCCGTCAGAACAGATGTACGGCTGATAATCTCGTTGATCTGGAATCAGAAATCCATGAAGCTTTCGTAAACAAACAGGAATGTATCTCAGTTTATTTAGATATAACAAAAGCCTACGACACTATATGGAGACGCAAAATTGTTAAAAAACTACATAAATGGAATCTAAAAGGGAATATCTTGCTCTTCATAAACAATTTTCTTGAAACGAGATATTTCCAAGTTAAGGTAGATAATATCTTATCAGCTAAAAAGATACAAAAAAATGGCATACCACAAGGATCCACTATAAGCACAACCCTTTTCTTGATAGCAATTAATGATATCCTAGATCATTGCTCTCCATTAGTTAAAGGAAAACTTTATGCTGATGATTTAGTATTGTTCGCTAAAGAGAAAAATATTGAATCTATTCAAAAACACATCCAAAATACTTTAGACAACTTGGTTCATTGGTCACAATCGGTTGGTTTAAGTTTCTCTACTACTAAAACAAAATGTGTTTTATTCTCAAAAAAATACAGTACAACATTACCAAAACTGTATCTCCAAGGTGAACTATTAGAGTTTAAAGACTGTGTTCGATTCCTAGGAATGATTTTCGATAAAAAACTTACATGGGAAAATCACATTATGTACGTTAAGAAGGCATGTCAAAATCGATTAAATTTACTGAAAACCATTGCAAGTCATAATTGTGGAGCCGATTACTCGAGTTTGATGCTATTGTATCAATCATTAATCAAATCAAAAATCGATTATGGTTCTATTATCTACTCGTCTGCAAAAAAATCTACACTACAGAAATTAAATACAATACAAAGCTCTGCTTTAAGAATTGCCACAGGTGCCTTCCGAACGTCCCCTGTCGAAAGCCTTCAATGTCTAACAGGAGAATTGCCTTTAGAACTCAGGAGAATGTACTTAAGCTTGTCTTATGCATCAGCAGCTCTCGCAAATAAAAATAATGCAGTGATATATAACATAAAAACTAATCGTTTTACCGAAGCATACCTTAATAAACAACATTATCAGCCTTTTTACGAAAGAATTAGGAAATACACAGATAGTATTCAAATTCAACTACCAACTTTTTTCACTTCAACTTTTAAATCACCCCCTCCCTGGATAATCCCACCACCTCAAATAAATACTGATCTTTTAGATTACAACAAAACTGAAATAAATCACGATTATATCAAACAAGTTTTTTATACAAAACTGGATAAGTACAACGAATATTTTCCTGTTTATACCGATGCCTGAAAATCAGATGATAATCTCGGAGCATCAGTAATTACCCCCAGTACTATTCAGACATTCCGATTATCCCCATTTAATAGTATCCTTTCAATAATAATAATAGTTTTGATTTTTATTTCCTTTTTCATTGTTTCAGATTAAAATTTGAATTTGGAAAGAAAACTAGGTCAATGGTGAATTGTTATATGAATTTGGACTTATTATGAATTGGAAATATTTGATTGTGATAAAATAACAACCTATGGATTATGTCCAAGATAAGTTTGTCAAGTACATTCTTTGTTTATTTGAATGTTTATAATTGAAAAGTATAATATTGAAAACTTTAGATGTACTAAAGAAAAAGTAACTGCTGATTCGATGAAACTTATTAAGATATCCTTTTATTATAAATCATTGAGGTAAGTTTTACTTATTAAATTTTTAAATCTTAGTTATTTATCTCAAATCCCCCAATTTAATTTTTAACAAAATTCTTGTGTAATAAGATAATTTTTTAAAAATTTAATTCCTTTTGTACTCATTGTTTATATTGTTAGTCTTTTTCCTAACAAATCCCTTCATCATTACATTCTTCCCTTGATTTATTCAAGTAATTGGAAGTGTAGATTCTACATATAAGAATTATGAATTTTTCTTTTATTCATTTAAATTTATTTATAATTATTATTTGATATACTTCAATATCTTCATATTCAGGAATCAATTTCAAAATCTTATAATATCATATTCTTATTACAAATTAAACTTATTTACATCAAGAACAATAAGTGCGCCACTGAGTGGAAGTAAACGTGTGTTAGATCGGTCTATTGTTATAATCTAATTATCAGTGAGTAATACTTTATTAACAATTATAAACTTTATATCATCCGATTCGGAAGACCGCCATCTGTCAATACATATAAATTAATTTATTCTTCGCTAAATGGGTACTCGTGTAAGAGAATGCCTGCAACGTGCAAAATATGTGTCCAATTGATAACAAAAAAGTCACCTGGCATTGAATGTATGGGTTCTTGTGATGACAGTTTCCACTTAAAGTGTATTAAAATGAGTACGGAACAATTCAAATCAATTACTTCTACTATCGGTTCTATCTGGAAATGTAGTACTTGTTTATTCAAGGACGATTCGTCAAAACGATTCAGTGTCGGAGGTTCAGAGATTTCAGTCGGATCGGGGACACTCTCCAAATCGGAGAATGTATCTGATTTAATGAAAGAAATGAAAACAGAAATACGGGCATTTGCCCGGAAACAGGAGAATCTGATTGAATCAGTTGGATTTTGTTGTGGGAAAATTGACGATTTTCAAGCATCGCTATCGGATTTTGGGAATTTTTTGAAGCAATTCGAGGCTTTACAACAGGATAACCAAGCTCTGAAGAAACGGGTCATTGATCTGGAAACTCGCCTCAATGACATGGAACAACATTCCAGGAAAAACAACATTGAAATTCAAGGGGTTCCTGAACAAAAAAATGAGAATGTTAGCATCATTGTAGAAAAAATTACCAGTTTTTTGGGTGAAGACACTACGGGCAAGATTGTGACTTCTCATAGAGTTCAAACTAAGAATGCTGGTAATAGACTTCCCAAAAATATTGTTGTAGAATTTAACTCTCATGAATTCAGGGATAGAATTCTGTTCTTGGCTAAACAAAAAAGAATTCGGTCTCAGGGACCCGGCCTCAGTATCAATGAAGTGGGAAACTCAATATTTATAAATGAACATCTTGCACCCGCCAATAAAACTTTATTTAGAGAAGCTCGAGAATGGGCGAAGGAAAATAATTATAAATATGTATGGGTAAAAAATGGTAATATTCTAATGCGATAGGACGATACTTCGAGGATTAGACACATAAAAAATTCTACTTTATTGGATTAAAATAATTGTGCTTCCCATTCTACTGCATTTATATGATATATATTTATTAAGTTATGGATAGGGTTTTAGTTTATGGGCAAAATGTTAATGGACTTAGATCCAAAACATCGGAATTTCGCATTGGTACTATAAGTTATGGTGCTGATATTTACCTAATAACTGAAACAAATTTAAAAAGTGGAGTTTATGATACAGAGATCTGTGATACATCCATATATAACGTTTTTAGAAGAGACCGCGAAACTACTGGCAATAAGAAAAAAGATGGAGGGGGTGTATTAATTGCAATAAATAAAAAGTTTATTTTTAATGAACAACCATCATGGCAAAGTGATGCAGAAGATCTATGGATCTCTATACAACTCAACAATGGCCAAATAATACATATATGCTGTGTTTATCTTCCTCCATGCGATGTTTCAGCAAGAATCTCATTTAGCGCTAAATTACAAACTTTTCTAGACAGAATCATGGCGACCCAGTAAGTGTAAAACTTTTTTTATTCCAACAAAAGTGGATAGTGCAAGTGAAGAAGTATTAGACTTAATGGCAATTAACGAACTTATGCAACGCAATTTTATAGTAAACAATAATAATAAATGTCTAGATTTAATGTTTAGCAACAACAATGTTCACATTAGTGATCTAAATAATAGCGATGCTCCAGTTGTTCGTCCCGATTCACACCACCCAGCTCTTGAGTTTTACTTGCATTGCCCAAGATATGCATTATTGCGGCATAATAAAATTGAAACATTTAATTATAAAAAATCAAATTTTAATGACTTAAATAACTATTTGTTGCAATATCCTTGGGATGTAGAGTTAAATTCTTTGACTGTGGATGAGTCAGTGAGTAAGTTTTACGAAGTTCTTTTAGTAGCCTCTGAATTATTTGTACCAAAAATAAGAAAAAAATCATCATCGTTTCCTCAATATTTTTCACCTAGTACAATTTAGTGTATTAAAGATAAAAAATGCTCTCACAAAAAATGGAAAAAATTTAATAACTTACGCTATTTCGAAGAATTTAAATTATTGAGAAAACGCAGTAAATATCTTATTCTAACCGATTTTAAAAGACATATTTCTGAAATACAAGATAATCTTAAAACGAACCCAAAGAAATTCTGGAGCTTTGTGTCTAGTGCCCGTCGCGACTACAGTTTGCCGTCTCAGGTCAGTTTTAATGGTGAATTTAGTACTAATCCGGAAAACGTTTGTCAAATTTTTTCTAAATTCTTTAGATCTGTTTATGAACCTTGTCGTCAAACTTACTTCTCACCTAATAATAATCTTGCAGTAAATCAAATAGATAATATTTACCTATCTGTCGAAGCTATTAATACAAAAATTAATACTTTAGATGAAAGGAAGGGGCCTGGTGTAGATGGCTATCCTTCATTTTTTATTAAAAAATGTGTTGAGTCCCTTTGTAAACCTTTACATATAATTTTTAATAAATCTTTAAATACTGGAATTTTTCCTAGAGCGTGGAAGGTAGCTATATTAATACCCATTTATAAGAATGCTGGCGACAAGAGCTTAGTAAACAATTACAGAGGTATAAGTAAATTATGTATTTTCGGAAAAATCTTCGAAAGTTTAGTTTATGATATTGTTTTTACAACTGTAAAGAATAGTATTTCAGTTGAACAGCACGGTTTTTTTTCTAAAAGAAGCATCGAAATTAACTTGGCCATATATTCTCAATTCATTACCGAAAACATGGATTCTAGAGTTCAAGTTGACTCCGTGTATACAGATTTTAGCAAGGCGTTTGACAAAGTGAACCATAACATTCTTATATCAAAATTGGATAAGATTGGCATCCAGGGTAATTTGTTAACATGGTTTTCTTCATATATATGTAATAGAACTCAGATGGTTGAAGTTAATGGTTTCAGATGTGATCCTTTCTCAGTTACATCTGGTGTACCACAGGGTTCGCTTTTGGGACCGTTGTTGTTCATAATATTTATTAGTGATTCAAAAAACTGCTTCAGCTCTGCAAATGTTTTATATTACGCAGACGATATGAAGATATTTGGCAGAGTTGAATCAGTACGGGATTGTGTAAACATTCAAAAAGACATCAACAATTTTACCGAGTATTGCACCATAAATAAACTTTATTTAAACATAAATAAGTGTCAATGTATCAGTTTCACAAAAAATTTCAATTCAATAAATTTCAATTATTGTATTAACAACAACACGGTTGCCAGAACGAATCAAGTGAAGGATTTAGGTGTAATATTCGACACGAGACTAAGTTTTAGTCAACATATTGACTTTATAGTGAGCAAATGCTCAAGAATGCTGGACTTTATTAAAAGATCTTGTCGGAGTTTTAGAAACGAACAAGCTTTAAAATCAATATATTATGCTTTTATATACAGCAGGCTTAATTTCGCTAGCACTATTTGGAGTCCAAGTTATAATATATACAAAATCAGACTAGAACGACTGCAGAATAATTTCGTCAGATTTCTAAATTTTAAAGTTACAAAAATCTATAAATCCACAAATATGACTGAATTGAAAAAACAATATAAAATCAGAACTCTGGAGCAACGCCGAATAATGGGTGATCTTATTTTCCTTTATAAAATAATTAATTATAAATATGACTCATCTCTGTTATTGGGCCTAATACCTATGTATGTACCACCAAGAAATACACGTAGCAGATTTCTATTTCATGTATCACATTTCAATACAAATCTAGGAGTAAATTCACCTATTAACAGAATATGTTGCGAATTTAACAAGTATTGTAACGAAGTGGACCTTTTTAATTTATCTTTATATAGTTACAAGAAATTTGTCAAAACGATATTCATATCATAGGATTGTATTATATCTGACGCATTTTTTTTCACTTTTTAAGAACATTTCGTGTATATTAATTAAATGTTTATAATCTAACTATACCATGTTAGTGGATACTTTTTTGGGCTTCTAGCCTGTTTGTATCCCAAATTGAATAAATAAATAAATAAGAACTGTTGATTCATTTAATTTAAATTTTGTTATTATTATATCTTAACTTATTAGTACTTTCTATAATTTCTGTAATATTTCTTTAAAAGTTTATATTAAATTCTTGTTATCTCTGTTTTAAAATTTTATGACAATTTCCTAATCTCAAACTACTATTAATCTATTTTGATTGCCTATATTAACTTATTTCTTTTCAAAAAAAAAACATAAAATGTTATTATTCCTATTCTATTTATCTAACATTAATATTTAAAAGCATTCTACATATAGGTTTGATGTGAAATGTGTGTCATAATGTTATCTATTCTGTATGGTATTTAAAAATTTGGCCTATATTAAATATCCCCCTTAAAATACCTGTTTGTGGATCTATTAATTTATAGCTATTTTCTGCATGTTCATTTGCAATTAAATATGGTCCGTCATATGGTAATAGTAATTTCGCACATTTATGTTCTGACCTTTTTGGCACTTGTAAAGATTTAACTAGTACTAACTCTCCTTTTTGGAATTTTGTTATTTTCTTGTTCATTCTTTTAATGAATTTACTTGCACTTCTTTGTAGTCTGGTGTTCACACAGACATAATCTCTTCCATCTTAGAATTTCTATGTATTATCCAGGGTCTTGTTGGTTCTTTACCTGTGAATAATAATTCGGGACACTCCTTTGTCACTCCATGTGGAGTTTGATTCAAAAATCTTTTAACTTCTTCCAAATTATTTTCCCACTGTATGTGATTTTAATTACATAAAATTCTCAAATATTTATTTATTTCTTTTATATAGCGTTCAGCAGGATTTGATGATGGGTTACGAATACTAATGAATTTAAGATGTATGTTCTGATTTATGCAATATTGCTCTAATTTAATACTCTGAAAATATGTAGCATCGTCTAAAATTAATTTCTCAGGTTTTCCAAAAGTGTTAATGTATTTATTTAAATATAACAGTTTTAGTATTGGTTTTTGCACATGGATACAATTTAACAAACTTGGTAAAAATGTCTACTATTACAAATATGTTTTTATTGCCTTCAGTACTAGGAACTAAATTACTAATAAAATCTATTGCTACTATTTGTAAAGGTTTCTGAGCATAAATAGATTTAGCTAAATAGGTGTTGTGAAAATTCTTCTCCCTTGCCATTTGACAAAGTTTGCATGTTCTGCATATAGTTTTTGATATGACTAGATCCCCTTTTGCTATATAATTTTCTCGAAACATCATCCATAATTTCCTTGTGCCTATGTGCCCATATTCTTCATGTAAATTTTGCAATATTACTTTACTGAGTGTTGGTGTGATAACAAATACTTCTCTATCTTGCAGTCTTTTGTATAAAATCCCATTAATATTTATTGTGTCTTTTCTTTTTGAATGTTGTAATTGTTTTTGATCTTCTATAATGTGATAAAGTGAAAATAGTCCTTGATTTTGTGGTAGTATGTTGATTCCTATTTTATATTGTTTGGTGATGTTTTGAGCTTCTGTTTCTCTACTAAATGCATCTGCTACTATATTAAGTTTTCCTGGGATGTACCTAACTTCAAAATCATATTCCTGTAATAGAAGTATCCATCTATGAACCCTGTTGTTTGCATATCGGTTCTTTAACATTGCTGTTAATGCAGAATGGTCGCTCTCAATAATAAATTTGGCTCCTAATAAGAAAAATCTAAATTTGGTGATGCAATAAACGACATTAGCCATTTCCAACTCTGTTACTGTATATTTTTTTTCATATGTTTTTGTCACTCGAGATATAAAACTTATGGGTACTTCTCCATCCTGTTGTTGTTGCACCAAAACTTCTGCAAAACGGTCCGCTGATGCATCCGTTCTTGAAATGAATTCCTTATCATATTGTGGATGATAAAACTTTAAATTATTAAATTATTAATGTTTTCAAATTGGTAGGTGTTTTGTATTCTAATAACGTTTTGATTCTATCTGGATCCATACTGATATTTTCTGTATTTAAAATGTAACCCAAATATTTTACTTCCACCTGATAAAATTTACATTTTTCTAAATTTAATTTTAATCCTGTAATTTCTAATTCTTAATTATTCTTAATCGTTATTAAGTCAATTGAAAGCAAATAAATAATAAAAAAGTAATCACATTACATAAAAATAATCAAATCACCATTAAAAAAAATAATGAAAATATAATTTTAAATAAAAAAAAACAAACGAACATATTATAAATTTTCCAAAAATATTTTTCCGTTAAACATATAAAAGGATTTTCAAAAATCCACAAAAGTGTATACTAAAAGTTCTTCTACGAATAACAGCTGTGCATATGTATGACGTAAAATTAACAGAATACCAGTGCTCCAACACAACATCGCGTGTTTGAAATGTTTAGTTTCCACGAACTCCAAAACCTTAGAAGCGCACCTGTGCCTGTGTGACGTCAAATTAACAGAATTAGAGTGCTCGTAAACAACCTTGCGTGTTTGAAGTGTTTGGTTCCTCGAACTCCAAAAGCTTAGAACACCTGCAAGTTGTGACGTAAGGGTTACTCGGAAATATATCGGTCGAATTTGTGACTTTCAAGCCTAATTTGAGAGCTTTTCCGACCATATTAAACTATAAAAAAATTATTGAACATTAGAAATGATTGTTGTATATATTATGTAAAAAAAAATTGTTTGTAAAATATAAGTAGTTAGTTAGAAATAAGCAAATTAAGAAATAGTTCCTTTTGATTGGTTCTCGTGGAGTTTTTAAATAAAGCATTTTTATTGGTCAGAGAATAATGAGAGAGGGATCTCAGTCTTTACGTAAAAGAACCAGTCAGGAAGAATAAAAAGGAGATTCAAGCCTAATTTTAAGAGAGTCAAAACCCTTTATACAAACATTCAAGCCTCGTTTCAGAAAATTTTCATCAAACATTTAAGATTTAATTTAAAAAAAAAACTTTCACGACTCAACACTTAAGTTTAATTTTAAAAAGATTCAAGACTCATTTTCAAAACATTCAACAACAGTTATTAAAATATTCAACTCGTAATTTACATTTTTAAAAAAGACTTTGATAAGTCAAAAATTGTATTAACTTTATAAGTTAATATTCTTCGACTTTGTATAGAAAATAGGTTTGTTGAATCAAGCAGAGTAACTTCATAATATAATAGTTCCAACTGTAATTTTAATGATACAAAAGTTAGTATCAAATATAAGAAATTTGACTTACCTTATATCAGAAATAATCCTAGTATAAAAGTTTGTAACACACCACTTGTAAAAAGGGAGTCTTATCAACCAGTAAATTGTATAAATAAATCCACAAGTAAACAATAATAAATTCTACATCGTAAGAGTTTCTGTCTTAAACCATTGAAGCTTTCCAACCACGTGTTTGCTTCAAGAGAACAGCTGCCAGTTCCACTTTCGTCAACGAAGATCTACCCCAACGACATCTTCATGTGAACGGTGAATACTCGAGAGATAAAGTTAAAAAAGGTACCGTTATTTAATTTGTATTAAGTGTGCGTATGAACTGTTTTAAAGCGATAATAGTTATTTGCCGCTAGAGGACATTTATACGACTTTATTGTAAAGATTTTTGAATTTCATTTTGATAGAAAATTTATAATTTTGTTTGAGCATAAATCTGTGGTAAAACCTGTACGACCTGAGATACAATTTTTCGATTAACGATAGTATTTATTTTTAAGTTAAACAAACGAGCGTAGAAACATTTAATTTTATTTGAGCTAGTCATCATTATGACATATTATTTAAGGGGCTAAAAAACATCATTGTAATAAAAAACTTCAACAATTACGTCAAATCAAAATAGAAACAAAGAACTCATCTTGTCACAACTAACGTGGGTTTGCAAAAATACCAATTAAAACGTAAAAAAAATTAAAATTAAAATAAACAAAAAGTAAAACCATAAGAACCCAACAGCAAAAAATTAATAAATCCATAATAATATATATACAAAAATAAACCCCGACCAATTCCACAAGTTTCTACAATAGCAGCAAGCTCAACAACAGCAAATTAACCAACAACCAACTCATGAAACTGCTAGTACAGTGAATACCTTCTGCGGCATCAAACAGTAACAACGAACCCTTACAAGGCAATTCAGCAATGCATAATATCGTGAAAAATTTCACATGTGAAACATTTAATCCGTCAACAACCACTATCGATAATTTCATTGATTATTTAGAAGCTAAATACTTATTAATTAGCTGCTTAACGCCCGACATTTTTCATCAACTGAAAGTAGCGTATACGGAAATCAAGGTGAAATTACTTAACTTATACAAAATTAAAAAAAAAAACTAGATTTAAAGCACTAACAGAGTTCTGGAACTGTACACGTGAGTTAGTCCACACAATGGAGCATTATGCGAACCAACTAAAAGAATTGAGCAAGGACTGTGGTTACGAAGGAGATATGCTACTGGGTTGAATCATGAACTACTGCAAATTGATTTAAAACAAAAATGGCCCGATTTAAAAGAAGAACTGGCAGAAGGAACAACTAAAGATGTATCTTTCGCACAAATATTTGCTGTAGCACAATCTTGTGAACTTGCTGAAGGAGACTTTGAACCTGCTAACGTTAAACACGTCAAAAAAAGATCGAATATGAAGAAAAGTGTAGTTGGAGGAAAAAAACGGTAACTCTAATTGAAAATCAGTGTCGGCGATGTGGAAAGCGAGCGAGACACAGTAAGAACAATTGTGAAGCAAAAACGCATACATGTGAAGAATGCGGCATCAAGGGACGCTATGAAAATTATTGTATTAAATCGGGCAGAGCACAACTTGCACCCAAGACAACGTCTAGGAATCGATTACAACGAATTGCTGCAAAAAACAAAATAGGACAGAATAGTAGTGCATCACAAACATCACTTTCGTCCTCAGATTTCACAGTTAACGACAGTGACAACGATAATCACAATAACGTTTACAAAATACAGAACACATCTGTAAGATGCAAAAAAATAGATGTGTATATCAATGGCTTTAAATGCACTATGGAGTGGGATCACGGTTCAGTTTATTCTATTATTAACACTGAATTTTGGAAACGAATTGGTTCACCACAACTATCTAAAGGACCCAAACTACGAGCCTATGGTGATTTCAAATTGAAGACAGAAGGATTCGCGTATGTCAAGGTAGAAGTCGAAGGTTACAAAGAATTTGGTATGAAAGTTCCTTCACCTGTTTACTCAATACAAACTCACGCTTCATCGACACAGACAAGTACTGGAATCATACGCTGAGCTATTTGACTCAAAATTAGGACTTGTCAGAGATTACCAAGTTAACATTCACATAAAGCTAGGAGCTGAACCTAAACATTTAGCCGCGACACCTATTAAGTTCAGTATTAAGAAAAATGTAGAAGCTGAACTGAAGCGCTTAGTCAAAGAAGGAATAATTTCGAAGGTTGATCCAAACATCACACCAATAGAGGGGGCAACACCCACTCTAGCACTAGCTAGATTTTATGTCTGGTGGCCATCAATCGAGGAAGATATTGATATATTTGTGAAACATTGTAAAAAGTTGTCAAGAATATAGACCAAACAACCCAGAATTACCGGTCTATTCCTGACGAAGTTTGGGAAAAGCTCCACATCGATTTCGCAGGAGCATTTCAAGGACGATATTGGCTTGTTTTATGTGACGCCCTCTCTAAATGGATAGAGATAAAATCTATGCAAAAAATTACTACACAAAATTTATGTGAAAAACTCGAGGAAATTTTTACAACTTTTGGATTGCCAAAAATTATAGTTTCTGATAACGGCCCACAGTTTATGTCACATGGGTTTTCACAATACTGTAAGAATAGGGGTGTGATGTATTCCGGGTAACTCAAACAGGGTTTAAAATAAAATCCTTTATTCACTGTAAAATAAATAAAATAACAAAATAAAAATATTCTATATGTAAAATAAATAAAAACTAAAAAGCGGAATTCTTCTGCTAGTATTGTACCTCCCTCGTACTAGACCCGGGAACGTCCATACGTCGGCGGCGCGGCGGCTGTAAAATAAAATAATGTGTTAAGCAACGGAATACGGATGACGCAGATCGGCTATCCGTTAAATTGGTCTATCACGAAAACTCAGCACGTAATCGTGACGACGGCAAAGTGGGCGACTCAGCACGTCTACCCTCGGGTGCTAGTATATTCACGAGAACTCAGCACGTAATCGTGATTACTGGTGGAACCAACGGACTCAGCACGTCTGTCGGTGTACTGCAAGGCCCACGTAAACTCAGCACGTAAACGAGGCCGCAGAGCCTTGGATCGACTCAGTACGTCAACCCAGGAGAGTTCCTTCCAGTTTAACACGCCAGACTTAATTGCCGTTCTGGTGAAATGGTCGGTCTTTTATACTAGTTAATGACCTTACAAAAACTAAATAGGTCTTACCATATGCGTGCTCCTGGTAACGGACTGAAGTTCGTTACACATCCCTCCTCCTTCGAAAAGGACCGAACTAATAATGGATCCTTATCGTCTCGTTCTTCACCCGTAGTCTGTATGTTGCCGATCTTTTCCCATTGGTTTTAAATTTTTCCGGAACTAAATCTTTTAACGGTATTTTTACCATGATCTTCTCCTTGGCGACGTTACTTTTTGGTGAGAAATATAATGATGTTGTTTCTTGCACCGGTTCCAAGTTCTTACCGGGTGTAATCGGTCTTTCCGGTGTCGTTGGTAGCGGAGAAGCAAACAAGTTTAATCAATTTTCCATTTTAAGCTGAAAACGTAACCTGTTTGTAGTGTTGTTTGTATCTGGTATTTATACTTCGGCTATTAATTGAAATCTAGTTTTTGTCTCTTAATGAGCTGGTTTTAGATCTTTTATGTGAATTTTGTGATACCGTTTGTCCTTGTCGTCTTTTAATTCAAAGATGACCTTTGACCATACTTTGGTTATTTTGTATGGTCCGGAATATTTCGGAGCCAGTTTGGCGTTAAAGTTGTTCGGTGCGTTGGACAAATTATATTATTTTTTGTAAACACCATCCCCTATTTTCGGTATCCATTCTCGCCTGCGCAGATTGTAACTGTGGCTTTGTTTTGAAAAGGCTCTTGCTAAGTTTAATTTTACAAATTCATAAGTTTCTTTTAGGATTTCCAGATGTTTGCTCTTTTCTTTGTAAGAAATAGTATCTGTTGTGCTAGCGGAGGAATCCATGATCCTGCTTGGCAGGTGTGGTTCTCTTCCATAGTTTAGAAATGCTGGGGAAAATTGTCTTGACTCGTGTTTTGCGGTGTTAATTGCGAATGCTAATTCGTAGATGCAATGATACCAATTTTTGTGGTTGTTTCCGCAGAATTGTGCGATCATGGTTTTTATCGTTCTGTTCGCTCTTTCTACTGGGTTATTTTGCGGTGAATACGGGGGAATCTCAAGCTTTTCTATTTTAAATTCGTTTAGCAGGTTTCTTAGTTCTCGGCTTTCGAAGCTTTTTGCGTTATCGGTGATGATCTTCTTGGGACAACCGAATTTTAAAATTATCTTGTCTTTGAAGTTCTGACATATTGTTTTAGCGGTGGAGTTTCTGACTGGGCATATTTCTACACATTTCGAAAAATGCCTTCTTTGGTGACTATGTATCCTAAGTATTTCAGCTCCTTTCTGCAGAAGTGGCACTTGTCGATATTAATCTGAAGGTTAGCCTCTCGTAAACGGTTAAACACGTCCTTTAAGTTTTGAAGGTGGCTGTTTGGCTGTTTTTAATTTTTCCAATATATGGTTTATGTATGGCAGGGGATATGCGTCTTTTTCTGATACTTCCTTAATTTTTCTAAAGTCAATGCAGAACCGGTATTCTTTATTTTTCTTTTGTACGAGGACGATCGGAGAGCTGTATGGGCTGTTTGATTTTTCGATAACATCTTCTTCTAGTAGTCTATCAATTTCGTCATGAATTATCTTCTGCATTGCTGGGTTTCGAGGTCTGTACCTTTGTTTTATCGGTGTATTATCTTTTAATTTAATTGTGTGTGTAATTAACGATGTAGGCCCCTTAATGTCTTTAAAATTTTTAAATTCTTTTCTTAAAAATTTGTCTAGCTTATCTTGTTGATATGCGGTAATTGTTGCGTCTATTTGCGGATTTTTGCTTAATTCTATCTTGTAATTTTCGGCTTTCGCTTCGGTTGTAAGAATTTCTCCTTGGTCTCTTGACATCTCAAATTTGACTCCCCACAAATTTAAATCGATCATTACAATTATTGCTTCTGAGGTTAGTTGTGGCAAATAAAAAAACTTTGAGGTTTTATGCATTCCCTCTACCGTGTAGTTTACTGTGAAGCTTTCTGTGGCGGTATTTAAATTTCCATTTGCCATTGAAACCTGTTGTTTCTCTGGTTGACCTGGGATTTTTAATTTTCGGAACATGTTTCTGCCTTTTTCTCCTACATATGACTTTTGAGAGCCGGTATCTAATAAGGCTTTTAATTTCTTGTTATTTTTGAAATGTAAAATTTTATACGGTCTAAGATCCTCTATTTCCCTTAATGTGTTACAAGGTGCCACGTCGTCTTCTTTGTTTCTTTCGTTTCTAGACTTTTTTTGACAGTTGCAGTCTTTCGACATAATATTACGGGTACCACAGTAACTGCAGAATATGACTGGTTTTGCAAAACACTGTTTTCTATTATGTCCTTTGCGTCCGCATCTCCAACAGCAATTGTTTCTGTCAAAATTGTCTATTTTTGCCGAATCTAAAGGGTACGCTGGTTTTTCTGGTTTGTTTGTCTGGTATCGGGACAAGCTCTAAGTTCGCTAACGGTACCCTGAGAATCTATGCCAATAAGATCAGCTTGTTTTTGAAGTTCTTCCTTGCTTAGCCTGTATAGCCAACTGACGGTTCGATCGGTTGTATCGGTATCTTTCGTTTCGGTGTTGGACATTCTAAGAATCACCCTGTATATCTGTTTGTGAATACCGGACTTTAGTTTATTTACTCGGGCGCCAGTTTGTGATGTATTCCGGGTAACTCAAACAGGGTTTAAAATAAAATCCTTTATTCACTGTAAAATAAATAAAATATATAATGGTATCAAGTAACACACATAACTTGGTACAAAGTCTTAATGATTTTCTATTCACGTATAGAAATATACCTCATAGCACTACTGGAAAGTCACCTGCTAAAGTGATGTTTGGTCGTCAACTTAATTGCATATTAGATAATGCAAGTCCAAGCTAAGATGCTTCTTAGCGAAACAGCCGTCATTGTAATTTAAAATATATTTTTTCAAATAAACTTGGAAGTTACGTTGAAACGAAGAGTTTTTTATTATTCTTAATAAGATGGACTTTCAAAAAGTAAGAGTTAGTATAATAAAGTTAATCAATATGTTTGTTTATAAGTGACATCTTTTGTCAAGTGGAAAATAAAGTAGATAGTTTCATATTACTGATTATTATATTTATAACAGTAATAAAGTGTAAAGGTGACATGTAATTAATAAACTGTGAGTGACATGATTAAAACCATCAATAACAAGTGACAATTAACTTATAAAGTGAAAAGACACTAGGAATTGAACTATATAGAATCAATAATTTATTAAATGAATCATTAAGGTGAAACGACACTATAAACAGGACAATACATAATTGTTATAATGTATCATAAAGGTAAAGGGACACTTTAGACTCTGAGTAGGAGAATGCAAGAACAACATATAATTTGTTGTTGCTAATATTTGTATGTGTTACCAATATGTATTGGATCAAATTTGTATATGTGTATTGTAGAAATAAGTTGTTTTTTTGACCTTAGAAAATAATCCCATTTAGCCACGATTAATTTATTTTTTATCAATTAATTATTATTTAATTTGTTTTGATTTATAATCTAATCAGCTGCATTTTCTCTCTCTCTCTCTCTCTCTTTCTCATACATGGCCCTACAATGCAACAAAGAAAAGATAAGATGAGGTACAGCGGAATCTTAGAACATAAAATAGTAAGGAAGAAGTTTGTGTTATATCTACAATGTTAAAATCTGGCGACGGAAGTCGGCCATATTGGATAACCATTTATGACTCATACTTTGTTTACAAGTTATAAAAATTTAGTTTTCTGTTAAAAATTTGGATTTATTTATTGGTAAGTAGCTATTATTATAATAAATATACATTATATATACGTAAACTTTATTTTTATGTTTAAATTAAATTAATACTTTGTATTGTTCCCTAACCTATCTACTTAAATTGACATAGGCGTATCAATAATGGAAAGAGGATATTTTATTTTAATTATCATTAATTTACAATTTTTTGGTTAATCTCATAACTGTATATGTCAATTATTTTTATGTCTATGGAGTATTCTAAAGCAACGTTGTACTATAAATGTATTTGTGTATTAATTAACACATTATTACATTCACATTTTCCCACGGGATGAAAATATTAGACGGAAATGGTTAAATATTGTGGATAAAGATAACTGGAGTCCAGGCAAGAATAGCTTTTTAGGCTCACATTTTACAGAACAATCTTTTGATAGGATCTCTTCAGTAATTGTTTTACTAGTACCAAATGCTATACCTACAATTAAAATCGCAAGAATGAAATATGTAAGTAATTATTACATCCACAAATTGCTTTAATAACATTGACCAAATCTATATTTTTTCTCAAATCTATTTACAGATATTAAACATATATTTCACTAATATATACCTTTTCTATGCAGGTAAGTACTAACGACCCTTATGCTGAAAAGATAATAACTACTAGTAGTGAAACTATTTCACCAGTTCCTGTTCCTGAAACTCTACCATCTACTTCTGAAAGTCCTCGTAGGAAACAACTTATAAAAAGCATCTGTGAAGTATATTTAAAAACAAGAATTTATTATATATGTAAAAGTAAAATAAATAATGTAGAAAAAATTAGACATGTTTACACAAAATTCAATTTAAGGGCCAATAGTGGTAGAATGAAAAATTTTAATAAAAATTGTGTAGTATATAACTGGTTTTATTTTCTTAAATCTAGTACCCCCATTTTAGGCAATGTTATACTATTTTTGTTCCTCTACTTTCCTTATTAAAATGGTTATTTAATATATAATGATTAGTGTCCCTACTGAATAATAATAGGTATGTTTCAATAAGGACATTATTTTTCTACAAATAAAAATATAGAACGCCACTGTTAAAAAGTAACTTCCGGTAGCCATCTTGGATAACCATCCCGGTCACCTGTCCTTGAGCGAGCAATACTTCCTTACTATTTTATGTTCTAAGAGCGGGATAAACAGGGGTACAAAACTTCACGCTAAGGTACCCTTCGTAGCGACTTAAGTACACAAACAAGACAGACAACGGAAAGTAAGGTGATTACACATACGGAAAGACAATAGGTTTACAAGACTTTTTACCATATATTTCAAACGTACTTTCAAATTTTTCTTTTACAACTTTTTAAAAAATATTACGAATTTTTATATTTCGACGTGCTAGGTAGGGCAGTGAAATATGATTCTGAGGCAAGGTTGTAAGTTCATTTAATAGAGAATTAATCAAATAATTTGTAGCAACCCTATTGTGAGCACAAATAAACATTCAGTGATATAAATCATCATAATCTCCATTACAATCACAAAAAGTAGTGTCACTTAATCTAACATTAGATAAATAAGAGCGAACTGTTGCATGACCGACAAGGCATCTAAAGTACATGAGATTAATTGACCTGTTTTGGTGTCATATCTCATCTAATGAAGAAACATAAAGGATTGGATGAATCTTGCAGTATGAATTGTTGCTTCTGTTACAAAAGCGAACCATTCTATTTCCTAGTTTTGTTTTAAGACTTCCTTCCTTTCTGCAACAGTATCTCTCCATGGTAACCAATTAAATTCTGCACCAGATGAGATGACTTTTTTAGCTAATTGGTCAACTTTTTTATTTCCAGGAATGTTAGAATGTCCTTTAACGTACATAAAGTAGATCGAGATCTTTTTTTCTTTCAATTGTAACACCTCCTCAAGAATTTTGACAATAAGGCTATTTGTATGGATGTGTTTTGTGGTATTTCTTAGAGAAAGTAGTGCAGATTGAGAGTCTGACATAATGACGAACTCATTAAATTTTAAAGTGTTCTCGTTAATAAAAACTAAAGCCTGATGGATGGCTAGTAATTCTGCAGTAAAAATTTAACAATTGGAGTGTAATTTAAACTTAAGAGATTGATCATTGTTTTTACTGTACACCGCACATCCAACTCCACTTGGAGACTTTGATCCGTCTGTAAAGATTTTACAGGGATTATTGAACTGTTCGAAATACTTCTGTACCACTACTGAGCACCTATTGAACTGTTCGAAATACTTCTGTACCACTACTGAGCACCTTGATGGTACTTCAAACTTGGGAAAAAAAACATTTGGAAAACAATATTTTATAATCAGAATTAAAGATCTTCGATCACTTATAATGTTAAAAATATGTGAGACGTTGGGAAAACCAATGGCTAGAGTAGGAGAATTCTTGTTTTGCCACCATTTATCAATTAAATGGGAAGTAGACAGATGTGAAATTTTTTGAAGAAGAAAGTCAATTTTATTTGCTTTGCATTTAAGAACACATTTTTCAGACAGAAAAACGCGTAAAGGAGGTTCACCACATTCACCCAATAAGGTATCTGTTGGCGTAGATTTTAAGGCTCCTAAGACTAGTCGTAACGCCTTGAATTGAACTTGGTCTAATTTGATGAGACGTGATTTGGTGGCTGACTCATATAAGAAACATCCATAGTCTAAAATAGATCTCGTGTAGGCTCTATAGAATAGCAAGATCGTTTTTGGATCGACTCCCCAACCATGTCTGTTAACAACCTTTAATAAATTAAGGCTTTTTTCACATTTAATAAGATACTTATTGATGTGTTCATTCCAGGTTAGTTTCGAATCCAATGTCATACCCAAATATGTATAATTATTTTGAACCGGTATTATAAAATCGGAAAGTTGCACTCTATCTATATCTGGTAAACGGTGTCTAGTGAAAAGTACAACTGCAGATTTGTTGGCTGTCAGTTCAATTCCTTGTTTATAGAAATGGGTCTTTATAAAATTCATAATGGTATCCAGGGAATCGATGCACCCTTGATATGAACGTCTTGAAAGATAAAAACAGAAATCATCTACATACTGTAATAGGTTACAATCCCTTATGACAGGGTGTAGGTCTAGTGTATATAAGTTAAACAAAAGGGGGCTTAACAACGATCCTTGTAGTAATCCTCGATTCAGAGTTCTAGGACCAAGAATTCTGTTGCTACAACGAATAAAATCTTTTCTATTTATAAACAAATTGACTAGTACATTTTGATGGAATATTAATTTTAAGAAGTTTATTAAAAAGGAGCCTAAGTACAACACTATCATATGCTCCAGAAATATCTACAAATAGAGCTGCCAGGTAATCATTTCTTAAAAAGGACAATTAAATATCAGTTGTTAAGTGTGAAACGCATTCCATTGTGCCTACTTTCTTGCGAGAACCAAATTGTGAGTCTAGAAGAATAATATTACTTTCACACCACCATTCTAATCTACTCTTCATAATTTTTTCGAAGGTCTTTAACAGGCAAAAAGTGAGTGAGATAGGTCTTAGGTTTGTGGCGTCATTTGGTTTGAAAAGAGGAATAATTAAAGATTGTTTTAACACATTACAGTTTTCCGCTTTAATTAATATTGTAACGTTTATTTATTTTTACTAGTCTTTTAATTTATTTTTATATTATTTAAATCACTAACACTGTTTAAATTATATAACACAATTTATTTACAATACTTTAATTTATATAAGACAATTTATCTAACAACATACTACTAACTAACTAACTAAAAATATTCAAATCGGTCCTTTAGAGTTGCACTCTATTTTCGGCATGGCTAGCTTCTGTATGTTGGACTCCAATACGTGCTCTCTCAAATTAAGTAATGATTCCCATATATTTCGATAAGTGGGCTGGTCTTGGTAGGTATTCTTGGTAATCAGATAGAAGAGGCAATGGGAGTCATCTCGAAGTATCAAAGCCTTCCCAGTGGCTGGTAACTGATTTCGAAGTTCTGACAGTCGACCAAACTTCCTTCGAACGACAGACGCTAATCCTCGGCCGTCGCTGATAGTGGCGGAAACGCTATGGGCCAATGAGTAGTCATCAGGAAGTGTGAACAGGTCTTGCTCTCTCTCAATAGTCACGCCGTATCTAGCTTTCCCAGTACCTCCATATGCACCCATAAATTCTTCGAAAGCAAGGTCGGGTGTATCTTGGACTTGATTTACGACTTCTTCTTCCTGGTTATGATCTCCTTCATATTTCGCCAGTCGGTTTCGGTGTACTACCTTAGGTTTTCCATTCGGAGTCTTTATTATACGGTATATGACGTCATTGGTTCTTTTCTTAATGATGTATAGTCCCTCCCAAGATTGTTGTAGCTTTGGTGAGTACCCCTTCTGTCTTTTCGGGTTATGGAGCCAGACTTTGTCACCTTCTTGGAAACATTCCTCTATAGCTTGGGTATCATACCGTTTCTTCATCCTGTCACTGGCAACTTGGAGATGGGAGCGAACCAAATCATGCATGTCGTCCATTTTTCTTCGTAACTGGATTACATAGTCTTCTCCAGCTATATCCTCTCCAGGTCGGCATCCAAACTCGAGGTCGCATGGTAACCTCATCTCGCGTCCAAACAAGACTTTTGCTGGTGTTTGACCTGTTGATTCATTGACGGCGGATCGATAAGCCATTGCAAAGAGCGAAATATACTGGTCCCAGTCTCTTTGGTGATTGGATACTACTTTTGATAGATATTTGCCAATGGTTTTATTCATGCGTTCTACCATTCCATCCGATTGTGGGTGCAATGCTGTAGTTCTTGTTTTCTTCATTGCTAAATTGTCGCAAATTCCTTGAAAGAGTTGACTTTCGAAGTTCCTTCCTTGGTCACTGTGAATCTCCAAGGGCACTCCATATCGGCAAATAAACTCCTTTACTAGCACGTCTGCGACAGTTGCTGCCTCTTGATTTGGAATGGCGTAGACTTCAACCCACTTCATAAAATAATCCATTACCACCAACATGTATTTATTCTTATTCTCAGTAGTGGGGAACGGTCCAGCAATATCTAAAGCAATTCTCTCAAATGGGCTACCAACGTTATATTGTTTCATGGGAGCCTTTCCTCTTTTCTGAGGTCCATTACCAGCAGCACAGATGGTACACTTCTTACACCAGTCCTTAACTTTATCGGAACTATTCATCCAATAAAACCTTTCACGAACTCTCTGCAGGGTTTTCTTGACACCAAGATGACCTCCTGATGGACTGTCGTGTAACTGTCGTAGTACTTCGGCTACTCTACTCTTTGGTATAACTAATTGCTTTCTGTTAACGGAACCGTCATCATTTTCAATTATTCTCTTTAATAAATCGCCTTCCAAAATGAAAGAATCCCACTGAGCCCAATATGATTTAAGGACTGTAGAGAATTTTATTTTGACACTTCTTGCCAAGTAGGTCGACGATCTTCTATCTTCCATTCCCTCATTTTCTTTAAAACAGGATCATTATCTTGTTCTTCTTTAATTCTAGTAGGTGCCCAGTCGTCGTTAACTACAGTTGTTCGTAGTATTGCAGTTTCTTTTAATTCTGTCTTACTGCAGTGAGAACACTCTTCTGGGCACGGTCTTCTGGAAAGGGAGTCTGCATTTCTGTGACTTATCCCAGCTCGATGTTCGATCCTAAAGTCGTACTCTTGGAGTCGTTCGATCCACCTGGCAATTTGACCTTCAGGGTTCTTAAACTGCATTAGCCATTTTAGGGCTGCATGGTCCGTCCGGATTAAGAATTTTCTTCCATAAAGATATTGGTAGAAGTGTTCCACCGATTTCACAACTGCCAGAAGTTCTCTTCTCGTAACGCAGTAATTCCGCTCAGGTTTGGAGAGTACTTTACTAAAATAACCCAGGACTCTCTCTTGTCCATCTTGAATCTGTGAAAGGACTCCTCCAATTCCGATATTACTGGCATCTGTATCCAAAATAAATTCTCCTTCCGGTTGTGGGTAGCCTAATATCGGTGCTGCGGTTAAATGCTTCTTCAGAGTTTCAAAAGCCGTTTGACAGTTTTCATCCCAGCAGAACTCTCTCGTTTCCTCTGTAAGGCGTGTTAATGGCTTAGCAATGTCTGAAAACTTTCTGATAAATCTGCGATAGTATGTACATAGACCAAGAAAACTTCTTATTTGATGTTTATCAGTTGGTTGTGGCCATTGTTTGATAGAAGAAACCTTGTCCTTATCTACAGACACGCCTTCCTTGCTGACAATATGACCCAGATAATTAACTTTGTCTTGGAATAACTGGCATTTCTTTGGATTCAGCATCAGTTGGGCAGCTTGAAGTCTTTTAAAAACATCTTCTAAGTTTTTCAGATGTTCTTCGAATGTCTCCCCCAAGACTATGATGTCGTCTAAGTAGACCAGGCACGTTTTCCAAGACAACCCTCTCAATACGTTCTCCATTAGTCTTTCAAATGTCGAAGGAGCATTACATAGTCCGAATGGCATGACATTGAACTGAAATAATCCAAAACCGGTGGTAAAGGCTGTCTTTTCTTTGTCTCTTGGGTCCATTTCTACCTGCCAATAACCAGACTTCAAATCTAAGGTAGAAAATAATTTACTTCCAGCTAGAGTGTCGATTCGAGGCAGAGGATAACTGTCCTTCTTGGTAACATTGTTCAACTGGCGGTAGTCTACACAGAACCTCGTAGTTCCATCCTTTTTCTTGATCAAGACTACCGGAAAGACCCATGGACTGGTAGAAGGTTCTATCACTCCATCTTCTTCCATTTCTCGGACAATCCTTTCAGCTTCTTGCCTCTTTGCCTGTGGTAATCTTCTAGCTGATTGACGAATTGGCTTGGCATCACCCTTGTCGATTTTATGTTTTACAGCAGAGGTACCTGTCTTACCTCCCTTTGGTACAAAAATGTTGCGATACCGATGAAGAAAATCTTTCATTTTTCTTTTCTCTTCTCGGTTTAAAGATGTACCAGCAACCGCCACCATTTGTTCAAACTTATCGTTGGAATTATCGGGAATAGCTGTCTGTCGAATTATAGATGTTACTGGTACGGAGTTTCCAACTTTGGTCTCTTTCTTGATCGTAATTGGGTGATCATTGACATTTATAACTCGTACTGGAATTTCTTTAGCAGAAGTGACCAATCCTTTTCCTATCAAAATTCCTCGACCGACCTCCTCATCATGGTTCCATGGTTCCATCATCACAGGTATTCCTTCGTCAATAGTTCCTTGCAGTCTGGCCGCTATGATCGTTTCGCTTCTACCAGGTACCACAGTATCCTCCTGGACAACGGCTGGCACGGTTTTGTCCTCATATGGATGAAGGAATATTTCTTCAGAACCAACTTTGATAACTCTGTTCTTGAAATCCAGTTGGAAACCGTGTAAGTTCATCACATCCATTCCTAATATAACATCTTCCTCAATATCAGCGACAATAACAGTATGCGTGAACTTTTCTGAGCCAATTCCTATTTGAACCTGGACTTCTCCAAGGATGTTAGCTCTATCACCTGTGGCAGTTCGCAGTCGTAGCCTTATTGGTAAAAGCTTCTCTGTTTCGAACTGTTTGAGATAATTTTCCCAAGACATCTTTCCGTCAAAGGTTGGGGCCTTAACACGAACAGAACTTTCGTTGCCTTCCAATTTCGGTTTCCGCTCCACTTTGTAGCTTCTCATTTCGTTCTCGTTTTCCTCTCCTAAATCTTCCATATCTTCTTTACCTCCTTTTTTCATCTCTTCCATTTACTTTTCCATTTCTCTTATTTTCTCTTCAATTTTTTTTTCAAATGAAGACATTTTATTTTCCATATAAGAAATATCCAAAGAAACTTTGTTTTCCAAAGACGAAATATCATTTTTTAAAGAAGACATATCAGTAGAAACTTTGTTTTACAAAGAAGAAATGTCAGAAGAAACTTTATTTTCCAAAGACGAAATATCAGAAGATACTTTATTTTCCAAAGACAAAATATCATTTTTTAAAGAAGAATTATCAGTAGAAACTTTGCTTTCCAAAGAAGAAATATCTTTTTTCAAAGAAGACATATCGCAAGAAATATCATTTTTTAAAGAAGCCATATCAGTAGAAACTTTGTTTTCCATAGAAGAAATATCATTTTTCAAAGAAGACATATCGCAAGAAACTTTATTTAAGGAAGAAATAATTGTAGCAGAAGAGTCGTCTACGAAAATATGATTTTCTGGATCTAAACCATCATTTTCCAATGCTTGCTTAAGTCGCTCCAACAACTCAGTCTTCCTTCCTGTTGTTTCCAATTCACGATCCTCCAGCTCTTGACGCAATTCTGTCACTTTCAAGTCACAAAGTTTTTTCGACATATTTATTTATTTATTTTTTTTTACACTATTTATTTACAATATCCCACTTCTGACACCAATGTAACGTTTATTTATTTTTACTAGTCTTTTAATTTATTTTTATATTATTTAAATCACTAACACTGTTTAATTTATATAACACAATTTATTTACAATACTTTAATTTATATAAGACAATCTTTCTAATCGCATTTATCTAACAACATACTACTAACTAACTAACTAAAAATATTCAAATCGGTCCTTTATATAGGTAAGTATTGTTCCAGCTTACTCCAGTCTATTCTTGATCATTCGACCGCTTCGCTCATCGGGCGTCGTCGTATATTCTGGAATACTCTCGCATCATCTGTTTCCTTCGCGTCTGGGTCATAGCGCCAGGGGCGTACTCGCACAACAATATATTGTATATTTTGCATAAAATTTGTTAGGCGTAATCGGATAAATTTTGCAGCATTAGATAATTAATTCTGTCCAGTCCTGGGGCAGACTTTTTAGAAGACTTGATATTTGCTTTAAGTTCGTCAAGCTTGATAGGAGATAACAAGAAGTGTGGTTCAATGTCTTCTTCTGAATAACCTAGGGGATCAGGAAAATAACCTGGCGCTATTTTGTTTAATACTTTTTCTATTAAGATTTCATTATTAAGATAAGATGCTCTAGGTTTCTGAATTTTATTTACCCTACGCCATATATCGGAGGGATGAGTTTGCCTAGAACAAAATATCATCCAACTTAATTTAGCCTTTTCCTTAAATGTTCGTTTGCATATTGCATCTTGTGTTTTATATTCTATAAAGTTGGATAATGTTAACTTAACCCTGTACGCTTTAAATGCATTTTTTCTTGAGGATACGACAGCTAAACATTCTGGGTCCTGTGACGTTACATCGTCGATAAGAACGCGCCTACAAACGAACGCGCATATATTAGACACATGACAGATGAATTCTAACCTACAGATAGAATAAAAGACACATTAAATAAACTGTACAATTTATATATAAAATAAATAAAGTTAATACAATAAACAAAATATATTAATTACATAATACGTTATATGGTGGCAGCAAGATGTCGAACCTAAGCCCGCCCCGACCATTTGAAGCAGGTAGTAATCCGGCAGAAAGCTGGGAGAAGTGGCGGCAATTAATAGAAATATATTGGATAGCAGCAGAACTAGATACAAAGCCGCTAAAAACACAAAAAGCTATGTTCCTACACATACTAGGTGAAGAAGGAATAAATCTGTACAATACAATGGAATTTGAAACAGAGAATGAACCAAATCAAGACCCTCCAAACATTGATGATATTTTAACAGTAACCAATATTTTGGATGCATTTTCATTACATTATACTCCTTTTAAAAATGAAACGTATATTAGATACCTATTCTTCACAAGCAATCAAGAAGAGGGGCAAAATATAGATGAATACATTACAATTTTACGAAACAAAGTAAAAAACTGTGGTTTTGGTAATCTTACTGACTCTCTAATAAGGGATAGAATAATTTGTGGAATCACAAACAACAACCTGAGAGAGAAATTATTAAAGAAAACCAATTTAGATTTACCAACATGCATACAAATGTGTCGAGCAGACCAGGAGGCTAGTAAACAAGTGGAAAAAATGGCCAAATTGACAACTGAAGGAGCAGTCTATGCAGTAAGAAGAAATTAAAATAATAAAACAATTAAAAATAAAAAGCAATGGCAATGCCAAAGGTGCACCTTTAGTCATGAGTTTGGAAAATGCCCAGCTATGGGTGAAAAATGTTCAAAATGTGGAAAGTTAAACCACTTTGCTAAAGCTTGTAGAGCAAAAATAAGAATTAATGAAATTTCAATACAAGAAACAGAACATAATAATGAAACAGAAACAAACTGGCAAATAGGTGCAATATATCAAACTGTGGATGCATTAATAAGCTCAAACATGGAATGGTTAAAAGAAATAAAAATTGGTGAAAATAAAATTATATGTAAATTAGATACAGGTAGTCAAGTAAATCTATTATCTAAAAAAATATATGACACCTTAAAAGAAAAACCTAGCATAAGGCATACCAATAGTTGTTTAATGTCATATTCACAAAATGAAATTGAAATTGAAGGTATTTGTGATTTAAAATGTGAAGTTGGAAAATTCAAAAAGGTGATCACATTCTTCATTACAAAAAAAGATCTACAACCATTAGTTGGGTTAGAGTCAATCCAAAACTTAGAACTTC
Source organism: Ophraella communa (assembly GCA_035357415.1). Lineage (NCBI taxonomy): Eukaryota > Metazoa > Arthropoda > Insecta > Coleoptera > Chrysomelidae > Ophraella > Ophraella communa. Next base: position 21,777,551 of record CM068995.1, read on the forward strand.
TCAGAAGAGTGGATGCAAATGAAACTACTACAATAACAGAAGAAAACAGATGCAAAATGATCATTAATGAATACAATGATGTATTTCAAGGTATAGGATGTGCAGAAAATCAATTCAAAATTAGAGTAACAGAAGATGCAGAACCAACAAGGGCAAAGTGCAGAAGAATACCAAGGCCTCTACTAGAAAAAGTAAAAATTGAATTAAAAAGAATGGAGCAGGAAGGCAATATTGAAGCTGTAAATGAAACAACAGATTGGGTCCATCCAATTGTAACAGTATTAAAACCTGATCAGTCCGTCAGAATATGTATGGATCCAAGACCCTTAAACAAATTTATTAAAAGATCTAACACCCATATGCCAACATTAGAAGAAACATTGGCCAATATAAGTGACTCTAAATATTACACTGTATTAGATGCAAGATCAGCTTTTCACCAGATACCATTAGACCAAGAAAGCTCAAAGTTATGTACAATAATTACACCATTTGGCCGCTACAAGTTCAAACGACTTCCTTATGGATTAAGCTGCTCATCAGAAGCTTTTCATCAAGAAATGATGAATGTATTCAAAGACATACCAGGGGTAGAAATTTATGCAGATGATGTTTTAGTCCATGCTAAAACACTAAAACAGCACAATGATATTCTTGAGAAAGTATTAAAACAAGCAAGAAGTGCAAAAATAAAATTTAAAGAAAATAAAACTCAGTTAGGTGTGACCACAGTCAAATACTTAGGCCATCAGATACATGATGGACAGATAGAAATTACCAATGACAGAATTGATGCAATAATGGATTTAGAAAAACCAAGAAACAAAAAAGAACTTCAAATGTTTCTTGGTGCTGTGAATTACCTTGGCAAATTTATTCCTAACATGTCAAAAGAAACAGCAACACTAAGAAATTTATTGAAAAATAACTCTGATTGGTTATGGGATGAAAACCATGATGAATGCTTTAACAAACTAAAAACAATGATGTAATGCTCCAGTATTTAAAATTTTCAATGACAAAAAGGATATTGTCATTGCTACAGATGCAAGTAAAGAGGCGATTGGAGGAGTACTTATGCAAGAGAACCACCCGGTTGCATACTGCTCTGCTGCTCTGACAGAAACCCAGACCAGGTATTCAGTCATTGAAAAAGAGCTGTTAGCAATTGTGGCAGCATGTGAGCACTATCACTACTATGTTTATGGCAGAAGAGTACTTATTCAAACTGATCACAAACCATTAATTGGTCCGATCAATAAACCCATTGATGACCTATCTCCTCGACTGCAGAGTATGGTGATTAGATTAATGAAATACAATATTATATTAGAATATATTCCTGGTAAGATCATGCATATTCCAGATGCTTTATCAAGACTGAAACGAAGCAACACAAAATACATCAAAGGAGACATGACAGAATACAGGGTACAGTCGATTCTTGTAGCAACAAAAAAAAGAATTGATGAGTTGAGAGAAGAAACCATGAAGAATTCAGAAATGCAACAAGTTATATACTATGTTCGTAATGGATGGTCTCGGAGTCAAAACAGTGTATCAAAAGAAGCTAAACCATATTTTAATGTAAGACATGATTTGTTTGAGCATAATGGATTTCTCTTTAAACAGAAACAACTGGTGATTCCACCTTCCCTAAGAAATGAAATGACCAGAAGGGCACATACAGGACACATGGGTATCAATTCATGCATACGTAGAGCACAAGAAGGTCTATATTGGCCTAACATGACAATGGATATATCAAAATGGGTCTCTACATGTATAACCTGCCAACAGCAGAGCAGAAATAATTATAAGGAACCACTCCATCCTATAAAACTAGCCAACTATCCTTGGGAACGACTCGGTATGGACTTCTTCAAAATAAAAAGTCAAGAATACCTACTAATAACAGACTATTACTCAAAATTCTGTATAGTGGAACCCATGAATTCAACAAACGCATCAAATCTTATAGCAACATTAAAAAGGTGCTTTGCTCATCACGGACTACCGGCTGAAGTAATAAGTGACAATGGGCCCCCATTCAACTCTGAAGAATTACACAAATACTTCAGAAAAGAAGAAATAATACAGAGAACGAGTAGCCCCAATTATCCTCAGTCAAATGGGCTAGTTGAACGTCATGTACAAACAATAAAAAACATGATTAAAAAATCCCCAAATGAGGATATTTATAAAATTGTCATGATCTACAATAGCACACCTAAAGCTGAATTGCCGGCTCCAGCCACAATTTTGATGGGGAGGAAATTAAGATCGAATTTACCGTCATCAGAATTTCTGGTACAAGGCGAAAATGTGGAACCAGTCAAAAAACAATTAAAAAGAAATCAGGAAAAGCAATCAAGGTATTACAACAGGAGTACAAGAGAAAGAGGCCCATTAACAGAAAGGGTACTAATAAAAAGATCGCCAAGAGACTGAATACCGGGAAAAATCGTACGAGAAGACGAAAACCCCAATTCATTTTTGGTAAAAACAGATGAAGGGGCGATGTATAGAAGAACAAAATTCCATTTGAAAAACTTTAACACAGAAAATGAGGAAAAGGAGACGAAGAAGGATACAACAAATGACAAAACCAATCAAGAAAACACGACACCGGAGACACTATGTAGGAGAAGTAATAGGACTTCTCAACTTCCACAGAAGTTTAAAGACTTCGTACTTTAGGGAGGGCATGTGACGTTACATCGTCGACAAGAACGCGCCTACAAACGAACGCGCATATATTAGACACATGACAGATGAATTCTAACCTACAGATAGAATAAAAGACACATTAAATAAACTGTACAATTTATATATAAAATAAATAAAGTTAATACAATAAACAAAATATATTAATTACATAATACGTTACAGGTCCCACCAGAGCAGATATTTTGCACTTTTAGTCGGAAAATTGTTTATTTTTTTTTTAGATATATGTCGGCAGCAGTCTCTATGGATTCGGTTTTTTTGAACAATGTTCGTGTAAGCAGGATTGTCAATTATTTTCTCAGCTTCCTTAAAGCTCAAGTTTAAATTAGCCATTGTCCTTTTTTGTTTTTTATATTCGGAACAGTCTTTAAATGTGAAAGAATGACTTGTATTTTTACAGTAAACACAGTAGGAATTACAATTATTTGGACATTGGTCAGAGTTTTCCTCTGATCCGCAGTTTCTGCATCGTTTTATAGCTTTGCATTGAGAAGCTGAATGACCGTAGCTAAGACACTGAAGGTACTGCATAACCGGACTAACATAAGTTTCAACAGGGCACCTAACTTTATTTATATAAAAGAATTGGGGATTGTACTTTCCTACAAAAGAAACTATGATCATTTGCCTGGGAATTCTCTCTGATATATCATTTTTTTGAACAAATCTAGTCATGTGTTGATTTTTTTTAATAGGAATATCTGATTTTATAATATTCAGAAGGGTACCTTCCGAAAAGGAAGTGTCAACAGTTCGCACAAGGCCACGTTTTTCAATTAAATAATTTGGAATATATGCCAAAAAAAATTGTTCTTCTACTAACTTATTTGCGTTAGAGCTTGAAGTTACCTTAATTTTTACTCGATTTTTACCTACACTATTAATTTCTTTTATATATTTTTCATAGTTGGAAAGAGTTAATAATTTTTCTCCCAATTTCATTGGATGCAAACGGCCGATATTTAATTCATTATGTTCTACAAAAATATAATACGGTCCTGAATCCAAAGTACCAAAACGATTGCTAAAATTGACCGAGCGTCTATTGTTTGTTTGCGATAAATTAAGTGATAAGTTTTTATTTAGATTAGTATCATTCAAGTTTTTTGTTGATGAATTACTGGAACTACTAAAATTTTTATTTGAATCAATAGAATTTTGTACGCCTTCCATTTTATCATCTTTGAAATAATTAACCTCAAGTATAACCAACAAGTATATTATATCTCTTACATGGTGTAGAAATGATATGCGGCGGATTCCCACCGCCACCTCCTACTTCTTGGCGTCCGGACATCTGCCTACCAGAGCCGGGGCAAAAAATTAAAAAGAAAAAGTTGTACTTACAGTACTGCAGTTATCAAAGAAATAAAAACTAAACTAATACCACTAAATAATAGATAGATAAGAAAGTAATTATTAAAATAGTTAATACACCTAAGGAGCTCAATTGAACACGTCCGCACCACTGTTCATTCAGAATTAACTTTTTCAAAAAATTCAGTAGTTAATTTGATATTATTAGATGATAAAATTAGATCGAACAGGTCAGTATTTTGAATACATTTAAAATGTAATTTATAAAAAGATAGGTAAATTAGAAAAGTTATTCAGTAATATTTGGAGTAATAAGGAATATGTTTATGTAAGAATTATTTAGGTATAAAGTATTTTTGCCCATAATTTTTTTAAATCTCATTATAGATCTGTATAGGGTAGCCATTAAATCGCTCCGTTTCATTTAAAAATTTAACATGGAAAAAGTAAAATTTAATTAGTGAAAGTTATTTTACTAACAATTATAATAGTTTAAGTTTAATTAGCACTAAATTAATGAAACAAAAAGTAGAATTAATTAAATATATTTATTGAAACATTTCGAAAAATTTACTATACAAACAATTGAATTTAAATAATTTATGTCATTTATATCATTTCTGGCCAAAGAGTATATTGTTTAACTGTCAATTTGGAAAATATAAGTTTTAAAACATTGGAGCAATTTAAATAAATTGAAAAAAACTATAAATGGAAATATTTTAAATAATCACCCACCTGAATTTTTACGTTCCTGGATTCAAATAGCACAAAATCTTCAAGAAGGACCAAGCATCGTTCATCGAAGGGAACCGTTGACGCCATCTTTGCCTTCAGGGTTGCTGTGTAAATGTTCCATGGAAGTTGGTTAATTACTGTACGTGTTTAATTTTAAAAATTATACATTAAAACTTTATCACTTTTCAACTATTAAAAATTTACTCACGTTTTAAAATTTATGTAAAATAAATTCAATGTTTTAACTGATATATTCAAACCCAGAAACCCATCAACATATTGCGATTTGTACAGATTCTTTATCATCGATTCAATCAATTAATATTTTTTTCCCAGGCATCCTCGTGTTCAGCGTATTCATGATATCTGCCAAAATTTAATTTCTCGTAACGTATCCATCAACATCATATGGATCCCCTCCGATAGCGGTATTACCGATAACGAATAAGCCGATCAACTTAAAATATCCACGGGTTAAATATATAGAAATATTAAACAGTTGCACAACGCCCTCACAAAAAAGGAACCAAACCTCATGGTGTTCAATAAGTATATCCTACAGACTAGAAGAAATTTTCTGCGGAAGACGGTTGGCAAGTTAAGGATACCGATACCTGGGTCCCCATATTTAAACCTTAGTTGGATAAATAAAACAAAATAAATAAACATCTACTACAAACTTTATTAACAATATTTCGAAAATTTAGATTAATCACTCAACTTGTTTTACAAAAATAGTATTTGATTTGAACACAATATTCACGAAATTGATTACATAACTTATTTTACAAAAACGAAAACACGTTAAAATCAACAACAAATATTTATAGGTAAGTACATAAAACAATAATTTAGTGTTTTTTGAAACATTTGACGGCAGAATTTTTGTAACAACAAAATGTTTATTTATTTTCCAATAGTTACCACTCAAATGTGTTTCAATATTTTTAAATTGTGCCATCATACGTCCCTAAACACATCACAGATAACAAAAACCACTTAAAATAATTATTAAATATTAAAAATACAAAGTTCATTATTTACAATCGACTGTGAAGCCAACATAAATGCCATCCCCTGTTGATGAATATGTACTAGCCAGGGCCAGTGTACTTTTTGCAACAAATAAGGTTGCAATGTTTATTTATTGTGTTCAGAACAGTGAAAAATTTTATTGTTAAAACAATGAATAGATCCAATATTCAAGTCAAGGTAAATCAATAGATTTATAGTATCTAAAGATCTATATTTGTTAGTGAAAATAGTTCACCACTAAAAAATTCATTACAAATAAAACAATCAAAAATTGTGCGCGTCAAATTTTCTATTTAGTTCCCCTTTTAAAATGTTTTGATAATATTGTATGAAGTTCCAATTCGTGCGTAGCTTCTCAATCTACAGAATCTGCAATTTTTGTTTTGGCTAAATTAATAACAATTATTTAAATCTACATATTTGTTATTTCTCGTATATTGTAATTAAATAATATAAATAAAAATGTTTCATTTCTAATTATTTTCTTATTAAAACCAAAAAGTATAAAAACATTGATATACGATAGCAAATCATTTGGGTACTTCTTGTTACTTATGTTGAATATGAGCAGGTTTTTTAACATTTTTATAATAATTCTAAGAAAATTAAATTTAGAAGAGTGAAATAAAGTTATTGGTATGCTACAGGGTACAATAGAACAAGAGGAAGTTGCCCAAATTTTCAGTTGCCTTAAAGTATCATTACTAACTTTGAACAAGGTTTCAAAAAACGGGAAATGTTGTATATAGGCAGCGTACAGGACGTCCAAGAAAAACCACGGTAGCTCAAGTTCGTTCCATCCAAATATCTTTAGTCTAGACCCGTCGACAAAAAAGTGCTATAGGTCAAAATTTCCGATGTTTAAACGGTAATACTGAAACAAATCGTGCGGCAAACGCCTTGGCATCGATTTCAAATTTGGACATTGGACATTCACCACTTCAGAAAATGGTTCAAAAAAGTTTAGATGAGCATCAATCACAGCTTGAAACTCTGTAAGAGCTCAGGCTTTTCCTATTACACAAATGGAAAAATTTATCACAAGACTGGATAAATCATAATGTAAAAGCAATAATAAACTCTAATGGTGTACCCAGAAATTACTTCTTCTTCTTCTTCTTTTCTAAATCCTTTTGCCCTTTCAGGCGTCGGATGTGGATTCCGTGCCCTGCACCCATTTCTTCCATGCCTTTCTGTCTCTTGCTAGATTTTTCATTTCTGCTATGCTCTTTCCTCTTTCTAAGCCTATCTTTTGTATTTGGTCTAACCATTTCCTTCTAGGCCTACCCCTGTGTTTTTTGATCGGTTTTCCAATCTCCATTATTTTCCTTGTTAATCTATTTGGTTCCATTCTTATCATATGACCATACCATCTAAGTTGTCTCTTTTTTATTTTACTAGTTATCGGTTCCTGTTTAGTTGTCTCTCTAATGACGTCATTTCTAATTCTATCCCATTTAGTTTTCCCTGCAATTTTTCTTAGATGCTTCATTTCTATGGCATTTATTTTAGTTTCGTCCTTCTTTCGCACAGTCCAATTTTCACTTGCGTATATTATTGTAGGAACTGTTATCATATTATGAATTTTCATTTTTACTTCTAAGTCTATATTTTAATGTCCAAGAATTGTTTTATTTAGAGAGTAGTATATTTTTGTTGATTTATTTGCTCTGTTTGTTATTCCAGAAATTACTTAAAATTGGAATTTAAATTTGTATCTTATTATTGATTTATAATAATTAATATATTATTTTTTGGGTTTGTTAAATTATACAATAATATTATAATTAGTTTTTGACAAAGTTTTATAAATAAAATAAAAGTTCATCTTAATCCTAAATGCTATCTAACATTTCGTTATAGCCCTTACTTTTGTGAAACATTTTATTTTTCAGTATTAATTCTAACTTTGATAGGTTCATGGCACGCTTCTCTTTTAGAGAATGTACTAAACGTATATTGGTATAGAATATTGGTTCTAAGCTTATCATCCCTCATAACAATCAAAAATTAAATCTAAGACGAAGTACAAAGAATACTATTTATATTTATATATTCTTACTCCTAACGTTTTAATGTATGTTATTTGTTTGGTTTAGGAGAAGTTAAGAAAAACAGTTTTTTCGTTGGACAATATGTCATCACTTTCTACGTGAATTATGTCGATGGACTACAGTTCTTTGTATGGGTATAAAGCATCCAAAAACCACAGTGTATCGCTGGTACAGCGACTTTAATTGTGATCATAGTTCAGTCTGACGAATTCCGTGAAGGTCCTCCAAAATCGCTTGTTGTACCACAAAGCATCCTTGAGTATTGGTACCACTTCAATTTATCTTGTAAGAACACTTAGTTCTAGCCGTAAGTCTTCTAAGAAATTAGCAAAACCAACCAACAAAGACGAAACCAGATAAATATTTGTATAGTATTTTTCACAGTAAATGGTATTGGCTTATTAACTGCAATAAACTATTCGATTTAATCTCATTGTGTAGAAAATCATCAGGTAAAAGATGCAAATGTGCTACAGGGTCGAACAATTGATTTTACAGAAAGGTAGGAGTTTTCAACATTTATAATAATTTTTAAACCAATCTTCAAAAAGCTCTGCTGTCGTATCTTCGTGATAATCAACACAAGAGTCCTTAATATTTTTGGCAGAAAGCCACATAGTGTTTGGGATTCAACCATTTTCTGATCCTGCGTGTAATATTGTGATTCTCTTCCCTTTATTTGATGGTGCTTTTGTTTTACACTTATCAGAGGAATCAGACCATCCTTTGGAAGGGGTGTCATGCGTGTCAAACCACGTCTCGCCGAGGTAGAGTATTGGCCGATTTTCACACCGGTATTTTCTTATTGGCGTTATATATTCAGAACGCCAGTTTATTAAACGTGTGGATTCCATTATTATTTGTCTCTTGTCAGTTTTCCGATATTTAAAGCCCATTGCAGACAGAGCTCGCCAAAGAGTAGTGAGGCCGCAGTTGATGTGTTTCGTCATTGATAAGCCGCTGTTTCAGACTTTTGATTGTAGGGACACGCTGCTCATCGTACATAGTGTAGATTTATCGCCTTATTAAATATTTTTCCCAGTCGTCTAGACTTTTTGTGACACCGGAATCCTTACGCTTTTTACTTGATTCCATGGAGTTTTCAACAATTCGTCTAACTAAAGTAAGAGGCACCTTCGTCAAATTACTGGTTACTCTTGCTACACCACCCGCGTTGTATCCTTGCTAAAATAAGGAACTATACACATTTTTTATAATAATTTTCGCGTCACAAGATAAGTGATTTTTCTTTAACGAATCACTGAAAGAAGCACTATTACTACTATACAGTAAAAATATCGAACCCTCTTTTGTTCCCGAACGTCAAAGGTAAAGTTGAAACGTTTAAGAACCATATTTTGGAGCAGACTCTAAACTGCTATGACGAATTATTTCTGCAAAAGTGATCATCAAGGAATATATTTTGAAACCCAATAAAGCAGTTTTCATTTAATATTTGCTATTCCCGAAATATAAATAGTACCCTTTGTAACTCTACTTGAAATAATTAGGTGACTACATGACTTTTGCATTTACTGCGATATCCATTACTTTACACGATTCCTTAATGGCATTCGACAAACTTTAATCATAAATATACTAAGATAACAGAATTAAATAAGAAATATTGTTTTCACGATAGATTGTAACCTTTATCACTTAATATTTATTGTTAAAACCGCTAGATGTTCGGTTAAATCTATCTAATGAATAACTAGACTGGTCTTTATCGCAAATATTTGCCTAATTTCTATTCTATTATATAGGTATGCAATAAACCACAGAAATTTTAAATAACTATAAAATTCTAAATTGTCTTTATTTCATACTATACCCTAAAACGTAACTTTACGTACTTGATTCAGGAAAATAGAATTTTTACCGGATAGTAGCAAGTAATATATTTCATTACGTGCTACTATCCAGTAAGGAAATTTGACAGGCTTCTACGTATTAAAAACTAATAGGTAAAACTCAGTTAGGTTTTAAACGTATGAATATACATTTATTGAGATGCAGCATTAAAACAATAAACAGCTCTTACTTATATATCTCTATATCATAGAGTATAAAAAATACATAGAGGCAATTGTTTACATTTGGATTGAAACTAACATGCAAATGAAAAATTTATGAGAAAAACAATGGGTTGCCATTGTGATAAACTTTTGAGATAATCCCATACTATGAATGTGTCGATGACGTTAGTTTCGTTAATCCGTATTAATAATATTAGGTTACTCTATTACAAATAATAAAATGAATAGAATAACTTATACACTCGATTTGTGAAAATATAAAGTTAAACCTTACAAAATTAATTGTATTAACTCTTACTTTTTGGAAGTCCATCTTATTAAGACTAATTAATTAAACTTGGAAGTTACGTTAAAACGAAGAGTTTTTTATTAGTCTTAAACCTTATACTTAATATAGACCCATCCCAACAATTTTTATGTACATACATAGATACATTTTTGCAAAGTGCGACAACCCCTGCCTATTGTCGAATTACTACGTTTAACGTTTCAGGATTCTTATCACCCTTTTCACAGAACATAATAATTTACTTTGTTTTGCGTTCCGAGATTGCCGTGGTCCACGGAGACTTTCTAACTACGATAAATGCAAGAATACATCCAGCGCCGGATTCCGTTATGAGGTTAAAATAAGCCAATTAAAATGATGCTTGTGGGCGGAGTTCCTACCGTTGATATTTTACGTGACGTTTAAACTAGGTATAACTGAAAGTAATTTTTAAGGTTTTAAGCAGGTATTTATTATTTTATGATTGTTTTCCTTTGATCTTGTCTTCATTTCATAGTCTTTAAAAGTAGGTAAACAAAAGGTATTGATTTTTGTGGAAAATTTTAACTAGGTAACGTGTAAATGGAAAACTTTGTGTCTTCCTCGTTAAATGAAAAATTTATTAATGTGAGTATCAAATCAAATATCTATTTTTGACGTATAGGTAGTAATAAGAACAATAATGTGAGTATCAAATCAAATATCTATTTTTGGCGTATAGGTATAAGAACAATTATTAAATTAAATCTACCAATTTTTTAGTCTGTTTTGCCACCTGGCTGGGGACCAAAATTATGGAGAAAAAGATAATAGAAGGTGAAGATAAGTTCCCTAACGTTCAGTTGCACGAACAAAAAAGTGTTTGGTAAATGGTTAAAAAAGTTTGAAACCTTAACCAATTCATCATACGTTATAAATAATACGGTTATTGAGGATAGAGAACGGATTAAACTTAAGTGAAATTTTTGAGATTATTAAAATTATTTGGTAAACATTTAAAAAGTTTTATTTACCATATAAAGTTTAAATTTAATTTTAGATCACTTTACTCGGTGCTCAAAAACTTACGAACCATCTTCACAAATTAAAACGAGAAATACCAACTGCCCTTCAAAATTAACAGTAAAAATTCATATTATTAGAAAAAAATACATGGGCATACAAGAAAAATTCCAACTTTTACAAGAAGCACCTTGTGAAATAACTCTTATTGTAACACACAATCAGGCAATTCAGATTATTTGCGGTTTCGGAAAGTTAGTAGGTAATGATGTAAGAGAACAGTTATTACGTCTCTACAAGAATGGACATACAGCAGGAACAGCATTAGAAATGATTAAGTGCAATATCCAGCTAACTTGTGATGACTACAACACAGCTTTAGCAGATAGGAATAGATGCCCAAGTTATAAATATTTGATAAAAACTGGATTTCATTATGGATTAAAACTACAATAATTTGCCCAAATCTATGAAATATTTCAACTCTCGGAGGTTGGAGGATGGAAATAAAAAATAAGTAATAAAAAATCCTCAGTATTTTTACCCTTAATTTAGTTACTGATAAGCAAAACATGTATATTAATTAAATTAAACTTATTTTAAAAAAACCTGAAATTATCCCCTGGCATAATAAAAAAATACACCTTTATAATACATTTTTACACTGCAATTATATATTTTTTTACTTTCTAGCCTAGAAAGCATAAATTGAAAAAGTGCGCCAAATATCCAAGCCACACCTACTAATATTTCTATTGGCCTATTTTAGCCTCATAACGGAATCCGGCGCTGGATGTATTCTCGCACGATAAATAGCCATATTGTCATTGATTTTTATTTAATATTAAGTGGTTTTGATTGTGCTTTTTTTAGTTATTTAACCTCCAAACAGTATTTAGACGTTTAGAAGTGAATTGATACTGGTCCGGACGTGTTTAATTTGTAAGAGTAATAATTATTAAAATCCCAATATCTCATTTCAGCGGTTTTAAAACTGACGTAGTTTTGGCTCAACCCCCCACTCTTCTTCGTTCCTCACCGCACTTTGTTATTGACCCCGCTCTTGTCAAAGGAGTATGTTGGTTATAATGGGACTGAGAATTTATGAATGATTGACTGCCTCTATGTATTTTTATACTCTACGGCCTATATTAATATTAAGGGTAATAATTTTTTCCCAGGAATGAATACGCCACATTATCAGAAACGTCACTGTCGCCATTATATCCAAACAAACTTTTGCCTTATTGTAGTTAATTTGCATTGAAGATTTTTATATTATGTATTTTCATGTATTTTCTTGTTTATGAGTTATTATAATGCTAAATAGACACTTTTATTATCTTTAAGGAATATTACGAGTCGTATTTAAAGAAGATTTATTTTGTTTTATATAAAAAAGTTTGCTTTTGAGGTTAGGTAATATTATTTTAATTTTGTCTTACCTTAGAACAAAATAAAACTTCTTTAAAAATAACTGAAACTATTCCTTAATGATAATAATAATAATATATAGCACTATATTATGTCAAAAACTCTACAAAAAAAAAGAAAATCCACAATACAAAAAACTTTAATGCAAACTAACTACCATAAGGCCACATTTTGTTTGGATATAATGCTATGAGTTATATCAAGCAATGGTGACAATGTTGGTAACAATGGTGACAGTGACTTCACAATAATGTGGCGTATTGATCTTGAGTCATTTCGTAAAAATTGGATAATAACAATTACTGACAGTATCATATTAAGTATCTAAAAACAATAATATTATATTTCTAAATAGAAAATCTATTTTTTATTGGATTTAGACATGTAATTTTATTGCATACCTGAACAGATCTTTAAGAGTTGGACGTATTTTTGTTTGTCTAATAAATAGGTATAAAAACTAATCAGTTTACTACATTGTTTCGAAGTCCTAGTTTAGGTAAATTTACTATTTACACAATCTTAGATTTCACAAAAATTAAATTAAGGTAAAACTTCTTTCTAAAAAAATAAAAATTCTAGAGTAATGAAATTGTTTGTAGTAACCTTTATTTTGTGGGAGTCCATCTTACTAAAACAAAACTACCTAAAAAGCAAAATGTTACTTCAATATGTCAATCTGGCGATGCTAGTTTTTAGCGAAACAGCTGTCGTTGAATTTAAAAAAGCAATTTTTTAAATAAATATTGGAAGTTATTATTCTGGAATAATGTGTATATATTATATAGTGCAAATCGTAAATATAAAAGGACGTCGTAAGGGGGACGAAATCAGTTTAATTAAATATGGGATAGAATAACATTTTTTTTTTATTTATAGAAAGAGTTCACAATTGAGAAATAGTAATAATAAATTTTAATAGTTTAAAGTTCTTCAACTACCAAAAATTGTTACAATTAACGATTTAGAGAATCCAAAATTGTGTATTGTAATCTATAAACTACTTAGTAGCACACATCGAATAAAATCAGTAGAAGCTGTATATAAAAAACCTCAATTAATAATATAATACAGTGTGAAGTTATTACCATTTGAGCCCACGAGACATTCTTTCTGATAAGTTTTTTGTCAATTTCTAAAGAGAAAAGTTCACGAAACAAGTAATTGGTATCAATAGAATTGGTAATATGCACAAACAAATTGCCACTTTTTTAAATCTTGAGAAACCGAATACACAGGTCATTGTTATCGGAGAATGTCGGCCACTGTGTTAGCAGATGCAGGAGTAGATCGGAAAACACTAAAAAGGCATGGGGGTAAAAGTCTTCTCAAGTGATAGAAGGATACATAGAAAATTCGGTGCAAAATCGAATTTATGTATGAAATAATATTAATTACTGGATTTAACAATCCGCTAATCATGCCTTCCACTTTAAATTATGTTAATGTTAGTTCATCTTCTACAAACCACGCAATTGTTGAAAATTCCTCCAATAATGTACCAGTTTTTAGTTTCGAGAACTGTACAAATATAACTATTAATACAAAATAGAATGTTACCTGGATTATTGAGTAGGTATAATTATTTTTTGTTCGTTTCCATTTAAAAATATATATTTAAAATCTTTGATCGTGGAGATAGTATAGTCTGCTACTCGGTTACAATAAAAATTCTTTATGCTCGTGGTTCCTCACGCTCGCCTTTGGCTCGCTCTCGGAACTTTCCACTCGCATCGAATTTTCATTCTAACCTTGTTACAGAATATACTATTCAACCAGACTATTGATCCAGAATCTGCGGGAGAATTTTCACTATGGCCAAGGTGCAGTAAAAAATTATTTATGTCCTGAGGCCAGCTGAGGCCTTTAAGCAAACAGTAAGAATGTGTTCCCATTTTGAGGTTGAATAAACTGATAATAAATTGTTAAAAGAGATTTTTTAATACAGTTACTACGCTATATCCTTACGTCGCCACTGTCTATTTCTACGAGTATTATTGGCACATCCTTTGGACTACAATTATTATTTAAAATAACTTTAACCTCCAAATTGAAATCGGTCTTTGAAATACCGTAACTTGTCCTTGCTCTTTCCCACCGAAGATGTAAAGATACACTCTTAACGCGGGATCTAAACTCGAAATTAAATTATCTTGTTTATTGTTAACAGTTTTTTCTACTCTAGTTTCTACTCTACCCGCACTATGCGCTCTACACTTATCCGCGGATTTTGATTTGTGACTTGCGTCGAGGGACAATGACTTGGGAGGTCTCTTTCTACTAGAATGTCTATAAACTACTTTAGTGTTTCTAGTTAGGGACTTATCGTAATTTTGCATTTCCAGGTTGTTTTCTTCGTCGGAATAACAGCAATTCCCTTCAGGTGGAAGAAGTTTTACGGTATTTTTTCTATCCATTTTTTCTTCTAAAGCTCCTCTTATATCGGGTCCCATATAGTTTGGATTGCAGAAACCGAACGGGCCATTCTTATCTCGTTCAGGATTTTTCTGACTTTCTTCTTGAGGTGTACCTAAAAATTGAGTTACTTTGAGCTGAGTACTATTATAGAGAGGCTAAATTAGATAACACAATATAGAAAAGTCACCTTTCCTGAAGTGGAATTAAATACATACTTGAAAAACTCCAACTTAAAAAATCATGATAGTCTCAATGAAAATAATCAAACCTCTTAGGCATATCTTCGATTGTGTGCATTCCTCACACAAAGATTTTACATTTGAAGAAATCTATTTTAAACCTTAATATTATTATTATTATTACCGAAAGTGCTGCCAAAAATATATTTGTAAATTTATATGTTTCCAAAATTTTGACTACGTACCATGATTGTAAAATTATAAAATTCAATGTACAAAAAATAAAAGAAAAAAATTATAATTACCTGTTTTGACGCTGTAGCTACTAGCCGAAGATAATCTGTTAACTGTTTCGATGCTGGCATAATCCGATGTTGAAGAAACATTTTCTCTCGATTTTTCTTTCAGCGATTTAATCATCTCCTGGTACAAAGGATTATCCGCGTATCCGATGTGGGAGCTGTAACTTTCACCTTTTTTTATGGGATTAAAATTCTCGTAAATATTTTTTTCGTTGATTAATTCTACATTTACCCCATTTTTTTGTTTTTCGTTTTTCGAATTGTTCTTTCCCAAGAGATCATTTTCGTCCTCGCTATCTAAATAAACTAATTTCGCAGCCTCTACTGGCGTTAATACTGGAGTTGTTAACGTAAGTACTGTAAAATTTGGCACCGATATCGGTTCTCTGGGTATTTTTATCGCCGTACTATCGAATTCCACTCGCTTTTTGGGGTAGATTTCTTTCAATTCTATTTCCTCCGTTGGTGAAATTTCCGTGTTAAATTTTTTCTTGATCACGTAAGCTGATTTTGATTTGATCATCGAACCTACAATTAAAATACAATTTTTAGCAATTAACCACCAGAGAAAGTGTGAAATTAATCATTAGATATATAAAAATCAGTTGCCAATAGCCAAAATTCTCCACTATATGTTAGTAAAGAAGTTAACTTTAAGGGCCGGTTGCCCTCTTGTCAAAGCTCTGTTACTTAACGTGTTGATTCTATGTTAAATTGGTAAATATTACATCCCCCTGAATTTTTAAGAATAATTTGATTAGTCGACGAGAGATGTAAAAATTGATTCTTAGGCTGCGCTGTCACATTTCTTAGATTGATTAAGTAGACTAGACTTTGGAAAGACGAACATCTTATGTTTTGTTACTGAATTAACATAATGATTTAAAGATATTGATTGTGGTAACCTTTACTTTGTGGAAATCCATCTTACTAAGAACAATAAATAACTGAACGGTTGAACTAAACTTCCACTATTTATTCGAAAAATACGTTTTAAAATGCAATTACAGCTGTTTCGTTAAAAACTAGCATCGTCAGATTGACATATTGAAGTTACATTTTGGGAGGGCATTGAGAGGATCAAGAAAGGGTTGGGAAAAATGAACAGTTGGGTTGGTAGACTTAGGGTCTCAAAAAATAAGGAGGTGATTATAGAGGCAAAGAAGGGGGTTGAGGTGAAAGGAATGCTGGGAGAGGTGGAAAGGGTTACAGGGGCAAGGGCGGTTGTGGCGGGAAGAGCACTAAAAACTATTAAAGTTATAAAGATAGATCCTTGGATGGCTGAGGAAGAAGTAAAGGAAGGAAAAGAAAAATTGGTAGGAAAGGAATCTAAGGTGATGAAGGTGGTAAGAGAGAGGAACGGGATGAAGTTGTCAGTAGTGAGAGCAGAATAGGAGAAGGCGGAATGTTTATTGGGAAAGCGGGAAATGAAAGGGGAGGGAGAAAGGTAGATGCTTTGCTTGTAGAGCGAAAGGCCATAAGGCAGCGGTGTGTAGGGTGGAGAGAGAGAAGGAAAAGGCCGTATGTTGGATATGCAAGGGGGAGAGGCACTTGGCCAGAGAATGCAGAAAGGCATTGCTCTGTAGAAAATGTGGGAAAAGAGGTCATAAGGCAGGGGAGATGCTCTGTGATATGGGAGAAAATGGTGGAGATAATGTTGAGAGGTGAGGAGGAATGGATGGAGGCGAATAAGACAGGGAGAGTATGGTTAGGAGAAGGGAACGTTTATGAGTGGCAGAATGAGTGTGTGAGGGACCGCCGCCCGTATTGAAGTAGTGATTCCGAGATGGGAACAACGGCGAGTTTTGAGGTGTTTTTGATTGGTAGGCGTCATCCTAGCGGTGATGAGTCCAACACTGTTCGCCCTGTAGTCTCGAACATAAACTTCTTCACCTACTTAAAAGTCTACAACTCTACTACCCTTGTGAAGTTTAAGTTGCCTTTCCCTAGCTTTTTCTACATTATTAGATGTTAAAAAATCAAACCTAGTCTTTGCTTTTCGACCGAACATTAATTTTGCAGTACTTTGACCAGTAACTGAATGAGGGGTAGTTCTAAGGGAGAATAGATATTTTATGATCAGATATATCCTTTTTTTTGTTAGTATCAAATAGCATTTTATTTAGTGCATAATTTAATGATTTAACAGAATTTTCGGCTGCTCCATTTGTTGAAGGGTGATATGGAGCACATGTTACATGCTCAATGCCATTTTCATTACAAAATTTTTGAAACTCCTCAGACACGAACTGAGAACCATTATCCGAAATAAACTTGTTTGGTAACCCAAATCTAGAGAAACACTACCTTAATTTCCCTATGGTGTTTGCAGCATATTTGACATTTCATAGACTTCTGGTCATTTAGAAAATGATTCTGTAATTATAAAGTAATATTTCCCATGAAACGGCCCCAGATAGTATATGTGAATACGGTCAAATGGATGTGAAGCTTCCTGAAATTGAATAAGCTTTGGTGGTGAAACTGAATTGCTTAAACAAGCGTCGCAGGACTTTGCAAAATTTCTCTGAATGTCTGAATCTAAACCTGGCCTCCAGAAATATTGTCTAGCTGCAGCCTTCATTTTGACAATTCCACTATGTACATTATGCAACTCTTGTAACAAAGAGTTATAAATCTTTGGAGGAATAACCGCCCCATAACCCCACATAATTAAATAATTGTCTATGGACAACTCTTTAGACCTATTAAAGAAAGGTTTCAATTCATTTGAAGCTGAATTTGGCCATCTATCCCTCGTATACCTATACACTGTACTTAATAATGGGTCTCTTTGTTAATGTCACTTACAGTAACCGGTAAATTGTCCTCAACAAAAAGTGAAAATAATCTAACTCGATATCATCCTCATTCCCTTGTGAAAATAGTAATGGTAAACGTGACAGCAAATCTGCTATACTATTTTCAGTCGCCTTAATATATTTAAATGTGTTATTAAAACCACTCAGAAAAAGTGCCCAACGCTGGAGTCACCCAGCAGCCATCTGAGGTAGACCTTTAGCTTCACCGAAAAGAGCTTGAAGAGGGCGATGATCAGAACATAAAAAGAAATGATTTCCTCTTTATGTATTACCGAGTATTTGGTTTCATGTTGCTTTAAAAACTAATAGGCCTCTCTGAACCATCTGGATATACATGTAAAAGAACACCCCCAATGCCCACCCCAGAGGCATCGCATACTAATTTTAATGGAACATTGGGGTCAAAGTGAGCCAGAGTACCTGTGGAACACAAAGTTACCTTAGATTTAGAAAAAGATTCCTCACACTCAGCTGTCCACTGAAACTTAGAATCATTTTTTATTAGACTATATAAAGGCTGTAATAATGAAGATAAATTGGGCAAAAATTTGGCAAAATAATTTATCATTCCCAAGTAAGCTCGCATTTCTGAAAGATTTTGAGGTCTAGGACATTCTTTAATAGCTTTTACTTTTTATTCATCCATATGAAGCCCTTTAGTTTTTATTTATCCTGTGTCCCAAATACTTAATTTCCCTTTCAAAAAATGTACATTTATGTAGATTTAGCCTAAAACCTGCTTTAGACAATTTTTCAAAAACTAATTCTAAATGCTTAAGGTGTTCCTCTCTATCTTTGCCCGTCGGGACTATATCATCTAGAAAATTTACTGCACCCGGTATCCCTAATAGAACTTTTTCGACAATCCTTTGAAAAATACTGCAAGCTGACTTTGTACCATATGGCAACCTATTGACCTGATAAATACCCTTATGGGTGCTCCAACATAACAGCTTTTTAGTAGGTATCCTCTGTTACTTCTAACTGATTGTAGGCATTTTTAAAATCCAGCTTGGTAAAATACTCTCCGCCCTGAAGAGCTGTAAATAACTCCTCTACAACAAAATAGGAACTTTCCTATCATCTTCTATATAGTTTGCCAGAAAATATTGTTCTAACCTCTCTTGATTAGACCAGTCTACTCCAATTCTGTACTCTTGTAAGGTACCAATGGGCCCTCGTAAATTAGTTACCTGTTGGGTTTCTTGAGGCATGTTGCTTGTTTAAAATAATACCTAACTGCTCCTTGCAGATAACGTTCACCTTGAACTATACTAAAAACTCAAACTGTGAGCTCCAATTTACTCGTCGCCATAAAATGTAGTATATGGAAACTCTAATATATATATTTCAAAAGGTTTATTTAACAGAACACATACATTTTTCTAGAACATTCATAACAGCGGCGAAATCAATACCTATTAAGATAGAGGTTAGCTTTGTAGTGACAGTAGTGACAGCTTTGTAGTAATACCAACTTAAAACGTTCAGCAATCATAAATACACTACATTTACTTTATTGTTATTATCTTTTGCTATTTGTCCGGCCCCTTTTAGAACTTGTCCTTAAATGATCTACATAATATTTCGGTTTAAAATCGTACAAGTGAATCTGACTAATAGTTAGAAAAGGGATAATGTAGTTATTTGTTATATTTGTGCAAAATAAAATGCAAACTGCAAATTTTTATGTGTGGCCACTGAGAAAATAGTATTGGATATGTCCAACCATTTAGTTTTTTTTTGTGGTGTGGGAAAAATCCGCTTGCGGACACTCGACCCCTGAGGGAAGTCCAGTAGAGTGAAGGTAGGTTCGCAGTGCTCTCCCGACCTTAAAACCTCCACCTTCATCCCGGCTAAGCTCCGTTATCGTCTTGTTTAGACATCGTCAGAGCTTAGGGTCCTTTCTGTCTTTCCGTCCTTCAAATCTTATTTTTCTGTTCTGTCACCCCTTTCTTTGGCTCCTATAATATTTCTGACGAAGGTCTGAAATGCTCTCCATCTTTCTGGCGTCTCCATCAATAGGTTTACAATGTTTCTTTCAGTTCATTTATGTGCGAGTTCCAGTTCGAGTCTCATACGATTTGCGTGCAACGGTTGCATTCAAAGATAGTGTGCCATGCGTCATCGCGGCCAGGGCAGATATGCAAACAGGAGCCAGGATGGTTCCAGTTCTCATGCTTTTTTTACAGCCTCGGATGGAATACTAGCAGTGCCCGGGGACCTTCCTGACTTTAATTTCTCCAGAGCCTAAAATTTTCTATCTACATGGTCCACTAGTAAGGGGTCCTTCTGCAAGTAAGGCCTGCGCTTTTTCCATTCTTGTACGCTTCTTTAATGATTTTGGTTCCCTCCGCCTGTGCAATCTCCACCTTAGGGAGTTACCATGAACCTCGAAATATATACATATACCTATATATGTCTCTTTAACGTTTCATCTCGAGGCACTTCCCATTTTTTAATAAGGTTGCTCCTCTTTTAATCGGAAAGAGTGATGTCGATGAAAGACTTTGATCTTCCTCTGGCGAACGTCGCTAGCAGCCCTGTATTGTGGACCACCAATGTAGCGACGCACTTCAGCTCCTAACATCTGTCCTGGGTGATCCCCACTCCGTCGCCTTCGCATTGAAATCTACTAATATTATATAGTTCTCTTTTATACTTGCAGCATATTGCATGATTCTCCTCAGATGGTCTTCGTATTTGTCTATGGTTATATTAGGGTATAGGTATCAAACGATTATGCTTATATCTTGAAGTCGGATCGCCAAAACCCCTATATCAGATTTAATTTTCCTGACTGTTAAATATCTATTTCTGAGATACAGTGCTACTCGCCTGGTGGAGTCGGTAAACGATCCATGTGCCCCGCTAATTTTTTGGTTCCGCTCGCTTACTTTGTTTTCGCTTTTTCGCTTTTTTCTTTGTTTTTTATTCAGTATAGCCGGCCCTGCTATTCTGTAGTGCCGCCCTATATTAGTAACACTTTTGTATCTGTCCTCTGTCCTGTCCGTTCATACAGCGGAAGTGTTTCTCGTGTTGGCAATCCTTTGCTTTGTGGTCGCCAGCAACGCAATTCAGGCTGGCGTCCCTTCTGTCCGGATCTTTGCAATTTGATGCTATATGGCCGCCCTCCCAACACCTGTAGCATCTTTTTGGCTGGATCCTTTCGGAGATCCTGCAAAAGAACAGGCCTATCTTGATCTCGCCGCTTAGTGCCCTTATTTTCAGTCTCGTTTTTTTGTCAGCCCCTACGGTGGCTATTTGGCATTCTCCATAAACCTGCCTCATAGAGGTGACCTCAACTGATTTTTATCGCCTCAGCTACCTCGTCGGCTGTAGTGACGGCGTCGAGCCCCATATCTTTCCTATCCTCCATAATTTCCGGCTTTGTTGTTTTTAAGTTCCTGTCGATCTCGGCTTTCAGAGCTTCTACTGATCCTTCTGTTGCCATAATAATATATCCGTTTCGGGTCTTTTTCATACCTTTGACTTTCACGTTTATGCCCTACAAGCTGACAATCTCCTCCACCTCCTTAAGGAGATCAGCGAAAGACGTTCCTCCAGCTTTGACCAATAAGACCCCGGTACCACGGGTCCTCTTTATCCTGTTCTTTATTTTTGTCGTCAACTGCGGGTTCAGAGTTGGCTTTACATTATTGGGGATGTGGAGGGTCCAAAAATGTAGTTTACCAATTTGACTATTATTAGTATTACTACTTCCTTCTAGGTTGGCTGCGCTTCTGATCCTGGTAAGTGCCGTAAATAGCGACTCCCCGGTTTCTTCTTCCACATAAGAGCGGAAGTGTAGTTTACCAATTTGACTATTATTAGAATTAATACATCCTTCTAGGTTTGCTGCGTCTTTTTGGCTAAGGATGACGATGCCTAGGTCTTTTAGTTCTTCTGAGTCCACTTGATCGATTTTCGGGTAGATTTCCTTTGTAGCCGATTCCTCCTGGTTTTTCTTTGTCTGCTGTTCGATGTCTTCTTCTGTCCAAATCTTGCAATTTAGTAGTATTTGTGTGGCTCGCTAGCGTAACCTCCCGGTTAGCCTTACCACCGCCCTGGCAAGTACCATTTCCTTTATCTCTCTTTTTGTATTTTTATTTTCTTGTCCGAGCTTGTCCAATGCTTTTGTTATGCACTCTATGGCATGGAGAGCTTTTTGAAACATATCTTTTTTTTCGGGATGTTCTTTTTCTCCTCCTTTGTACTCTTCTTCTGGCTCGTTTTTTCTTTATTCTTTTCGTCCAGGTCTTCCGAAGTCCTTCCTCTTTTCCTCGACTCTCCCTGGTCGTCTTCACCTAGTAAAAATGTCCTACCAGTAAAAATGTCTGGCTGTCGAAGACGTTATCATCAAAGTAGCTTCCAGAGCCTGTTCCCTCTAGCGGTGTTGTGACACGCGCAGCTGCGGAGGGAGTGTTCTAACCCGCTCTCCCACGGGCGCCAACCATTTATCTTACATTGATTCATAAAAATAAGTACCCAGACGTTTATCTTTTATTAGTTATTTCAATTCAAAATAATATGTACCTATCCCACTATCTTTGTAGTGTCTCCTAAAGACGTAGTGGCTAAACAAATGTGCGGTAGCAATAAAGACAAAGTACTGTTAGAAGGAACTTTTATCATAGAATTAGAAAGAAGCTGTACAGTGAAAATAGAAAACGTAGGTCTTCGTAAATTTATTAGCATTGTAATTAAAACTAGTTAATAAAGATCCGCTTTTCAATAAAATTTCGAATGGAAGTGCCAGAATTTATTACCCTGTAGTCCTTGTGAATGCCTGATGAGATTTAATTAATCTAGTCTTTTTTGCAATAGAGTATAATGTTTTTAACATAATTGTATTAACAAAAAGATGGCCAAATAGCCCTTGACAATTGACAAGAGTCAATGACGTGACCACATTTTACTACTGCTATAAATTCATACTGCACTACAAAATCGAAGGTTTTTTGACGGTCCAAGCTTTCCGCCGCAAAACTTACGAACAACGTACTTATGTAACGACCATTTTACTCACCTCTGCGTGGAGTTACTATATCCGCCATTTCTGTGTCAACAATATCAATTTCCGTCTGAGGACTGGCGTGTTGTCGTAGCAAGCTTTCCGTACTATCTCCTGCGCAGCCGGTCAGTACAGTGTAGCTGCATTTATTACTCATTCTTGGTATGTTCAACTGAGAGAGTTTTTGGATTTCCTGAAGAAAACTTTTGGAAGATCTGTTAGTTTCGGAAAATTGCTGTGCCAAGTCACTACCGTCATTATAGTTGGTTTGGGTAGGATGAAAAAAGTAAGTTTTTTCACATGGAGCCACCTTAAAATGGAATTAATACTTAGAACTAATGTTGTACGCTTAGACGTATAAAATTTTAGTATAATAAAGGCTAAACAAGTAGAGTTGCACGTCATAAAATGTCAAACAAAAATTGTAGATAAAATATCGGATATGTAAGCAGAAAAATCCATAACTATTAAACGGATACTAAGTACATTTGAATAAGAATAATAAAAAACTCTTCGTTTTAACAAAACTTACACTATTTATTTAATTAAACTCAATGACAGCCGTTTCGCTAGACAACTAGCATCGTCAGATTGACATATTGAAGTTACAAATAATAACTTCTGACGATTCTAGTTGTCTAGCGAAACGGCTGTCATTGAGTTTAAAAAAGCAGTTTTTTAAATAAATAGTGTAAGTTTTGTTAAAACTAAGAGTTTTTTATTATTCCTAATAAGATAGACTTCCAAAAAGTAAGGGTTAGTACAATCAATTTAATTTACATTTGAATAGTTCATTATCTCTTATTTATGTGTATTCTTGAGGGAATCTCAATATTGAAAATACTTTTTCCGAAAATTATTTATTACTTACTATCTCTTTTTTAAATGAAGAATTTTTTAAATCATACTCAATAGTTAAAAAAATCACTTTTTATATTTCAAAGCGTTCATAAAGTTACAGACCTTATTGTTCGGTAAATAGGATGAATGACGATTACTTCTGTCTGCTGACTTGCATGTTCTCGCTCTAACTTTCAAACATTTCGAATCTAGAGAGGTCGCTAAAGAACCATTGAGAAGTATTTCTGAGATTATAATGGCTATACTTTCGGAACGAGGTTGAGGTTTTACACCACTTATCGATATTTTTTCCCAACTTTCTAATGCTGAAACATAAAAAAACACATTATACAGTGTGTCCATGAATTTGCTACCAAATAAAAGACATAGAAAACATGAAAATAAGTATTAATTTCAACAGAGAGAAATAGGCAGCGCAAAAATGTAATAAATTACATTTTAGAATGTAAATACTTCATTTAAATATTTAATTCAATATTTTGCGGTAATCTTGTATTTTGATAATTCGCCTATGCGCGTCATGAGCGTGCGCCAATTTGATGTTTCAAGAACAATCTAAAAAATAACACCTGTTACTTTTAAACCATTATTCTTTTTAGCTGAACTCGATGCACTAGTTCAAGAAATGTGCACTAAAACGTTGTTCTATTCCACCCCTGTGGTCTTATAGTGTTATGTCAATTACTAATGATGTAATAGTTCATGCATTATTTATTACAAGTTCAGCGATAAATAACAAACCTATAATTTGTCTGGCATTCATTGTAATTTATATTTTTAATTAATTTTAAATGATAATAAATCAAAACCAAAAAATACCGTGGTATTCTTAGCGTGCCTCTTTTTTTATCATTAAATTTACTCAAACAACACTAAAATATTCGGTTTCAGAAAAAAAGATTTGAACACTGTGCGGCTGCCGCGCTGTCAACTTTGAGCATTAAAATAACGTGCGAAGTAAGATCAGAATACTCGGAGTATCAATTGATACTTAGCGATAATAAAATAAAGAATTTGATAATATAAAAAAAAATTCATGTCAAAATAAAATAAATAAACCCTTACTCGTTCATAAATCGTACATACCAAAGCTAAACTTCCACAGATCGTTGCTAACCTGCCCGTTCCGTTCACCTCCGAAAATCAACATATGAGCCGTTGGTAATTTGCAGGCTGCGTGACTGTGCAAAGGTCCGGGATTAATTTTATTTTTGACAGCATGCCATGTGCGTGATGGAATGTCCCACTTCCAAAGATCCGATCTCTCTTGAAGATCTGTCATTCCCCCGTATATCCACATGGCGTCTCCGTGCAGTATCGCCGAGTGTTTGTGCCGCGAGGGAGGACATTCCGAGCCCTTTCCCGTAGTCGATATCAAGTGCCAGGATTCCGTATCTATAAAGGAAAAAATAACAATTAACAGAACTCAATTATTAGAGGGTGTTCCAGGTTTAATAAAATATAAAAGATGAATTGAGAAACGGCTTAAATGTAAAAACACTTTGGACAAATAGAGGTACTTATGTATATTATAGGGGTGTATCCTGGTCCAAATAAAAACCAAGTGCCATAGAAATTCAATCACAATCTTCGATTGCTTATAAATCTAAGAATACCAATATTAATTGGAAAATTAGTAAAAAGAATAAGAATACTTAAATCCAATGATTGCTGGATATCAAGATATGGGTGATTTGTCATCTATTTCTTCTACGAATGGATTAAAAAAAATAATCTGCCATAGTGCAGTTTGTTTTGTATGGCTGCGAAGAGTTAAAAATTGAAGAGATGATCTATCTCAAACAATTAGCAGCCATTTAAGGTTTAATCAACAGAAGACTGACTAAGAAACAGTTACTCTTCAGAAAGCACAGTGTTGCTAGATTACTTGTTGCCATAAATTATCAAAATTGAACTGTTGATTATGTCTGTATCTATGAAGCAAGTATTGTGCTTCTAGCATTCTAATTTTCAGCGTCGTCTGTCAAAGCAATCCTCATTTGTCACCTATCTGGTATTCATTGCTTCCTCGACGTCCTTCCTTCAGGTGTGTCTGGGTCTTCCTCGTTTTCTTCTTTGACCAATTTTCGCCTGGCGATCCTTGCAATGTTCATACCAATTTAGTATTTTGACTTCAATCGTGTTATGTCTCGGTTAATTTTCATCTTTGTCAAGTCCAGTTAGCTAATAGCATCTCCTCCAGTAGCCCATGGCTTTTTATTTTTAATATGTTTCTTTGGTTTATCTTCTAAAGTTCGGCCCCGAATGCATTCTATTATGGTTTTATATATTCTTCTTTTGTTATTTTATTGCTCCATAATAGTCCCGTTAATTCTATAGTAACAGATCATGCTTGACGACTATTTCCTCGTTACTTCCTCGATTTAATTTTATTTATACTACTAAGTATTTAAATTTCTATATTGTTATATTGTCCCCCTTTTAATTTATAGGCTCCCTGGTTTGCCTACTTGTCCAATATTACTAGTTGCTAAGTAAATTCAGTTAGTTGTTATTTGACAGGAAATGTCATATTTTTTGATTAATGTATCTTTCAACTACATTAAAGATTGTATCACCGTTTTTCTAATTATTTTAATGTATTAATACGTATGAATACATAACAGAATTGGCGACGAGGATAAAAAGAATAAACTCGCGAGATGGAAGCAGTACCTACTTGCTGAATTAGTTAATACGTTGAAAAATATGCAGGTCCAGCAAGACAATCTTACAAGACAAGTGCTGGGAAGATCCACTACTGACCAAATTGATACTAAAGGTAAGTTTTTACAACCATACGATGAGCTGAATGAAACTTTCGAAGCTTTTTTACAACGCTTAGAAAATTATTTCACTTTACGTAACTTAACTGATGATACACCAGAAAATAATAAGAAAAGTGTACATATTCTTATTAATTGCCTAGGACCAAAGACCTATCAAACTTTAACTACTCTCACGGCCCCGGATTTGCCATGTACAAAAAAATATAGCGAATTGATAAATTTTTTGAAAATGCATCTATGTCCGAAAACAAATGAAATTGCAGAACAACATAAATTTTTCTCAAGAAACCAAAGAGAAGCTGAATCCATTGCACAATATCAAGCTGAACTTAAACACCTTACTGTGAATTGCAACTTTATATGTGAAAGCTGTAAGAAACCCACTGCAGATACTCATTTGCGCGGTCAGTTTATTAGAGGGGTGCGTTCCAGTGAAATAAGAGAAAAGCTTCTTCAAGTCACTACATCAACTCAGAACTTATACAGGAGAGATTATTGTACCTCTTGGTGAATGCAAAGTAAAAATACGGTACGAAAACCAGGAAGCAACAGGAATGAAGTCACGCCAATATTCGGAAGAGAATGGTTACGTTTATTCAAATTAAATTGGTCCCAAATTAACAATTTAGACAAAGATAACTATAATTTCCAAGAAAATGTAAAAGATCAACTCTCCAAAGTATTACAAGACTATGATGACTTATTCTCTCCAGAAATAGGCTTAATAAAAAATTATACATGTTCTTTCAAACTTCAAGAAAACACACAACCTGTTTACATCAAAGCTCGTCAAGTTCCTTTTGTCATTAAAGAACGCGTTGAAGATGAAATTGATCGACTAGAAAAAGCAGGTATTATAGAAAAAGTTACGTATTCTAAATGGGGAACACCCGTAGATCCAATTGTCAAGAAGAATGGAGATATTCGTTTATGTGCTGATTACAAGGTGACTTTAAACCGATTCATTCTAAATGATAATTATCCAATACCACGGATAGAGGATATTTTTGCAAAAATGAGTGGAGGTGCTTACTTCTGCACACTAGATATTAATCAAGCGTACCTACATATGCCTGTCAGTGAAGAAAGTAGTATATTACAAGCTATTAGTACATCGAAGGGCACATATAAGGTAAAACGTTTGATGTTTGGAGTTAAAATTGCGCCTAATGATTTATGGATCAAACATTACAAGATATACAAGGTGTTGGATGTTTTTTTGATGAAGTTGTAATACAGGGATCTTCACCCGAACAATTAATTCGACGACTTCAAATTGTATTTAATAGACTACGCGCTAGCGGTCTCCATCTTAATAAAGAAAAATGCAACTTTCTCAAGACTTCAATTTCATACCTTGGTCATATAATCGACAAAAATGGATTACATCCAATGGAAGAAAAAATCGAAGCCATTACAAATAGCCCAAGACCTTCAAATATTAGTGAATTACGTTCGTTTCTTGGCCTACCATCAATTAATTCCTAATCTTGCTTCAAAATTAAATCCGTTACATAAGCTGTTACAAAAAAACATAAAATTTGAATGGACTGAAAATATTGAGGAATCCTTCCAACAACTAAAAAAAGAAATTTCTAGCCCCAAAGTTTTAACACCATTTGATGTAAATTTACCAGTTACACTAGCCATGGATGCTTCACCAACTGGCCTCGAAGCGGTGCTGTCAAAAATTATGGAAGATGGTACCGAAAGACCCGTTGCCTTTGCGTCAAGATCTCTGACCAAGGCAGAAAAGAATTACAGCCAACTGGACAAAGAAGCTACTACATTAATATGGGGTCTAAAGAAATTTTTTCAATATTGCTATGGAAGAGAAATTACGTTAATTGTAGACAATAAACCAATTTCAAGAATTTTTCATCCAGAAAAAAATTTACCAGTAACTTCAGCATTATGGTTGATACATTATGCAAACTTTTTGTCTGGTTTCAAATACAAAATTAAAACCAGATCTACAAACGATCACGCAAACGATGATTACTTTTCAAGATGTTATTTTAAGAATGATGAAAATTATGAGGAAATTGATGTTGATGGTGCTTATTACTTAAATCAAATTAACACATTGCCAGTTACTAAGGATAAAATAAAAGCAGAAATTCAAAAAGATCCAGAGTATGCAAAACTTTTCAAATGAATACAAAATGGGGAGCTTAGTGCAAATTCAATACATGAATACTCACTTGAAGATGGTTGTATATTCTATAATAACAGAATTATTATTCCAAAAAGTCTTCGTCAGAGCATTCTACAAGAGCTCCACGAAGCACATACGGGAATTGCTAAAATGAAAGCACTGGCACGAAGTTATGTATGGTGGTGTGGAATCAATAGGGACATAGAAGAGTTAGTGAAATCTTGTAGAAGCTGCTGTTTAGTTCAAACAAATCCACTTCATCATTGGGAGTATCCTCAAGAACCATGGGTTCGTCTGCATATTGACTATGCTGGTCCATTTTTAAACACTAACTTTCTGATTGTAGTAGACGCACACACAAAATGGTTTGAAGCAATTCCTACTACATCTACTACAAGTAAAGCCACTATCAATATTTTACGTGAAATCTTTGCGAGATTTGGACTGCCGACTTGCATTGTATCTGATAATGGTAAACAGTTTACGTCTTATGAAATTCAAAATTTTTTTAAGTCAAATGGTTTATACTTTAAAACAATTGCTCCGTATCATCCGGCATCAAATGGACAAGCCGAGCGATATGTACAAATATTAAAAAGGAAACTACGAGCTATGATGGACGAGCCTGGTGATTTAAACATCAAACTTGCAAGGTTACTCATGCAGTATAGAAAGACACCTAATAGCAGCACAGGATTTAGTCCAGGCGAACTTATGTTTCATAGAACATTTCGAACCAGAATAGATTTAGTGAAAGCAAGCTTTAATACATACACAGAAACATTTTCAAATACAAGTACTAAATTTTTTGAGATTGGAGATAGAGCAAGCAAGATTTTATAATGGTCATGGTAAGTGGAAGTTTGGAATGATTATTAGAAGAAAAGGTCAATTACATTATGAAGTATTGTTCGAAGGAGAAAAACTCGTTAGACATGTTGATCAATTACGTCCAACGGGGTATTCCGACCCAATTTGTTCAAAATCGGTCAGTCCTTATAGGGTTGAACATACAGGTTCACCACTAGAACAATGTGATACAGGTTGTGAAGAATTTATTGAAGGAAATGATGATGGGGTAGACTAAGACTTAAGGAAACCAGTGAAATTTTGAATATGTGGACGTGAGGAAGTGTCCAATATTACTAGTTGCTAAGTAGATTCAGTTAGTTCTTATTTGACAGGAAATGTCATATTTTTTAATTAATGTATCTTTCAACTACATTAAAGATCGTATCACCGTTTTTCTAATTATTTTAATGTATTAATACGTATGAATACATAACACCTACGACCATCAAGTACTGATTTTTTTGCATGCTGATTGAGATGCTCCACTTTTTATATTTCTTTTTAAGTATTCGCGCCATTTCAAAATATACTACTTCTACTTCTGCTAGGTTGGCTTAGTCGGCAACGAAATATAGCGTGTCCGATAGGAATAGCCATGATATAACATTTTCTTATTCACAATGAAAGTACCTAATTTAAATATATCTTAAAAAGGATGGATGTTATGCAACACCTTTATTTAAGACTCTTACTAATTAAAATTTCATTGGTCAATCTACTTCCTTCCTGTTGATAATAGTATAATTTTCCTAAAAGCTGGAATATCTCTCCAAAAATCCTATTTGATGAAGGCTATTAGTTTACGAATTGTAATTATAGAAGGGACATTAGATAGGGAATTTATTTTTTTTTGCTTTCCATTGTGATAAATAAGGAATAAAAAATACTAACCTAAGAAGAAAAAAATATTTAATTTAAAATTTACCAAAATGATAAGCCCATAGTTCATTTGTAGATCCTCGGAGATCCTGATATCCACCATAAATCAGCATTGAGCCGTTGGTAACCAAGGCTGTGTGACCTCTTCGTCCTTTTGGAGTGGCAACACCTAAAGACAAATACTTTAATTACCAAAAAATGTTAACTTTAGTTTATAGATAATTGAAAGCAAAGTAAGTAGACATCCGGTATAGCTAATAATGTTCCACATGTACCTTTTTTTGTTTTTTTCTTTTTCCAGCTGTTTAATTTGATATCGTAGACCCACAAAGGCGTTTCAGTGCCCGCTGAAAATCCCACTTCTCCACCGAAAACGTACAAGCAATCTTTATGAGCTACCGCTGTATGTTCCTGGAGGCAGGGTAATTTATCACCCAACGGCTTTATTTGATACCATTTTCCCGTGACTGTAACAAAAAGGAAATGTTAACATTTGAAGTGAAATACCAGCAATATGGAATACGCTGTCGTAAAAAAAGTCGAATTACACAAATAAATCTGTGTGCTAATCAAAACTTAAATATTATTTCGTGTATCATTGCACTTGTCCTTAGCGACTTGTGATAAACTGATGGCACAGTTCTGCTGCCATGAGATAATCTACGAACACTATCATAACACACACACACACACATGGATCTTAAGATAAATTCAAAGAAAACATAAAAGAAATAGTGATTATATAGTTAAAAATATATAAAGAATAGGATAGGGACAGCGCCGCTATCATTTAAGAATGTGTAATAATATGTTTATATATATATATATATATATATATATATATATATATATATATATATATAAGTTTATATATAAGTTTATTATAATAAGCTTTATTGTCGAAAAAAAGTAGATAGTAAATACTCTTGTATTACTGTTTTGTTCTGTGTGATTTGCTTTTTTTTTTAAACAGCTTTGTCCACAAATTTAAAAAATTTTTTCGACAATAAAGCTTATTATATATATATAGTTTATTATAGTGTAAAGAAATATTTGTTATGATTACAATGTTTGTTGGGTTGCTAAAAAAAACTTTTAAAGAATTTTAATATTAATTATTTAAATAAGTTAAAAATAAATTTTTTCTATGACCCCAATGAAAACGACACCTAACACATATAGTCTAAGAGCCCGTGAACCCCAGACATTCGTTATTTTATAAAAGCCAGAGACAACCAACCGAGACGCACAAGTACATGGGAAAATTGGTTCGGTCAAAACACGAGAAAAATTCTTTGTCTGATTCATTGGAACTGTATAAATACATCTTTGTTCCACATCGTACAAGGTAGAGGCAGGTGGCAGTACTAACGCTGCAATTTCATTTGCTGTTCTGTCCATTTAAATACCGTTTCGTGTATTCTCTGTCTGCTGTCTACTGTCTGTTTGATTTATGTTCATTTATGTTTATACTGCTGTATTTGAATAGAAAATTATTTTATCGTTATTTGTTTTATCGGATTTATTTAACTTAATTAAAATTGTGTCTGGTTTGAAGTTAAGATGTCAAGAAAACTAGGTTTGCTTTGTGGAAATAGTGAAGATGAGGTTGATAAAATGCATTATTTTCCATCCAATGATAAAAAGTAAGAATTCTTTATATCTTTTTAAAGTAAAAAATAATAATTCTAATGCGTTTATAGGTCAAAATTGTGGCAAGAAGCGATGGGAATGAAGTACGTGCCTGGCATTTCTCTTCGTAACCGTACTATTTGTAGTCGCCATTTTACAGAAGATAGTTATTTAAATTTGTCAACACGAAAACTGCAAGTCAATGCTGTTTCAAGTTTATTCCCTGTTAATACACTTGAAAAAAATCCTCAACAAGAACATAGTTTGGAATCTGAAATTGAAGGTATTTTAACAGAGATGTAATCTTATTTGTGATAACCTACCTATAAAAAACATGAAAGAAAACTTGTTTATTTATATTATTAAATAACCATTGATTGTATTCCAACTAATATTAATAACATATAACAAATTAGTTGCTTCAATAATTTAAAAATGCTTGTAGTGTTTTTCTTTGAGGCCCATATCCGTAAATTAAAAACACTTTGCAAGAAAAGGGCTGGTAATATCAAAGCACTAACAGATATTGCAGATTTGAATGTTGCAAGGAATTTGTTTGCTGGGATGTCTAGTAATACTGCAGATTTTCTAATATCTCAGTTACGATGTGCAAGACGAAGTCCTCATGGCAGGCGTTGGACCACCCAGGAAAAAGTGCTTGCATTAGCATTGTTGAAAAGAAGTCCGCGATGCTATAGATTTCTCAGAAAAATTGTTTGCCTACCATCCCGAAATACATTATTGGCAATGTTGCAAAAAATTCCATTTAATTCTGGTATTAATGACCATTTATTAAAACACATTGCAAACTCCATCAGTAAAGAAGAGGATAAATATTGTGCATTACTTTTTGATGAAATGGATATAAAAGAGCATGTGTAATATGATAAAATTTCTGATCATATTGTTGGTTTTGAGGAACTGGGTGGAATCAGAACAAAAAAATCAGCAACTAAAGCACTGACATTTATGCTTCAAGGTGTGGTACGTAATTGGAAGCAACCTGTAGCATTTTTTTTCTGTAGTGGTGCATGTCCATCTAGCTATTTGCAAAAATGCATTGTGGATGTATATCGTGCATGTGAGGAACTTGCCAAGGTACATGTCATTACAACCATTTGTGATATGGGGTCCAGCAATGTGAAAGCCTTGAAGGAGATGGGCTCAACTGTTCACCAGCCATATATTTTAATTGACAACAAGAAAGTATTTGCTATGTATGATCCTCCACATCTCCTCAAGTGCACGGTATCATTATTTAGAAAACATAATGTAATGTTTCCTGTTGAAATAGCTGGAAGTAAAAAGATAATGGAGGCCCGTTTTTCGGATATAGTAAAGGCACACAAAATTGACCAAGCAACACCTTTAGTTTTTCGGGCACTGCATAAAATAAAATCTTCTCACTTAGCCCCTATTATGCAGTTTACAATGAAGGTAAACATTGCAGCACAGGTCACGAGCCATACAGTAGCAGCTTTTGTGTATGCACTTTTATCTCGAGGTAAGTTAACAGTAGCAAACAATAGTAAGAGTAACCATATTTATGTAACTTTCATTTTTTGCAGGGGAACTAGAGCAGAGAGCAGTGGCAACCGCTACTTTTGTGCAGCAGGTTGATGAACTGTTTGACAGTTTCAATGGAAGCAGGGCTGTTCCACCAGAAGGAAAAGAACTGAAGTGTTGTGTGTCTGAACAATCCAAACATTTCTTATATTGGAAAACTGCGTTGCAGATGGTTAAGGAATGGCAGTTTCAACGACGGACAAAAGCTGGCAATCTTAAAAAGAGCAAACCTCCTTCACAGGTTGGTTGGATGACTACAATTAATGCAATTAGGGAAATTTGGTCGTACCTTCACAATTCAAAAGTGTCTTCTTTGAGACCTAGATGCTCAGGATGCTCTAGAAAACTTATTTGGAGGAGTTCGTGGTGGCTGCGGAACTGGGGACAATCCAACCCCAGTACAATTTATAGCCAGTTTGAAAACACAAATATTAAATGGTTTGACTCGTCAAACTGTTGGCTCTAATTGTGAGGAGGATGAGAATGATCTTTTAACCAACCTGAACCATTTTCTGGTTGAGGAGGATAAAAAAGAGGCTTCTTCATCTACCACAATTTCAGGATTTCAGCAGCCACTGTTGCAGCCTATGTTTCCTGCAAGGATGGCTGATGATATTGCACAGGCAGTGGAACAAGGTACAACTTCAACCCTATCAGTAGCATATGTTAGTGGTTTTATAGCTAAGCGAATTTTGGAGCATTTGCAATGTGATATTTGCCAAAACCAGCTGCTGTCCACTGCAGATGCTCCTCATAATATTTATATTTGCTACAAAGAATGGTCACAAAATTCAGAACACTTGAAGTATCCATCGGAACCACTTGTAGCAGTGGGCTATTCTGTTACAATGTTAGAAAAACTACTGGACGAGCATTGTAACGAAAAAAATTTAACAAGTGTAATCTCACAATGTATTCGTGAAAATGTATCTTTTTCTTGGCTGACATGCTCCAATCATGAATATGCCATCACCAGGGAAATAATTTTGGCTGTGTGTCGGATAGGAATTCCTTGGTGGTGCAAGAGAAAAAATCAAAAAGCCCTAGAGGCTCGCAAAGAAGCACGTACTTACAAAAGAAAAATAAAGACGTTTAGCCACTGCTGAACAATTTTTTAATTTCATGTGTAATATATTGTAATTTGTATATATGTATATAAATATACTTAATATGTTTGATAACCTACTGACTTAAATACATTTAATTTAATGTATTTTACCTCTTTGATGTTTTAAATGAACAGTGAATTAAGAAAATTGTTTAATATTTAAAAAAATATATGTGTGTGCTATATTGTATATCACTTTCTAGCATAAAAAGATATGATCATCACAGTTTTAAAAAATTACTGTAAATAATTCAAAATAATAATTCACACAATCTCTTGTATCGTAGTTAAAAAAAATTAATTTTAACTTTTTCACTTTCAAAAAAATCATGTTTGATTAACCCTTAATCAGCAATTTCTCTCTATCATAAAATTTGCTAGAATTTTTTTTGTAATGTAAAAATACTGTTTTTAATAATATTTTGGTATATTTTTCAATAAACAATATTTTGCCTATATTTTACTGTGTTGGTCATAGCTTTTAAGTATATTCATGTACTATTATTCATTTATAAATATTACTTATTATTACTATTGTGTATTGGTTTATTCGTTGAACAAATAAATTCTTTGTGTTAATTTGTCTTATTATTTTTCAAACATTTCTATAGTACGAACAATTTTTTGAACCGCTGTGTAGTTCGCGCTCTTTTTTAAACAGTTTCGATATCTAGGTACCATTTTTAACACAGAAGAAGATTCCTACCTCTGTTTCGACATGTGCGCCATCTACTCACACCTTGCAATCCAATGGGCCAATTAAATATTGCGAACTAAAATTTTGCATGTACTTGGGCGTCTCGTGGTGGTCTCTGTAAAAGCTGAAAGTTTGTCAGCGCGTGCTCCCAACACATGTAAGAACGATAGACTATTATGAAGTTTGGGTTACCGTGGCTTTGGCAGGTAAACGGTACTAAAGGTATGTAAAATACTGATCTAAATTCATCACATAATAAAGTGTAATTTTTTGGTATTACCTTCAGAATATTATTAAAAATCACGTTATTGATTGCCAGACACTTAACATCGTGGCAACCCCTTGCCAGACACCCCTAATGTTCATGAAATTATAATTCTACTTATGTTATAGTATAAAATCTGATTTTTATATATAATACTAAGGTAATAACTACAGTTCGTTCGCTGGATCTTTTCCCATGGCTGAAATTATTAACATACTACTTTTTGTAGTAAGTCTCTTTTCCACTCATAGAAACTAAAACCCCAAAATTGAACCGTTTGTTCCAATACAGCATAATATAACAAACAGAGATAGCCATATGACGAATGTCGATGATAGGTGTAACCTACACAATGAAAGTTCTGTGGT
The DNA here is from genome assembly GCA_035357415.1 of Ophraella communa. Classification (NCBI taxonomy): domain Eukaryota; kingdom Metazoa; phylum Arthropoda; class Insecta; order Coleoptera; family Chrysomelidae; genus Ophraella; species Ophraella communa. The sequence continues at coordinate 21,814,078 of CM068995.1, forward strand.
TTATCCGTGAATTTGTAAATTGACAGACCAAATACGTTGTTTACATTTTTATTTTAGATTTTTATCCATTTTATAGCCCCTTGCATATAAATTTATTTCAAAAACAGTTGTTTTAACAACTAACCTATACCTGAGTGTTCGAATAATTTTGGTAAGTGAATATTATTTATCTACTTCTTATTAATTTATTTTGCAATGAAAATTAACCTTAAATTGACATATCATTATGATTCTGGATAGAACTCCATCAAACTGAATTATATGAAACACATTTTGCTTTTACCAAAGTAAATTATTGACCTAATTTTCTGGATAACCAGAACCATTGATAAATAGTTTTCATTTTTAGAATATGCCTGGAAAAAGGTTGAATTCGCAAGCACAGGAGCTGGTCCTGAATTTGTTGGAGTATTTTGAGTTAGAAAAAAGAAATGGGGGACCTTTGGAACCAATTTCAAGTGTTCAAGAAGTAAAATCCAATGCTATTGAATTAATTTGGGCAAATTGCAAGTCATATTATAATAACTATATTGGTAAAGATGGGTATTCAGATAGTTCAGTTATAAATATGTGGAAATAGGCACTGGAACAATGTAATCCACAAATTTGGGAAAAGTGTGTTAGGCATACCCATGAAATCATACAAAAGTGGTATGCCCGAGAGCAGAATATTGATGATATTGGCATTCAACCAATTTTAATAAATATAAATGCTGGTGACAGTTCTGATTCTGAATATGAGGAAAATTAAATAAAATTTATTGTATATATATTTAAGCCTTAAATAAACATATTTAAAATATGAATTATTTATTTTTACAACCCATTTATTTTTCAAAGTTAAACTGTGTGGGTGGGACTGTCCAATAGTAATGGTTGCAGCCATAACCCTAACAAAGCAATTCTGATTTGCATAGTTTCTAGTGAGAAAGTTATTATTGATACTAAATATTATACAAGTAAATTTGTTTAATAGCAAGTTTGAAGAATAGCTCTATTAAACTCTGGTATACTAACAGTTTTTTTAAACTAAACATTCAGGTAGCATATTGCTAAAAGGCTATAAAATAGTTACAAATATCACCAGCTTTAATACAATAATAAATAACGTCCTCCGTCACCTTAGCCATATCCTTATTAAACTATCAATCTACGACCTACGTGTTATTTAATATATTGATGTATTGCGTTTGTATATGGTTCAAGGTCATGGGAAAAGATCCACCGAACGAACTGTAGATGATGTTTCCTCAACAGCCAGACATTTTTGATAGTTCCAACCCCAGACAATGATGTAGGGTCGCTGTAGGAGCGAGCGGGAGACAGTGACAGTATATGTATGGTGGGTGCGAGTGAGATGGCGAGATAGGTTTATTGTTTAGTACTTAGTACATCCTTACTTACATCAGCTAAAATAATCGTATATGCTATCTTCAAGTATTATTAATTGAATAGTTATTAGAAATTTACAACATAAAATTTTTGAAAAATATACAGACTATAAAGTATATTCAATATAATATTATTAGTGTATGATAGGGTCAATTGTCCAGTTATTGACCATATCCCAGTAAATGACCAATATTTACTGATTTATGTATTATTAAGGATTTTAAATAATCTAATGTGCCATATTGTACATGAAATTGATCCTTTACCTAATTCTCAAACTTACGTATACATTTCACAACACTGTAGATAATCAGCATTTTGCAAATGTCTGTTAAAAGTGCACATGTTTCTGTTTCCTACACAAGTAAGCACAAGTAATTAAGGTAAGTAGACGAAAGTGTTTTTTATTTTGCAAAAAAATATATATTGGGAATTATAAAACTTTTGTTTTTTGGACTAAACTAGATCAAATTTAGTATTTTTTAGGTTGTGATTTTAATTTAACCTCAAAACACATTTATTTTTTAAATGGTCAATAATAGGTGATGCTAAATATGAGAAATTCAGTGAATGACTGGATGTGGTCATTTACTGGGTTGACGGGAATTTTAAAATAATTTGTTTCGTGAATGTAGTTTAACCACTACGTGGCTCTTTTCTTGTATGCAAGCATTGTAAATAATGAGGGAATCGACTGACCTATAGATGACCACTCGTTTTAGTCAAATGTTCTTCTGGTCATTCACTGGATATTTAGCCTAGTTAATGACTTTTTGCAGTTTGTGTATTAAAATATTATTTGTGTAAAAAAGCAATCGTGTTGCATTTATTTTCAGATGACAGAAACACCCAAAAGAGCATATACAAGATTTAAGTATTCCATAGAAGATCTTGAAGCGACAGTGAGAGCAGTCCAAGAAGGCACAATTAGTGCTACTAAAGCCAGTAAACAATTTAAAATTCCAAAAGGCACTTTAATTAAACTGCATGGAAAATCCGATGTTTCAATAAGAAAGATGGGCCCACCAAGAATCTTGACTTCCCAGGAAGAAGATATGTTGAAAAATTGGATAATCCAAAAAGCACAAATTGGATTTCCTATGCATCCAGATGAAGTTAAAGATGCCGTACAAAAGGTCATGGAACAAACCCAGCGTCCCAATCCATTCAACAACAACCGTCCTGCCTGGTGATAAATGGCTAAAGGGATTTTTAAAACTAAAGCTAAATATATGAAAAAGAAATGCTGAAATTATTTCCAAAGCTAGAGTTAGTGTTACTGAGCAAGATATAAGAAAGTGGTTTCAAGATCTTAAAAGTTACTTAATAGAAGAAGATGCTGTTGATGTTCTTGAAGATGCTGACCGGATCTATAATGCTGATGAGACCGGGGTACAATTATGCCCCAAAACAGGAAAGGTGCTAGGGCCAAAACATTTTAAGAAGTTTTATAATGTTGCTGTCGGAAAAGAAAAAGAGTGCCTGACTGTGTTAGCAAATTTTTCTGCCAGTGGAAAAGTAGCTTCAACACTTATATTATATCCATACAAAAGAATACCTAGAGATATTGCTAACTCAATCCCTGATAATTTTTCTATTGGTCGAAGTGGTACAGGTTGGATGGTTGGCCCTACCTTTTTTGAGTATGTGGCGAATAATTTCTATCCATGGCTGTTAGATAATAACATAAAATTCCCTGTACTGTTTTTGCTAGATGGACATAAGTCCCATATCAGTCCTGAACTAGCAAATTTTTGTCGAGAAAAAAAAATTATTTTATACTGTCTCTTACCAAATGCTACGCACATATTACAGCCATGTGATGTTGGTATCTTTAGACCTCTAAAGGTATCCTGAAGGAGGCAGTGTCAAAAGTACAAACCAGAAACAAGAAAATCTCTAACCAAAGTATCTTTGCACCTCTTTTTGCACAAGCATTTAATAATGCCACTAAAATTGAAATCATACAAAACGCCTTTAGGACATGTGGCATATTCCCATTTAATGAAAATATTGTGGATTTTACAAAATGTATGAATACCCGTCAGGCAGCACTAAAAGAAGATAACAATAATAAAGCACAGAGTAACCAGAGTCCAATTGATAAAGTGAAATTTTTAAAAATGCTTGAAAGTGAAATTTCTCCAGATACCTTAAAAACCTACAGAGAAGAGATAGAAGCACAAAAAAATTTAAAAAATGATAAATTATTTAAAGTGTGGAAAAAATATACAGAAAATCAAGACAATCCTAATGAAGAAAACGAGAATCAAATTACATTAGAAGATATTAGAAATAGAAATAATGTTCTAGTAATAACGCATACAGATAGTGACGATTATCAAGAAATTAGAAATATAGATTATATAATAATAATAATGTTTATTCAATAAAAAAAAAATTTTTACAATAGAGTACAATTTCAACAAATAAATAAATTTGAATAAACAATGCAATAAAATGCAAAAGACATCACAGAAGTAGTTTCAACCACTTGTACGTGATGAGGGACATATGTACAAAGGGCCACTATTCTCCACCAGGATGATATAAAAAGTAAACCCTTTGTGCATCTGCCCCTATTAAAAATTTAATACATTAAATTAATGACTACACATTTAAATTTTTTACATAAGTAATGATTGAGAAATTAAGCGTCATAATTGGGAAGAGTTCGTATCCAGGTAAACAAGTCCATAGTTAGGTAAGTAAGTCATGTCCAGGTATACATATACACATCCACACACATATAGATCCACATCCAAATACACATACATAGCCATCCACACACAAAAACACACATACTCATACATAAATACATATATCTAAAAAAAAAAGTAATGTTTGGTCTTTTAATAGATACAATGATTAATAATATCACTGGCTAACCTCCGATTTTGTTCTTGCATCCAAATTTTCACCTTTTTTTTGAATGATTTATAGGGAGTAGTTGATTTTATATTTGTCGGTAACAAAACATATATTCTAGGTGCTATATAATTACTACATCTTTGACCAATGGTTTTTTCTGAACGTGGAAATAAAATAGCTTCTATTCGACGTGTATTGTAGCGATGCTCATGAGGAACCAACCTAATTTTAGATTGCTTTATAAAGAGTAATATTTTTAAAATATATAATTGTCTAATATCAAATATTGAGGACTCTTCGTAAAGAGAATTACTCGAGTAATAAATAAAAATAAATATTTTTCCTATAAATCACTCTTAAAATCCACCTCTGTACCACATGGACATCGCTCAAGACATTATCGTAAGCACCACCCCAACCTATGATTCCATATGATAATATTGACTGTATTAAAGAAAAATAAATAGTCTTCAAACCATTTATATTCATAAAATCTCTAAGGTACCTAAATCTTGGTAGAAATCCTCTTAATTTCTTTGTAAGTTGCTTTAGATGGATGTCCCATCTCATATGTCTGTCAATAAAAACACCAAGATATTTCACTGAAGAAGAATCTAAAATTTCCATATTTGTTCCAACTTTTAGAGGTCCCAAATCTGGAAGTCCTGAACTGTACGAAGAAAATGGCAAATAGGAAGTTTTTTGATAGTTTAAAGTCAATTTATTAAATTGGAACCATTTTATTATTTTTTTAAAATCATTTTCTACCAAAACTTTTAGGTTTTCCCATGAAGATGATGAATATGTCCGAACCGTGTCATCCGCAAAACTAATAATTTTCCCTACTATGTCCAAATTCAGTAAGCTGTTTACATACAATATGAAGAGTATTGGTCCTAGAACGGTTCCTTGAGGAACTATTTGTGTGCTGCTTTCTATGTTGTCTATCTGTACCAGTTGTTTTCTATCTGAAAGGTAACTTTCGAATAATTTGTAAGTTACCCCACGAATTCCATATTTTTCAAGTTTCTCTAATAGCCTCTTATGACAAACCGTGTCAAAGGCTTTAGAGAGGTCAAGAAATATACTGAGAATTGGCGCCTTTTTATCTAATGACTCATATATGTTCGACGTTAAGCTATAAATAGCATCATCAGTTGATCTCCCCTCTCTAAAACCGTATTGACAATTAGAAAGAATTCCAAACTTCTTAAAAAACTTACTAAGCCTTACCTTTATTACTTTTTCTAATATTTTGGAAAAGTTAGATAACAGTGAAACTGGTCTATAATTACCAACTTCAGATTTATCACCACTTTTATAAAGTGGTTTGATGACGGCACACTTAAATATTTTTGGGAAACATTCTGTATCTAGACATTTATTTATAATAAATGTTAGAGGATCAACAATCTCATATGCAATTTCTTTTAAAGTTTCTGCTCTAATTTGATCTAGTCCTGGTGATTTTTTAGTTTTAAGATTTTTAATAATATCTAATATTTCTGGTTGATCTGTCGGATACATATACATGTTGTTTTCCAAAAAGTCCAAATTATCTGAATAATCATGTAAGTCTGGTATTTCTTTAGCTAAATTCTCACCAATTGTACTGAAGTAGTTATTAAAAGTATTAGCAATTTCTTTTTTACAATTAGTTTTTGTACCATCAATTTTTTTGATTTCTTCAATATTTGATTTAGGTTTCCGCTTTCCGCAGAGGTCGTTCACACAGTTCCAGAGAACTTTACTTGTATTTTGGTTGTTTTGCACTTGCTTGAAGAAATAATCTTTTTTTGCCTTCCTTATTATTTTATTAAGGCTATTATTATAATTTTTATATATTTCTTTAATTTGCATATTTTTTGAATACATCAAACTTAATTTGTATAACTTTTGTTTTTCTTTAATAGAGGTTAGTATTCCATTTGTTATCCACTTTTTTTAAAGGTTATTTCGTTTTTTATTTTAACTTTTCTTGTACTTTTATCTATATAATGCTGCAGTTTAATAATAAAATTTTCACACATATAATTAACATCTCTTTCATTATATATTTCATCCCAACTTTCGTTAACAAGACTATCCTTTAAATTTTTATAATTGATAAATTTTTTTATATTTTCTATATGTCTTTTAGAATCGTTTGCGTTTGGTCCAGTTTGCGAACGACTGTCAGCAGTGTAGATCCATTCCGTGACTCTTGGTGACAATCCCCAGGTACGACCGTTGGTTCTTCTACACTGTTAATAGGCAATATATGCTTTTTTAACTCTATTGTCTAGATGAGAGTTCCGTGTTAACTTGCTGTCAAAGGTGATCTCTAGATGTTTCACCTCTGCAGAGAAGTTTAATTCAATTTTTAGGAGTTTTGGAGCCCGAAGGTTCACGAGCCCCTTTTTTTCTTGTAAAAAAGACCATCTCTGTCTTATTTGGGTTTAATGACAGTGAGTGATCCTTGCACCAGCGTTCTATGATATTGAGGCCCTCTTGCATTCTAGCAGAGAGTGTTTCCTCAAACCTTTCTGTTTGCAGAATCACTAGGTCATCTGTATAAGCTATAGTGTAGAAGTTCTCACTACTTAGGTGGTTGAGTAAGGAGTCTAGGACCAAGTTCCACAGTAGAGGTGAGAGCACCCCTTCCTGTGGACATCCATTGACAACCAGGCCTCTTATAGTAACATTTTCCATTTTCCAACATTTTCCATTAACTGTTAGTAATAGCATTGGTTATTTTGGGGAAGGTAGTTTTATCAAACGCACCTTCGATATCTATAAACACACCCAAGGTGGACTCTTTTTTTTTTCAGCGATCTTTCCATGCGGCGGGCCACAAGATGGAGGGCCGAATCTGTAGATTTCCCTGGGGTATATGTATATTGATTTGGATGTAGTGGATTACGCGTGATCAATTCATCTCCAAAGTTTTCATTGTGAACGATGTGAGATTGATAGATCTGTATGCTTTTGGGATGGAAAGGTCCAATCTTCCTGGTTTTGGTATAAAGACTACCTTGACTTCTTCATTATTTTGGTCTTAAATAATTATATTTCAAGAACAAAAACCAACAATTAAAATAAATTTTATAAATAAAGTAAAAAATTCATAATTATAAAAAATATTGGAATAGTAGGAAAAATCATGTACATAACTCGTTGGAAAGTATTTATTGCACTAATTACATCGCTACGCGGCTCCTTCTAAACTTTACTCGTGCTAAACTTTCCATGCTAGTTATGTAATATACTAGAGTCCTCAGAGTAATAAGTAAACATAGAGGTGCCACAACAGCACAATAACATTTGTAGTCAATAGCAATGAACCTATAATTGAGAGAGATGGAAACTCTAGAGGTAAACACAGCCGTACAGTGGCGTGTAATTGGTTAGAGTTCACCGTAATACCTATATAAATGTTAGTTAAATAATTTAATACGCATATTTTGGTAAGGAATTTATATCTACACTTATGGCATGGCATTTATCGGAAGGAAATCTAAAAGGATATATGTATTTCATTATTAATTTGATTTTCTTAATTGTAATAAATTTTAATTGAAATTGCTAATTGTACGCCAATGTAGTGAATAACTTACCGGTGATAGGTTAGATTATCATTTTGCGAAGTACCACAAATTATACACGCTTTTCGGGGTTTCAGCATGTTCAATATTGAAAATAAATAAAAACACTTCATAAAGTTCACTTAAATACACAAAAATTCAGGAAAAATCGAACAAAGCGCTAATCACATCTAGACAATTATAAACAAAGGCACTGATGCCAAATTTTCGTTGTGGGTATTTGATACAATTGGTCTAGGGCTTTTTATCAGTATTAAAGAAAGGTAAGGAAGTAAATATTACAATGTATTAAAGAATATTTCCTCTGAATAAAAATCTTCTCTTAAAAGTAAAATAAAATTGCTGTAAATTATATTATTACGTTTTTGTTTCCTACTTTGTACTTACAAAACACAACGTCTGGCAATGCTCTGACGTTGCTAGTTTTTAGCGAAATAGCTGTCAGTGAATTTTGTTTAAAAAGCTCTATTTTTAATGTTCTTAGTAAAATGGACGTCCACAAAGTAAAGGTTAATACTATCAATTTCATTAATTCAATTTTTGTTTATCAAAAGTATCTATTTAAGAAAACATCTACAAGAAAGAACGCCTCAAAACGAAGTTATATTAGAGGAATCAAAATATTTGTAGGTGTATGCTATAGCATACACTATAGAAGATCTCGAAGATCTATACAATTTGACAACAGACCTAATAATAGAACCCCAGCAATACCTACTACAAGTAATCAGAAGCAAAAGGAAGAAGAGCAGACAGTAAAGAAACCAGTGCCTAAAATAAAAAACGTGCTAAGAAATAATATTGCAGGTATCAATACAAGAACAACAACTTCCGGCAAGGACAAATCGAAAAGCCGAAACAACTCTACATATCAAAAAGAAACCACAACAAAATCTTGAGCAAGCCCATAGACTATATTGTAATAAACTCTTTCTTTTTAAAGAATAAAAATTAAAAAAATTGGATTTATATTGTTTATAGCGTATTATAAGTATTATAAACGACTGTAAACAATTGTTTAAAAAAATTTGTTTACTTTGCTTATTAATAACAATTTCAATTTTTAAAACTTTAAAAATTTTATTATGTTACTTTGTTCAGTAGCTTTATGATAAAGGATTCCAAGGGTTAAAAAAATTATTTTGTTTTTATTTTACTCACAGTAACGAATTTAAAGTTAATAACAATGAAGATATAATTTTTTAGTTAACAAATGAATAGAAATGTGAAAAATAACGGAAAAAATTTTTTGACTGCAGAAATTTGTTCTCTGATAAGTTCTGTTAGTGCAAGAATTTTTAAAATTTTTTTTATTAATATTTACTTATTGAAAAAAAATAATTTATGTCATATGGTAGTTGCGACGGTAACGTGCCGACAGTTTTTTATGCCATTTTCAACATTAATTTAGACCTATAAATAATTGAGCTACAATTCGGGAAGTTCGGACTTTTTTGTTGGAAATTTCCTGCCCTTTTAGAATCCGTTAAATTTTTGTTCTAGCTATTAAAATTTATGAGTTATTAGCAAAAATGTAAACCCCCTTTTTTTTAAATCTTAAATTGTTAATAACAATAGGAAATTTTTTAAACCGGATTTTGATATTCAGGAACATTTTTATATTTGTCATTTCGAATCGATTGACACCAAAATCAGATTTTTCGGATCGGTGTAACCCAAATGCGATTTAAATGACTTCTCGACTAGACTATATGTATTTTAATGAATAAAGCGTTATATAGATTTAAAAGAATACAACTGACATAATATATAGCTTTCCCAACGTTTAAAAACTTCCTTAGCGAATGTTTTTTCTACAAACTAAGCCTGTCTTTGTTTTGCACATTATAACGATGTACACATAATATTGTGTTATAAATTAAAGTTTAAAATTTAAATTTCTAAAAATCCGGTTTACAGAATTTTTTGATGTCAAAATTATTATGTATTACACATAATGATCTTAACAAATTTATACAATAAATAAACGTATAAACTAAGATTTCTTTTAAAAATTAAGTTTGTTCTTTATGTATTGTAACATGCTATTACAATATAGATCTTAAATATTCCCTGGCACTAATTTTGTTGACAGGTGTGAAATAAAAAGTTAATATTTTAGGGCGCAGGTATATTTTATTATAAATTGGAAAATAAAAAATAATTTTAAGCAGGAAGAATTTCGTTTTACAATGAATCCGAAAATAAATCTCTATAAACTTAAAAGTACAAATGTAAATAAACAATAAAATGCAAGAAGAAACTAACTTAATAACGGGTTAAAAAATATCAGGGAAGGAAAGGGAAAAAAACACTGTTTTCACTTTGTTTGAATCCTTAAGGTAGCGAAGTCCCACGACATGACTATTGTACAATCTGCACAACTGGTAACTAGTTACTAACTGAGAAACATCATATACTATAATATGTTTAAATTATACTTATAAGTTTGCTTAATCAAATTTATTTCTGTTTATTATCTAGAAATTATTTATTTATTTTTAGAAACTAATATTAGAAAAAGCTGTGAATTATCATATTTACTGAGACCCATTAAGTAAAACTACAATCTATTGATATATTCCATAGATTTTCCCTCTTCCACGTTTTACTTCTAACGCTTTTCACTAAATGAACCGTAGATAGCAAACACTGGAAACTTCCTCTGTATTTATAGAGCAGGGAAACAACCGAATTTCTGTAACTGGAAATCCTAGATTCGTACAGAGAATTGACTTAGGTAAAATCCAATTCCGCAGTTTAACAAAGGAATTTGTCCGAATAGACGCATTCCTGTGTATTTATTGCATGGGGGAATGTAAGAGTAGCCGTTGGGGTTGGACACACACAAACTGAATGAATTATAAGATCGACGGCGAGGGATTGCGTTCACTTTTGTTGGCATACACAATACGAAAGAAACAGTAATGATGGTAAATTATTTATAAGAATATACGTTGGAAGTAAATATTCGTAAGTTATTACCTTTTTTGGTTAATTGTTTTTATTTCTGGTTTTGGAAATCATATAAACTGTAATTTATGAAAAATTTAAGTTTTAAAATCCTTTTTAATTAGTCGTCAGATTGCCACTAATACTCATTAGTAGCATTTTCTGACATTGAGAGGATTTTTAATAATATAACCCTGAGTACTATAATAAAGAACATCTTGAAATCGATAATCCATGCAGAGGTATCTGCCAGATACAAAGAGTGGTCAACAGGAGAACCTCAGAATAAGTGATTTCACCCCTATTGTGGACTCTTCCCTCAGCGGATTTCTCCAGAGAATGGAAAAACTCGAAATTAAAATTGTTGTCTATGCGGATGATATTGAGATTATAATCTCCAGATTTCCAGAAACTTTAGCATACATGGGGCTCTAAATGAACTGGTGCAATAAATGCGGCCTAGGCAGAAACCCAGAGAAGACAGAGCTACTTTCCTTCACAAGGAAACATAAAATTTCTTTTGCCTTCCCATCAAGGGGAACGAGAAATAAAGCTCTCAGAACGAGCTTGATATTTAGGACTTATCCTTGATCGAATGCTGTTACGAAGAGTTAACATTAAGGAAAGGGTACAAAAGACACCGGTAGCACTGTATACCTGCAGAAGGACCATTGGAAAACAGTAGGGGTTGAGACCCAGCATTGTCCACTGGTTATACACGGCGTTTGTAAGACCGACTCTTATGTATGGGTCATTATTATGGTGGCCAGCCCTTTGTAAGTTCAACGGGAAAAGTGTGGGAAAGGCACAGTGACTAGCCACCGTGGTCATAACGGAGTGTCTTACTCCGCTGAATGTGTATGGGAAGGAGTGTGCAGGTAGTGGTCCACTTACTTTGTCACTGCCTTGCCCTATCCAGAGAAAGATTTTTTGCTCTGGGAGAGCCCCATTTCGACAGCCTAAGCGATATCCAGTGGGCTGGTATCAACAGCAGCCATAAGTTCTACCGACAACAGTGGGGGTGGTAATCCCTCATATGGCATCACAATGGGCCCTTGGTTACGTGGGATCTGTAGTAGTATTAATTTGTTATGTCAGATGTGAACACTACTTATAGGCCACTAAAATTACATAAATTTAAGCAGCAGCATGTTAAAAATGACATAGAAGGGATGTGAGCTTAGTGATAAGTTATATAATAAACAGTACTTCATAATTTGTATTCTATTTTCTTAAACTTTATTTCTAATCCAGCTTTTTCATATTTTTCTTTTAGTTTCCTTATCATAAAGAGAGCTTCCTCATCATAAAGAGATCTTCCTCATTATTTATAAACAGTCATCCCACACCGTTGCATTTTCGTTTCCATTGTTTCAGTGTTTTCTCTGGGTAGATTTCGAAGAGAGTGGGCGATGTACAACATCCTTGTAAGAGACCTTTTGTCGTTTTAAATTTTGATCGACTTCCGCACTTCACTGCCATTATACGGTATCAGTCAAAATAAATAGCACCTAAATTAAGAGGGCTGTTAAAACTGCATTAATCATATTTGGTAAACTTGTCATTAATTGACATTACATTATGGTTAAAATCTTTGTCACTATGGCTCTTTCTACCGAAGAAAAAGTTTTCACAAGGAAGGAATAATAGCCCATGTTTAAAACAAGTGTCAGACAGATATCAACCACATTTTATGAAGGCGTCCCACAGTAAAGCTGTAACGCTAGCAACTGTTGAAAAATTTGGTCACACTGGTGGTGTATTATGTCAACGAAAAGGCTCTTCAGGTCATAGAAGTACAGTTTGTATCAATCTCAACAAATAAGTCTTGTACGAACAGCAAGTAAACTAAATATAATTAAAACATTTACACGTCGAATGATCAAATCTATTGGTAGCTTTTCATTCCGAATTCAAATGGGACAACGAATAAATGTTGCAGATAAACGTGAAAGAGAAATTAACCATTTGGGTTGCTGTGTCTGGTCATGTGATAATAGGGATGTGAACTGTACTCAAATAAATATATAATATTACCACGGAAAGTTTATATAATAAAAATAATAAAAAACACAATATTTTCTTTAAAAAAAAGGGATTAATTAAATATTTCACCATCAAGACACTTGATGCCAAACAAGAATTTTCGCTGTCAAGTACTTTGATATTTTTTATATTTGGATAATATTATTACTGTGATTCCCTTGAAATTCCTTTAAAACTTGCTCAATTATCTTTTTGAATCAATTTTTTAAAGGCTTTCCAATAATTAAAAGTTGATATACTAAGGCAAATAGTTCAAATTTTTCAAGAATGCTTTACGGTGGCTAATTTCTTCGCAAAAAATAGTAACTTCTGCTCTGCTGAATTTAGAAATGTAAAGATCTCCATGTAAGTAATATACTAAGGATATTAAGAATAATAAAAAACTCTTCGTTTTAACAAAACTTCCAAGTTTTGTTAAAACGAAGAGTTTTTTTATTATTCTTAAGATGGACTTCCAAAAAGTAAGGGTTAGTACTCAGGATATATTATAATAGTAATCGAAGGTATTTATAAACTCGAAAAGTTAAATTAAGTAAAATGAAATAATATAATTTTGAGGTTATATTTTATCTTTTTAACAAAGTGTTTCATTTCTTTTAATATTTTTTCAATACAAGAAAATCTAACAAATATTATCAAGCTTACATCAAAATGATCCTAACAGAAGTACATATTACTTTGTGTAGATACAAGTGCCGGATCCCGACGCGCTAGTTGAAGCCACATTTTCCGTACCGTTTTTGTACGTAGAACGTGAATAAAAAATAGTTTTTCAGGTGTTTTAATAGTAGTACTTTTACCATGCGGTACCCGACAACATTTATAAAATTTAGAATCCATTTTATTAACACAAAACTACGAAATAACTTTCTATTACATACAACTTGACAGGTACTCACGTTTTAGCGCGAAATTTAAAATGGAATTTTAAGTAACTTCTTTTAAAGGTATAAGTTGTATTAAAAAAATTATAATAAATAATTTGGGCTATATTTAGTACTTATACATGGTTTTAAACACTTTCCAAAAAATAGTCCACATCTCTTTTGTTGAAGGGATGAGGTTAATTTATGGTTTTGAACCATAAATAAAGTAAATATTAAATTCGCTATTGCCACTCTTAATAACACGAACACGGCGGCGCTTTAAAGATTAAATACCCGAGTTTTACTAAAAATTTTTTTAAAGAAAACATGTTAGATTTCCCCATCGATGCATGTTTTTCTTTAGGAGCATCTTCTCCATTTATTACTCGTTGGAAAATATTTTTAATCATTCTAATGCGGGAATAATTCGGGAACTATCCCTCCAGGTCCAAACGATTTGTTATTTTTGAATGATGTTAGAGCTTTCTTCACTTCTTCGTGACTTATTTCAAATTCTTAGATGCTCCCTATCATTTCCTAGTTCTATTTTCGGATGTCATATTAAAATTGCTACTGTTCATTAAATCATTAAATTGATGCCCTATTTTTTATGAAAGTTACGTTCGATTATTTGAATTATCAACCTATTAGTGTCCCTATGTCTTAGGGAACGTTAGGCTACCTACATCATCAATCTCTATCCGATAAAATAATCCCCAAGGTAAAGTGATCGTGTCTGGATTAGAGGGAAACTATGTACAAGTATCGGTTTATTGTATAACAAATTTCTATCGAACGGGGAAACTGTCTATGGATAAGATATTGTAAACATTAAGTGGATAAAGTTAATTACGAGATTGACGATATGAAGATTAAGTGCCACTTATGCCAAATTTTGAAATAAATGGATACAAATTTTAGTAGATAAAAAAACTCACCTAAATGGTATTTCCAGAAATCTTTGGTTGGTAAATTTCCGTTTCTGCCGCCAAGTATATAAACGTATTCCCCGACTAATGTTGAACTATGTTTTGATCTAGCGGAAGGGGCCGGACTTTTGACGTTTTCGGGCGCCACGCTGCTCCACATTTCACATTTAAACAAATCCTCCGCGTTCTTGCCTTCTTTTACTTCCTGATTCAACCTGAAAACCAATAAATTTTACTTTTCACCATTCTGATGCTTACATCGTTCAAGTCAATCAATCTTACGGCATTTCTGTTAATGAAATTCTGAAAGGTGTATTAAGGAGGAGCGAATCAAAACAGTACTGAACGTGGTAGTCCACAAGATCAATCTCTTCGTGCTTAATGGATAGATTGGGCTCTCTTATTGGATTTACAATACGCATAGGTGGTAAACAATTGATACAGATCAAGGTAATAATGGACGCTAGCAATAGTCAGAGTGTGTAAAAATGTAATATACTTAAAATGACACGAATACCTTGATTACATTATCAATTTTAAATGAAATAAAATAAATTTTGTTTTTGCTAATATCGGTTTTTTCCTTTTTTATTATCTTTATTGAAGTCGTATATTTTCATTTAATTTTATCACTCGGTTCAGTTGTTTTGGGTAGCAACAGTAGTCTTACTATAAACTATTCTTTCCATATGCATTGTGCATTGGACCACCGAAGGGTTAACGCAACGTTTTGGGTTTTTACAAAGTGTTGTAAATGGTATTTGTTTTGATAGCCGCACAGACTAACTCTGAACAATGTTACCATGACCGCTCAAAGATATAGAGAAATTTGAAAAAATAACTGTGATTCTCATCAATTATTGAGCACTGTAATAATAGGTTTATTCCCGAAGCAAGTTTCTAACTGTTATGAACATATTGAGTCTGCGCATTATAAAATACGCGTTCCAGCAGAGCAGAGTTCGGAGCAAATTACTATAAGCTATGCATTGAAGACGTTTAGATACTGTCCACATGCATCAGATTGTGTATTGGATCATCGAAGGGTTAACGCAACGTTTTGGGTTTTCACAAAGTGTTGTAAATAGAGCTTGGAACCGTTATATCACAAGTGGTGCAGCCTCATACGTTCATGGCGGAGGGCGACAACGGAGTACCAACCCTGCTGATGACTGATATACGCGATCTATTGCTAGGTGTAACCCAACATACACTGCTTCCTCCATCAACAGGCCACTGCGTAACGCCACAGTAATTTCAAACAATATAATAAGAAGGTTGCATGAAAGTGGTTTAAGAGCAAGAATACGTTCTTCTCATCCAGTACTAACTACTGCCTACTGCTTTTGAGAGATGTTCAATTTGCTTTGGATGATATTTGATTTGATGGCCGCACAGACTTACTTACTTTGAACAATGTTACCATGACCGCTCAAAGATATAGAGAAATTTGAAAAAATAACTGTGATTCTCATCAATTATTGAGCACTGTAATAATAGGTTTATTCCCGAAGCAAGTTTCTAACTGTTATGAACATATTGAGTCTGCGCATTATAAAATACGCGTTCCAGCAGAGCAGAGTTCAGAGCAAATTAAAATTGTTTGGTGTTCCCGTAAGATTAGTAACTTGTTCAAACGAGATCATTAGTCGTTCTTTGGGTTCCAAAATAAAAAGAGAACTTTTAGATTCGCGCTTGCGCTTTCAAATAAAATAAATAACAATACAGTATGTTATTGGTTTAATGTTTGATATTGGTTTTTATGGACCTATTATATATTATTGTTGTTGTAATGAAAATGGATACTTTTTTATTGAGACTGTCTCGAAAATTGAATTTTCGGATAATTTCGAAGATATGTTGATATACTGAGTATTCATAATTTAAAGAGGAATTGTTACAAGATCGACAGCGCCCAAAAAATAAGAGCTATGTTAAAGAAACGATACAGCAATATAATGAAACTACTTTTCAGAACTGTTCCACCGCACTTTTGTTTGGAACCTACTTGGTACATTACGGTCACGCCTGCGCATCAAAAAATGATAACATGTTTGAAACCCGCGTTGGGAACAAACCTAGTGTACTATCCAATTTCCTACCTGATTGTTCGGTGTCCACATTTACAAAGTTGTTTTATTCTCATGTAATTACATGGGAATTCACCAAATTTTGCAAACTTTTTTTAATTGTTCTCTTGCAACCAATGCAATTACATATTCTTGTATAGAATTAAACGCTCGATAGGTCTGTTGCAATTTTTCGATAAATCTTTTCCTTCAGAAGTTTGTCACTGTTAAAGTTGACTTCTTGGTTAATTTTTTAATGTTTTATGACAAAATTATGATTATTTTTGTATAACTTAATCTACTTTAAACAAAAATAAATATAAATAAAGAGAGAGAGAGAGTGAGAGAGATAGAGAGAAAGAGAGAGGGAGAGGGGGCGATTTGTTAACAATTTTTAAGCAATGGATTATTGATTGTTATTCTCCCTTTGCTCTGTCCTCTACAGTTTGAAGAAAGCTTTATTACCTATAAAAAAGCTTCTGTTTCCTTTGATTTGAATAAGAATTTTGATAAGAAATTTGCTGAATTTTTCGGAAAAAGGGACAATTTAAACCGTCTCATAGACCGCAATGTATCATTTTTATGTAAAAATCAATTTTAAACAGCTCTTACAAATATTTTTTTTGCTACGACGCGAAAAGGTCGGCCATTAGTTGTTTATAAAAAATGTTCCACAAGTTTTAACACTTGGTCATAGGGATATATTTATAGTACATAAAATTTACAACCACTTACTACAAAAACAAAGTGCCCTAGTCCATATTATGCACTCAATGAGTCTAAGGCATAAGATCATTAGTCTGCCTTCAAATTGATAGGTCAAGGTTCTAAACTTCATTATTTCCTTACAAAGAAAACTCAATACTTGTTTCAGAATTATGATCAAGATTTTCTAGAATCCACCTTATCAAGCAGATGGTGGAAGATTTAATCTCCGTTGCATTCACTACTCAACTCTTAACTTTTTAACTTAGAGTGTTGCTTTTAAAATGAGAAAAACTGTTTTAAGCAACGTTGCCAGATACACCCTGTATGAAAAGTTTCAAGATGTTATGTGATGGCGTTAGAATCCACAACTGTTTAAGACTCACAACCGACTATAATCATCCTCTAGAGACACATGTCTAAACTCCCCCTTATAAAGTTCTCCCTGTTTCGTCTTCATTCAATGATTTCTCCTTAATGTGCCGACGTGTAATGTTACACACAAACATTAACCCATGAAAAATGATCACTACACTTTTATTCTCATAGCTCTTAACACTTTGGCATATAACTTTATTTATTTTACAATTTTTTTAAATAATAATATAAACAATATTTTTTACAATAGCTTTAACGTTTTGGACTTGGAACTGGGGGTTTTGAACAAGAAAAATCATAATACGATAGCCTTGTAAAGCTACATTATTTTAATAGAAAAAAATAGAAATTATATATACGTATACTTGTTGTTTACTCTAAAACCAAACGGATTTCTAGATAATCGCATTATAGAAATCAGTTGTGTGATTATTATTTATTTATTAATTTCGAGAAATCTTTAATAACAAATTATTTAAAAAACATTTTATAAAATACTAAGCTTAATTGCATTAAAACTATAGTTGGATTTAATGTTCGATTTATCCCCCATCCTTATCGATTTAAAGCCCCCAGTTAAAAGTTTTTGTCCAAAAACGTTAAAGCTATTGAAAAAAATCTTAAAATTTAATCTTTACGACCCTGCATCTTTCTTATTAGCAGCATTTTATTGAAGCGAGTTGGTCCGAATAGTAATAATTTAAAGTGGGAAATCTACTAAACTTTTTTGTTATGTGGTATCAGCCAAAATTAACAGTACCGATTTTTTAAGGATCTTAATGGTTTTCTGACGAAAGTAATAATCACCTGAACGGTTACATCAACCGACAAACAAATCGCTTCATTGGGTTTGAAGGTTCTGATGCCTTTGCAGAAAAGCCTATCTACAGAGCTGGAATAAACAATGGTTTCAACAGGACGGTGCAACAAGCCATACAGCATAACGCTCCATAAATTTGCTCCTTGAATATTTTGGTAATAGAATAATTTTTCGTCTCACAAATTTCGAGTGTCCTAATTCAACGAATTCAACACCACCTGATGCCTACATTTTGGGTATAATAAAGGATTCCATAGTTCGCTCGCAACTTCCTCCAGAATCTGTTGGAGAACTATGGCAAAGAATAATAACTTATTTTCAAACATTTGCAGCAACCATTTTTCTTTAATACTTTTAATGATTATCAGAAACATTATGGGTTCTTTGCAACGCTATGTTGCACATTTTGAACATATGTATTAAAAAAATTTATTCATAAATATGTTTTTTATATTCGGTATTCATTATAGGTACCGAACTTTTTTACAGAAACTTTAAAATTTCAAAACAAACAAGGTTGATTGATTGACTGGTTACGAGGGGGTGGGTTCTATACCCTTTTTGGATACAACACAATAGCAAATTTTTAACTTCATATTTTTTCAGACTTTTTATCTAAAATGTGTTGTGTGTAAAAAAAATTCTTATATTTGTAAATTAATCTCAAAAAGTTGTTAAATATAGCAAAAAACACAATATCACTTACATAATATCCTTGTTTTCTTCTGACAACGAACTTATCACAATCAAAATCCTGCTAACGAGTTGAATGGAAAAAAATACTTGATAACACTGCCGCTTAAGTACGATAATAATATACAGCAAAGCAATTAAAATGTCCTTTTGAGGAAACCGGTAAATTTTGCTGTATGAAAAAATGTTAAGGAGAAAAAAATAAGTCAGCTTAAAAATATTTATACACTATAATACCAGCGCATTTTTTTACTGATCAAAGCAAACGCATTGTAAAATCTACCAAACACATAATGTTAAAAGTTTGTTGACCTGTTACGATAGAGACGTAGGATACTAATGAAAGTGAACAGATGCGTGACATTCACGTAATAAAACTACCTAAAAGTGGTAAAAAGCATTATTATTATTTACGTTTCGGTAGTTAGGTATTAAAGAAAAATGAATTAACCAGAAACTTTTATTACTTGTCTGAAAGAACGTATTACGTACTTAATTTTTACCCCTGTACTGCTTTTCGCGCACTTTAAACCATAATGTTTTACCTAAATTAGTAAATATTTAGCTCATTTTATAGATATTATTTCGATCTTCCTCGAGTCACGCTTAGAGTAATGAAATTAATGACTTTGTTTTACTAAGAACAATAAATATACACACATCGGAAACTTTTAGGGATATTTATATAAATTTATTTTAAAAAAATTCGGACAATTAATTTTAATATTAATAGAACAATGGCCCACACTCTGTACTTTTTTCTGATTTAATAAACAATGATAACGAATATTTTATCAATTTTTTGGGGCCAGAAGATCAAAAGCTTTAGTTTTTATACCTAAGGGTACGTTCAGACAGGCAGCTATGGCGCGATGGGCGATGCGTTGCTATGCGATGCGATGAAATAAAACCTGTAAATACGCATGAGCGTGTTTATAAAGCGAGCTACTCGAGGCGATGCGAGCCTATGCATTGCGACGCTACTTCGAGCGATGGTTTAAAATTCAAGCGTGTTTGTTTTCATCGTCAGTAATCGCTCAAATAGCAAGACAAATGGACGTGGAGAAATTAATAAATTTAGTGCAAATGCGCAATCCGTTGTGGGAGCAGAGAAATAAGGACTATCATAATAGTCCCTCCAGTTTGTGGTAATTTTCTCAACCACAGGTTTTATTTTGTTCTCAATATAATTGAACGTATCTAGTGTCATCCGAAAATATGCACGAAATTTTTCAGGATCCGCCATTAACTTAACAAATAAATGGTGAAATTCACCAAATACTGGTCGCTCATAATATTGATTTTATGCACCCATTTACGTCTTGGTTTTCTTAATTTGGTTAGTACCATAAATTTTAATAAAGAACTTTCGGCTAACATGTGTCTTCGAAATTTTCCCATTGTGCACAAAACCGAAGGCAACACGCGACTGACAGATATCGCATAGCCACCTGTTAAAACACATCTAGACAATCGCTTACGATTAATTGCATCGCATCGCAAAGCAACGCATCGCCCATAGCGCCATAGCTGCCTGTCTGAACGTACACTAAATAAATATTTTTATTTTGTATTTCGTTTACGCTGTACAGTTACTATTTCGCCGGTTTTCAAATTTTTGTAAACTTTTATGTCAACATTGTACGATTTATGGCCTTGAAAATTTTACTTCATTTTAATAAATATATATTGTTTAATGAGCGAATTTTTTTACTTTATGCTTGCTATTATTATAATTTTAGGCTCTAGCTTATTTAGGGCGTATGAATTCTCGACGCAAGAAAACAGGTAAATTTTTGGGACAGGAACTTTCGATGCACGGTTAGAAATATTATGTTTTTAGTACAGGAATTTTCGACGCAAGAATTTAGGTACTTTCAGACAGGTCAATAGGTAATAAAATCATTCGTTCTAGAAACGCAATTTTATTTTTTTACATTTTTGTCTTTAATTTTTGCTGTTTTGCTAAGACTATTTATTTTTATATAAGTATCTAACCTAACCAAACCTAATCTAACCTAACCTAACCTAACCTAACCTAACCTAACCTAACCTAACCTAACCTAACCTAACCTAACCTAACCTAACCTAACCTAACCTAACCTAACCTAACCTAACCTAACCAAACCTAACCAAACCTAACCAAACCTAACCAAACCTAACCAAACCTAACCAAACCTAACCAAACCTAACCAAACCTAACCAAACCTAACCAAACCTAACCAAACCTAACCAAACCTAACCAAACCTAACCAAACCTAACCAAACCTAACCAAACCTAACCAAACCTAACCAAACCTAACCAAACCTAACCAAACCTAACCAAACCTAACCAAACCTATCCAAACCTAACCAAACCTAACCAAACCTAACCAAACCTAACCAAACCTAACCAAACCTAACCAAACCTAACCAAACCTAACCAAACCTAACCAAACCTAACCAAACCTAACCAAACCTAACCAAACCTAACCAAACCTAACCAAACCTAACCAAACCTAATCAAACCTAACCAAACCTAACCAAACCTAACCAAACCTAACCAAACCTAACCAAACCTAACCAAACCTAACCAAACCTAACCAAACCTAACCAAACCTAACCAAACCTAACCAAACCTAACCAAACCTAACCAAACCTAACCAAACCTAACCAAACCAAACCTAACCAAACCTAACCAAACCTAACCAAACCTAACCAAACCTTACCAAACCTAACCAAACCTAACCAAACCTAACCAAACCTAACCAAACCTAACCAAACCTAACCAAACCTAACCAAACCTAACCAAACCTAACCAAACCTAACCAAACCTAACCTAACCAAACCTAACCAAACCTAACCAAACCTAACCAAACCTAACCAAACCTAACCAAACCTAACCAAACCTAACCAAACCTAATCAAACCTAACCAAACCTAACCAAACCTAACCAAACCTAACCAAACCTAACCAAACCTAACCTAACCTAACCTAACCTAACCTAACCTAACCAAACCTAACCAAACCTAACCAAACCTAACCAAACCTAACCAAACCTAACCAAACCTAACCAAACCTAACCAAACCTAACCAAACCTAACCAAACCTAACCAAACCTAACCAAACCTAACCAAACCTAACCAAACCTAACCAAACCTAACCAAACCTAACCAAACCTAACCAAACCTAACCAAACCTAACCAAACCTAACCAAACCTAACCAAACCTAACCAAACCTAACCTAAACTACTACTTTTAGAAAATGTATATTTTTCTAACAGTAGCAAATCTCTATTACGACAACTTTTAATTATACCTACTCATTTAACAAAACAACATTAAAATTCACAATTATTAACAAAACTGATCAGAAAATTGTACCTAAGTGTAAGAAATTTACCTGTTAATTATAAAAATATCAAATTGGAAGGTGCAGATTTTATTGGTAATAAAAGGATTAAGGAAATATGTTTTTTGAACATTCTGTGTCGAATATTCATGTTGGATTATGAACCTTTTTCGTTCTAGCAGGTAGTTGGGGTAAAATGCGTCGAGTATTCGCCCGCCGCTTATTTTTAGCAAAATATATTCGATTTAGTAATTAAAGGAAAGCCTGTTAAGTTAAATTATCTTTATTATAATAATAGTAATAGTAGTATCTGCTTCAAGAAAATATTATTGGCAGTTTTATAAGAACAAAAAGAATCTGTAACAGATTTCTTATGGTTTCGAATAGACTACTACACAGTTTTTTACAGCCAATAGATTACGCTATCATTTCAAATGGTAGATGGTATATGTTTGTAGATTAATATTAAAGCACCGTTCTTAGAATATTTTTTTTCTTATTTTATTAAATAACAACATCTTTGAAATTTATCAGCAGTTATATTGAAAAAAAAAAACTAGCGCTTAACAAGTAGCAGAGAAAATACGGTCTGGTAGAATTTGGTCAAGTGTGAACGTGAATTCTGTTTGAAAGGGGGATAAAAAATAAACATTTGGGCGTTTATTTTGTTCTTATACCTTCAATAGAAAATGTCTTGTAATAAGTTCGTTAGGGTTGATCTGACAAACAGATGCGCCAAGAACAAGAACTACAGAATTTATATATTCATCTGGTTTAAACAACACCGTTAACTAAAAAGTATGCTAAAGTTATGTAGATTGTAGTAGTTTCTATTTGTTTTGCAACACCCCATCTTTCGGTAGCAAATTTAAAATTTTCACTATTTAGTTTTAATACCATTATTGATTTTAAGTCCGCACTCAGTACTCAGTACAAATTGATACGTGGTAATAAGATTGTGTGGCGGGAGGTTGAGACAGGGAGAGGGTTGGTAAGAAAATCGAGAGATGAATGGATACCTATTCTTTAATCAATGTCGATCGGTGAATATTAATAAAAGATTGTTAATTGTTAATAAAAGAAAGTTCTTGTAATTCAGGTAAATTGAATATTATTTTTATCTAATATTTGAACATTAATGTGTTGTTATCTTTTTCTTAATCAACTTGTTCGTCAACAATAATCATGTTCACCATTCTCTTTTATGAACTAATACAGATTTTGTTGTTTGAGACTTTTTATTTGAAAATTGGTTATAAATTATTCAAGTAGATCCTGAACTTTTCTGTTATAAACTTTTCCCGTTATGATTCTAACTAATGTATGTAACTAATAACTCGATCGTGTGTGGATATCAGCAGGACTATCATGGATAAGAAACGCACAGGATAGAGATAAAGAAGAACATATGTATATTTTAAAATATTCACAAATATTTTAACGTCACATAGATGATCTATAAGCCTTACCTCTTTTCTCCTCAAAACTATGAAGAAACTAATAGATCACCAGAAGACGCAGGTAAAATAAGGTATGGGTAAAATATCTCGGGGTGATCCTGGATCTAACTTGGAACAATCATTTAAAAAAAATCTTATCCAAAGCCTTAGTGGTGAGCTGGACTTGGCGCAGGACATTTGGAAAGACGGGCTTGAAACCGAAAATGATCTGGTCATACCAAAATATTATCAAGCCCATAGTCACCTATGCTTTTTTATATTAGAGTGTTGGCCAAAAATTCATCAATCAACGGCATGTGCTAAGTTCCCAAAAGTGCAACGGCTGGTTTGTTTGGGGATAACGGGGGCAATGGCAACGTGCCTCACAGCAGCCTTAGAGGTGTTGCTAGGTCTACTTCCTCTGCAATATTGCATTATGAGGGAAGCTAAAACTTATGCCTTACGACTGCAACAGAACTTAAAGCCAACTGATTTGGTTAGTGCGAAACTACAATTTTAGTATTCATTAAATTTATTCATTAAAATCAGCTTAAACTGAAACAAAATTAGTATTGTTAAATAGGTATTTTCAATACCTGTCAAACGAGATATCACATGTCATAACGTCCCACTTAAAATTATCGAATACAGTGGCTGTGTGACGTAACCTATGACTGTTACGTCACCTGTTATGACATGTTGAGAAGCCAACGTCTGTTTGTTTACTCCCTCCAAATTTCACTATTATAAGTAAGTATTATAAGTTGGCTAAAACTTTTATAAAAGTTTCACGGATTAGTAAGACCATCTCGTACAGGTTTGGCATATTTTATTACTTAGGATTCCTTTGGATTAATTAAAAAAATTAGAACACAGGTTTGAGGAAGTGTCCTTTAGAGACACATTTACAACATTTATGTGTTATTTAGATATAACGAATATTTATCAATAATACACTGTATGACGAGTTTTTTCAGTTTTATTAATACGATTAATAGGATGTTAATTCTTATACAAGCTTATTTTTATACCTTATGTGGGCATTTTTTCCAGAGAAAAGTTGAAAAAATATTTCGAGTAAGAACAATTTTAACAAAAAAATACCTAAAATAAGCAAATAAAGAGTATGTGATTGAATACATTAAAAGCATGAACAGCAGATAATGTCCGAAAATATTGAGGAAAATGTTTTTCTTCAAACGCAATAAAATGATATAATTTATGTTTGCAATTAAATGCTGATTAAGGAATTAAATAATTGTATCATACACTTCATAGATAAACTATTGTGCTTATTTTAAAAATTTTAATTTAATTACATTTAGTTATGTATGAATGTGTTAATACGTTTAATGCACTTTAATTCAAAATTAAAACCTATTTGGCAACAAGTTGTCCGGTTTTTACCGAAATATCGCGTTTACAAAGCATCCACTTACCCACTATTTATCCGACAATGTTCCGCGATGTTTCTTCCTTTTTTACAAACTATACGTAATTTACTAACTATTACATCACAAACAAAAACACCGAAACGAATCAAACAACCTCAACTATGCCGTTCATTCACGTTTAACCCCGAGACCACTTTTCCTACCAAACGCATGGTAATATTATTTTCCGAAATTCACCCTGCCTGCACAACAATAAATTCTAGAACACGCTTGCGCGAATCTAATGCTGGATGAAAGTCAGCGGTCCCGACTCGCGATGAAATTATATTGATTGGAATTTTCCCGGCGTAGGGACGAAAGCATTTGGTTACGGAAAACGACGCCGAAAATGCGCTCGGTAAAAAATTGCGTAGACTGGGACTACCCCTACGCTTTACACGCTGGTTTATATGAAATCGACAACTACATTATTCTATGAATATAGGATATTTTGAATTATTTGGTCGACACCGTCAATTGAAGCTCAATTTAGTTTCTCTCTGTGAGAAAAGAAATTGTATTTAATGTTATTAATTAGAATGTCGATTCAAAATA
Source organism: Ophraella communa (assembly GCA_035357415.1). Classification (NCBI taxonomy): domain Eukaryota; kingdom Metazoa; phylum Arthropoda; class Insecta; order Coleoptera; family Chrysomelidae; genus Ophraella; species Ophraella communa. The sequence continues at coordinate 21,840,141 of CM068995.1, forward strand.
ACAGTATTCTGGGGTAATGTAATAAGTGATATGATTATTACCGATATTTTTTTTTGGAATATTAATGAACTGTAATCCCAAAGCTGAAACTATCTCCCAAGTCTCCCAACGAGTCCGCGGGACGAGTTGTATTTTCTTTCATTGGGATTGCCAATGAACTGATATTCCAAAAAATTGTAGGTTACTAATCATACCACGAATAATAATTTATATTTACTTTATTTCTTGCCGTATTCAACGGAATAGGTACTCTTTTTAACTTGGACATTTGTCCTTATCGATCGTTCATATGGAAACATAAAGATAACTGCAAAAACACATGAAGTTTACATTTATAATTTAAATCATTATTTTCACTTGACAGTTAATAAAACAAAAACTAAGCAGATTTGTCATATATTTATGAAAATACAGCGACAAGCTATATTTTCAGTGTACAGTTCCGATTCTATTGTCAAATCTTGTAATTAAAATAGATTGAGATAAATTATTTGACAGATTTAACATTATTGTTATTAAAAAATAGTCTAACCTTCAAGGAGACGCAGGATGCATGTGATTAAAAAAGTTGAATTAAAGAAGATGACGATAATTTTTTTTGCATCTCCCATACCAAGAGACGATAAAGTCACAAGTTCATGGTTCTTCAGCCTTAGGAGAAGGAAAAACATTTGATTTTTATTTCTTATAGCCAGTATTTGTATTTACCTTGTAAATTGAGTTTGATATTAATGCAATAATGTCATCGTCAGATTGTCATATTGAAGTTATTAGTTATTTTTGTATCTAGTGCGCGAAATGCTACTTTGGTGATCGAGAACTGATTTAAAAAAAATAGTCGAGATCACCAAAGTATTTCGCGCATGAGATGCAAACAAAACTTTTTCTACAAACGCTTAGCTTAATATGAAAAAAAGTATTGAACTGGTTTAAACTGTTTTTCCAAATCAAGCAACTATGGAAATAAAATTAGGTAGTGTTAAATTTTTTCACAATTTGAAAGCCTTAATAATTATTGTTATACATTAATAAATAAATGATTTCTTGGATTTTTGCTTGATTGAGGAACATGAAAATTAAAATATTAAAATCCCATATAGTTTACATGCAGTGTGCGAAGTAAGTATTTCGCACACTACTTCGTGCAGGGTGTCATAGTAACAAAGAAAAATGAAAAAAAAAGGTCACTTCGCATATTCTTGCCAATGCTCAAACCTTGTAATTTTTTGACGTTTGTAGAAAATGTATTTTTTTTGAGATAGCTATCTATTGTGGATTGAGTAGTTTTAAGATTATACCAAGTATTGAAATAACAATATTAAATGTTATTAGCCCTAAATAATTATCCTGGATATATTTCGATATAAAGCTCGGTTCTGAAGGTGCAGTTATAAATGCAATTTAGTTGCGCTGAAAAACGTGTCCTTTCAAAGTTGCATGAGCGTTCATACCATATTCGCACTGTTGCAGCAATTTTTTAGGAAAATACCTTATTGTTGCCAACATTGAAAATAAATCACCATATTTTAACATTATTAGAACCCAACTTTAACTTTATAAATGATTATTTTTTCACCTGTCAAAATATAACAGTTTTGTGATTTCCACCAACGGAACGCTTCAATGTTTTTTGCTAAATACTAACAAATCATTCTGTTTTATACCTACTGATTACTTTTTTTACCTGTTAAAATATCACAGTTTTGTGATTTCTTCCAATGAAAACGCTTAATGTTCAATGTTCTGTGCTAAATGCTAGCCAATCATCCAGTTTTATACTGATCAAACCACTAGGCTATTTACCAGTATTGATAAAATTATAGAACTGTCAAAAATTCAGTAAAAATATTGAACAATTAAACAGCGAAAATAGTGAAAATTAGTGAAAAGATAACGATACATTATTAAATAAAGTGGTTTTTGTACAGAATGGTTCAAAAATTAATCCTCTCAAATACCATTCGTCCTGTAAAATTTGACTAGATAAATTTTTATTTTCTAGACTTAAACTTCAGTTTGTTGTAAAAAAGTTTTCGTCGAAACTAAAAATTTATCAATACCATTTTAAGGACTCGTGGTATTACCTTTGATAAAACCACTAGTCGTTTTATTAGTATTGATAAAATCATTGAACTGTCAAGAATTCAATAACAATATTGAACAATTAATTTTCTTGCTTACAAGTAAACGACAAAATCAAATAGGTAGGAACTTTAAAACTAACCTGGCGCATGCATTTAAAAGTTTTAGATATGTACCTACAGATAAATGTAGTCTTGCAGGTAAACTTTAAATAGATATGCTTAATAATTTTTCTTTTTTTCTTTTAATATAATTATGTGAATAGGTATAAAAATAAATATTTTTTCAAATTATAACTGTGTTTTTACGGTGCTCACGACAACTGACAACTGTCAATACTATCTAGTGTACATCAACATTGACGAGTTCTAATGCCAGCTTCTTTTGACTTTTTCGTTTCCCTTACTTCAATAGCCCATAGTACCACCGAATGCCGATATCCCTCCTGCTAAGCCGTAGCAGTAACCTTGAGAAAATATTATATTTTAGCGTTATGGAAAAATCAAAGGATTCTTGTAAAAACTATGTATTTATTAAATATTATTATGTGTAAACCCACTTCTTTTCTGTTTCTTGATTATTAATGTTTTAATAAATTAGATCATGCAACATCACATACACACAATTTAAATTTAAATCTTCATCTTTACTTTTTATAATTAAAAATTATTAAAAAAAGAGGTTTTTCTACAGAAAAAAAAAAATTTTATATACCACTCGTCCTGTAAAATAAAGACTCAATCAAATTAAACAGTTTAATAGTGAACAACTTCCAAGATTTATTTGTTCATTAACAATTTTAAGTTGCTGAACTGCTAGATTTATTTCAAGTACGTCAAAATGTTTAACCGGTACTTCATTCTTGAAATTTAATTTTTTAAAAACCAGATTTTCTAAATTAGGTAATTTTTTTATATTTCACAATTATGTACCAATATTATTTTGTGTTTTAAAAGAAATTATTGCAGATGCTGCTAAAATATTATTGCTTAATTTTTATTGGAAATATTTCCACAATACATAATGAAATAACTTTTTTTTTAATTTATTGTACTAACCCTTACTTTTTGGAAATCCATCTTATTAAGAATAATAACAAACTCTTCGTTATAACGTAACTTCCAAGTTTATTTGAAAAAATTAGGTTTTTAATTACAATAACGGCCGTTTCGCTAAGATTAGCATCGTCAGATTTTTATTATTATTCTTTTTATTTTCTTTTTAGATTGTTCAGGAAATATTTGTTGTAATGACATTTTCTCTTCTTTCTTATTAATTGAACTACCTTTAAACGATCCAATTTAAATTTGTTAAATTGGATCGTTTAATACATTTCTTTTTCCGTACGGGGTAAACATCGAAGTATTTAAATTTACCGCTAATCAGGTTCATCATCCTCGTATAAGGGGCACTGTGAACGGAAATAGTGCATACTAAGAACAATAAATAACTGAACGGTTGAACTAAACTTCCACTATTTATTCGAAAAATACGTTTTAAAATGCAATTACAGCTATTTCGCTATAAACTAGCATCATCAGATTGACATATTGAAGTTACATTTTGTTTTTTGTTAAGGCTAGACCAAGTAAGGAAGTAATAAGACATAACAATATTAAAGTCTAGATGTTATTAGCCCTAAGGGACTATCCTGGATGTATTTCCCTCTAAGATCAGTATAACTGTGCAATGATATAGAAAACCCAGGAAAAAACTATATCATGCTGATCTTTACAATAACTTAATATATTTATGATACAATAATGTCTTATCTTAGTAAGGTGGACTTCCACAAAGTAAAGGTTACCACAATCAATTTCAGGAAATAGTACATTACCAAGTTGGAGAGGTCGTTTATAAACCTCAAAATTTAACGTAATAGATTCACATCTATCCCTATATTTATCTAAGCTGCTTTATTATAACCAGGTGTAATTATTCTACTGACTGGAGATTTTCATCACATGCTACCGATCATTCCTAGATCAACACCTGCTGTTGATGCAAGTGGCATTAAATGACATACTGGTGGAAGAATTTAAAAAAGTATTATTGTAGTAATGGGGTAGTTTTAAATATTTTTAAATAAATAAATTGTAAAAGAAATTTAGGACACCCTGTATTAGCTGAATTGTAATAACAAAATTATAATTTTTTTATTTTTGGTTGTTTAACGGGTGTAAAAACAATCGTTTATAAAAATGTTTACAAATCAAGAATGTGTTAAGCGAATGTTTATAAATACTCCTATAGGAAAGTCCTCCTTTCTATCAAAATTACGTTAACCCTATTCTCACTCACTTGAATGCTCCTTCTTTCCTATAAAATTTGGATGAAAAATGGTCAAAAATATTTGAAAAAAAATATCGAAATGTGGTTTCGCCCTTAATTAAATATTGGGATAAATGATATTTATATTTTGTTAGTACTAATTATCCAGAGTTGACTTGGATGTTCGTGGTCTTAGATTACCACTAGGTAATTTTGTTGCGTTAATTAAACCCCCTTCCATGCATCTCGATCTTGACGTAGCAGGAGCTGGAATATGCAACTGTGGTGAGGGGGCTTGTGAACTTCAATAAATCTTTGGGCTCTGCCGGAAGTAGCTCACTACTGGTAGGGTCTCCCATGCCGGACAAGTTAAATAAGAAAAATCAGACTAAAGGAGATGCTCGATGAGAAAACTGCATTAAAAATCCCCAATCAAAGGTGTTATTGATACAGCGCCCATGGATGGATGACTGATGGGTAAATTCAGTAGTGAACGGTGGCATCCAGTTATCAGGCGACCTCTGAATGTAATTAGCCTTACTCAGGCAAGCGACGGGCTATATGCTGAAGTGCAACAACTTTCCTCCTCTACTCGTGGTATCTGAATTGACAATCAGATTGCATTGCAAAAAGGTAGTAGAGGAGCAGATACACGGGACGAAAAGTCAAAAAGGGGGCCTCTAAAAACAAGGTCAGCAGCTTGCTGAGAAAAGTTACGTAGACACCAAACACTCAGAAATTAGGGCAAATTTCTATACTTTCTATACTTTCAAATGCATCCAACAATCGTTCGATATATTTTTTAACAATTTTAAACTATCTACATTTACCGAATGGTTTTTGGTAAAAGAATGTTCGGCAATACTAGATTTTTCTATGCGTCCATATTTTTTTAATGGACAAACAAGACTATTTGAAAGAGTGGATCGCTTGATCGAGATTGGTCCTTACGCTAAAATTCCAAAAAATCCACTAAATAAAATGATTTCCACGGTGAAGAGCACTCTCAAAAGTTGTAAAAACCTTGTCACCGATTCGTTAAAGTATAAATTAACTGTTATTAACCCGACATTGTCAAATCTCTATTACCTTCCTAAGATACACAAACCTGGGAAGGCAATGTTTCAGCTATATGTACACCTAGTTATAAGATGTCGAAATGGTTATCGAACGAGTTTGAAAATCTACCCATAAAATGTAACAGTTTTTCAATTAAAAATTCATTAGAATTTATAAAGAAAGTTAAAGATGTTGTTCTAGAAGATGGGGAAATTTTAATCTCGTTCGATGTTAGTTCTTTATTTTCTAGCGTACCGATTCCACAAATTTTACAGTATCTAGAAGAATTCCTCATCTTGAATAATCTGGGTGTTGAAGTTAGAACTGAATACCTACGCTTAGCTGAACTATGCATGGACCAAAATTATTTTCAATATAACAATCAGTTTTATCAACAATATGAAGGAACAGCAATGGATAATTGTTTATCACCATTATAGCCAACCTTTTTATGAGCAATTTTGAGACACAGATTAGTCAAGAGCTCGAGTATTTCCCAAGGATATGGTATAGATATGTGAACGATATTTTTGCACTTTTCAATAAGAAGAAATCATCAGTAGAAGATTTTATTTCAAAATTAAATTCAAAATTCACAACCATAAAACTCACATTTGAACTAGAAAATAATGAACAGTTAGCTACCATTTTTGGACACATTAGTAATTAGAAATAATAACAAGTTAGAATTTGATATGTTTAGGAAAGACACCGCTACGTATAGATATATTCCAGTAGATTCTCTTCACTGTAGTCAACACAAAATGGCAAATTTTCATTTTTTGGTTAATCGATTAATTAATTTTCCCTTAAACAAAGAAAGATGTAACAGAGAAAAGAATTTAATTGAGGATATAGCTGTACTTAATGGATATGATAAAAACTAATTCATAAGCTAATCAATCGCCATAGTTTTAAGAAATCTCTTTGTGAAATGACCTTTTCTAGCGAGAACACAACGATATGAAATTCATTTCATTACCATTTATCCCTCAGTATACCAAAGAATTGAATACAATTTTCGGGAACAGTGAGATTAAGTTTAGTTTATAAAATGAAACAATTGTTAGGAAATCCGAAGGCTAAAAGAGAAGATCTGGAAAAAAGCGGTACATATGAAATAAGTTGTAATGATTATGATAAAAAGTATGTTGGGCAAACAAAAAGATCGGTTAAAACTAGATTTAAAAATCTAGTATTGCCGAACATGCTTTTACCAAAAACCATTCGGTAAATGTAGATAGTTTAAAATTGTTAAAAAATGTATCGAACAATAGATTATTGGATGCATTTGAAAGTACAGAAATTATTAAGTGTAAAAATCGATTAAATAAGGTTAAAGGACCTATCTCAGATAGTCCACTTTATAGTTTATTAGAAGAAAACTTATTGTAAAAATGTTTTCGCGCTTAAACATTGGCTTTGCCGCCAAGAGATTTACCGCGAAAACATTTTGGTGCTAAACATGTTATACAGCGTGTCCACAGATGGGGTATTCTATAGGTGAAAAATGTTTAAATATTAGTTTTAGTGAAAAATGTCATTCTTGATAAAAAGTTTTGCTTGTTCTGAAACCCCATAAAATATAATAAAACTCAAGTATTTCAAAATCCGTCTCATTTTATAGCCAGTTGTATGAGAACCCTATAAATTTGTGCACTAAGTTCGAAAATAATGTATTAATCTAGTGAGTGACGTTTACGATGTACCCAGTAACTGTCAACTTTTATAAACAATTTTCAAATTGCCATTCTATAATAAATATTTGAAAACAATGTTAACTATTCAAGAATTATAATCACTATCAAAATAATAATACAGAATAATAATGTAAGAAACACTAAGTAAACAAAAAAAATCTATTCAATATATCCTCCCCCAGCTTTAAAACATCTCTCAATTCTCTTTCTAAATTCTTTGTAATAATGCTCACTGAAGCGCATTCTCCGGGATCGTCTACACAGGATACAGAGTCAAGGATACTTTCTTTAAAAGTCGGGTCTAGTGGTACGAGATTTGCAACATCGGAAAAATCATAGTAGCGTCGTTTGAGATTTCTAAATTAAAAGCACAATCTAAAAAATCCCACACAGCTGGAGAAACACTCGTGAAACCATATTTGATCAAAGCCGTCGAAGAAGTTTTGGGATTAGAGGCCAAAAAAAAATACAAGATATACCTCTGTCCAATAACGCAATCAAAGGTCGAATTCACCTATCTCTTTATTGAATACTCATGCGCAAATATTTTTGAATTTTCCCCTTCCACTGCTAAAATATGACTACTTCTTACCATAGAACACAACGTATTGCTACCCAGGAATACCACAATTTAAATGAAAATAAACCTTTTAGCTGTCAAAAGCTAGCTTCTATTTGCCGTATAGCCGCGGCAGCCCAGGCCATAAACCACAAAAAGGAGAAGTTTTAATTTTTATTTCGTTTGCTAGTTGTTATTGTGTTTTTCTTGTCTTTGTGTATTTAATATTAACGACTTGTGTGTGTACCTAGACTTCTCTTTGGATTTACTTTACTTTGGATTACTAATTACTTTTGCATGTCATACCAACACAATTTTATAAGGGACACTATTTAGGGAGAACTACGAGAGTGGGAGTTAGTTCGCGCACGAGTATTCAATTTGTGCCATTAACGAGATGGGTCTATTGAACTTATGTCAAATGATATTGAGGAGCAACTTGTTTTAAGAATAAAAACGTCGCCATTTTTCGCTTTGCAATGTGATGAATCTACCGACATTTTAAATTGTTGTCAACTACTTGTAGTAGGTATTTGTTCGCTTTTTAGACGACGACGACGGCACAATTAAAGAAGGATTACTGATTTCACGGAAACTGGAAACAACTTCGAAAGGTATTGACGTCATGAACGCAATATCGGTACATTTTGAGAAACATAATCTTATGTGGGTTAAAGTTGTTGCCCTCTGTACTGATGGTGCTCCGGCAATATTGGGATCACGTTCCGGAATGGCAACGTTAGTAAAACAGAAAAATCATAAAATAATAAGATCGCACTGAATCATATATCGCCAGGCGTCAGCTTCTAAGACTCTTCCATGTCTTAATGATACACTGAATATGGCCATAAACGTTGTAAATGCTATCAAAAGCAGCGCCTTAAACACGCCTTTTTAAAAAATAATGCACTGAAATGGAATCTGACCACGAAACACTTCTCGTTCTCACAGAAGTTCAATGACTATCGAAAGGTTCCTAATATGTTTGGAAAATTGTATGAACTGAGAGCAGAGGTTGAGATATTTATAGTTGACAAAAAAATGAATAATTTGTCCAAACAGTTTAAGAGGGGCGTTTCTAATTTGGTAAGACTGCCTGAATTTGGTGAAAATTCTGGTTATTTCTAAATTACAAGAATGTGGAGTAGATGGCGATAGTGGTTTCAAATTAGTATTTTTCTACGAATAAAGAATAGAAAGGAAGGAATGTTGTCATATTTTAATTTAGCAAATAATTGCGACGGAAGTGGACCATATTGAAGAACCAAATATGACTCATTCGAATCGTGACATTTAACATGTATAGTTTTTTCATGCTGTTTTATATATTATTTTCTGATTTAAGTAGTTAACCCAACTCTTGAATGGGAATTACTTTTCATCTGCAGGGTTCTATTCATCTGAATTATTAAAAATTAACAAAATATTTTAATGACAACCACATTGTTATCATAGACGTTCGTTTATTTTTTATACAGACAAACCAAGTCAACTATTTATAATTACTTGCTTAGAAGTTTTTAATCTAAATTTATATTCCTACAACTTTATGACAATGTATATTACTGTACCTTCAGATAATTACAAGCGGAAAACAGTTATTTTTTTTAATAATTAATACGAGACATAAGTTTACAATACCCTGTGTGTGACACCACTGGTAACCGGAAACTTCAAGTCAGCCATATGCAAGAACCATTACGGACATCGTCAAATCGTATCATACTCCTTCCTTTTTATTATTTATTCGTAGGTATTTTTATTATAAATTCAAATATTTTTAAAGCCTGTTGACTTTCTTTATCTAAGACAGAGATGAAAATATGAATTTTGCTTCGTAATTCTTTGAATATTTTTACACATATACACATACATTTTACCTTGAGACCATAAACAGATGAAAATCCTTGTATCTATAATTTATTTAATATTATTCCACTTTGGTACTGTGTTGTGTTTTGTGGGCGCAAGTGAATAAATTCATTTTTTTAAGGATAAAAAATATCAATACCTATATAAACATTTTTTTCTGCACTTTATGCAGACGATTTAATCATCTGTCAAGGACGAAGTACAGCAAGTATTTGTAAACTTCTTCAAAACGCTGTAAATTATCTAACCCAGTGGCCTTCAAGCATTTTACATTCTCAGCCTCCAAGTCTAAAGTAATTAAACTTACTAGAAGACACAGCAGTATTCAAGATCCACATATTACAGTTAATGGCATACCCCTTCAATCAGTCAAGAGCCACAAAATATTAGGAATCACTGAATCACCTTCGACCAGAGACTTACATGGAAACAGCACTTACAAGAAACTAAAGGCAATTGTTTAAACCGTCTAAATATACTAAAAACACTCTCACACCATCACTGGGGTGCAGATGAAGAAATTCTACTAAGAGTCTATAGAGCATTAATTCGCTCCAAACTAGACTATGGAAGTCAAGTTTTTCTCTCAGCCTCCAAAACGTATCTCAAATCCCTAACAATTATCCATAACACTGCCATTAGAATATGCTTAGGTGCTTTTAAATCTAGTCCAGTAGAGAGCCTCTACTGCGAATCCCGTGAACTTCCTATTCACTTACGACATCAACAACTATTTCTCTCATACTTTGCCAAAGAATCAGCTTGTCCTAGTAATCCAGTTTCAGAAATACTTTCACCCAGGCAAAACTCTCCTCAAGGATTACACTTAGTACCGCAATATATAGAGTCGTTACCATGCAACATTAATTTATCAAACACCACTTCGCTCTCAGTATCTAATCTCCCTCCATGGACAAAAGTGATACCAAATTCTAACACCTCACTTCAATCCTAAGACAAGCCTTCAGTGAACTCATTAATGCCACCCAATATGACAAAATCCTCTTCACTGACGCCTCCAAAGATGACATCAAAGTTAGTTTCTCTGTTGCCACAACACAAACAACATTGTTACAAGGAAGACTCTCTACGATCTGCAGCGTACATACAGGTGAACTCTACGGTATCTTAGCAGCTTTGAAGACTCCAATACAGGAGAATGAAAATGTAGCCATATGCACACTCTCTCGTTTTCATAAAATCCATAAAGAAGATCTACTCGCAGCACCCACTTTTTCAGAAGATCCATGAAAAGTGTCATCTGCTTGCTCAAAAAGGGGTCTCTATAACAATAATCTGGACTCCAGCTCACGTAGGTATCCCAGGAAACGAGAAAGCCAATCAAGCTGCAAAAGAGGCTTCTTCATCTGATTTACCCATAATCAATCTACAATTACACAAAGATCTCCAGAGCAAACATCAAACAGAAAATATTTAGTCAATGGCTCCAACACTGGAATCAACTAAGTACCAAACTACATGATGTCCAACCATACACCAACTTCTTGACAATGCCATCCATGAGCAGAAAAGACAAAATCACTATTAGAAGGTTAAGAATAGGACTCACGCGGTTCACTCATGGATATCTCATGGCTCGTGAAGAACCAACTACTTGCCAATACTGTGTGGGAATTAGACTGTCTGTTAAACGGCCCATACACGATGCAATTTGTTGTACAACAAATCGTACGATATATGTCTGTCAAACCGTTTGAAAGAAAATTGGTACGTGTGTGGGGTAGTCGTTCGACAAATCGAGAGGCGCGGTCGAATCGTTTGGTAGTTCAGCTTGCTTAAAAATCTGTTGTACAACTAAGTTGGATATGCGACGGATTTGAGCGTGTGTGGGTATTCGCCGATTTGTCGTACAATTTTATTTCAAAAGTATTTGTACTTCAAGAGAAAAATGGATAATGATCAAGAATTTTTAAAGGAGTTTATCAAATATACAAAAATCTAAACTGTTTATGGGATGTAAAATCCAATGATTATTTCAACAAACATAAACGAAATGCAAGCTATGAATTTTTATTAAAAAAAAACTCTAAGAAGTTAGGCCAAAGGTTTCACGAGTGATTTTGCCTATGACCTGAGGCGATATAGCCATACTAAATTTAAGGTCCTCGCATTAATTACCAGTAGCCAAAAATCTTACAACAAGTCTTTCTTCGGCACTAATTGTATCTCGCATCATAGTACTTATTTTGTTTTGTAATTTTTGGTCGTACCAATTCTAACAACATTTTAAACGCATCATCATCCATTCAAAGATAATTTTTATAATCATAAGGTTCTCTAGTACGTAGCTCATTTAATAAATTAATTTGCGAATTTTTATATCTTTACAGTAACCAATTTTTGCATCAAACTTTTTTATTCTTTTTATTAATTTTTTTATTATTTTCATCAGAAAATAATGCAAAAATTAATAATAATTATAATAATAATGTTTATTCAATAAAAATTTTACAATAGAGTACAATTTAAACAAATAAATAAATTTTAAAAAAATAATGAAAAGAAATGCAAAAGACATCACAGAAGTAGTTTCACTTGAACGTGATGAGGGGCATGTGCACAAAGGGCCACTATTCTCCAAATGGCAAACACCAGGATGATGTAAATAGTAAACCCTTTATGCATCTGCCCCTATTTAAAATTTAATACATTAAATTAATGACAATACATATAAATTTTTTACATAAGTAATGTTTGAGAAATTAAGAGTCATAATTGGGAAGAGTTCGTATCCAGGTAAATAAGTCCATAGTTAGGTAAGTAAGTCATGTCCAGGTAAACATAAAATATACACATCCACATACATATACATATACACACTCATACACACCCATATGCATCCACACACAAAAACACACATACTCACACATAAATACATATATCTAAAAAAGTAATGTTTAGGTCTTTTAATAGATACAATGGTAACACTGGCTAACCTCGTGTATGGGCCGTTTAACGTTGCAATTATCGTTTAAACGGTCTCATCAACTAAAATTGTACAACTGGTTGTACGATAGATTGTATCGTGTATGGGCCGTTTTAAACATATCCTCCAAGATTGTAACCACTATGCAACTGCCCGACAACAACTCGATCTTAAGGAAAGTATGCAAGAAATTTTAGGATCAGTGAATCAGTTTGACAAATTAATAAAATTTCTAAAACAGACTAATATTTACAAGTTGATTTAAATACAGTTTCAATTACTCTGTAATATCTATACTATATTATCTCTACTGCTGTTGTAATTTGTATTTACATTACTGTGTATCAAATGTAGGTACCTGTGTCAATGACCATAAAGTCGAGACACTATTAATAAAAAAAAATAATTAAAAAATACGATATTTATTATACCTACTAAAAATATTACCTAATTATAGTAAAAACATCACGGTGTCTAAATATATTATATTCCACAAAGACAATATGTTTTTAAAATTATACAATTTCAGTATGTATTTAGTTTTATACATATGAAAATGAAAATATTGGAGAAGTAAATACATACAATAACATTTACTATTATTTTCCACAAAAGAACTGAAGAATAATAAACTCTTCAATCGTCTAAAATTGAGATAAAGTGAAATGATCAATGAATTTTTTATTTAAGACTTCAATTTGACTTTAGTAGGTACCTACCTTGCTAATTATTTACAATCTAAATAAATAAATATAATTTATTTTTTAAGGAGTATTTGACATACCACCTACGATGATAACTAACCAATCTAGTACCTATCCATAGAAATACACTTTGTGCACCTGTTTTCAAGATACCTGAAGAAGTGGAATAAGCTGATTATCACCAATTGGCTAGCAATACTCTTGCAAGTACTAAACATAATTGTTTATGTTATGGGTTATGTTAATAATATTATTTGTATTATTAAATTATGACTTAATTATATTCCACTGTCAACCCCAGACTTTGTGGAATCAATTGAAATTAAAATGTAGGGGAGAGTGGTCCACAGTGAGACGATTTTTAGTTACTTCTGATTTTTTATTCTACTAAAAAACATAACATGAATGGATAAAAACTTAAAAAACAAAATACAAAAAATTTTTTTCGTTGGCCCTGCAAATAGTCTCACTGTTACCCATAGTGGTCCACAGTAAGACACATTGTGTTCCACAGTAAGACATCGCTCAATGAACTGCACATAATTGTTTTGTCTTTTAGTTTTTCCAAATAATGTTAGAACAAGCAAAAACATAACTATGTCTTGCGATAAAACACTAGCAACTTCTGAAACGTTTGGATAAAAAAATTTGTTATATTCGTCTTTTCTTCGTAGATAACTAATATCACATTCAGAATTGTCGGATATATGAGTTAAAATTTTGCCAGCAAAGTATTTCGTTGACTTTTCGCCAGCGAACTTTACAAGCACGTAGTCATCGATGACAGCATTTCTATCTAGTTCCTCAAATCCTGTTATAGGAGCATCAAGGTCCACATCATATTCAGATGAGCAGTTCAGGGACTCTACTTCGCCACTTGAAGAACTAGTTTCCAGCTCAACTATTTTTTTATTGCCGTCTTGGCTTTAGCTTTGCGAAAAATATAAAAAAGGTTTTTTGACATATTAAAAAGTCTGTAAGATAAATGGTTGAACATTTCCAATACAATTTCCTCAGTGGCCGTACATAAAAATTTGTAGTTTACATTATTTTGCATAAATATAACAAATAACTACAATATCCCTTTTGAACTGTTAGTCAGATTCAAATGTAAGATTTTTCATAAATTTTTTGAATATTCACTGAAAATTACTACCAAGGTGTCATTTGAACCGAAATATTATGTAGATCATTTAAGGTTCAAAAAAGGACCAGAAAAGTAGCAAAAGTTAAAAACAATAAAGTAAACAAAGTAGGAGTTTAGATTTTTTGAATATCAGGAAAAATAGTCAAGATTTTATAATTGTTAACAATGATTTAAAAAGATCATTCTATCTCCAATATTTATAATTTTTACAGAGCCTTGAAAATAGTGCTAAAAACGGGTAATCTGATTTTTGGGTGTGCTGCGTCACTTACTAATCGTAATTGTGCGCCAATGTAGATAAGTGAATTGTTATTGTCCAGATATATAATAGATACCAGATAATAATACATTTTTGTACGGTGGCTCATATTTTTGACAGGTCACCAGCAAAAAGAATATAAAATAAGAGAGTGTTCGATACCATCTAAATAACCGGCATAATGTTTTATGTTAAATACCTACTTGTGGCAGTGCCGGTGACTACAGACGGAACTACTGCTACAGAAAGCAGAAATCTGACTTACCACCAATTTATAATTGGACCTCCATTGTTAACACTTTGACTGACTAATATTTGAGAAAAAATATATATTTTTTGTCAAACATTGACTTATAAAAATAAGTACCCAGACTTTTATCTATTATGATGTAATATGTACCTGTCTGTAATAAAACACGAAAACATTGTGGTGGTCGGTCATAATATGAAGCTCTTTACCTTGCATCGAATTAAATCCCTTCTTCCACTTCCCACTTAGGTATGTTGCTAGTTTCACATATTTATACGATGTCCTAGAGGATTTTTACTTTCAAACGAGAAGTGATGACGCCGTACTGTTTACTCTTAAATTAAATAAATATTAAATAAAATTTAGAATTATGTTTGGTAGGTAGACAAAAATCATATTAATGCCTTTCACAGTTTAGCTCCGTAGCATAATTTAAAATGAGTATACTATTAGACATCTACACTATCAGCCTTACCAGTAAACAGAGTATTGTAATATAGTATAGTTAAGTATTCTTATTCTTAACATCCTGTAGATTAAGTTATTAATTATATAATTATATTTTACTAACCCAACCTTACAAACTTGCAAAGATTTATTGTAAATATTAAACACTCTACTAACACTAACCTAGTTTTAATTCTGTTATTGTTATCATAATTTTTGAAATGAATTAATAAAAATATATTAAAATAACAAGACGTATTTTTCCGAAAGTAATCCCATTACATGGCGATCCTGCTAAAAAGAATCGATTGATGGAAAATAAAGTAAAATAATGGAAGTAACTATGGTTAAATATTAAAAATGGGTTCTACTCAAAGTAAAGAAGAAATAATACTCGAGCTGGCAATAGTGGTGGAATATCGAATGGTCTGTCCCAGAATGGTACGAAATTATCCACTGGAGAAATACTCGGAATAGTAGCATTTAGTATAGTTGCAGTAATGGTTCTAGTTATTTTATACAATTATATAAAGAAGCGAGTGGAAACCAAAATAAGAAGAGAAATTTCCAATAGCAAGGAATTGGTTTAAAGGAGAGCTTAAAAATTTTTATGGACTAACGAAATCAATTGGACGATAAAATTAGCGTATGAAATGATTTTTTTTAAGGTAAATTTAATTATTTGTAAAATATAGCGTAAATTAGGACTCCCTTAGGTATAGAAAATATTGTTAGTTATATGTAATGAGCTCAATTGAACCGTTTCGACATATACATGAAGAATTAAAAGTATTTTTAAGAAATATAAATAAGGATAATCAAGATAGGCGCGTTGATCATAGTAAAACAAGGAAAAAACTAAATAAATTGGATCAAATTAAAGAGACATTGCAAATTCAAAAAGATCAATTTAATAGTAAAAAATATAATAATCCTGACGATATAAAAAACGTAAAACTAATTTTAGGTTTTATTGAAAAGTTAATATTAGATATAGCAGATATTTTAAATAGTAGGTTAGAAAGTTCTCAAAATAGTATAATGGGTGAAAAATTTGATATTAAAACTGCGACAAGTCTGTTACCAATAATGAATGGTACAGAAAATATAACCAAACAGCTCATACGGGTGAGAAGTAGGCTCCTAGCTCCAATACGGTAAAATTGATTTGGCAACTCCGCTCCGCTGTATATTCCGTCCAACAGTTACGAGTTAATATTAAAAATATATTATAACTTTATACTAATAAGTCTTAGTAGATGAAGATGTCCATAAATGAAATTTTGCACAGAGGTAGAAAAAATAATTCTCTTTCATCTGGCATATTCAAAAATTACTTACAAACGTTCCGAGTGGCCAAAAAATGGATTTTAAGGGAATTTTTCACGCAAGTTCGGATATATCCTTTGGAGCTGGGGGGTAGATGAAGATGTCCATGAATGAAATTTTGCACAGAGGTAGAAAAAACAATTTTCTTTCATCTGGCATATTCAAAAATTACTTACAAACGTTTCGAGTGGCCAAAAAATGGATTTTAAGGGAATTTTTTACGCAAATTCGGATATATCCTTTGGAGCTGGGGGGTAGATAAAGATGTCCATGAATGAAATTTTGCACAGAGGTAGAAAAAACAATTCTCTTTCATCTGGCATATTCAAAAATTACTTACAAACGTTTCGAGTGGCCAAAAAATGGATTTTAAGGGAATTTTTTACGCAAATTCGGATATATCCTTTGGAGCTGGGGGGTAGATAAAGATGTCCATGAATGAAATTTTGCACATAGGTAGAAAAAACAATTCTCTTTCATCTGGCATATTCAAAAATTACTTACAAACGTTCCGAGTGGCCAAAAATGGATTTTAAGGAAATTTTTTACGCAAATTCGGATATATCCTTTGGAGCTGGGGGGTAGATGAAGATGTTCATGAATGAAATTTTGCACAGAGGTAGAAAAAACAATTCTCTTTTATCTGGCATATTCAAAAACTACTTACAAACGTTCCGAGTGGCCAAAAATGGATTTTAAGGGAATTTTTTACGCAAATTCGGATATATCCTTTGGAGCTGGGGGGTAGATGAAGATGTTCATGAATGAAATTTTGCACAGAGGTAGAAAAAACAATTCTCTTTTATCTGGCATATTCAAAAACTACTTACAAACGTTACAAGTGGCCAAAAAATGGATTTTAAGGGAATTTTTCACGCAAGTTCGGATATATCCTTTGGAGCTGGGGGGTAGATGAAGATGTCCATGAATGAAATTTTGCACATAGGTAGAAAAAACAATTCTCTTTCATCTGGCATATTCAAAAATTACTTACAAACGTTACGAGTGGCCAAAAAATGGATTTTAAGGGAATTTTTCACGCAAGTTCGGATACATCCTTTGGAGCTGGGGGGTAGATGAAGATGTCCATGAATGAAATTTTGCACAGAGGTAGAAAAAACAATTCTCTTTCATCTGGCATATTCAAAAATTACTTACAAACGTTCCGAGTGGCCAAAAATGGATTTTAAGGAAATTTTTTACGCAAATTCGGATATATCCTTTGGAGCTGGGGGGTAGATGAAGATGTTCATGAATGAAATTTTGCACAGAGGTAGAAAAAACAATTCTCTTTTATCTGGCATATTCAAAAACTACTTACAAACGTTCCGAGTGGCCAAAAATGGATTTTAAGAGAATTTTTTACGCAAATTCGGATATATCCTTTGGAGCTGGGGGGTAGATGAAGTTGTCCATGAATGAAATTTTGCACAGAGGTAGAAAAAATAATTCTCTTTCATCTGGCATATTCAAAAATTACTTACAAACGTTGCGAGTGGGCAAAAAATGGATTTTAAAGGAAATTTTGACGCAAATTCGGATATATCCTTTGGAGCTGGGGGGTAGATGAAGATGTTCATGAATGAAATTTTGCACAGAGGTAGAAAAAACAATTCTCTTTTATCTGGCATATTCAAAAACTACTTACAAACGTTCCGAGTGGCCAAAAATGGATTTTAAGAGAATTTTTTACGCAAATTCGGATATATCCTTTGGAGCTGGGGGGTAGATGAAGATGTCCATGAATGAAATTTTGCACAGAGGTAGAAAAAATAATTCTCTTTCATCTGGCATATTCAAAAATTACTTACAAACGTTGCGAGTGGGCAAAAAATGGATTTTAAAGGAAATTTTGACGCAAATTCGGATATATCCTTTGGAGCTGGGGGGTAGATGAAGATGTCCATGAATGAAATTTTGCACAGAGGTAGAAAAAATAATTCTCTTTCATCTGGCATATTCAAAAATTACTTACAAACGTTCCGAGTGGCCAAAAAATGGATTTTAAAGGAAATTTTGACGCAAATTCGGATATATCCTTTGGAGCGGGGGGGTAGATGAAGATGTCCATGAATGAAATTTTGCACAGAGGTAGAAAAAATAATTCTCTTTCATCTGGCATATTCAAAAATTACTTACAAACGTTCCGAGTGGCCAAAAAATGAATTTTAAGGGAAATTTTGACGGATATTTACAAAATAAATTGAAGCTGTATGTCTAGGAACATAAAAATTGAAAGTTTTTAACAAAACTGTCACGTTATATTAAAAAAATAGATTTCTAAAACCAATAACAGCTGTTTAGCCACAACTTCATACCCCAATATCTTTTTTTATTCAATTATTTCCTGCAAAAAACATTTTACATCTTTATATATAGTATAGGTATATAAAATAACTCTTAAATTTTGGTCCTTTTAATTAAATAATTGTAAATAGGTCTATTTTTATATATGGATAAAATTGAAAGATTTTTTAATATCAATTGTTTATATCTTGGCTAAAAGATAAATCAACCCGACATCTTCTAAATCGATAG
This sequence comes from Ophraella communa, assembly GCA_035357415.1. Lineage (NCBI taxonomy): Eukaryota > Metazoa > Arthropoda > Insecta > Coleoptera > Chrysomelidae > Ophraella > Ophraella communa. The sequence continues at coordinate 21,859,305 of CM068995.1, forward strand.
TAGAACAACATTAAAATATAGGGGAATTAAACACGTGCCTAATAGTGTACCTACTACCCTTCTAAAAACATTAATTTTACTTTATTTATTTATTTATTTATTTATTGTAAGGACATCGAATGTTCTCTAGGCAACGAATTGTATTTCTGAATTTAAAAAAACTGTAGATAATGTAATAGGTACACATCAGTGACAATGGTTGGATAAAGAAATGTGTGCAATTAAAACTTTATTGTATTTTATTAATTACTTCTATTTTAGATTTGCTACTTTCGTACAAAGAAGCACTTTGTCTATCGTTCCTACTATATTCTCTTTCATTCTATTTCATTCATGGACATCTTCATCTACCCCCCAGCTCCAAAGGATATATCCGAATTTGAGTGAAAAATTCCTTAAAATCCATTTTTTGGCCACTCGGAACGTTTGTAAGTAATTTTTGAATATGCCAGATGAAAGAGAATTATTTTTTCTACCTCTGTGCAAAATTTCATTCATGGACATCTTCATCTACCCCCCAGCTCCAAAGGATATATCCGAATTTGCGTCAAAATTTCCTTTAAAATCCATTTTTTGGCCACTCGGAACGTTTGTAAGTAATTTTTGAATATGCCAGATGAAAGAGAATTATTTTTTCTACCTCTGTGCAAAATTTCATTCATGGACATCTTCATCTACCCCCCCGCTCCAAAGGATATATCCGAATTTGCGTCAAAATTTCCTTTAAAATCCATTTTTTGGCCACTCGGAACGTTTGTAAGTAATTTTTGAATATGCCAGATGAAAGAGAATTATTTTTTCTACCTCTGTGCAAAATTTCATTCATGGACATCTTCATCTACCCCCCAGCTCCAAAGGATATATCCGAATTTGCGTCAAAATTTCCTTTAAAATCCATTTTTTGGCCACTCGGAACGTTTGTAAGTAATTTTTGAATATGCCAGATGAAAGAGAATTATTTTTTCTACCTCTGTGCAAAATTTCATTCATTTACATCTTCATCTACCCCCCAGCTCCAAAGGATATATCCGAATTTGCGTCAAAATTTCCTTTAAAATCCATTTTTTGGCCACTCGGAACGTTTGTAAGTAATTTTTGAATATGCCAGTGTAAGATTATATTTTTTTCTACCTCTGTGCAAAATTTCATTCATGGACATCTTCATCTACCCCCCAGCTCCAAAGGATATATCCGAATTTGCATCAAAATTTCCTTTAAAATCCATTTTTTGGCCACTCGGAACGTTTGTAAGTAATTTTTGAATAGGCCAGATGAAAGAAAATTATTTTTTCTACCTCTGTGCAAAATTTCATTCATGGACATCTTCATCTACCCCCCAGCTCCAAAGGATATATCCGAATTAGCGTCAAAATTTCCTTTAAAATCCATTTTTTGGCCACTCGGAACGTTTGTAAGTAATTTTTGAATATGCCAGATGAAGAGAATTATTTTTCTACCTCTGTGCAAAAATTTCATTCATGGACATCTTCATCTACCCCCAGCTCCAAAGGATATATCCGAATTTGCGTCAAAATTTCCATTAAAATCATTTTTTTGGCCACTCGGAACGTTTGTAAGTAATTTTTGAATATGCCAGATGAAGAGAATTATTTTTCTACCTCTGTGCAAAATTTCATTCATGGACATCTTCATCTACCCCCCCCGCTCCAAAGGATATATCCGAATTTGCGTCAAAATTTCCTTTAAAATCCATTTTTTGGCCACTCGGAACGTTTGTAAGTAATTTTTGAATATGCCAGATGAAAGAGAATTATTTTTCTACCTCTGTGCAAAATTTCATTCATGGACATCTTCATCTACCCCCCAGCTCCAAAGGATATATCCGAATTTGCGTCAAAATTTCCTTTAAAATCCATTTTTTGGCCACTCGGAACGTTTGTAAGTAATTTTTGAATATGCCAGATGAAAGAGAATTATTTTTTCTACCTCTGTGCAAAATTTCATTAATGGACATCTTCATCTACCCCCGCTCCAAAGGATATATCCGAATTTGCGTCAAAATTTCCTTTAAAATCCATTTTTGGCCACTCGGAACGTTTGTAAGTAATTTTTGAATATGCCAGATGAAAGAGAATTATTTTTCTACCTCTGTGCAAAATTTCATTCATGGACATCTTCATCTACCCCCAGCTCAAAGGATATATCCGAATTTGCGTCAAAATTTCCTTTAAAATCCATTTTTGCCCACTCGCAACGTTTGTAAAGTAATTTTGAATATGCCAGATGAAAGAAATTATTTTTCTACCTCTGTGCAAAATTTCATTCATGGACATCTTCATCTACCCCCCAGCTCCAAAGGATATATCCGAATTTGCGTCAAAATTTCCTTTAAAATCCATTTTTTGGCCCCTCGGAACGTTTGTAAGTAATTTTTGAATATGCCAGATGAAAGAGAATTATTTTTTCTACCTCTGTGCAAAATTTCATTCATGGACATCTTCATCTACCCCCAGCTCCAAAGGATATATCCGAATTTGCGTCAAAATTTCCTTTAAAATCCATTTTTTGGCCACTCGGAACGTTTGTAAGTAATTTTTGAATATGCCAGATGAAAGAGAATTATTTTTTCTACCTCTGTGTAAAATTTCATTCATGGACATCTTCATCTACCCCCCAGCTCCAAAGGATAACTCCGAATTTGCGTGAAAAATTCACTGATATGTCAATTTTAACACACTATGAACATTTATTAAGTATATATTAGTATTTAAATAATATTTTATATCATTTTATATTTTTGTTTTTATTAAATTAACTATAAAATGTTTTTTATCAACCACTAATTATCATGGTTCCTCCGTATTTAATTTGTAGTATTATCATATGCGAGCGTTCAATAATTTTACCTACAACCTGGTCGAGTATGCACAGTAGATTTTGATGCGCTGTTGCCAAATGAGCTGCTTGTCGTATTTCTACGGTAGGAGCTAGGAGCTAGCTTCTCGCCGATACAGCTCATTGATTCTATCGAATTATACAATGGTCTTTTAGATAGTGACGGGAAAAAGTTACTAACTACTTATGTGTTAAAAAGATGTTTATCAAACGGTGCCAAACTCTGAATGTCTTCAACATATGAAAACAATAACTTATTAGTATCAGATCTGAAAAATTATTTTTTAACAAAAAAATCTTCGGCAGTACTATCGGTTCAATTAAATAATGCTAGGCAAGAAACTAGGACTGTTGAAAAATTCGGCCAATATGTAGAAGATTTATTAGTAGAATTAACGGCGTCACAGTCAGATAATAGTGAAAATAGTAATAAAATTTTGGCTGCAGTTAATGAAAAAATAGTTATAAATGCTTTCGTTAACGGGCTTCAAAATAATGATATTCGCACAATTGTTAAGGCAAGAAATTATATTAAACTAAATGAAGCCATTAGTGGTGCCAGGGAGGAAGAAATGTCACACAAGGATAGCCAAAGGTTATTTCACATGCATTCTAATAATTTTCGATACCCCAGGCCTAATAACAAATTTTATCCGCGTAACAACGTTCCACAGCAAAATAGACAAACCAATAATGACCGCTCAAATTTTAATAGAAATACGAATAGACATCGATTTCACAATAATCGGGGCTCTGGATTTAACAATAATCGGGGTTCTTTCCACACGCCTAATGCCAGGGGACGTGGCAGTCACCAAAGAAATTATTATATGCAAAAGGTAATAGCGTTTTTGGGTGAAATGATCTGAAATCGCTCCCAGATTGATCGAAAATCTATGTGGCTCGGAAAAAGAGTGACACAGTTCTGTGACAGAACATCATTCACCCGAACAAGAGTTGATTCGATTTACTTTTGGATAACTGTGATAAATTTCAAAATATTAAAAATGAAAAATTGGCAAACTTTACGAAAGTGTGGGAGAACCGCTCAGAAATGGTCAAAATCTAGTTTTACAGAATATAAAATGTAGGTACCTAGTACCTATAAAATTTTCTAATTTTTCCTATTTTCCACCTTTCCTTGAAAATAAGGAAACCCAACTCATCGTCACTATTTTCTGAAGACGATAAAAAAGTCATAAGCATCAAAAACTCTTCGCTAGTTTTTGAACACGCCATATTTGCTCTGCATCTGTTGATCTGACCCTCGATCTCAGTTCAACTCCGATCAACCCGAGAGCGATCCAGTCGATCAGCCGAACAAGAAAATCGACCATGCTCAGTGACAAATCAGGCCAACCGAACATTCTCGGAGCACTCTGAGAGCGACCCAGAGCACCCTGAGAGCGACCCAGAGCACCCAGCCGAAAACGCTATAGTAATACAAATTCAGATGATCGGTTTTTTCGACAAACGCAATAAGTGCGAAAGCACAATTTTAAAAATGAACGGATTAAATGTAGTAAGAATGAAAAATGGGGTTAATGATTTGAAGCTTCTTGTAGATACGGGCGCTTCTATTAGTGTTATTTTTAAGTCTAATGTTATGGAAGGTCAGTTTATTGATAAAAATAAAAATATTGAAATTCAAGGAATTGCTGCATGGTAAAACAAACACCTTAGGTTGTATTTCACTTTTACTTTGTGTTGATAATATTTCGTTGAATCATGAATTTTTTATAGTTGATGACATTGCATCTGAATTTAATGGGATCATTGGGTCAGATTTTTTTTTAAATATGGTGCAATTTTAAATTATGAGGAATTTTCCTTAAAAATTAACTATAGAGGAAACTATGTAATTATTCCCCTTGAATCTAACATAAGTAACTATACAATAATTCCGCCTAGATGCGAAATTATAAAGTATTTTTCGGTAGAAAGTATAGAAGACGGTATTATTTTATCAGAAGAAGTATGCGAAGGGGTTTTTGTAGGAAAAATTCTTGTAAGACCTAAAGATAATCGAATTCCAGTTAAATTTTTAAATACAACTGATAGGGAAGTCAATTTAAAAAATTTTGTGCCTACTGTTGAAAGTCTTGAAAATTTCTATTGCTATGAATTTAACAACACCCTAATGATCGCGTAGATAAACTCTTAGATTTAATAAATACGAAATCCCTATCAACAGAAGAGAAGCAAGCTGTCCATAAAATTTGTGCAAAATTTGCAGATGTATTTTATCTGGATCTAATCACTAATATATGTAAGCAAAAAATTCAATTAAAAAAGGGCGTTTCTCCATCTTTTATAAAACCGTACAGATTACCATATGCTCAAAAAGATGAAATAGATAAACAGGGTTAGCAAAATGTTGGCTAATGGAATAATTGAACCAACAAATTCAAATTGGAATTCTCTATTACTTCTTGTACCTAAAAAGTCATATCAAAATAATGAAGTAGTAAACGGCGAAATAAATAATAAAACCAAAAATTGGAGGATAGTAATTGATTATAGGCAGTTAAATAACCGTATTGAAAACGATAAATTTCCTCTTCCCAATATAGAAGAAATTTTAGATGCATTATCTGGTGCCAGTTACTTTTCACATTTAAACTTATATCAAGGATTTTATCAAGTAGAATTAGAATCAACTTCTAAACCTTATACAGCTTTTACGACCAATAAAGGGCAGTTTCAAATGACCAGACTTCCTCAAGGTCTTAAAATTTCACCTAACGCTTTTTCTAGGGCTATGACGATAGCTATGTCTGGGTTAAATTAATTTATGTCACAAATTTTTAAAGAAACTTGTAACATTTTAAACATAAATTGCTTAAATTCAACTGCTTATCATCACGAAACCTTGGGTGCAATCGAAAACTCGCATAAAAACTTGGGAGCCTTTTTAAGGATACATTCTTTCGGTAATCCTGATACTTGGAGTAATTGGATACCGTATTGGACATTTTCTTATAATAACATCGTACATTCAGAAACAAGTTATACTACATTTGAGCTTGTTTTTGGAAGAACTTGTATTTTGCCTTCAAATTTAACATCTAATATAGATCCAGTGTACAATTTCGATAACTATCCAATTGAGCTTAAATATAGATTACAAAAGTCATGGGGTGATTGTAAAAATAATCTAATTAATTCAAAAACAAAAAGGGAAAATAAAATTAATCTAAAAAGTAATAATATTGAATATAAAAGTGGTGAAAAAGTTTTGATAAGAAATACATCAACCAATAAAAGTGATCCAATTTATTTAGGTCCCTATGAAGTGGTCACTTCAAAAAGTCCGAATATAGTTATAAATTTAGGTAATAAAATTGTAGAAATTCATAAAAATAGAGTTAAGCGTTATTTAAGTTAACTGAAAAAAAATATGTATGTGTATATACAATTTTTTTAACGCCCCCGGGGAAGGTGTAATATAGTATAGTTAAGTATTCTTATTCTTAACATCCTGTAGATTAAGTTATTAATTATATAATTATATTTTACTAACCCAACCTTGCAAACTTGCAAGAATTATTGTAAATATTAAACACTCTACTAACACTAACCTTGTTTTAATTCTGTTATTGTTATCATAATTTTTGAAATGAATTAATAAAAATACATTAAAGTAACAACACGTATTTTTCCGAAAGTAATCCCATTACAGTATAAATATTTATACCGAGAATAAATTCGGAATAGGCAAAATGTCTACCAATAAATATGGAATAACTTATACTCCGAATAGTTATACCTACCCTAAGCCTTGTTTAAGTTCAGTATAACCTAAAAAATATGTTTGCGATAAGAGGTGTAGAAGTTGTTGAGGAGGTTATTAATTTAATAAATATGGACATAGATATGGAAAATACAAGAAAAAGAAAAGCTTTTAAAGAAAGAATAGACCCATTTACAATATACTCTGACAAAGAGTTTAGAGTAAAATATAGATTTTCAAAACAAGGAGTCAGGTTTTTAAATGAACTAATAAGGAATTCTCTAAATATGGACAGACGAGGAGGCGGTTTATCCTCCACTTTACAGATATCTACTGACAGCTTTAAGATATTGGGGTCGGAACCAAGTACCTAAGAAAGGATTGATTTGTCTACATTCTTTACAAAATATGGAGTACCTACCTAAGCTCTGATTTCACAATTTTTCCAAACAAATCCAGGTATTAAAGATTTTTAATTTATGTTTAGCTAAAAATAAGTAAAAAGTGATCAGTTAAAGACATTTTTATAATAAAATCTGCAAGGTAAGGTAAATTTCGACCCATTCCACAAAGCTTTTCTCAAACAAAATTTTATAAATTATAAAGCAAAAAAATCTAAAATAACGCATAATCACTCGTGGTGTAATGTTTTACGCACTCGCATCTCACGCCGATGATGCAGGTTCGATTACCGACGACATCAACTTTTTTATTTCTTTTTTAATAGTCATACTGTCATCCTTCATCTAATTTGACACTGTTCCATGTACTTGTGTCGACTTTTGCTACGTTGCCAAATCATTATTTTGGAATAAAGAGGGAATAGTTATACCGAATTTATTCCGAGTTTATTTGTGAACAATTTATACCAAGCTAATACTTAGAATAACTATTCTAAATTTAAATAATGAATAACCTAAGAATAAGAGATTTTTATTAGTAAAAGTGTATATGTTTTACGTCAATTATAGCACGCACTTGAAAACGTCATTAAGTATTCTAAAGCTCCCTGAGATGCTGATCTCATGGCCAAGATAAACATATCTATCTATCTATTGAATATCAAAGAAAAGGTTAATGGAAATTAAATATTAGGTACTTACTGCTTAGTAAGTAAAATTAAGAAAAAAAAACAACTTTTATTTTTTAAATATATATTATTACAATGTAACATTCGTAAAAATAAAAAAAAAACAAATACAAATAATGTTCGTTGAAATATGGCCGCTCTAGTATTGTCAGTAAACGAAAATTAATAATCGATAAATAAGTTAGGCCTTATATAATTCTTTCAAAACGCATTGTGCTTCTTTACTTGAATCAAACAAAAAAATACAATTATTAAAGCCAGTGTATACGCAACGTTTATGCATTACAGGAACGACTAAAAACGTTATAGGAACTCGCAGACAAACTCGAAATATTTTGTTAGCATCATTCCTAAACAGTCCATAAGTAAAACATTTACCGATTATACAAGTATCTCGCTTTACATTCACTTTAAAAGCATTTCTGTCGAAAAAATTGCACAATTAAAACAAATATATTTTGAATAAAAAAAATTATTTTATCCTAAACCATTTTAAGGTTAAATTCTGCCACACCCCGTTTTATTGCAAATCGTCACAAAAATAAAAACATCTGTACACTTTAATGTTTGTGCTTATTTTAAAGATGTTACAAAAAATGTGCGTGAAAAATATCTTTGGCATTGGTAAATATTTAAGACGACAGCTACGTTTACGTACAGGGTGTCTCATTCAAATACTCCACCTATTTAATAACAGAAACGAAATGCTGTCAATTCCAATAAAACTAATACAGGCACCACATATACCACATTGAACACTTTATAATAACATCTAAGCTGTATACATAATATATACCTTAAAAATAATTATAACAAAAGCTCTCAAAATTCAACACAGGGATTCATAACAGTGTGCATTTACCCATTTTTTGTAATTTATTCTTTTTCTTTTTTCTATCGTTTTCGTTTTGGGGTTGATTTCGTATAATTCTCACTACCTCATGAAAAGTAGCATCAATATTTAACGGTGGATCCTTTGCGCTCGTCTCGATGTACGGTATCCCTAATTTATGAGCCAAATCGCGTCCTTGTTCTTCGGTCACTTTACGTAAATGAACGAGGTCTACTTTATTTGCTACGAGTAACATCGGATAAGTGTCCCTTAAAAAAACCAGAAACATATTTTAAATTTGTTTAGCTAAGGAAATGAGAAAAATTGAGATGAAACCACAAGGCATCAATACTATTCGCAGAAATTCTTCCGATAGTTGGCGCTACAGTATCTGTCAAATCGGTCAGTGGAATGGGGAATGGGGAAAACAGTGGTCGCAACCAGAAGACGTAGGGAAAACTGATACTATTACGGATACCTAGCGTAAACAGCTCTAACGTCCGCTGAATTCAGATTTTTAGACAAGTTATGTTCGTCTTTGTCTATCCTAGGTAGTCTTATGACAACAACTTCCGGTCCGCTAGCAACATGTAGCATTAGTAGTTTGTGCTACCAAAAATTGCGATCAATCCACATGTTGAGAAAGTAGCAGTAGTGCCAGCGAACATTTTCGCTACAGTTTGGTCACAGCTACATCCGCTGAATGCGACCAATAATAATAGCAATTTGATTCAATTGTAGTTCAATAATTTCTAAATCAAATTTAGTATTTTGACAAAAAAGACTGTTAAAATAAAACCCAAATAAATTGAGACTGGGTTTGTTAGATAACAGATTTTTGACAGTAGGCGTGAATTACCCACAGTTATACTAACCTAAAATACCAATGCATGGAACATTTATCGACCCAAATTGATTTCGCGCACGTGAACTTCTGAGCTTGCGCAGTATGCAGCAATGATAGACGTTATTCAAATGAAGTCAGGGCCGGTCTCCAAAAGTTTGTTTTTGTTTTCTTTTATAAACATACAGGCGTTTAATTTCTTGGATTTACACAAAAATGGTTAACTTCCAATATTTCCCTGTTAGACAAAAGCCAAACATGAAATGAATCAGTTAAAAATCACATAATACGTTAACCAACCAGAAATTTCTGGGTACCAGACCTATGTATTTCATTTGACAGTAGTTACAAGCCCATCATTTTACACACTGTTGCCAAGTGGATATATCGAACTTTTTGTGAAAGTGCAATTTAGTTTCATATTTTCTTGATAACTGTCCTGATGTCAGTAATGGCGAATTTATGTAGAGTAATTTCAAACTCTCATGACCACAACTGTGCGCGTTAAGAAGGGGTATTGCATTAACCAAACTAAAACACTTGAACGCCTGTTAACCTGGTGAGGTTTACGTCCCTTGCTGGCGTGTGTATTCTGCTCTCACTGAGTTTATTTCGTAGTCAATACTTTTAGCACGGCTAGTACTATAAATTTATAGAGGAAGGGGCGACTGTACCAAAACTCGTCTTCTGCGCTGTGGTCATGAGTACTTGAACGAACTCTCTTTATTATCTCCACTCCACTCCACTCGATGACAAAACATTTTAGATTTCGCATCGATGCACAAGAAAGTTGGTAATCATGTTGTACGACATCGTTTGTTGTTTGACTTAGTTTTGACTTTGTTGGTATACATTTTAACGTGTTTACAACTTCGAGCATATATACTGATATAGAAACAGCGTCCAAATGAGCTTTGTTTTGAATTTATTACTTAAAATCAAGTCTAAAAAATATTTTGTTACAGGTTTCAAAATGTATTTTAAAGGTATTATTTTCATACCCCTTAAAAATGATACGATACTGCCTGCAGTGCCTGATCCAAATGAACACATCTGGGATATGATGGGTAGACAATTTCCTAACAGAGTTCCTTTTTCAAGTAATTTAAATCAATTAAGAGGTGATTTGGTCCATGAATATAATCAGATTGACCAGATGGATATTGGATATTTAATGTAGAGTATACCATGAAGCATTAAGGGGGTTACTCACGCTCGTGGGTATTAATATTCAAATTTTTAATTTATGCTAATGATTTGTTTATTATTGTTTATACATTTATGTACTAGGTACTGTGTATAAATTAAATACATTAAAAAAAATTGTTTTATTTTCTTTAAACCGTCATATTTCTTAGACAAATCAATATATCTGGCTAAATAAAAAAGAAAGCGGTGGAAAACAAACGAAATATCTTGATAAATTTTATTTTGTGTAGTAATAGAATTAGCCTACAGGGTGAGTCAAAAATGGAGAAAGAGAAGGTAATTATTTATTTTAAGACAGAATAATAAATGTAATAAAAGTTTTTTTATTTACAAGTTGCAAAAAATTCAAAGAAATTAGCATCCAACATCCAACTTAAATAAATAAATATTCTGAGTTAATTGAATTTCAAGTCGGTGAGTCTTACAAAGGTATAATTTTAAATAAAAACTTACCTATCTTTAACACGTAATATTTGAGTGTGAAAATTAATAATGTTTTCATAACTATTTTTATCAGTTACTGAATATACCAACAAAAAGCCATCTCCTTTTCGCATGTACTGTTCTCTCATGGCACTAAATTCTTCTTGACCAGCCGTATCAAGAACTAAAATTTAATAGACAAATGATTATTGAGAAAAATATAATTCAATTGGTAATTTATTTATAGTATAGTACCGAGACCAAAACGAAGACCGATGTTACCAAAAGAAATAAATTTTATATTGTGTAATTTTATGTTTGCTCTGTGAACGTACTTTAACCTTTTGTTTTGGAATAAAAATTCATATATGGCCTAATCATAAATAACCAATTTTATTATTTATTAACCATGAAATTCGAAATTAGTTTTACTTTTCCATAATTCGCCTTATATACAAGAATATAATCCAAAGTAGGTTTGAGTAGTTAATTTTTTTTGAAAAATGCTTTCAATTGAAATTTTAAAGGCAATAGCATACTTTTATTATTTTTTCTCTTGTGTTACCAAATTGCCAGCCTTGAAACAAATAATATTAACTAAAATCTCTAAAAATATTTCTACAATTTGACAGGCTAGAAATTTTCTAATATAAGCCGGATTTTGGTATATATTGAATATTGCCTTTAGCAAAAGCCAAGACTGTGAATATTCAGTTGCTTCACTAGCAGAATAGTATATTAAACAACGCATTTCATATGGAATTCTGTTATGACATGAGTTTAAGTTTAAAAAACGAATCGCGAAGCGATGAGTTTTTTAAAGAACGAGTGTCACAACAGCCATATGAAATAAGTTGTTTATAATATTTTTTATATTTTGCCCTTTTTACCATTTTTTAAATTAATTTTTTATTTTTATGTAATTACGAAAATTTTTATTTTAAAAAGTATGTCGGCAGCACTGTGTAATTTATAAAATTTGACAGTTGTGACATTTAAATTATCAAATGTTAATGTTTTAAAATATTTTAAAATGAATAATATACCAATAATAATATATTATATAAGTAAAGGATGATATTCATATTTACAAATACTTTTTTAAAGAACAATATAAAATTAATAAATTGCTATTAGCCACAAATGTCATTGTCAATAGTCTTGCCTTTAGATACTTCACTCATGTCGCCAACCATTTAAAACAAAAATTTGCGTGCGTAAAAGTTACATTACGATACGCAAATGCGTTTTATAATGAACATTTTTATAAGTGCAAAATATAAAAAGATTTTTATAGTCTTGTTGCTTGATTTAGTTCTAATTTGTCATGTGGGGTTCGAGTGATCCTTTTCGTAGTTTTCATTTATCTCTAATTTTTTCCTTTATATAATTAGGTAATTCTTGGATTTGGATTTTCATTTCCATAGTGTACGTTGACTCCCAGGAAGCGGTTTGTATTGAGAAATTGAGAAATTCTACTGCATCATCTATGTCAGAATCTGTTTTTAGTGGGATTGTGATGTCGAGCGTGTTTACCAGTAGTGTTCTGAATATATACCAGTTGGTGTGTTTATTGCTTAACCTAGGTGATTGTTGTAGACAACTTTACTATGTATCGTTATTAAAAGGGTATTACTGCTAGCCATAAAGGTCTCCAAAATCCGTCTTGGGCGTGGGTCCTCACACTTCTACCTTAAGATTTTTTTAAACTCTTAATGAACATAAAACACATATGTACTTGTCTATAGAATCAAATGTTGACAATTTTAATTCTATATGTCATTTAATATGTATTTAGAATTGCCATTTTTACATCAATTATTATTAAGAAAAGCTAACTATTTTTGCATTTCTGCTTCTATAGACTAGCTCTGTTTATTTTATTCTTTAATTATGTTATGTTCTCATATAAAAAATAGTAGGTATATAATAATAATAATAATAAGCATATAATAGCCATTACATGCGAGTAGAATACTATACTTTGTTCACGACTTTTAAATAAAATTTACTAGTAAGTAAAAAAAATCTTTATTTTATGAAGTAAAGTTAAATACTTCTTATTTAGCACTATTTAGCAAAATTACAAATCAAAAAGACTGCAAAGACAAATAAAAATTGCAGAATAGCATGTAAATAAAAGTTCATATAAAATACTAGTATTGAATGTGTGTATCTGTGTATAAAGTATTTCATATACCAAAGTACATTCTGTATAGGCAACACTTATTACGCGTGTGTGTATTGGAGTGTATGCTACCGTGTTATGAACAAAGAATATTCTGATACCAAGTTTAGACATACGTGCTGTTTTGACGTCATACAGTGTATAATGGTTCATTATTCACTAATGAATAATGGGTAACATTATACTTGAGCAAACACATGTATAATTAAGGTTTTATAGCACGGTCGTGGACAAATACACTTATTAATGAGTAATTACCCATTTTAAAACGTGGATTTTTAAGAGCAATGTATATTTGGTTGCATATAGAAATTGGCAAATATTAAATGTTTCGTTTATATGAAAGAATGTAAGAATGATAGATATTGAGTTCGATTTGATATAATATATAATGGTGAATCAATTTATTAAATAAAATAAAAATGTTACTGTTACTAAAGTACGTTAAGCGTTTAAAAAAAATATTGTTTAAACCCAGACGGAAAGATTCAACTAGACAAACTAAAAGCTAGGGTTTGTACACTAAGTTAATAAAAAATTGAAGAATTAATAATGTGCTTAAAATTCGTTGAGATCGATTTTTAAGTACTTAACCATTAAAGTAATTTAATTAATAAAATGTACAATAGAATATACCAACAATATATTTATACAGTGTGGAAAAGCCAAATGGAATTAATTCATTATTTCGATTACTGCACATATTTACCGAAAATCTCGAAACACGTCAAATTTAAATTATAAATTGACATTCTTTAAAGTAAAAATGTGATCCCTACTTTCAACCCCCTTTGAGTGACAGTTACAACCCCCAATTTTTTAAATGAAACTATGGGCTTTTGATATTTAGTTTGAAAGGTCTCTCCATTCTCTATACAAAAATGTTACTGTTTTTAAATGTATTGCAAACATTAATATAAAAAAATAAAATATCTGATATGTACCTAATATTTAATTGTTCATAACGTATAAAATATGAATGTCATGACGTAGTTGTTCAAAATTCTCACCGCGAAGGTCTTAGCAACATTTTAACCTTAAATAAAAATGTCTTCTAAATTTAATTAACATAACAGGGGTTGAAGGTAGCGATCACACTTTGCTCTTGACTAAAATGTACGGACAAATATTGATTGATGAAAGAGAAAGAAATTTGCAACGAATAGTTTGGCGGAATACACCAAAGGATGAAGATAAACACTTCCAACTCAACACGGTTACCTACGGCACGGAGTCATTCAGTTGTTTAGTACAAATATCTCGAAATATAACTGAAAATTACCCAGTAGAAAGCGACATAATTGCATCTGATTTTTACGTTAATGATCTCACAGGATCATCAGACCTCGATACACTTATAAAATAGAGACGAAATATTTCCACAATTTTATCCGTATATGGATTCGAATTAAGAACATCTCAATCAAATAATAGCGAAATTGTTGATTACGTAAACAAACACGGTACCTAATGTTAACGATAAATATGCAATCACGGATGATTCAAGTATCAAAACTCTAGGTGTGTCTTGGATACCAAATCTCGATAAATTCGAATATAACTCACAAAACCTTTCAATCGAAAATGATAGAGCTACTAAAAGAAATATACCTACTCTCATTTATATCAAGGATTTTTGATCCACTCGGTATATTAGGTCCGTTAATGATTCGAGGTTAACTGATAATCCAAAAACTCTGGCATTTGCGACTCGATTGGGATGAAAGTATTCCCAATGAATTATACACAGAATAGTTGAATGCAAGAAACGAATTGTTTCTAGTTGGTTCTTTGCATATTCCACGTCACGTTTCCGGAAAGGATCCAAGCGTCATTGAAATTCACGATTTTTCGGACGCTAGCGAAAAGGCATATACCTGTTGTATTTACCTTCGCTCAATCAGCGTAGACAATAAAATGGAGAGCCATTTAGTTTGCGCCAAATCGCCAGTCAGCCCTTTGAAATCAATTTCACCATCGCGGTTGGAGCTTTCCGGATCCCTGTTATTAGCTAAATTAATGGTTAAATGTAAAGAAGCTTTAAAATTAAACATACAACACACTTTCCTATGGACAGACTCAACGATTGTACTATCGTGGATAGCTGCCGAACCCAAACGTTTGTTGCTAATCGTGTAGCGGAAATTCAGCAATTGACGAAATTCGAAGACTGGCATTACATTTCTTCTGATAAGAATCCAGCAGATATCTCGTGGTTCCAACATTAAAAATTTAATTACCTCGATATGGCTGCACGGGCCGGACTTTTTCTTTGAACCCAAAAATTGGCCAGAAAACACAAATATTTTAAATTTTAAGCGATCCACTCAAAATATTCTGGAAACCAAAACAGTTCCAAAAATAACGTTATCTACTCAAGTTGTTAACTACGAAATATTTAATAAATGTTCAAGTTTCAGTAAGATGGTTCGGGTTACAGCGTACTGTTTAAGTTTTGTTCATAATACAAAATTACCAGAAGAAAAAAAAAAGAAATAGGAGAAGTTTAAGTCCTTTAGAAATTCACACATACGAATTGGTCTCGGAATTGGTATTATAGTTAAATTAGTTCAGGCTTAGAGTTTCTCAGTAGACATTCACGATTTAAAAAATAAGAAGCAATTATCTTCCAAAGGTAAACTAAGGTCTTTATGTCCTTTTATTGATCAAGACGGTATTATGAGAATCGGTGGCAGATTGAGTAACTCAAATTATGCATATGACATTAAACATCCTATAGTTTTGCCCTCGGACCATATTTTCACCAAACTCGTAATTGACCATGAAGATAAGCGCACGGTGCATTCCGGAGTTCACGCGTACTTTACCTCATATAATGCAAAAATACTGACCACTTAATGGCAAGAACGCGGTTAAATCATATATAAGGCTATGTATACCAAGTTTTAAGACATTTTCAAAAATGGGAGATTTGCCCAAGTTACGAGTGAACTCTTCGCGCCCTTTCGTATCAGTCGCTGTAGACTATGCCGGACCTTTCGAGCTCAAAGATGGCAAAAGTCGCTCTAAAAAAATCATTAAGGGATATGTCTGTATTTTCGTTTGCCTGGTAACCAAGGCCGTGCACATTGAGGTAATTACCCACCGACCTAACTAGTGACGGATTTCTAAGTCTTTTAAAGCGTTTTGTATCGCAAAGAGGTTTTTGCTCGTATGTTTATAGTGATAACGCTACTAATTTTCTGGGAGGCAATAATAATTTAATTTCAATCAAAAAATTTGTCGAATCTACTTGTGTTCGTTGTGTTCAAAACTACGTGGTATTCGTATATTAAATGGCATTTATGCCATCCCGATCCCCGTATTTTGGTGGTCTGTCTGAAGCAGCCGTGAAGTCTTGCAAACATCATCTAAAATGAGTTTTGAACGGTACGCGTTTATGTTATGAGGAATTCTATACCTTAACCACCTCAAACTGAGGCAATATTGAATTCAGGGCCAATGTTTCACATGTCTTCCGATCCTAATGACCTTTGTGCAACTACTCCGGCTCACTTCTTGACTGGACAAGAGCTCACGGCTCTTCCGGAACGAGATTTTATCATATGAAAAAGTTATATTCGAAGATACCAGCATCTCCAACTTATGGGTCAGCATTTTTAGACTCGATTGAGAAAAGAATACTTGCATCATTTGCAGCAGAGAAGTAAATGGCACATCAATACAAATCAGAACTACCGCATCGGCTCCCTTGTATTATTAAAAGACGACCACGCTCCTACCATGCTTTGGTCTCTAGTAAGAATAGTTGAAGCTCATCCAGGGAAAGACAATATAGTGCGAGTAGTGTCCGTAAAAACAAAAAATGGTGTAGTTAAACGATCGGTAACAAAAATATCATTGTTTCCAGTTGAATAATAGTATATTATTACACGAGCAAGTAAAGAAGGTTTTTATCCACGAAAATGAAAGTTCCTGTACGAGCTGCAGGCGAGTGCATGTAATCATTTGAGTGGATAAAAACTTTTGCTTGCGAGTATAATACTATACTTTATCTACAATCAAGTATATAAAAACTTTTCATAAACACATTCGTACTTGTACCGTGATTTTTGTGGTAGAAGATTTTCTATTGCAGTCGTTGCAAATTGCAAATGTCAGGTGGCGTACAGGACATCTCGATCTCTTTTGTCGACATTTTCTTCAGTTACAGTCACAAAAAATTACATTAAAACCCACGAATTTCACTTTTTACGTTTTTGCTGTCAATTGTGTGATTTTGTTTGTTTGAATTTTTGGTTATGTCACCGTAGCAACTGAAAGCTGTTGCCAACGTAATAATGGGAAAAATATAAAAATCCCAATATGTCCGGTCCTCATTCCAGTGGATAAAAGTTCCTGTCAATTTTACACACAGCTGAGAACCAATCAAAGCTCTCCTTTAGGTTATCGATGGGTAAAATGAAAATTTACAGTGGGGTTTTCACATCAATAAAGTTTGTATTATGCTATGATCGTAAATAAACAATTTTATCTAATGACTTCATTTCATGTTCAATTTTAATTTGTGTGTTAAAAAAAAATATGTTTTAATTTGTTGAAACCCTAGCCTTTCAAGAGGGGGAATATGTTCGAATCTATGTATTTAAATTTAAGTTATAATTTGTCACAGTGGCAACACCGCATATGTTTGTAACGCGCTCGCTGACTTTGGGCGAAAGACTACAGAGTAGTACAGAGACGATCGACGACCACAGACCAGAGAGGGTGTAAAAACTATAACGAATGTATACTGTTACAAATTAAAAATATAAAACTAAATAATAAAACGAGTGGTGTTATTTCAAACAATTGAGGAAGAAAACCCCGACACAACAGATATTTACTAATCAATCAAAAAAGTATTAATATAAAATCTGTGGATTCTAAGAATTCCGGATTATATCTGTTCATTTATTTCCAAAAAAAATTTGGTAAATCTTAATTTTATTGTCGATTGTCAATATGCAAATCTGTTTACATTAGTTACATTTTAAATTTATAGTACTAACCCCTACTTTTTGGAGGTACATCCTACTGAGAATAATAAACAACTCTTCGTTTTAACGCAACTTTTACGTTCAAGGAGCCCCTAGGTGCTAATAACATCTAGGCTTTAACACTTTGACTGCCATGTGTGTCAAATCGACGACACTAACACCATCTATTGTATAGAGTTCTTAACATGTTAATTATTATAAACGATTCCTGTCAGTAATTCCAACTATATACACGATCTTTAATGTGGCATAGTCCATTACCTTAAACCACGATTCATTCTTTTATTGTCATTGGTGTTATACACAGCATTGGAATATACAATACCAAAGACGTTACAAAAGTTAAAAGACGTTACAAAAGTTAAAAGACGTTACAAATTCCAAGTTAAAAGACGTTACAAAATTTAAGTTAAAAGACGTTACAAATTTCAATTTAAAAGACACTACAAATTTCAAAGACATTACACTGATTGGTTCTACATTGGTGGACGGTTCATCAGACCAACCCATCACTGGACCAGCCCTCTACTGGATCAACCAATGGATCATATTTACAAAAAGATAAGTCGACCAACGTAAATGCATTTATAATATTATACAGCTGTCTCGTTTTTCTTCATTTCTTAAACGTAAAATATAAAAATCATTTTAGTATCGTCAACTGTATTAGAATCTGTGTCAAATCGACGAACAAGGCCTTTGCATACACCGCCACGTGTGTCTTTTTTGGACCTTTCACCAGAAATGGCCAATAAAAATAAAGTTCCGTTTTTCGTTTGCATCAGTTTTTATTTATGACATTACTTTATAACATTTAAATGAAAGAAAATGTCAATTTATGCGTTGCACAAATTTGGTTTCTCGACACATATGTAGCGAACTGTCTTGGTATGTTTGATAGCATAATTTCTTCCGTGTACCTTATAAAATTTTGTGTAACAGCGCTTGCAACGGCTTCGAAATACTCTACTTTTTTCTCTGCAATTTCTGTTTTGTGAGTGCTTGATGAAGGTGTTTCAATATTGTCAACAACATCAGCTTATCCGTAATGAATTTACTACTGTTGTATTCAGTAAGACCTCAATCACTACCTTTCAGTACCATTTCAAAGCTTTTCTAACAGCCAAAGAATAAGAAGCTCTTTGATCCGAAATATCTATAAACGACTTACCAGCTAGAGGTTTATGACCTACATCAGCTAGCTCTGTACTGTGTTTTGTAGTAAGCATGAGGACCTCACGATTATCCTTCCACTTAAATACTGTTATGCCATGCAATGATTTGACCACGTTATAGAGCAACTTTGATTACATTTTTAGGATTGCATTTACGGTTACTTCGTAAAGTTCCGATGACAAGAGTTGAACGCGCTGCTAGGTTTCTTGCAAATCCTACACTGGTGTACCAATTATCAGTAACTAAGGTCATGCCAGAATCAAATAGAAATTCCGTCGTTTGGAATTAATTTGCCACAATAAATTTTCATATTATAAGTTTAACCACGATCTGCACATAATTTAAAAAGTTTGATACAAAACTTGTGTCTTTTGCCCTTGATGTATTGGCGAAATTTTAGCCTCCCTCTAAATGGCACCATACTTCGTCATTGCACACAACTTCCGATGGAATTAAACATTCTTGATACTTGGCCACTAAACTGCTAATTAGAATTTGAATTTTGTGTAAACGATCTCCAGGGGCAATGGTTTATTGTCTGCAAAATGTACAAAGTAAAATTTCAGATGTTTTTTGTCTTCCAATTACAAGCAAGGCTGTTATATAACTCGGAGTGCCTTCAATAATGAGAAACCGACGGCTTTTTATCCAGACCCGTCCACAAGTTTATGCCCAAAAAACATGCATTTTGATAGCATTTGTTTCTACCCAATCATTAAGATGAAAATTTTGTGTTATAGAATCATTACAAATTTTTTCAATTATTTCTTGTTCAGCTTATCGGTTTGTTTCACAAACCATAATGTCATTTAATTCATTGTTGACAACTATCTTGAATGTTTCAAGTTCTGTTTTATCAATAAGGGCGTCCTGAACGTTAGAGGAGATTCCGTGGACTGTATCAAAAACAAGTTTCTCTTCTCCAAGTTATATGATTACTATCTAGAAATAGTGTTTCATTTTCATTGTTTTGTATTAACTGGGTAGGTGGAATATGGTCTATATTTGAGTGATATTCCTCGGAATCCGTAGATATGTCTTGGGTTTGAACACCTAAAAAATGTTTGTTTACCTACTCATATACAAAAATTAAAAATATTGAAAATTTCAATATAGGTTCTGCAAGTTCCATCTAAATTAGGGAAGTTGATATTGGGTAATCTTCCAGTTTAACCATCCGCCTGAATCAGCCTAATGCGCACGCGACAATTTGAATTTTTATGAATAATTTTATTGCTCGATAAGAGTGGCAAACTTTAAATTTTAAGCTACGTTGCCACATTTGTATGAAAAAATATACTGAGTGAATAGACATTGGAAAGACGAAAATCATAGACATTATTTAACAGATTGCGTAAATTAGGTTATGTAATCGAGTTAACTAACCTAACCTAACCTAACTAGATCTATGAAATAACAGTACCTATTGAATCTCAAAATATATCAGAAAACATTTTTTTTGCCTGTACCTATAATTGAAACTTTATTATAACATCAATGTTATCTATAAAATGTTGAAAATAGGTACAGTTTGCTAATTTTGCAGGTAACATTATTATATTAAAACAAGGAGATTCAATTATAGGGCTGATTTTGGATTTAAATTTTACATACATGTAAACATAATATTATGCATTAAATAAATCAGAAAATGTCATAATCATAATAAATTTAAATCCCAGAATACCATAAAAATATCAGATTTTTATATTCGCAAATTACAATATTCTAATTAAAAATAACAAACGAGCAGTACCTACGTTTTTATTTGTATTTTTAATTGCTGCTTTTAGTATCTAATTTATTACTTGTGAATTTTATCAGTAAAGCTCCTTATTAACCTGCATCTTTTTTACTAAATCAAAACTGAACTGTTTGGTTTCACAAAAAAATATTTGAACTGACAACACTGCGCGGCTGTCCCGCTGTTAACTTGAATAATTTCATGCATGCACATAGGCTGATTCAGGCGAATGGTTAAACTGGAAGATTGCCTGATGTTGTTTTCTAAAATAAGTGAATATAAAATATAGGTGTTTCAATTCTTATTATTTATTACCTTTATTAATAATTTTTGATGTAGTCATCTGTCATGCTTGGAGAATAGTTTTTGTCAGCACCAGAGTCATTGAAATTGTCACTCATTAACTCATCTGCCCACTCTTCCAACTGCTTTTCTTGGATGACTCGTCTTTTCCAAGACATTTTACTATAAGATGTTTATAACCGTAATCACAAATCACAACTAAAACTTAGATGCTGAAACCTGTACACAGAAAAACCGTTACAAAACTATGCAACCAGTAATACAAAACCCCATACTTAATGTGTGTCGAAATTAAGCACACAGCCATTCACGGCGCAAGTACGATTATTGGTTACTTCTATGCAGGCAGTGTCAGTAATTTTATCACATACAAAAAAATAGGTGGTTTTATCAAATATTTGCTTAAAAAACAAAATTTCCTACTAAAGATGCCTATTGATAACAAATTTGGTACAATTAATATATATATAAATGGAGTAGAAGCATCTACCACTCAATTTGGCCTGACAGTCACAGTGTTAATATTGCTATATCATATTACTTCCACAGATGGTCTAGCTTTAATACTACTTAATACTTAATCAACATCAGGTACCTAGCTACGAATAAACAAAATGTAACTTAAATATGTCAATCTGATGATGCTTATTGGAGCAAAACAGCTGTAACTCTAATTTAAAACCTAATTTTTAATTAAATGTGGAAGTTGTATTAGAATGAAGAGTTGTTTATTATTCTTACATACATTTTGTTTATCATTACACTTATATTTAAATAATTAAACCTAAATAATATTATTAATATTACTCACCATCAAGCATACACCATTGTCCATCTACTTCTACATGTTGTAAATAGCTGTCTTCTATAGTGGGGTCATAATCAGTGACAAATAATTTTTGGAAAAATTGTATGGTAATTGCACTTTTACCAACACCTCCATCCCCAACTACTACTAATTTAACTGTTGGTAAATTTTCATTTGGAGGTCGTGTCATGGCTCCTCTGGCGCTGAATTTTCTACTTCTGCTACCTATTGTGATTTATTTTTTAACAAATAGAGGAAATCATTCACCCAGTCTAAAAAAAATAAAATGGTTTTTTTAGAAACACAATAACACTCATACTCACTACATTAAACAGTAAATATCGCAGATAGAAAGCTTCTCCGAATTAGTTTTAACCTAAGCAATATTGGAAACATTTATATAGACTGCATTTTACAACATCTGAAAATGATTGAATTAATTTGTGGATCATTATTAGAGCTGCAGAAGAGCACTTTTTAGTATTAAATAATCAGGATATTTTTGGACAATGATCAACTGAATAGTTAAACCTACATACGTACAACTTTTTAATGATCGATTTCAAACATTCAAAAGAAAATAACAAAGTTGCTTTGCTATCTAATTACCTGTTCATAATCAAAAGTAGAGCGATTGTTAAGTTGGAATTAATTATTGTTGTTTGAAAAACGAAACTAAAGCTAAATTAATAAAAATCAACACGATTAAAAGCTCAACGACCTTGAGCTAAGTATATGTTTTCTTCTTTCTTTTCATTCCTTCTTATCAAATAATTCATTACGTTTTTTTATCAACAACAAAGGGAGCAATGGCAACTGACAGCTAAAATATCTTTTCATAGTTCTGTGTTAAAAATTGTTCTTTGTTTTGTTCTGTGATTTTAAAATAGAAGATGGTTTTGACACAAGAACGATAAACATTTAAATTAATTAATGTAAATTTTTTATCATTCTTGGTTTTGACAAGCAAATATTTTGTTATTTAATAATACGTTAAATAACTACTTTTTTTGTCTTGTTTATCGGATAAACTTTTATGAAATTTAATGCAAAAGGGTGTGTATTTTTCCTAGTATAAAACATAACTTATGTGATAAATTATATTTAAATGTGCACGCCACTGTTTGGATGACGTGATGACTCAACTTGAAGTTTGATGATCGACTTGGAATCGGAGAAAAGTGGGAGTTTAAACAAAAAAATAATCAAACTTTGTATTTAGAATTTAGAATTAAGTAACAGTTCGTCGTTTGTAGAATGATCTGAAGTCAATAGTTTAGTATAGTAACAATATACTTTGGATAAATATTTAGTGAAAATTATTAATTGAATAGGTGAGAACTCAGCAGGGTTGCCAGATGTAGAAAAATAAAATCCCCAGCTAGATGTTATAAAAATCCCCAGAAATCCCCAGATTTTGTAACCTAAAGGCTGAAACAAAGAAAGTTTGATGTTCTAAGTTTTGACAGTTGTTGCTATGGATTAAGATCAACGAAATATTTCTGAACTTTAAAGTCTGTGTACAGTGAAGGATACATTAAAGTTTAAATCAACATTTTTATAATTTATAACCTCCAAAAATTTCTGGTTAGAGTCATGGGGCGTTAGTTTTATATAGATCTATATTCAGTAGTAGTATTATTTTTTCTTAATTGGGAGGAATTAAACCACTTGTAAATTTTTGTCCATTTTAAATTTTATTTTAAATCAAGCACTAAACATAATGCTGTTTTAAAAAGCGTACCTCTTTTATCTTCTAAAAATATCACCCTCAATAACTGAATACTGAATATAGATATAAATTACCCTGCTAAATGTACGTACATCAAAAACAGTCAAGACAATTCATTTCATTCTTCATCTTCTGCTTCTTTTTTAAAGAACAGCCTTTTTATGTTAACTTAAACTGAAAACCAGCGTTCTTCTTCTTTTTTGTGAAAAGACCTCAGCTGCCAGGGCTATTCGGCCTCTATTTTAGCAAATTAGAGACTGGCTTATTTACAACTGGCAACGGTCAAGAAAAATCCCCAGTTACGGTACCAGATTGTATAAAAAGCTCCAGATTTGACAGAATTTGCTCACGGAATCCCAGGGTCTCAAAAATTCTTAAAAATCTCCAGATTTGATACCAAATCCCCAGACCTGGCAACCCTGGAACTCAGGGTCAATAACCGTATAGAATATGAGAAAAGACGGCACGCCTTTTTTTATCCACTTTATTTAATTTTTTTAGTATAAAAAATGGCCAAAAAGACAACAGTACAACCTGCCTTACACAAGGTTATAATGGTAGGCAGTGGTGGAGTTGGCAAGTCAGCTCTTACCTTGCAATTTATGTATGATGAATTCGTAGAAGATTATGAACCCACAAAGGCAGATTCTTACAGAAAAAAAATACTTTTGGATGGAGAAGACGTTCAGATTGATATTCTTGATACAGCTGGTCAAGAGGACTATGCTGCCATCAGAGATAACTATTTTAGAAGTGGTGAAGGGTTTTTGTGCATTTTTTCAATAACTGAAGATGAAAGCTTTCAAGCAACTCAAGAATTCAGGTAAAGTTTTCAAATCTAGTACATCTTCTGTTTTTTTTGGCTAATGAAATAAGTAAATCTTTTTGCAATGTGTTTTTTATCTAGGGAGCAAATACTTAGGGTTAAAAATGATGAAACCATTCCATTTTTACTAGTTGGTAATAAGTGTGACTTAGAAGATAAAAGAAAAGTTTCTATTCAGGAAGCAACTGACAGAGCTAAACAATGGGGGGTTCCGTATGTAGAAACATCAGCCAAAACAAGAGAACATGTAGATAAGGTTAGCAATGATTTATTTATTTAGTTTTTAGTTAATCAATAAAGGAAGTTTAATTAGTTGTCATTTTTTCAATGAGTAAAAATATTTTCTTTATCTGATTCTGATTCACACATCTAATTATAGCTTATTACTAATATTTGAATTTATTAAAGTTATCTAAGATATCATTAATTTAACCTTTTAATTCTTGGGAATTTGCAGTTGAATACAATGGAGGTCATGTCAATTAAGGTCTAGTACAGGTGGTTATATTTTGGAATTAAAGACAAAATATTTCCTGCATTGTGAATATATGTGTTTGTTTTTATTGGTTAATGCTTTCAGGTGTTCTATGATTTAATGCGAGAAATAAGAGAACGTAAAACTGAAGAAAATAAAACCCACAATGGACGAGGAAAGGATAAAAACAGCAAGAAAAAAAAACGTATTTGCAGTATTCTTTAATATGTATAAATGTGTGTTTTGTTTTGTCGCTTTTTGTGTAATATTTAAGAAACAAACTGTTGGAGATGATTAAATAATCCAATTGTATTTTAAAAAATTCCATTTTGGGTAACTGACTTAGCTGTTAAGGTTTCCAATGCTGAGGTATTTAATTTAATAGATTATTATTTGGGTGTAAATTTTGATTGGACAACTCTTAAGTAGATTCCTTTCAATTTTCTTGTCATACTTTATAAAATATTGATTAAATTGATAGGAGAGTTAAAATTTAAATCAGTTGGTCAACAACTGCAACATTTATGTGAATCACCAAATAATTTTTCTTGTATATGTTGACTGTGATAATAATTTTAATAAACCTGGAAGGTCTACTTAACTTGCCTGGTCAAGATTCATACAATTTCTATAGTTTTTATACCAAAATAGTTCTTATATACTCGTATTTATTGCGGACACTTAAATGTCACAAATATACATCTATTTGTGTATAATCTAGTTATAGTTTTGATATTTATTATAAAAAAAAACATGGAAGTGTTTTTCCAAACCAGAGAATCAGTTTCCAAGTTATTTCAATTGGAGAGTTTTGTTTTATTATGGGTAGAGAAGTATGGTGCACAATGAAACAAAAGATTTTTCAATCATTATTTAACAACTAGATTATGGTTAAAAAAACATTTTATTTAGCAAATGTTCAAATTACTGAAAATGTTTGTTCTCACCTGATACTTTTCCAAACATTCTGGGTTTTCTTTTTGTTTTTAATGTCTTGATTGCTGCTTGAACTTCTCTATTAATTTTGGTTATCTCTATGGTATCAACAATTGCACTAAAAAGTCTGCTGTTTTAAATATATACTGATTATGTGGATGTATTCTATCATTTTGGGGTACCCATAGCTGTCGTCGTTTTTCATTCTCCTGCTTTTGTAACTTAACGAAAATCCTCGGGAAATAGAAGAGTTTTACTAAGACTCTTTGGCTAAGCAAAATAAGCACTGTTGTTTCATTTTGGCTGTCTATAGAGCCAAACTCTGTAGTCAGGGTAAAAATACATATGTATAATCGACATTATATTGACAATGAGCTATATATTATGCCAAATCGTTATTAGTAGGATTTTGTAAGTCGTCTTATACCAGTGATATTTATTTCATGTTCTGTAATTTCTCAGTTATTTTTTTTATTTTCTTTGTGTGTAACTGTGGTATAGCAAATTAAATAAATATTTTATTTCACATATTCAAATTGTTGTACAATCTTTACAATGCGATTAAATAAACGGGTTAAAGAACTATCCTGTACTCAAATCAAGACACCTGATCTAGGAGTGACAATCGTTGGAATCAGTAGACTCATATTGGTTATACTGTCTTTTCATATATCTATGGTTATAGTGTATACCAATATTATATCTGTACAGATCGTAGTTATTAACAATTGTCAATTTGTATAAAAATTAATTATTTTGTTTTTAATTTAGTCAGGTTAATCTTTCGGCGACTTTAAATATACTACACATTATAAGATAAAGAAAACATGTTATTGTTTTGACGCTGCTTATCTTGAAAGTGTACAGATTATATAAGTAAAATTCTAGTAACTGTACTGCATACTGTAACAAAACACTATTAATATGACTACAGTAATGCAGACGATTTGGTTGTCTACATTATAAAACCATTTCAACGTTCTGATCCAGGATGTCATGTCATAAAAGTTTTCAAATCCTCATATATTATACATATCAAAATAACCCAGACTTTTCATTCCAATTTTTATATTCTTAACATCACCCTAATAACAATGCAACTTGTCTGAATTCAATAGCAAAATGGTATCAGAAGCTAAGGGATAAAAATACAGATTATAAATTGGGCTGATAGTTGCCATTTCATATAGCCCACGTTTTTATTCGTATCCGCCTATTGAACCCAGCTGTGACCCAGCCCAGTACCACAATGGCAGCGAATATGCTTAACTTCTCGATTTGGATATAATTTAATTGTTTGGCTATCTCTTCTCCCATAACTCATCTTTTAGTTTTGTTCCCATATAATCCTCATGACTAGTGTCATACAGTACAGGCTTATCATTAACCACTTCAATCAACCTTTCCATTTTGCAGCACAGAAAATAGGAAAATAGTAAACAAAAGTCGACCCACGAATTCTTCTCACGTAGAAACAGGTTAGAACTGGACTAGGACTGGATTGGGTTCAATATGCGCTACTCAGTGTACAGCAGTGTTTCACAGAATCGTCCACGCATGGGCTGAGCGTGGGCTGGGTTCAATATGTGGCGGGCTGAGAGCAAGCGACCCAAATCACGAGGATAGCACAAGTGACGAAGTCCACGAAATTTGTGCGTTGTGACGTTTGATTGCATATTGTCACAAATGCTGTGTTGTTTCCTGCGTTAATAGTAATTAAACATAATTTAAACATTTTCTGATGAAAATTGTATTGCTAGATTTAAGTTCTTAGTCAGATTCGGACGCAGATTGGGAATTGGAAGTGTTGCTGTACGACCTCTCAAAAAAATTCTCGGACTCAAAGTTTACAAATTATTTCAAACCAGACGTGTGTTGTCCAGTGTTCGAAACACAGATTTCGTGAGCGAGCATGGCAAAATAATTACAAAAAATACAGGAAGAACTTATTTAGACTTTGAGAAAATTTCCTGTTCTATATGATACAAATGATCCGTCATATATGAAATCTTCTATTATATTATGCACTTCTTCAAACTGATTTTTGTTTAGTCGGAAATAATTTGTAAATTTTCGTGGACTTCGTCACTTGTGCTATCCTGCGTGGGTTGCGTCGCTTGTGTCTCAATGTGGCATAGGACGTGGATTGCGGTATCCTTCTCTTCCAGACAGAATCTACATGTCTATCTCCGTCTGGCCAATAAGACTCATGTGCCTATTGAGGCTATAATGTTCGGTTAACAGACCTATTATCATTCTTACTGACTTTCGTCCGTGTGAGAGTAGGTCTACCGTGAAGTTTGCTGAATGTCTCCTTATGAACTGTTTGGATTATCTCTGTCTAGATGTACCTTCCCATAATTCAAGAAACTTTCTTTGCACATATCTGCTGATGGTTGCTTTTTTAAATGCAGTTGCGGGTTCAGGTCCTACCAATGGGGAGGAGATACCTTTTGATCTTTCCCTAAAGGAAAACTAGCTAGGACCAACAACTAACTGAGAACAGACATAATGAAAAAAATTACTGACTGGAAATCGGAAATGATCTTAAGGTCTTATCAAATGTATAATCACTCCATCTATAGTTAGATTCTCTCTGAATTCGTCCTGGTAAATATCATGGTTTTGTACTACTGAAGGCTTTATCAAGTCAATCTTACAGCTATGTCCAAAGTATGTAATATTTTATCTCTTAAAGATCTTAGAGAACTTTTTTTGGATATCCTTAGATTTAAAAATATTTGATAAAATAAATGAGAGCTGCCATATGTAGGTCATTAATAATTACTAATGGGTATCGTTCCCCATAGCAGTTCTTGAAGTAGTACTGAATGTTGCTAAATAAGGTAGGCATTAGCTAATGTCATGAGACTGCAGGATCCCATCAAAAATTTCGCTAGAATCCATGAATCAATCTTTGAATCCATGAATCAATCTTTGGACAATTGCCAGACAGGTTTTATTTTCGAGAACTCTGCAGGACCGTTGTGGCGAGTGGTAGAAGGTGTAGAAAAGTCTCCACATCTTGCGATTTTCAATAACTTGGCCTGGCCTCATTCATACAAGTTTCTACTAAGTACAAAGTAGTTTATGTTCATTCAGTGAGTACCTCTTTTGGTATGGCTCTTTAAAGACAAAAAAAAGGCTTCAGGCCAAGCTTTGATTTGTTTTCTAATCTTTTGGTCTTCGACATCATGATGACATGTTGTTTTCTGTAAGTTCCCTAAAAGATTGCTTACATTGCCCTACTAGCTTTGTAAAATAACTAATATTATTAAAAGCTGCTTAACTATCTGTAAGAATACAGAGGTCTTTGGATACCAAGAAATTTTAAGATTAGAACATTGGTACAGCTGGAGTTATTGTGCTAAAAATGGTGTCTAGGTCATGCAAATCAAGACATTTAGACATGAAAGACAGCCTTTTTGACGATTTTAGAAATGCCATTACTCTGATAGAAAGACAGAGACAACCAAATATAACAAGATTAAAAGAAGAAAATATTACTTTGGGAAAAATACACAATTTTTTTAACTGTCATTAAGCGGGTGTTATGTTTCACTGCTTTGATGCTTCTTATGTCTGTTTTTGTAGATTTTTATTTATCAACTCTTAATTTTTATTAATTTAATAATATTACTATTTCAGGTTGTTGTTTGTTTTTCTGTGCTTGCTGATCATTCCACAAGATGTACAACTCACACATCATTTTTCTTGCCGTATAATCAGAAATTTCAAATATTTTTATTAGATGCAGGTATTTACTAGCAATGGTCGACTATTTTGGACATTCATCTTAGAACACTGGAACTAGTAATCTAGTTAATCATAGATTAAATGTATTATTTTCATTGCAAGAGCCAACGAATATTTATGCTTGTAGAATAAAATTATTTTTAAGACGAAACAGTAAACCCACAAAGAAGTTTTATTTGATTTCGGTTTATTTATCAACTAGTACGTCGAAAATATAGTTGTTATTAAATTAATCAGATCAAAAGAAAACCTTTTTAGTCTAGTCTAGACTAGTTCACGGATTGACATTCTATTTTTGTTCACCCAATACTTTTATAAGTATTATAATAAAAATTTCACACATCTACTTTTTAACCAAGAAAATGTCTTAGAGAAAAGAAAAAAAGAAAAGAGATAAGACGGGAATTTAAAATTGCCTCTGAGCAAATATAGTGTTTAATTCCTCCTTTGAAGTAACCCGCTTGAGATGGTGCTTCGCACTACCGTCTTCCCATAGACCCCCGAAACGAGGGGAATAGGGAGGAATGAAATGCCATGAAATTTGCTGTATAGAAGTAAAATCGTGAACGCGTTTAATAGCCGCTTCAGAACCTAAAAACACACCCAACTCCTTGTGGGCACCAACAAAATTCTTGTCATTATCGAAATATATTGTATGTATGTATAAATTAGGGGTGATAAGTACACTGCGACCTATAGGATCTATTGTGTCCCCCCTTACTTGCCATGTTCTGATGTTTCCTCAGATTTATAGCAGCTCTTCGAGTCCTATTTTCCTGAGGAAGTTTAGGACATCGTCGGGCTTCAAATCAGGTAGATCCCCCTCTTCCATTTCATGTGCTCCTAGGTATCTAGCCCTAGAATTCTGCAAGGCAGAATATATGTATTTAGGTTTCATCCTCTTCCTCACAGAATCTGCACTTTGCTTCATCTGCTAACCCTAGTTTCTTCATGTGGCTTCTTAACCGATAATGCCCAGTTAATTAAATTGAAGTGATCGAGGTTTTTCCTTGATAATTCCTTCTTTGATTCTATATATTGTTTTCCTCCTTACAATTTCTAGCAGAATGAGCAGTGGGGTTAAGTTTAAAATCACCTCCATTGCAGCAGTGGGGCAAGTTCCCATTGCTCCAGTGATACATGAACAGGCTAGTCTCTGAATCTTCGAGAGGTTTTTCCTCGTCGTACTCAGATTATAGCCCTTACGCCCCAAGCCACTGCCCCATATGTCATTAATGGTCTCACTATTGCTGTGTACATCCATTGCAGGATACGTGGGTTACATCCCCAGTTCTTCCCTGCAATGTTCCTACACACCATGAGGGCCTTGGTTGCTTTGTGTATTACTTCGTCTTCGTGTTTATTCCAGAGTAACCTGCTATCTAGGATTAGCCATAGATATTTTACCTCTGTTTTCCACTCGACGATGTTCTCCCCTATTTTTTTGATTTTTAGATTAGGTTTCCTTTTCCTTGTAAAGGCTACTAGTGTGGTTTTGGTTGGGTTGATGCCGAGTCCCACCGAGTCACACCATTTTTCCGCAATGTTTGAACAATATCACATAGGACATTTTCATACTTCCCTTTTGCCAGGATAACCATGTCGTCGGAATACCCTTGACATGGTATGCCTTCCCTAGTCAATTGACAGAGCAGACTGTCCACAGTGAGACTCCACATAAGCGGGGATGCAATCCCCCCTGTGGACAGCCTCTGGTCACATTAATGAAGATAGTGTCTTGTCAAGCCTCCATTTCTGCGATTCTTGTAGGTAGCAGTTGCGACATCCAAATGGAAGTCGTTCTATCTACTCCTTTCTCAATCAGTGCTCTTTTGACTGCCTCATGTGGCGTATTGTCAAAGGCCCCTTCTATGTCTAGAAAGGCACATACCACGGTCTCTTTTTTATTCAGAGCGTCTTGGATTTCGTCAGTCAACTGTGTTAAAGCGGTTTCCGTGGACTTTCCCGCTTGGTACGCATGTTGACGGGGGTCCAATGGCACCTGTTCCAATATTTCTGTTCTAATGCTACAGCTTTTTCCATCGTTTTTAGAACAAAGGATGTGAGGCTGATCGGTCTAAGGGATTTGGGGTGCGTAGTGTCCCGTTTCCCTGCTTTGGGGATGAAGGTGATTTTGGCCCTTCTCCACGCTTCTGGTATGTATCCCAGTTCAAGGCTGCTCCGACTAATTCGGATCAAGTGTGGAATTATTGCCTCTTGGCCCTGTTGGGGTAGGGCAGGAAATATTCCATTCGTTCCAGGGGTTTTGAACGACTGGAAGGTGTGTTTTGCCATTGCAGTGTCTTCCCTGGTAGGTCTTTTAGCTTTCTCACTTGTTTTTCCCGAAGGGACAATTCCTCCGGGAAAGTGAGTTTCTAATAGGACAGCACAGCTCGTTCTTTTTCGCTTTCTGTGAAGCTTTCATCTGGCTTCCGTAGTGCGTGTAATCTCCATTACGTTTGGCTCTGTTGAAGAGCTGTCGCGTCTCGGATCTTAGGTTTGACAGATGACTGTTCCACCATATCGCATCTTTTGCTTTTCTAGTCCTTTGGAGAGGACAACTGGATTCATAGACATCGAGTATTGCCTCGTTCAGTTCTATGAGATCATTTTCTAATGCCAGGTGATTCCTGGCATTTCTTTTATTCTTGAGATTTGCAAGATTTATGTTCAGGTTAGTGTTGTAATTTTCCCAGTTAGTTTTTGTGGGGTTTCTTCTGAGTGCTGGCTCAGGAGGATTACACTCTAATCTGAACATAATCACCTCTATCGTTGGTGTCTGTGCTTCCCCATATGGTATTGTGACCGTTAGTGTCGCATCCTATGAGAAGCGACAGCTTCTTCTGTTCACAGTACTCGACTAGTCTTTGCAGTTCTGTAGGGGGTGCAGTCCCGTCCCCTGCAAAGTAGCATCATGACTTCTTGACGTCTATTCTCAAACTCGAGGTTTGCTCGAATCGGAACAAGGTCTCTCGTCATGATTTCTGAAACACAAAAGTGATTAATACTGTTACTTACCAAGATGCATGCTCTGGTTTGGCAACATTACTTACTTTATATATTAACTTGGCATCCCTGCTTGCGAGTCCTCTCACCAGGACCCCTATTTTCGAACGTGTGATGTGAATAAGTGAATGTGATGTGAGTAGGGAAGTGATCGATCCCTGACAAAACCTTTCATGGATCGTATTTTCGATATCACAACGTTGCCTCGTTATATTTATGAAAAATGAAAGAATTTTGACGTATAACATACATACTAGAAAGTTGGCAACGTTTGATAAATTGGGTTTCAGGCAGTTCAAACTGATAACTATATTCTTTTATTTATGATAACTACAACTATATTCTTTTATTTATGAAAGACGCAAATTTCAAAACAAAACTACGGTCTAATAAACATATGATTTTGACAATACGCTGACGCCTGAATAATAATGCGCATGTTTCACTGCTTCGACTGGGGCTGTGTTCGGGGAGCACGCTATTTGCGCCATTTGGCGCTATCTAGTACTATTCCTCGTTTGCGTTATATGGCTCTTGGCGCTACATAGCTCGAAAGCGTGCTCCCCGAACACACCCTGGGTCTAACCAAGCGAAGTGTGATGTGAGCTATCATATAGTCTAAAAATACGGTTCACCGGTTTCTCACCAGTGATCTATCACATCACATATTCGAAAATAGGGGTCCTGACCATCACGAACCCATGGTTCCTGGATCAGTACTAATCCCATTTGGTTTCTGATAAACGTCCTTAAAATAACCACCGATGATCCCTTGGCGTGATGGGCGTTTATCTGATAGAGCAAGAGCCCGTGAACCCTAGACCTTCGTTATTTTATAAAAGCTGAAAGTTTGTCAGCGCATGCTCCCAAAAGAGGTAAGAACGATGGACTATTATGAAGTTTGGGTTGTTGAAACTAATTTTTGTAACTATGCGATTTTGACAGATGTCAACGACTTGTAAAAAGTAAAAGTTATACTTGTGTTATTCTGTGCTAAATAAAAAACATTAATGAGAAATCAAAGGTTTTAATTTAAAGAAATCATCGGCCTCGAGTTCTAACTCCAACAGCAGAGCGTGGTTTATCAAAGAATGGCGTCACCAACGTGTACCTTCCCAAAACTTGATGAGAAAACGGGATTCTCTAATTGGAAATTTCGGGTGCGGATTCTACTAGAAGAACGAGGATTGGCCTACGTATTGGAGCCATACAACAGAGAAGAAAAGAAGAATATTGAAAACGATGCAAAAGCTAAATCGATTATAGTCCAGTGTATCACGTACAAACATATAGAAATCGTCAGAAAATGTACGACTGCAGCTGAAATGTTAGCAGCCCTTGAGAGTGTGTTTGAACGAAAAAGTATATTTAATAAACTATTACTAAGAAAGAAGCTAATCACTATGAAATATAATGGTAATAATTTGCAAGATCACTTCTACAAGTTCGACTGCCTTATATCGGAATTGGAGGCGGCAGGATTAAAGTTGGAGAACAGTGACAAGTTAATTCATTTATTTCTCACCCTGCCTGAAGAGTACAACAACGTCATTACTACCTTGGAAACCATGAATGTAGAAAAAGAGCTGACGGTAGACTTTGTTAAGTCGCGCCTTTTGGATGCCGAGTTAAAGCTCACAGAGAAGAAAAGTGACACAGTTGTTGAAAGTAGTTTCTACACATGTTATAAATGCGGCAAAGAAGGACATATGGCATATCAGTGTAATAGCCGACTTGATAACGTTAATCAACCAATTCATAGGGGCAGATCTAGAGGAAAATACAGAGGAAGATCAAGAGGCACAGGAAGGTTTAGAGGACAAAGCAACCATGCAGAAGAAGAAGATGCCAACAGAGGTGAAACTTTTATAGCCTCATCAACAAATGAAGAAATAAATTTGATTGAATCATCAACCATAAGCTTCGTAGTGGATTCCGGAGCTACACATAATTTTATACAAGAAAAATATGAAAAGTTGATGACAAATGTGTCAGAGCTACAACAACCAATACATATAAAGATTGCAAATGGACAAGTGTTAATAGCCAAAAAGAAGGGATCATTGAAGACAAGGTATAAGAAGACTCCAATTAAAATTGAAGGACTTATAGTGAATGGAATTGCGCACAACCTCCTATCAGTGAATGAGCTAATGAACAAAGGTAAAAGTGTGACATTTAAAGACGGACAATTAATTATAAAGTCTAAGAAAGGAGTATATACTATGGTGAAAGAAAAGGAAAATTATACATACTAAATCTTCAGCTTCCTATCGACGAATTGGAATGTTGCTACGCTGAAAATGATTTTAAAAACGAAATTTGGTCATGTGAGACTCGGACATCTAAACAGAAAGGGATTGCATAAAATGAATTTACCTACAAGCAGTAATACATGTAATACATGCATGAGAAACAAAAGTACAAGATTATCATTTTATCCAATCACGAAAGTACAGTCAAAACAAATTGGAGAATTAATCCATTCGGATGTAGCGGGACCTATGAGAGTTGAAACCAAAGAAGGTTATAGATATTATCAAACAATATTAGATGATTACTCACATTTTACACAAACATACTTAATGAAAAATAAGTCTGAAGCGGCTGATAACTTAATAAAATATGTCAGAGAAGTTGAAACTCAAAAACAAGTTAAAATTAAGAAAATACGGTGCGACAACGGAGGTGAGTACAAATCTACCTACTTCAAAAGCTTCTGTGAAGAAAAAGGAATCATTATCGAGTACTCCCTACCCTATAGCCCCCAGATGAATGGCAAGAGTGAACGACTTAATAGAACAATAAAAGATAAAGCGAGAACTATTCTGGATGAGTCTAATCTGCCTAGATACTTATGGGGACAAGCTGTTTTAACTGCGACATTTTTAATAAATAGATGTCCATCAAAATCAATAAACTATGATCTACCAGCAGAGAGATTTGGAGCCGACCTTATGCTTGACAGATTGAAACCTTTTGGATGCAAAGGTTGGATGACAGTTTTACCACAGAGAGACAAATTAGATCCAAAAGCAAAGGAAGTGAGAATGATCGGCTATGCAAGAAACGGTTACAAAGTATGGGAACCTGAAACAAAAAATGTGATCATTACAAGAGACATACGATTTGACGAAAGGGACTATATATATAAAGAAGAACAGAAAAAGGAAGAACAAGACAATCATAATCATGACGAAGATGAAAACAAAGAGGAAGAAAAAGTTATAAAGAAGAAACAAGAAAAAGTAACAGAAAAAGGACAACAAAACCCACCAACACAAGAAAATGAAACTAGAGAGAGTTACCAAGAAAATGAACAACTTATAAGAAATGAACATGAACACTATGACATAGATGAAACTCAAAGAAATGGAAGGGCAAATACAAGAAGTGGGCGAACAATTAAAGTACCGCAGTATTTGAGTGAATACGAATTACATGAAGCTTTCTGTTTGGTAATTGATGAAGAAGATCCCAAGGATTATAAAGAAGCTATTATTAATGGATGGAAAAATGCTATAAGGACAGAAATAGAAGCTTTAGAGAAAATGGATACTTGGACAGAGACAGAACTACCAGAAAATAAGAAGGAAATAGACACAAAATGGGTGTTCAAAACAAAAGAGAATGGATTGAAAAAAGCAAGATTAGTGGCGAAAGGATTTTAAATGGAAAAAAAGGGGCTGATTTTAATAAAAATTATGCTCCAGTAGCCAGAATGTCAACAGTAAGGATCTGAAGTTTAAATAACACCACCAGAGGGAGTCAATGTACAAAATGGCAAAGTTTTAAGACTAAATAGAGGTTTATATGGACTGAGAGAAAGCCCCAAATGCTGGAATGAGAGATTTAACAACTTTGTAAAGGAAAAAGGTTTTATAAGATCACAACATGATTTTTGCCTATATATAGGTAACAAGGTCAATTCATGGATGATTATCTACGTAGATGACATCCTTATAACAGGCGAAGACAAAGACGTCCAAGAAATTATAAAGGAACTTAAGTATGAATTTCAAGCTAAGGATTTTGGATTTCCAAAAACATTTCTAGGAATGCAAATAGATAAGAACACAACAGGTTTAAGAATAATGCAGAGTACTCAGATTAACAAAATGCTCTTAAAATTTAATATGGTGGATTGCAAATCGTCACAGACACCATTGGTGAAGGGATATCAGTATGACGAAAATGAGACTATTGTTGAAAATATTCCATACAGACAATTGATTGGAAGTCTCATGTATGTTGCAACAGTGTCACGTCCTGATATCGCTTTTGCTGTATCATTTTTAAGTCAATTCTTAGATAGACCTACAAGAAGTCTCTGGACACAAGGAAAGCGTGTTCTACGATACCTCAAAGGATCCCAAAACATTGGATTACAGTACTCTAAATCGGATTGTAACTTACTGGAAACATATTCAGATGCAGACTGGGCCGGTTCTCAAACTGATAGAAAGAGTATGTCTGGCTCTGTAACACTTTATAATGGATGCCCAGTGGCCTGGTTTTCCAGAAAACAAAACTGTGTTGCATTGTCTACGGTGGAAGCGGAATATGTGGCTGGTGCTACAAGTGCTTGTGATTTACTTTATATAAAAGGACTTTACATGGACTTAAATGAACTGGACAGTGAAATGTTGTGTGTATTGTATATGGACAATAGTGGTGCTATACAAATTGCAAATCTTTTGAAAATAGCAAACGTGCGAAGCACATTGATATAAAGTTTCATTTTTTAAAAGACCTTGTTCATAGGAAACTTATATCTATTGAATATGTATCAACGGATCAGAACATTGCTGACTTGTTTACATAAACTTTATGTCTTGAGAAACTAAGCTATTTTAAAAGTAAATTAAGGATTCTGTGTTAACTTGTGAACTTAAATTTTGAATTTATTATTATTATTTGATAGGACAATAAGCAATGCGTAATACTGCTACCTCAGTTAAGTGGTTATGTGTAAAGCTGTATTGCTTGTGTATTTTTTTTCTTAAGCGATTTCAATAACTTTCAAGTAAGCATATTTCAATCGAGGAGGGGTGTTGAAACTAATTTTTGTAACTATGCGATTTTGACAGATGTCAACGACTTGTAAAAAGTAAAAGTTATACTTGTGTTATTCTGTGCTAAATAAAAAACATTAATGAGAAACCAAAGGTTTTAATTTAAAGAAATCATCGGCCTCGAGTTCTAACTCCAACATGGGTCACCGTGGCTTTGGCAGGTAAACGGTACTAAAGATAGAGCTATCTCGCCATCTCTTTCGCACCTACCATACATATACTGTCTCGCGCTCGCTCCTACAGCGACCCTAAGTATCATATATAAAAATCAGCTTTTATACTATAACATAAGTAGAATTATAATTTCATGAACATTAGGGGTGTCTGGCAAGGGGTTGCAACGATGTTAAGTGTCTGGCAATCAATAACGTGATTTTTAATAATATTTTGAGGGTAATACCAAAAAATCACACTTTATTATTTGATGAATTTAGATCGCATCGGAGGCGCTTCCTTCGGTGGTTACTAGCCCACCGATGTTCTCCGGAGTCTCCTTCTCTTTTCCTGCTTCCCGTTTAATACCGTGAACGGAGATCTTCCCGAACCGGTAAAAAATGGTGCATCCATTTTTCTTGAGGGTAGCGCAAGATAGCTCATCTATTGCCGCCCTCAAGAGTTGCACTGCTGCCTCTTCCTTAACACTCAGGACCTTCCACCTACTCGTTATTAGGCCCTCGTTCTGTATCTCTATCAGCTGAAGTAATTTCTCAGCTGATAGCCCCTTGCTTCTGGGGAAGAAAACTGTCACAACATGTAATCTAGGGATGTCGTCTCCCATGCATGTTGTGAGTTCTCCACCCTCCCACTTTCTAATATGTGGCATCTTCACTCTTAGCCACTCCGCTGACTGTGGTGTTTTACAGTCAACTACCAAGTAGCCCGGCTTGAAGTGAATGCCGCCGAACTGGAGCTTGTGCTCCCATCCGGCGAACATTTCCTGCCCTATATTGCCTTCTCCACCAAAGTTTGCTGTTCCGCGCTGAGGATGATCTCAGGGAACCCTTTGGGAAGAATGGCAATCTTCTCGGATTTTAGAGCAGCTGCACAGCTGCTCATACCTACTGAGGAAGTGGTCTGTTTCCCACTTCTTCCTTCTTTTGATTTCTTTCTTTTGTATTGGGGTTACCTCTACGATATATAATACGGCGTAGGGCTTGTAAAAATGCTTCCGAGGAAAGGCTAGAGATTAATTCTAAGTGTAACGCTTTTGTCGCAAAACAAACGAATAGACCTAGATAACATTTTGTGACCTTGGAAGCGCGCCCTGGTTTATCTTTGATTAAAAAAGAGCCAGCGTAATCTACCCCTGATCGTGAATGGACTAGAGGGAACAATTCTAGCTAGAGGTAGGTCCCCCATAATGGGCTGGATATTTTCATTACAGGAAACATGTAACGCATTTGCGAACAGTGGTACGGGCTAAATTACGACCCCGAAATTCGCCAATAGGTGTCCCTTATAGTACTTAATAGTAGTTGAGAACCTCCATGTAGTAAATTGTTCTTGCCTGAACAATAGTTTGGTAAATAGGTGATCAGAATGAATTAAAATGTGATGTATTGCTTGAGTCTTCCGCCGACGCGTAAAATTTGATCCACATTCAATTTGTATATTTCTGAATTAAAGTTCTGATTTTGAGAAAGTTGTATTTAATGCCCTCTTTGCATTTACTAACTCAGAAGAAGTTAAGCAACTAGTTACCTATGTTTTAGGCAGTTATGTTTCAATCGAAAAATATAGGCAGCTATTCTACAGGCTTTGAATAAACTTGAATATCTTTCGAAGGGAAAATGGAGACTGACTTTATCATGACAGCCTAATAGTGAATTTTCGTTCAATTCCGGCAGGTTGTCGGTATGATTAGGCATAGTCGGCGAATAAGCAGTGATATCCGCAAGGTTGTCCGCAGTAGGTACATACTTATACTCGAATTGGTCAGTCAATGATTTTATCTCCGATACCCGATTGGCCGTAAATGTCTTGAGTATCAGAAAACCCATGTAGATCTACCGTTATAGCATCAGGCGTTATGACATGCCGAGGTATGGATAGCTGGTTTAATGAAGGAAATTCCAGGCATAAAATTGTCCCATAGAGTTTTGACATTGTCGGGAACTGGATCATACGAGATTTTATACTGATCTCGCACTTCTTTTTATTGAAGAAATATTGTTAGCTATGGCTAATATAGATAGTTTTATACTTTATACTGGAAGATCAAGCTTTCTGTGATAAAGGACGTTTGGGAGCCGCAATCGAGTATAGAGCCCTCATTTTGACGATCAGCCACTAGAATGCAGGCTGTAGATAATAGAACCGTATTTATAGATGGATTAAGAGCACTCCCACTTAACCCGATTGCAACCTCTGAGCTATTGTCAGCATTGTTTGCTGGCGGTGAATTTTTCACGTCTCCTGACGTTTAACGTCATTGATTGTGGGTGATTCTACTTTATGTCGCGTCTGCCTCTCCCAGTCGCATAAACTCGCGTTTTCTATATTTTCGTTGATAACCAGAATATTAATAAATAATCCCAATTTTCTATTGATTGATCTGATTGTTGAATGGCACCTAAATAATTCGCAATATTGTCCGCTAATTGTTGCAGATAATCACATGAACCCTTTTTTTCCTTAAATTTATGGCCTTGGGATAACCAATTGGCCAGACTATTTTCTGGTAGAGAATTTAGAAAAATATTATGTTACATTACAATTCACTGTCAGATACCTATGATTAGTGAGTTGTTAGTAAAAACAATTGGATTTGTTTTGATGTATATATTTTTTTTATTTTTAATTTTTTTTCTTTTTTGTTATATTGTATATACTTCTTTTTTTTTGTTACTTTTTTATTTTTTTTATATATTTATTATTTCCTTTGTTTTTTTTTTATTTTGTTATTTTGATTTCATTTTTTTGTTTTTTTTCCTAGAAAAACAATAAATATTTGTGCAATTTGCTTACAAACCTGTGGGAAGAAAGTATTAATTTTATTAGAAGTAGAGTGTACGCGACCGTCCCCAAGGCCCCTGCTGGTATGAACCCTTTTGTAAACGTTCAAAATAAAATAGTGCATGCACATCATCATGCAATAATTTTTTCTTGTTGTCGAACCGTTTGCATAGAGCCACTGAGTAGTTGTCCGCGGTATATTGAATCTTTTTTATCGATGTAGCCGCCGTACCCTCAAAGATGTAAAAAACAAACTTACAACTTTGTTGTCCTCCTCCTTCTTTAGGTCACTCACGAATTGTCAGATTTGTGGAATATACACGTTTTAGGATGTAACTAGCTCTCCCTACCTTAATCTGACGCGCTCGAGAATTTCAGGCCTTTTTTTTACCAATCTAATTCTTGATTCTTAAAGGCCGGCCATATATAGGGCTCATGTATGGTGGAAGTAATTAACCGGATACAGGTATCCCCCTGAATATTAAACTGCCGCGCTTCAGTAACTCCAGAAATCCCCGCTTGGGCTCCCCTAATATTTCAACATAGTGAAACAGATAGCGTATCGTTTGCTGTCTCGCGGAGTTCATCTGTCAGTTCCGCGCATATTTTGGGCGCATGTAGTGAAATACAAAAAAATTTCAACGGGTAAATGTGTTGTAGAGTTTTTTCAAGCATGCGCTGTATGGATAAAAGAGAAAAATATTAATAGAGAGAAAAGAAATATTGTCGGTACCGTAATGTAGTTCTTTGCCGTACCTATTATACGTATAGAAATATCAAATATGTGGTAACAGGTAAATAAACGTACACTGAAATATAATGTAAATTTTATTATTTATAACAAGGTGTATAACTCTATACAATATAAATACAAAAATGTAGTACAAACAAAATGAACACTTTGAGTTTTGTTTTATTTCTTGATCAGTTAACCATCTTGATCGTGCAAAACAACTGCTCCATAGGTGATTATGTAATGGTAGTTTATGTAATGTTGGGTATAAAAAAATTTAAACAGATGAAGAAAAGGCAAACATTTTACCATTTTCACTTTTCATTCACTGTTTTTGCCTAGATAATTATGGTTGTTTTTTCGTATACTTATTCAATAAATCCTTTCAGCAATTTATTGTACTTACTTCAATACATCATTTGGTGGTACTCTAGTGCTGACGCACCACGGTCAAAGTTATTAAGGTTAGAGTTCTCGTTTCATTACTAGACATTGCGTTTAAAAAAATGCTGTTTCTTTCATATTGTTTTTTCAGTAAATTTTAGGATCCCTTACTATCTACATTAATTCCAAGAATGGGATGATTAAATAACAGAAGTGACAAAGTAAAATATGTAGCGTCACTTGCCAATTATCTGCGCGTGCGTATTTATCACCTTTGAGTTCGACTTTTTCTTTAGGATTGTTTTCCAGTAACTTTATATAAAAACATCGTTAATAATATAAAAATTCATGATTGAGCTGCCATAGCATCTATAGCGAAGCACTTACAGTTGCACCCGCTTACGGGACACTCCTGATGTTCGCTGCAATAAAAAAATTTAATTATTTTTGTTTAGTATAATTTTAAAATTATTAATAACTATACAACCAATTGATTCTTTTTAATTGTATGTAGTAAGTTAAAAATAAAATGAGATATAAAAAATTCAGTATTTTACTTTGGTCCCTTGGGATTAAAAGTGACACTTTAGCCCCCGTAATGTGGGAGTTAAGACGTAGTGTTAGTCCCTATGGTGCAAAAATTTTAATCATTTTCGAGTACACAGGTTGTTACAAAAAAATATGATTAAAGAAATATTTACATTTTCCTATGAATCTATATTACATGGTGTTAGAAAACTGTATTTTAGTCATTTTCGGGTATACGGGAAGCTGCTAAAAATATTATTAATTATTTATTTATTATACATTTTTATATTAAGTATTTTTGAGTAAATAGGGTGATCCAAAAGCTATGAATACAAAATATTAGTATTTTACAGAATATCTGCAAATCTGGAATGGAAAGAGTGAGAAAATAATTAGGAACGTGAAAATTTTTACATTTTACTGTAATGTAATCATTATAAAGGATGTTACAAAAAATATTATTACTAAATGTTAATATTTTAGTATGGTCCTGGGGCATACTGAGTGAGAATATAATTTTTAACCT
Source organism: Ophraella communa (assembly GCA_035357415.1). Lineage (NCBI taxonomy): Eukaryota > Metazoa > Arthropoda > Insecta > Coleoptera > Chrysomelidae > Ophraella > Ophraella communa. The sequence continues at coordinate 21,902,443 of CM068995.1, forward strand.
GAAAATTTTAATATTTTACTGCATTTAAATGATTTTCTAGATGATTTTTAAGTACACTGAAAATTATAATATATCATAGTAATTTACAGATTATCTGGAGAATACAGAGAGAGAAAACAACATGTTACTGTAAATCTAAAGAATGCAGGGTGATTTCCACCCTGCACGTGAACGTATTTGGTATTTGTCATTTTCGAGTTTACAAGGTGTAACAAAAACTATGAAAAAAAATTTTACTCGCATGTATTTACCATGTGAAGAATTTTTATGTTTAGACGGTTCTCGTCTTGGAATTGTACAGATGTATCAAACTAGGTGAAATACTTACTCGAACCATTCGCACAAATGTCCTGCGTGGCCGCCATGCCTACAAGTTTGACACCACGTAAACCACAATTCGAATGGAGTACTTTTCGTCCCAGATGATTCACCCGTCAGTGTTCCCATATATTGCAGACAAATGGCACACCTAGGAAGAGGTTTCCGACAATTCGGACACGAGGATAACTAAAATAATTATATTTCGATACAAATTAAACGTAATAAAATAAAACTTTACCTTCGATTTGGTCGAAGAACTTTTATGTAACTGTGGCTGCCTATTTCTATCGTGACTGGATAAATAAGCGGATATGCTTTTTCCACAAAAATTACATGATACGTAAACCTGTTGTGGCGGTTTTTCCGGTTTGTACGAAGCCAACATTATGTCGAAGTCCGCACGTTCGTGAAACATTTTCCAACTATTCAATACGTTTCGATAACTGCAAAAAGCAACAAGAAGCAAAATGTAAGGGGATATAAAGAAAACAATTTACTTTTCAATCCAGTTTTTCACACTTTCCAAACCTAAATCGTCGTGGAAGGCTCTCGTTGCTATTAGAGTTGTCGATTGAATGTCGCCAACGTTATCCAGATATTTTTGTAATAACCTTAATCCGCTAGAACTGTTACCTGAAAGTGAAAAAACAAAATATTTTAGAAAACCTTAAAAACTCGACAGACATTTCGAAGCAATTTAATTTTTTAAGATATCATGCCTAACAGATCAGGAGTAAATAATGCCATTTAAATTTATTGCACTAACCCTTACTCTGTGGAAGTCTATATTATTAAGAATAATAATCAACTAATCGTTTAATCTTAAGTTATACAGTTTATTAAAAAATCGCTTTTGAAGGTAGGTAGCGAACACTTTTTTAATTATATTGATACCTTGCATCTTTAAACTACGAGGGCAGTCTAGAAAGTCTGTCACGTTTTGCGTTATATCCGCTAGGGGCCTGGGCAATCACGGCCATCTTGGCGTCAGGGCGTTCCTCTGTTTAGTGGCTATCCAGCCGTGCTAGCGGGAGGTTCGTATCGATCTTCCTTGTTTTTCAATAACAATTTAAAATGTGTGCCGCAATTCAAAATTCCGCTTACAACGAAGATGGTGATTAACTACTCGATCGCATCGTGACAGGAGACGAGACTTGGGTGAAGCACGTCAATTGTAAAACCAAACTTCAGTCTATGGAATGGGGTCACACAAACTCGCCCAAAAAGCCAAGAAAATGCCTTCAGACATTGTCTGCAACGAAGATCATGGCGACTGTTTTTTGGGACAGGAAAGTTCTTCTTGTTGATTTCTTGGAACGTTGAAGTTGACTTCAAAAATTATCTTTGTCCACGACAACGCCCGACCACATACGGCAAATCGAACACGAAAAGTCCTGGATGCTTTCAAATGGGAGGTTTTCCCACATCCGCCATACAGTCCAGACCTTGCACCCAGCGATTATCACTTGTTTCCGGCAATGAAGACATGGCTTGCTACGCAGCGCTTTGACGACGACGCGGAGCTGCAGGAGGGCGTAACCAACTGGTTAACGTTACAGGCGGCAGACTTTTATGACGCCGGCATTTCCAAATTAGTTCATCGCTATGATAAGTGTCTCAATTTGTTTGGTGATTATGTTGAAAAATAGTATTTTAGTTGTACTTTCAAATGTATATAATAAACATGTTTTCTTGCACTTAGTTATTTTTTTATATCAAATTGTGACAGACTTTCTGGACTGCCCTCGTAATTTTACTTTAGAAGTTGAAAAAAATAATTGAATAAATTTTTTAGATTTAAGAATTGAAAAAGTTAATAATTCACTAAATTATGCAATATACAGAAAATTGTTTCAAACTCCTAAAACTATGAAACATTCCGTTAAATATACATTTAAAACAATGACGTTTTCAGAAATCGAATGTTATTTATAGTTTCAGGTTGGTACACTTGGTACCTACGTATGCGGCAAGATTAAAAATGATTTGAAAGATTTAAATATTATTTATAAATTTAGGTTTGGATTCAATAACATATAAATTTTACTAGGGATATTTACTGAAACGGAAGTTTTTTTATAAATGAAGCTTCATCCCGTTATTCAAATGGATTATGAGCAACCGTCTATGTTCTTGCAAAAGCTGCTCTTCTGCGTTATAATAATTTCGACAAAAACACAGAACAGTTATATAACGCAACGGAAACAAATGTTCACTGACAAAATTGACTAGTGAATTTGATATCTCCTACAGAAAATTTGGATAAATAATTTCTACTGATTTCAAAGGAATTGATTCCTATTATTAGATTCAAGAATACCAAAATCATGATTCGAGAGAAAATGACGTCATTTTCTCTCTAGAATATTTTTCTACAATGTCAAGAATTGGGTTCCAGGTAGCTACAAACAAACAAAATGTAACTTACATATGTCAATCAGACGATGCTAGTTCTAGCGAAGCAGCTATAATTGTAATTTAGGAGCGAATTTTTTAATAAAACGTGTTTATATGATACCATTTATTAGTTAAGTTAAAGATATATATTTATTAATTTGTGGATAACTTACCTGTAACTAGAAGACCGTCCAAATTACCTTCGCTGCAAAGTTCATCTGCCAATTTTCTCATGTATTCCAATAATTTATCATCGGGCAGATACAAACAAGCTAAAGCTACTCTGTCGTCAACTGCTATACCTTTTTCGTTCTAAAATAGAGTATGATATATTTTAATTCGATTAAAGACGGCTCAAAAGAATTTAGTGTAACGTTGCAACGAAAATAATTAACTAAACCAACTAGTTTTACAAATAAAGACATTCTCTTTCTGTTGGATGTGTTTTGCTTACAAATTAAGAACATTAAAATCTGATGATTGAATGAACAGATGTAATCAATATAAACGGTAATTTTTTAAATAAATTGTGGAAATATTAGGTTTGTTCCAACCAAGCAAAGAACCGTTCTAGAACGGTAATATTACCACTCACAAGACCAAATTAGTGCACTGCGCAACTCACTACACCACTGCGCACAAAAATTACTATTTTAGAACGGTTCTTTGCTTGGTTGGAACAGACCTAATGTTCGACAGTTGTTTGTTACCTTGTAACCATATTATAACGTTGGGCGTCAATTTGTGATATGTTAACTTTTAAAAAATAACAATATACCAAAAGAAAAAAATGTAATTTACAATAAAACAACCATTAATCTTAATTTCGTCTTTAATTAGTTGTAAAAGATATTTCAATAATTAACAAAATTTATAAATGTTTATCACAGCAAAAAATATGATAGTTAAATACCTCGGCTAGGGGTGAGTAAGTTCATTAGCTCTGACTATAGTACAATATTTGTTTTTTTAAGAAATTATAAGGGCGCCACTGAAATCTTTTTATTTTTTATGATACTACTGAAGAAAGTTGTTTTAAGCTGAGTTATTTAAATAAGTATCATAAGATGACAGAAAGATGTCAGAAAAAAATGTCTATGAAGATAAAAAAATGATATGAAAATGTACAAACAGATAAAAGATAAATAGATTTCCTTGGTGCTAAAATGAATGAAGTTGAGAAAACGTTCCAAAAAAATAATCCGCAAACAGTTCTTTAAAAATACTTATTAATACAGTTGACGATATAGATAGATATAAACGGAAATAAAAGAGAAAAAAAAATGGGAACAGTAAACTTGATATACCACAATAAACTTATCTGGTAACCGAAAACCGTTTACACTACCACTACACCAACACACACTTTTATATGCCTGACGCGCGTTTCGATAACCAAGTTATCTTCTTCAGAGACCGAAGGTAAACTTTAGTGTAAACGGTTTTCGGTATCATTTTCGTCAACGGTTCCAGATTCAACATTTTAGTTATCTGGTAACAATAGTGGACGATCCTTTGCCGCACCTTGGGGTCGCTACGGCACTGTTTAGGTGGTTACAAATGACTATGGAAGATCACGAGTGGAGGGATGATCTGCCCAAGTTGTAGAAATGATCTAGTTAAAAATGTTCGTGCATACGAGAGCTTAAAGTTTACAAGCTGTTCAAGTTTACTGAATCTTCAAATTAAAGAGATGCTTAGTTTAATGAATCTTCAAATTAAAGAGATGCTTCTAGTTTACTGTATTATATTCCAACTGTATATCACAGTAAACCAATACAAGAAAATGAGACTGGGAATATTTATTAAAACGTCTTGAACTCGATAATGGCAACTCATTAGTACACCTCGTAGCGTAGCTACTTTGAACTTCTAATTATAATTATAGAGACCGTATTCATTATTTTATTATTAAAAATTTTTAGGAAAGATGGAGCTAGCGGTACTAATTTAATTTAATATTTAGGGTACCAGGTTCTTAAAATGTAAACAGGTACTGTTACAACCTTAATACGATTGACCTCCACAAAGTAAGGGTTGTAGTGAGATAAGAATAAACACTTTAATTGGCGAATAATGAGAAAACAAATTGATGTGCGAAAATGTTAACATTTTACTCTATTTTAGTCATTGTAACTTGAATATTTTGAATTTTCTGCAAATCTGTAGTGTATCGGATGAGAAAACAATTTGGAACGTGAAATGCTGACATTTTAATGTATTTTTTAGTATACAGGGCGCAACAAAAACTACGACTAACCAAATTTTAGAGTTTTAATGTTAATCTGAAGTATAAATAGAGAAAACAGTTTGAAATGTGAAAATATTGGCATTTTACAGGATTTTAGTCATTACTAAATATATTACAGGGTCATGCAAAAACCATTGAATAATAGTATAATTAAGAACGCATTTATTATGGTTTTCTGTTATGACGCGAGTTTTTAAAGGACGAGTGTCACAACAGCCGTATGAAATAAGTGGTTTATAATATTTTTTATATTTTGCCTCTTTTATCATTTTTTAAATTAATTTATTATTATTTGTATATAACTTACGAAAATTTTGATTTTAAAAATAATACAATTACAATATCAAAAATAAATCTTTGGCAACATCAGCATTAATATCGTTTAGCACACAAAATAATATTGGTACAAAATTGTTAAATGTAAAAACAAAATTACCTAAATTAAAAAATCTGGTGTTTACAAAATTAACTGTCCAAAATGTAATGCTGGATATATAGATCAAACACAAAGAAGTATTGAAATAAGATTCAACTAACACTTAATAGCGTATAGATTAAAACAACCAGATAAGCCAAGGTATACTAATGCACAGTTATATTGATCTTAGAGGGAAGTACGGTATCGGCCAAAATAAATAGTACCGAAACAGAGAGTGCTGTGGAGTTGTTTATGTAATATGGATTTTTCATATTTGACTTAATTGTCATTAGCTGATATATTAATAGTACGCTGCAGTAAAATTTGATTTAAAAATGGTTCTAACAACGGAAGAAAAAGTGTTTTTGGTAGAGCATTATTTTCGTTCATACAGAAAAGGTCGTAATGATGGTCTAAGCTTAGAACAGGTGTCAATAAAATATCAACAAAAATTTAATAAAGCAGCTCCTAGTAAAAGTGTGATGTTAGCTGTTGTTGAAAAATTTCGTCGCACTGGTAGTGTATTGTGTCAACGTAAAAGTTCTTCAGGTCGTCGAAAAACAGTATGCACTAACGAAAAGGAAGGACGTTTTTTTAACTAAGTTGTGCAATCACCTCAAAGAAGTCTTGTAAGAACTGCATGTAAACTCATCAACATTAGTGAAACGTCTTTACGTCGCATGTTGAAATCAATTGGTGGTTATCCATACCGTATTCAAGTTGGACAACGACTAAATGCTGCGGACAAACGTGCAAGAGAAATTTACTGTGGTCGCATGTTGAGTTTAATTTACGAAGATCCAGAATTTTTGAAAAACATATGGTTTTCAGACGAGAGTCACGTTCATGTTAGCGGCTATATTAATCGACAAACAACCAGATTCCTTGGATTTGAACGTCCTGATGTCATTGTAGAGAAACCACTCCACAGTCTTCGAGTTACCGTTTGGTGCGCGGTATCTGGTAATGGAATGATTGGTCCTTATTTCGTTAAAGATGATAATCAGAATCCACTTACTGTCAACCAAGAACGTTATAGAGAGAAAATTATTATACCTTTTGTGAGAGATCTAAATAAATTTTGCCGTGCACGAAATCTACAGTTACGCACACAATGGTTTCAACAAGATGGTGCAACGAGCCATACAGCTGTGCGCACCTTAGACTTACTCCGTCAGCATTTCGATAATAGAATAATTTCTCGGGGAACAGACTTCGAATATTCTTCTCATTTCCCTGATCTGACGCCACCTGACGCATACATTTGGCGCATAATGAAGGAAAAAATATTTTATTCGGAAAATCCGTCGGCGAATATTGCCGAACTACGGGAAAGAATACAAAATATTTTTCGGCAGTTCCATCAACCACTTTTTATAAATATGTTTATTGACTTACAAAATCGATATGAAGCTTGTTAGCGTCGAAATGGTGAACATTTTGATCACTTACATTACTGAAATTAAAAATTAATTTTTATTTTCGGTACTGTTTATTTTGGCGCATACTCTACATCCAAACAAGCTACAAACAAACAAAATGTAACTTCAATATGTCAATCTGACGATGCTAATTCTAGCGAAACAGCTTTCATCGTGATTAGAAAGCAAATTTTTTAATAAAACGTGGAAGTTAAGTTTAAGCGAATAGTTGTTTATTATTCTTATATAAAAAATTTCTACGTAAATATTTTGACATATTACCGTATTTTAGCCATTTTTTAGAATTCAGATTTCTGGAAAAACTATGATAAACCAAATTTTTTGCTCATACTATGAATCTGGGGTATAAAAAGTGAGAAAACATTTGTGAATGTGAACATTTTGACACTTTACTAAATTTTAGTCACAAGGTGATCCTCAAAACTATGAATTATATAAATTTTTGTGTTTTACTGGAGGATACAGGATAAAAAAAGCAATATAGGACGTGAACATTGTGGTATTTTAAAGAATTTGAGTAATTTTCGAGTGTACAGGGTAATCTAAGATATACAAATAGCCAAACTAGAGTATTTTAGTTATATTCAAGTGTGCAAGGTTCTTCAAAAACTACCTACCTACTTTAAACCAAATTTGTAGCTTTTCACTGTTTATCTGGGAAATAAAAAGTAACAAAACAATTTGTAACATGAACAGTCACTTTACTTTAAGTAGTCATTTTTGAGTTAATGTGATCCAAAAACTAACTCATACAAAATTTTATTATTATATTATTGTCTTTTAGTAATTTTCATGCTTAATTTGTTTTTTCCTGTGGCATACACAAAAATCACTAAAAAATTAATTTAGCTCAATAGAAAACATCAGAAATAAAGGTCTTTAGATTATTCATTTTATGCATTGTTCGACCTATTATTCCACAATCATCAACCAATAACAAAGAAGAAACGTACAAAAAAACTTACCAGCACTTCGTCGTAGCCGTAATCGGAGGCAGTTAGAAAACTAAACATCGCCTTCAAATAAGGATCGCTTAATCTCGAAAGACAATTCAAACAATTCTGTCTCCACATACTGTTCGGTTCGTCGGAAAATCCGGATAACGCCATCGCTACGACGTTCAAACTGGATCCGTAACTGGAATCGTTCGGCGATCGACTTAATATCTCTATAGCTAATTGCACTTTGAGATTAAACACTGCTATGGTAGCTGCTCTCGTATAAGCTTTCGCACGTTCGAGATGATCGATGAAATCTATCAGATATTGAGAATCTTTATCCAGCGGCCAACTACATAAGCGTAAAGCTTTGTCTCTATCTTCGTGTCTGCAAAAATATCAACAAGATACACTAAATTCAGTAAGATTTCTTCCGTCGGCTGGCTCAGCATGCTACCTGTCGTACCCCAAGGTTTCATTCTAGCCCCGTTACTCTGCATCATTTATACATACCGTTTTCAGCGTAGCAACAGCAGAACAAAAACGGTTAAAAAATAAAAAATTCTTGGCTTAAATCCATCTAGGGTACAAAAGTTCACACAATCCTTTAATATTGCTACAAAAGGATCAAGGAACAGATTTATGTTCTATTGTGCTACTAAAATCGTACAGAGGAAAATAATTTTGGATGAATTGGAATCTGAACGCCAATCTAGCTTGAAGCTTACCTGTACATTATGACGGAACTTTGACAATTGGGATAACCAATTTCCTGCCATGCGATTGTAACTACATCGGATTTGTTTTGTACCGAATCTATATTGGAAATAATCGATAAAACACCCGGATGTCTGTCTTCCGAATCTTTTATAATCCCAGTTTCGATTAACTGATCCGTCAGATGAAGCCAATTCCAAACGTTGGCCAACGATAGATCATCTTTGACTAGTTCAGCGTTTTTGGAAAATTCTTCCTAAAAACAAATTTTTTACTCGTTACCAAAAAGGATTTCATGGCTAAATGTTACAACACACCTGTAAACCATAACGAGCTTTTGCTCTCTCTTTAATGCAATGTGATATGTCATTAACCAAAGAATCTTCCACAGTTCGAAGCGTTTTTCGACCTTGAGTCCACACCAGGTTATTGGTTGACCAATTTACAGTAATTCTATCAAAAACTGTGTAATCCTTTATGGTCCCTGTAAAATTTTGTTCAGAGCAATATAAACTTACTACATGAACCCAAAATTTTAATATAATGTTACAAAAACAAGAAGATAACCATTAATTAAGTCTCTTCTTTTAGGCAAAGGAATTGTTTTTGGATTGAACCAAAATATTTGACCACAATCTTGGAGAACAGTGAATGGGGTGCTGTTTAGACATATGATATCAAGAGTTAATATTTGTATAAATTGAACATTTGAGTGTGAAATTAAACTGTGGTTATCCTTCCATAATTAAAAAAAAACGTTACAGTAGAGTGAAAAAAGTGCTTACCAGATACGGCAATGGTTAAAAGTCGGTTTTCGTCAGTAGAATGCCACGAAAATGAAGTTATATTATGAGGAGAACCTGGTGTAACAATCCTTTCCATAACATTGGGTTCCAATTCTTCATTGCTTACTATAGTATGTTTAATATCATACAAATTAATAATGGAACTATCACGTTGTAGACATGCTAAAGAACTGTATCTACAATAGGCAATAAATTGATTTAATTGCAATGAATTTTATTTTAATGAAACTTACTTAGTTGGACACCATTCTATTTTCAAAATAGGTTTAGGTTGTGGAATATAAACAATGGGTTTTTCAAAATTTCTAACATCCCAAAGACAGATCTGGTTCTCATAATAAGAAGCCAGATGCATGTCGTCATTGGGATTAGTACAAACTCCAAAAACACTTTTTGTCAAAGTTGAATTTACCATTTTATTTGGATCTGCAAGTGTTATAACATAATTCATTTATTTATAATTGATTTATCAAATTACCTCTCAAATCAAAAATCTTTATGTTTTTTCCATTCATACCAGATGCAAGTATTTTGCTTGTTCCATGAAACCAGGCTAAACTATATGTAACTTCTGATGTGCCAAATTCAGCTACAGGTTTTACTAATTCAACAGCTGGTGCCATAGTGTTTACAGCCATTCTACCACTATTTGTTGTTTCAGTAATAGAATTAAACTTATTAATATCCCATATCAGTATTGAACTATCAGATCTATACTTATCAAGACCAGCTGCAATTAAGTTATGTTCAATGGGATTGAACAACACTGCATTACAATGACGACTGTGCCTGGGTACTACAAAAATAATTTGTGCATAATTTATGAATAGTTTAATGTATCTGTGCATACCAAGTTCTTTTCCTGGAAATCCATAAGCATCATGTTCAGATGGACCAAAAGAAGTTAATGCAACTCGTCCATTACCAAGACCAATGGCCAGTAGTAAATCATTTTCACACTTTGGATAAATATCAATACTTCTAACATAATGATGATTGGTATTAGTTGTTAAAACTTGGGCATATGTTGTATCAGAGACTTTGAACACTAAAAATATTTTGCGGGTTTTAAATATTAAAAATTGTTCTCGTAAATGTTATTTACACATAAAATATATTCTAAGTAACAAAATATACCTGAAGAAGGCAATGTTTCATTTGTTAATGGCTGTACTTGATAAAGACATATTTCTGCACCCCAAGTAATAAATTTGTTACTTATTGGCGACCACTGAATTTCCAATTTACTCGACATATTTAATGTATTGATATGAAATTTTTATGCTTCTAATAAATAATGTAATGTTTACATACATAGCTTAAATAGGGTTATGTTTTTTAAAAATTTGTCGATTCCATAGACATTCCATAACATATCTATGGTCGATTCCCACAAAACAACAAACACTTAGTATGCTATTTTTCGTTATTAATCCTTCTAGGATATGACTCTCAGATTAAAAGATTGATAAAGATTTACGTTTATACCAGACTGTTAATCTGCTATTAACAATAAATACCATTAAATGCTAAAACTTCCAAAAACAATAGTCTTGTTTGACATAATAATTTGTTCTGTGTATTGACATTTGTCGTTTGTGTACACGTGCAGCAATATTATTATTATTTTATTAGTATTTAATGTATGTATGTAATTTAAAATTTTAAATGTTGGTTGTTGAAATATTGAATTCGAAATAGTTACCTAATAACTGTATTGGATATAAAATTTAGTGAAAAAGCATGCCTATTTCGCAATTAACGGGAAATGAAGTTAATTCAGATTCTGCAAAATCAAAAACTTTTGTATTTCAAGATGAGGGACATACACTAGGAAATGCTTTACGTTGCGTTATTTCCAGTTATCCAGATGTACAGTTTTGTGGATACACAGTTCCCCATCCAGCAGAGTCGAAAATGCACTTTAGAATTCAAATGCATAAAGGAAAAGCTGTAGATGCTTTAAAAAGGGGCCTTGAAGATTTAGTGCAAATATGCGATGTAACTTTAGATAAATTCAATGAAGAAATAAATAATATATAAATAATAAATACGCAATGTTTGTACAATAAAATTATTAATCAAATATTGTGACTTTGTATTTTATTCTCTATTTTAAGAAGGAGCAGGGAAAGCAGATCATGGAGGATGAAGACAGAAAGAATTGGAGTAATAGGCTGAGAGAAGAACTAACTTCCTAGGTAGAGTTCTTTTTAATGTAATTCAACATTTATCTCCTAAAATAAAAAATAAGCAAGGATTATTTCATTAAAATCACATATTAAATTAGACAATCAATAGATAACTATTAGCATTATATTATATATTATATTTAGTAATTAGTTATACTTGAAAGAAAGGTAGATATTAGTAAAGGTACTCCTACATTTAAGCCTTTTTCCTGCAAGTCTATTTTGAATTGCTAGCAAATTTTGACCATATGCCTTCGTACATTGCCGCAACTTTTGAGATTTTTTTTTCGTCATTTGACAAGTGTTGTCAGTTTCTGAATATTTGAGGTTACGTTACCTTTAATTTAAAACATGGATTTTCATACAAAACAAACTGTAAGTTCACACGAACTTCGGAATATTGTCACCGATACTGATGATACAATTTCTATTAAAATAGTTCGAAGATTAAAAAGGATCTTTATAAAAACCACGTCTTAAAATTTGAGTGAAACTTTTTGTACGTTTATTAATTCTGACAGTTATTACATTAATTTGACATAAGAATTCTATGATGACTTAAGGTACATTGCCATTTTAAGTATAAAAATGTAATCTTAGTTCCTAATCCTGAACATCCTCCCGGGGCAGGGATTTTGTTTAAACTTTTTTAACAAACAAAAAGTCTTAAGGTCGAAACATACTACCAAAACGTGACGCTACACAACGCCACCCGACGCGTGTCAGTACGTGTAATTCCATATATTTATTATAGTGAGAAACACATAGACAACACGCTACGTGACGACACGCCACAACATCCAATCGATTTGGATCAGCGTGTTGCCGGTAGAGAGGGGGAACACGCCACCCGACGAATCAGCGCAGTTGTTTCTAGTTAAAACCCGACGCCACGCGTCAAACTTTCGACAACATTTTTAAGGTTATGATAAAAGAAAAGAAATTTTTTGTTAGTCGGTACTGAGTGTTATATGATATGAGTTCAGTTCATTATCGTGATCATAGTATTCGAAATCTTCTTCTCAATCTTCATCTAGCTCGTCTTCAAGCAGAATCGAATCCATGGCCACGTCACACGTCAATACACTTAAGTCTTCCGTGAGAGACTACACTACACGATACGTGTTTTAGCATCGCGTGGCGTGTTGTCTATATGCACGGCGAGCGTCGGGTGTCGACACAACACATCGCGTTGCGTTTTGATAGTATGTTTCGACCTTTACTATAAAATACAATATGTCATGTTCTTACTCTACAACGAAAGAATCTAGTTCAATGTGTGGTACATAAGTCCTAACTTAAATAACAAATATTCATATAACCCATAGGTACCCCATGAACGTAGTTCCGGCTCTGGTACATTGACATAAAGAAAATAGCCACATAAAAAGTTTCTTCTTACAATAAATTAATCTAAAAATCTAACTGGTAATTTTATTGAACGTCCTGATCTAGTAGAATTAAGAGGTAGAGTCAGAGGGTTAAGTGCAAATTGGTCATTACATGGATTGCTTTACTCCATTTCCATCAGTGCAGATGTTGAAATCTTGCTCCATTCATCCGGAGTTACTGTAGATAGTTCTAAGGGGTATAATTTTTTACATGCTCTCACCTTATCTCCAGCTGTTGTATGTACCTTAGCAACTCTTGTGAATCCATCCTTTCCCTCGAAGACCTCCTTTACAATGCCCACAGGCCAATGCAGTCTACTGCAGTCTGTCTCCACCAGTACTAAGTCACCAATTTTCGGCTCCTTTCGATTATCCTTTCCAGTACTTATCAGTAGTCCTAAATATTCGTTCCTGAATCTCTTCCTGAAATCATTTCTGAGTTGTTGTAAGTATTTGTATCTTACATTTAAGTTTTTCTCATCAATTTTGTCTAGATCTGGTGTTTCGTTAGATGGCAGACTTTGGAGAAACATTGCAGGGGTTAGTGGTCTGACATCTCCCATCTCTACATATGTTAAGGGTCTGCTATTTATGACTGTTTCACAATCACATAAAATAGTGGACAGCTCAGTCCAGTCCACAGTTGCATGTCCTAATATTTTCTTTAGCATGTCCTTTACCACTCGTATTAAACGTTCCCACCATCCTCCCCACCACGGAGCAATTGGTACTGAGAACTTCCATTGAATCTTGAGTACATTTGTAGCCTCTTCAATTTCACGCCAATTTAATTCCTTCATAAGGTTGAATGTTCCAACAAAGTTAGTGCCATTATCTGTGTAGGTATATGATTCTAGGTCTTCCACGTCATCGGGCTATAAACCTTCTTAATGTCATTATGAAACTTGCAGTTGATAATGACTCAGTAAGTTCCAAATGTACTGCTCTGTACACTGCACATGTATACAATACTATCCAACATTTTACATTGTTTTTTAGGTACAGTGGTCCTGCTAGATCAATACCCGTTACCTCAAAGGTTGCAGAGTTACAAATGCGATCGGCTGGCAATGGTGGTTGTGGAGCACTATAATGCTTCGCCTTGTACCTCCTACAAATTATGCATTGCGAGACAACATTTTTAACTACTCTTCTTACACCTGTTATCCAGTAGTTGTTTCTTAAAACTGTCATCATCGTTAGAGTTCCAGCATGATGTTCCGCATGAAGTTCCTGTATCATTCTAAACACAATTTCGTGTTTACCTGGTAGTAAAATTGGGTAAATAAATTCTTTATTTTCTTGGCTGTGTTGTAATCTTGTTTTTACTTTCAAACTTCCATCTTCTTCTATAGTTATTAATTTTTTATCTATGTTTTTCTCTTGGAGGTAACTATCTTTTTGTATTATTTTTATTAAATTATTTTCTGCATTCTTGTATTCCTCATAACCTATGTATTGATCATGAACATTAAACTTTTTCTTTATTTCAGGGTTCATTCTCAACAATCTTGCAACTAGGCGTACTATCTTGTTATATTTACTAAAGTATAACAAACTGCTACTGAAGTTACTCAGGTTTAAATCAACATGAACTGAACTGCTTCTTGCTTGTTCACTGTTAATAATGTTTTCTATTTTTTCAGATGCAGTGATGTTCGATTTTGGCCACTCTTCTTCTTTTAGGTACAACCAGTCCGGACCTGTCCACCAGTTTTTCTCCAGAAGTGTCGACGCGTCGCAGCCACGAGAAGATAAGTCCGCAGGATTATTAACACCAGGTAAGTGATTCCAATTTTCTACATAAGTGTTTTTGCATATCTCTTTTACTCGATTTGACACAAATGCTTTCCATGTACCTTTTCTTTTTAGCCAGGCCAACACAACTGCTGAGTCGGTCCAAAAGTAAGTTGTATGGTTTTCTAGTGATGTCAATATACCTGAATTCATGAATTTGTTGTACAATCTCGATGCGATGAGTGCACCCATCAGTTCAAGTTTTGGTAAGGTGAGCTGTCTTTTAATTGGTGCGACTCTGCTCTTGGACATGACCAGGCGAACTGTCACTTGATTATTGCATTCCGCTCGTAAGAAAATGCATGTTGCAAATGCATTCTGACTAGCATCTGAAAACACATGAATTGATAATTTACAATCCTTCAATGGTGCATCTGTAAGGCGTCGTGGTATTCTACATTCTTGGATTTTGCCAATCTCATTCAACCATGATTTGTACTGTTTCTCTAATTCAGGTGATATCTTTTCGTCCCATCCGGTATCAAGGCAACCAGGCCTTTTGTATTATTAATTTTGGTATTAATGTTACTGGGCTTAAAATACCAAGTGGGTCGAATATCTGTTGAGTGATAGATAATAAATCCCGTTTACTTATCTCATTTGGTACTTGTTTAAGATTTATATTACAGAATAGCTCATCTGTTTGTCTGTCCCATTGTATACCTAAAACAGACATTTTAATACAATTCGTATCGTTTTCATCCTTTCGCAAGTTAGTCATCCATCCTCTCAGATCAAACATACCTCTATTCATCAGTTCCGAAGCATCCTTTTCAAACTGTTTTACTTCTTCCATTGAGTTAAAATTAGTCACACAATTGTCAACATAAAAGGATTCCTTTAGAATCTTAGCTGTTAGTGGATGTGGTTTTTCATGTAGTTCTAAGTGGTGGTTTATAGTGCCCGCTAGAAGGAATGGACTACAGGCTATACCAAAGGGCACCCGTGAGTGTTGGTAAGTAATAATTTTGTCCTTTATTTTAGGGTCATTCCACCACAAAAACTTCAGGTACTTACGATCTGGAGGTGATACCGATATCTGTAGAAATGCTTTTTTGATGTCTGATGTGACACCATAACCCCCACTCCTAAATAATGTTAATAATTTTGGGATTTCTTCGATTAGGTTCGGACCTTTCTCTATACAATCATTTAATGAAATATTATTTTTATCTTTGCAGGAAGCGTCAAAAACCGGTCTTATTTTCGTTGTAGAACTTTCCATTTTTATTACTGCATGATGGGGTAAGTAATGTCCGTTATCTTTTTCATCATTCATTACTTTCTCTATAATGCCCTCCTTTTCCCAGTCTATGAACACCTCATGATATACTTCCAGTTTGTCAATATTTTGTAATTTCTTTGTAGTGAAAAGTAACCTTTTTTGTGCTTGATAATGGGCGCGTTCAGCAGGTGTCAACAGTTGGGTTGCTAACCTAGCGATAGCGTTCGAACCAGGCGCTGAGTTAGCAACAGTTGAGTAATCTGCTCATCGTAAAATATCTACGCTTTGTTTGGCAGCGGAAAATGTTATAGGTTAGAATCTTGCTTATATTTAAATTTCGTTCGGAGAACGTTAAGTGTTGAGACCAGAAAGACATATTTGTGTGAGTTATTATGGATGTTACTTCAAAGACACATTATTTGGTACTGAATGCCGACGGCTCAGTAGTAATAGAGGATAATCACATTCAGCTTCAATCAAAGTCAGGTAAAAACTTCTTAGGTTTAAACTTGATTGAAAAAACCTCAAACTTTTGCAAAGGTATTCACATATTCAGTTATTTTCAGATGGAAGTAGCTCTTTTGTGCAACTAGATGCTGAAATTGCGGATGAATTTGAAATTTCTATCTCTGAAAATGAAGCAGAAAATAAAGAGGGTAGGTACATATTAGTTTATAGAAGTTATATTACTTTAAGTTTGGTTTTCAATTTACAGATGAAAAATTTGTATGGCAACACAGAAGTACCTTGTTATTTCTAGATGAGTACAAAAAACGAATTTCAAAATTTAGAAATCCAAAAATTAAGAAAAAAACTTTATGGGAAGAAATTTCAAGAGTTATGCATTCATATGGATACCTTGTTGATGGTGATGCTCTAGATAGAAAAATGAGAAACATGAAAAACACATACAGAACAATTCTAGATAATAATAATAAAAAAAAGAGCAAAGAGCAAAAAGAGCAATGGGAATATTTCGATATTTTTGAAGAAATATTTCGGGAGGACAAAACTGTTAACTCTACCCCAGTTATGTCATCTATAGAAAAAACTTCTACATCTAGTGAACCTTGTACATCACCTGTGAGTTCAAATGTGGAAAATGCAACTGAATCAGAAATTCTTTTGCATCTTCTTCTGCATCTTCTTGACATTGAAGAAAAGAAGTTATAAGAATTAAAAAAACTGCGAAAATGTGTTGAAGCTAATAATAAAATCCAACAAGAAAAAGTAGACTTGATGAAAAAAATTTATAGTCCTCAAAGTAACTTAATACTTAAATCATAGCTATTTAGACTTAAGAACCTGCATTACTTAGTACATAAAAGCTATGTTGTATTTTTGGAAATACCTATATAGACTTATTTCATATTGTGTCAAATCAATTCTTTGTAACCGTACCAATAAAGGATTAAAAAAGTTTTATTTTAATACTAATTGGTTTCTGTTAGTGAAACCCTAACACTATGTTTTAGAAGTTGCCTAATAGAAATTAATGTATTTTGGAACATAATAAGAATTAGAAATACACAGTCAACTGAGTCAAATATGACACTGAATATTTTCAACATGCTAATTAATTAAAAAAAAAAAACAAATATTCTAATTGAAACACTATTTAATTATTTCTTTACAATTTTACAGAAAAAATGACTAACAAATAAAATTAGTGTAAAAGTGAGGCTATATAGTCTCTTTTTTTTTCAGCAACATTATCTCGTTGTTCATATATCTCATTGTTCATATGTAAATTTTGCCCTTCATGATTTATATCTATGTATTGATCTGCTTGTATTCCATCATGAGTTATTATTATGTTATGAATAATGCAAGCAGCTGTAATCACAGTGGGAATCATATCTACTTTAGCCATATCTAAGTATCTAAGCCTCCGGAACTTGCCTTTTAATAGCCCAAATGCTTGCTCTATAAGGGATCTGACAGAACTCATTCTGGTGTTGAATGTTACTTTAGTGTTGGTCAATTGACCATTATCTCGGTAGGGTTTTAGTAGAATTGAAAGCAAGGGATATGCGGCATCTCCTAGAAGATGCTGATTCTGATCAATTACTTCCTCAGTCGTTGTTAACATGTTGAATAAGGGACTAATTCTAAACACACGACCATCATGTACTCTACCAGGTGTACCAACAAATATATCTGTGAACTGTCGTTTATCATTGCACACACCTTGCAAAATGACTGAATGGTAATTATTTCTGTTATAAAAGTCAACAGAGTTATGAGGAGGAGCTTTTATAGCAATATGGCAACCATCTATTGCACCTATTATGCCTGGTATACCTAAAAATCACATCTTTCACAACCCCTCCCATAAGTATATACCTACCTACTCACCAGACTTCTTCTCTAAGGTTCTGCTTATTCTTTCTCGCTCATTTCTATTTGGCCATCTAATGATCATATGTCGTAAATTTGATATTAGAGTGCATACCTCCATAAAAATACCATGTGATGTACTTTTCGCCATATCGAATCTGTCGCCTGCATCTAGAAAGCTTTCCTGTTTTGCAAGCACCCAAATAGCAAACAAAAGTTTTTTTTCAAAAGGCACAATTTCTTCAATATCTGCTGGTCTCACTTGTAACTGCGATTTTTAAGTATCTTCAATGAGTAAACAATTCCTGTTATAATTTATTTCACTGTTTCAAAAGTTTTTTTTACCTGAAAAGTGTGTCGGGACATTCTAAAATGTGCTTTGAAATCATCCAAAGTATACTCTGGAATTACAGTTTCGTAATACTCTTCATTTCGCACAGGTACAACTCTTCTAGGAGCAATTGCAGCCAGTGGACGAACTAACTGACAAACTCCTTCATACATAATATTAAAATCAACGTTATCATCCATTACTTCATTCAAAAATATTGGATCTTCGAGAATGTTTTCCATTTCTTCAAAGAGGAATTTAAGGTTATGGATCTATTAATCGAGTCGATGGATCTCAACATCCCGTTCAGCCAATTTTGCTCCGCTACAACTAAACATGCCCAACAAGTTGACTGATTCAACCTAACTGTTGACACCTGCTGAACGCGCCCAATAATTGGACTCCAGCATTGGACCATGTTTCCACAGCAAACCTACTTCATACCTCCCTTCATTGTTTACTAAAATATTTTCTTTAAATAGTTCCTTGATTTTAGTCAGGGAGTTCTCTTCAACTGGTTCTTTTATCCCTAAAGTTTCAATGTTCCATAAAAATTCTAAATCTGGTTTTTGCAATGACGTCACAAAATTAGTTTGAACCTGTGTACTGTACACTCCTTGGACAGGTCCTTGTAACGTCCATCCTAACTTGGTCTGCACAGCAACAAGGTTGTCTGTCAGATGCATAATGTTTCCATTTAAAAGAGATCCTAAATAGTCTGATCCAATAAGCAGACTGATATCTGTTATATTTTCTTGTGTATCAGTCAAACAAATGTTGTGTTTTTTCAGATTATTTATGAAATTCTCATTTTGAACTTTAGGTAGGGAGCCACAGAGTTCATTTTGCTCCAATGCAGTGAGATTAATGTGAAAAGTATTACTGAGGTTGCTTACCTGAAACATAATCACATTGTGTAATTGAGCTGGTTTCCGCACACCACCAAACAATGAATGTTCTAAACACTCGCTGCCGGTTGTTGGTAGTTGTAATTCGTCGGTCAAAGCAGCTGAGATGTATGTGCGCTGTGATCCAGAATCAAGCAGAGCCCTTACTTTTTTCTCTTTTCCATTTCCAGATACCCTCACCACCAAGGTCTGTAAAATAGTAGTAGTACTATTACCTGAAAAATTACTTGCTACCTCTATTTTTTCTTGTCTTCTATCATTTTTTATTTCTTTTTTTTGTTCACAGGTCTTCAGATGATCAATTTCGTGTAACTCTGGACAAAGAATGACTAAATGGCGCTTCGAGCATTTGAAACATTTGACAAATGCCTTACATGCTGAAGCCATATGGCCTCTCTTTAAACATATATAGCAACCACCCTTCTTTTTTATTAAATCTTTTTTCTCTTGGAGACTCAATGAGTTAGCTTTTCCGCACTCCATTGTACTGTGAAATTTTTCACAAAATAAACAAATAAAGTTGTAATGCTTACCGTCTCGTTGTGTGACTGGTTGTTTAATTTCTTTTGACACCAAGCAAGCTGCAGTGGGGACTGAATCTGAAAGTGATCTTTTAGCCAATTTGCACCTATTTTCTGCCTCTACCTCTTGTTTCAGAAAATCTAGTAACTGTGTCAATTTTGACTTTTCATTTCTAGTAATCCTACTCCAAGCTAATAGGGAGAGCCGACTCTACAAGTGGGAGTGAAATACACTCATACTTATCTTTATGAATACCTAGAGACTCAAGAACCTGAAGGTTAACAACAATTTTGTCATATAAAGATGGAACATTACTTTTACAACGCACTAACAACAATAGTTCTCTCACATGAATTTCTATTAAAGTGTCATCACTTGCAAACCTCTTTTAATAATTTAAGCACTTTTGGATAATTCTCTGGTGTTGGCGGGTAGCTTTCAACAATTTCCCTCGCTTTGAAGCCTTCTTCCATGGCTTGTATCAAATATTGAAATTTGTCTTCTTTTGCTATGGTCTCGTCGTCACTAATTTTTTTGAATTGTCGAAACTTTCTTCATCAAAATTCTTATCGGATAACAGAAGATCTTGGATTTTCTCGTTTATTTCCACCAGCTGTTTATTTTTTTCTTGGAGGAACTCAAAATCGACTTGAGATTCGATTGGCTGTTGGATGTTTCTCAAGAAGGCGCGTCGGTGAGGAGCCCGCTCTCTATCTAGTTTCGAGTCCATCTTAACGGATTCACTTTAATTACTCGTGGTTCTTCGATTCCATTGGTCGCCCAGAGGCGGATTTAGGATTTTGACGCCTGTGGGCAGTAAATTTTTGCCGCCCCCCCCAAAAAAATAGAACGAAATAAAAAGTTTGTAGGTATGCAACATATTTTTAGTTTTATTAAAAATTGGAAAAAAACAGAACAAAATTTTTAATGCAGGTAATTAACAGTTATGAAAAAAGTAACAATCGAATTTGGCTTTAATAAAAATCAAAAACAGAACAAAAAACGAAATTCTAAAAATAAAAAAATAAAAAAAGTAGCAAGAGAACAATTTAAATTAAGCTTCAAGTAATCGTTTTCTAGCTTTAGCTTCGCAAAATTTTGTTATAACATCGTCGAATTCAATATTTTTTAATAATGAAGATTCGATGTGCAGGATGGAGATATGTTGTAGTCTATCCTGTGAAACAAGCGCCCGAAGATCATTTTTAATTCTTTTTAGCACAGAGAAACTCCTTTCTGCAGAGCAATTTGTTAAGGGTGTGCATAATGCTAAATTCGCACCGAAAGCAATTCCCGGCATGTTTATTGGATATTCAGAAACCTCAAAAGCTTTCAAAATCTTCATACCCTCCAAAAATAAAGTGGTCACATCAAAAGATATTCGTGTGATACAATCCATGTTTTACGACGAAACAAACAAGAATGATATCACCGATTTCTTCACCGATGAACCTCCAAAACCATCATCGTTTGCGTTATATGGCTCTTGGCGCTACATAGCTCGAAAGCGTGATCCCCGAACACACCCATAGCAATCGACAAATTCAATAATGAAGATATCAAAAAGTATGTTATTATTTGGCGCATGCTCACAACCATAGAACGGTAAGATAAGCCAGCACAACCAACACAAATGCATTAAAAACCCCGAAAACGTGTTTACTCACTTAAGGGCTGGTTAAGTGACGTTTATGAAACAAGTTAGAGGTTGAGTGCTTAGTGACCCTTACCCAAGTCTCCCTCAGTGCTCAAGTTGAGGGTTGACTATGAATACCGGCATTAGAGGGGCGTTTCTAATTTGGTAAGACTGCCTGAATTTAGTGAAAAATCTGGTTATTTTTAAATTACAAGAATGTAGAGTAGATGGCGATAGTGGTTTCAAATTAGTATTTTTATTATAAATTTGAATATTTTTAGAGCTTGTTGACTTTCTTTATCTTAGACAGAGATGAAAATATGAATTTTGCTTCGTAAATCTTTGAATGTTTCCACGACATACACAAACATTTGACCTTGAGACCATAAACAGATGAAAAATACCTGTATAATTTTTATTAAATATTCTATTAATTTGGATACACTTTGAAAGTTTGTTGTGTGTTATTGTTGTGTCATAGGCGTAACAAATTAATTGTTTTTAGAATTTAAAATGGGGATATATAAAAAAATAAAATAAAATAAGATTTCGGCATTCCTAACAAATAATTAATTAATGAAATTTATTGTACTAACCAGAGTTGGGTCCGATATTGAAAAAAAGTATCCGGATACCGGATACGGATACTCAAAATGTATCCGGAAAGTTCGAATAGGTACTTTCATTTAAAAATGTATTCGGATACAAGTATCAGGATACTTCCTAGGATACTTTTTTTAAAAAGAGGACATAAATTATTAGTATTAAAACTATGTGATGTGCATGTATTTTTAATGTAATATATAATAATAAAAATACATTTAATGATGAGCTAACGAAAAACTTTTTCGTGTCACTGCCTGGGCTTTTGATATTGAATTTGGCCAGCGTCGGACCAGCAGAGTTTTCAAACTTTTTAGGGGGTGTACTTATTTGTACTTGTAGGTACACTAAAATAAAAATATAAATATTAGGATGTCCTTTATTATAATCCGAAAAATAATTTCTT
Organism: Ophraella communa; assembly: GCA_035357415.1. NCBI lineage: Eukaryota > Metazoa > Arthropoda > Insecta > Coleoptera > Chrysomelidae > Ophraella > Ophraella communa. The sequence goes on from CM068995.1 coordinate 21,925,084, forward strand.
CTAATAATTATAAATACAGGGTACAAAGGGGTTCTTGAAAAGAGAGATATAGAAAATATAAAAAATAAATAACGTACAGTTGACAGAAGCAAACATGAACCCTGGGTGGGCGTGTCCTTGTCGCTGTAGTTGTATTTTCATCTCACTTATGCAGCCACTAAAATTGATATTATCGTTAACATTGGCTCGTGATTGGCTGATTGTGATAACCTTGAAATTAGTTGGCATATTTTCCGCGGACCATGTTTGCTTCTGTCGACTGTACATTATGAAACTTTATAACTGATTTATAGGTAAAAACAAAGCTCCATTAGAATATAATACTTAATATATTATAACGGTGACCAGAACGAAAAATGGGATTTAACATGTTAGACACATCTGAATTAAAGGAAGGGCAGTGTTGTGCCTACGTTAGTTGCATTATCGGAGGGCGATAAATAATATTTAAAAGTATCCGAATATCAAAAACAGTATCCGGATACCGGATACTTTTAAAATTTGGTCAAGGATACGGATACCGGGTACAAAATTTAAAAAGTATCTGGATACAGCTTTCGAATACATAAAAAGTATCCGGATATTGTATCCGTATACTACCCAGCTCTGGTACCACCCCTTACTAATTAAGGTATCTTTTAGAATAAATATATTAATTATAATAAAAACATATTAAGGGTTTCTGAATATACAAACATCAACATGGTCTAAAGAAAAATTGAAATAAAGTGGAAAGTATGTAATTATACCTTTTTTAAAATTGAGATTGAAATGTATTGGCAACAATGCAAAATTAAATCGAGGTTAGTTTGATCAAAGACTATTTTATTTACTTTCTGATGGATGTATTATTTGAAGGTGTTGAAGCAGATGTAAATTTTTAGAATAGGTATATTTTGTGGGGAAAAATTTGGTAAAAGTTCGGTATAGCGGTTTTCGCTATTATAAGAGATTTTGCAAAAATTCTTTTTCAGGGCGTTTCTATAGATCGATTATGACACAAATCTGTGTGCGCGTTTTCGAAAATTCATTTCTATAATTTATTATTAATAAAAACATACTTACGGGACGGTGGAGTGAATAGGGGTGCTGGGTGGGGACGAAACAGTAGAAATCCAACGTCAAACACAAGAAAACACTAATACACTGCACTCGGGGCACATGAAAAATGTAAATTAATTTTGAAAAGTATTAAATTTTTCGAAAAACTATCAAGTTCGTCATTATTAAAATGACAGGCTTGATAGAAGCAGTGGTATTTTTTGTAGAAATGCCTCCTTCTTTATGTTTAGGTATGTTCCTTTTTTCTCTACAAATTATAATAGGAAGAAGGAATAACTTAATTTTTCATATCAATTTTGTCCTGTGTGTTCCTTTTTTTTCAGCTATTAAGACTTTTTCACTCTATTTGACAACACATTGACAGTTCTATTGCACTCTTCTTTTTTATGCAGTGACAGTCGTGACAGCCATGGCGGTATTATTGTATTAATTATTATTTATTTTTATTTTTTAAACAATTTCTTGAACATTTTTGTGAACAGAAAGTGCGGTGTGTACTCTGAAATACTGTTTTTTGGTGTTTAATGTAGGATTTCTATTGTTTCGTCCCCACCCAGCACCCCTATTCACTCCACCGTCCCGTAAGTATGTTTTCATTAATAATAAATTATAGAAATGAATTTTTGAAAACGCGCACACAGATTTGTATCATAATCGACCTATAGAAACGCCCTGAAAAAGAATTTTTGAAAAATCTCTTATAATAGCGAAAACCGCTATACCCGAGGCTATACCGAACTTTTACCAAAAATTTAAATACTTTTGCAAAACGTTTGATGATTATTGCAAAAGTGTTACTATAATGTTTGTAAACATTAACATGTTAGTCTGTCTTCAATATGACTTCAAGTAAGTACCTTGCTAATTATTTACTGCCTAAATAAATTAATATCGTTTATTTTTTAGAGTATTGGACATTCCTAAATTACCACCCAGATCCATGATTTAATGAAAAATGGAGTACAAAGTAAACCACACCCTACAATAAAGCTTACCTATAGTTTATTTTTATTTTGAGAATGTGGCGCCAGAAAAAAATATTTCCATGTTTTTAATAACCTACGATAATAACTAACCAATCGAGTATCTATAGAAATACACTTTGTGCACCTGTTTTCAATATACCTAAAGAAGTGGGATAAGCTGACTATCAGTGATTGGCCAACAATACTCTTGCAAGTACTCAACATAATTGTTAATGTTATGGGTATATCTTAATAAAACTAATTGTATCATTAAATTATGCCTATTAATTATATTCCAAAAATGTCAACCCCATACTTTGTGGAATCAATTGGAATTAAAATGTACCCAATAGGATTGTAACTTTAATTTTTTAACTGGTATCATTCACACAAATGAAAAAATCTTATTTATTTTATAAAGATCCATATTTTATTTACATTTGAAAGCACTCTCCATCTAGTAATCAGAAGTGATAAGAGGTAAGTTTTAATTTGATTATTTACTGGTTTAATTTTTTTACAATTAATAGGTAGGTATTATTTATTTTATTATCTATGATTCAGATCTAAAAATCAAATTTAGTTTTAAAAGATGTATTGATATAGGTATTTTGCATATTAGATATATGAATTTTCTTCTTTTTGAGTACCTACCAATAGTATTGCCCATGTTGAAGTATTTTCTTTGGAAAATTGAAATCAGTGGTATTTTGTGTACTACTGCTACTGTGTGCCTATTCCCCTGCAAATTTGTCTCTTGATACTAAATAATCAGCATTAACCGGACAGCATATTTCTTTGGTTTCATATAAGGGGCTTTACTAGGGCATCTCAGAGAAGTGTTAATGCTACTCTTCCTTTGAGCTATGCTTTGTCTACTTTAAATACTACGATAGCCTAAGAAGAATATTAGTATCTTTTTCTAAATCAAAACTATTTGACTAATTTTTTATGATTTTATTAGGTGGAGTATGGTAAACAAAATATTTCTACAAGATTCAATAGGTTACTACTTTTCTAAAGTATTTCAAAAATGTCCTGAAAATACTATTTTTAGCAATATAGGTACTTTTTCTGGCAACCATATATGTTATTTCATCTATGTTTATATAATTAAATTGTTGGAGAAATAAATCAATGGTTTTCAAATTATATGCTACTGTTTCCTCAAAAACTTTGGACCTCAAGTAACTGCATACACTGGCTGTATTCTGTTGATAGTAAGACTGACAAAATTTGTAAGTTAGTAAAGTTATGAATAATTTTATATTTTATTTCTAATCTTTTATTTTATAGAACTGTTTCCTCAAAAACTTTGGACCTCAAGTAACTGAATACACTGGTTGCATTCTGTTGATAGTAAGAAGACTGACAAAATTTGTAAGTGAGTTAGGTAGTAAAGTTATGAAAAATTTTATATTTTATTTCTAATCTTTTATTTTATAGAACTGTTTCCTCAAAAACTTTGGACCTCAAGTAACTGCCTATGCAGGTTTTATTCTATTTATAATAAATAATTAATAATTTTTTATTTTAATTCTAATCTTTTATTATTTTTTAGAACCCTTTCTTCAAAAACATTGAATCTGGAACCTTATAGAACCCATGGATACATCAATATGAAACCTATTTTGCTGCAGCTACTATGTGTTTTAAAATACAAATGTTTATTTTAGGGTTCAATTACATTTTAAACATTACTAAATAACATCTCTATATTATTAGTAAATAACAAGTAAATGTTTTATGTTTTTCTTTTTTAGGACTTATTTATTTATATGTACCCAGTTCACCATATTATGGATAGATATGAACTTTGTTCTGACATGAATATGGAACCCTTTGGTCTGTTTTATCACTTACCAACAAACTTTCAATGGTAAAGGGGATATGTACCCTTTGTGAATATAAGTTTGAAAAAACAATTATATTTTGCAAACTTTTTGTTTTGAGGATATGCTGAATGTAAAGATGATATTGACATGGATCATATAACAGATAACAGAAGTATCCAGTATTCAACCCAAATTTGTAAAACTGTTTTAATAAAAAATTTACATATTTGACTGTAAATTTTAATTCTTCACATTGTGTAAAGAGAAATGTATTATATTTATACATTTTAAACATGTAAATAAATATTGTAGAAACCCTTACTGTGTGGACATTATTATCCTGCCTATTTAGAAAAACAGTTTAACACTTTGCTGTTAATATTTACATATGTGGTTTTAATTTATAAATGTAAATCCCTTAGGTTGGGTTTATGTTATTTAACAAATAAAGATATAAGATAATGATTAGGTAACTTAAAGATTAAAAAAGTATAAAGAAAAATCAGGTGTCTCAAAACTCACATTTTTACCAATTCGACTAAAATAAGACAACTGTGTTTAAGTAAAAAGTAATTTAGGAAATAACGGTTCATAACACTAAATTCCAACAACAATAACACTGCACATATCACAGTTGGATAATGCTATAAACGATGTAAAAACCAACGCAAATTATAAAAATATACTTTGAAATTATTTTTTTTTAACTTCTGGTAAATTATAAACGAATATTAATATAGACAATTATATATTTAAAAGCAAAACACTAAAATTAATATATTTTGACATTATAAACGAGAAATAAGGTTAGGTTGGTTATGTTAAAAGTGAAGTTTGTGTTTGGAGAATTATAATAGACATACGTCTCTGAAAAAAGCGCCACCAAAACTGTTGAACTAAATTGACAGATTAGTGCAATGTTCAAATTTTGCGTGCAACAAATCTCAAAAAATATACCTTTTTTTAATTTCATATTTTGCCAGTCGCATTCTCTATGCTTTCTATAGGAGTTAAGCTTCTGGCGTTAAAATTCGTGATCACAAATTGTCAAACTTTTTCAAAACATACCATCACTTAAACGCCAATATCTCTTTTATTACAATATAAAACTCAACTAAAAACCTTATCTCCTAGAGAAAGGTCTAAGCTATATCCTGTTTAAATTTGAACACGTAATTTTAAGGCGTTCTTTAGATTTGTTGTTTACAAAATGATTGAAATTTTGGGTACAATTCAGGCTTGCCACCCGTTTTCAGCTGTCACATTTTTGACGCCCCTCTTAACATCTTTCGTAACGATAAAATTTTTAAATTTGGATAAATTAGTTCGGACAAAGTAAAAATTTTAAATTGTATAATCAGTGTTTTTGCATGATGAGGCGAATAAATAGGTACATAAATACATAATACAGTAAAAAGGTAAACAGTAGCCAATATATGGCTTGTCCAGTATAAATATAATTGCACGTCACAGCTGTCAGAACAGGACTATGTTGCCAAGCATTTAAAATAGTATTAGAATCTAATAAATGTCAAACGAAGTTTCTCTAATATTCTTCTTTTTATTTGACTATAATACTACACAATTTTTGAACGCGGCAACAGAGCGCAATTTTGCCAATATCTAAAACATTTTAGTACGAGGTATGTTCGTTTAAAGTTTATATTTTATTAGTCCAGGAGTTGTATTTGATATAAAATTAATTACGTAACCTTTCTTAAAACATTTATTTATTATTTGTAATAACTTGCGGCAGTTGCGGCCTACGAATTTCAATACAGAATTTACAGTGAATAAACATACTGATTGACAGTAGCAAACGAACGAAGGAAATCAAACGAACACTTATATTTATACTGGACAAGCCATATATTCAGTTTAGCTATGCTATAAACTAGTTTTAGTAACGATGGAAATATATGTGGTTAGAGATGCTTTTAAGTAGCCAAAAATTCTCACTTTTATTGACTCCAGATTGTTTTAATTCTTCATGGAACACATTCTAAACACTAAATAACATGCAAAAAACTTATTTATTTTATCTGATACATTACCAATATTGTGTATTTAATACCGAAAGTTTCAAAAATTTTGATGCTTCGTAGCCATTTGCACACCAACTCTGTGAATTTATAAACAACAATCGATCTCTGAATCGATTATGTGATGTGTGTCAACCAATGAAAGTCAGAAAAGATGTGTTACGGGTTGCAGATTCTTGCAGTGTTGCATGTTATTTTAAGAGCTTTATTCGGGTTTCGTTTTTCGGACGGTTTGAGAACGATTTGCTGACTGCGCACAACTGGATGTGCAGTAGACTAAATCCAAGGACTATTTATGTACGGTTTGAAAACTATCAACAAATGAAAAAACCCGAACGCCTTATTTTTAATATCTGATACAAAAAGTAAATTATTTTGTCCACAAACCTAAAATGTTGGATAAACTGTTCATCACTATATAGGGGTACTGTTTCTTCGGCATAATTCTCATTTTTTACTTTTTTCAGTAATAATTTGGGTAAAAAAATATTTGCTGCTTACAGTTTTTTCGAAAATTCTTTCTATTGTGTTTTGCTTTTTATATTAAAAAATTAAAAATGGAACTTATAAAACTTAATCAGGTACGAACAATCTTCCAATTGAACATTTTTTTGGGTCGTGATTGTCGTGAAGATCGTGGCTTGTTGGAGGCTTTACAAGATGTTGGCTTGTTGCGTCGGCGATATGTTTGTAGGAAACGACAGTGTCAGCGTACGTGTTCGTTGCAAGTTCGAGCTGTAGCCACCTTAGGTCATACCTTCAGGTGTCCAAGATGCAGAGCCAGCTATAGCGTCACCATAGGTTCATTTTTTGAACAGCAACGCCTGCCAGTAAGGAATGTTTTATTTTGCTTATTTACCTGGGCATGTGATACTCGAGTGATGACGGGATTGACGCGGACTTCTGTTATTCAACAGTATCGTTTCTACAGGGACTTCTGCTCTTGGAAGATACTTCAGCAAGACGATTTGTTCCTACTCGGTGAGTTTTCAAGATTTCTTTGTATGACTCAGGTTAGGTTAGGTTGAGTTTGGTTAGGTTAGGTTAAGTTGAGTTTGGTTAGGTTAGGTTAGGTTTGGTTTGGTTTGGTTAGGTTTGGTTTGGTTTGGTTAGGTTAGGTTAGGTTAGGTTAGGTTAGGTTAGGTTAGGTTAGGTTAGGTTAGGTTAGGTTAGGTTAGGTTAGGTTTGGTTTGGTTTGGTTTGGTTTGGTTAGGTTAGGTTAGGTTAGGTTAGGTTAGGTTAGGTTAGGTTAGGTTAGGTTAGGTTAGGTTAGGTTTGGTTTGGTTAGGTTTGGTTAGGTTTGGTTAGGTTTGGTTAGGTTTGGTTAGGTTTGGTTAGGTTTGGTTAGGTTTGGTTAGGTTAGGTTAGGTTTGGTTTGGTTAGGTTTGGTTAGGTTTGGTTAGGTTTAGGTTAGGTTAGGTTAGCTTAGGTTAGGTTAGGTTAGGTTTGGTTTGGTTAGGTTAGGTTTGGTTTGGTTTGGTTTGGTTTGGTTTGGTTAGGTTTGGTTAGGTTGAGTTTGGTTAGGTTAGGTTTGGTTTGGTTAGGTTAGGTTAGGTTAGGTTAGGTTAGGTTAGGTTAGGTTAGGTTTGGTTTGGTTTAGGTTAGGTTAGGTTAGGTTAGGTTAGATTAGGTTAGGTTAGGTTAGGTTAGGTTAGGTTAGGTTAGGTTTGGTTTGGTTAGGTTAGGTTAGGTTAAGTTAGGTTTGGTTTGGTTAGGTTAGGTTTGGTTGGGGTCTAAATAGCCGGTGTTGGGTCTCAGGGTGGCTCAAACTGTCAGTGGGAGAGTCACGCTAAAACCTGAGAAACGCCCACAGTCCTTAAAAGGACTAACCGGCAAAATCCTACCTCCACCTCCACGTGGTGGACCCTGGTAATGCGGGGCGTGCAATGGGTGTACGTTTCGTAGCCAACGGAGGAGGGTGAAAGGCGGGTCTCCGGCGCCTTTAAATAACGGGAGCACACTGGCTAAGGGAAGGAAAACCCCGACAGAAAACCACGTATTGAAAAATAATTATGGACGGCAAAGAATCAGGAAAAGACTTACCGAACAGGGATTCGGATCTCCCAGTTCCGGTCGGAGATGAGGGTGTCAGGACAGGCCCTCACCGACCGTCACCCAGCGACTGTCCAGGGTCACCGGTGGTCATCCAGGCCGGGGCTCCTAGAACGGCTACTGGAAGAAAAAATAGTAAGGATATGACGGCTGAAAAAAGGATTGTGAAAATGGAAACATCTGTGCAAACACAAGCAGGGGAGCAAGGAGACAAAAACATTCCACCGGAGATAGTTTTCAAAAGAGGAACATTATTGAGACGAACACCACCAAAGGTCATTCAAGACAAAGCAGGCGAGCGGAAAGAATCACAATCGACAACAGAGCAAGAGGAAAAAAGCATCGACCTGATCCTAATTTCGGACGAGGAGGAGGAGGACAGGAGTAGGAAAAGAAAAAACAGAGGGTCAGATGACGGCGAACCACAGAAAGGGAAGATGGGAAGGAGGGAAAACGAAAACGTATATATCGAAAAACTCAGTAATAAGATCTCGGAGCTGCTATCAATGACCAAAAAAATATCAAATACAAAAGTGGAAATAAAGGAGCTTGTGAATGAGGTAAGCAAACTGATGGAAAGAGCAGAAAAAGAAGAAGTAAGGAGGAGGAAAAGGGCAGAAACAACGTCTAAAGGTGAGGAAGAAAAAATAAAAAAGCCAAAAAAAGTAATGAAAACAGTTGCCTGTCAAGTAGACCCTGAAATGCTGGAAAAGGAGACACAGGCCATAAGACATAAGGAGAGAAAAATGTGCGAGGAAAAATTATCCAAAAGAGAAGGGTGGGAAGAGTTCAAAAAAGTCATCGATTACAATTGGGACGAAAGCCTGTACAAAAACACGATTATAGGGGCAGATTGCAACCAAATGGACCCCGGGGATACAATATTACTAATAGACCCAAATAAATCAATAGGAAAAGACATAGACAGGGTTATTAATGTACAGTTCACGGACATTAGCCCCTTAATAAACAAAGGGCTTACCAAAAAAGAAAGGCTAAGGAAGACAATGGATAAATTCAATATGGACGGCTCCAGAGAAGAAATGTCACACTACCTGTGGATAGTACCGATGGAAGAGGTTATGAACACGGAAACATTATTTAGAAACCTACAGGAAATAAGTGAAGAACCAGAGGTAAAGGACAGGAAAGAAATTAACGTACTAACATCCGGCAACCTGGGAAACCGGTATATCAGAAAGTGCTTGGAAGCAAATTTCCACGGTACGAATACAAAACTAAAAATATGGAATAATACATCGGAAATAGGACGGAAAGCAAATAAAACTGAAAAGGTCATAATGAAAACGGAAGGGAAAGATTACGCCAGTGTACTCAAAACAATAAAGGAGACGGTGAACCCGGAAGGCATGGGAGTAAAAGTAAAAAATATACGAAAAACAGCGAGGGGCGATGTATTAATGGAGGTATACGGAGGGAAAAGACAAGCAGAAATCTTTAAAGGGGCCCTAGAAAAAGATATAAGTGGTGGCAAAGTTGAGATAAGACGAGACACCACGGTTTTATATATATCAGACATAGAAGCTGATATCACGGAAAAGGGGATCAAGGAGGCCATATGGAGGAAGTGCACAAAAGTACAAGAAAATAATATTACAATAAGACTCAGAGACAATAGATTCGGGAACAAGAACGCTATGGTGACATTGGATAGAGCGACAGCCAGGGAGATATTAAAAGAGGGCAGCCTAAAAATCGGATGGCTTTCCTGTAAAGTGCGGAGCAGAATTAACCTGACTAGGTGCTACAAATGCCTAGGATTTGGACACCGAACAGCAGATTGCAAGGGGCCGGACAGGTCGAAACACTGCCTTAACTGCAATGGACCGGGACACAACGCAAAGGACTGTGAAAACGAGAAGTATTGCACCAATTGTGAGAAAAGAGGGCATAGGGCGGATCAGATGGCGTGCCCCACTTTCAGGGCCCTAATCCATGCAAAAAATAAAGAAATACAGCAATCACAAGCGGCCAGACGGAGGCCCACCAGAGCTACAACAGTGAGGGACAGCGTCGACTTGGTAAATGAAGTATTTGCAAACTAACATAGGAAGAACAAAAGTCTCCCACGATCTGGTCTTCTCCACAGCACAGCAGGAAGGGGTAGATATAGTAATAATCGCTGAACCAAATAAGGATATCGCAAGGAGAAAAAGACTAATAACGGACCTCCAAACAGATGTAGCGGTACAAATCCTAAACAAGAACTGCGGTATTAAAGGACATATTAAAAACGAAGGATTTATTAGGATCGATTTCAAGGAATACAATCTATACTGCTGCTATATCTCCCCAAACTGCCAGCCGGAACGTTTCAAAGAATTTGTGGATACAGTATTCGAGGATATAAAAGTCTCAGGGAAGGAATCGATTATTGCAGGAGACATTAACGCAAAATCTCCAGCGTGGGGATCACCGATAGCTGACCCCAGGGGGGAATACGTGGAAGACTGGATGGCAGAACTAGGTATGACCAGCATGAATAATGGTGAACCCACGTTCGTAAGAGGAAGATCAAAAACGCATATTGACGTCACGCTGGCAACATCAAAAATGGTCACCAAAATTAACTCCTGGAGAATACTGGACGTGGAAGTGAGTACCTATCACAAATACATTATGTTCGAAGTCGGCAAAAAAAAAGAAAGACAAAACACTACGTACACTAAACAGATGGACTACAACCTTCTCACAAAAAATATATACAAAGACCTAAAAGAAACATATGAGATGCCCGGGGAATTAATAAAGGATATAGAACACCTTGTAAATAAAAGTAAAATAAACGTAAAGCAGGAGAGACAAAACGTATACTGGTGGAACGCAGACATCGCGGACCTCAGAGCAAAGGCGATACAAAACCGCAGAAAGCTTCTTAGGCTTCGCGGTAACCCACACACCACCGAGGAACGGATTGAAATGGCCAGGGAGACACTAAGAGTATCAAAAAATAACTTAAGAAATGCAATCTATAAAAGTAAAAAGGAAGCCTGGAAGAATGTATGCGAGGAACTAAACAAGGACATCTTCGGACAGGGTTATAAAATAGCCACTAGATTCACGGGAAGACCACCGCCACCGTACAACCCTACCCCCCAACAGAAGATAGATTGGTGCAGGGAACTGTTCCCAGCAGAGAAACCGAAAGAGTCCAGTTGGATACAAAATGTGGAAGAATTCGAAATGTTCACAATGGAAGAACTAAAAGAATCGATGGAAAGGACAAAGAATAACCGTGCACCAGGTCCGGACGGGGTCCTCCCCAGTGCCTTAAAAAGCATTTTTAAAGAAAGGCCAACACTGATACTGGATTTATACAACAAACTGATTCAGCAGCAAAATTTCCCGAGACCGTGGAAAGAAGCGCAGGTTATCTTAATCTGGAAGGGGAAGGAGGAAAGGGCAGCCTCATCATATAGGCCGATATGCCTCCTAAACACCATGGGAAAAGTCTTCGAAAGATTGATAAAAAAGAGACTGGAAAACGAAATAAACCAAAAAGGAGGGCTGTCCGAATACCAACTCGGTTTCAGGAAAGGCGTTAGCACAGTCACTGCGGTTCAGAAAGTGATGACAATGGTCGGAGAAATTAAATCCAAATGGGTGGCATTACTGGCTCTAGACATACGAAACGCCTTCAACAGCGCTACATGGGACCTGATAATGACCAAATTAAAGAGATGGAATATCCCACAGTACCTGATAAATATTATTGACAACTACCTAGAGCACAGAAAAATAAAGGTTGGAAAAGAAATCATGGACACTACGCGGGGGGTTCCACAGGGATCGGTACTAGGCCCGACCCTGTGGAACGTACTTTATGACGACATCTTAAGACTGCAACTAGGGCAGAATGCTCGCCTCATCGCATACGCGGATGACCTAGCGCTCCTGGTAGACGCAAACAAAGTAGAGGACATAAATCATACCGCAGCCATCGCAACTATGTGCATAAAAGACTGGTTGGACCAACATAAACTGACTCTAGCAATGGAAAAAACAGAAATGATAGTACTCAAAGGACCTAGAGATAAGACAAACCTAAAAATCGAGCTGGAAGGGAACACGATCAGACCGAGTAAAGCCATAAAATACTTAGGCGTAATGATAGGAGAGAATATGAACCTTGGGACACACATAAAGTACGTCACCGAAAAAGCCGATAAAAGGATAAAATCCCTAAACGTCATTCTGCCCAACATCGGAGGCCCAAACAGCTTTAAGAGGGAAATTCTTAATGGTGTGATCCAATCCATCTTACTGTACGCAGCCCCGGTATGGGGGAAATGGACGGGTTACAAAAAATACAAAGAGATGGTGATAAGGAGCCAAAGGAAATCGCTATTGAGGGTAGCCAGTGCCTACCGAACTGTCTCGGCAACCGCACTGCAAGCCATTACAGGTATCCCACCGATGCACCTACTAGTAAGGGAGCGACAACGGTTACACTCCAGGGAGGATAGCGCCCTGGAATCCGCAAAAAAAGAAGAAAGGGAGGAAACCTTCAGAGAATGGCAAAGTGAGTGGGAAGATGAGGAGGACGACAAGGCGGAATGGACAAAAACCCTCATAAAAGACCTAAGGGAGTGGGCAAGAAAAAAGCACAACCTGGATTACTACCTAACCCAGGCCCTCACAGGACATGGCTCATTCGGGACATTCACAAAAAAAATAAAAAAAACGGAAAGTGACTCCTGCAGATACTGCGAGGAAGTGGATAATCCGGAACACACACTGTTCAGGTGTATGCGGTGGAACACACAAAGAATTAGTATGGAACTAGGGATTGGTCGCACGGTGACAAAAGATAATATGATTGAAAACATGCTGGAGGATAACACCAAATGGGATACGATACACAAATATATAAGAGACATAATGAGTAAGAAGGAAAAAGAGGAGAGAGAGAGGGAGAATAACGGGACTGAAAACTGAAAAACGATAGCAAAGTGATGACGAAGTTATACACAAGTTAAAATGGCGTAAGGATGGAAATCTCTCAGTAGATATTACCGTTGCGTCATGGCGGAAAAAATGAGGTGGTTTTAGTGGGTATACCGGACTTGCACACAGAGCCGGGGAGTCCTACACTACCGGGGAAAGTTTCGAACAAGTACCTGGTGTACATAAAGTATTTCCACCCAACAAAAAAAAAAAAAAAAAAAAAAAAAGGTTAGGTTTGGTTAGGTTAGGTTAGGTTAGGTTAGGTTAGGTTAGGTTAGGTTAGGTTAGGTTTGGTTAGGTTAGCTTAGTTTAGGTTTGGTTAGGTTAGCTTAGGTTAGGTTAGGTTAGGTTAGGTTAGGTTAGGTTAGGTTTGGTTCGGTTAGGTTAGGTTAGGTTTGGTTCGGTTCGGTTAGGTTAGGTTTGGTTAGGTTAGGTTAGGTTAGGTTAGGTTAGGTTAGGTTAGGTTAGGTTTTCAATATTTCTTTGTATGACTGAAGTTCAGTCAGGTCCGGTCAGAAAGAGTCATGTACCTATTTCGGTAGACATTTTGTAGAATGGTTCAATATTTCTTTATGGTGGTCCAAATTGACGAATCTGTCATCACCAAGCGTAAATATAACAGGGGCAGATTGGTCAGGGAAAAGTGGGTATTGGGCATGTATGATGTACATGCTAGGCGGGGGTATGTGCAGTACGTTCCCGACAGACGTGCAGAGACCCTAATACCCATAATACGTGATCATGTTTTGCCTGGAAGCGTCATATGGACCGACTGCTGGAGAGGCTACAACAGTTTGGCGACTTTGGACGGTGCCTCGCCATACATTCACCAGACTGTTAACCACAGTAGGTTTTTTAGGGACCCCATAACTGGCGTCTGCACGAACCACGTCGAAGGGTATTGGTCGACGATGAAACAGCTTTTTAGAAGATTGGGGGTGATGTCATCTCCGTTCCTCGCGGAGTATATCGACCAATTTTTGTGGCGAGGAGTGTATGGGCCCACAAGTGTCGATAGGTTCTCAAACATCATCGGGCACATAGCTGAGCGATACCCCGTGAACTAGGTTCCTATACATCTTCATTGTCTACAGTCAGTGGATTTCGATGATGTAAGTATTGTCTTCGATTATTTCTTATAATGTACTTCTTAGGCGGGAAATCTGGCAACAACGTGCAGCGTGTGGACATTTTCTGGCGTACGCATATAAATATCGATTATCACTAAATGGTATGTTATTGTTATTATTGCCCTTTTTTATTTTTTTTCTCGTAAACTACTGGTTCCTTTGCACTTTTTATTTTTTCAAAAGACTATACAAACGTAGTACTTTCATTCCTTAATTTCGAAATTTTGATATTTTTGGCTACTTAATATATACTCGACCCTGGATAGTGTGAGTAATTCAATTTGATAATATCTGTTGTAAGCAAAGTTTTCAATTTTTTTATTATCTTATATTGACGCTTGAAAATATTTCACTGAACGTATTGCATTTTACATTCACCTACACAACCGTTCTAGTTCTGTCTAATTCGTCTCAATTACATTGATTTATATCTGTATATTGAATATAACTAAACAAAATCGCTTAATTTGCATTGATCTTTATCTGTAAATTAAATTAAAAAGAAAGAACTACCGTATTATTTCGCAGGTTTACTTTCATATTCAGTTTTTGCATTAAAAATAGTCCTTATTTGATTTATTTTGCATTTTTTACTATCTTTATTTGAAATGGAAGCCATTGGTGATTTAGTTGCTAAAAGGGGTAGAGCGAAGGGTATTATCACGCGTAATATTAATTGGTATGATTCAGTCGATAGAAATATTGTTACGAAAGCAGAGGTTGCATATAGATTAGAGAAGCTCCAGTCTGCTTATGATGACTTTGACGACTGTAAAAATCAGATTGAAGAATGTGGTTTAGATGCTGAAAATCTAGAAAGGCAATATGAGGAAAGATTTCGAGTCGAAAATGATTATTTTCGTATAATAGGCCTTTTAAAAACAATAGTCCAACCAATTGACGCTTCATCGGAAGTATATGAAATTGATCGCAGATCTAGCAGTTCAAATGATAATTTGTCAATTAAAAATGTCAACGATTCCAATATAAAATTACCCACAATCTCTTTGCCCCAATTTTTCGGTGATTACGATAAGTGGTCTACTTTCCATGATCTATTCAAAAGTCTTATTCATAACAATAATTCATTAGCTAATGTTCAAAAACTTTATTATCTACAATCTTCTTTAAAGGAAGAGGCCGCTGAGATTATTGTTGAATTGGAATTAATAGATGATAACTATTTCATTGCGTGGGATTTACTGGTAAAGCGGTATGAAAATAAAAGAAAAATAATCAATATTCACTTGCAGAATATTTTAGATTTGCCAAATTTAGTGGAAGATTCTCCAAATTCTTTGACGCAATTTTTGGATTCATTTTACAAAAATACTAGAGCCTTGAACAATTTGGAGAAGCCCAATGAACATTGGGATTCATTTTTGTTACTTTTGTTAGAATCTAGAGCTAATACATCTAAAATTTCCAAACAAAGTCATATTACTACTAACTCTTCTATTTTTTGCATAGTATGCAAGGAGAATCATTACACTAATCAATGTCAACGTTTCTTAAAAATGCCAGTTGTTTCTAGATTACATGAAATTAGAAAACTCAGAGCATGTACTAATTGCCTAAAAAAGGGACATTTCTCTTCTGATTGCACTAAAACTACTTGCAAACTGTGCCATCAGAAACATCATACACTTTTGCATTTGAGCAAGAATCAAAATAACAAAAATTCTCAAATAGTGGACAATCAAAATACGATTACTCCAGAAGTAGAATTACCATCAGTAAGTTCACCTAACTCCTTAGGCGTATATACTCAGAGTGTAAACGAAGTAGTTATCTTATCTACAGCATTGGTTCATATTATTGATTCCAACAATATTCCAATTAAATGTAGAGCAATTTTGGACTCTGGAAGTCAATCTTCATTTATGACATCTGAATTATTTCATAAATTGAATTTGAAGCATAATACGATCAATTTATCTATTGTAGGCATACATGAGAGTAGAGGAGTTCAAGTAAACAAAAGTACTCAAGCTAATATAAAGTCGTTGTTGTCGAATTTTGAAATATCTGTACCTTTTTAGTGCTAGACAAAATAACTGGTATGGTGCCACAATTTAAAATCGATATTTCTTCTATTAATATTCCTCCAGGTTTAGCATTAGCAGATCCTACATTTTTTAAACCGTCTCAGATCGACTTGTTATTAGGTGCGAACATATTTTATGATTTACTCTTACCCGATCAAGTTAGAATGAATATGAATGAACCTGTATTACAAAATTCTAAATTAGGATGGATAGTGTCTGGTTCTATTAGCAAATTTCATAATAAAACAATTCATTCTTATGTCTCTCAAAATTTTGATATACAAAGACAGCTGGAAGCGTTTTGGTTATTAGAAGATATTTCTAATAGAAAGTCAATCATATACAGTACAGAGGAAGTTGAATGTGAAGATGATTTTGTAAAAAATGTTTCTCGGGATAATACTGGTCGATTTATTGTAAAATTACCAGTTAGGAATAACTTTTCTGAACTAGGCTCTTCTCAGATAATGGCATTGAAACGATTTCACAATCTCGAAAGGAAATTCTTAAATGATCTTGAATTAAAAGAAAAGTATTCTAATTTTATGAAAGAATATAGAGATCTGAATCATATGAGTTTAGTAGAGAATCTAGAAAATAAAGCAATATTCTATTTACCTCATCATTGTGTTAAAAAGGAAACATCAATAACTACAAAATTACGTGTCGTTTTTGATGCATCTGCTAAATCGAACAGTGGTCTGTCATTGAATGATGTTCTTAAAGTCGGTCCTACCATTCAGGAAGACATTTTTTCAATTTTATTGCATTTCAGATCTCATGCGGTTGCTTTTACAGCAGACATTGCAAAGATGTACCGCCAAGTTTTAGTGTCTCCCGATCAAAGAAATCTCCAATGTATTTTTTGGCGTTTTAATTCCACTGAAGAGCTTCAAACTTATCAACTGAATACCGTCACATATGGTACAGGTCCAGCATCATTTTTAGCAACTCGATGTCTCAAGCAATTGGCTCTAGAGAATGAAGGAACTTTTTCTATGTCTAGTTCATCAATAGCAAACGACTTTTATATTGATGATTATATTTCTGGAGCAACTGATGAAAGGTCAGCTGTTATTAGAATAAAAGAAGTTTTTTCTATTTTAAATTCTGCTGGATTTGTTCTTAGACAGTGGTTAACTAATAAACCAGATATTTTACATGAGATGAACGTTGTCGGTATGAATGATATCGAATATTTTGTAAAAAATGACATAGATTCCAAAATTTTAGGGTTGGTTTGGAATCCTATGAAAGACATTTTTAAATTCACTTCTATCTTCACTAGGAATTTTAAAACTAAAGTAACAAAACGAATTCTGCTTTCAACAATTTCTCAACTTTTTGATCCTCTTGGATTACTAGGTCCAATTATAGTTACTGCTAAAATCATGCTGCAAGATCTTTGGCAACTTAAATCTGATTGGGATGATATAGTTCCTGATAAAATGTGTATCCATTGGCAGAAATTTCTTTCTGATTTTATATACATACACGAAATAAAAATTCCTAGACATTTTATATTGAGTAATCACGAGTCTATCGAATTGCATGGGTTTTACGATGCCTCAATTAAGGCTTACGGGGCTTGTATATATTTAAAATCTATTCGTAATGGTAATATTTTTGTCCAATTGAGTTGTTCGAAAAGCCGAGTAGCACCATTAAAAAGTGTAACATTACCACGTCTAGAACTTTGTGGTGCATTATTGCTTGTACAGTTGTATGAGCGTCTTAAATTATCGTTAAAAAACATTCAAATTTTGAATCATCATTTTTGGACAGATTCTACTATAGTTTTATCATGGCTGCGAATACAACCTAGCAAACTTAAAACTTTTGTATCTAATAGAGTTACTAAGATTCTAGAATCCACAAATTTGTCTTCTTGGTCTCACGTTCCCACGAAATTAAATCCTGCAGATATAATATCTCGTGGTGTCTATCCTCATCAATTAGTGGATAACCATTTGTGGTGGAACGGACCTGAGTTCTTACACAATGACCAAGAATACTGGCCTAAATCTAATTATACTACAAATATTATACCCGAACTAAAAGAGGTTAAATCAACTGTTTTAGCAACTCTTGTTGACGATAATTTAATCGAAAAATATTCATCATATACCCAATTAATTTACGTAGTAGCTTATTTGTTAAGATTTATAAATAATACCCGTTTCAAGAAAGAAAATAGAATTATTGGTCCTTTGGAAATTAAAGAAATTCAAAGTAGTAAACATATTTTGGTTCGAATAGTTCAATTAAAATATTTTCCTGAGGATCTTCATAATTTGAATAAAAATAAAAACCTGTCTAATACAAGTAAATTAAAATGTTTAAATCCTTTTTTAGATGAATTGGGAATTATTAGAGTAGGTGGTAGACTATCAAAATCTAGTTTATCAGCTGATGCTAAATTTCCAATGGTACTTCCTGCAAACAGTAACTTTACCAAAATTGTCATTTTAAACGCTCATTTAAAGAATTTGCATGCTGGGCCTCAACAAGTCTTATCAACAGTAAGAACTGAATTTTGGCCCCTTTGCGGTCGCCGTACAGTTAGATCAATTTTAAGTAAATGTATTATTTGCTTCAAAGCAAAACCGTTAGATTTTGTTCAAAAAATGGGGAATTTACCATTTAATAGGGTCAATATTTCACGTGTTTTTTCTAAAGTTGGCATAGATTATGCCGGACCTTACTTAATCAAAGATAGTAAGTTTAGAAATAAAAAATATATCAAAGCGTACATATGTATTTTTATTTGTTTGGCCACAAAAGCTGTACACATTGAACTCGTTTCTGAACTCACTACAGAAGGATTTTTAAACATGCTTAAAAGATTCATTGCTAGGCGGGGTTTATGTAGTGATATTTATTCTGATAATGCTAGCAATTTTGTTGGAGCGGATCGCGAATTACGAGAATTGGCGATTCTATCAGAAACCAATAAGTTAAATTCTTTTTTATTAGATTCTAAAATTCAGTGGCACTTTATACCACCTCTTTCACCACATTTTGGTGGTTTTTGGGAGAGTGCTGTTCGTTCAGTGAAATATCATCTTAAGAGAATTCTTAAAAACGTTTATCTTTCATATGAAGATTTTTATACATTGCTTACACAGATCGAATCAATTTTGAATTCAAGACCTCTTACTCCACTCTCTGAAGATCCGAATGATCTTCAACCCTTGACTCCAGGACACTTTATTATTGGTGAACCTTTTAACAGTATTAGAGAGTCTCCTTTGAAGCCATGCCCAGTCAATTTATCTTCTAGATATAAACATATCAAAATTATGGCACAACATTTCTGGACAAGGTGGTCAAAAGAATATCTTCATCATCTTCAAGTAAGATCCAAATGGAATACCAGCTCTAGCATTTTGAGGGTAGGATCTTTGGTATTGATCAAAGAAAATTCAACATCACCTATGAATTGGCAAATGGGAAGAATATTGGAACTTCACCCAGGTTCCGACAATGTAGTCAGAGTGGTGACTATTAAAACATGCACCGGAAAAATAAAACGAGCTGTCACCAACATTTGCATATTGCCTATCGATTCTTGAAGTTGTATTAACTTCAAGGGGGGCGGCATGTTCAGTTTAGCTATGCTATAAACTAGTTTTAGTAACGATGGAAATATATGTTTTTTGACATTAATGTAATTAATAGAATCGTCCATCAATTTTTTGAAAATAAAAATTATCTAACTAGTCCAGCAGTTATTCAACCAGCATATTCTCTCCGTTTCTTGGTTTCACGAAAAGATATATTCGAATCGTACCCAGAAACCCCACATGGTCCTTCGATATCCGGATGTTGAAGCTGTTGCACTGGTTGTAGAAAAGAAGCAAAAGATCGACAATTTGGATAGTGTGAGTAATTCAATTTGATAATATCTGTTGTAAGCAAAGTTTTCAATTTTTTTATTATCTTATATTGACGCTTGAAAATATTTCACTCCGTTTCTTGGTTTCACGAAAAGATATATTCGAATCGTACCCAGAAACCCCACACCATATGCAATATTGTTAGGTGATTCCATAGCTGATAGAGAAACATCGTATCGATACCACTATACGGACCTGAGGTAGATTTTCAATTATCTTTATTTGTGTTTTGGAGTCACAAAATTCATCTTTATCAACGTTTGACGTCAACGGAACACTTTAAGGGAAAATTCTTTTGTTTTTAATAAAATTTCATTATTTATACGTCGAAAAAAAAAGCAAAAAGCAAAAACAATTTTTTGTCTTCTGACATTGGTATATTATTAGATATCGAATGAACTACAAAGTCCATATTCGGATCATCTGGCACTGGATCCTTGATGAATGCTCTGAATAATGTATAATGTATCAGCTATAACCATATCTTTGCTTGGGAAATATATATTATTTGTATGTCATATTTTAGGAGTTTCAGCAGCAACATTCTCTGTAATCTAGAACTTACTTTATCCAAGTTTTGATTACAAATTGCCAATAACGGTTTATTATCTGTCTTTCTTTGTTGTTTTAAAACCATACACGAATTATCTCACGACCATATGAACAATTACTAAGAATAATAGTGCTGATTGTCGGTGTATCAACTTACTTAATATTATTCAACATTTTCCTTTTTGCATAAAGTATAAAATTGTACATTCATTTCTAACATCTTAACGAGTAAACATATAATTGTAGTTAAATGTATTTTTGTAAACTTAGTTAATAAAAATTCTTAAAAACCTAATTCTTAAGATAGAAAAGATATTTGGCGAAATCAGTAGGATATTTCGGGAAATCGCGTATCGAACGTGAGTTTTTTCGTGTCAACGATTGACTGAAATTCCGAACCGAAAATAGGAAGTGTATCGTAGTGTGAAAGTGTGTGCTAGAGGCTCCTCAAAAATCAGGAAACCATAGAACTAGGGTAGCTAAAACCAACGAGAAACCAGGATTTGGTGAAAAATAGCCCGAATTCGCAAGGAAGAAGTACAAAATCGCAAACGGTCGCGAGTATGCGTCACATCCTAACCGTCAGATTATTAATCGGCTTTTTTTAGGTTCATTTAACAACCCCCCAAAAAATCTGTCGCGCTCTAAAGTAATTTTTCTTTTTCAATTTCAACCCTTACCTACGATCACCCATCATGGAAACCGTCAGATTATTCTATTCTATTCTTCTGGGGTGCGTTTCATGCATGTACTGGAGCTCTAGGCTCATTGTACCCCCCTGAAGTAATCATACCAGGTTCGTTTCCTTCATGTATTCTAGAATGTCCCTGATATTCGCTTTCACGATTTCCTCCGGCTCAGGAAACTGAATGCCAAAGTGTCTCTGTCTAAGCCACTTAAGGCTCGGACAGTGACATATCACGTGAAGAGGAGTTTCGTCTTCCTCACCACATTTTCTGCATAATGGGTCCTCAGCGAGTCCTATTATGTTCATGTGTTTTCGGAGATGGCAGTGCCCTGTAAGCAGTCCCACTGCCTTTCTCAATTGGGTTCTACTTCTGTTCCATTTAATAACCAAACACAAAGTAACCAATTCAAACAATAGCTATTTAAGCCATCAGTTACGAAATGCCTAATTTTGTGTAACGCGTGAGATTTTTGCAATGAAAAAATTATGTCGTCGGGAATTAATTTGAATAATTGCAATGATTGTGTTATCAATATTTATAATAATTTATTAATTTATAAGAACAATAAATAACTGCACAGTTAAACTAAACTTTCACTATTTATTCGAAAAATTCGCTTTAAAATTCAATTACAGCTGTTTCGCTATAACTAGCATCGTCAGATTGACATATTGAAATTAGATGTTGTTTGTTTGTAACTAGGTACCTACTTGATGTTGATAAGGAGTTAAGGCTAGACCAAGTAAGGAAGTAATAAGACATAACAATATTAAAGCCTAGATGTTATTAGCCCTAAGGGATTATCCTGGACGTATTTCCCTCTAAGATCAGTATAACTGTGCAATGATGTAGAAAAACTAGGAAAAAACTATATCATGCTGATCTTTACAATAACTTAATATATTTATGTTACAGTAATGTCTTATCTATGTATAAAATGAAGACTCAATCAAAGTAAACAGTTTAATAGTGGAGAACTTCCAAGATTTATTTGTTCATTAACTACTTTAAACTGTTGATCTGATAGATGTCTTTTAATTTAAAGTTCTTCTAGAAAATCTAAATTTTGTTTTTTATCACAAATGTGTAGTATATGAATGTCATTGGTGTGTATAAGTGAGTTTGGATGTTCCAGTAGGTGTTTAACTGTGCAGTTATTTATTGTTCTTAGTAAGATGAACTTCCAAAAAGTAAAGGTTAACACAATCGATTTAATTAATTTATAATTTATGTTTTTAACTTGTATTATAACAGTTTAATAAATAGAATAATTCTTTTTGTCACTAATTTTGAAATTGCATAAAATTTTACTTTATGCAACTAGTTACAAAAAGTAAGACGTTTCGTAATGTCAATCAGTTTTAAATAGTGTCACTTTATATGTCAAAACTAAAAAAAATATTTTCCATCCCAGCCAATTCCTTATCAACCTAGAACAAATACTCCTCCTGTAAGATATCCCACTAACAGTCAAATATTTAGACAACGCAATAATAGAAAGGTTTTCAAACCAAATCCAAACCAAGTTCTTTCAAACACCTATGAGTATATCAACTCGAAACACTTTCAGGAGTCCATCGAACTCCCAACAGAACAATAACTTTAGAAAACCCAATACTAATTTCAATAATAACCAACCTAAGCACGTTGCAGAAGAGCTTTTCAATACTGAACTTAATAACGATAACGATCAATATAATTACGAATATATTGACCCAAGTGAGCACATAGAATAGCAACATTAACCAAAATTCTAAAAATTATCAAAATGATGAAAACGAATCTGATAGATACCTTAAATTCAAGCGAACTTTCTTATATCATTTTTCCAGAATACAATATCAAAACACTTAGTGATTCTGGAGCTACAAAATCATTTATATATCCTGATATTGCGTATAAATGTTTTCCAAATTCAATTAAACTTGATCCATTTATAGTATCGACAGTATTCCAAAAATTGTCTCATAAATATAGTGTATCTATAGGTACCGACATCAAAAATATTTAATTTACCCAAAAACGAATTATGAAGTTTTATTTGTTCAAATTTCACAATACATTTAATGATCTCATTTGTATCGATAACTTAAAATTTGTAGAAGAATTTAGACTTTAAAAAAGGATGGTTAATAACACTTTTATGTAAAATGAAACTATTAGGTATTTCACAATACACATAAAGAAATAAATCTAATAACGGTTGGCCCAAGATGTCAACAAGTAATTAAAGTTGAAACTTGTATCGAAGGAGAAATTATATCATACCACATCAAAAAATTCACGACTGTGAAATCACAGAAAGCTAAACAATTGCTACAAATTTTGAAGCAATAACTAACATATTAAATAACAACACAACAGGTCACTTTAGATTTTTCTAAACCGCTTTTAGTAGAACGATTTGATGAACAAAAAATTTAAAATTTCGATTGTAATAATATTGAAACCGATTGTTTTTAGATTTAGATAAAATAAGAATAGATCATGTAGAAGAAGAAGAAAAGTCATGTATTTTAAATCTTTGTAAATAATTTTCCGATATATTTTATCAAGAAAATAACATTTAATAATAGAAATAAAACACCAAATTAAGAAAACAGATGAAATACCTAAGTATTTATTCCAGACCATACCCCAATACCTAACCTAACCTAACCTAACCTAACCTAACCAATATATCCATTTATTTATAAAAATAAGTTCAAAAACAAATTTAAAAAAATGCTAGATTCTAAATATTATCTGACCGAGCAATTCGCCTTGATCTGATCCAATCAGAACTAACAAGAACAGAAGATCAAACTGAGAGCTATGAAAATTAGTTGACACTGATGAACAAACTATTCATTCCAACGTTGGCCAAAATCCAACTTTCGAAATTCCTAACAATAACCGCACAAATTATAACCAAAACCAAATTATAATTATTTCAGTTTTACATTCACCATGCAATGCCAAATGAGAATTTTATTTGAAAAAAAGAAACGAATAAGTCTTCAACTTTCGCTGGTTCGTTACCAGAATAGGCAACCAGTATTTCAAGTATGCCGTACATCGGATTGTCTAAATTAAAGGCACAAATAATCTAAATTATCATTATATTTATCACCTTTGTCTACATGGGTGAAAACAATTGCAACACTTCAACAGTAAACACTACCATAATGTCTGCTACCACTACTAATACTTCACGATCTACATCCGCCACTATATCATATGTTGCTGCTGCAAAAACCACGTCAAAAACGATTTTTCCTAGAAAAGAACAAGCAATACCTACTTTTTCATTCTGCTGACACTCTAAACTATACTATGTAAAATCAATCGGTGACATAATTGGCCCCAAGAATGTATGTTTTGCGGATATCAATAATAGAATGTGTATTTATCTCACCAAAACTGAGTATGTCGACCATTTAATTAAAAACCACCCTATTATTAAAGTAGGCGATCTGGATCTCCCCATACGTAGACTTGTAACACCATCCAAGCGGATACTAATCTCCAATTTCTGTCCTTCGATTCCACACGAGCTTATTGAAACGGCACTCAAGAATTATGGCTTTGAACTAGCTTCTTCAATCTCATTTTTGAGCGTCGGTATTCCGGATGAAAAATACAACTATATTTTATCTTTTCGCAGACAAGTGTATATCATCCCAAAAGAAGACAACTACAAACTGCAAACTTCCTTAGTTATCCCGTTTGATTACCATATATTTTTGTCAACAGATAAAATGGAATGCTTCACCTGTAAAGAACCTGGCCACGTCGCTATCAACTGTCCGAATCAACAAACGACTAGTTCGGTTCCACAAAGCACTCCTACAGTTACTATTCCAGTAACTACTGCAATTGAGACCCCGCCAGTCCACGGTCACAAACGACCTCTGTCTACTCTCGACTCATCTGATACTCATTCCCTCTTCAAAGTGCCCGTTTATGAAAAAAATATAAATCCTACTTCATCCCCGCCATCTTTGACTGATAAACAAAAGCCCATTAAACCAAGCAAGAAGAAACCAAAGAAAAACTCCGCCGACATCTCTAATTTACCGGATACCTCAAAAGACATCAAAAAAGAATTTCTATCACACCTCTTCAAAAGAATTTAATATACCTGTGGACAACATAATAGCTTTTCTGGAAAACTCCCATCGCAGTAGTAACCTTATAGAAGAAGCACAACAATGTATAAAAGATATCAAATCTCTTTTAAGTGATGTTGTCCCGAGCGAATCGGAGTATTTTAATTAAAAAAAAATCATGTTGGTATAGTAATGTCAATGTCAAAAAGGAAGGAAGTTGTCGATTTTGTGTATTTTGTCAGTTATTAAAGAAGTTTGAAGTAGTTTTTTTTCTGTGTCTTAGTTTAATCTGATTGATTATAAAACATGTCAAACTCGCGATACGGACATTTTGATACGTAAGTCAGATTTAAAAATTAAATATTTCGTAGTTGAAGTTTTACTACGCTTCCATCATTTGTGGCGATCCTGTACCAGTAAGACATCATCTTAATCAATCACACGTTTAATTAAAAATGACTGAAATACTCGTAGAGTTAAAGTTAAAAACATTCGAGGCCCAGGAGGTTCAACTGAATGAAGAGTTACAGATTGAAAATCCAAATAAAGATGAAATTGAATCCATGATAAAGATAATTAACTCTAAAGCTGAAGCAGTGAAAAAAGCAGTGCTGAATATCCAGAAAGTTTATTTAAAGGCACCAACGGACGAACAAAAGTATTTGGAGTGTGAAGATTTGCTGGCTAATGTGCAGAAAAGACTGGACTCGGTAGAGCGGAAAGCTAGACCGTTTTTACAGCAACTGGTACCAGCAGCAACAAAAGCTGTGGATACATGCAGTAACCTCACCGAACCCAAGCTACAACCCTTTGACGGAAACGTTCGTAACTGGTTGGCGTTCTAGGCTCAATTTCAAGAAGTACACAACAATCCCAATTACTCAGACAGCAGAAAGTATCGACATTTGTTGGACTGTCTACCTGAAAACTCGATTGGACGGAAGGCCATCGGAGGAGTTCCTTTATCGCCAGATAATTATAATGCAGCTGTTGCACCCCCCGAAGGGGAACGTTTGGTAAAGAAAGTTTATTATCAAGGTTTACGTACGAGATCTATTACAATTGGTGATCAACAAATCCAATGACAAGGAAAACATCGATATGCTGGAGTTGGTACCAACAATTACTTCACAGATCCGAAACCTTGAAGTCCTGGGTGTTACTAAGGACCAATGTGAAAATATTCTATATCCAGTTGTAGAGGCGTGTCTTCCCAAGAAATGCTTAAGGAGTGGCAGCGGAGTGCTAAGTACGAGGAGAAATTACAGCCTATTCTTAACTTTTTAAATCAAGAAGTTCAGAACGAATTGGAGCGTTCTATAGCTAACATGTCCATCGGTAATACGAGTTCCACGACAAAAACGAGAAGCCGAGTTGAAAAACAGCAAGAAGTTGCCACAGCGTCGGTGCTCTTAAACCAATCCAAGACGGAAATGAAACGGTGTGCGTTTTGCGACGGAAAACGACACAACAGTGTTAAATGCTTTAAAGCTTATTCAATGAAGCTAAAAGAAAAGCATTACATTTTACGTAAAAAACAACTTTGTTTTAAATGCCTGCATTCTGGACACATGCAAACAGAATGTACCGCTAATTTTATTTGTTCTAAATGTCGTGGCCGACATCTTGACGTAATGTGCCCTGGAGCAGTATCACAAGTGCCGCAAGATTCAACTATCTCTACATCTAATAAAATGTCTATAGAACCTGCTCAACTTAGCGATTCCCAAAATTGGAATGCGCCGTATGGGCAGCGGCAAGAATCCGTTCAGCCGCAACAAGATACGTTAAGAACAACAACCGGCTATTCTAATGTGTGTTCTAAAAGCAGAGTGGCGTTGATGACGCTGATAGTTGCTGTTGAAACAGACGTAGGAATACGACACGCACGAGTGTTTATCGATGAAGGTTCTGAGGAATCATTCGTTGAAGAAAAAGTTATAGTTGGCCTAAAGAAAGAGCTAGTGGGGTCACAGACTTTACTTCATCAAGTGTTTGGAGGACAAATAACAGAACCTCGTCTACACCAACAGTTTAAAATAGTATTTCGTAACATCGATAATGGACAAACTGGGAGCTTTGTTTTTAATGTTATTCCGAGAATAGCGCAATCGATTGCTAAACCATCGAACAACAAATGGAAGAAGAACTTCGACGAAAGGTTGTTCCACTCCAAGATCAATCCATGTTTACGGAAGAAATCCATTTTCTTGTGGGAGCTAATATTGCAGCACAACTGTGGACCGGAAGGTTTGTAAGAGTTAATGAGTTCGTGTGTGCTAAAGAAACAATCTTTGGTTGGGTGTTGGAAGGCGCGGAGCCTGAAAACAACGTTAATAGCCCAGAAGCATCTGCAAATATGGTAACTACAATGATGTTTGGACAACTAAATGAAGAAGATTTGTGGTCTTTAGAAGCGCTGGGGATTACAACCGAGTCACGTAGTCAAGTAAAAAAAAATTTGGAAGAAGCTGCTGTTATGCATTTTAAAAATACTTTATCTAGAACAGAGGATGGACGTTACGAAGTGTGCTTACCATGGCTGGAAGGTCATAGAGAAATTAAGCCAAATAAATCACAAGCGTTGGTAAGATTAAATGCAGTTACACGATCCCTAAAAAACGACGGTTACTTGCAGGAGTATCACGATGTATTCCAGTCCTGGCTTGCTGAGGGGATTATTGAAGTAGCGCCTCCATCGGACTCTGAAGTAGAATATTTTTTACCACATAGACATGTAGTAAAGAAAAACAGCACCACACCAGTAAGACCGGTTTTTGATGCAAGTGCAAAAATGAAGGGCTCAGTCTCACTTAACGATTGTTTGGAGAAGGGACCCAATTTATTGGAAAAGATTCCTGCCGATATTATAAAGCTCTGAATGAATAAGATTGGAGTGGTAGCAGATATAAAAAATGCATTTCTGCAAATGTCTGTTAGCGAAAAGACCGTAACATGCTTAAGTTTTGTTGGTGGAGTGACACAAGCTGTTCTCAATTGATAATATACCGACATCGGCGTGTTGTTTTTGGTGTTAAGTCAAGCCCCTTTCTACTTGCGATGACTTTGAAATATCATCTTCAGAAAAGTAAGAAGTATCCTGATGTGGCAAAAAAGTTACTTGAAAGCTTTTATGTTGACAATACAGTGACTAGCATGGACTCTATGGGGGCAGCAATGCATTTTAAAAGTAAAGCCGTGGAAATATTAATGGATGCACAATTTCACCTTCGAGGGTGGGAGTTCGGCCCATCGGTGGAAGAAAAAATCATCCCAGTAATAGGTTTAATATGGAATACAAGTTTTGATACGCTTCAATTGTCAGTTGAGGGAATTATGAAGAAAATGAACGTGGCCAATTCAAAACGAGGTTTATTATCTGCAATGAATTCGGTGTTTGATCCAATGGGATTTGTTGCACCGTATACGCTAATTCCAAAATTACTTTTTCAAAGAACTTGTAAAGTTGTTGATTTAAAATGGGATGATGATTTACCCGCTGAAATCAACATTGGTTTTGATGATTGGAAAAAACAGATTCCTGGGAATGAAAATAAGAAGACAACGCTTCACTGTTTTACAGATGCGTCAGGATTAGCCTACAGCTGTGCTATTTACCTTTGTATTGTACAAGCTGAGTCAGTAAGTGTTTATTTAGTAATGTGCAAAACACGCGTAGCACCTATTAAAAAGGCTGGAGCTAATGGGATGTCCAATTGGAGTTCGTTTAACGAAGGAAATAATAAGTTGGCTAGGTGATCCAAATATGGAAACGTTTTAACACACAGACTCTAGCACAGCTTTAGCCTGGATTAAAAACAACAAACCTTGGGATCGATTTACTCAAGGAAGAGTCGACGAAATCAGGAGACTAACACGTGTAGAGGAGTGGCATCATATTCCAGGGGAACAGAATCCAGCGGATTTAACATCGCGTGGATGCTCTGTTGAAAAGATATTGCAATGTCAATGGTGGAGGTGGAGGGGCCCGACTGGTTGAAGAAAGATCCAGCGAATTGGCCGAAATGTTCTGTTAAATTTTCAGAAGTTGTAAGACAAGCTCTTAAAAAAACTGTTACAAGTGCTCATGTGCAGCAATGTATAAACAGTTTTGACCGTTTAAAAAGAAATTCAGACTACGGATTTTCAGTGCAAGTTGTAGCGGTTGTTATAAGATACGTTGAATGTTTAAAAGCCCGTATTAATCAACGTGCGTCGGGTTTTACTGTATTGAAACTGCAATATCCTTTGAAGTGTTATCAAAAGACTTTTAGACTGTTAGAAATATAATAATCAGTAATATGAAACTTTCAACTTTATTTTCCACTTGACAAAAGATGTCACTTATAAACAAACATATTGATTTTTCAACTTCGCCAACTAGGCGCTAACATTAATTAATTGATCTAACTATACTAGGTTAAATATATTTGTATATGTATGTAAAGGTAGTTTATTTGCTGCATACCCCAATATTACTGGTTTCATATGTATATGTATATAGCATTCCTCCATGGTTACTCCATCTGCTCAATGAGCCGCTCTGGACGTCGACTCTGACGACAGGTGCGACGCAATCCAAATGTTGATACAGGTGACGTTGGGTCGGCACTTAATTCTGTTTCATTTGGTTGACAATTCCCAGTTGATGATGTTACTTCAGAATACCCTGTTGAATGATGGCCAGGATCAGTTAAAGGCTGTTCTCTAAGTGTACCAGCATTCTGTATCAATAATACGTCAGCATTTCGTTGTTGTTGATTATATATATTTGGCAGAGATCTGGATAATGGACTTTGTACTGTCTTAGATGTGCCAGGATTTGTTAACGGAGAATCATTTGATTCCCTTGCTGATTTTTCGATTATCTCTGCCTCTGCGTTTCTCATATCTTCATTGAACTGATTTAAGTGAGAATGCTGATTACTATAAGAGCTATTATTGTCCCCTCCACGTCGAAGACGTATGTGGTCTGCATGTCTACGTCTCTTTATTCCGTCTGGAGTGGTAATAATGTAAGAATAACGATTGGTTCGCTCACTTATGATTGCAGGTTTCCATTTCTGTTCATCTTGTGTGCGGGTATATATTTCATCACCTGGTTGATAAGTAGGAGTATTGTGATCACTACTTATGTTAGCTTGTAGCTGTTTGAAACATAATGCTTGTCTAGTATTTGGACGTGCATTATCTAATATGCAATTAAGTTAACGACCAAACATCACTTTAGCAGGTGACTTTCCAGTAGTGCTATGAGGTGTATTTCTATACGTGAATAACCAAGTTATGTGTGTTACTTGATTCCATTCTTGTTTTGAAAGTACGCACAAGTCTTTCTGCCAATCCGTTGGTTCTTGGATGATATGGAGATGATGTAATATGTAGTACTCCTCTATTCTTACAGTATTGTGAAAACTCATGTGACGTAAACTGTGGGCCGTTATCAGAAACTATAATTTTTGGCAATCCAAAAGTTGTAAAAATTTCCTCGAGTTTTTCAGATAAATTTTGTGTAGTAATTTTCTGCATAGATTTCATCTCTATCCATTTAGAGAGGGCGTCACATAAAACAAGCCAATATCGTCCTTGAAATGGTCCTGTAAAATCGATGTGGAGCCTTTCCCAAACTTCGTCAGGAATGGACCACGAATAGACCGGTAATTCTGGGTTGTTTGGTCTATGTTCTTGACAACTTTTACAATGTTTCACAAATATTTCAATATCTTCCTCGATTGATGGCCACCAAACATAAAATCTAGCTAGTGCTCTCATCGCAGATATACCTGAATGTCCTTTGTGAAGATATTTGAGTGTAGATTTCCGTAATGTTCCTGGCACCACAATTCTTCCTTGCCACATGATTAATTTTTGCTCTACCGACAGTTCGTTACGTTTCCTAAAGAAAGGCTTAAGTTCCTCCATTTGACACTGATTACTGCTCCATCCTGTGTTTAGACATTGTATTACTTCCTTCAAGGTATCATCCTTATTTGTATATTCTCTTATGTTACTTTTAGTTAAAGTCAAATCATTAAATTTGTCGGCTTGTAGTCTATTAGTGATAAGTTTGATAGCAAGTTCCTCTGTAGAAGGTTGAACTTCTGGATTTGGCATTCTGGATAAACAATCCGCCAATTTATTGTCTTCTCCTTTGTTGTAACGAATATCGTAATCATAACAACCAATTAATAATGCCCATCTAATTAATCGATTATTCACTAATTTTGGTAGGTTGCGTCTAGTTCCCAATAAATGATCTGTTACTAAAGTGAAATGTAGGCCTCCAAAGACTGATCAAATTTTTTGATGCCAAAAAATATAGCAAGTGCTTCACGGTCGATAACTGAGTAATTAGTCTCCGCTTGCTTCAATTTCCTCGATGCAAATGCAATAGGTTCGTTCTGATTTCCTTGCATATGGTATAAAACGGCTCCTACTCCTTTCTCCCAGGCATCACATGCTAAGTATAATGATTGTTTTTCAAAAGCTACTAGAGGCTTGATATTTACAATCAATTCTTTTGTTCTTTTGAATATTTTGTCTTCCTTTTTCGACCATTTCCATTTTTGACGGTGGCCAGAAAGGGTATGGAGATCTGAACAAATACCATGCAGGTGAGGAATAAAACGCTAGTAGAAATTTACCAAACCCAGGAAAGACCTAAGTTCTTTTGTGTTTGTAGGGGGTGTAGCCTTGTAAATTGCATCAATTTTTGATTTTGTTGGTCGAATTCCGTTTTTGTCAATAATGTGGCCCAAGTATTCTATATCTGGTTGTAGGAACAAACACTTCTTAAGATTCACTTTCAACCCTGCTTTTTGTAGTTTTTGGAAAACAATTGCCAACGTTTTTAAATGTGCTTCATCATCTTTTCCTGTTGATGCTATATCATCAAAGTAAACCGCTACATTTGGAATTCCTTCCAATAAATTTTCTAAAAACTGTTGAAATACTGTGTGTGGTTATTGAAGTATATCTTTTAGAATTTGATGATATTTCAAATTGTAAGTAAGCGTCCTTTAAATCAATCTTTGTACATTTTTCACCATAATCTAACTGTTGTCTCAGCTGGTCAAAAAGTGGTACTGGGTGCGTGTGACAGCTCAAAACTGGGTTTATCGTAATGCGGTAATCACCACAAATTCGTATTTGTCCATTTGGCTTAACAACATTGACTGTGGGTATTGCCCACTCTATTGGTGTGATGTTTGGATCAACCTTCGAGATTATTCCTTCTTTGACTAAGCGCTCCAGTTCAGCTTCTACATTTTTCTTAATACTGAACTTAATAGGTCTTGCGGCTAAATGTTTAGCTTCAGCTCCTGGCTTTATGTGAATGTTAACTTGGTAATCTCTGACAAGTCCTAATTTTGAGTCAAATAGCTCAGCGTATGATTCCAGTACTTGTCTAAGTGTCGATGAAGCGTGAGTTTGTATTGAGTAAACAGGTGAAGGAAATTTAATACCAAATTCTTCACTCCACTGTAGACCAAACAGCATTGGGTTGGTTGTTTTCATGACAACAACTTTTAATTTTTTCTTGTAACCTTCGACTTCTACCTTGACATCCGCTAATCCTTCTGGCTTCAATTTGAAATCACCATAGGCTCGTAGTTTGGGTACTTTAGATAGTTGTGGTGAACCAATTCGTTTCCAAAATTCAGTGTTAATAATAGAATAAACTGAACCGGGATCCCAATCCATTGTGCATTTAAAGCCATTGATATACACATCAATAATTTCCATAGTGTCCCTTGATGCCGCATTCTTCACATGTATGCGTTTTTGCTTCACAATTGTTCCTAGTATGTCTCGCTGGCTTTCCACATCGTCGACACTGATTTTCAATTATAGTCACCGTTTTTTTTCCTTCAACTACACTTTTTCTCATATTCGATCTTTTTTTGACGTTAGCAGGTTCAAAGTCTCCTTCAGCAAGTTCACGAGATTGTGCTACAGCAAATATTTGTGCGAAAGATACTTCTTTAGTTGTTCGATTTGCCAGTTCTTCTCTTAAATCGGGCCATTTTTGTTTTAAATCAATTTGCAGTAGTTCATGATTCAACCCAGTAGCAAATCTGTCTCTTAATTGTCGTTCCAGCATATCTCCTTCGTAACCACAGTCCTTGCTCAATTCTTTTAGTTGCTTCGCATGATGCTCCATTGTGAGACCTAACTCACGTGTACAGTTCCAGAACTCTGTTAGTGCTTTAAATCTAGTTTTTTTTGTTCTGTATAAATTGAGTAATTTCACCTTGATTTCCGTATACGATCTATTTTCAAAAGACGGTGTGAACGCTACATTCAGTTGATGAAAAATTTTGGGCGTTAAGCAGCTAATTAATAAGTCTTTTTGTATGTCCTTGCATTCATTACCCAAAATGTTACATTTAGCTTCGAAATAATCAATGAAATTATCGACAGTGGTTGTTGACGGATTAAATGTTTCACATCTGAAATTTTTCACAATATTTTGCTTTGCTGAATTGCCTTGTAATGGTTCGTTGTTACTGTTTGATGCCGCAGAAGGTAATTTCTGTACAAGCAGTTGCATGAGTTGGTTAATTTGCTGTTGTTGAGCTTGCTGTTGTTCTAGAAACTTGTGGAATTGTTCGGGGTTCATTATTGTAAGTCCTCGTCGCCACAATGTTATAAATATAATAATCAGTAATATGAAACTTTCAACTTTATTTTCCATTTGACAAAAGATGTCACTTATAAACAAACATATTGATTTTTCAACTTCGCCAACTAGGCGCTAACATTAATTAATTGATCTAACTATACTAGGTTATATGTATATGTTTATAGCATAGACGTAACATAAAAATTAACATTTCTGTAAAGGAAATAGAAATGGCAGAAAAAGTCATTGTGAAATATATCCAGTTGACGTTTGAAGGAGGTCGTGATAAAAAATTTCGAACTTTAGGATGTTTTACGCATCAAAAGTCAACTGTTCTTTGGAGATGACTCATTTGCCTATCGATGTCCAATGGTATTACCTCATGATCATGAGGTAATACTTGCTGAGCACATTGCCAATAGTCACGCTGGATTATTAACAACGATTGCTCAAATACGGAAAAGATTTTGGATTACACGGGGAAGAAGGACTGTTAGTGATGTAGTTAACCGATGTGGTAAATGTCGTCGAACTATTGTTCCACGTTGTGAAGTTCCAAGTACTACTTTACCCAAAGACCATATTAAAAATACCGTGGCGTTTGACATCACTGGTGTTGGCTTATTGTGGCCATTATTCTTGCGAGGAAATAAGAAAATATGGGTCTGTCTTTTTACGAATGGATTTCTGCAAGCTCTACGTCGATTTGTGGGACGCCGAGGAAGACCTTCAAAAATTTATTCGGATAACGGCTTGAACTTTGTCGGAACCAACAACCTTTTTCGCGAAGTTGACTGGAATCAAGTTCAACGTTATAGTTTCCTGGTGGGGTGGAAGGTGGGAGAGAGTGATTGGCCTTGTCAAGAAATTGTTGCGACGAATTTTGGGAAAAAAGGTCGTGAACTATGAAGAATTTGCTACGATTTTGTGTGATGTGGAGTCTACAGTGAATCACCGTCCACTATCTTATACGTCAGAGAAAAATGGGGAGCTGTTCCCATTAGTTCCAGCATATTTTCTTTCGGAATTACCGCTTGGTCTATCGGAAGCTGATATAGTAGATGCTACCAATATTAATAAGCAAGTCCACCGTGTTCAGAACTTACGAGAACAATTACGTTCCCGATTTCGACGGGAATACTTGGCCTTTCTTGAACATCATGCCAGTCAACGTGAACGTCAAAGCCGGGGATGTAGTGATAATCGAAGTCGATGACAAGCGATGTTTGAATTGGCCATTGGGACTCGTGCTGGAGACCTATGCTGGACGAGATGGTAAAGTGCGGACTGCATTTGTGCGGACGATAAATGGAGAGTTTTTGCGTCCCATCAGACGCCTTTTTCTGATGGAATCTTGTTTGAGTAGTGCAGAGGGATCGATTTAGAAAATAATATTGGTACGTTTATAGATTATTTTGGTGGGAGAAAATGTCCCGAGCGAATCGGAATATTTTAATTAAAAAAAATCATGTTGGTATAGTAATGTCAATGTCAAAAAAAAGGTATTTGAAGGAAGTTGTCGATTTTGTGTATTTTGTCAGTTATTAAAGAAGTTTGAAGTAGTTTTTTTCTGTCTTAGTTTAATCTGATTGATTATAAAACATGTCAAACTCGTGATACGGACATTTTGATACGTAAGTCAGATTTGAAAATTAAATATTTCGTAGTTGAAGTTTTACTACGCTTCAATCAGATGCCAGGTATTTCATCAAATTAGAATCTCTTACACAAATCCTTATACCCTTAAATTCAGACATTAATCTCTCTAAGATAAGGCCTATTTCTATTTCTAATACACCTCCTTGGATAAAACGATTACCTGACGGTAAACTTTCTCTTAGCAACTATCCTAAACAAAATACCCCTAACCTGTTTTTGAGGCAAGCTTTTCTGGAAATACTCAATATAATTTTGACAAAGTCCTATATACTGATGCTTCAAAAAGTGCAGCTGGTATTGGATGCGCCGTCACTTCTAGAAATGCTCCCATCAAAACTTCATTTTTACCATCTCCAGCTAGTGTGTATACAAGCGAACTACATGCAATACTTCAGGCAATAAAATTGAAACATCCAGAAACAAAAAACTTGTAATACTGCTCCGATTCATTGGCATCTATAACATCCATTAAACACATCAATACAAAAAATCCCATTGTACAAAATATACAAGACTGCTGTCACACTCTGATCTCAGCTGAAACATTAATCACACTTATATTTGTCCCCTCAAATGTTAATATATGTGGCAACGAAACAGTCGACCGGGCTGCAAAAGAAGCAGCGAGTTTTAGCGAAGATGTACAACATTTCCAGTTGCACGAAGTCTTGAAAATGAAATTCAAAAACACTATCAGAGAAACTTGGCAAATTCACTGGAGTAGAACCTGTTCCAAACTCAGAGAAATCCAGCCACTAGTCAACAAACTTACACTGATTACTATCAAAGAAAAATAAAATCATTATTCGCAGGCTGCGCATCGGGCACACTAGGTTGACACATGGGCACATTCATACAGACTGCCGGTACTATTACAATGATAGAAAACAGAAACATGTTAAGTGGAAACCTAAATATCACATGAATTCCATAACCTTTTTGGTTTTCTACAGAACACTAATTTATATTACAAATTATAATTGTACCTACCTTTATTTTAAAAATAAAATAAA
Source organism: Ophraella communa (assembly GCA_035357415.1). Classification (NCBI taxonomy): domain Eukaryota; kingdom Metazoa; phylum Arthropoda; class Insecta; order Coleoptera; family Chrysomelidae; genus Ophraella; species Ophraella communa. Next base: position 21,961,715 of record CM068995.1, read on the forward strand.
AATAAAATTTTCTTTATAATTATTGTTATATAGAAAGTATCCTTATATTTGTAAACAGCTCATAGAAGACCTCCCAGCCCTGCCCCTTCAGACGTGTGACAGTCTCTGGGCTCACCAAAAAGACAATCTTCTAGGTTCCCCGTCTTCTCTAGATAGGTCCACTCTTTCACCTTCAGCTACCGATTGTGAAGCAAAAGTGTTTTCTTAAACCTCACTGGTGCCCAGGAATTGGTAAGAAGTTTTCTCCTTCCCACAGTTTTGACAGTCGGGATCTTCGACTACACCCAACATATTAATATGTCTTCAAAGTTCACAGTGGCCAGTAAGGACTCCGACAAGCAGGCGCAGCTGTGATCTGGATTTATCCAGTAACCACTTTGTCTAAGCTTTGTCAGGGTAGGCGATTGTTTGCTTCGCCTGCATAAGGCCACTGTAGTTGATCCATTATTTTTCTCTGCGTAAGCTTCTTTAACCCGGAGCCTTAGCCCGATATCTTCAGGCGCCTCGTTGGCTTTGGAAACCCTGAAGTTAACGCCGTCTATTTGTTGTGGGTATCACTATTTCAGGAGCCACTTGTTGGATGTCTCGTTTTTGGCGGTTACTAGGAACCAAACCGGAGTTTCTGAACCTTAGTTGTTGTCCCTGCGGTTTACCCTCCTCAACCTTCATGGTAGCAGTCATCTGTTTGACGACACTACCTCGAATAGTACCAGCCTTCTCCTCAGTGATCCTACCTCCATTCCTGTTGGAGTTGATCACTACCTGCTTTTCCCTGGTCGCTGCAGCGCTATAACAGTTGATCTTGGGGTCTGCGGGAGCCCTTAAAAGAGGAGACCTGTTTTGGTTGCCCCTCCGTAGTTGGCTTCCCTACCCCTATTCACCTCTTTACGCTGTTTCTCGGGGGTGTACCTCTCATTATCTTGGACCTTTTGCCTGTCTGGGATACCTGGACAGTTTTTGACGCCGCACCGGCGTTTACAACAGGTGTTTGAGATCTAGTTAAGAGCCTTTTTGCTATTGATTCTCGTTTTTTCCTGGCGCTGGTGGCCTTTTTTGTCCTCTTTTGGACAGCCTTTGTTCAGACTGCTCTTTCCTCATCGGTCAGTTCCGAACCCCTGGTAGAACTTTTGGTTCCTCCTTGAGTTCCTCGGTAACTGAGCCTTCGGTCTCTACATCCACTATGGTGAGATCTTGTGATCCCTCCTCGGAAGATGTAGAGGCTGATCCTGTCTTATTTAATTTTTCTTGAGTGTCCTTCATCTTTTTCCCACGAGTGTGGGGAAAGGGGTGGTACACATCTACGGTGTCATCTGGGCTTTAATCAAACTAATATCGCGAATATTGTTGTTGTTAGTCGGGGTTCTGTATCAAAAATAAAAACTAAATATATTAAGGATCGTCCTAGAAGTGTCAGAAGTGGATGTACAACAGAGTCACAAGACCGACAGACAACTGAATATTTCACTGCAGACAATAAAACGAAGACTAAATGCGGTAAGTTTATATTGTAGAAGACCCCAAACTGAACTATCAATATAAAATTGTAAGGCTCAAGAAATGTTACATCATGGTCTTAAACAGGAATAACGTGATGTCTGATTAATAAAAAATTGGCTTGGTTTTTGACAATGTACATCCTCATCGAACAACTGCACTAAACATTTTGTTGGAAGAATAAGGAATATCTACATTAAGATTTCCATCGAGTTTCCCCAACATGAACGTCATTAAACATTCCTGGGACATTCTTAAAACACTCATTAATGATGGGGTTGGGGGTGAAACGAACCACAGTGCTCGAGCAATTGGGTTGCTGTGTCTAGTCATGAGATAATTGGTACCTATTTTGTTGAAGTTGAAGACGAGAATGAGCAACCAGTTACTGTCTATCAAGAGAGGTACAACCATAATATTATAGACCCTCTATTGCGCGTAATTTAAGAGGGGCGTTTCAAATTTGGTTAGAGTGCCTGAATTTGGTGAAAAATCTGTTTATTTTTAAACTACAAGAATGTGGAGTAGATGGCGATAGTGGTTTCAAATTAGTATTTTTATTATAAATTCTAATATTTTTAGAGCTTGTTGACTTTCTTTATCTAAGACAGAGATAAAAATATGAATTTTGCTTCGTAAATCTTTGAATATTCCCACGACATACACGTACATTTGACCTGTGTATATTTTTTATTTAATATTATTTGGATCCACTTTAGAACTTTGATGTGTTTCGTGGGCACAGATGAAAAATTTATTTTTTTAAGGATTAAAAATATCAATACCTATATAAAAATTTTTTAAGAATAACAAATAATTAAAAAATACGATAGGTTCGTTCCAACAAGCGTCCGAAACTATCAGAGATTGTTATGAGCATGCGCATGTGCATTTTAGCGTTCCAACAACAATTTGTGACAGTTTGCTGACTGATAGTAAGCTGTTCCAACGTTACATGCAAACGGTTTGAAAACTGTCATAAGACTCTTATGACAGTTTTCTCTTATGATAAGAGTTTGTGAATTTGTTAGGAACTATAAATCAGACGCATGCGCAAAGGAAATTTGATCATTCGAAACCACGTGTTTGTCCATTTAATTCAACTTTTAACCTTTTTCGCGTATTATATATTTATATCGTGAGGAGATCTATTTAATATAAATATGAGTTACAGTGGCTCGGATGAAAATATTGCAACAGCGATTCATTAGACGAAAGTATTGGTGCATTCCACAGTGAAGACGAATCCAGTCATGTTCTCGAGTAAATAATTGAGGAAATTGGTGTTCGCCCCAAAAATTCAGAATGGGAAAATATTTTCCACTTGTTGCACTGTCATGTGTTAAATGTCAAACTAGTACTACAGTGTTCCAACAGAACAGTTTTGAACTAGTTTCAAATTTCATAAAATGCGCGCATGCGTAGAAACAAATTTGAAAACAATCCGAAACGCATCCCTGATTGTTTGTTGGAACGAACCTGATATTTATTATACTGAAAATATTACCTAATTATAGTAAAAACATTATAGTGTCTAAATATATTATATTCCACAAAGACAATATGTATTAAAATTTTATACAATTTCAGTATGAATTTAGTTTTATACAGTTTAATAAATATATAATTACGTATCTAAACATTGTAAAGGATTCAACTGATTTGGACACGTTGCTAGACTAAAATTAAAAATGAAAATATTGTAAAAGTAAAGACATACAATGACATTTAATATTATTTTCCACAAAAGATCTTAATAATAAGCTCTTGAATTGTCTAAAATTGAGATAAAGTTAAATGACTTTATGTAGGTATTTTGCTAATCATTTACAGCCTAAATAAATAAATATCATTTATTTTTTAGAGACTATTGGACATACCTACGTAAATTACCACCCATATCCATTATGTAATGAAAAATGAAGTACAAAGTATAGTAAAACCTAAAATTAAGCTTGTAGTTTATTTTTATTTGAAGAATGTGGCGAAGAAAAAAATATTGCCATATTTGCAATAACCTATGATGATAACTAACCTCAAGATACCTGAATTAGTGGTATAAGCTGACAATGAGTAATTAGCTAACAAAACTCTTACAAGTACCAGACATAATATTGGTAATGATATATGTTATTAATATTATATTAATTATATTCCAAAAATGTCAACCCCAGACTTTGTGGAATCAATTGACATTAAAATGTATCCAATAGGATTATAACTTTAATTTTATAAATAGTATCTTTCACACAAATAAAAATTTCGGAACAATACCTATTATTTACTTTATTGTGTCATATTTAATACTTATTTTCTAAAGGGAAAGCTACGATATTTATACGTATTCAACATATCAAACATATTGTAGGAACAATATGGGCAGTATTAAAATACCTATTTAGAAAAGCTGTCCAACACTAAGCTGTAAATATTTACATAATGTGGTTTTAATTTATAAATGTAAATCCCTTAGAGATTGAGTTTATGTTATATAAAAAATAAAGATATAAGATAATAATTAACGTAAAAGATTAAAAAATGTATAAACAAAAATCAGGTCTCTGAAAACTCACATTTTTACCAATTCGACTAAAATAAGACAACTGTGTTCAAGTTTAAAGTAATTTAGAAAATAACAACGGTTCACAACACTAAATTCCAACAAAAACACCTTGCACATATTACAGGAGCGAGCGCGAGACAGTATGTATGGTGGGTGCGAGTGAGATGGCGAGATAGGTCTGTGGCGATCTCTCAATAACAGATTATAAAAAAAATAAATAAATAATACTCAAAAATTTAACTAAACATATATTAATAACATTACAAGTTATTAAAAAGCATAAAAAAATAGATTCATGATATTACAGATTATTATTATAGTGTCCTAAAGAAAATATTATTTTATTCAGTATCATCATTATAATCAATGTTATCATTTTCTTCGTCACTGTTACTCCAGTTACAGTTCCTTAAATAATAGACTATTGTTTTATATTACGAGTATATTTAATGTAACATGATATATTTGTTTTTCAACCTTTATTAAAATATTCTTATTGTCACGTACTAATTAATATATAAAGAAATGCACGTATTTAGTTAAGGACTTCATTCGCAGACTTCTTGCTTATAATTACTTGTTTGTAATTTTTGTAAACGATAATTTTGTATTAATAAATAATTGTTTTGTTTTTAAAAAAGTGTTTTGAGAGTGAAGGAATATAATTGGCGCAGTCAGTAGGATAGTCAAACGGTTTAGTGAATATAATACCGGTTCGTTTCAACGATTTATTGACTATAGAAAGCTTCAAGACCACGCGAGTGTCCTAACTAACACGTAATAGTCCTTTTCAATAGTGACTTTTCGTGAAAATAATAACTCTAACGTTTCATCGTTTTAACTGTGAATTTTGAACTTGAAAATTTTTGTGTGTGAAGTGAAGAAGTTGCAGAAGTCCGGAAAGAAATCAAGTACTCCAGATCGACTGTAAGTGCCAAATTTCTTTTGCCTTTCCTTACCTATTCTTTAGAGTTTTGGAAAGATATTGTGTTAGGATTATTGTTATTTTGAAGAATTTCGTTCTATTTTGTATATCAAATAAAAAAATTTTTTTTTAATTTTATATGAACGAAGTAGAAAATTTATTAAAAAAGTTTAGAGAATTAAATATTGAAAACGATCTAGATTCATCTGATAAATCAAAAATGGCAACCGCAACTCAAGAGTCACGTCCAATTAATTGGAATTTATTTAAGTCAAAATTAGAAAATATTAGGCCATATGATGGCGATATTAACACATTAAATATTTTTATTTCGCGTTGTGAAAGTTTAATAGCAACGTATAATTCTTATAATGATAAAGAGTTAAATGATCATATTTTTGAATGCATCCAAGGAAAATTAGTAGGTAAAGCTGAACTAATGGTAGGAAATAGGGTTGAATTAACTAGCTGTAGTTTGTTAAAAAATGCTTTGATTCAATGTTTTTCGGATAAACGTAATTTAGATTGTTTAATACAGGAATTAATGAGAACAAGACCATATAAAAATGAAAAGCTTTTAGAATTCGGTAATAGGCTTCAACTCTTAAGAAGTAGTATTGTTCAAAGAATAAGTAATGATACTAGTTTTAATCAAAATGAAAAAATATGTCATATGCACCACTGCGACAAAACCGCATTAAATACATTTATCGCGGGTTGTACAGGAGTGCTACGAAACAATTTACATTTAAAGCAACCAAATTCTTTAGAACATGCCTTAGCATATGTTAGTGAATATGAAAATTTTGAAAAATTGTATTCACCATCAAATGAACCCAAATTTAATTTTTCTAATTCAAATCACTTTCAACAAAATAAACAAAATCATCAGAAATATAATTTTTCTCCTCAACAAAATAATCAACTGAGAAATGATTTTCCTTCTCAGCCTATAAATATTCAGCCGCGTCCATTTATTCGGAGAAACTATCCGACTAACGCTCAGGTGTTTGGACCACCACGCAATGTTTTCAGACCAAACCAAACCCCAATAAGTAAATTATCCAAACCAGAACCTATGTCGACAACATCCAGAAATTTTACAGATAAAGTAAATTATAATAATCGTTTTATTCCTTCGAATAACAGACCTCCTCACAATAATTATTATCAATTTAGAAATAACAATCAAAAACCAAACTTTATATCAGAAGAATTATACACTAACAATTATGAAAATGATTCAGATGAAAACGAAGAAATTAATGATACTAATGAATGTGAACATTTTGAACAGCCTGTAAATGAAAATGTAGAGCACGTTCAAAATTTTCACAAGGTCCCCGTAAAAAACAAAAAGAAATAGTAGAAATTAATATTGCCTCAAATAATCCACTGCCGTATATTCAAATAAAAAATCCAAATTTAAAACTTTTAATTGATACGGGAAGTACCAAGTCTCTAATTAGACCAAAAATTGCAGAAAAATATTATTCTAATTGTATTTATCATTCTAACATAGATATTAAAACATCTTTAGTTAGTAAACAAATTAAATTTCAAGCTGAGATACCAGCTTTTAAAGAGTTCAAGTACGATGGTAACATAAACTTTATTTTATATGATTTTCACGATTTTTTCGATGGAATCATAGGCGTAGAAGATATGGTTAAGATGAATCTAAATATAAACTTTACAAATAAAAAATTATTTAATGATCGTGTATCAATTCCGATAACATTTAGGTCTCCTACCGATATTAAGTTTGAATTTTCAGTAGGTCCTACAGAAAAATTATTAAAATCGCTTCCTGTAAGTGTAGCCGAGGGAGAAATACTAATTAAAGAAACTTATTTAAACAATCTTCAAATACCCGAAACATTAACTATAGCTAAAAATGGATATGCTATATGTGAAATAATTAATACCACTGACGAAACAATTTCAGTAATTTTAAATAAACCCATTGTTGCACAAAAATTTTTATCGTCGAATTTTGAAATACATAACTTTAATTACATTAGTGAAATACAAAAGACCCAATCAACTTTTCAAAAGAAAAAAGTTAATTTAAATAATTTAATACGTACAGATCATATGAATTCAGAAGAAAAAGCTAGTATAATCAAATTATGTCAAAAATTTTCTGATTTATTTTTTAAACCAGGTGAAGCTTTAACATTCACTTCTAAAATAAAACATTCTATAAAAACAACCGATGAAAATCCGGTACATGTAAAATCTTACAGATATCCCTATATCCATAAGGAAGAAGTTCAGAGGCAGGTTGGTGAAATGCTCGATGAGGGTATTATAAGATCATCATATTCGCCTTGGAGCTCACCTATATGGATAGTAAGTAAAAAATTAGACGCATCTGGACGTCAAAAATGGCGTTTGGTAATCGATTATCGTAAACTAAATAAAAAAACAATTTCTGATAGGTATCCTTCTGATAGATAAATTGGGCAGAGCTCAATATTTTAGCACGGTTTAGATAACGGATCTCATAAAATTGAAATGTCCGAAGATTCAATAGAAAAAACCGCTTTTATTGTCGATAATGGTCATTACGAATTCCTTCGAATACCATTCGGTCTTAAAAATGCTCCGACCACTTTCCAAAGAGTTATGGACGAAGTACTCAAAGATTTGCAAAATAAAATATGTATGGTATACATGGATGACATAATTATATTCAGTACTAGTCTCCAAGAACATATTCAAAACTTACAATTAGTTTTTCTAAAATTAAGAGAAGCAAATTTTAAAATACAATTAGATAAATGCGAATTTTTACATAAAGAAGTTGAATTTTTAGGTCACGTAGTAACAAATGACGGAATAAAACCAAATCCAAAAAAAATCGAAGCAATCAAAAATTTCCCTATACCCCGTACTCAAAAACAAATTAAATCCTTTTTAGGGCTATTAGGTTATTATAGAAAATTTATCAAAAATTTCGCAAAAATAACGAAACCAATGACGGTCTGTCTTAAGAAAGACAATAAAGTTGAACATACCCAAGAATTTATTAATTGTTTTAATATATGTAAAAATTTATTAACTTCCGAACCTTTATTAGCTTATCCTGATTTTAATAAACCTTTTGAATTAACAACGGATGCTTCAAATTATGCTATTGGTGCCGTGTTATCTCAAGAAGGACACCCTATCGCATATGCTTCTAGAACTTTGAATAGCGCAGAAATTAATTATTCTACAATTGAAAAAGAATTGTTGGCTATAGTATGGGCATGCAAATATTTCCGCCCATATCTATATGGCAAACAATTTATAATATTCACAGATCATAAACCTTTACAATGGTTGTTTTCCTTAAAAGAACCTAATTCACGTCTCGTAAGATGGCGATTAAAATTGGAAGAATTTGATTATGAAATAAAATATGTTAAAGGTAAATCTAATTTAGCTGCAGATTCTTTATCACGAATAAAAGTTGAGAATGATTTAAATGCTTTTGAAACCGAATCTTTAGATGTTAACTTAGATGATATCGATGATATAATTAAAAGAGAAATTGATAATTTAACTAATGTACCAATGTCAGAAGAAAACGTTGAAACATTACCTTATCTAGACGACTTAGATGAAATTTTAAATGATAATAAAAAAGATGAAATTTTAAATGATAATAAAAAAATAAATATCATATCAGATATTCAATTAAAACCCCCAAACGAAAATATTATCTTACCCGACAATTCAGATTTAGAAACAATACACTCGTCTTTAGAAAATCCCATAATCAGCATTCCTATTACAGAGAAGGCTTTAAACTCATATAAAAATCAAATACTATTAACATGCGGAGAAACAAACGAGATTAAAATTAAAAGTGAAAGGATTTTTGAAAATACACGATTATTTGTTGTTTTATCTCAAAGAAATTTAGAACAGAACATTATTCAATTTATAAAAGAATACATAGATCCTAAACGAGTTTATGCTATTTATTTCAGAACACCTCTGACACCCGAGTTATTTGTTACAACTGTTCAAAAATATTTTAAAAACTCAGCATTTAAATTAATACACAGTACTATAATACTAGAAGACGTTATCACATCAGAACAACAAAATGAAAAAATTAAATACTATCACATTTATAAAAAAGGACATAGAGGAATAAATGAAGTAAAAGCCTCACTTAGTTCTAGATACTATTGGCCCAAAATGTCTGAAGATGTAGAAAAATTCATAAATAATTGTGAAGTTTGTCTCCGAAATAAATATGATCGAAACCCTCCTGTTATAAAATTCAATCTTACTCCAACAGCATCAAAACCCTTTGAACATATTCATATAGATGTCTTTCGTTTTTCAAATCAACCATTCTTAACTATTATTGATTCTTTCTCTAGATACGGACAATCTTATCCATTACCAAGTGTCAACGGTACAGCCGTTGTAGATAGTCTTCTAAACTTTATAACTCATCATGGATTACCCTATAAAATTACCGCTGATTGTGGTACCGAATTCAAAAATTATGACTTAGAAAACTTTTGTAAATTACACAAAATTGAACTACATTACACTACTGCTAAAAATAGTAATTCAAATTCTCCTGTTGAAAGATTCCACTCTACAATTATTGAACATCTCAGATGTTTAAGAGAAGATAATAAAGATCTTACTATTAATCAATTAATGAAATATGCCATTTTATCCTATAACAATTCAATTCATTCTGTAACAAAATTTACTCCATTTGAAATAATAAAAGGTCACATTAATAGTCCTGATCCTTTTGATCTAAATGATTATCTTGTAGTATCAAATTATGTTCAAAATCATAAACAAGCCACAAAATTAATTTACGATAAAATCCGTGAACGAAATGAAGAAACTAAACAAAAATTAATTGATAAAGCTAATCAAAATAGATCAGATCCTCCAGATTATTCTGATCAAAAAATTGCTTACATTGGTACAAAAGCATGGGACAAGAAAACGCCCAAATTTAAAAGAACAGAAATAATTAAAGATAACGGAGTATTATTAGAAACAAATAAAGGAACTTATTATAAAAGCATTGCCCGTAAACCAAAAAATAACCCTAATAATATTTTACAGGTACAGCAACAAAATGAAGGCGAGTCTTCTTCTGTACCTGATGTTCTTCACTTACCAGACGTTTAGTAATGATGATATTCATATTACTCCTTTAAAAAACCTATTATTACCCATAAAATTAGGAACATGTAGATTAACTTATACTAAGCATACTTTTATTCATTATTTAGATTTAAATGAAGTAGTTAAGCAAACTAATAATTTAAGAAATAACTTTTTAGTAATTAAAAATAGTATAGTAAAAATAAATGCTTCAAACCCTATCTCTTATCACAGTCTAGCTGAAAATATGTTGGGAAGTACAGAATTCTTAATTAATACATTAATGAAAAAAGTAGAAAATATACAACCTCATATTCGAAATAAAAGAGGATTAATAAACGGATTAGGCAAGGTTAATAAATGGTTATTTGGAAATCTTGACTCTGATGATGGCATCAGATATGATAATGCTATAAACACATTAGAGCAAAATCAAAAGAAATTAATTCACGAAACAAATTTACAAACTACACTTTACCAAAAATTAATTGATCATTATAATAAATCATTAACTACAATGTGGAAAAATCAATTAAAAATACAAAATAACTTAGAAAAATTTCAAAACGCAGTGCATAATCAAATAACTAGTTTAGAAAGTTACATTACTTTTCAAGGTACCATATGTCAAATTAATCTAGATTGCCAAAGTATGATAACGTTTGTAGATAATATTGAAAATGCTATTATATTCTCAAAATTAAATTCACTTCATAATTCAATAATATCAAGTCAAGAAATTTTAGATATGATTAATTATTTAAATGAAATTTATGAACAACACGAAATTCCTCAATTTAAGAATGTTTTAACATATTATTTGTTCCTCGCTACTCAAGTAACCTTTTCAAAATCTAAACTGATTTTTGCTATACATATTCCTATCCTAAAACCAAAATACCTAGAATTTTACCACATTTATCCTATAATCCAAAATCATAAAATATTTACACCCACTTATCCTTATTTGGCACGAGAAGATCAAGAAATTCAAGCCCAAAAAGAAGAATGTCCGATATTAGAAGATGTATATTACTGTAAACAAGATTTCATAACAAGAGATAACTGCACACTGCAACTTTTGAATGGTGACTTCCCTGAAAACTGTTTAACTAATGAAATAGACGTCCAAGAAACAATTATCGAACAAGTAACTAACAATGAAATTATAATTATTCCAATTAAATCAGAAAGAATTATTTCAAACTGCATAAGAGACGAATTTTTAGAAATAAATCATCCATCTCTCATAACCATTCCGAAAACCTGCGAAGTTACAGTTAAACAAATGAAATTTAGAAATAATCGACAAATAAAAGAAGGAAAACCATTAATTTTACCAAAAATTGAAATTTCATCTCTTAAAACACAAAAAACATTTAGAAATTCAAATATAAGTAAAATCAATTTCGAAAATCTTTACGAAATCAATCAGTTATCAAAACAATTAACACCGATTAAAGAAACCAACAGTGATTCCATTATTATATCAACAACAATTGGATGGTCTACAACAATATTAATTGTAATTTTAATAATAGTAATAATAACAACAATAACTTTAAGAAGAAGAAGAAAGAAATGCAACAAAATCAAAACTCCCACCGAAATAGAATTGGAAGCCCTTCAGAAGAATATTCCTGAAGAAAAACGAAAAACTACTTCCTCTATTTTTTCGTCTTAGGGATGGAGGAGTTACAGTTCCTTAAATAATAGACTATTGTTTTATATTACGAGTATATTTAATGTAACATGATATATTTGTTTTTCAACCTTTATTAAAATATTCTTATTGTCACGTACTAATTAATATATAAAGAAATGCACGTATTTAGTTAAGGACTTCATTCGCAGACTTCTTGCTTATAATTACTTGTTTGTAATTTTTGTAAACGATAATTTTGTATTAATAAATAATTGTTTTGTTTTTAAAAAAGTGTTTTGAGAGTGAAGGAATATAATTCTCCATTCTATTCCGTACCACTACTTTTCTTACAAATAACACAAATTAATGTATCACCCATGACTTAATTTTTTAAACAAAATCACTTTCATTTAAAAAATCACATAAACAAATTGTAAGCATATAATGTACGTATCATACACTAATAATATTTTGAATATACTTTATAGTCTGTATATACATTGGACGGCTAATTTATGGAATATTATCATTATTTCGAGAACCGTCGAGTTTTGAGTAAGGATCACGTCACCGGTGTGGGTGTAGTGACGTAATCGTTAATTTTTGTAAACAGATATCGGTATAATGCGACACCTCATTTAAAGGAGAATTTAATTCTCTATTTAACGACATTACATTTTTGTAACTAAAATATTTTTTTAAGGGTACAAAAACATTTTTTTTTATTTAAATTCAACCAAATTACAACTAATGATTTAATTCATAACGTCCTTTAAAGTAACCAAATTATGCATAATAATTATTTTAAATTAAATGTTCCAAATGCCATCCATCGGTTCCTGCCATGACTTTCTGAAATAAATACTTAAAAAAGCAAAAATAAGTAAAAATAATAATGGACACAAAAAGTTATCTCATAAACACTGAAACTTTTTGTCAAATGTTAAATCAAGCAAGTGATATTGGCATAGTTACTGTAAGATTTATTGTCGTAAATATTTTTTGATTTTGTGAATTATCATCAGTTGTCAATTGTAATTTTTACTTTTGAATACTAAATTATGGCTCACATGAAACACAACGCATAGAAATATTAATTCTTAGCGGATGTGGAGATAAAAAAATAACAAAGAACGAGGTATGCAATTTAATCAACGCAAAATATCCAGACAGACTCATCAGCCAATCAACAGTGAGTAAAATAGTCCGAAAATTTGGAGAAACTAGGCACGTTAAACATATTCCAAACTCTGGGCGTCCTAAAATTGAAGACAATGTGAAACTTGATGTTTTATTAAATGTCCATGACAATCCTCACAGTAGTTCAACACAAATGGGTGAATATGTTGGAGTTTCCCAACGATCGGTATTACGTATTTTAAAAAAAGAAAAATACCATCCCTACAAAATTCAACTACACCAGGAATTAAACGACGACGATCTCGATCGCCGGCTTTAATTTTCTGAAATTATGCAGGATTTATGTATCGGCAATCCACGTTTCATCAATCAAATCCTCATTTCCGATGAAGCCACATTTTTTTTACATGGTACCGTGAATCGTCAAAATTGCAGGTATTGGAGTCAAGAAACCCCACATTGGATGACTGAGGCACACACGCAATATCCTCAGAAAGTGAATGTATGGACAGGGATCATCGATGACAGAATCATTGGCCCTTTTTTCTTTGAAGAAAATCTAACAGAGAACGTTATTTAACTTTTTTGAGAAATCAACTTTTACCTGTTCTTGCTAACATGTATCCAAATGCCAATAATGCAAATTTACCTAGTGACAATATCTGGTTTCAACAAGATGGAGCCCCTCCGTATTACGCACGTGAAGTACGTCAATTTTTAAATAATTGCTTTCCCAGGAGATGGATCGGGTTTTATAGAGTGGCCAGCAAGGTCGCCAGATCTAACACTCTAGACTTTTTCCTGTGGGGTTACATAAAATCAAAAGTTTATGTCAATAGACCCCAAAATTTATAGAACTTTAAAGATAGAATTAGGCATGAAATAAGTCTCATTACTCCAGAAGTCATCCGCAATGTAATTGATGAATGTGTCCGTAAATTCGCACATTGTCAAGAAACCGATGGAGGGCATTTCGAACATTTAATTTAAAATATTTATTATGCATAATTTGGTTACTTTAAGGTACGTTATGAATTAAATCATTAGTTGTAATTTGGTTGAATTTAAATAAAAAAGAAATGTTTTTGTGCCCTTAAAAAAATATTTTAGTTACAAATGTAATGTCGTTAAATAGAGAATTAAATTCTCCTTTAAATGAGGTGTCGCATTATACCGATTTCTATTTACAAAAATTAACGATTACGTCACTAAACCCACACCGGTGACGTCATCCTTACTCCATGTACGTTATAAGATGGGTATTTTATAACAAAAATCGACCTGTTTCGGAATTACCCTCAAAACCCGACGGTTCTCGAAATAATGATAATATTCCATAAATTAGCCGTCCACTGTACATACATATTGTAATAAATTACAATTAAATAAAATTAAATGTTTGTATAAATATAGTTTAAATTGATATAACTATCAAATTTGTTGTTTTTATAATTTTAAATTTTTATTTTTAAAGTTTTGTGGGGCTATAATTTATGTTTACTTGTTTTTCAATTTTATTCAGTCTTTATTTACCTTGAAACACCTTAAAATTTCTTTATTTGTTGCTATTTTATTAAAAAAAAGGTTTATTCTCAAACTCAAAATATGTAATTTTATTATTATAATTTAGACTTGATCTACTTAAATCAATTTTCAAAATATGAAAGACTCTTACCAACAGAAGTCGGTTCTAATAAAATTAAAATCTAACGATATAATTATTTATTTTAATTTTTCACCTTAAAATTTTTAATACACCCTATACCTATTGAATGATGCGGTTATGGTATTTTCGTGCGCATATGCCCACGCATAATGAACACGTGATATCTTACAATTACAGTTATATTCTAGTAGAGAGAAACAGCGTGGAATAGTGGTAACAAAATGTTTAAACAGTTTATTTATTCAAAACAAAATTGTGTTAAAATCGTGATTTAAAGATATTGAAATCTACTACTCACAATATTTTAGGAGTTATGAAAGTGATATTAATGAATAATGTTGAAAAACATACCGTATATTCACTTGTTGATCCTATTTGGCTTCGTGGAATCGGCAACCAACAGATGTTTGAATATGAGGTCGTCCCAGGAACAGCTATCTCGTTCTTATATTACTCAAAATTGTCAGGAAGGCCCTTTTATTTCTTTAACAATAGTCGGCCATTGATTTATGATAATTTTAAGATAGACTGACGTGGATTGGCCTTTTAATGAATTTAGAATGCTCCGATTTTCATTTTCCAAGGGCTTATATACCCTCGTCCAAAAAATCCGATAATGGCTGCCTTTTCGAGCGTATTTTGTTTTTCATAACCCCACTTACATCAAATTTTTAAAAAATTGACTTTTTAATTAGACACTTTCTGACCTTATAATTGTTACAAATCAAATCTGTGTAGCTTATTTCATTATGAAATAACATTTTAAGAATTTTAAAATCGAATCTTCCCTATTAAAAATGCTCACTTTATGGAGTAAACAATGTCGGCCATTTTGACAATTATTAATATTAAATTTAACAATTATGAGCTAATATCTCTTTTTGGCCATTAATTTTAACAAAAACTGAAAATTTACATATTCTAATATGATCAGATAACTTTTATTTTCAATGACACCGCTTATATTAGCTTTTATTTACTTTTTAAATTTACTACGTCATAACGATTCAAATACAAAATTTATCAAATAAACGAATTAATAACATCCAAAATCATCAAAGAACGACTTAAAATTAATTACCTTACAACAAAATACAATTATAACAAATAGTAATATCAATTAATCATCTAATATTAAGTTTATGTCTTTCCACTACAAGCACATCTTTTAAGTTTATAATCCACAGTTTTTTTATCATCACTTCACTATTTACAGTGTTTTTCATTAAATTTATCATTTATAATGTCCTTGACTAAGCTTTAATTAAACAGTCTTAGCTTGTAAACAAAAACATCACTTTCTTACAGTTTTATTCTTTCATGTAATATATTTCAATATCTTTATTTTTAGATTCTGACTCAAGTATTGTATTTTATCAAATCTGAGATGTACCAGAAAATAGGAAGTACTGGACTTGTACTGTCATCCGATACATCATAATACAGGACTCATCACTTGATGCTTAATTGAATTTGAAAATATTGTTTGGGGTAAGTAAAATTTATTTATCAAATTATAATCATTGTCTATGATTTATTTATTTTGCTCTAACATCTAAAATTAGTTTGTTGAGGTTTAAATTTTTGTACCTTATATTACTAACTGAATACAGTTGAATAATCTCTACTTTATATAATAATTTTAAATAACCTACACCTACTTGTTCTCATTTTATAACTACCTATTAAAAAAAAAACATTATTGAACTTATTATTATTTTAACATTGATTATAACTTATTTGGATTTTAATTTAAATAACTTAATATAACTAAAATAGTTGGTTTCTTACTAATATTGTATTCTTATGATTCATTATTAACATATTCTAATACTTATTTATTTTTTTATTTTTAGCTTAAACAAAATAGTATCTTGGACTTTGATTCTTGGATCGACTACTGGTGTTAGTGCTCATTCTTATGAACTCATTTTATCAAGATAGTTTTGTGTTCTTGTGTGAATTAAGATTTACTGGATTGGCTCAAATAAAGAAATTTTTGGTGTATTGATCATTTAATGAAAAGATTCGAAAGTTACATTCATGTTTAATAATTTATTTCAATTCAAGTCATATATTAGGTAAGTTGTATTTATGATTATTTTAAAACATTACAAATTTCCCCCAATTTAATTTTAACAAATTATTACTCTGTAATAATTTTTTCAAAATTTAATTCCATTCTGGTTTATCTAAATCTGTTACGCTTCAAATTCTACTTTGTTATCTTTTAATTTTAACATATACCTTAATTATACCTTACAAACAATCTTCAGTAATATTTAACATAAATTCTAATTCATTTAGTTGTATATAACCACTAACTATTCATTGATAATTCATACTTTAATTCTTAATTTTAAATACAATATAATATTTACTTATTCTAATACCTACATCTTAAACTATCTTATATTCTAAATTTAGCTAGATTTTTAAAATGTTGGTCTATTGGTGATATGCGTATAAGTTTTTAACGTTTACCTTTCCCCTTAATAAATTATTATATGGATTTCTTAGTATATAACTGTTTTCGTAAGCTTTTTCAATTATAAATGGTCCTATAAATGGTAATTTTAATTTTGCACACTCATTATTTCTTTTGTTAGCTACCTGTCGTGACCTTTCAATTACCCAATCCCTTTCTTTGAATACTGTTGGTTTCTTTAAATTTTTGTATCTTCTTTTTAAATATCGTTCTGCATTTCTTTTTAATTTATTATGAAAAATTTTTAATTAAATTACTATTTTGCTCTAATTTTGTACAACTACTAGTGAATTGATATATGATTTGTTACTTCTTCGAATTATTCCTTCAATCTATAAGATTTCTTATTCTCTTTTCACTCTTTTCTTTTAACTTTAATGGTACAGGATATATTTTCACCTTAAACTCCTCAACATCTCTCACCTCCATATTATATTCATGTTCGGTAGCTTCTTTTGGCTCCTTAAACATCAAACACTATACTTCATCAACAAATCTCCTACAATATTGTAATATATTCCATCACAATCAAATCAACATTTTCAAATACATCTTGTTTCTTCTATCTACTTCATAATCATAACTTTCTTCTTTATACTTCATACTCATAACTTCCTTCTTTATACTTCATATCCATAACTTTCTTCTTTATCATCTTCATAATCATTTCTAATATAAATAATATCCTTCTTACTATCTTCTACTTCTTCTATCATATCCATTGACATCCATATACCATTTAGTCATATCTTCTTCTCTTCTTCATAATTAATTATAGTTTCTAATTGTTCCTATGTATCGTTTAATATTATCATATCACTATCCAAATTAAACACAGCTAGTAGTTTACAATTTATTATGATTTTAATATAGATTTATTTTAATATCATATTTATTTATTTATTTCACATAACCTTTGTTTTTAATACCAGTTACTATTATATTTGGAATTTTATTTCATTATTCTTTAATATTATTTAGTTTTGAAATTGATTTTGAATCTATTAATGATGTTTTGTTTCTTATATTAATTAACATTTGTAACGGTTTGTCATAATTTTAATCTTGAATATGCAATAACTCATTAGAATGTAATTGATTTAAGTTTCATTTAAATTAGTATAATTAATATAACAGTTTATCTTAATTTTTACCCTTGAATATTCAATGACCCATTATAATATAATTGATCTAAGTTTCATTTAAGTTAATATAATTGATTGGGGTGGTATTATAAATTTAAAATAATACACAACATTTTAAAATTCAAACAATAAAAACTTACTTACTACCTACAAATATAATTAGCAATATTATTTACACCTTGCTACTACCTTACCCCTGCTCAATAAAATATTCATTTTCTTCTTCAGCTTCTTCCAATTTCTTTCTACAAGTCTCTTCCTGGTTTTAGTTGCTTTCATTAACATGTGTAACTTTTTATTATTGGTTTGTTTTCTTATTCTTTTAAATTTTCCTATATCAGTGTTCATATTCATTTCTTCCTTTTCTTTCTTTGTTTCGATAAGTTTCCTTTCAAACAATTGTTCAAATAAGTTTTTAATCTTCTTGTTTTCTTCCACATCTATGATTATATTTGAATTAATCTTATTCTTATTCTCATCCATGTCATATTTAGTATCAATTTTGATTAAATTATTCATCTCAATCTTCCCAGTTTCAACATCTTTATCTTTGTTTCCATCAGTTTCTTCTAAAATTTTATTGTTTGCTTCTGCATATTCCTCCTTTTCAAATACTTTTTCTTCTTCATTAAACTTCTCCATATTCTCTTCTTGGCTTGCAACTTGTATCTTCAAATTCTCTTTTTCTTCATCAATATTTTCTACAATCTCTTCTTTTAAATCTTTTCCATTTTTTCTATTTAAATTGTAATCCATCATATCCAACTCCTCCTCATTTTTATCATATTTCTTCTCAAATAACTTTTTCATTTCTTCTTTAATTTCTTGTTTTGTATTTTTAATCTCTTCTTGTAATTTCTTATTTTGTTCCCCCATTTCTTCCTTTGATTCATCAAACTTCTTATTAAATGTATCGTTTAAATCTTCTTTATCTTCTTTAACTTCCTTCTTCAATTCTTCTTTAGTTTCTTCTAAATCTTTATCCATTTCTCCTATGTTTTCTTCATTTTCTTCACATTTTTCATTATTTTTGCCCCATTTCTTGCTCATATCTCTGATATCCTTTCTTAACTCTTCATGTCTTTGCTTCATTCCCTTTCTGAATTCTATTAAGAATTCCATTATTTCATCGTATTCTTCATCACTCATATTCATTTTACCCATTTTAAATTGTTTAATTAAGTTTTATTAAATATTAAATATAAAATTTTATTCTAAATAGTTTTAATAGTCAATTAATTACTTTAACCAATCAATTTTTTTAAATATAGCCAATTAATTTATTATAACCAATAGTTTTTTATTAAAGCCCCACGTTGGGCGCCATTTTTGTAATAAATTACAATTAAATAAAATTAAATGTTTGTATAAATATAGTTTAAATTGATATAACTATCAAATTTGTTGTTTTTATAATTTTAAATTTTTATTTTTAAAGTTTTGTGGGGCTATTTATGTTTACTTGTTTTTCAATTTTATTCAGTCTTTATTTACCTTGAAACACCCTAAAATTTCTTTATTTGTTGCTATTTTATTAAAAAAAAAGGTTTATTCTCAAACTCAAAATATGTAATTTTATTATTATAATTTAGACTTGATCTACTTAAATCAATTTTCAAAATATGAAAGACTCTTACCAACAGAAGTCGGTTCTAATAAAATTAAAATCTAACGATATAATTATTTATTTTAATTTTTCACCTTAAAATTTTTAATACACCCTATACCTATTGAATGATGCGGTTATGGTATTTTCGTGCGCATATGCCCACGCATAATGAACACGTGATATCTTACAATTACAGTTATATTCTAGTAGAGAGAAACAGCGTGGAATAGTGGTAACAAAATGTTTAAACAGTTTATTTATTCAAAACAAAATTGTGTTAAAATCGTGATTTAAAGATTATGAAATCTACTACTCACAATATTTTAGGAGTTATGAAAGTGATATTAATGAATAATGTTGAAAAACATACCGTATATTCACTTGTTGATCCTATTTGGCTTCGTGGAATCGGCAACCAACAGATGTTTGAATATGAGGTCGTCCCAGGAACAGCTATCTCGTTCTTATATTACTCAAAATTGTCAGGAAGGCCCTTTTATTTCTTCTCCAGATATTCAATGTGTGATATCACAAGGTTAGTAGAATAAAAATATTTATTTATTCGTGTAGATAGGTTTTATTATTGTAAAAATCCCATTTCCAATTATTTGTAGTTTACAAATTCGTTTTAACTTATACTTAGGTTATTATGCGGCCATCTTTTTATTTTTAACAATAGTCGGCCATTGATTTATGATAATTTTAAGATAGACTGACGTGGATTGGCCTTTTGATGAATTTAGAATGCTCCGATTTTCATTTTCTAAGGGCTTATATACCCTCGTCCAAAAAATCCGATAATGGCTGCCTTTTCGAGCGTATTTTGTTTTTCATAACCCCACTTACATCAAATTTTTAAAAAATTGACTTTTTAATTAGACACTTTCTGACCTTATAATTGTTACAAATCAAATCTGTGTAGCTTATTTCATTATGAAATAACATTTTAAGAATTTTAAAATCGAATCTTCCCTATTAAAAATGCTCACTTTATGGAGTAAACAATGTCGGCCATTTTGACAATTATTAATATTAAATTTAACAATTATGAGCTAATATCTCTTTTTGGCCATTAATTTTAACAAAAACTGAAAATTTACATATTCTAATATGATCAGATAACTTTTATTTTCAATGACACCGCTTATATTAGCTTTTATTTACTTTTTAAATTTACTACGTCATAACGATTCAAATACAAAATTTATCAAATAAACGAATTAATAACATCCAAAATCATCAAAGAACGACTTAAAATTAATTACCTTACAACAAAATACAATTATAACAAATAGTAATATCAATTAATCATCTAATATTAAGTTTATGTCTTTCCACTACAAGCACATCTTTTAAGTTTATAATCCACAGTTTTTTTATCATCACTTCACTATTTACAGTGTTTTTCATTAAATTTATCATTCATAATGTCCATTGACTAAGCTTTAATTAAACAGTCTTAGCTTGTAAACAAAAACATCACTTTCTTACAGTTTTATTCTTTCATGTAATATATTTCAATATCTTTATTTTTAGATTCTGACTCAAGTATTGTATTTTATCAAATCTGAGATGTACCAGAAAATAGGAAGTACTGGACTTGTACTGTCATCCGATACATCATAATACAGGACTCATCACTTGATGCTTAATTGAATTTGAAAATATTGTTTGGGGTAAGTAAAATTTATTTTTCAAATTATAATCATTGTCTATGATTTATTTATTTTGCTCTAACATCTAAAATTAGTTTGAAGAAAGGAAAAAACCAATGTCAATGTCACCAATCAATTTATTCATAAAAATTGTACTGTTGTTACAAAGCTACTAGTTTCGGTCTGAATTAAAAGACCATCATCAGGCTGTATGTAGTACACAGATTTCAATCAATTGGAATATTTTGTGGTTACAAATTTTACTATCAAATTGAAGTTATTAATGACATTGAATAATAATCATATGCATAATAGTTATATTCAATAAGGTGACATGGAAAATAAAAATAAAAATTGATAAAATTGGTACGAAAAGGTAGAAATTAATTAATCAATTCCATCTCAATTAGATAGAATTGAGGAAAAGTCCATTAATAGAGGACAATTACCTCCAAAGTATAAAAGACGTGGAGGAGGAGAGTTACAAGAATTAAAAGTTCCACAGGCACCCAGGAATTAACCACATCATGATGTGGTTAATTCCGTTCATATTGATTTATTTTCTTGGGTCATGGATCCTCCCGTATCCACTTATAAGGTTTTCTGACCTTACTTTGGTTTTTTATACCTATTTTCCTATACTCTGCACAATTATTGTGCAGGTAGGTGATTGGTGTAAAACCTATCTTTCTTCCCCTCATGTCTATAAAATAGACTACGAGTTTCTATTTCGTAACTTTTCTACTATAAACCCCACAGTTTCCCGTTATAAGGGTGCCTGTGGAACTTTTAATTCTTGTAACTCTCCTCCTCCACGTCTTTTATACTTTGGAGGTAATTGTCCTCTATTAATGGACTTTTCCTCAATTCTATCTAATTGAGATGGAATTGATTAATTAATTTCTACCTTTTCGTACCAATTTTATCAATTTTTATTTTATTTTCCATGTCACCTTATTGAATATAACTATTATGCATATGATTATTATTCAATGTCATTAATAACTTCAATTTGATAGTAAAATTTGTAACCACAAAACATTCCAATTGATTGAAATCTGTGTACTACATACAGCCTGATGATGGTCTTTTAATTCAGACCGAAACTAGTAGCTTTGTAACAACAGTACAATTTTTATGAATAAATTGATTGGTGACATTGACATTGGTTTTTTCCTTTCTTCAACTACCAAGTCACTTTTGAGAGATGGATGATTTACTTCGTTTAAAATTAGTTTGTTGAGGTTTAAATTTTTGTACCTTATATTACTAACTGAATACAGTTGAATAATCTCTACTTTATATAATAATTTTAAATAACCTACACCTACTTGTTCTCATTTTATAACTACCTATTAAAAAAAAACATTATTGAACTTATTATTATTTTAACATTGATTATAACTTATTTGGATTTTAATTTAAATAACTTAATATAACTAAAATAGTTGGTTTCTTACTAATATTGTATTCTTATGATTCATTATTAACATATTCTAATACTTATTTATTTTTTTATTTTTAGCTTAAACAAAATAGTATCTTGGACTTTGATTCTTGGATCGACTACTGGTGTTAGTGCTCATTCTTATGAACTCATTTTATCAAGATAGTTTTGTGTTCTTGTGTGATTTAAGATTTACTGGATTGGCTCAAATAAAGAAATTTTTGGTGTATTGATCATTTAATGAAAAGATTCGAAAGTTACATTCATGTTTAATAATTTATTTCAATTCAAGTCATATATTAGGTAAGTTGTATTTATGATTATTTTAAAACATTACAATATATTCGAAATATTTTATGTTGTAAATTTATAATAACTATTCTTATGTCTCTCTCTCTCTCTATTCAATTAATAATACTTGAAGATAGCATATAAGATTATTTTAGCTGATGTAAACATGTACCAAGTACTAAACAATACATGTGCAGTAGAAATAACAACTGTACAGTGAGGGATCGCGATAGACCTATCTCGCCATCTCACTCGCACCCACCATACATTTACTGGCTGGCGCACGCTCCTACAGCGACGCTACATCATTGTCTGGCAAGGGGTTGGAACTATCAAAAATGTCTGGCTGAGAAGGAAACATCATCTAATTATTACCTAAGTATTATATATAAAAATCAGCTTTTATACTATAACATAAGTAGAATTATAATTTCATGAACATTAGGGGTGTCTGGCAAGGGGTTGCCACGATATTAAGTGTCTGGCAATCAATAACGTGATTTTTAATAATATTCTGAAGGTAATACCAAAAAATCACACTTTATTATTTGATGAATTTAGATCGGTATTTTACACACCTTTAGTACCTTTTACCTGCCAAAGCCACGGTGACCAAAACTTCATAATAGTCCATCGTTCTTACCTCTTTTGGGAGCATGCGCTGACAAACTTTCAGCTTTTATAAAATAACGAAGGTCTGTACTTTACTTTGTACCCCATTGTACTCTCTAAAAAATAAATGATATTTATTTATTTAGGTAGTAAATAATTAGCAATGACTTGAAGTCATATTGAAGTGTAAAATAAAAAATTTATTTACCATTTCACTTTATTCCAATGTTTCCTTATACATTTCAAGAACATATTATTCTTGAGTTCTTTTTTGGAAAATAATAGTAAATGTTATTGCATGTGTTTACTTTTACAAATTTCTATTCTTACTTTTAGTCTGGCAACGTGTCTAAAATCAGTTGAATTTTTTACAATGTTTAGATATATTTTTATTGAATACCTACGTATAAAACTAAATACATACTTAAAATGTATAAAATTTTAAAACATAGTTTTTTTGTGGAATATAATATATTTAGACACCGTTTTCATTATAATGTTTTTTATTTTATTTTGTATTGGTATTGATATATTAAATACTTAAAAAAATAAATTTGTTCACCTCCTCCCACGAAACACAACTAAGTTTCAAAGTGGATCCAAATAATATTTAATAAAAGATATACACAGGTATTTTTCATCTGTTTATGGTCTTAAGGTCAAATGTACGTGTATGTCGTGGAAATATTCAAAGATTTACAAAGGAAAATTTATATTTTCATCTCTGTCTTAGATAAAGAAAGTCAACAAGCTCCAAAAATAATCGAATTTATAATAAAAATACTAATTTGATACCACTACCGCCATCTACTCCACATTCTTGTAATTTAAAGTAACCAGATTTTAAACTAAATTCAAGCAGTGTTACCAAATTAGAAACGCCCCTCTTAAACGCCAATATCTCTTTTACTACAATATAAAACTCAGCTAAAAAACCTTATCTCCTAGAGAAAGGTCTAAACTATATCCTGTTAAAATTTGAATACGTAATTTATAGCCGTTCTTTAGATTTGTTGTTTACAAAATGACTGAAATTTTGGATTAAATTCAGGCTTGCCACCCGTTTTCAGCTGTCACATTTTAGACGCCCCTCTTAATCAGCTGGACTACCTTTCATTTTTGTAATACTGATATACGATCAACAATGGGCGATTGCGACCTTATTTATAGAATCCAAAGTTAATTTCTGTCGCACACAACAAGCGTTTAGATTTTCTTGACATTGCCTTTTGGCTGATCCATGTACAATTATGGCATCAACATAGGAACGAGTTTCTTAAAGCCAAAGTACTTGATCTATAATTCAATTGAATTCAGAAGGGGCAGTTTGTATTTCAAAAGAAAGGTGATGCATCTGATATGTCCGAATATTAGGTTTGCCAGATCGATTCTTTCTGTTATCGGGATCAATAACCGATTTTTCGGGATTTTAGGGCTGTGGTCGAGAGAAATAAAAATAACTTAATAATATTAATTAATTAATAAATAATTAATACATAATATATTAAATAAACAAACATATTTTTGCATTGCACTGTAGATATAAGAAAAAAAAAACATAGTAAGTATTTGTGACACGTAAGATAAGAACCGAATGAGCATATTTATTGTTTTTGTTCTTGCCATAAGTATTTGTCATTTTTTTTTTACCGCATTTAACAACGTTTGAGCTTTATCGCCTTTATTAAATCCATGCTCGTTATGTTCCTTTCTTTTGAGCTATAAATTAATAAATAAGAGACATACTGGAATTGAAAATATTAAACATACAATTTTGGTTAAATTTATGCTATGGGCATATAAAATATGCCCATAGCTTATCATTTGTCATTTAGCCCAAGTGGTTTGCAAGTTTCGTTTGACGAAAATGTGAACTTAAAATTATCGAACTTGTTTTTCGGAAGAATATTTGCTTTGTCGGGAGTAGGGAGGACATACAAAAATTCAGGAGAATCTTGTCAATTTCCGACCGTCTGGTAACCCTAAAAACTTCCCTCTTCATCCACAGCTAATTGTAGATATGCTTTATACAGATCAAGTCTACAAAAGTATGTAGAATCTTTTAGGCTGTTAAAAATAATATTAGTTTATCATTTACATTAATCTTATAGTCTAGGCAAAGTCTAATTTCGTTATCAGCTTTTGGAATAATCATAAATGGCGAACCCCAGTCACTATGACTAACTTTTGAAATTATTCCGGGGGCTTTTAAGTTATTTAGTTCTTCATCAACTTTATCTTTTAGAGCATAAGGTAAGTCTCGTTCTTTAAAATACACTGGTTTGACATTCGTGCGCAAGTATAGGGAATGTTTTTGGATCAATTCTTCTTCTGTAGTGGTATGGTGTTACACTTGTTAGTATTGAAGTAAAGTTGAACATCAAGCTCTTGAAGATTGATATGTAGATGTCTGATCCATTCAAGTCCTAAAATAGGTTCAAAATTATCTGGAACAACAGCATTTTTCTCTAGACGACCTATTCTGATGAAATACATTTGCAATCCAAATCAAGACGAACAAAATCCAAAACGAGCAATCTTCAAAGCCAATTGAAAATCATGTAGAAATAGAGCATGAAGAATCAACCAACCAGAGACTATACCTAAATATACACCCCGAAGAAAAAAATCAGTCTCATACATCTGAAAGTCAAAAGACGATCAAAACGGAATAGACATCCTAGTAGTCGATATCTAATATTATATATTATTTATTTGTTAGAAAAAAACAAATTAAATTGACTGATCTTAATGGGTGCCAGGTAAGTTTGCCCCAGACAACTACCTAATAGCAAATGTCACTTCCAAACTTACCAAAGTCCTGGCGTATTCCTCCGGATCATAGTTGATCCTCTTTTCAGGAAAGGAGTTCCTTTTTGATGTGGCTTTTTGTGAGAATACAAAAGGACTCCGGACCAAGGAAAGGTGTATTAGCCCCTTCTTTTGCTCTTTTTTTTATAACCACTTCAAACGGCGTCTTAAGTCAAACCTAACTGGTATGGTATCTAATGGTTGATGCTAGTGGAATTTTTCCTAAAATCCTTAGATGAATAATGAAAGGTATTCTTTTCATTACCAGTGGCTTATTTAGCTGGTTTTTTTGTGCGGAATATCATCTCAATAATACTTGTGAACTCCGGATAGCGCTTTGGCTTTTTCTTCATTATCAGAAAATGGTCTGTTTCTTATGGTGTGCCGTTTTGGTATTTAATAACAACATTTAAAAAGCAAGAATAAAAAATAATCTTTAGTTTCAAAATTTTAATTTCGTAATTATTTTTTTACAGAATTAAAATTATGTATTTCTTAATTTTAATACAAGTTTTTCCATTATGAAAAACATAATAGAAATTGCCAATTTAAAATTATGAAATACATAATAGAAATTCAATAATTAAAATTATGAAATACATAATAGAAATTCGAATTTCTATTATGTATTTCATAATTTTAATTCTGTAAAAAAATAATTACGAAATTAAAATTTTGAAACTAAAGATTATTTTTTATTCTTGATTTTTAAATGTTATTAAATACCAAAACGGCACGCCATGGTTCCTTGTGTTTTAAAGAAATGGAGCCAGAGAATCTGAGCAATCAGTTTGAGATTCTTGGAGCTTCTTACCAGCAGCATTAAAATGACATTAAATGACTTTCCAAACAATGACAACGATTTCTGTTCCTAAATGCTGTATTTTCCCTGAAATCCCGTAGCATAGTCGGCTTCTCATATCTGCTTTCGGTAATAAATCCCAGTTCACAAATTATTGCAAACTTTTGAAATGCCTAACATGCTTCATGCTTTATCCAGAGCAAATAGTGACTGAATGAATATTAAAATTATATTCTATACATGAAAATCTACGGTATTTTTATTTCACACTATAAATAAATTAAAAAGTTATTTAGATTAAGCAATTTCAAAACATTTCAATTTAATCTGACTGAAGAATCAGAAAATAAAAATAATAAAAAACTCTTCGTTTTAACAAAACTTCCACTATTTCTTTAAAAAATTGCTTTTTTAACCTCATTGACAAAAAGGGTTAGTACAATCAATTTAGAAAATAAAAAACATTACGGAATGTAGGCTAGGTATAGATCTGTTAAAAATCTAACATAAACTAATTAAATTAGGTATATGGTCAATAAACAATTTTTTATAAAAATAATTCGAACCAATTTTCGAAATTGATTTTTTTTCCTTAATTTTGGAATTTTAAAAATTTTGCTCCCTTTAAATTATGTCGCCCAAGGCCTAGGCCTCACGGGTCTGGGGCCTGCTTTACTTGCTAGCAAATCAATACAAAGATATTCTATCATTTAAAATATAAGTATTTAACTTTACTTTACTCCGTTATTCTTAACCAGAGCTCAAAACGAAAAGAATGCTAATTACTTGCATTAAAAACTCGACACAAATCTGAATTTTAATATAATACACACCCCGACAAAAAAACCGGCTCCTAAAAACTGGCCCCAAAGTTGACTTCCTGTCCAACTGATCATTTGATTTTGATGTTTTTCTAATGTAGATTGATTTCTTATCAGTAACGATGCTATGTCAGAAATTTTTATTGAGATGTGAATTTTAGCATATACGGGGTGCAACAATGAGACGATGTTTTTTTCCTGAAGTTTGTAACACCCTGTGGAATACAACTATAGTAGGTAGCTATTGTCAACTGGAATTACAATAAACTGCGATCTTTTCTAAAAAGATACACGAAAATTTAATAATATTAATATTGATAAAATCAAAAAATGCCTATAGTTGTGCTGTATTGTGGCCTTAATTGATGATGGCCGAAGTCAACTTTATGTGTCCGATACATACAAAGGTTTACGAAATCGTAACTACGACTGTTCAGAATCAACATCTTCTACAAACCATGCGTAAGATTGAAGTCAGTGATAGTCTGCAAGGAGGTCTTCACGAAGTCGCGAAGTTGCCTGCGATCGACTGATGGCCGGGAGGGAGTTTGGAGAAATAAAGACTTGCAAACTCGTAAGTTTCAATGGGAGTTCTGTGTCGGTGTGGATGGGAGTAAGTTTCAATGGAGGTTCTGTGTCGTTGTGGGCGGGAATTTCGTACAAATTTATTCTTTGTACGGCGCCTTAAATGAGCATCTATATATCGAAGATATTCTCCAGAAAGCTGTTGTTCCCTACTCTCATTTTATCGGCGACGGCTACTCGGCACGTGGCCGAGTAGTTAACGAATGTTTGGACAAAGTGGGTATTGTACGAATGGTTTGGTCAGCTTCCATTTCCAATCTAAATCCAATTGAGCATCTCTGGTACCAACTTCCAAGACGAAGAATTTGATGCCATTCCACAATAACTTCTTACAAACCTTATTGATTCGATGCAACAGCTACTGAATGCAGTCATTTTGGCCCGGGGATTTTTTTAAATTCCTATGTTTTCTAATTAAATTTATGTGTCGATGTTTATTTGTTGTGATTTCCCAGCTTTGTTCAAGGTGTTCGCTTTAAAAGGTGTACCTACAGTAAAAACAGAGGTAATGTGAATACAAAAAATCTTTAGAAAAAAATCAGGATTAATTGTGATTCCAGCTGACAACAGCTACTATAGCTGTTGCATTCCACAGGATGGTACAAATTTCTGGAAATAAACTTCGTCTGACATATCATCGTTACTGATGAAAAGTCAGTCTACAATTAAGAACAAACATCAAAATCAAATAAGCGGTTCTCGAAGTAACCAAATTAACAATTTGGGCCAGTTTTTAGTGGCCGTTTTTTTTGACGGGGAGTGTATAATGAATTGTAAATTGCACTTTGCATTTATTGTACATTTCATTGAGTTTTGTCTTTATCTACACCGCGTCAATGTCCTTAAGCGGCTGAATTCGACGTTGTTAGTCAGTCACTCAGAAATGTCTATTCAAGAATAAAAAAGTTTTATAAAAACCGTGTCTATTTCCCAGTATTAGTGAACATTTTGTATTCTCTTGCGAATATCTGATATTATCATAATTTTATCATTTTTTTATACGGATTACAGCTTATAATGTGATGGATATAATCGTCTCGCATGCATATAGCTATAGCTGTTTTGTAAAAAAATCTGTCTGCATTTTAACGCAGCAGTCATTGGCTTGATTTTATACGGCGCTTTGGTAATGGTAACGTTTGTACAATTTCTGGTATTTTTTCCATATTTTTGCGAAATGAAAATACTCGTGTAAACAAGTCGTCTAATGTGTCATCGCAAACGATTGAAAATGTTCAACGACTTTTTCTCAGTAAACATGCCAAACTATAAAACATAACATGTGACATGTGATTTCCATACATTTACAAGATGTGTTTGGAAAATAAAGGGAGTATTAAAAATCTCCGGAATTAAAGAGTTCAAGAACATAATACAAAATTAATTAGAATTTTATAGGGTGTCCGATAACATAGTGCAGTGGTTCTCAAACTGTGGCGTGCTAAGTTGGCAAGGGGGGCGCAGCTCTTGCTTTGTGGTACACAATCTCTGTAAGTTGGGTTCGACATTGGAAAGTACGGTTCTAAATTCTTTTTCTAAATGAAGCATCAAAATCCGTAACATCATTGACGGTCGGAAATATACAATATATAATTACTAAGGATTATGGCTAGCCCAAACCGCTTTCTACAATCAGATTAATCTTGTATCTGTCCTGGTCTTTTCTATCATGGTTTTCCACTTCCTTTTGATCTCACCATCAAGTATTGATCTTAATATTTTTCTTTTCAATGTTTTTAAGTCGTCTTCTTTTTTTATTATTTCACATCGTCCGGAGGGTCACAGGTTCAAGGTTCAATCATCTTTATTTGTTAATTAAAGTTAATCAATGTGATTTTTGACACTGTTTATTTTTTATGAGTCAATCAATATTTGTTTTTATTTTTGTGGTTGCAACCCGCAGACTTCCCTCCAGATGTGCATCTGTAATTCTCGACTTTGTTTTCGACTTGATATTATCCATCTTCACACCTATTATACCAGTGTTTCATTGTTTTTTTTGTGTAGACTTTTTCTTTCCTAATGCTTGATCTTCTGCATTTAATACTGTTTTTTATTTCGATCCAACTACTGTCGACATCTGCATTATCACTTTCGGGAACAAAATGTTTGACTCATAATCACCAAGGCAGACACAGTTTTGTTGGCAACTTTTTAGAGCTTTTGAAATAAAATGCAACTATATGGTACATGATATTTAAACTCGTCAAATAAAAGGCAATTAAATGACGAATTCAAAAATTTAAACAGATTTTTTGCAGACGATCGTATAACGACAGCACACGTTTTCAAAGTTGCACATTACATGTCACTTTAGCGCCTAAGCCGTTATGTGCTAGAGTAGGACGGGCGCATTGTAGATATGCTCCGCCTAACGTACAACTACGGGATAGACAGGTATAAAAGATAAGGAATTAGTGATAAACAAGTATAAATTTTTATTGATGAACAAATATAACAAATAAGAAGAATAGCATTAATAAGGATCAATAAAACAATACGAATAGATGGTCCAGAGAGTACCCACCTCAAAACTCGCCGTTACCCCCATTCCGGAATCACTACCTCCACCCCTACCTCCTCCCATTTTTCTATTCCCATCATCCCATCAACATTATATTCACTATTGTTTCCCAATACAATGCCTCCCCAAGTTTACTCTCCAACTTGTTTATTATTACCTCATTCTTCCAACATCTAAAAACACGTACCCCAAATCATTCTCAACTTCACACCTTTCGCACATTCCTGTCTCTATTGACCCAACCTTATAGAGATACCCTTATCTTGACCCATTGTCTAGTGAGTATCTGTGTCAAAAAGTAGTTTACCTCGCTAAACTTTCGGCCCAACCAATCTCTCCCACTACTAATCGCCCCCTTTAACGCCCTTTCATACTTCTCCAACGTGCTCCTCCATTTCCTCCTCTAACCACTGTTATACTTCTTTTCTCGTCGCCCATTTCCACTGCTCCCTCTTTGCTCTAGTAATATAGTCCAATGGGTAGGATCTTAACAATACCGCCGCTGCCAGACCACCCACTATCCTGAATACTTGCCCCACCTTCAGCAAACTCCGTCTTTGCACCTGCAGTAGAGGCTTGATATACTTATATAAATACCTACTATTGACATCACCCAACCGCCTCGTATAGTATACTCTGTTCAATCGTCCTACCAATAACTTCCCTTGTTCCATTCTCCCGGTCCTTTCATATTACCCATCAATCTCCCCACTATGCTGCCCGTACTCTTGCTTTCTGTGGCACCTTCAACATGTGATTTTTAAAGGAGATCTGCATATCCAACCACACACCTAAGGATTTCATCTCCATACAAATGTTTCTTCCTTTCACCATCACCTCTACATCCCTCGCCTTGCTTCGTCATTTGCAAAGTTCTCCAAGAACAGTATGTACCAATGTTGTACCATTTTGTACCAATCTCCGCAAAGAACGCATATGAAAGTATTAAGACATTTTTATATAAAACCTTTATTAATGTACTTTTTAATGCAAGCTCTTGTTTACTTTTTTTCCTCTCAGAGATTCTGCTATTATTTATTCAGCCATAACTATTGGTGTACATAAAAGAATAAATGTTTCGGATAATGTGAAAAAGAGATTTACTATGGACGCGTGCTGAGCTTGGTGTATGAAGATTCCGATTTTTGAAAAACGACTGGTCTTCTGACGAAAGTCACATTCATCTCAATGGTGACGTCAACTGACAAACAAATCGATTCCTTGGGTTTAAACACAGTGCTCGAGTAACCATTTGGGTCATGGGATAATTGGGCCTTATTTTGTTGAAGACGGGAATGAGTAGATAGTTATTATCAATCAAGAGCGGTACCAACATAATAATGTGACACCTTTTTTAAGAGGTTTAAAGACCTTTTTTCGTGCACGTAATTTAGGGATCCGAAAGCAATGGGCGCAATAAGCCATACAGAATAATTTCTCGTTGCATAGATTTCGAGTATCCACCTGATTCAACAGATTTAACTTGATGCCTATACTTTTGGACAACTACGACAAATAATAATAACCTATTTTCAACATTTGCCACAACCACTT
Source organism: Ophraella communa (assembly GCA_035357415.1). NCBI lineage: Eukaryota > Metazoa > Arthropoda > Insecta > Coleoptera > Chrysomelidae > Ophraella > Ophraella communa. The sequence continues at coordinate 21,994,634 of CM068995.1, forward strand.
TTTTAACTATTTTTAATTATTTTCAGAATCGTTATGAAACTTGTTTGCAATGCTGTGGTGCACATTTTGAACATGTGAATTATAAAAATTAATTCATAAATATATTTTTTTTTATATTCGGTTAGAGAAATAATCAGCGGTAATATACGATGACGTTGATAAATAGTCGGCTATTTTTGTTGCGTCTAAATTTCGCGAATATTTTAATATCAATTTAATGAAATATAATTTTGACATTCGTCTTTGGGATTCTTTTATTTTAAGCTTGTTTTAAGTAATGCACCCACTAATGTAACTGATTCTCTTTTCTTTCTTCCTGGAATAAATCTTCAGCTATTACAATAAATGATCCTTTCAGTTTTTTGCAGTTTTTTAATAAATCTTTTTTTGTTAATGCTGTCAGAAATTTAACAACTGGTTTATTCGGCTGTGATTTTCCAATTTTCTAAATATCGTTTATTTCAATGTTTTTAAGGTTCAACTGAAGTTTTGAATTCAACTAATTTTTTGTAAAGTTTAATAGATCACCTGTCTGGTAATTGCTGTTAAATACATTTTATTTGAATACATTTTCCTTTCCAGATGTTTGATTTTGTTTTTCATTTTTTTACTTCCTATTTTTATTTATATTTTTAATTTCTTCACTCAATTGGTTTTGTAATTATTTCAGTTTGTATTTTATTTTTTCAATTATACTGGTTTACTGGTGAATTTCTTTTTCTAATAAAGACATTCTGAATATAATTATTTTTTGGTTATCACCCGGAATAAAATGTCTTTTTTCGCCTTTATTTGGTCCCACTGTTTCAAAGTTGTCTTTTCAAGAATTATGCGGTTTTATATTTATTTATTTATTTATTTATTTGGGATACAGACAGGACAGACCCATAAGAGTATCCACACATTACAGTTAAATTACAAATTTTTACAAGTTTAACAACTAGAAATATAATTAAAAATACAAAAAAGAAGAGATATCTAAGTTAATGGTATTAAAAAATGGTTCCTCAATAGTTTTTTAACCGCAGTTGCATTATGAAAGAATATATCTACTTCCACGATATTAGATAATTTGTTGTAAGTGTTAGTTATTCTATGTACTGGAGAATTAAGGAAATAATTAGTAAATGCTTGGTCTGTAAAAAAGGTGTAATTATTTCTAGTAGCATAGGTGGGAGTATGGAGATTTATGGAATTCGTAATTTCGATACAATCAATATTATTGTTTAAAATTTTATGAGCAAACATGACATCCGCAATTTGCCTACTGTGCTCAAGGGTAATTATTTTTAAAAAGGAACAAATACGTTGTCTATCTGTTTAATAGATTCTAATTTTGAAATGTACACCAAGTAACGTGGATTCCAAATGACTGAACCGAACATTAAGATGCTATGGACATATGCCATATACAAAGTTCTAATGGTAAAAGGGTTTCGCAATTCGAAACAAGTTCTGTAAATGAAGCCTAATTGTCTATTTGCTTTTTGGGTAATATGATAAATGTGTTTGTCAAAAAGGAGTTTTGAGTCCAAAATTATTCCAAGATCTTTTATACTATCTACCGGATGGAGTACACAATTAGAGATTTCATATGTGTTGTGATTTAATTCAGGACTGCTACGAGAAAATTGTATGTAGTTGCACTTAGAGACATTTAACAACAGCTTATTTTTTACACAATAATCAAATAGATTATTTAAGTCTTGTTGAAATCTAAACCGGTCATTAGGACATGAAATGGAATGATAAATTTTTAAATCGTCTGCATACATAATAAAATATACAAATTTAAAACAGGTAGAAATAACACTAACATATAAATTAAATAGTAAAGGACCCAAATGGGACCCTTGAGGTACCCCTGACGTGCTGACTTCTACGTTAGATTTAAAGGTTCCTAAGATTACTTGTTGAGATCTATTTCTGACGTATGAGTCGAACCAACGCAATAAACTACCATGTATAGCGACCTCAGCAAGTTTCGAAATAAGGATCGAATGATCGATTTTATCGAAAGCCTTACTAAAATCAGTATAAACAGAATCAACATTCTTTCTATCATTTAGACTTTTTAGTATGTATTCAATGTAAATAAATAAGTTTGTGTCAACTGAACGTTTTTTCATGAAACCGTGCTGTTCAATACTAAGTACGTTTTTGACATCGTAATAAAGAAAATCAAATATTATACTTTCAAACATTTTACTAAAAATGTTTAATTTCGAAATGGGTCTATAATTCTCGACTTTATTTTTATTTCCGGATTTATGAATTGGGATAATAAAAGCTGTTTTCCATTTATCAGGAAATAGACCGGCAGTAAGAGATTTATTAAATAGTAGAAATAGAGGCTCTACTAGAGATTCTTTACAGTTTTTAATAAAATCTGTTGATAGCTCATCTGGTCTAGGACCTTTGTTAGGTAAATTTACAATTTTTTGTGCAATTATCTCGCGGGTGATAGTATAATTCGAGATATTTAGTGGCGTGTTAATATTAGTGGTATTAAAGTTACTAGCATCACTATTCACAAAAACAGAAGCAAAATAGTCAGAAAACATGTTACACATTTTTTTCAAATCAGTAATTGGGCCGTCGGCCGTAAGCAAATTGTTTGGAAAATTATTGGCGTTTCTTTTATTTTTTACAAATTGCCAAAAGTATTTAGGACTTTGAGTGATATTAGTTTCGACATTTATCAAATAGTTTTTATAATCTTCATTTATCAAAAATTTAGATCTCCCTCGTAAGATTTTAAATGTTAAATAATCTAGATCATTGTTGTGTTTCTTCCATCGAGTGTGAAATTTAAGTTTTTCTTTAATTACTTTTATTGTAGAGGCAGAAAACCAAAGAGGATATTTTTTATAATAATTGGGATATTTAGGCACATGCAAGTCAATGATTTTATCGATAATACTACAAAACAAGTTAACTGATTCATTTACGTCAATCGATTGAAATTTATCAGTCCAATTGACGGCACTCAAAAGGCGGTTAATTTCTATAAAGTTTGACAGCTTAAAGTTCCATCGAGATTGGTTACCAACCCTAGTAGGTATATGTGTTAAAGGAATATCAACGTCAAAGTCCAAGGTATTGTGAGAATGATCCTCGGGAACGAGTGGATTAGTAGATAAACGTACATTTTTGGTTAAAAAACTATTGTTGAATATAAGGTCTAAAGTATTTCCTGAATTATTGACATTTGCATTATACTGAGACATACCAACCAGAGACATGGTGTCAACCAGTAAGCTTGATCTAGGATCATTGTAATTACATGGTTTGCAGTAGTCGTCGTTAGCACACAGTGTCCATTTAATTTCAGGGAGATTGAAGTCTCCACAGATGATAAAAATATCATTGATATTATTTAAATAGATATCGATAAGCTTGTCACAGAAAAACTGTAAGGCAGCCAAGTCTCTGGGTGGTATGTAAACACATCCTATATGCACTTTTTGATGTCTACTTTGAGATATAATAGTCACCCAAACATCTTCTGCTTCAGACCGCCAAAAATCTTCAGGGTAACTAATAAGCTCTTCGGATACAGCTATCAGAACGCCGCCTCCCGTAAGTTTGGTAGAAGAGCTCGTTTCTCTGTCTCGTCGATTTACTTTATACGATGAAAAAATTTCTTCACTTAATACTGAAGAGCTAAGCCAAGTTTCAGTTAAACAGATAATATCTTCTTCACAGTTGAGTGTATTACGAAAAATAACGTTAATTTTCGAATTCAATCCTCTGACATTTTGATACAAAAGAGATAAAGTAGAATCATCAGCCATAATCAAAGCAAAGGTCAGTATATAATATGAAGAGTTACTTTGAACATCAGAGGATTAAACCAACTTTTCGATATCACCATCGCAAGAGATTTTGATTATTCTGGATCTATCGTCTTTTCGCACATAAATGACGCAATTTCTTGTCCATATATATTTGTATTGTTTTGATTTAGCGGCTAGCTTAGTGTCTCGCAACAATTTTTTATTTTTAGAGGACAAATGCTCATTAATATACAACTCATTAGAGATATCTGATATCTTCAGCCCTCTGTTACCATTTAGACGACGTTTAATTTTAGCGGCAGCCAGGAAAGCATCTTTTTTAATTTTCTCGGAAAATTTCAAAATTATGGGCTTAGGTAAATCAGTGCGAAAAGTTGAGGAGCGGTAAATTGAGTCAACATCAATTTCTTCAACAGGAAAGTCGATAGCCGAACCAATTTTGGAAACTATGTCTACAATATTCTCATTGTCCTTATAGGGCACCCCACAGATCTCAACATCATTGGCTCTTAACTGTTGCTCGAGAGTATCTACTCGAGAATTTAAGGACTTTACTTCATTCTTCAAATCTAAATTTTGTTTCGTTAATTTTTCAATCTCCTTAACCTTGTTAGTAAGAGCAGATATAGTATTTTCAAAAGATGTAATGTGGTCGCTGCAGAAGTTAACCGACTGCAACAAGTCTCCATATTTATTATTCATCGAAGCCATGTCTCTCTGAATATCATTTAATATTTTTAATGTTGATGATGGGGTTTGCTCTGGAGATTCATCAGAATCATCATCACCGGCAACAATAATTGAGCGCCTATTATTTAAATCTGGTAAATCTCTACAATAAGAGCAGGTCCAGGATAAGCCTGGTGTTTGAAATCGCGAGACGTCTGCTTTAGTTAAATTAACACATCTAGCGTGATAGAATTTCTGACAAGCGCCGTAACATTTCAGTCCAGGCGATTTGCTGGTGACTCCTTGAGTGCAAAGTCCACAAATTGGCATCGTCAAACCAGTTGCCTTTATCTATGCGTATTAATTCGGCAAAAAGTAGTTAATGTATTCGGTTTCTGCTCGAAACGGAATTATAACCAAAAAATTATCAAATTAATTACTCACTTCAAAATCCAAATTTAAGTATTCCGGAGAAACACACCAAAACAAATTATGAAACTATACTTATTTGTAATGGAAAACTAAACACAGTACGATAAGATTGAAAATATCACCATTAAATAGCGAGCGAATGTAGAATGTAGAATATAGAAATTTAACAACTTACTGCATAATAGATAAATATTTATTATGCAGTAAATTACTAAGAATAATAAACAATGATATCAATTTCTTAATTTTGACCATTGGATTTGAAAATACCCTATGTATCATAGAATTATAAGCTGCTAATTTATGTGTAACTATACCATATAATTTAAATTTCTACATCTAATGGCTATCCAATTCATTTTATAAATAAATTAATTAATAAGAAAGAACAGAAAGTGCCACTACAACTAATATTTCCTAAACAAACTAAAAAAATTAAAAGTTATAAAAATATTATGTATTTTGAAAATATTTCCAATATAATTTCAAAAATAATACTTCGGCAACATCAGCACTAATATAATTTAAAACACAAAATAATGCTACAAAATTGTTAAATGTAAAAACAAAATTACCCAAATTACTTCCATACTTGGTTTAGCCTTAATACTACATAATCAACATCAGGTACCAATTGCCTCCGATTGGTCTAAATTCCAAAAATTGTAACATTTCAATAATTCACGTTTTAAATAATTTAAACAATACAAACATGTATCACATGTTTAACCGTTGAAAGTAGGTATTTTATTTGTTAACACGTTTTTCTTGTCCTCTAATGAACTCGTTAAAGTAAAACATTATCATCGAAAAAGCGGAAATAGGTACGCGGAAGAAGTCAAGACTTTCACGCAGGGTGATTTATTAAAACAACCCGACATTATTCAACGGAAAGATATCTTTCTAAATTGGTAAAATTAGCCCATAAAATACATTGTTCTGACCCTTGTCCTTCGCACCCGGTTTATCCGTTCTATCCAAACGTACACCAATTCCTAGTATCAAACGCTATCCGGTCGTTTACCCCAATCTGTTAATTGTTTTAAGCGGATACATTTATACATACATCATGATAACGATAAATTATCAAATGTTCGATCTCAATATAGAACTTCTGTTTGTTGTCGACAGAGTAAATTTATTTTCGGAATTAAGTAACCAATAGCAATAGGGAAATTGGGAAGATTTTTGATATACGGGTAGTTTTAGCAGAAATTTTCCTTTAGGAAATCATTCACTTTGTAAACGTTTAATCTAGGCCCCTGGCAAACTGGTTAAAAGAAACCCCAAAAATTGTATGCTGTTGCACACCAAATTTTTCAAACTTTAAAGGCAGTTTAATCGGTGCACTCTTTTAGCTTTTCCCTATTATCTCTGATTCCCTCATTGAACACATAGAGATTCAGGAGACGGTAGAACGAACTCCTGAAAGAGAAATGTCTATGGAGGTGGAGAATCAACTCCTGAGCTCCCCGATGGAGAGACCGGAGGGAAAAAAAAAGAGGCTGAGTGGGGCGCAACGGTTGCTGAAGCTAGGACCGCCCCTTAAGGAGGTCCTTCAAAGGAGGGAACCTCAGAAGTGTTTGGAAGGGGATAAAACCCCTTCCAGCAAGAGCGTCGGGAAACGACTTCGCTCGGATGAAAGCACCCCTGAGGGTGCTATTCCGAAAAAGGTTAGGACCGACGCGATGTCTTACGGGGCTGCAGTTGGTGGACACAGAGTGACCACCCGGCTGCACTCATTGAGGCAGAAAATTTAGGAAGGCTGCAGAAAGCCATCCTACAGGCCGTCGAGGATTTACCTGAAGACGGATCTGAAGTAAGATACTTTGGCTGCTCATATCGGCCAGGTAACATGTGCCGACAAAGCGAGCTCTGAATGGCTAATTGAGGCGGTTAATCGACTCACCCCATGGGAAGGAGCAACGCTAAAAGCAATAGAGGGGAAAGATCTTCCTTAAACTCAGGTATGTGTGGAATAAATACCTGATGAAGAAACCCCTCTAGATGTTGAAACTGTCCTCAACAGACTGAGGAAGATTAATCGGGGCCTGAAGACACATGAATGGAATGTACTCCACTATGAAAAGGCCGGTCCTGGACATAAATGGACCTTCTCCGTGGACGATTCATCCATGAGGGCACTGGAGCAACTCAGCTTCAAGCCTTTCTTTGGGTTTGGTCAGATAACTATCAGGCCAAAAGTCCTGGGAAGAAGGGGGAGCCATCCTCTTCCACAGGGACGCGGAGAAAACCAAAAGAAACCAGGAAGGATGATCAGCCATGCACTTCTGGAACCATGGGCAGAGCTGAAGTGAGAAAGGAGGTAAAAGCTTCTTCTTCGCGAAATCAGCAACGTCCTGGAGAAAAAGGAAGGACAAGCCTGGGACTTTCAAGGTAAAAGGGGGAGCAAATTCCCCTCTACCAGCAAAAAGGGCAAAGGTAAGGCTGGTAAAGCCTTGCCTTTGCCTTCCGAGGACTCTGAAAGAAAGAGTCCACCCAAACAAGGGTAGAAATAGCGGGTATTAATTTTACTCAAGCAAACCTCCAACATGTCAAGGCTGCCTCATATACCATCAGCAGGAGGTTTGCTTATGAGGCAATACAAGTTTCTGCACAGAAGACGTGGTGTCCGCACAGCTCACAATTCAGTAGGAGGGGAGCAGATGGGATATAGTCGTATGCTCCAGATACTTCATAGGCGAGCGAGGGGCAGCAAATCCTCCATCTGCAATGGTATGGAACTTAATCAAACATTGCAGTACGAAAGGACTTCAAGTCGTCTTAGGATGCGATGCGAACTCACACTATGGGGGTAGAAGTACAAGCCTACTCAGACGATCTGGTGATATTGGTAAGAGGAAAGTATGAATAGGTTATATCTAAAGTGACTCAACGAGCACTTAACACTGTTACTAGGTGGTGCGACAAGGAACAACTTTCGGTCAACCCTAGTAAAACAACAGTTGTTAGTTTCACCAGGAGGCGGAAAGTGGATAAACTCCAAGTGCCCGCCCTCTATGGAGAATCTACTAAGGAAGCGAACGAAGTCAAATATCTAGGGGTTACGCTGGATAGAAGACTTTCATGGAACGCTCATGTAGAGAACATTTGCAGTAAAGCAGAGCTATCCCTTTGGACATGCCGTAGAGTATCCGGTAAGTCATGGGGAATGAAGATTGCAACCTACTCGTGGTGACTCTGTTGAAACTGAATCCAGCGGCTCTAGATCGAAAGGTCGAAAAACATTCCTCAAGTCCAAGTTGTTAGATACCGTGACGATGACTGAATGGCACTGGGGTGATAGTGTCGCAAACGGTTCCTTTGGGGCACAGGGTCGCACCCCATCGTAGGCAGACCTTACTCCTGCATGCGGGGCTCTGCAGGAGTGGACTACTACTCGTGGGACTCTTATGGATTCTCAAACAAAAAAATTAGAACGAGAGCCCAAGGCTTAGAAGCCGGGGCAATCAAAAACTAAAGAGGATACTAAAGCTGCAGAGCCAAGTACCTCCTCGAAAAATCCTCAGGCTGAACCCGGATCTTCCAAAGCCGAAAGGCAAAAAATTTCAAAGGCTGTCAGGAGGAGGTTGATCTTATGACAGACGAAGTAATTAAATTCGCAAGACTATCTGGCATCTCCAAAGCCAAGATAGACAAACTGGTAAAACAAGGCCAAAATTACATCCAAGCCAAAAGGGCCGTAATTAAAGCCAATTTTACCAAATCCTTGGAGAAAGCAAAGGAGAAACAGCCAAAGCCGGCAAAGGCAAAGGCAGTGAACCCTAAACAAAAAACCCTACCAGCCACAGGCTCAAAAAGGCCAAGGTCACACGGTAATACACCACCCGAAAGCCAGCGCAAAGGGAAGAAACTAAGGACTGAAGGTCTAACCTTTAGTGAAGCCGCAGCTTCTATAAAAATAGCTGTGGTAAGTACAGGTTTCCCGGAGGCCAAGATGGATCAGGATAAGCTAAAGGCAGTCCAAAAATCCGTCATGGCCGCCTATGAGTCGATTCCAGAGGGAGGACCGCAGGTCCGCTTCCTGAAGAGCACTTTTAGACCGGGATATATCTGGAACTCACTTGTGTGGACGACACAACGGGTTGAGGTCTCCTCAACTCTAAAGCCGTGGGATGGCGCATCCCTGATGGCACTGGAGGGAAAGGATGTACCTAAACCCTTTGCAAGTGTGGTATTTATACCAGACGAAGACGGGGAAAGGTTAGAGTCCAAAAGGGTCCTTAATAGGTTAAGGATAGGTAACCATGGACTCAGAACGGACTTATGGACGGTCTGGGGCAGCAAGCCTACAGAGAAAGGAGTACTCTGGACATTCTCGATGGATCAGGAATTCAAGGAGGAGCTCCATACTTTGGCTTGGGAAGGGTAACCTTCAGAGCCAAAAAGGAAAAGGAGAAGCTAACAGCAACGTCTACCACAGAGACAAGGGAAACACCCATGGAGGCTCAGGAGGAGGAAGCTCCCGAGAGTGGAGTCAGCCCGCTCAAAAGGACGTCAGTCCACGAGATAGAATAGATTTAGTGAAACATTATTATATATTTTGTGTATTAGTAAGAGATTTTAAGAAATAATTTTTTTATTATGTAATGTATCAATATTATATCTAGTACATAAATATGTTATTTAAAACTTACTAGAAACTTCGCGAAAATTGATTATATAATGTGCAAAAAAAGACAGATAATGTGTAAAAAGGAGACAGATATATTTTTACTATATTTTATTCTGTAATGATCGATGATAGACGAAGTAAGTATGTCTAGTCATAAATAGGAAAGAAAGAGATAGACATATTTTTCCATAAATGACTAATCCATAGAACAAAATGGTAATTCAGGAAGTTTCTAGAAAGTTTGAAACCTATAAAAAGACTTGAACACAGGTCGTAAAGGGGGTTTATTATTGGAAGTCAAACATAGATGATCAGTTAGTGTGGACAGTCAAATAGAACAAAGTGAACAAACAGTTTTTAAAGTAGTTATCATAGTGTTAAATATTGACGTTAAGAATAAAGTAAAACAATCATAAAATAAAGTGCCAAAAAGTGACATTAAGATCGAATAAAAAAAAGTGAAATTAAAACATTTTCGGTTTATAAAAAAGAAGAATATAAGAGTACTTACTGTTAGTAATACAATTAAAGGAACTGTAATCCAACAAACACGAAACTATATCAAATTGGAGGAACTAACAAAGAACAATAATATCACACAAGAAACCAATCGTCTAACAACATATTTTACCGAAGTCGGAAATTCCACGTAACACTTCATCGGTCTCCGTTTTTCATAGAGCGACTACAGACTTTTTCCACCAATCAGGAAGCAGGACTTTACATCAAGGTCAGATAAAATTGTAAACTTTTGAAAATTTTTGTAGTAGTTAGTTAAGTTCTATAATTTAAAAACAAAGGAATTTACTTGATATTCAATAATTAGATAGAATAGATTATTATATATTTTATTATTATATATTTTGTGTATTAGTAAGAGATTTTAAGTTAGAAATAATTTTTTTATTATGTAATGTATCAATATTATATCTAGTACATAAATATGTTATTTAAAACTTACTAGAAACTTCGCGAAAATTGATTATATAATGTGCAAAAAAAGACAGATAATGTGTAAAAAGGAGACAGATATATTTTTACTATATTTTATTCTGTAATGATCGATGATAGACGAAGTAAGTATGTCTAGTCATAAATAGGAAAGAAAGAGATAGACATATTTTTCCATAAATGACTAATCCATAGAACAAAATGGTAATTCAGGAAGTTTCTAGAAAGTTTGAAACCTATAAAAAGACTTGAACACAGGTCGTAAAGGGGGTTTATTATTGGAAGTCAAACATAGATGATCAGTTAGTGTGGACAGTCAAATAGAACAAAGTGAACAAACAGTTTTTAAAGTAGTTATCATAGTGTTAAATATTGACGTTAAGAATAAAGTAAAACAATCATAAAATAAAGTGCCAAAAAGTGACATTAAGATCGAATAAAAAAAGTGAAATTAAAACATTTTCGGTTTATAAAAAAGAAGAATATAAGAGTACTTACTGTTAGTAATACAATTAAAGGAACTGTAATCCAACAAACACGAAACTATATCAAATTGGAGGAACTAACAAAGAACAATAATATCACACAAGAAACCAATCGTCTAACAACATATTTTACCGAAGTCGGAAATTCCACGTAACACTTCATCGGTCTCCGTTTTTCATAGAGCGACTACAGACTTTTTCCACCAATCAGGAAGCAGGACTTTACATCAAGGTCAGATAAAATTGTAAACTTTTGAAAATTTTTGTAGTAGTTAGTTAAGTTCTATAATTTAAAAACAAAGGAATTTACTTGATATTCAATAATTAGTGTATTTCGATAATCTTACTTGCCATTACATAAATAGCATTGGTTAATTAAATTTAATTCAACATCAAGTAAGTTCTTTTATAGTTACTAAAAGGCTATTCTTTTCAATATTTTCCTACTTATTATTTTATCAGTCATTCAATAGATTACTGTTTTAATTTAATTTTTTTATAATAAATTTGTAATTGTAATTAATCAAATTTTATTCAAATACCTACCTAATAATCCAACTGGAAATTTGCATAACCAAACACCCCTGAGAAAAAGAAGATCTTGCTACTTAGAACATTTAAATAAGAATTAATCATTTAAATAAATAAATAAATCAAAAAATAATCATTAAATCATAATATTCATTACAATATATATATTGTAAAGAATATTACGATTTCAGATATTGTTTATTGATTGATTAATTGATTTGTATTATTATTTAAATGTAATGTAGCAACAAGATTTTTTTCTCAGGGGTGTTTAGTTACGCTAGTTTCTATTGGATTATTAGGTGTATGTGAATGAAAAACTTTGATTCAATTATAATTATTAATTTATCACGTTCCATAACTTCACTAACCAATGTATGAGAATAATGTTCTGGAACTGTGAGGGTTTTAAAAATTGTGATTTATCTTCTTATATTGATAATCTGGATTTTGTTTGTATAAGTGAAACATGGTTAACCGGAGAATTAAGCGATATCCCTGATTGTTTGCGGAATTTCAGTATTTTTTATAGTTATGCTTTAAAAGATAAAACTAGAGGACGGGCCAGTGGTGGCTTATTAACGTTAGTTAACAAAGGTTATAATTCTCGTATATTAGATCGTTCGCCATACTGGCTAGTTTGTCTAGTTTCTTCTGCGAGTTTTAGGTTTATTCTTTGTAATACTTATTTTAGACCATCGGCAGATATACATTTTGTTCTTGAAAATTTTCAAATTGTTATAACTGAAGTTACACAGGAGTTTCCTAACTTGTTGTTTGTAATTGGCGGTGATTTCAATTCACGTATTGGGTCGAATTGCAGTACTTGTGAAGATGTTTTTGAAAATACTAACTTGTTTCTAACTAGAAATAGCTATGACAATGTTGCAAACTCCCGTGGAAACTCATTAATGGAATTTATGTGTGATAATTCCTTTACTGTTATTAATGGAAGATCTAGAAGTGATACACCTGGTCAAAGTACTTTCTGTAACAGTAATGGCAACTCCGTAATCGATTTGGTCTGGTGCTCAAATACCTTTTTACATTACGTAAATGATCTCCAAATTCTTAATACTGAAGTAGTTGATTCTTGTCATTTTCCAGTATTATTAACAATCGAAAATGTCAGCAACCGTAAACAAATGTCAGTTTTTCCATCTCATGCAAATTGTTCTAAACTTTTTTGGAATGACTCATGTTTATTTGATTATCAGAACCTTTTGCAATGTTGTCCATATGTAGTTCCTCAGCCAGATGTGGAAAGTTTTTACTTAAATCTTTGTTCTACCATAAATATTATATCTACTCAATGTAGTATGGTACGCAAGGTAAATCGTACAAATTCATCTAAAAACAAACCATGGTATGATAGTAGTTGTTATCAACTTAAAAGAGAAGTGTCTTACAAGCTAAAACTCTGTAGACAGAACAATTTTACCGGTCAACACAAATTAGAATATCTTAGTGCAAAAAAATTATATAAGAAAAATTGTGTGTTTAAAAAAAAAGAATATGAAAAGCACATAGTTGCGTCGCTTAGTAACTCTAAAGATGGCTACACTTTCTGGAGAACGGTAAGGAAGTTTCGCGGTATTAAATTTGCAGCTAATTTATCCATTGATACCTGGGAGGCATACTACGATAAGCTATGTATCCAAAAAATAAAACTTTTTACAAGTTTTTTTGATGCAACGCATCCACATCTAGATTGTGAAATAAACCAGAATGAAGTTCTAGCTGTACTTGAATCATGCAAAAGAGGAAAGGCTCCAGGTCTTGACAACATTACCTTTGAATTTTATAAATATCTGCCTCAAAATTGGCAGCTTTATCTCTGTAACTTCTTCAATAAAGTATTTGAATCAGAATCAATTCCAAGTGCGTGGTCAACGGTCTGTCTTACTATGTTGCACAAAAAAGGTCCTAGAAATGATCCAGCTAATTACAGAGGTATTTCCTGCATAAATACAATATCTAAGTTATTTTCCACGATTATTTTAAACCGTCTAAATGAGTGGGTGGATTACACTAATGTTTTACCAGAATGCCAGTCCGGGTTTAGAAAAAGTCGTGGCTGTATTGACAATGTATTCACTTTAACTTGTTGTATACACATTCATTTATATCGACCACGAAGAAAAATATTTGCAGCCTTTATTGACCTGAAGCGAGCATTCGACTCCCTTACTCATTCTATTCTCTGGGAAAAATTATATAGGTTTGGTGTTAGTGCTAAAATAATACGCGTGATCAAATTACTGTACGAAAATGCTAACTTTCATGTAAAAGTCAATAACCAGCTTACAAAATCGTACGAAATAAATGAGGGTGTCTTGCAAGGAGAACCTGGTAGCCCTTCTCTATTTGCTATTTTCATTGCTGATATTGAATATTTTTTAAAGACTGGAGTAACTGGCGTAAACAACAAATCTGATTTGTTAATGATGCTTTATGCAGATGATCTAGTTATTTTAGCCGAATCGGAGATTGACCTTAGTAGAAAACTTCACATTCTTGAAAAATATATAAAATTAAACAATCTAAGCGTAAATAATGCTAAGTCCAGAATAGTATGTTTTTCCAAAAGTACTGCAAAGCCTCCTAAGAGCCATCGTTTCTTATTGAATGGTCATGAAATTCCTTTTGACAATACGTACAATTATTTGGGTGTTTTGTTGTCGTCTTCATCATTATTTAGAAAACACGCTCTACTAGCAACATCAAAGGCCACACAATCCATAAGTGCTGTTATGTCAATATTAGCTCGGTCTAAAATCACCGCGTGGAACTCTAGGCTTACTCTATTTAAATCTATAGTTCTAAACACCCTCAGCAACTGTCTTCCTGTATGGGGTCTTCGATATTGTCATGAAATTGAGAGGGTGCAAGTTGGCTTTTACAAGAGACTGTTATTATTACCTAGAAGTACTCCAGATTATTTGGTACGGCTAGAAACTGGCGCCGTGTATTTAGAACACATCGTTTTTAAACAATCCTTAAATTGGTTGTTAAAGATATTATCGATGGAAGATTCTAGGTTGCCTAAAATTACTTTCCGTAAATTATTACTGTTACAAAATGCGGGCAATTACTCATATAATTGGGTCTTGCAAATGAAACTGTTGTTTGACAAATTGAATTTCTCCAATACTTGGGATAATTTATCTTACTCTATTCTTAAAAGTAACATGAATAATATACTAGAGGCCCATCAGTCATATGTCTTTACGGCTGATTTAGATATGTTGGCTAAAGGCAAATACTCTGCTTTGTATAAAAGTCTTAATGTCAGTTCTCAACCGGCAAAGTATCTTTTTAGTAACATACCTATTAAATTTGTTCGGTTATTCAGTCAAATACGTTTGTCTTACAAAAAAGGTTAAGCCTCACATATAATGGATCTTACTACCATATTGACCAGGAGGAAATATGTACGATGTGCAATTCAAGACAGCTCGAAACACTTGAACATATTGTTTTGAACTGCACCCTATACCGTGAAGTCAGACCTCGCGAACTTTATAGTTTGGAAAATTTTGACCAGTTTGTGAAATTACTGGATAATCCTAAACTTATGAAAATGTGTTGTTATTTTTTCATCGGAGTTTTAAAACTTCGTTCTTTTGTATTGAACGAATAATGATTGTAAAACACCTGTGTGTATATAATTATTTTTTTTTGTTCTTTTTTTTTCTTAATCTTGTTCTATTTTATGCAAACTTTTTTATTATGCTTTATTACATTTAAAATTGTGAACTCTTGCTATTTGACATTTTCTGTTCAATTGAAGCAATAAATATTATTATTATTATTATTATTATTATTATTATTATTATTACAGATAGTTATATACAATACGTAGTTTCCACATCCATAACAATGAGTGTAACATTGAACATCCAAGTACTTGAATATATCTGAAAACATTAAATTTGTTAAATAACAGCATTTGTAAAATGATATAAACATATCATGTGATTAATAAACCGTGAGTGACATGATGAAAACCCATCAAAAATCAGTGACAATGTGCCTGAGCCTATAAAGTGAAAAGACACTAGAAATTGAACTACAGGCAATAAAAAATTATGTTAAATGAGTTATTAAGGTGATAGGACACTAGAAACAAGACAATATGTAATAGTTATAATGTATTAAGAGTATAATTGCAAGGTGGAACTCTGAGTATGGAGTCAAAAACAATACATAATTTGTTGTTATTATTATTTGTATATGTTAGTAATATGTTTTGTATCAAATTTGTATATGTGTAGAGTAGAAATATTTTATTAATTATATAATTTTATTTTAAATTTGGATAAAAAATGGCGAAAGTTAATTAATTTAAAAAGCAATTTATAAAAAATTTATAGAGTTTTAGTCATAGAAAAAGATATCCATCAATATTTGAAGTATTAAAGTGTATGTTAATGTAAAAATTAATTAGATGTAAAGTGTGTTTGCTCATAATTTTTTTCAAATATCATTATAAGTTTACAAGAGATAGCCATAACATCGCTCTGTTTGAAGTTAAAATTTAACATGGAAAAGTAAAATTTAATTAATGGAAGTTATTTTATTACCAATTATAATTGTTAAAGTTTATTTATCACCCAATTAAAGAATCAATTAAGTAAATTAATTAAATAGATTTATTAGAAAATTTCGAAAAATTGCCTATATAAACAATTGAATTTAAATAATTTATGTCATTTATGTCATTTCGGGAGAAAGAGTATAAATACCGCGGAATTATCTTTTTTTTTGGTCAGTTGCATTTGATTCGAAGAACCTATGCCGAATACAAAAGAATTTAGTTAAAATTTAATGGCAGCCTGGTGTAAAATTATAAGTTGATACCATACCCCCCACCTAAATAACTGTCAATTTGGAAACTTATGTTTAAACTATTATAAATTGGAGAGATCGAAATAAATTTAACAAATTTAATAAATGGAAATAATATAAATAACCATCCACCTGAATTTTATTACGTTCCTGGACATTAAGTCAACAAAATCTTAAAAAAAAACTTTCAATCATCTTGCACCAAGGTAAGCAGCCGACGCCATTGTTGTCTACAGGTAATGCTTGGAACACAGAACGCCATGAGATTCAAAAAGCATAGCTCTTGTTTTGTTGCAGATTGTTAAATTCATACGCTCTGCTGTCCCATTTAATTGGGGACTATGAGGAATCGTATAATACAAATGGATACCTTTTTCTTTGCACCACTCTTTGAAGACATTAGAGCGATATTCTCCACCATTGTCAATTTTATTTGTGACACTTTGAGATTGTGGTGGTTTTCAGATTTCACAATGTAATTTTTCAAAAAAACATTCAGCTTCATTTTTGGTTTCCAACAGATAAACTGTTACAAAATGTGTATAATCTTCCGCACAAGTCATGAAATAATTCTTGTTATCAAATGTCGGAGGTTCGATTGATCCACATATATCAGTGTATATAATTTCCAGAGGCCTTTTGGCTCTCTGTCTCACTGTGTTAAAAGGGCTTCTGTTTAATTTAGCCATAGCACAAATTTCACCTGAGTTCGATGTTACAATCACGGTGATGTTAGAGATCTTTTTTAGATTTTTGAAACTAATATGTCCTAGTTTTCTATGCCACTCCATGTATTCTTCATCAGTCTGAGCTAGGTGTCCTTCTTGATTTGGTTCTGAACACAGATTGACAACAAACAATCCACTAGGGGTTTTTTGTCCAGAAAGGATGACATTTTAATCTTTGATGATTGTGACTTCTTTTTCTATAAATCTAACTTCTCCACTATGTTCAGTTATGGCATGCACAGAGAGTAAATTCCTTGTTAACTGAGGCACATAATTTTCAAGTTCAATATTTCCAGATAATACAGCATTCATGGTTTCTCCTTTCTTAGCACTAAAAATTTTTGCAGAGGAATATTCAGTGTCAGTTAAGATATCACATTTGTTTGTTAAATGTGATGTACAGCCACTGTCAACAACAAAGAGATTTGGATTTAGATTTTCACTGAATAGATCTTCATTTACAGGCTCTTTCTTTTCTATTTCCAAAAAGAAGGCAACTCTGTCTTTGTTTTTCTTATCATGTTCTTCTTTGAAATAGCATTGTTCAGATGCATGATTTGTTCTCTTACCGTACACACATGGAGAATATTTAGAACTGTTCTGGGTGGATTTACTATTTCTCTTAAAACAGTCTTCTTCATTATGAGTGTCTCTTTTGCAATTTTTACACCATTTTTTCTTTGGACATTTTGGTTTTATATGACCAACTTTACCACATTTGTGACAAACAATTTTTGCTTTTGATTTTTGTTTGGTTTTGTAGTTTTGAGCATTAAAAGCCACATTTTGATCATCAGATTAGTCAGGTTTGTTAGAATTCTTGTAGTTTCCTTACACAACGAGGTTTGCAATGAGATTGTCCACTTTCTGCTACTGGAGTAGAATTCCATGCACTTGCAAAATAACGGTATTACTCACGCAGTGAGAATATGATTTTTGCAACTAAACCGTCATCAGAAACTTCTTGCTTGAGTTGTTGCAATTTATATACAATATTTCTCAGATAACTGAGGTTTTGCATCATGTCTTTGGTTTTATCAAATTTGTAACCATGAAAATAAAATAGAAGCTGCTGTTTTAGTTGGCTAGTATCTCTAGATGGTTTTCAATGTATCATATTTGTCTTGGGCAGTAAGATATGTCAGGATATGATTTTTCACCAATCTATCGATGGTTCTGATGATACATAGTTTTGCCTTGGCATCCTTTGTGTGCCATGTAGATATTTTTGTTTCATCTGTTCCACAACTGGTTAGAGATTCTTCACCAGAAACTATGTCCCACAGTTGCTTGGCTTTGAACAGGATAGTGATTTCAAAATCCCAGAGTTGAAAAGTATCTGGACCAGACAATATCGGGAAAACTTTTAGATCACTGTCTTCAGACGCCATTTTGTTTTGCTTTTTTCGTACTTTCTAGCAGGATGACGCTAACAAACAATTTGTTAGTTTGTTTTGTTTTCACAGTTTAAACAGTAACTTTTGATGTTACTGGGCCCATAACTTGTTAAGGTTTTTTTTTATATTTCAGGAAATATAAATACTTTTAACTGGTTTTTTATTTTAAATTCAACGTACAGACGCAGACATTCAACAACATTTTTTACAAGAAGATCAACAAACTCAATTGTTTACACAAGACAACTGACTATATCACATTTTGACATTTGACAAATTATTGTTGACGAAGAACACAAGTAACATTGTTCTAGTCTTGCCAACTTAACATATTTCAACAGAAGATCGGTCAGGATAAACAAACAGTTTTTAAAAGGAGTTAAAATAAAGTGTTAAATAGTGACATTAAGAATACAGGGTAAAGTAATCAAGGAGTAAAACAAAGTGCTAAAAAGTTACAATAAGAACGTATCAAAAGTGTAATTAATAACCTTTTCGGCGTATAAAAAAGAAAAAATTATATGTGTACTTACTATTTATTATAACATTAAAAGAACTATAATCCAACACTGAACTATATCCATAAATCGAATTGGAAGAACAATTATATTACACAAGAAACCAAACGTGTAACAACCACGACCACGATAATTTGCCAAAGTCGGAGATTCCACGTATTCCTTCGTTGATTTCCATTTTTTTCATATAGCGACTACGGTTTTTTTCCACCAATCAGAAAGCAGGACTCTACGTATTAAGGTCAGATAATATTGTAAACATTTTGAATTTTTTGTAGTAGTTAGTTAAGTTATATAATTTCAAACAAAAGAATTTATTTGATACTCAATAATTAAGCAATAATTAAAGAATTTCGAAAATAACTTATTTACTATTACATAAATATTAATAATTAATTTAGCACAATTTCCACATCAAGTTCTTTTCTAATTAATAGAAAGCCTTTCCGTTCTCTTATTTTTCTACTAATTATTAGCATTATTAGATATTTCATATTATACTGTTTTAACTTAACTATAATAAATTTGTAATTATAATTAATCAATTTTTCATTCATATACCTACCTAATTATCCAACTAGAAGCTTGCAGAACATAACCACCCTGAGAAAAAGAAGATCTTGTTGCTACTTTAGAACATTTAAATAATATCAAATATTAATCAATCAATCAAATTGATAAATTAAGCCATAAATAATCTTTCAAATGATAATATTCATTACAATATATTAGGACGAAGTAATATTATTGAAAAAATTATTCAATAAAGAAAGGATTAATTTTATTTCAGTCACTATAAAATCAATCGAAATCAAATAAATAATGAAAAAGGTTATTACATTTCATAATAAACAGAAGATAAATTAATCAACATTAATTAATTGAAACTAATTAAATTTTCAACAAGTAACAGAAAATAAAAATAATCAAACTTACTATCAAAAAATAATAATGAAAATAAATAAAAGAAACAAACGAAAAAATTATAAATTTTCTAAGAATATTTTTTCCGTTAAACACATAAAAGGATTTTCAAGAATCTATTAAATTAAGTTACACTGAAAATTAACTTCGAATATTGTATGAAAACAACACCTGTGCGTATGACGTGAAATTAGGAGAATTTTTAAAACGTGAAAAGCCACCTGTGCGACCAAAGTGTTTTACTTGGTAATAGTATTTCTGACTTCATTTCTGATTTCAGCTGTTAAAATAATATCGATCTGACCTTCAAGCCTCAGTGATAAAAACACTGACAAAGCGAGCTCTGAATGACTAATTGAGATGGTTAATCGACTCATACCATGGGAAGAAGCAACGCTAAAAGCAATAGAGGGAAAAGATCTTCCTAAAACTGGCATGCATACCTGACGAAGACAAAGAAACCCCTTTAGATGCTAAAACTGTCCTCAACAGACTGAGGAAGATGAATTAGGATCTGAAGATACTGGAATGGAGAGTACTCCACTGTTAAAAGGCCGGTCCTGGACATACTTGGACCGTCTCTGGGGATGATTCATCCATGAAGGCACTGGAGCAACTCAGCTTCAATCCTTTCTTCGGGTTTGGTCAGATAACCATCAGGCTTGATTCCCCCTAAGAAGGGGGAACCATCCTCCTCCACAGGGACACGGAGAAAATAAAAAGAGACCAGGAAGGATGATCAGCCATGCACTTCAGGAACTATTAGCGGAGTGAGAAAGAAGGTCAATATCTTCTTCCTCGCGAAATCAGCAACGTCATGGAGAATTAAATTTACCCAAGCAAACCTCCAACGTGCCAAGGCTGTCTCATATACCATCGGCAGGAGGTTTGCTAATGAGGCAATATATGTAGCCCTACTCCAGGAACCTTCGATTAACGGAGCAGGTCACATTGGGGGCCTAGGATCCATCTTAACTAAGGTACTGTATTACAGGAGAGGGGGAAAACCCAGAGCCTGTATTGTACTTAGGAAAGATATTAACTGCTGTTTGTTTACAGGTTTCTACACAGAAGAATGCTCCGGATACTTCCCAGACGAGCGAGGGGCAGCAAATCCTCCACGTGCAATGGTACGGAACTTAATCGAACATTACAGAAGGAAAGGGGTTCATGTCATCGTAGAATGCGATGCGAACTCACACCATGCGGCGAGGGGGAACAAAACGACCGACGAACGAGGTGAGTACCTTTTCAATTATATACATGGTGAAGGGAGGAAATGAACCAACCTTTGTTACCAAGAAATGTCGCACTATATTGTGTTCCGTGATAGTGTTTTCAAAGATTAAGCGACAAAAGTGATAATGTATGCTTAAAAATCATAACCTTATTTTCTGTTATCATAAATCATAAACATTTCTGTGATATGGGATAATGGATTTAAAAAGAAAAATATTATTTTCAGTGGCAATGACGACATTATTTTGTTAAGGGGCTATTTTTTAGATTAAAAATTAAAACTCATGAATGGTTACGTTACGTTGCAAACGCATTTACTTTATACTTCTTTTTGATTAGTTACGTATCTCCGTTACGTTACGTATACGGATAAGGATACGTGATAAATTTTTAGAATTGTTATAGACATAGCAATGAGTACTGAGGCAATCAGTAATAAAATTGTTAACTGGCACGTGTCTAACGAGCCATCATGCTCGGATCACCCACACATTGACTTTACCTTAAAAACGGGTGTAAAAGACCCACCATTAATTTTAGGGACCCAAAATGTACAGACTGGGACGGTTATCGCACCAGTCTGGAGGGGAAAACAGGGTATATGCTCACGATAATCAAAATCAATTCTGATTTGGAAGAGGCAACTGAACGTATCAGAAGTGCAATTCTAGAAGCATACTAGGAAAACTGTTTCGTTGAAACCAAGACGAATAATAGACAAAGAACTGGGAAAAATATAGAAGCGCTCTTACAGAATATAACAAAGAAGAGCCAAACGGAAATCTTGGAGAAAGTTCTGCCAGACTATATCTAACATACCTGCCAGTGCAAGAATTCACCAGATTCTCTCCAATGATCCGAATCAGGGGCCGTGTCTTCTCAAACGAACAGAAAACTGGACAAATTAAGAAAATAAATTAAGGATGCTGTGCAATAAAGCAAAAGAATTGAGGAACTGGGAAAATATAGAAGCGCTCTTACAGAATATAACAAAGAGATAAGAAGAGCCAAGCGGGATTCTTAGAGAAAGTTTTGCCAGAGTATATCTGACATACAGGCTAGTGCAAGAATTCATAAGATTCTCTTCAAGTATCCGAACCAGGGGCCGTGTCCTCAAAAGACAAGATGGAACCTATACCGAATCCAAGAGGGAAACATTAGAGCTCTTGTTAAAAAACCATTTCCCAGGTTTAACAATTATTGAAAACAGAGGCGAAGTTTAGACCTAGGAAGGTTGCCTCGACCTAGGAAGGTTGCCTCGACCTAGGAAGGAAAGTTGGAAAATATCTGCGAAAACTATCAAACCGGAGAATTTAAAGTGGGCTATAAACCACTTCGATCCTTACAAATCTCCAGGGGAGGATGGACTTTTTCCTGCCCTTCTACAAAAAGGACTGGACGTTCTGCTGCCCATTCTGATTAAGCTTTTTAGAACAACCTTAGCTCTGGCTTACATACCTGAGGCTTGGTGCACTGTTAGGGTCAAGAATAGCGCCCTACCTAAATCCTACCGTCCAATTAGTCTCACTTTCTAAAAGCACTTGAGAAAATTCTTGATAGGCATATTAAGGAAGGACCATTGAGAGAACATCCTCTCAGTACTTAACATGAAAATCAAGGCTAGTGAAATGCCAGGATGCAGGGCAGAGCGGGGTCAGAGCCAGGGCCGGAGAGATAAAAGATTGTCCGATAATGGATATGGTACCAGATGGAATGCAACCTAAATTAAATTTCCACAAGCCGTCCTATTTTCAGGAAGGGACGAATGGAGGACGAATAGATCGAATCTTATAATGACTGACCAGTGTTGGTACACGGACAGCTCTAAGACCGAGAGAGGTGTACACGGAGGAAAACCAAAGGTAACCTATCCACAATTTTCCAAGTAGAGGTTTTTGCAATGGAGATGTGCGGAACTTTAAGCCTAAAAATGTGCTGAAGGAATATTTATAGGCCCCTAAGCATAGCTAATAGCATAGCCAGAGAAACAATATAAAAACCATTAATTATTTGATCAAATGCCTTACGAAAATTAATCTACAACTCACTTTTGTATTACGCATTACCAGCAAAAATAAGTGAGTTGGTGTTTATAGATCGTTGAGTTCGAGAACCACTTCAAGACTCACAGTTGTTCCCGTCTCGGAATCACTACCCTACCATACATTAAGAGGGGCGGCGGTCCCTCACACACTCTCCATTTATTCTGCTACACTGCCACTCATAAACGTTCTCTTCCCCTAACCATACTCTCCACTGCCTTATTTACCTCCATCCATTCCTCCTCACCTCTCAACATTATCTCCACCATATTTTCCAAGTACACAGCCACTCCGTGTCTTTCCTCCAAGTTCTTCAGCACTTCTTCATTCCTCCAGCATCTAAACAGGTGTCCACGTTATCCTCCACTTCGCACCTTTTACACACTCCAGTCTCTCTCTTTTCCCAATTTTGTGAAGATATCCTGCTCTTGACCTATGCCCAGTCAGCACCTGTTTCCTAGTCATCCATTCTCTCCTACTTGCAATTACCCTTTTTAGCTTACCTTCACACTCCTTCCACCTTACTTCCATTTCCTCCTCCATCCAATCCATAACTTCCTCTTTCATCGCGTCCTTCCACTGTACTCTTCTGGCTCTAGCCATCACATCCAATGGGTAGGATCTTGCCAGCACCGCTGCTGCTAACCCTTCCACTGCTCTGTACCCTTGCACCACCCTCAGCAACATTCCTCTCTGAACCCTCAGTAGTGGTTTAATCCTAGCATGTACTCCCGCTCTTTCAACCCACACTTCCGCTCCGTAAAGCATACTCTCTTCCATTCTCCCGGTCCTTTCACGTTACACATCAATCTCCCCAGCCATGCCGCCCGAATTTTCGCCTTCTCTGCCGCCTTCGACATGAGGTTTTTAAACGATAGCTGGCTACCCAACCACACATCTAGGTATTTCACCGATTCCTCCATGTGAATTTTCTTTCCCTTCACCATCACCTCCAACTCCCTCGCCCACTCCAAGTCTAACCAAGGCTCTCAGCACTGCCATTTTACTGACCCCATTGAACGCATTTCCAATGTCGAAGAATACAAGTAGGGCCAGTTTTTTTTCTCCAACTACCTTCCCTAGCATTTTCCACTAAGCTCATCACTTTGCCCAGTGCGGAAATGCAAGACTTCCCCTTCACAAACCCATGCTGGTTTTCTCTAAATCCCCCATTTCTTTCCACTTCCTCCTCGATTCTTGTTTTTATGATCCCACAGTACCACTCTGGCTACTTTCCACGCTTCCGGAAACTCTTCCTCCCTCAGCACCTTGTTGAAAATATCTAAGAAATACTCCCCATTATCATCCAACAGTCTTTTTACTAACTCCCCTGTCAAACCATCTATTCCTGGAGCCTTCCTTTCCTTGATACCACGCCATTCCTTCTCTATTTCCTCTCTCTCTACCGGGCTTATCCCCCTCATTTTATCTCTTCTCCTGAAAACCTGCTCTACCCAAATTATATTATCCCCTACTCCTTTTCTCACTCCAAATAGTTTTTTTATAATGTCTTTCTCCCAATCTTCCTCTAGCACAATATTCCTAGTTGCCCCCATTCTTTTCACTGCAATCTCATATGCCTTACCCCATGGATTATTGTCCAATTCCCCCAGTAACATTTCCCACTTACCTCTTTTCGACCTTTCGACCTTCCGTTCAAGCTCCTTCTTTTTCGCCTTGTATCTGCTTATCCTTGCATTTACCTTTTATCCTTACCATCCTTCTTCGTTCTTTCTTGCACTCCTTCCACAACTTTTCTATTTCCTCATTCCACCAATAATTAGCCCTCCATACACGCCTGTTGCCACACTTCCCGTCTCTTTTACAGCCTTCTATCACTTTATACAAAACATTCACCTCTTTTTATCTCCCCACCTAGTTTCTTCCTCAGTCTCTCCGGCTCGGTCTTCGTCCAACATTGCCTTCCACCTTCAGCAACCTCTTTTTCCATCTTCCTTAGGTCTGTCTCCACGTACCTATGCAAGCTCAAGCTTTCCTCATCTTCCATCACCCTTCAGCTACTCACTCTTTTTTCCAGCCATTCGTCACATGCAGTCACATCTATATACGACGAACCCCCATCCCCCCTAACAAAGGAGGGCAGCAACCCATCATTTAACACCCTTAACCCGTTGGATGTCAGCACCTCCTCTAGAATCACTCCTCTCCTGTCTGTTTTACTCCCACCCCATGCAATAGTTTTGGCGTCGAAGTCCCCCGTCACTACTCTCCTTATATGTCTCCCTTACCCTTTAGACACCCTCAAATCGTCCTTCAAACCATTTATGCATCTTTCATACTCCTCCAGACTTACATTTGGGCTAATGTACACGCTGTACACCGCCAAGTCTCCCATACGCACGACCACCCAGCCGATTCCCTTTCTCACTTCATCTGCTCTTAGTCCGTTTCCCACCACTCTTATTCCCGCCTCCTCTGAATCGTCCATAATCCATACTTGCTTTTTAACATATTTTGCGTTCACCTCAGATCCACACACCACATCCACCTTCCTCCTAACAATCACCTCATCCAAAATATCGTGCGCAATCCTACACTTCCTCAGGTTTATCTGCAAAAACCTCACTCCGTCTTTAGTCTTTCCTCTTCCTTTCTGTCTACCCCTACCTCCTCTATTACCTTGTTTCTCCCGTCTAAGGGGTCCAGAGGGGCACTATTCTTGTGCTAAATACTTATTTGTGAATAGGTATAATTTAGAGCTTATATTTGTTTTAGTAATTTAGATGGAGCGCACATAACTGATATACCCCTGTAGTTCTCAACTTCCATTTTGTTATCAAATTTATATAATTCATGTTGTAATAGATGTTTTCCAAAGTTCAGGAAGGTGTTTGATTTAATGGTTAAATTAAAAATATACAAGGAAATATTCGAGAAATCCAGCTTATATATCAATAATTAAATAAATTCGTTTATTACTTATACGAATTATTATGTAAATCTTTAACAAAAAAATTCAAGCGGAGTGCTTTCTTTCTTGATTAAACAACCAAAGTGAGCGCAGCCGCTTAGTGCACGATAGCCCCCACTGCAACATGCTGTTATCTTCAGGATTCACGTCGCGACGACCAGTCTACCATTCCAACATCGGCGCGCATCCCGTGAAGCGTCCACATATCAAATAATCCCATGCAGACGCTCCGCGTAAAAAGACGCGTTTAGAAAAATTTAAGAATTTAAAAAATTAGTTTTATTTTTTTAACTAGAAATGCATAGTTAGACGTGTGCCATGTCGATGATTTTCTCTAACGATAACGACAAAGGAAATGATATTTTTACCGATACAGTAACACATTTGTACGTAAATTTCCGTGAAAATTCAGAAAAAATGATTTCCACCGAATACCTTAGCAACATACACAGTTTGTTGCAATCCCATACGGAAGACAATGAAATTATCCACAAAAATACGATTTTAGAAATCAAATCGGAGGAAGCAGTTTTAATTTTTAATTCTTCGATTAACACAACGGAATCCGTTTTTATACCCGAATTGTTCTACAGACATTCGATGGCTATGACCAGCGTTTACTGTGTCGCATATCTGTTGGTATTCGCTTTGGGTTTGGTGGGTAATTTTTTTGTGATTGCAGTTGTTTTTCGCTCGCCTCGTATGAGAACTGTTACCAATTTTTTTATCGTAAATTTAGCAGTTGCCGATATATTGGTCGTGGTTTTTTGTCTACCTGCCACGCTGATGTCCAACATTTTTGTTCGTAAGTACAAATTTATTTTAATATGTAGGTATATATATATTTTTAATAAATAGCAATATCTATACGAAATGACCCTTATTGACTGAAATTTGTTTAACGGTCCTAGCTGGTTCGTCCTTGACCTATTTAAACTCCGTTGCTAAGGTTTTGCCTGAATGATGGATTGCAAAAGCGGGTCACATAATTTGTTGCCGAAATTTTTCCTCATAATGTATGCATCGCTATTATTAAAATAGTCGTGTCAACTATAAATCTACACCAGCCACAAATTATGAATTGTGAAAAAGTTTCTATAATTATTACATTAATTTTATGTTTAAAAAGCAAAAAATAATAATAATTATAATATTGTTTTAATTATTTGACACAAATAATTCTAAACCAACCAAAATCTATAATTTGAATTACAAAAAAGGCGAATTTTATTCTTTGCAAAGAAATTACTGAAGATCATCTTAGTATCTTCAGCGTATATATACCTATTTCCTAATGTACATTATTAGTCAATTTAAAAAACATATTAAAAATAGAAACAAAGTAAAAGGATCTTAATACAAAAGTATTGTAGGTACACTTGTCAAATATTTATCAATTCTTTATATGTACATTTAAATCTAATTATAGTGTTTTTCAAGTGGTTGACTACAGTCCAGCTACCTGCTTTAATCCCTTTGTGTGGAAAAGCTTGTTGTTTAACATGGAAAGTAATAAGGGTCGGATTTTAGATATTTATGTATTTAATTTATGTAATTTTAAGTAAATCGACCAATCGGGGATGTTTATAGCCGAATATTGCGTACTTAATGATATTGCTTCAGGTTAGGCCAGGTATCTTAACTGCAGTAAATCATGTTTCCTGAAAAACACTATACACACCTAGAAAAAGTCTAGGGATAGGTTTACATAATTTTTGTCTGAATTATTTATGATAATTAATAATCAATTTATGTTGCTTTAAGTGTTTAATATTGAACAAAAATTATTAAGATTTCAAGTGTCTAGGTACAATTTTTTTCTAAAAAAGAATATCAGTGGGATGATAACCAGTTTCTAAAATTACTTGCGGGATGTTGAGAATAGATGTTTTTGAAATAATGTACTGATGATAGGGAGTCAGTGGACTAAGCTATTGTTTGAACTGCTGTTAATCTGATTTCCACTGCTTAAAGCACTATTAAGTTCTCTAGTATATGCACTACATTTGCTAGAAAGTCGATATTGTCGTAGTACTTGACCGGATATGGTAACGGCACAGCCAGGACCATTGTCATTTTTAGACACATCTGTATAAACAATTTAATTAAAATGGTTTGTATGTAAAATATTTTTGAATGCTTGTTAAAAAATAATATTGTGTGTTTGATCCTTGTATAGAAATGGATGATATAATTAACTTTTTCTACAGCAACCTCGATAAATGTCCATTTTATAATCGTAACTTTAATCATGAACAAGCACATTTTGTACAGAATTTCATTTTTGCATCGGCTACTACGCAAGTTACTAAGCAACCAATGCGAAATGGAATATTTTGTGTTAGGTCTAGGTTCAGTCTAAAATCACGACGAGTACGGCTTGTCAAATTATGATGTCCAGCGACATGAAATGTCTTCAAATGGTTTTATCAAAGTTTTTGCAATGTATGCATGTATTAAACGTGAACGATATGTTGTCACAGAAAAATTATAGTATGCACCTCGCAATAAAATTACCATTATGCAATCGTATGCACTTTTCGTCCTGCAAATTTCATACTCGTGTAAAATGGGCATAATTTTGTGCTCATTGCATAATATACTAATAAAAACTGTTTTTCAACAATTTTTTAAATAATTTATTTTTTTGCTAAACAGAAGTTTTTTTAACGCTAGGGAAATCACTGGGCACAACTGGTTAATTATATGTGGTATGTAAAGTCACATTCTAAATCTCTATCATTTCTTTTAATATTAATACTAGTGTTATACCCAAAACGTAAAACAAAAAGCGTTGAACGTCATTATTATAATGTTGCCTTACTTTAAAACTAGTAATAGTTAAAAATCCGAACCGAAATCGACCATCACCGGGTTGATAATAGATTCACGACTATTTTATAATAAATTTATTCTTTTAGAAAATATATTAAAAATAGGTTTGCTGAAAAATCCTGGAGAGAATATTTTTAATAACTTTTTGAAAAATCATAGGGTTGTTCATTATTTACTTGGACGAACTGCAGGTGGGCAGGTATAGACAGGAAGGTCTGTTGATGCCAGTTACTTTCACTGATGTGATAATAAAAAAATCTATATCAGCATAAACTCTGTTTTATTTTGAACACGTAGATATAGGGTTGTCCCATATAATTCTGTTCTAATAAAGGTTTGTGAATTTTAAAAATTTTAATTTCAATGTGTGCGTAAATGAAAGAGAGAGATCCAAGGTAAGTATAAAATGTAATAATAAAGGACCGAACATTGCAGTCGTGTCCGATGGGACTCAATATGGATGCTCGGTACGTAAACTGTGTACTTAAATGACAATATTACAAAGCATCAACTATGTTACTCATATCCAAATTTTCACCCAATCTGACCATTCACAATCATAATTACACAGACTCGTGGTGTTTTCAGGCAACTCAGTTTCGTTTAGAAGTAAATCGACAGCAAATCGCATTACTATTGAAAACACATATTATTTCGTATTGTTGTAATGCAACAGTCCTTCAGACTCTTTTAAACGGTCACAATTTTTAGATAT
Source organism: Ophraella communa (assembly GCA_035357415.1). Taxonomy (NCBI): domain Eukaryota; kingdom Metazoa; phylum Arthropoda; class Insecta; order Coleoptera; family Chrysomelidae; genus Ophraella; species Ophraella communa. The sequence continues at coordinate 22,024,319 of CM068995.1, forward strand.
CACTTTTTCTTACAAAATTATCGGTAATTTTAAGGCATTTGTGCAATTATAACCGATAATTAAATATTAGGTATTGTTTTGTTCTGAAGAGAACATATTTTTTAATTTTATTAACACCACAATATCAGAAAAAATAACCTTAAATAGTTATTAATAATTTAATAATGACAATTTTCGATAGAATAGTTTTCTTAGTTTAATATTTGAAGACGAAGAGACCAGTGTATCAGATATTTTATACCCATATTTTTTTGGCAACAGTGCTTTCTAGCAAAACAATACCGCTCTAATATAACTAAATTTTAAATAAAAATTTTTTTTATGTTTTAAATATTGCGGTGTTATCACTGAGGAATGACGACATTGAAGTATAAGACGTGAAATGCTTTTTTCTTTGCGTTTTCTATAGAAACCTTTACAGTTTGACATATAATTACCGAATTTACTTTTTTGCTGAATTTGAAATGATGTTTAAAATCGAATTTAATTATTAATAAAAAGTAGATAAGTCTCACTAATTTAGCACCATCTGGCAATTATATTGTATTGGTTACGAATAAACGATCTAAAATGAAAGCAAAAGCCACTTAAAGGAGTTTATGAGCTTTTTTCCGCCACATATATCTGTAGACAACTATAAATAACAGAAAAAACTAAAATTACTAGGGCGGTCGGAAGGGCCTAAACAAACTTTCATGAAATTACAAAAAGAACAAAAAAAAGGGATAACTACTCGAGGACATCACAAACTGTTAGAAATATGACCATTTTTGTCACAGTTCTTTTTCTCTTTGAATTTATTTTCTACTCTTCTCGAATGGAAATGATTTGGCAAAACTTTTACTTTCAAAAATTCGTGATACATTTTCTCTTGTAGTCGCTATCGCGATGTAAATTTTATTATCCACTCAACAACCGCCTAAATTATGTTGTAACTTTATTTGACGTTAAAGTACCATTTTTTGTATCAAACAATCTATGAAAAAGTTTCGCAGATTCTTTTAAAGCAAAGGTTCATATAATCGGCGCCTAAAAGCTGCCCGGATTTAACACATAAATTTGTTGATAAATGGATTTTACTTTTGTACCCAGCATAAGCAAGAGAACAAACCAGGCTTATAATACTAAGAACATTCAAAATAGAATTTATTGTACTAACCCTTATTTTTTGGAAGTCCTTCTTATTAAGAATAATAAAAAACTCTTCGTTTAAACGTAACTTCCAAGTTTAGATTGACAATGCTAATCTTAGCGAAACGGCCGTCATTGTAATTTAAAACCTAATTTTTCTCAAATAAACTTGGAAGTTACGTTCAAACGAATAGTTTTTTATTATTCTTAATTAAAAATAGAACTAATAATAATAATGTTCATTATATGTATGTGGGTTTTTCTCAAATTCAAGCATCAAATCTAAGTTGATTTCATCACTCGGTTCAGCTCCATTGGTTGTACCTGTCATTCGAAGGTGGTTAAAGATAATAATTTATGGCTATTCCATCGTGTTGAAATAGTGGCCGTTCTAACCAGGTCTTCGGATTCTTTTTATGCGGTGAGTTACTCCTCTATTTGTCTGGTTTTCTTTTTTTATTTGTATTGCTTTTCTGCTTCCTCCGTAATTCTGTTCCAAGTTTTTCTTTCTCTTATATCCCCTTTCCAATTCCCTATATCCAAATTTCTAATGTCTAGTCGAATCTACTCTTCCCATCTCGTTTTAAGTCTTCCTTTCGCTCTTCCTTCTTGTGGCTTCTAGGTGCTTAATTTCTTTATTAGTTCCTCTCTTCTATACAGATGCCCATACCAATTTTGTCGTTGTACCTTTATGAACCTAACAATATCCTCTCCGTTCATTTTTAGTCTGATTTCATGATTCATCATTACTCTTAGCTCTTAATTTCCATTTTTACGGGTCAAAATATTTCTCTCAGTATTTTCTTCTAATTTCTTCACTATTACTCATTAGGCACCATTGTACTCGTATCAGCTCCGTATGTCATTGTTGATCTCATTGGAGATTTGTATGTATATTTTCTGCTTTGTGTTTTTATCTTTAAGTAGTCTGCTATATTTCCAATATATATGCTTTACTCCTGATTTTATTCTTTCCTTTATTTCTGTCACTCTGTCATTTTTATCATTCAACATTACACCCTAATATTTAAAATCTTTTTTGAAATTGTAGTTTTGTATTTGTCTATCTTTTATATTATCTATCATATTTTTACTTACTATAGCGTATTATTAGTTCTCTATTGCTCTTATTACTAATTTAAGTAAAAATTCCTCTAACCTTTTTTTGGTTCTTGTAATCAGAGCTAGATCGTCTGCATACCCTAGCTATTATTTGTGAAATATTTTGTGCTATTATTTTTCCGTCGCTTTAATAACCCCGTTAAATACTATAATGATGTTGATAGAGCATTTCCCTGTCCGAGTCCCTTTTTAATCTCTTTATGAATATTTTTTGTGTTACTATTTGCACCTTTAAGTTGTTCATTGTCATGTTAGTAAGTCTTACGAGTTTGGTTGGAATTCCAATTTTAATCACCTCTTTTTTTATACAGTCCTTCTTAAAGTCTACAAATAGTATATGCAGATCAAATCCGTATTCGTAGCTTTTTTGTATTGTTTGTGTCAGACATGTACCGCGTCTAATATTGATTTTCCTCTTCTATAACTATACTGATACTCTACCATTTGATATTCAACATATTTTGTAATTTTTTTTAATTGCCAGGATTTTACATACGGTAATCAGAAGATTAGCACTATCAGTTCTATATTATTCTACTCTGTTGGCATCTGTTCACACCTTTTCCAGTAGTTCTTCTCCTCTTTCCTTTATTAATTCATTTGCTACTCCGTCTGTTCAAGATAGAGGTAGCATTTTCACGTTGAAGAATGTCAATTTAAAATTGAATTTAAATTTTTTATAAATTTGCATAGTAACCGAAATAATTAATTTATTTCATGTGGCTTTTGCACACAAATATTTAATTTGGAAAATCTTTCATTTACAAAATATGTAGAAAATATAAAAATGAATAAAATAAAAAAAAAACACTTAACGGAACAAAATTAGAGAGAACAATAAATAACTGAACGGTTAAACTAAACTTCCACTATTTATTCGAAAAATACGTTTTAAAATTCAATTATTTATTGTTCTTAGTAAGATGAACTTCCACAAAGTAAAGGTTAACACAATCAATTTCATTAAATCATCTTCTAGAGAAAAATTAGGAAATTAACAAGGAAATATAAACAAAACAGCTAGACACTGGAATCCTATTTGATTGGACTATTGTATCAAAGGAAACACCATTGTTTGACCTTAATGATGATGCAGCAAGAGGAAAAAATTTTAGTGATGAATTCGTCATTGACATATTCAATGAAATACTAAAAATAGTTGTTAAACTGTTGTATATTTGGTATTCTTACTATTCAAACATTCTATGGGAACCACAGAAAAAGAATACAATTACATAAAAATGGATAAAAAACTAAAATTAGGTAAAAGTGGGATGCATAGAATAGTTGAGGGATATGCAGGGTGTTACATAAAATAGTAGTAGTAAAATTTATTGTACTAATGCTTACCATGTGAAAGTCCATCTTATTAAGAACACTAAACAACTAAACGGTTGAATGAAACCACTATTTATTCAAAAATACGTTTTAAATTCAATGGCAGCCGTTTCGCTAGAATTAGCATCGTCAGATTGACATATTGAAAATACATTTTGTTTGTTTGTAGCTAAGTGATGTTGATTATGTAGTACTAAGGCTAGACAAAGTATGGAAGTAATAAGACAAAACAATATTATATATAGCCTATAAGATCAGTATAATTGTGCAATGATAATAGAAAAACCAGGAACAAACTATATCATGCTCAATCAAATTATACAGTTTAATAGTGGAGAACTATTAAAATTAATTTGTTCCTTAACTTTAAATTGTTAATCTGCTTGATATCTTCTTTTCAAGTTCTTCAAGGAAATTTAAATTTTTATTTTTATCACAAATGTGTAGTATTTGAATGTCACTGGTGTGTTTGAGTGAGTTTGGATGTTCAAGTAGGTGTTTTGCGTAGTTTGACATATCTGGTTCTTTTAATATATATGCTCTTAAGTGTTAATCTTATTTCAAAATTTCTTTGTGTTTGACCTATATATACAGCATTACATTTTGGACAATTAATTTTGTAAACACCAGATTTTTTTTAATTTGACTAATATTTTATTTTTACATTTAACAATTTTGTACCAAAATTATTTTGTATTTTAAATGATAGATATTAATGTTGATTTTGCTAAAGATATTATTTTTGAAATTGTATTGGATATATGATCAATTTCTTAAAATTAGTAAATAAACAGAATTAAATTTGAATATTAAGTAAACTAATACCATAATAATAATAATTTATGAATAATATAATATTTGATGTTACTATGTTACGAGAAATATTTCTATCATATGTATATTGATTTAAGATGGTTTGGACACGTTAAAAGAATGCTTAACGATTACTGCCCTAAAGGAATAATAGATTGGGTGCAAAAAATAGAAGAAGACCGAGATGTCCTCGAAAGTCATGGTAGAAGGAAGTTAAGGAAGCTATGAAAGCCAGAAACTTATAAATGATGGAGATTGGATGAACAGAAAAAGCTGGCGTCTAGGATGTAAGAAACGTCAATAAGCTGTATTTAACTCGCAATGATGATGATATATGATATAAGTGTATAATTAGTAGAAAATAGTTTTAAAATTGATTTAAGTAAGCTAGAATTAGCGAAATTGTGATTTAAAACCTAATTTTTTCAATTAAACTTGAAAGTTTCGTTAAAACAAAAACTTAAAACTTAAGAAGAAATATAAGGACAAAAGGTCAAGGTCTAATAAGTTTTGAAATATTTTAAAATTAAGAGCATCAAAGGCATATTCCCTTTTACATCCACTGATATATTTATAAACGATTTTTCTAAAAATTCATTGTTTTTTTATTAAGAGCTTTAAAGAAAATTTTATCCTTATTTACTAGAGAAGATTTTACAGATATGATCTTGTGCACGCTACTGATATGGCAGTTTTCAATATCATCGTAATATATTCGAGAATATCTTTTTCGGTTATTCCTTGGTATCGGCAAAACATTTCACATTCGGATTCACTTTCTTAACAGCCAACGTTCCGAGTAAAAAATGTGTAAATGTGTCTGTGCCATAGTTCTGAAAGTTTACAGACGAAAGAGTTTGGATTTAAGTTAGTTGGTTAAATAAAGGGCAATATATGTATGTTGAACATTTGGTATTTTTTTTTCATTACGTAAAAGCAATGGACACCGATGAGATGGGAGCGGTGAACTCTGTGTAGATACAACTTATTTTAAAGTTTCAGCGGGAATTGAAAATGTATCGAATGCATTTTTTAAAATGGGTCCATAAAAATACACGAGTTTTCTTCCTGGAAAGAATTTTATTGATATATGTGATTGTTAGTATCGATCGAGGAATCAAAAATTATTGAAGAAATATTCTACTCAGAACGGAAAAGTTGCTGAAACAGTTAAATTAAGAATCTGGTAAACTATTGTTAAATTTATATTCTAAATATTGTAGACTTTCACAGTTTCTTAAGCTCGACAGCCAGGTGGTGCTAAAGTCGCTGGAATCAAATCGGTCGACTCCAAGTTAGTTTAAAAATGCTTTCAGGATTTAATACACCTAGGGAAACGTAACCTTGCTTTGGGCACCTGAATATAATGGCATTGAAATGAACGAAAAAGCGGACCGTCTGATCTGAAAAGGTACTGAAGGAATATTTATAGGTCTGGAGCCATTCCTAGCCATAGTGAGTAGCGTAGACAAATGAACAATTTTTCTCTAAAACGAGATCTGAAGAGCTGCTGAATGTGAGCAGATAGGACCTACCAATTGTGATAGGACTGGCAAAGAGTGCCCACTGCAGATTTTTCAGGCTGAGATTGAAACGACTATAAATTAGGGGTAAGCCACAATAGATCTCTCAGGTCGCAGTGGAAGGGACGTTGATCGACCACTAACATAACCTAACCCCACTTAACCTACCATATCAGCATATGTTTTACAAAATTCAGTTGATTATTTTGTAAATAGGCCAAATTATGATTATTACTTAAAGTAATATATAAGATAATATTAGATATGCTGACGACACAGTTATTATTGCAAATGACTGAAACGAACTCATGCAAAGCATACACACCACAAGCCAAGAATATGGCTTATATGGCCATACAAATAAAAATAAATGCCTGCTCTACAGCAGAACACAACAACCTCCTATACAATTGACAAACAACCGAAACAGAACAAGTGGAGACATACATATACCTTGGAACCACAGTCAACACAAAATGGGACCAGAAATAAGATCACGAATTGATAAAGCGCGAAACGCGTTCAACAATATGAAAGGATGGTTCACAAGCAAAATCTCATTGGCACTAAAATTAAGACTGTTCAAGAGTTATGTCTTGTTCTATGGAGCAGAGGCATAGACCACAACGGAAGCCACCTTGAGGAAATTAGAATCCTTTGAATTGTGCCGCATTCTTCAAATATCCTGGACTGATCACATCACCAACGTGGAAGTAGGGCAGAGAATAGGCAAAAGCAAAAAATAACTTTTACCGAAAAGAAGCGGAAGCTAGAATACTCAGGACATATCATGAAGCATACATACTGTTCCAGTTTATAGTTCAAGAATCGAAAGTAGAAGGGGACCGGGAAGAAGACGACAATCATGGATGCATTACCTGCGATAATGGTTCGGACTAATATCGAACGAACAAAGTCAAAATAGCCTTGTTAATAGCCAACGTTCGAAACGGTAGAACAGGCAACTGTAGAAAAAGTAGAAAGTGTCATTAATAAAAAACAACCCATGCTATGGTCTTGAACAATTCCTGCCCAAACATTGAAATCTCTCTAGGGTTTTGAATTTCTTTGGTCCTCTCTTTGTAGCTGCTATTTGAGTAACTTATTGCGTTTGCAGCTGATTTCTTAGTCCGTATAAAATACAATAATGATTTTTATTTGTATTAGACCTCGGCATTGCTTTAAAAAATATTTGGAATTTGTTTACTTTACTATTAAAGATAAGTATGACAATACTTTTATTATAATAAACCGGTGAATGTCCATCTTGTAAAATGGCTTTTTTTGGCTTTTTGGTAGTTTACATTGAAGCTTTTTGTGTTTCTTTTAGTTTTTGTGATGTTTTTGAGAAATTATAGTGTTATATGGACTTATTATTATTGTTAAAGAATAGTTATACTATTTTAATTTTCTCTTACCGTTTCTCTTACCTTTATTTAACAAAATTAACCTTAACTATTATAATGTGTCTACCAATTGATCCTTATCCCAAGTCGAAAGAATTCTAAAAGAATCAGAAAACAAAATAGAAACAATACTAAAATGATTAAAAATACCAGTTTTGAATAGTCTCTAATTTGGGATTTATTTCATTATCTGTTCCACAATGTGTCAAATATTAGATATTTAAATAATATTGATTGAATAAAAATCTGTAGAATTTGAGCAGTTAGAAAAAATATTTGCGTTTGCAACGAAGACCCGCGGAAAAAGAATTGTCGCCATTCAAAACGTTAGTAAAATCATTGAATTCAAAGGACCTGTCTTCAATCAGTTTCGATTTCGCTAATACATTTCCTGCGTGTACCGTTAACAATTAATCCTTATCGAACGACTAAGAGGATGTACGATCAGCTCATGCATATTAATCAGTTCAACAAACTGACTAAATTAGCGACAACAGCGACCTCAAACTTTCAGCGATCGTGTTAAAGCATTATCCTTGGAAAATAATAATGATAGTGATGAAAGATTTTTTCGAAAACCAGTGCTCTTTTTAACATCACATATTTTTTTATAATCTATATTCATTTTAATTCCCCATCACTTTATACAGTTTTATGTTATGAAGGGTATTTACAGATTTATAACGATGTGGTAAAGAATTGTTAATTGTAAACATTAATGGAATTATTGTTAAGATTGATAAGAATTTTAATGATTTAAATGATTTAAAATTTTAATTTGTACTAATAAATATTTGTAATTTGCATAAACTCCAATGTCTCAAGCGGACTAGAAAAAAGGATTGTTAACAATTAATCTATTATAGTAATAAGAAAAATTAAACAAATAATTTTTTATTAAGAAAGATTCCAAATTTAAAAAAAAAAGAATAGCACTAGCCTTGTTAAAATGTTTTTGATATTTGATATAAATGCGGCTTGCGCAATTTTATTTGGTATACTAAAATTCCATAATAGTAGGCACTAAATTCTCAGAAATATTATTGAATTAAAACGTAAACATTGTTGTCAGGTTGGGTTTCTATATATTTTATCATCTTCTATTTAAATCATACACACGCAACTAAATGGTCATAGAATAACGGACAACGTGTTTTATTCATTAAATACTAAATACTAAAAAATATTAAATATTAAAGAAACTTCCTGCTAATGAAATATATTCAACAACATCAATGTTTATTAAATATAAAAAAATTTGAATTATATTCTGGGACTAAAATTTATAAATGGCAACGTTGCGTACACAGAGACGTTTGTGGGGCGGAAAAAAGAGAGGTAGATTAAATTTGCCGTAAGATAGAGAGAGATATAAATATTGCTTCATCAGCTGAGCACGGTTAGGTTAACATTCATGAGCGTAACATTCGTTGAATAATACGTAATGTAAATATTATTTTTTTTTTCTTTGATCTGTTATTATAATACAGTTATAACGAATTAGGTCTGTTTCAACACTGATGACAGTTTTGGAATTTCTGTTGTAAAAATTCTAAAATTGGAAATACCCTTTTCAATAATATAATAAATAATGATATTTTTGTATAATACCTACCCTAGATAAACATAAAAGAGGAATAATACACTTTCTATACAGTTAATCCATTTAATCCATTCGTAAGAAGTAATAATGTAGTAGACGTCAAATAATTAGGCAGATACATTTCTAGGAAAACGATTAACAGTAAAAAAAAAGGTAATTTCATATCAGATCAGGTAAAAACCAAGGGATTTGTTTAAGGACTGAAACAAGGGAAATATCATTATAAATCAGTTTAATTTTGTGCTGTGAACTGTGAGCAATATGGAAAGTGAAAGCAGTCAAAGTAAACGCAGACGTCCAAATTTATCCGAAGGAGAAAAAACTATTATATACAATGTGTATTGTGGGCTCCGTGAACGGAATGAGAATATGTTGCATAATGACGTAGTTAATTTGTGTAGTGATTTAACTAAAGTGTCGACGAGAAGTGTTCAGAGAATTCTTAAAACATTTAAAGAAAATGAAGGTAAATGTGATAATGTATCTAAAGACATTGAAACTAGAGGAAGAAAACAAATTCAGCTTGATGATTGCACCAAATATGCTATTCGTAGGAAATTCCATTCGTTCTTTTTCCGAAATGAAATCCCAACTTTAAAAAAAGTCGCAGCCTACTAGCTACTGCGATAGAAAATGTCACACCCGAGTCATGGAAAAAATGCATTAGACATGCGACAAAAGAAGAGGACAAAATGTGGGATCTCGACACTAGAATGGACATTGCAATTGAACCATTGATTATTACTTTGAATAGTAGCGATCGCGATAGTCACACGGCTGCATTAATAATAATAATGGTGCCTACTTTTCTCATGAAACATTTTCACGTTTTATTACTTTGCTAACACCCTGTACATCCGATCTCAGATTTTTTTATGTCAATCTTATTTCCAAAGGATGCAAATTTTTTATAACAATAACTTTGTCATAAAATTAATAATAAAGGTTTTTCTCCTCTTACCCTAGTAGAAACGAATGTTGGATATATGTTGGCGCAACCTTGCGCCAACATTGGAACATAGGCGCAATATTGCACCAAGATCTCAATGTATAGCCAATATTGGCCTCTGGTTTTTTTCCAACATATAGTCAAGATTGGTAAATGTTGGCAAGTAAATGTTGGCAGGACATTGGCGCAATATTAAACAATATTGCCAATATATCACCAATATTGGATATATATAGACTTAAGTTTTATTTGTAATATTGTCTTTACATAGACATTTAATATTGGTGCAATATTGGCTGAATGTTGTTTAAGCAAAATATTGACGAGCCAACGAACTTTAATATTGCGCCTATATTGCGATTAATATAGCCCCAATATTGTGACGCAATATTACTTATAGATTGGCAAGACAACGTTTGGCCCATATAACGATAGAATATTTTTAATAATATTGGTTCTTTTGTATAAAACCATATTGTAGCCAATATTGGCTTAAAAATGGCACTTTTATATTATCTTTATACGGAATTGTCAATTTCTAACCAATATTAGTTTAGATTGTTAACAATAATATTGGCGGTTATGTATCAAACCATTTTGTAGCCAATATTGGCTTAAAAATATCACTTTTATATTGTCTTTATACGGAATTGCCAATTTCTAACCAATATTAGTTTATATTGTTAACAATAATATTGGCGGTTATGTATAAATCATTTGTAGCCGATATTGGCTTAAAAATGGCACTTTTATATTGTCTTTATACGGAATTGCCAATTTCTAACCAATATTATTTTAGATGGTTAACAATAATATTGGCGGTTATGTATCAAACCATTTGTAGCCAATATTGGCTTAAAAATGGCACTTTTATATTGTCTTTATACGGATTGCCAATTTCCAACCAATATTAGTTTAGATTGTTAACAATAATATTGGCGGTTATGTATCAAACCATTTTGTAGCCAATATTGGCTTAAAAATGACACTTTTATATTGTCTTTATACGGAATTGCCAATTTCTAACCAATATTAGTTAAGATTTTTAACAATAATATTGGCGGTTATGTATAAAACCATATTGTAGCCAATATTGGCTTAAAAATGGAACTTTTATATAGTCTTTATATGGAACTGCCAGTGTTCTACCAATATTAGTATAGATTGTTGGCAATAATATTGACGGTTTTATATAAAACCATATTTTAGCCAATATTTGTTTTAGAAATGAAAATTTTATATTGTATTTCTACGAGACTGTCAGTTTTCTACCTATATTATTATTAAATTGGATGAAATGGGTAATAAATAACAACTATGTTAACTTTATTAAATACATTGCGACTTACGACAATGATTTCATAGTAGAGAATCTGTAAGCACATATAATAATCCCCAATACAAGAAACAGTAACCAATATTTCTATATCTCTAGTAATGTATATAGAGGAATTAATTATGAACTTTTTTGTAACCATCCCCAACTAGGGTTGCAAGATCGATTCTTCCTGTTATCGGATCAATAACCGATTTTTCGGGATTTTAGGCTTTGGTCGGGAGAAATAAAAAAATAAGTTAATAATATTAATTATACATAATATGTAAACAAACATATTTTGCATTGCACTGTACATATAAGAAAAAAAACATAGTAAGTGTTTGTCACTTATAAGATAAGAACCGAATGAGCATGTTTATTCTTTTTGTTCTTGCCATAAGTATTTATCATTTTTTTACCACGTTTAACAACACGTTTGAGCTTTATCGCCTTTATTTAATCCATTATTCGGTTCCTTTCTTTTGAGTATAAATTAATAAGTATACTAAAAACGCGTTCGCAGTAAGAGTTACTTACTGCAATTGAAAATATAAAACATATAATTTTGGTTAAACTTTTAACTTCAACGCAGTTTCTTATTAAATATGCTCATAGCTCATCTTGTCATTTAGTCCAAGTGGATTGACGAAAATGTGATGAGCTTAAAATTATCGAACTTGTTTTTCGGGAGTCGGGAGGACATACAAAAATTCGGGAGAATTCCGCCAATTCCCGACCGTCTGGCAACCCTCTCCCCATAAAGTATAGTAAAATTTCTTATTTCCGATACCTCTCAGAAGCGGGAGCCCCTCCGCAACGGTAATTTTTATATTCGTTAAACGAATTTTTAGTTGTAAAGAAACCCTTCAATAAATAAACCTCAATATAACGCCCAGTGCACATGAATTGGCCCTTTCTAGATAAGCTCTGCAATGTACTCATTTATATTTATTACTTCGATGAATATTAATGTAATACCAAGGACAGGATAAATTTGTAAACTTAAAAATAAAGACATAATAACTCGTATTATAAAAATATATTTACTAAGAATACGGATACAAAAACTTTATTAATAGTGGTAAACCGGCCGATAAGACTGTCGCAATTCGATTAACCCGACTAGCTGGTTCCCTTTTTAATACGGTACATTCTTGGCGGTCACAGTCACAAAACGTGCAAACGCATAAATTTTTCCTTTACCGTCATATACGGGAGATATGTAAATAATTTTTTTTTTTTTATAAAAACATTGGTATTTGTCTTTTTATTAAAATTATTATTTTACTCACACCACACATAAAATCATAGATTTATTTCAAAATGTACCCCCAATACTGTACACCCCTTTAAAAGCCAATTTGTGATCAAATAGTAAGTTTGTAACACATTGCTATGTTACCTAATCTATTTTAAGATTTTCGTAGGAACGTAATTTCTAAAATCTAATATGTAAATAATACTAGCAGGTGAATACGTATTTTATTTAACAGTTTAATTGCAATCTCGTTTGGAAATTAGTTTCTGTTCCAACACAACAGAAAACCATACATGAATCGGTAATTTCCATTCGTTCAATTGTTTAATATTTGTAACTTAACACAGTGTGATTTAAACAACTGGTCGAATGCAAATAACCGATACATGTACCTATTTCTCTTGTGTTGAAAGAGACCTATAATTTTTATTTTACCAAATTAGGTGACCTTGCTTTGACATTGCTCTAGCATAAATTGACAGCGTTGCCACATTTTCTGATACTTTTATTGTAGGTACTAACCCTCGTGGAAGTCCATCTTACTAAGAACAATAAACAACAAAACTTCCATTTTTATGTAAAAAAATTAACTTTTTTAATTCAATGACAGCTGTTTTAATAAAACTATCATCGAATTAAAAAAATCTAATTTAAAAAAATAACTTCTAAATAAATAATGTTTGGCAACACTGTTCTTCAAATGATGTTTTCGGCGGCGAAGAGCGAAGGGTGAAGGGTCAGAGGCAGGTACTTACGTACTTCTACTTCGATCACATATTTAGCAGTTAAATATTCGGCAGTTATTTGTAATGTTATAAACATATATTTCACGCGTTGTAGGTTTTTATAAAGCATTTTTAGTATTTTTGATTTTGTTTTGATTTGTACATATTATTTAATACTGTGAATTTGATGAACAATAGTGTAGTTTGTGATATAATGGAAGGATCATCCAAACGGTAAGTTTCTACTTATATACAATTTAGTGGAGACGCTATCATGGTGTCATAGTGTAGATGTTAGACAAAAATCTATGAACGTTCTTTTATCCAATTTATGATGTAATATATAATATTTTGTTAAAAAATTGCGGTAATGGTGTATTTTAGGTCACCCCCCTAGGCGCATGCGGCAATTTGAATTCTTAAATTAATTTTATTGGTCGACGAGAGCAGTAACCGAGCGGTAAACTTTGAATTTTAAGCTACGTTGCCACATTTTTGTGAATAAATAAACTGAGTGAAAGATCTTGAAAATATGAAAATTATTCTTTCATAAATTAGACAAATTAGATCTTGGCTGAAAAATTAAGTTTTTTTAAATAAATAGTGAGTCAGAACAATAAATTTTGCATCTGAAAACATTTCTGGATTTAAACTTGAGGTACATATAAACATATAAATCACAAAAGTTTTTGCTAATATTTTCTATACTGCCTTTACATTAATAGTTTATATTTTTTAATGAATTTTAAACCATAATTAAAATAAGTTCCATAAGTAAATATGTCATTTACCTACATGAATGAAAACATAAAACATGTACTATTTCTAATTTTATTTGCTGTTTTATTCCTATTTTTAATTGCTGTTTTATTATTTCTATGGCATTTATAACAGAAGTTTATATATTGTTAATATTATTAAACCATAATAAATTAAAATCACAGAATACCATTAAAGCAAGAGATTTAGGTATATTTGCAAATTAAAAAAAAGAATGCTTTTTATTTATATTTTTAATTACTACTTTCAGTATATAATTTATTATTTATGGATTTATAAAACTCCTTTAATCTAAATAATAAATACCTATTTACCAGCCTCTTTTTTTAAATCAAATTTACTAAACCCAAACTATTCGGTTTAAGGGAAAAATGATTTAATCCGACAACACCGCAACTTCAAACTCGTCTAAAAATCAATAAATTTGAAATTGTCGCGCATGCGCCTAGGGGGGTGACCTAAAATACACCATTACCAAAATTGCTTTGATAAATGAAGTAGACAGTTATTTTATAAACATTTTTTTAAGATACCGGTCGGATATACCGGTTAGTAAAAAAAATGGCGTCAATGTAATTTTTTATAAAAGATTTTCGTCTAATATCGGCCTTGGCGTATTAAATTTACGAGAGACAAGATTTTATATTACATTCAGTGTTTTAAAATATAAAAAATTCCAAACAACCGGTAATTTTTCGCTACGTGGTAAATATTATGTATAATCCTGTGAGCTCCGATTTTTACAAACATTTTATGAAGGGTCTAGGAAAATTATTTTAATCTTTTTATTGTCATTTAAAAAGAATTTCTTATTAAGTAAGTTAATTGGATAATATATTGTAGATTTGTTTTGACTTTCTGGATGATAAATGTGCAATGTCCTGCTCTGCATTATTACAATTATTGTCGGGCATTCAGAGGAGGTAAATGCAAGTTCGGGCAAAATTGCAGGTACCTTCATGTCCACTATTTTGAGGAAAAAATATTATATAGAGCGGTTGATTGTACCCCAAACATGGAAAAGAAATTTTCCGAACAATGCAATTGAAAGGTGGACATTGCTACGAATATGCCAAAACAAGAATTTGTAAAAATTTAGTGCATGTTCCATCCGATTGGCTCATAGAATGCCGGTCGACTATCAAAGAGGCGGCATTTATTTGCAATTGTTGTTTGGGGAGTTATCAACAGATTTTAGCTACGGTAATCCATGTGGACATGTCTTTTGCACTGCATGTTTAAAGGAATGGACGAAAAACCATCGAACCTGTCCTTCATGTAGAAGAGTGGTCAATGCCATTCAGCATAAGGTAGGCATCATATACATAAAATTCATTTGTTGTGCAAATAGTTAATTGTTTTTGAGATATTTTAACCTATGCAGTTGAAAGTTCAGTAATACAAAAATTATGATTGGTTTACATTTAATTAACATTTTTCTTAAACATGTGGGTATCTAAAGTATACCTACTGGAGGGTATATTTAATATTTTGCTTAAGTATAACCTCAGAAAAATGTCATGTTTTCAATAGATTAAAAAATAGTTTTAATTTAAGGAGTTTACATTAACTTAAATATTAAAAATAAGTTTAACTTTTTCATCACCACACTTTCATGAATTTTAGTAAAACACACTTCAATGATCAATGTTTTTGTCAATCAGGATTGTTCACTTCATAAATATCTTACATTTATAATAAAATATCCCAAAAAAGATTAACAATTTGCATAATAAATCTTATGTATACCCCTTTGTGGAATATAATTTTATTGATTTAGCATGCTTGTGGGGTCAAACATGTAGGGTATTACTTGGCAATTTTAAAAAGTTAGTTATACCAGAATAATTATTATTAGTCAAAACAAATTAATTCCTGTATACAGAGTTTTTATTGACTAAATAAATACAAAGACCACAATAAAGTGGCAAGGGGAGCTCAAGTTATTACTAATAACCAGTGTACATATCGAATTAGCAATAAACTTTCATTTTTAGTAATAAAACGACTCCATGCTAAAAGGACAGTCACTTCCATAACAGAGGCTAAGGACTATGTATCATATTATATAGATAATATAAGTTCCTGCTCTGAGTCAAGTACATCAACAACTTCTAAAACACCAACACCATTAGAATCACAAACTGTTACCGATAATGTCTTGGATACATGCCATAAACCACATTTGCCAACATGTAAGTATCATTAACCTTTTTTTATTATTATTTATTATTATTTGATTAGGTAAACTCTATCGATAAGGTTAATTTCACATATACTTTTCATTTCCTGTAAAGTTACCAGTTACCTGTAATTTTGCCAACATTTCAACTAACTTATTTTTTATAGCCACTCCAATTGATTTCGTTGACACTAATGACAATTCCTTCTCTGTGTTGGAAGATACATCAATCGAATTTGACAAAACACTTACTGACACCATGTCACCAAGTGCAGATGACATTCGAAAGAAATTTGGGTCCACTACTGGCAAAATACCTTTAACAGCTGATTGTTTTAATGGTAATGTTCAATTCAGACTTAATGTTATTTTAATTAGACAAATAGCTAATAATTATTTAACTTTCAGGTTTTGTGGAGAAGCTAGTCAATATTATGGAGAAACAGGCCAACACCTTATGTACCTTAGGAAAAATACTCGGTGGCATTCAATATGAACTAAAGGTTTTGCGTGAACAATTTTCAACTTCATATGTTGCTTTAGCATAAGTGTAATATCTCTCATGTTGTTTAAATAGCTTGTATGTTTCCTATACAATCAGAAGAGAAGTTTCACGTTGTTGAAGTGAAACTTCAACGTCCTGAATTTTTTCAAAAAGTGGTGAGTCTATTTTGTAGAGTATACTTACAACTCAATTTGATTATAATTATACTTTAATAACTATTAATTTTTTCATTGTTATGTTTTAGTTTGCTTCTGTCTCCCTTGTTGGAGGAAAAGATATTAACAACCTAATTTCTAATATACTGCGAAAAACGTCCAAGGATGTCTGCCTCGGTTATAGTGCTGTTGGTAGAAAAGGAAAGAAGAATTTTTCGAATTTACATCTCTACAAGGTTATATTGGCAGCTGTTAAAATGCGTTACAACGAGGTGTATGATATTGTGGTACTAAAAAGAATGTCGTCAGTACTGGCAACATCTGGTGATCGTGATGGGGGCAGAAAAGCAAGATCAACAAAACAATATGGTTAGTTAAAATTACTTGTTATTGTTTAAAGTTCACGCAAATGGATAAAGGGTCAACAATCAGCTTAGAATATTTCCAAACATGATATATTTAACAAAAAAAAGTCCAATATGATTGTTTTCTGTTTCTTTATTTGGCTGAACTCTACTGTTTTATTTTCTTAAACATTGTCTGTACCATGTGATACATTTTAAATAAAATCATGAACTTTTTATGGAAATATTCCATGTAGTAATGGTTGAAACAATTTCTTATAATTATATGCAGATTATCTAATGGACATTTTTAATTATTGTTTTAGGTACTTCCAGTCTGTCTTTGTCTTCAGGAGATTCGACCACAACTTCGAGTGGCAGTGGCAATGTTTTGTAGTTGTAGACAATATGGTACTTAAGCAATATGATAATGTCCATTAGGATATAATATGTAAAGTATATTTTATTATTATTATCGCGTTGTAGGATCATCTTTTATGTGTTATTTGTGTAGTGGGTTTTGACAAACAACTGTTTTATTTATTTGTATGGGTATATATGTTTTGACATACAAGCTTTATAATTTACACATATTTTATATTTTCTTGTATAGAGTTTCTGTGTTCATTTTATTTTTGTTTTATTTGGAAAGTTTTTATTATGCTTAATGTTATTTATTTACATTATTTATTTTCCCTTTGTGTAAGTTATATGCAGGGTGTGTCTATCATTAATAATTCATAAAAATATATATTTTCTGTGATGATTTTTTACATATAAGTAACTACACATGTTTTCAAGTAAATTTCGATTTTTGACTGTGAATTTTCATGACTAAAATTTTAAACATCTACACCCTGTTAATAACTGTTTTTTTTGTATATTATGATAAACAGGAGTGACATTTTTTAAGTTTTGTTATTTGTTTGTTCACCTTTTTATTGTTTTTAATAAATTTATTGAAAACTAAATAATTTTTGTATTTCTAACCTATTAAATTACTACACTAGGGAAATATTAACTATTCATTTAAGCTAAATATTGAGTACAACACTTTGCTTTATAAATAAATTAAACTGGACATTATTAACAAACAAATAACTATATACTATATATATATTTGCAGAAAATTATTAAATACATGTATATACATTACTGACTAATAGGTATTATACCAGAATTATTGGGGTAAACTGCAATATTTTAATGAAAACTCTTATACTTGTTTTTCACACTTTTGGATTGTATTAATTTTAATTTCAAGGAAAAAGTGTGTATAAATTACAATAATGTTAAAAAATAGTCAAATATAACAAAAAACTATTTTAACTTTAATTTTGAATTTAAAGAATTAACATTTTAAAATTAAAGTTAAAATAGTTTTTTGTTATATTTACCAATTTTTTTAACACCGTTTTAATTTATACTCAAACTTATCCCTTGAAAATGAAATAAATATATTTCGAAAGTTTGGAAAGCAAGTTTTCTTTAAACATTGCTGTTTACCCTAACAATTCTGGTATACTACAGATCTATGTATGTATACAATATATAAGCTTATCTTGGTTGTAAATATTGGACAATTATTGGACATTTTGGTAGGACCAACATTGGCCCTATAAGCGCTAGCAATATTAGGGCAGGCTATTTTAAAAAATATAGCCCCAATATTAATTACTAATATTGGGGTTATATATATTGTTAATATTGGCGCAATATTTGATTCCAATTTGTGGCCAGGAAAACCCTAAATTGGCTACCAACATTGGTGCTATATAGCGCTAATATTGGCCGGGATGGTACCCTATCGTGGCAAATAATATTGCGCCAATATTGGCCAATATTAAAGAGCCAACGTTAGGTTACGTTGGCTCGTCAATATTGGCCAATATTGGCGCAATATTGCTTTCCAATGAAACCTAACGTTGGCTAAATACTGGCGCAATATAATGCAATCTTGCGCCAATATTGTTCCTACATTGGAAAGCGTTAACATTTTTCTCTAATTCCAATATTGTTGAATGTTGGCGGCAACGTCTGGCCAATATAGCGCCAAGATAAATTTCTACTAGGGTAGCAACTCCATCCGTGGACACAGTGTATATTTTTTAAATATAATTAATATAATGTAATTTAATTCTTATTTGTGGATATAGTTTTTAAATAATTAATTTTTCCACATCTGTTTAGTATAATTTCCGTACGCCACTGCAAGAGGCAGATTAAGGCAAAAACGTCACAGTCATTTCTGAGAATTTAGTGCCTACTATTTTGGAATTTTAGTTTAGTGTTTGTTTTGGCGGATACCATACTTAATAAAAAACATGAAAAAATAGAATAAGTAATCGTAAATTTGCCCGGCGGTTATTTGAAATGCTGTAAATGATATTTGGTTGCATCTCAATTCATAACTTTCTCGTTTACGAGATTCGATTCAATACCTCTGCAATAAGTTGATGTACTTTCGTCAACGAAAGTAGCCTGACATGGCTAGGGCCAATTTTCGTTGAAATTAAATTTCATGTTACCGCCCACATCAGATGTTGAGAATATTAACCTACCAGATTCTACATCTGTCTCTCTTTCTTTAATAACGCAACGATTAACAATTCACGCCTATTTTCTACACTGAAAAATACGTTTATTATTTTTTAGTTTATTTATCTATTTTTAAGTTAGTTATCTTGTATTAAGTAACAATTAAAATGTATTGAGTTTGAGATTTTAACAAAGTATTTGCCTGGGGATGTTTAATCCCCTATGTAAATTCGTACGGTCAACATTTTTGAACAGTAATCCTATGATGTAAACTCGTCCGATTATCTTTGTGTATTAGAACCCCTAATAAGAAAATTTAGTTTTAAATAACAATAATTTTATATAAATAATTTGACTGGGGTATTGAAAATTTAGTTTCATTTATCTTGCAAATTAGTGAGTTAAAAGTAGAATGTTCTTTAACAGATAAAAATGAAAAGTTTTTCTGTAGTGACTAGTCAATGAGAGAAAAAATAATATAAACAGTAAAGAATGACAATAAAGAATAAAATCAAAATCCGTGCGAAATAGTCAAAAGTCGTTGTAGAAGAATAACATTCAAAATCGCCAAAAATAATGAAAATCACTATTCACTAAGCACAGTCGGAATAATGGTAACACGATAATTTAAAAAAAGCATTAAAATGTTGGTAGACTCTGTAATATTGAAACTAATTTCTTATTAACTTCTTTATTAACTTTTTATACCAAAAAGTCTACTGTATAGAATATATAGACAAACATTTTTTATGCAATTGAAAACACAATTAAAACCAAATCTTGGATTGTTTCAACGACCCAATAAATTCAGCACAACAAATCGTTTCCTTTGCAAAACATTAACGTCGAAACCATGGGTCATAAAATTTCTCCTCCTTTATATCGAAAAGCTAAATATTTATCAAACTTTTTAGATCTATATATAACCAATTCAAATAACAGAATAAAAAACTTTTTAAGTGACATTAAAAAAATAATAACTTCAGCCGCCTCTATTGGATATAAAATTATTTATTAGATTTTCATTGTTCGGTGAGTAAACTTTTTTTTGGGATTAAGGGATAAGCTCTTGCAAAAGTTTACCCTAATAAATCTTGTTAGTATGTTGTACTCAATTCTTAAAATAAAATTTATATTTAAATTTAAATAAATAAAAGAGTATATTAATTTTATAATGGACTAGTTTAGTAGGATAATATTAATCAAAATGATAGCAATATATATTTAGGATAAGATACCAACTTACTTATATTGGTATTCATTTTGCAAGAAATTTTTCTCATTTCGTAAAATTTAACAATAAATAATTAGTAAGTTTTAAACGTAGCGCCAACTAATAACCAATAATGGAGTGTGTTTAAAAGTCAACGTTGTCACAGTTTAGCTACGTTCGTTTCAAGTATTCTCAAAGAACTGGTGGCACAAAACACCGTGTTCTGTGACTAACTGATTGTACCAGTTGACAAGATTTATGACAGGAGAGAAAATCGTGATTATCTGTAATAAACAAACAAGACCCCCATTCTTGACCGTGGTAGAATAGAACAGCCAATAGAAAGTGGGCGTGGTTCTATTGAAAATGCCAAAACCGTATTCTTGAAATTCGTTCTTTCACTGTACCGATAGAAGGGTTGCTCCCCGAAAGAACAATTACTTCTATTGGTTATTGTTAGTGTTTTACTCCTTATTTGATAAAGTGTCAATCAGACAACAAAAATATCAGTATGTTTATCTCTTTTTAATGACAACAAATAAGAGAGATAGATAAGTTTCTCGGTTAATATTAAAGCATATCGACAACATCGCAAATTTTCTACCAATCTTATTGAAACACGTCACTTACCACTTATGACGTATGTAACCATTAAATTTAAATTTCAAAAGCCGATTATGGCTAGAGGATTAATTTTATAAAAATTTTATTTGTACAGTTGAACCACTAAAAACCTATTTTATAAGATGCAAAAAAAATCACTAAACTAGTCCATTGTATTTCTATAAATTTTGGTTAAATTTTTTGTTAAAAAACATTTCGATTGCATAAACACTTTTCAAACCTGTGTTACTTAACAACGTGTTATTTCTTTGTTAAATTGGTAAAGGTGTATTTTAGGTTACTCTACCCTAAGGCGCATGCGGCTATTTGAATTTTTAAGAATAAGTTGGTTAGTCGACGAGAGAGGTAAAATTGGATTCGTAGGCTACGTCGTCACATTTCTTAGACAGAATAAGTAGACTAGACTTTGGAAAGACGAAAATTGTATATGGTCTAAAATTTAAACGTACTTAGTTACTTATGTTTTGTTACTGAATTAACTAGATCTTTTAACGGCATATTGGTTTTGATCTTATGAGTAAATGACAGTTCGTCAAAATTGCCGATTACCATTAAAACAAGAGATTTTAATATTTACTAAATATGTAAGTTGAATAGCAAAAACAAACCTCTTTTATTTATATTTTTAATACAGTTTTTTAATTTCCTATGTATTTATTCTAGTAGTTTATATTTTTTATTAATTTGAAACCACATTAAAAAATTAAAATCACAGATTACCAACAAAACAAGAGAATAATTTATAATTTATGGATTTTAGTAATAAACGTCCCTTTATTTAAAAATATTATTGTTCGTTTTATTATGATAAAATTAAATAAACTAAAATCTAACTATTCGGTTTCAGAGAAAAAATATTTAAGCCGACAACACCGCACCGTTAACTTCAACTAAAAATCAATCAATTTGAAATGTTCGCGCTATTGTTGCGCATACACTTGTCAAAAGATAACAGGCTGTTAGCTAACAGAGCTTTAACAAGCGTTTATGCAACCGGACCTTAGTGTGTTATTTAAAGTAATAGATTGTAAGTTTGATTTGTAAGAGAGAACAATAGTTTTCCTGACATTAAAACGTAATTTATTAGAATCGGCCCAGGATTTAATGGTATAGAATGTAAAATTTTCATAATTACTCCAGGTTACACTTATGTTATGCATTGTGCAAATAGATTAAAGCCATCAATCTTTATAACAGTTATATCATTAATAAATAGGACAAAAAACTCAAAACCTAACTTTGAGATACACCATTATCAACCATCAGGCTTTCAGAATGTTTACCATTTGTTTGCACCAGTTGTCTCCTATTTGTGAGGTAAGATCTAAAACACTCCAAAGAAAGCTTTTTTATCAATATCTTGTGGTTAATACAGCTAAATGCGTTAGCAAAATTACAAAAATTGAAATCGTGAAAAGTTTATTGTTTAGTGAAGCGTACCTATACATCCTCAAAAATAGGAAACATTGCATTACTAGTACAGATGACCAAAAGGAACCAACATTGCTGTTTTATCAGAATAATATTTTTAAGAACAAAAATTCATTAACGGTTTTTACCTATATCTGTGACGAAAAATAATTAGATATTGTTTAAGAATGTTTTTTTGTGAATTATTATTTATTTTTATTATTTCTATGTTTTTTTATGGCAGCATACCGTTGGTCAACAATACATCAACAAAAAAAACCTTAATAGTGTGGGACACATAAAAAGTGTCATAAAAAAATCCTTTTTGATGCGATGGGTTCACGACCCTTTTGGCCGATTTGCGAGACGTAATCGCAAAAGTGATGTGTTTCATAAAAAAGTAAGAATAATTTTAATTTCGCGTATTTTTATGCAAATTATTTTGTAAGTTATGACTTTATCATTCTCCAAGGTCGACGGCAGCCGCTAGATTAACTTTTACAATTTTTCGGTACATTTAACGTACAAATGGTTGTTTTCTCGGCCGAGAATATATAAAACTTGATCTTTCCAATAACAAATAGAAAATTTGGAAGGTTAATCAAACTATTACGATATACAAGTGTTACAGCGAGTTAAAAAAAACTAATTAGGTCAAAATATAAAAATTTCAAAAAAAGGGTTTTCGTTGGATAATTATTTACCAATGGATTATCTCAACAAGATGAACTTTTCTTTGTATGGCGATAAAACACCATCAAAAATCAAAGTATACGGCCGGTATAGTGAAGTAAATCGGGATCGTAGTTCGGTCGCCGACGAATTCCATGAAGGTCGTCAAAAATCGGTTGATATACCAAAAAATATCAATATAGTGGGTGAACTGATAATGCAAGATCTTTATGTGCCATATTGTGAGATAGGGAAGTCCTTACGGAGGCATCAAGGTAAGGAAAGCTCTAGGTATGGAAGGCTTGCGATGGGATATTATAAAGAGGTTATTGGAGAACAATGGGTAATATTTTTGTGAACTATTCAACAGGGTGCTCAAGGAGGAAGAAGGTTAGGGTGATAGTGGTGAAGATGGCAGGTAGAGGGGTGAAGCGGGCAAGGAAGTAGTGTGGATTGGAAGTAGAAGATAAAAGTAAGAAGTAAAAAGATCAAGCAAGACAAGAGAAGTGGGAGTGACAGTAAAGAGGAGAATTCGTATGAAGTAGTCAGAGTGAAATACCTAGGAGAGTGGTTAGATAGCCATCTCTTCTTCAAAGTGCACATGCTGAAGGCGACACAAAAAGCAAAAGTAGGGGCGGCTTGGCTAGTGGTATAAATATGTATTATGGTGGAGAAAATGTTGATAAAGAAGGAGAAATGGAAGAAGGTAAGTGAAGTAGTAGTTGTTGCGAAGAAATCGTATATTTTATTAAAAAACGGCGTGTATTATGGTTGTGGTTGCTACGCAAAAAATGACTAGGTTGTTGATATTAATGAGCTGTCAGCTTTTAAAAGGCAATTAAATATTTGCTATTTTTCCACTAGTTTT
Source organism: Ophraella communa (assembly GCA_035357415.1). Classification (NCBI taxonomy): domain Eukaryota; kingdom Metazoa; phylum Arthropoda; class Insecta; order Coleoptera; family Chrysomelidae; genus Ophraella; species Ophraella communa. Next base: position 22,048,796 of record CM068995.1, read on the forward strand.
TCTTTAACACTCTTCATCTATGTCCGTATATTTCGGGTAGAAATATTCGTACGTTACATTTTTGGGAGACCCCGGCGAGATTTGATTGTAGAAGATGGAGAGGTTAAGAAAATCTTTGGATATTCACAAGAACACTTTCTTGCGAATTTATGTAGATGTGGAAAAAGGATGATTCAAATTTATTAGAGATTCAAAGCGAGATCCGAGTATTGGATAAGAAGATAGAAAAATTCATGACGATAATACTATCGATGGTAGTGACAAAATTCATTATTTGGTTTAATCTACTATTCCTAACTCTCAGGCTAGAAAAATTGATGAAAGTTTCCCAAAAGTTATAGAACGTTTAAAATCTCGTTTAGGTGGGGATGACTTTCTCATAGAATACTACATAAGACAACTATTAAAATTGGTTATCAATAATATAGAAAACAAAATTAAGCTTAGTTCACTTTTCGATTCGATTGAGACACAATTCAAATCATTAGAAGCACTGGGCATAACAAGCCATAAAAAATATGCAGCGATGTTATATCCTTTAGTAGAGTCCTGTTTATCTGAATAAATTTTAAGAGTCTGGAATTGCAGTTTCAATTATGACGGTGACAGTAAATGAAAGTAAATTTATTTTACTAACCCTTACTTTTTGGAAGTCCATCTTACTAAGAATAATAAAAAACTCTTCGTTTTAACTCAACTTCCAAGTTTAATTGAAAAAATTAGGTTTAAAATCACAATTACAGCTGTTTCGCTAAAAAACTAGCATCGTCAGATTGACATATTGAAGTTACATTTTGTTTGTTTGTAGCTAGGTCCTGATGTTAATTAAGTAGGTAAGGCTAGACCTTCCAGGTTTTCGTATGTCACGAATTGGTGTAATTTCCGATATTTGCAAAGCTTTCCTCCAAATAAGTTTAAAGTCTTAGGAGAGAAATTTTCTTTGGTTTGATCAAGATGATAATTTGAGAATTTTTCAACATGCTAGGGTCATAAAACTTTAGATGAAATTTCACTAGGTATTTTTTCTGTTAATCCATCTATAGTTTCAAAACTTAAAAATAGTTTTTACGTTGACAATTGTGTTACAAGTGTGGACTCGGAGGAAGAATTACAAGAATTTATTTGGAAATCTGTTGATATTATGGCACAGGGTAAATTTTGTCTTAGATGTTGGGAAAATTCAATTGTAAATAAAGATTCTATACATAATAATGATGTTTCACAAGTACTTGGAATGTTGTGGGATAAGAAAGAAGATGTTTTAAAACTAAATTGTGAATGGTTAAAACATTTTGATGTAGGTGTTGTAACGAAGAGAAAAATTTTGTCTACTGCACATAGGTTATTTGACCCTATTGGTTTTACAATTCTGTCCAAGAATTTTACTACACAGAACTTGGACATGAAATTTAAAATGGGATGAAGAAGTACCTGAAGATATTAAAAAGGAATTTTTAAAATGGTTAAGTGATATGTCTTACTACGTGAAAGCCCATCTTATTAAGAAAAGTAAACAACTAAAAGGTTAAATTAAAATATTTATTCGTAAAATACTTTTTAAATGCAATGACGGCCGTTTCGCTATAGAATTAGCATCGATGCTAAGAGAAGAGAATTGGAAAACTTTTAACCAACAAATATGATTGGTTTTATGTGCCTACGGGAAAAAAATCCTACAGACATAACATCACGAGGGTGTTCTGCTAGTAAACTTTTAGATTCTCATTGGTGGGAGGGTCCTGCATGGCTTTTACTTTTTTTCGGAGAAAAAAAAAGTTTTTTCACTTTTATCGAATAAATAAATTGCACAGAAAAATAACTATACTTATTTGGATTTTACATAACTTTTGAAATTCTTAACTATTTATTAGTCTTTTTATACTTTGTATTATACTTTGGTAAAATATGACACATTTAATAAAATTTTAGATTAGTAGGTAATATGTAACTATGAATAATAAACAACTATTTGTTTAAACTTAACCTACACGTTTTATTAAAAAAATGGCTTTTAAACTACAATGACAGCTGTTTCTCTTTTTCCTGGTTTTTCTATACCATTGCACAGTTATACTGAGCTTAGAGGGAAATACATCCAGGATAATCCCTTAGGGCTAGTAACATCTAGGTTTTATAACATCAGGTTACCTTGAAAAAACAAATATAACTTAAATATGTCAATCTGACGATGCTCGTTATCGCGAAACAGCTGTCATTGTAGTATAAAACCTAATTTATTAATAAAACGTGGTTTAAACGTTAAGTTTAAACTAATAGTTGTTTATTATTCTTAGTAAGATAGATTTCCACAGTTAGTACAATAAATTTTAGTAATATGTGTTTATTAAAATACATTCCAAAATGGATAGCTAAATCTGCTGACATCTAGCGAAAAATATTAAGGTTATTGAAATCATTATAAAAAGCGTCACGTATTGAAACTGCTAGTAGTTTGACGCAATCTAATAGATGGCTCTCAAAATTGACATAAATTTACTCATAGGCAGTGTCTATTTTAAATCGTTTATAAGTACTATTCTACGGTTGTTATTTGTACAAGTTGGTACAAAGCATTTTTTCAAACATTTTGGAAACACGAAAGAAAAACAAAAAGAAAAAGAAATAATCCAAACAACAGCCATCACAAAGATAATATCAATATCGATTTTAGAAGAGGTGTAGAGTTGTCACAATTATCCGTCATTTGAAAACTAGGAGGGGTAATTTCAAAAAAAAAATTATCTTCTGCGTGTTTTGCCATAAAAACCGTTTCTAAAGAGCTAACTTCTATTGCGTTATCACTTTTCTCTGTTTGAGTCTCATCTAAGATATGGATTAGCTTTCAGGGGGTTTTGTTGTGTACATCTTTTTGACTCTAATTTTAAACTACAGAAAAGGGTTATGTTTTTGGCCTACGTCACAGAGCGCATTGTGAACACTATTTTAAAAAAATCAAAATTATGACTCTTCCGGCACTATTCATCTTAGAATATGTTTGCTTAGTTTTAATTTAACCTTATCTCCAAGCAAGGACCACTCCATAGATACCCCACGAGAAACTCTGATTTAGATGTTCATTTGACTATGCCCACCTCTAGTATTACAAAACACTATGTTATTAATAATGCAAGAAAAATGAACAACCAAAATTTAACAAATTTTATGGACAAAGCTAAATAAAAATAACCTAATATCTAAATATCAATTAACAATAATTGAGCGGTCAAAATAAAAATCATTTAAATAAATAAATAAATACACAAAAAAATGAAAAAGAATGATAGGCATGTTTTAAATGTAAACATACAAACATAAACATATCACTTCTTTTAACTCAATATTAATTACTACTTAATTACTAGCTAAAAAATAATTATGAAATACTTCATACTATGGCTTGTCCAGTATAAATATAATTGCACGTCACAGCTGTCAGAACGGGAATATGTTGCCAAGCATTTAAAATAGTATTAGAATCTAATATATGTCAAACGAAGTTTCTCTAATATTCTTCTTTTTATTTAACTACAATACTACACCATTTTTGAACGAGGCAACAGAGCGCAATTTTGCCAACATTTAAAAAATTTTAGCTCTCTCAAATATTAGTCTGGTTCACACCAATAAAAGTGTCTGAAAACTTTCCTGGAATTTTAATTTTTATCTTGGGCTTTGAATTCTTTTGATTTTTGAAGATACAGCTCGAATAATTTTTTATTTTAATTTGCTTTCCCTAATAGGAATTGTACATCTTAAATTTCTTGAGTAAAGTCGTTGAGCAGTACTGGATCCAACTTTATTGTGTGTATTCCTCTCTAAAACCAGCATTTCGTAAAAATCAATGTGACTTTCAATACGCTTAGTTGCTTGTAAGATAGTTCTTAGGCTTTGCATTTAATTGTAGCTTGACTTAAAGTTATTTGTTTATCTAGAAATAGATTTTCCTTCAACTTGACCTTGATTAAATATATTATTTTATCTAATAAAAGGTCTTCTTCTAGAGATCCATATTGACAATTCTTTATCAATATTTTCAGTCAATATTTTGTAAAGTTGCTATACTTTTTGAATATTTCTTCTTCAAGTGCAGTCAAAAGGGTTGCAATTTTCTCTTTTTCCTGCCTTTTTCCAATCCACTGGCTATGAGATAGTCTTCCCAGGATAGCTTAAATAATTTAAAGTTTTCGAAAATGTCTACTTCAGATACTGGTAGAGGTAAAGAAATGTTCAAGTTTGGGTTTTCAACGTAGAAGTGGCTTTCTTCATACAATTTCAACATTTCTTGCAGAGCTTTTAGTTGATTTTCGAAAATTGTCATTTTTTACAACAAATTGACAAATACGGAGCAACTTAATTAACTGTTTTGCTTCCTTCTTGCTTTTTATCTTCTCTCAGGGTAACCTGTTAGGTAGCCTGTGCTTGGAATGAAGGTGAAAATAAAATACAGTTTCTTTTACAATTGCAACTCAACCCTAGCGTGAGGTTTATTTGTTATACAGGGTGTCCCAGAATAATTTATCCAGGCTATATCTCTTAAACGAATAAAGATTCTCGAATGGAACAAAAACTGATCTATTCCATTTCCAATACACTTTAATATGGCGTGGAAAAAATTATCCCCTAAATATTCATCCCTTAGTTACAACCCCTAACTTTAAATTTCTTAATAGCACCCTGTACATTTTTTTATAATTTTGGATTTGGTCTTCCATTGTGTATTCAACAAATTTTTCAAAAATAAAATAGGTGCGTTGGTATTTTTTATTTTTGTTAAATTAATCAAGTAACCCTAAAAGGAACAATAAAAATAAATGTAATTAAAATACCAATAACTAATTAATATTACTTACATTAGGTGTTTGAATTGTAGTCCACCTGCTGCAACACATATCTCGAATCTTGCCAGAAGATTTCTTGTATGTGTGGCTAGAATCATTGCAGGAGTAATTCGCCGACATGCTTGTCTACAAAACCATTTCGATAACCACTGAATAGCAAACAACTCTCCAGAAACTATGTGGGCGGCACGCTCACCTGACTCACCGTCTTTGGAGGAGCGATAAAACCGCAAAATGTAGAAAAATTAAAAGAAAACATAAGACAAGCATGTCGCCAAATTACTCCTGCAATGATTCAAGCCACACATACAAGAAATCTTCTGTCAAGATTCGAAATGTGTTTTGCAGCAGGTGGACTACAATTTGAACATCTATGTAATCATTAATTAGTTAATTGTTATTTTTTTGGATCCTTTAAGCTTTAAGGCTTTCTTGATTAATTTAACAAAAATAAAAAATAAATTGATATTTTTTTGATTACCTATGAACCCATTTTATTTTTGAAAAAATTTTTTAATAGACAATGGAAGACCAAATTCAAAATTATAAAAAAATGTACAGGGTACTATTAAGAAATTTAAAGTTGGGGGTTGTAACTAAGGGATAAATATTTAGGGGATAATTTTTTCCACGCAAGTGTTTTGGAAATGGAATAGATCAGTTTTTGTCCCATTCGAGAATATTTATTCGTTTAAGAGATATAGCCTGGATAAATTAGTTTGGGACACCCGGTATATATATATTAACGACTGCTTAGTAACAATATACAAGATCTTGACTATAAATCTCATTTATATAACAAAATAAAAAAGTTTTAAAGATTATAACTCTTTGTTTATGAGCGCCAAATCACATAAATATGCTAATAGTATGTCCATGTAATACTGTAATAAACTTGTAGGCTAGAGTACTAGGTTAATATTATCCATTTAAAAAATTTTCTTAGTATAATCTATTATATTGATTCTCAAAAATGGGCATGGTGGAATTGATGTACAAAATATCTGAACACAATTTGAATCGGTCAGAAGCAAAGGGGTGTAAGTGAGAAAAACCGACTTAAGTACACATTCACATTATTACAGCACAATTTTATTTGGTGGCAAAGGGATATACGTGCATTATTTTCCAATTGTGACAAGTAAAAAAAATAGTCGGATTATTTTTACATACCCGTTATTTTTTACAGATCTTTGAATGTATCTTTCTCAAAATTCTAAAGTCTATAGTCTAGGCGCTATACGACAGCTAAATGTAAAGTAAAAGTTGTAGAGGGGGATGACAAAAAGGTTGACTTTTTATTTAAAAGCAAAGAAATTTCGACAAAGTAGAAATACGTCTTCTGATCAGCAAGAGTAGTAAAATGTAAATACAATGGTAAAATATGAAGCATATATGTATTTTTTTTAAATCAGTTTTTTATGTTCTGGTAGTGCTATTGTCAATTTTGAAGGGCGCCTAATCTCAAAACTTTAATAATTAGCGTGATAACTTTATAGCTGAGAGTTTTGCAAAAGAAACAAAATTAAGATCAAAAATTGGGAAAACTGTGGCAAAGTATAAATAATGTTACGAGATTGATGGTTATCTGAAGACCATATTTTAAGTACTAGAAGTCTGCGACAGAGGCAAAGTTATTTTTCATGCAGCGTCCTAAATAAATCGTTTCATTCAAATTTTGGGGATTCAGTATTATTTTTAGTGTTTTATACAGGGTGTTTCATTGGGAAAGGGCCTAACTTTAACTGTTGATGGGGATCACTTTTGTGGTTCCAAAAACCTATATTTAATGTGTCTGCTGTACTTTATAACCGAGATACAGGGTGTTTTATAAATTTATCCTATTTCTTTCGAACCTCATAACTTCCGAGTTACCCTGTATATTATTTTGAGATTTGGTACACGTAATAACCATTACCTAGAGACTTCATCAAAAGCATCTTCAAAAAGATAATGCAGGTCCGGCTTAACAAAAAATTTCAAAACTCGTCTTTCCTAAAAACAACACCCTGTATATAGATTTTCTGAAAATTGCTCTTTATAATAGAAAAGGGTATGAAAAATCGAATATACTTATTTCTTTTTTATTTTTCCGCAGACAATTTTACTACCAAAAATTCACCGTCAAACTTATAATTTATGCACGTTTTGGGGGTTAACAATGGTATCGGAGAGGTTTTTTTTATTTTTTAGCTTAAAATGGAATCCATTCAATGCATCTAGAGAAGCATCCTAGAAATTCAATTGAGTGTGTATGTTTACGAGTACAGACCACTAAAAATGTGATTACAGGGCCGTACTTAGAACATACTCATTCAGTATGTTTTGAATATCTCGAGAAGAAAATCCATTTGCTACAAGAGAGGCCCATTCGCAACACAAATTTTCTGTTAACGTTTGGTGCGGTGTCATTGATAATAAATTAATAGGTCCACACATCTTTCCACATAGACTGCCTGGCGAAGTCTATTTGGATTTTCTGCAGAATATTTTACCAGTGCTATTAGATGATGCATACGTAAATGTAGCAGGAATGTATTATCAGCATGACGGTGCTTCGGTGCATTACAGAGTAATAGTGAGAAATTTTTTAAATGAAAATTTTCCTAATTCATGGATAGGCAGAGGTGGTCCCAATAACTGGCCTTCAAGGTCACCTGACTTCAATCCTGTGGATTACCACATTTGGGGATATCTAAAATCAAAAGTATATGCTACCGACATCAATAGCAGAGAAGAACTTCTTCGAAGAATAGAGAATGCCTGCGGAGAAATCAGAAATAATCCAGATGTGATTAGAAGGTCCATTCGCAATAATACAAAAAGTGCAAGAAAGTTCATAGAGCAGAATGGAGGTCATTTTGAGCAATTTTTGTAGGTTGGACTTTTTTTGTTTGAACAATGTTGTTAGAATTTCTTGTTTTCTGTTCATGTTAATTATTTAAATTTATGAAAATCTCTTCGTTATTTGAAATAAATAAATTTATTTCTCGTATTTTACTTTTGTTGATACAGGGTGTTCGAGATATTCAAAACATACTGAATGAGTATGTTCTAAGTACGGCCCTGTAATCACATTTTTAGTGGTCTGTACTCGTAAACATACACACTCAATTGAATTTCTAGGATGCTTCTCTAGATGCATTGAATGGATTCCATTTCAAGCTAAAAAATAAAAAAAACCTCTCCGATACCATTGTTAACCCCCAAAACGTGCATAAATTATAAGTTTGACGGTGAATTTTTGGTAGTAAAATTGTCTGCGAAAAAATAAAAAAGAAATAAGTATATTCGATTTTTCATACCCTTTTCTATTATAAAGAGCAATTTTCAGAAAATCTATATACAGGGTGTTGTTTTTAGGAAAGACGAGTTTTGAAATTTTTTGTTAAGCCGGACCTGCATTATCTTTTTGAAGATGCTTTTGATGAAGTCTCTAGGTAATGGTTATTACGTGTACCAAATCTCAAAATAATATACAGGGTAACTCGGAAGTTATGAGGTTCGAAAGAAATAGAATAAATTTATAAAACACCCTGTATCTCGGTTATAAAGTACAGCAGACACATTAAATATAGGTTTTTGGAACCACCAAAGTGATCCCCATCAACAGTTAAAGTTAGGCCCTTTCCCAATGAAACACCCTGTATAACGTTTATGATAGAAAGGTCATATCTTAATGCAGTATTTATTTATGAACGAGCTTTTATAACTTTGTATACCCTAGATATTCACGAATAAATATCAGATATATTGACTTTTACATCATATTCTACACAGTAAAATGTCTTTTTTTGTTTTAATAGTAAATAAAAACAATAAACCATATTAGACGATGAGGAATAAGTAAAGTATTTTTTTAAGAAAAACATCTGTCAAATTCAAGGCTCATTCGTGGCTAAATATTATCACATTCAAGATATCAAAAAAGTCCGTGCCATATAAAATATTTATGGGAATTTTCACCTTGGCCATACCTTTGCGTGTAATCAGATAGAGTTTACAGCAAATAAGAGACAAGTCGGAAGAGGCATTAAATATCTGTCAAATATGCTAACAAAACAAAAATATTTATTTTAGTGAAATTTATTATACCAACCCTTACTTTGTGGAAGTCCATCATATAAGAAATACTAAACAAATCACTTTTGTAACAATACTACGGCTTAAAAGAAATAACTAATAACTTTTTCTTCCATTGACGATGAATGTAATGTTTTTAAATTTGTTTTTTGTTTACAGCCGTATGCACTAATCTCCTTATTTAATTGTTAAATTTAACATATTATTTAATTTAATCAAACTGTCAAATCACTAACGTTAGTTAATCGTACTAATCATTTGCTAACTTAATCATCTGTGTTATTGGCTACGTTGCTTCTTATTAAATATTTCATATTTCGGCTGTCAAATTTTAATTGTTGATTACTTCTGTTTTTTTCAAAAATAAATATTCAACACTTAAAATAGGAAAAAATTTTTATGAAAAGGAAAAAAATGTTTCCCACAATTATACAAATTTAAGAGCTAGTTTAATAATATTTTTAATAATTTTCTTTTAATGGCGGATTTGCTGAGTCTACACTAAAAATTTTACAAACATGTATAAAAAATAGAAATTTGAAAGAGTGATACTATCTATATATGTAACTTAAAAATGACAAAATTGAAGAGTAGGTCCTAAAACTTTATCTTTATTTAAAAAGAAATCTGTTTTTGAAGAAAACAATTCTACTTTTAAATAGTATTTTACTAGTTACAACTCAATTAAAAGATTTTCTCTGTTCTTTGCTTATTGCTCCAAAACTCTAATGTATTGAATCGAAAACATTTTGTAATATAAAATGTATTTTATAAAATAATGGTAGGATAGAATGAATTAGCACATGAATTATTTAGACATTTTTTTAAAGAGTGCAGATTCAGAACCAGTGTTTTAATTGGCTTGATTTTTTAATACAGGCCCTTTATTAAACTGCCACCCGTTTCCCAAATCATCCAGGAAGCTCTTGTTTAATATTGCAAAATTGTGCAAAACTCTACATGTGTAATTGTGTTTTTAAGACTTTTTTTAGATAAACGAGAGAAGCATCTTTGAAGCACACCTAAACATCTGCATCTCTCTATGGTGTTTCCACCAGACCAGACCTATGCTCCAAGCGGAGGATTCGCAACTGGCGTTAGAATATATCTATTGCAGGCATAACCCGAAGTCATCAATGTGACAGCTGTTGCTACCATATCTGTTCTCCTCTAACTCCAAAGTCCAATGCCAATCATTAAATATTGTGCTGTCATGAACAAAGGCTGGCCACCACACAACGACATACCTCAATTGGGATGGATCTTAATTCAAAAATGTACTTTTCTGTTCTGCTTTGGTTACCTTCTAGAACAAAAGCTAAAAGTGATTTTTAACTAACAAATGTGTACAATATGTACAACTAGAGATTGCAGCTTGACGTGAATGTAATCTGTGACTCTAATGCAGCAAGGAATTTCTCGATTTTTACATCAAACAACCATTTTATAGGATTTTTAACGTATTATTAAATCTTTAATCACTCAAACGGCAGTGATTAAATTTAGTTAATTTTTAGTAACTATTTGACAGATGATTAGAGTAAATTTGTGTTGGTACAAACGATTTTCGATGATTAATCAGTTTAACAAATCATTTAATTGACATATGACTAGTGGCTTGATACATGATACAAGGGACCCATTATTAATTTACTATTTAATTAATTAAGAAGGAATGGTGCATACGGCAGTTAGTATTCTTAATAATGTATTTTATTTAACCTATATTAATATTAAAAGCTGGAGATTTTATTTGTTTGTTTGTTTTTCTGTTTATTTAAACGCATTAATCTCTGGGACGAAGTTAAGGAAGTTGAGGAGGTGGATAATTACATGTACTTGGGAGTGCTTGTGAAGAATACATGTGAAGAAGGAAAAACAGTAGAGCTGTATATAACCATCCTGTGACCTACACTAACTTATGGGTGTGAAACAAAGAGGCTGCAACAAAAATTGAAATATAGAAACGATGATATTAATAAGAATTTTTGGAGGAAAGTTGAAGTAAACAGGTTGGGAACGAAGAATAAATGCAGAAATTTACGGATTTGTTCGGAGAGTGGAGAATTAGTCAGTTTCTTAAAACCAGAATACTACAGGTCATCTTGCTAGATACGTCCAACAGAGAGGTTAAGTGTATAGCGTAAGAAAACCCAGAGGGCAAAAGGAAAAAAAAAACAAAAGAAGATGGCGAGATGCCGTAGATGACGATTTAAAAGAAAAGAAAATGGAAAATTGGAGAATAAAAGCTCTTGATAGAAGAAAGTCGAAAAGAATTACAAAGCTATGGGTCTAAAACGACCTGCTACAAGCTTTTATATATATAATCTCTGGAACTACTGGTTGGAATAAACAGTACCAAAATTAAGAGGAGTGTGAAATTGCGCACCAAGTTACATTTATTATATTAGGTATACTTGCCATTGGTTGTCAAGTTGACATTACATTACAGCTAAAATATTTGTCGTTATAGTTTTATCTACCAAAGAATAAGTTTTTTAATAGAAGATTATTTCTGCTCAAATAGAGTTGGACGGAATAATGGCCTATGTTTAAAACAAGTCTCTGAAAGTTATCAACATTTTAACAAGCCATCCAGTAATGCCTTGATGATGGTACTGTATTATGCCAAGGTTCAGGTATCAACGAAAAACAGTTTGTGTCAATGCTAATGAAGGACGCGTATTTAAACAAATCATCCAACCTCCGCAAAGAAGACTTGTATTAACAGCACTTAAACTGAATATAACTTTTTGCAAAGATTTAAATACCATTTGTTGTGCGCGTAATTAAGAATCCGTAAACAATGGTTTCAACAGGCAACAAGCCATACAGCCGAACGTTCCATAAATTTACTCCGTGAACATTTTGATAACAGGATCATTTCCTGTAGCACAGATTTCGAGTATCCACCTTATTCAGCGGATTTAACAGAACCTGATGTCTACATTTGATTTGAGATAAAAGCCTTCATATTTCGCTCGGAAAATCCGCCAGACACTGTTGGAGAACTACAACAAAGAATAATAACTTATTTTCAACATTTGCAGCAACTCCTGTACTTAATTATGTTAATGATCTTCATAAACGTTATGAAGCAACGCCACGGTGAAAATTTTAAACATATTTATTATAATTATTAATTCATAAATGAGTTTTTTGGGTAATATTTATTTTGGTTATACTGATCGTTAAGGATCGAACATACAAGTTTATGTCATTATGTTTCAACAACTCCTTAAGCCCGTATTTTTGCGTAATACTAAATTCATGAGCCTCTTTACGTCTTTTTGAAATTCTAATTGGATTTACAAAATATTTATATAAAGGAGCAGCAGACGTATTTACATTAACAGTTCTTACACGTTTCATGTATTAACTTGAAATCCTTCATCTTTCGTCTACCGTCAAAAAGCTGGGCACTTTATCATACCTACTTTTTTCATCTCACATATGTACTTCTATTTATGACAACAGACAACATTCCTATATCATTTTTAGCCCCGGGATTTAACATTAAAGTACCAAGACTAAGTGTATCTGAATGAAACAGCGTCGTTACAACTAATTTTACAAATTACTTAATTAAACAATTATAAAGAGCATCTCCGATCGAATGATACACAGTTTTTAGCGGTAACTTTCATTAACTTTAACTTACATAAAACATTTTTTAAATTCTCATCCACATCTACGTTAGAAGCAGAGTGCTTTCTTCCAAACCAAGACCGTTGTTGGCGTCCTTGATTTAAAATAGCTTGTGACTTATGATTTGAGATATTTCCTTTAATTTTTTTGTGAACTTAAGTGGCAATATTTCAACAACTTTTGGAACTTTTATCACCAAGATTAATCTGTATAAATTATGTTCTTTGAAATTTTATAAAATATTTTCTGTTTTTGTAAATAAATTTGTTTTGCAAAAATAAACTTTAGTTTAATTTTGGTGCCGAATGTTCTGAGAGTTGTTGATATATTGCCACTTTAAGTTCATAAAAGAGTTAAAGGAATTATCTCAAACTTTAAGGTGGGAACACCTAGGTCAAAATTTAACATATCCAAGCCTACGGCCCGTGTAATAAAAATGGCACATATCTAACTGACCTTCCATAGTTCAAATGTGACTGATGGAAACAACCAAATGAAAAACCCAAAGTCAATGTCACAGATTTTTATTGTTGGATAAAATTTCTTAGTTACTAGTTTCGGCTTAACATAGAGGCTATAAAAAATAGTTATATTAATGGTGTAAATTAATAAAGGTAGAAAAACAAACCTTACCATAAATAAATAAACAAATTAAATAAAAAAATAAAAATAGAGGTATTATAAACCACCCCTACAACATCGTCACATAGATAAAATTTATAATTAAACTTAAACAAGTTAAAATGTAAAATGTACCATTTAAATTAAATTAAATAAAAAGAAAGTTTTATAATTTAACTTTTTATATATTAGAAAGCTTTAAACATACTCAATGAAGAAACATAAGAGTTAAATTAAAGTGTACCTGTGGTCTGTTTGATCATTAAAGAGGAGAAGCAAAATAATAAATCTAAATCCATTACAAAACAAGAGTAATCATTCTCTTACAAACGTACCAAAAGAGTGCATTAACCAGTTAGTAACCACAGCCAAATAATTAAAATATAGTGTAATATAAATATGGTAGCAGCAGCAATTGGCTGGCAAAGTACAATCATCTAACAAAAAACAAGAAAATGTTAGTGAGGTTATGTTGAGGTCAGTAATAACAAGGTTAATTTAAAAATGATAACAAATAAACATTGCATAATAGATCACCAGCCAGAAACAAACACTTATTGAATAAAGATTGGACAACGGAACAAAATGGAAGACAAAAGTAACATCTATTATATACAGAAATCATTAAAATGGAAGACTAAGAAATATATAAGGATATTTTGGTTTCATCTGTTCATTCAAACATAGGTACATTTTTTTGGTCTTCGTTTGTAAAAAAATAATGGGAATTCTAATATATTCCTGTTTTAAAATGTCAAATTTTGTTTTTAATATGTTGATATTTTTTATACGTTTATATAAATAATATATAATTAAATTAACTTTAGACAATACGAGCATATATGTCTCATTTCTTACGTTCCAAACAAGAATGACGGAAGTTACATATCTCCTGGTAACCATGATACAAATATACAAGGTATGATATCTAGCGGTACAAAACTCGTCCGATCTGCGCATGTTACGTCATTGGTGGTGTTCTATAGCGCATTTCAATGTTAATATATAGGAATTTGATATTTATTTGGTCAATTTGTTGTTTAAAACTTTTATTTGTTGGTTATTTAACATTATTTATCAAAACAAAATTCAAATCATATATGTATAGCTTAAAATAGAAAATAAATAAATTGAGAATTGTTAAATTATATTTTTATTCGAGATTTAATTAAAGGGAATAATGGTAGACGTAGACTAGGTAAAATAATTAAGTAATTAGGCAAGGTAGTAAATTCCAAATAAATTATAGGACTTATCAAAGTAATCAACATCATCAGAAACATCCACTCTAAAAAAACAAAATACCTATTTTATCAATAATACAATCATTCTATCATACAACTTAGTATATGATTTAATATTATGATACTGTGTTAACTTACTCTTTAAAAACAGTTTCCATTAACTTTTTTCCCTATTATTAATGTGTTCTTCCTTACGAGATGCACTTTTTTTTATTAAGATTTTGAGGTTTGCTTGGTCAAGGTAAGTTTTTTGACGGAATAGCTTCCTTTTTTAGAGGTTGCTAGTTTTTTGGGGTGTATCCAAGCAACTCAAGTTTAAAATTTCGTTCGTAAGTGAAATGTTTTGAGCAAATACGGGCATTTTTACGTTGAAATTGTTAATCAGCTTACATAAATATTTCCATTTTGCACTTGTCTTTTGGAAAGCTGAAGAACTTTATATAACTCGAAAAATGTTTAGTGTTATTGTCAATACCACACCCGTATACAGCACAACGCATTTTAATTCATTTATTTTATATTTTCCGGAAGAAATTTAAAATCATAACCTGTAAACAATGGCGTCTGACCACCAGTGACGTCACTAACCACTCCCCAAACATGCGCGATATCTTATCTTGTATATTTGTATCATGCTGGCAACCATTAACGACAGTTGCATTCTTTTGATTCATTCCATAATTCCATAATTCGCCCTCTGTAATCTTTGACAAATACTAGTTTGCTTTTGTATATGCCCATGAAGTATAATACAATTTTCAATTGTATTTATTGTTTGTTTTTATGGCAAGCATTAAGTAATACTTTTTATATACAGTAGGTTAGTCAAAAAACTGCAACTGGCACTTTTCCATGTACGCTTCAAATTCTATGTATTCTAATTTTCATAAATACTATCAAATTCTTTTTTCAATAATTATTTATTCAAATCATTGTAATAAAATACATAAATCATCATAAAGATCTAAAGCCATTTTTATAGTATAATCAGGGCAGATATTAAAACCATAAATTGCCCAAAATAACGATTGTTTTTCGAATATTGGTATACCTCTCTTATGTTAAAAAACTACACTAGAGGGCGGTATAAATTCACGATGATTAATCATAACTAGACGAGACATTACTTTCTAATTTTAGTGCTATTATTTGATAAATCAAAACTTTTCGAACCAAATGTCGAGAGCAAGCTTTGATTAATGGTAGATAGAATGAAGTTATGGATTAACTGTTAGTGTTTTTTGTTAAATGGAATGGAAACTGTTGGCAAATTGAGCAACAGTTATTTTAGTAGAATACAATTTACACCTTCATAAACAAATTAACCAATTGAAGTTATATTTTGTTTTTATGAGAAAATTATGTAATTTTGATTAATTAGTGTAGAGTGGTATTAAGACTGGAACAAGTATTGAAGTAATAAGACATAACAATAATAAAGCGTAGATATTGTGAGGTTAGGTATATTTCCCTCTATTATCAATACAACTATGCAATAATATAAAAAAACCCAAATCATGTTGATCTAAACTCTAAACAAACAATAACTTATTGTTTTTGTGGTACATTTATGTCTTATTTATGAAGAATTTAAAAAAATTTAATCTTTTTACTGATTTTTATAGTAATTTTTTTAATCATTTTGTACAACTGTAACCAAACTAAATATATCTCAAGTGTATTACTTACTTATAAATATTACTAATTAGAAAGCAAAATAATAAATAATTAGTATTTCCTCCATTTGCCTGTATACATGATTAGTTGATTTGATATGCTATCAGTTAAATGGTCGAGATGGGCTTGAGGAATGCTCTTCCATTCTTCAAGAGTAGCATCTTTTATTACTCGTAGTGTAAGAGGGGGATGGTTTCGATTTTTAATTCATGCTTTATGCATGTCCCGGGCATGTCATTAAAGTTTAAGTAAGGGTAATTCTATGGCACTCTCAATGTGGATATTCCATCTTTTTCCAAACAAAAATGTACTGTAGCTGTTTGATGTCGAGATGCGTTGTCAGGTATAAACACAAATCCATCACCTATCGCTCCTGGGAGTAAATGAGCGACAAGATTTAAAAATTCATCGATTTACTCATTACCAGTGACTCTTATTCTCTCTAAAACCAGGAAGGGCGTCCGTGTACTGCTTAAAATACCACCCTAAACTATAATATTCCCTTTAAATGAAACACACGGTTGGACTGTTTCTAGTCGTGATTTTCATCCTCCAACCCAGAAACCAAAACAATTTTTGATTCATCAGAGAAAATCACGTTGTTCCAGTTAAGACCATGGTGTACATTTTTTAAGTCCTGACAATTTTGTGCTGATAGGTTAATTTATGGATATGTAGACGTCTTCTACGAAACAAATTTACCACATTTCTCTCGATATACCACTTGTAGATTCCAGGTGATCTCTTCGAGTTATCAATTTTATCTTTCGGTCTTGTGCATCTGTTGTACATCGACTTCTCTACTTCTAGGACAATCCTTCACATCATTTATATATATAAAATGTTCGGAAAGACTTCCTCGTTCAAAAGAATGATTACTAAGTTTCGACTCCTACTTTGGAGCAATTACCAAGAAAGAGTAAGGATAGGTAAGGATGGGTAGGGTTTAGTTCGATTTCGTGGTCTCAATCTGCCTTTTCCACAATATATAATTTAATGGAAAAAGTTATATCAGTGCGAGATATTTCGGTCAAAAGACTTTCATTAGGCTCTGAGAGAACATATTTATTATACACAGAGAAATACATGCTGAAAATTAAGCAAAAAATAAGTATTTTCGTGCTTGTTTTTGAGCCAAGCGCGCCACAATCTTTATTTAAGAAATTTTTAAGCACGCATGCTAAAAAATCGTCTCGAAATTAGTAATTAAAGTAAGCACATAAAATCTTGTATTAAGTATGTACCTTCTTATTTAATGCTTAAAATACACATCTTCCACGATTGATTTAAGTATTAAAATTCTTATTTCAAGATTATGCACGATCTTTATACAAGAATGTAGTGCTTAACTTGAGTTTGCTCATTCTTATCTTGTATCAATACGTGCTTGATTTAAGTATGAACATTCTTGTTTTAAAAACGATGCCTGTGTTTTATAAGTATGATC
This sequence comes from Ophraella communa, assembly GCA_035357415.1. Lineage (NCBI taxonomy): Eukaryota > Metazoa > Arthropoda > Insecta > Coleoptera > Chrysomelidae > Ophraella > Ophraella communa. Next base: position 22,066,354 of record CM068995.1, read on the forward strand.
ATACTTGAACCAAGCATGTCTATTATGTATTTAAGTATGCCATGTGCTAAATGATAGTATACTGTTTATTATTCTAAGAACTAATTCATTCTTAATTCAAGTATATGTATGCTGCATTTAAGCATGCAGCATACTTAGAGACAGTATGTTACTTCTTAATCGAAGAATTAATTTATTCTTAATTTGATATTGCAGAAATCTTGAATTAAATTAAAAGTGTAATCGATAAATAAATCTTTTATTAAAAATTAAAATAAATAAAACCATAAACAAAACAATTCTCTTCTAAAAACAAATTTTTACATTACAGTGTGTCCCTAAATAGTGTAATAAATTCATATAAACATATTTTCAAAAAACCTGAAACACATAAACAATCTGAAACACTTAGTACTTTCCCTATATAAATTCTAGGGATTAATCACCTCACTGCTCAAGAAAATAAGTGTCTATGCTGCAATTAAAAAAAAATGGGTCCGTCTCCAAACGAAAATTGAGGTGTGCGTGCATTTCTAGTTTAAATCTGAGGAAACTAAGAAAAGGGGGGTGTACTGCCGCTCACCTCACTTAATTGGTCACCCTGTAATTGTAATAGATGAAAAAAATTATTACCACAAATATCTCCTCAATATCGCACGATTTAACGGTGCTGAGGCTGGGATCTGCTATAATTAGAAAACGTAGAGTCAACTTGTTTTGTTTCCACCTAAAAGTCAAAATTTGTTTAAACATTTCTAAAATAAACATTACTAACTTAGGCTCTGAACTATCTGTCTGGAATTTCTCCAATTTTTTACGCAGGATTTATATTTTAAACGGTCTGCTAGTTCTGATGATGGGAACAAAGCATCTATGTCGCTATCCTCGATAACGAAATATGCCAAACAGCTTTAGTCCTGCAAAATTATAATTATATAATAGTTAATTTATAAATGTATACCTAAAAAACTATACATATTCAAATAATTTACCAAAATCCAATACAAGCAGTCAAAAAATTACTTATAACATTACATGACTTACCTATAATTTTATCTATGACTGGGTATTGAAATCCCTAATCTAGTAATAAACTATAGATTTCATTGTCCTCATAATGATTTTGGTTTTGGTAATTCGGTAATTGGTATAATTCCGTATTAAACTCTCATTTAAATTAATTATGTTCATGTTAAAAGTGTATCAATATTTATATAATTTATACTAATTTTTAAAACAAAACCACCACAAATTATGCACTGTAATACACAAAATATATCGTCTGTCTAGTCGTGGAGTTAGAATATGTTGTAAGAGGGGGTTAAAAAGTGGGATGGTACCAACTAGAAACTGACGATTATACTTGCTTAAAATCAAGAAGTTTCATTCTCAATTTCAGCACGCACTATCAATTCAAGATTGCCGCATGCTTATTACATGAATGGACATACTTAACAAAATTCTTAGAGGAAAGGCCGTTATCCATACTTAAAATAAGAATTTACATTAAGCATGTTACTTCTCAGTTTAAGAAGTAAAATGCTTAATTTGAGAATGACCGTTCTTGACAAATTCTTGGGAGAAAGACGGTTATCCATTCTTAATATAAGAATTTTCGTTCTCAATTTAAGCATGTTACTTCTTAGTTCGGGAATGTAGCATGCTTAATTTGAGAATGAGCGCTTTTGACAAATTCTTAAGAGAAATACGATTATTCAAGTTTAATATAAATTTCGTTCTCAGTTTAAAAATCTTAATAGTCAGTTCCAGAACGTTACCTACATGGTACATGCTTGATTTGAGTGTGGGTGTTCTAAAAAGGATCTTAAGAGAAAGGCGGTTATCCGTACTTAAAATAAGAAGTTTTATTGTGAATTTTAGAATTATTATTCTCCGTTGATGTATGTTATAACATGTTTGATTCCTAAGTCTAATTCAAGTAATTCAAGAACGTTTATGGCTAAATTATTAACCGCATACCAACGTGCTGAAAATTTAGATATGTCGTACTTAATTTAACATGTTAAGATTTTTAAGTTAAGCACCCTTCATGTTTAATTTAAGAATGCATGCTACAAAAATTCTTATTTTTCAAATTAAGAATGTTTGTGCTTATTTGTAGCCTTTAATCCAAAAATTGAGTATGGCAATGTTAATTTAAGTATGTCGGGATTCAAATGAAGAATATTTTTTCTTAAACTAAGAATTAGGGTCGTGCTTCATTTTAAATGCACATTCTTGACAACATTTTCACACAAATTTCTCTGTATGTAGTGGCAGAAGAAAAGTCAATACCTACAAATATAATGTTACATAAGATTAAATATGAATGATAAGAATATAGTTGAATTACAATATCAGAAAATTACAAGCTAACAAATTGCAAGTAAATGTCAAAAACAAAATAACCTTTAAAAATATGGATTATAACCACAGACTCACCTGGTATGTATAAATGTTTATACTTATAGTTATTATGGGGGGAAAAAAGTGTAGATAAAAGTTGTGACAATATTATGCAAAATTTAAGTGGTAACAAGAAAATTATTCCAGTAAGAGTCCAGTCCAGTAAGAGGGGAATGAGACTCATATGAAAAAGGAAAATTTAGCATAAATTAGGTATTGTAGAAGAAAACTACTAAATAGTAAACAAATAAGATAAACTTGTTGTAACAAGAGAGAGAAGAGTGGGGAGTAAGTTAAACTTCTCTTAACATGAGGAATCAACCTCAAAAAGGAAAGAAACACATTCAGGATCAAATAGATCCACATCATTTTCCATAAGGAGAAAATAAATTGAGCTGTTAACCATTTTATTTACAGCACCTCATTGTGAAACTAGCAAAGTACCTACGAGTGTGCTGTGGAGATAATACGGAAATTAAAAGAATTAAACAGGAAAACAAAGTGACCAACTGCATAAATTAGTAAGAGCTGCCAACTGTAGTAAAATAAAAGTTAAAATAATCAATCAAGATGACAAAAAAATTATGGTCAATACCAATGATGTAGAAATTAAAGAGAAGAGAAATTAAAATATTAATCAAAATAACTGTCCGTACACAACAGTCGAAATCCACAAATATCAAACATAACTCGATGATAATAGCAGGAATCACATAAAAAAAGAGAAATGTCCGCTCAGAGTTAACCTAACTAAATAAATAACAATCAAATGATTGGTTTAAAAATAAGTAATTCTCATTATGTTAAACTTGTGTTGTTTAAACACACAAGAGAGACTTATCAATAGTAGCAGACTCAATTTCAAGAAACTCAAGCAATTTCAACCTAATTCCCTTATTACAGTTATGAAGTAATGATTAACTCTTTATAAAGCTTACTTTTCTTTCTCTTAACTTTATAATTCAATTAGATAATTATGATCATATATAGCATAATTGGTAGTTGTTTTGGAGAAACTCAAAAACCTTAATCAGTAATATTGGCGTTTCTTAATAAAAATCAAACTTGACTAGATTACGGATTTTATGACACATAAATGAGACATAAAAATCGAATACAATTTTGACAATAAACTTTTTCTTTCAACGTACGGTCCGTACTTTATGGAAAATACAATAATTTGATAACTCGCAGTGTATTCTTGATTTGGCGTCGTATCGTCTGGACCATTACTCCTGACGTTGCAGATTTTTTACTTCTAGCCGATAACCAGTAAGTCCCTCATTTAATAATAATAATAAATAAAAATTGACTCGCTTATTTATGGCACCCTGAAATAAATTCATTTATCATTTACTTATAACTTATTTTAATCCATAAACTATGAATAACTTTATGATACGAAGGTTCCTGTTTATATTTCAGGAACGTACTCACAACGTTTTGATGTATTATTCGTTTAAACTTAGTGCAGACTGACTTATTTTAATAGCTATTTAAGCGACACTTTAATAACACTAATAAATAAAATAACAACACTAAATAACAAGAATTCTATGATAATATTAAACCCAAACCTGTAAAGGTAAAAAGCAGGTATTACAATACAATGGAAGTGATAACCAGACCGTCGTTAATCCCTAATTATAAGATAGTCAGTTCGCAGGATCTTGAAATGAATAATACAAAGTGTTATATGTTTGTTTAAACTAATAATAATATCTCAACTTGATGAGGAAATTATTGTTCGAAACGAGTATATGTCGAAATCCCGTCGATTACTCTTCCGGCATATTAAAATCCCTTTACATTGTGATGTGATATTAAGTCGTCTGATTAAAACTAACTTAGCTAACATTTAACATTTTATACAGGGTGTACCAACCTTACGACAAAGTTCGGTATATGGGTTATTTAAAGAAGTTATCATGTCTTTAGGGTTCATATTTTGAAACTATACATAGTGTTGTAAAACTTCGTTACAAACCAAACATATGATTTTTTAAATGGGAACCCCTGTAAATTATACCGAATTTGGACTGCTCACATATTTTTGAAGCTTTTGATATTGGGTTTTAATACGTTATACTGAGTCCTTCAGTTATGGACACGTTTATGTGAAAATTGTAGGTAAACCAACGCTCTGTATCTTATTGTACGTTAAAGAAAAAGAAACTATTTTGCCTAACAGAATTTCAAAGAGAAAATGAAAGGTACGAGTTCTCGTCCACCTTGTATACAAAAGGGAAAATAATTAATATTTAATAGAATATGGTGATATTGTATCATATTACGCAACTCTGTTAGGCAATAATATATTGTGCAACAAGGTGGAAAGTGACTTTTCCACCGTGTTGCACACCATACTTTTTCTACGGCTGCATATTAATAATAAAAATAAAGTGAATTCATAACATTTTATTATTATTATTGGTTATAAAATAAACGGCACATACTTAATACAAAAAAACTAATTTAATTAATATTATAATTAATTGTTACATTACTGCAATTTACTACAATAAGATGCAGAACGATGATTTACTTACGATTTTCACATAAACCTGTCCATAACTTCTGAAGGACTCTGTATAACGTATCAAAACCTTATATCAAAGGCTTCAAAAAATGTGAGCAGTTCGAATTCGGTATATTATACAGGGTGTTGGGGCTAGACATTCATATCAGCCTCAACATCGGGTTAAGCCGCTAATCACTCTTCCCACCTTCGAATGGACTACTTAAGCTGGTTGAATCACTGATTGTTGGAATCGTAGACATCAATCAAGACCACATTATAATTTTTGCATTTATTTATAAATGTACAAGCAAACTCGTATTAACGGGTATACAAACGAAGATCAAATATAAAAATAACATGAAACAAAGGACCACCGGCTTCAAATACCGGAAATATGTTTGAATGAAATTTATATTATTTGACAATTTTGTCATTCACTGAGACATTGCGTAGATATTTTTTAAACTGAATAGGAATTTGGACTTACTAAATTAGAGAATGGAAAACATCACTTTCACTTAACTTTTTTGTTAATTTATAATTTGAAAGAACATTCAGGATAATATATTTTGTAATGCAAAAAACGAGGATTAACCCTTCTTCACTTGTAAAAAACGACTGAGAACAGTGACAGTTCTGTTTGTCATTATTTCTTTATTTTAAAATGCGTGTTGTCATGGATACTTGTGAAATGAAATTGAACATATTCCCCCGCGTTGAAGGGTTTCCCTTCAAAAAAAAATAAATATTATCTATACAATAAAAAAAACTGCTTATAAAGTAAAAAGAAACTGCGAAATCGAAAACAATTTTTTTAACAATTCAATGGACAAATTTTTGTAATTGTCCGAATAAAAATACCATCTTGTGTTTTAATTTTTACCGCTCGAACCTTTCCGTCGGGTCCAGGGATAATTTCAACGATGCGACCTTTTGGCCACATTAATGGAGGAACATTATCCTCCTTCAATAATACCAATTCATTAACTTTTAAATTCTCGCGTGAAAGCAACCACTTCGGTCTTCGTTGCTACTGTTATAAATATTCGGTAGACCAGCGCTTCCAGAAATGTTGTTGTAATTGACAACATCGACCCCACAGTTTAAGTCTATTTTCGGGAATGGCTGTTACATTATGCTCAGGGTAAGCGGTTAAGGAAGTACCAATTAAAAAATGTCCTGGTGTTAAACATCCCAAATCTGAAGGATCATTTGACAATGGGCACAAAGGCCTTTAATTAAGAATGGCTTCAATTTGATATAATACTGTGCTCAATTCTTCAAATGTTAAGTGAGCATTTCCTACTATTCGACATAGATGAAATTTGGCCCTTTTTATTGCAGCCTCCCATATCCCACCCCAGTGTGGACTATGGGGAGGAATATGTTTCCACTGAATGTTGGTCATGGAAGCGAATGAACTTATATGATTAATGTTATCTGAAGACTTGAAGAAATTTGAAAGTTCTCGAAGTTGGTTCTTTGCACCAACGAAATTCGTTGCATTGTCAGAGTAAATAGTGGAAGGGTTTCCACGTCGCGAAATGAATCGTTTCAAAGACAAAATAAAATCATCTGTTGAGAGAGAAGAAACTACTTCAATATGTATGGCCTTTGTGGCCATGCACACAAATATGGCTATATAACATTTTGTTATTACTGCTTTACGAAGTCGTGAGGATTTTATTAGAAGTGGTCCACCAAAGTCTATTCCGACTTTATCAAAAGGTTTAGAGATGGAAATTCTGTCTTTCGGCAAATTTACCATAACTTGCTCGGAAGTTTTTGCTCGGAATCGCAAACAAATTACACATTCGTGAATTATTTTTTTTATTTCACGTAGGCCATTAAGAGGCCAAAATTGAAGCCGAACATTACACAGCACGGTTTGAGCTCCTGCATGCCCAAGACGAATGTGCTCGTGTCTTAACATGATTTTCACTACATGATGCTTGAACGGTAGCAATATTGGATGTTTTTGATCTTCCGAAATATCTGCATATTGCAAATGTCCTCCAATACATATCAGACCTAAGGAGCTTAAAAAAGGTTTGAAGTGAAGTAAATTTTTATTGGAAAGTAGTTTATCAGTTTTCAGTTCTGATATTTCCATAGAAAAATGTTGATTCTGTATGATTTTACAAACAGTCAACGTAGCTAAATTCCTTTCTTCAACGGATAATGGGCCTAGCCGTTTTGAAGATGGATTCTTACAATTAAAAATGAATCTAAGTACATAGGCTACAGACTGAAGTAGTCGAGGCCATGAAGAAAATCTAATAAAGAAGTGATTCCACAATTCAAACTGGATTGGCATATTGGAAGTATTATGTAAATTAATTTTTCTTTCCTCAGGAATATTGATGTCAGCAATAACAGGATTATGAACCTTCATTTGAAAGTCAGGGTTAAGAAAAAATGATGGTCCTTGCCACCATAACTCTGAAGAGATAAGGGAAGATGCTGACATACCTCTAGAGAGTAAATCGGCAGGGTTTTCTAAAGAGGAAATATGGCGCCAATGCCATGTAGAAGATAGAGCTTGAATTTTTGAAACTCTGTTTGATACAAAATTCGACCAACGAGAAGGATGACCTTGTAACCAATACAACGCGATTTGTGAATCTGTCCATAGATTCACTGAAGAAAATATTACATTTTTCTTGAAAATATTAAATATTTTTAGAGTCAGGTTAGCTAACAGAACCATAGCGCATAACTGCAAACGAGGAATTGATAAACTTTTTATAGGAGCTACTCGTGATTTTGAACTTATGAGAACAGAAGAAATAGAATGGTTATGATATCTTATTCTGAAATATATACAAGCTGCGTATGCCTTTTGACTACTATCTACAAACCCATGAATTTGAATTTCCATTATTTTCTCATTCAGAAATAGGAATCTGGGAACTTTCAAATCCTTCAAAGACATAATGTCCTTTATACCACTCTGACGACAAAGCAGGAGTTAACTGTTCGTCCCAGGATACTTTTTCTATCCACAATTTTTGGATAAAAAGTTTACCCCTTACTATGAAAGGACCAATTAACCCGAGAGGATCGAACATTTTTAAAATGATACTTAGTGTTCAGGGGTTCAGAAAGGAAAATTTTCGGAAGAGATATGGAAAATACATCAGTTAAAACGTTCCAATAAAGCCCTAATACCTTATCAGAGAACTCTTTGTCATTTATGACATAATTTACCTTTTTATTCTTATCACAATATAACTGTCGAAATTCAGGAGAATTTGACGTACACTTATGCAATTCGAAACCATGTGATTTTAAAACATGATTTAGCTCAGAATAAGCAGTTTTTAATTCTGCTAAAGAAGAACAGCCATACAACACGTCATCCACATACGTCTGACGCAACAATGCATCTGACGCATAAACATATTTCCCATTGTAATTTTTTGCAATTTCATTTAGAGTTCTTATGGCCAGAAATGGAGCACAATTAGTGCCGTATGTAACAGTTTCTAATTGAATACAAGTCAGGTCTTTATCAGACGACTCTCTCCACAAAATGTTTTCTAGAAAGGTTTGCTCGGGGTTTATCAGGATTTGCCTATACATCTTTTTTATATCGGCTGAGAAAACAACTGAAAATAGCCGAAAACGACAAAGAATGTCGTACAGATCACACTGTACTTGAAAACCTTTTAGCATTATGTCGTTTAGGGAACTTCCAGAAGTACTCTTACAGGACGCATCAAAAACAACCCTTAGTTTAGTTGTTTCACTACTTTCTCGTATCACGCAGTGATGGGGAAGAAAGTACTTGTTCTCTAACTTAGAATTGACAAGTTGAAGAGGAATGATTCTTCCATGTCCTAATTCTATATACTCGTTGATAAATGCCCTATATTCATGAAAAAGATTAGAATCTCTTTGGAACCTTTTTTCCAAATTTAGAAAGCGTTTCTTTGCTACATGAAAATAATTTTTAAGCCGAATATTTTCAGTTGGAGTTTTTAATGGTAGATCTACTTGGAATCTACCATTTGGAAGTTGTTTTAAGGTTGAAATATATATTTCCTCTGAGAGTTCATTATTAGGGGAAAGAACCTTTTCTCCAGGAAGTTCTTCGACTTCCCAGAACTTTGTAAGAAGTCTATCGATTTGTATATCAGGTTTAGGTTCAATGATTGATCCTTGACTAAAAAAAGAAACCTTAGTGGTCTTTTGACCAACTGTTGGATATTTACCCCCAATCAACCATCCTAGTTGCGAGTTTTGAAGAATGGGTAAATTTTTTCCTACTCGAACAATATCTGGGAGTATTAAATCAAAATACCCTTCTGCTCCAATAAGGATGTCAATATCAGAAGGAATCATAAAACTCGTGTCAGCAAGTTTCATGGACGAAGGAACTTGGAACTTTTCTAAGTGTACTTTTACTTGTGGAGGTTTAGAGGATATTGTGTATTTCTGTTATTATCTGAGTAGATGACCAAATCGGTCATTTTATTAGAAAATGAGGATGTATTTAAAATACCTGAATGCTGCATTGTCCGATTATAAGTTCGAGCATTCAGTTTTGCAACAAGTTTTTCGGTTACAAAGGAGTTTTGGGAACCACTATCAAGCAGTGCCTTTACCTTCAACGGGCCTTGACAACTATGCAATGTCACTACTGCTGTTTGCAATAGGACTTCCACATTTGAATTTCTAGAAGAAAGAGTATAGGATACACTCGAACTTTGTGAATTAGAATCGATTTGAGTTCCAATTTCACTCCTTTCGGAAACTCTCGGTTGTGAAGATTGGGGTTGCTGTTCATCTCTCGGGGTGCTACATAAACCTTGTTGAGAATTGTCACGAATTTCTGTATTTCTATGGGGGCGTGAGTTGAAAGACAGTTGAGAGGATTCTTGTGAATTTCTGAACGGTTGTCTACCAGTTTGTATATTTGAACTCGTAAACATATTATTCGAATGAAGAATGCTGTTGTGTCTTTTTGAACAAACAGCGCATGACTTTAAAGACTTACACTCATTCACTGAGTGCTTGCCGCCAATACAATTGAAACAAAGCGATTGAGAACGGAGAAATTCATATTTTTGATTTTGCGAAAGTGACAAGAATGGTTGGCATTCATATATGCTATGGCTGAAATTTTGGTAATACCAGCATTTCTTTTTGTAACCTGACGCTTGAGAATGAAGAGCTACCTTTCTCATAGGCTTAGGTGATTCTCTTTCCTTTTTATTGTCAGAAGAATTATTAGGATTTAATGACTCTCATGTGTTACATCTGCTTTCAATGATTTTATAGAATTCTTCCATTGTTGGAAGACATTTTGAATTTTCGTTTATTGATTCGCGATTCATTTGATACTCTTTTTTAGTACCAAAGTCTAATTTTCGTAAAAGCATATTTATTAAAATTAAATCCCACTTATCCACTGGGCATTTCAAATTTTTTTAATGATTCCAAGTTTCTTTTAATCTTTGTGATGAATTCTCGTAATGATTGTGAATTAACCTTTGTAAGGACAGGAATATCTGAAATTTCATTTAAATGTGAATTAATTATCAATAAGTTATTTGAATATCTTTTTTCTAAGATTTCAATGGCTATTTGAAAATTATCGTTTGTGAGTTCAAGTGAATCAACAAGTGACAGGGGTTCTGATTTTAGATATTGTAATGTTTTAAAATAATAATAAATATAACTTACCCAAAATATAACCTGAATTGAAATAAACTATTCAACAGGGATGTTATTTTCAAATCTTTTCATTAAATAATCAATACACCAAAAATTTCTTTATTTAAGCCAATCCAGTCATTCTTAATTCACACAAGAACATAAAATATCTTGATAAAAAGGATTCATGAGGATGAGCACCAACACCAGTAGTCGATCCAAGAATCAAAGTCCAAGATACTATTTTGTTTAAGCTAAAAATTAAAAAAAAAAAATTTAAATAAGTATTAAATTATGTTAATAATGAATCATAAGAATAAAATATTAGTAAGATTAAAGTAGTATTAAAGTATTAAAGATTATTAGTAGATTAAAATCCAAATAATTTATAATCAATGTTAAAAATAATCAGTTCAATAATTTCTTATAAGTAGCTATAAAATAAGAATGAGTAGGTTTAGGTTATTTAATTTATCATATAAAATAGGGATTATTCAACTGTAATCAGTTAGAAATATAAGGTACAGAAATTTAAAGCTCAACAAGTTAATTTTAGATATAAGAGCAAAATAAATGAATCATAGACAATGATTGTAATATGATAAATAGATTTTACTTACCCCAGATAACATTTTCCAATTTAATTAAGCATCAAGTGATGAATCCTGTAGTTTGATGTATCGGATAACAGTACAAGTCCAGTACTTCCTATTTTCTGGTACATCTCAGTTTTTGATAAAATAAAATACTTAAGTCAGAATCTAAAAATAAAGATATTGAAAGATATTACATGTAAAAACAAAATTGTAAGAAAGTGATGTGTTTGATTACAAGCTAAGACCGTTTAATTAAAGCTTAGCCAAGGACATTATGAATGATAAATTCAATGAAAAACACTGTAAATAGTGAAGTGGTGATTAAAAACGTTGACTATAAACTTTAAAAAGGTGCTTGTATGAGAAAGACCTAAACTTAGTATTAGATGTTTAATTGATGTTTCTATTTGTTGTAATTGTATTTTGTTGTAAGGTAATTAATTTTAAGTTGTTTTTTGATGATTTTGGATATTATTAACTCTTGTATTTGATAAATTTTGTATTTGAATCGCCATGACATAGCAAATTTTAAAAGCAAATAATAACTAATATAAGCGGTGTCATTGAAAATAAAAGTTATCTAATCATATTTGAATATGTAAAATTTCAGTTTTTGTTAAAATTATTGGCCAAAAAGAGATATTAGCTCACAATTGTTAAATTTTATATTAAAAATTGTAAAAATGGCCGACATGGTTCACTCCTCAAAATCAGCTGTTTTAATAAAGAAAGATTGATTTTAAAATTTTAAAAATGTTAATTTATAATGAAATAAATTACCCAGATTTGATTTGAAACAATTTTAAGGTCAGAAAATGTATAATTAAAAATCAATTTTTTCAAAAACTCGATGTAAGAGAGGTTATAAAAAACAAAACACGCTCAAAAAGGCAGCCATAATGAAAATTTGACCGAGGGTATATAAACCCTTGAGAAAGAAAATTCAGGAGCATTGTAATTTGATAAAAGGCCACTCCACGCCAGTATATTTTGAAAATTACCAAAAAATCAATGGCTGACTATTGTTGAAAATAAAGATGGCCGCATAATAACTCATGTACTGGTTTAAAACAAATTTATAAACTAATAATAATAATTGAAATGGGATTTTTATAATAATAAAAACTATATACATGAAATAAAATAAAAAATTTATTCTACTAACCTTGAAATCTAAAACATTGGACGTCTGGAGAAGCAATAAAATTTTCTAATACTTTTATAACATGGTGAGAACGAGATAATTATCCACTAGAAGTACTCAAAATCCAAATATCCACTCCTTGATGGTTCCACGTGTTTAGAATATCCTGTAAGAAGCCGTAAATGGAGAAATTCAGCACCATACACAAGCGGCAAGTGAAATACGGTATGTACTTTTGATATCACTTATTAAATTCACTTTCCAAAAACCTATAAAGTTTGTAAAATAGTTTTCAATATCTTTTCAACACCATTCTGATATATTTCTGCTTTTGAATAAACAAACTGCTTATACATTTTGTTAACAATGATGCACGCACCGTCTCCTACTCTTAGACTACTTTTTGAAATAACAGTAACATATCACGTGTTTCCTTGTGCATGGGTAAATGCGCATAAGAAAAACCATAGTCGCATCATTTAGTAGGATTGAGGTATATTAAATTTTAGAATAAATAAATAAAATAAATAGTTTCATCGTTGGATTTTGTTTATTTTTGAACCGACTTCTGCTGATAAGAGTCTTTTAAATGTTTTGAAAATTGATTTAAGTAAATCAAATCTTAAACTATAATAATTTCATATTTAGAGTTAGAGAATAATTTTTTTTAATATAATGGCAACAAAATAAAGAGATTTGAGGTGTTTGAGATTAATAAATACGGAATAAAATTGAAAAATAAATAAATATAAATTATAGCCCCACAAAATTGTACAAAAATTAAGAATTTAAAAATATAAAGACAATAATTTGATAACAACATCAATTTAAATAATATTGATACAAACAAAATATATTTTTTTTTAATTGTAATTTATTACAAAAATGGCGCCCAACGTGGGGCTATAATAAAAAACTATTGGCTATAATAAAAAACTATTGGCTTTAATAAAGAACTGTTGGTTTTAATAAAAAACGATTGGCTATTATAAAAAAACTATTGGTTATAACTAATTATTTGACTATTAAAATTATTTAGAATAAAATTTTATATTTAATATTTAATAAAACAAAATAAAATTAATCAAAATGGATAAAATGACACTGAGAGATGGTAAACAAGTGGGAGAGAAGTCTGGAGAAGAAGTAGGTACCCAGGTAGATGAAGAACGAAACCAGGGATCTGGTGATCATGGAGTACAAGAAGACAGAAGTGAAGAAGTTCAAGAGGAGACAGTACAACAAACAAGGAGTACAGATAGAAAAGATGGACAGGATGAAATGATGAAGTTTTTAATGGAAATGAGAAGAGACATGAAAGAAGATATGAAGAAGCTAGATAAAAATAATGAAGATTTAAGAAGAGACATAAACAAATTAGACAAAAATAATGAAGATTTGCGAAGAGATATAAACAAGAAACTGGATCAGAATAAAGAAGAATTAAGTCATACATTTAATAAGAAATTTGAGGAGATAAAGGAAGAAATGGGGGAACAAAATAAAAAATTACAGGAAGAAATAAGAAGTACCAAACAAGAAGTTAGAGAAGAAATGATTGGAAGGATTATGGAAGTAGAAGAGAATTATTTGAAACAAATAAATGAAATTAAGAAAAATGGAAAAGTTTTAAAAGAAGAAGTAAAAGAAAATAACAAGAAGATTGACCGAGAAGTTATTAAAATAAATAAAAATATACAAGGAGTGCAGGAAGACTTGAGTAAGGAGATAAAATTGAACTTCAAAATTGCAGAAGAAGAAAACAAGAAAACTAAGAAAGAACTTAAATTGGAAATCAAAAACATACAAGAAGAAGTAGAACAAATGGAAAATAAAGAATATAAACAAAAATTAATAGAAATGGAACACAATTTGAATCAAATGAAGAAAGAACAGGAAGAAAAAGGTTTTAAACATGAAAAGAGAGATGATGAAGATGTCTGGGAAACAAGGATAATCAACTGTGGAAATAATAACAATATGAAGTTCGATGGAGATTATAAGAAAATACATCCAGTGGTTTTTATGAAGATGATTAAAAATAAAATAAGATGGGAACAAGAACCGGAAATTTTAAGGAAATTATTCGTGAGCATATGGAGAAACATGCACTGATATGGTTTATAAGCAAAGAGGAAGAGATAAATACAATGGAGCAGTTCGAGTCCAAATTCCTAGAGTATTTTTGGGGAATAATGCACAATCACGGATTAGAGAAAGGTTGTACTTTGGAAAATATGACGATAACAGGGAAATTCTCCGAATACATATGCTTTGCAGTTGTATTCCTTGGTCATGCACTTAAGTCCAAAACTATCTGAAGAAGATATCGTGTTATATTTAGCCAGACATTTTAAAGAACAAGTAACAGAAACGATTGCAATACAAAACATAAAAACAATGGACAATTTATGTCAATATTTACAAAAGATTGGAAAGAAAAGAGGAGAGAGAATTGAAATTACAACAAGACAACAGGAAATTATAATAGACAACAAAGAACAAATAATGAAAATTTCAACAACAATAGGAACCGAACAAATAATATAAATGAAGGTAATTGGGGACGTAATTATAATTATAATTCAAATATAAATAATAATAATAACTGGAGAAACAATAACAATAATAATTACAATAACAATAATTATAACAATAACAATAATACAAGAAATACACAGGAAAGATATAGTAATTATAATAACAATATTAACAATAATCAAAATAGGAATGGGAATAATAACAATAGAGGTAATAATAACAATCAATTTAATAATAACAATGGATTCCAGAGAAGGGTAAATCATACAAGAAGAGAAAGGAATGAAGAAAATAGGACAAGAAGTCTGGAAAGAAGTAATGATAGACATAACGATGGGAATAATGGAAGAAGAAGAAGCTTGGACAGAGAGCCAAGGAGTCAGGTTGGACAAGAAATCATAGTAGAACGAGTAAGGAACACTGGTAGAGAAAGTGTTACTAATCAGCAGGATTTTAAAATGTTGCTTTCTATATCAAAGTTTTGCGTTATGCCACCCCAGTGAATTCATTAACTTAAATGAAAAATTAGATCAATTACATTATAAAGGGTTATTATATATTCAGGGTAAAATTAATGACAAAACAGTTCAAATTTTAATTGATACAGGAAGCGAAACCTCTTTAATAGATTTAAAATTAATATCAAAATTAAATAATATAAAAAGAAAAAGAAATGAAAATTCAAAAAGGTAATATTAACTGGTAATAACAACAAACACGTACGTGAAGAAAATAAACTCTATGACATTAAAATAAATTTAAATAAAATCATTGTAAATTGTCAATTACTAGCTGTACCTAATTTAGATTGTGATGTAATAATAGGGAATGATATACTAGAAAAATTAGAAACTATAATCAATTATGAGGAAAGGAAAATAAGGTTAGATGGTATATGAATATCAATGAATATGGTAGAAGAAATAGAAGATAATAAGAAGAGTATTAATTGTATTAAAAGTGATTATGAAAATGATAAAGAAGAAAATAATGAATATGAAGTAGGTAGAAGAGATGAAGAAGATGTATTGGAAAATGAGAGTTTAGATTGTGATGGAAAATATTACAATGCAGTAAAAAGAATTGTTATTGAAGTATAGAAAACTAATGTCCAAGGGAGCCAAGAGTAGCTTGCAAGTATGAACACAAGATGGAGGTGAAAAATATTGAGAATTTTAAAGTGAAGACATATCCTATACCATACAAGTTAAAAGACAGAGTGAAGAGAGAATTGGAAATATTGGAAGAAGATGGAATAATTGAAAGAAGCAATACACCGTACATCAATCCGCTAGTAGTCGTACAAAAGAAGAATGGAGACATCAGAATATGTTTAGACGCCAGAACAATTAACAAATACACCGTACCTGAATATGAAGCACCAATGTCTATAGATGCGATTTTAGGTAGGATAACAAATGCTAAAGTATTTTCGAAATTAGATTTGGTTCATAGTTTTTGGTTAATACCATTACATAAAGATTCGAGGGATTTTACAGGTTTTTCAGTAGATGGGGTAATATATCGATTTTGTGTAGTACCATTCGGGATTCAAGGAGCATGTTCTGCATTAGTAAGGGCATTACATCAAATTTTAAATAAACATGAAGAATTCATTTTGCATTATATTGATGATATTTTAATTTTTTCTAAAAATGAACAAGAACACATTAAGCATTTACAAATTGCATTAAAAAGTTTAGATGAAGCAGGTTTAAAATTAAATAGGGACAAATGTCAATTTTTTAAAACAAGCATAATTTATTTGGGATATAAAATCGATGATAAGGGTATAGAAATGGATCCAGACAGAATAAAATTAATTAGAGAATTCAAATCGCCAAACAATTTAAAAACATTAAGAGGGTTTCTTGGGACAATAAATTATTTCAAAAGATTAGTACCTAATATTAGTGAGTTAGAGTTACCGTTGATAAATTTGTTAAAGAAAGGGGTATCATGGAAATGGGATGAAGAAAAGGAAAATGCTTTTAATAAAATTAAAAATGTTTTTGAAAATAAGTTAAAAATTTACTATCCAGATTACAATTTGCCATTCATATTGAAAACAGACGCTTCAATAAATAGATATGCTGGGGTTTTAATACAAAGACAGGGAGCTATAGAGATACCTATTGGGTTCATTTCAAGAACTACCAAAAAACATGAGAAAAATTATAGTGTGAGTGAGTTAGAACTAGGGAGTATCATTTTTTGCGTTACTAAATTTAGATTTTACTTATTAGGGAACAAATTCACAATAGAAACTGATAATCAATCATTAACTTCAATTTTAAACAATAAATTTGGCAACAATAGAATTCATAGATGGGCATTATTATTACAGGAATATTCTTTTGAAATTAAATATGTAACGGGGAAGTCAAATATAGTGGCAGATTATTTAAGTAGAATGGATGGGGAAGATAAAAGAGGTAAAAATTCAATTAAAGTAGGTTTAAATATTTTAAAACAACAGGAAGGTATATTTTCATTAGAGGAAATAAAGAAGAATCAAATTAGTTTATCAGATAAAGAAAAACAAAGGGCATTGGAAAAGGATGGTATTTATTACAAGAGATTACAAGAAAATGAACTATACATCATTACAAAAGAGTTAGCAAAACAAATAATCACAGAGATTCATCAAGCATATGGACATTGTGGAGTTAGGAAGACATGGCTGATATGGAGGAAAATTATATTTGCAAGAAAAGATCTAGCAATAACTAAAGAAGTGATTAAATTCTGCGGAACATGTCAATTAAGCAAAGAAAAGAATTTCCACAATGAGAGTATACCAAAAACAATAAATTCAAAAAGACCTTTAGAAGTTATATCAATTGATTTCATGTCAAATTTAATTAAAAGCTATCAGGAAATAAAAATATTTTAGTTATAGTAGACAATTTTTCAAAATTTATTTATATTAAACCCACTAGTAAAACAAATACTAAAGTAATCTGTGAAATAATGTTAAGGTACTTTGAAGAAGTAGGTAAACCAAAAAGGTGTATTTTAGATAACGCTACTTATTTTAATAATAAAAGGTTTAAAAATTTTATGAATAAAAACAATATTATCCTAACATTCACAAGTATTAGACACCCTGCATCTAATCTTACAGAGAGGTACATAAAAGAAATAATAAAATATCTTAGAATCTTAACACATAATGAACATAGAAATTGGGAAAATAATATTAAAGACATAGAATACTTTATAAATAATACACCAAGTACAGCAACACAAGAAACACCCATAAAGTTAATGAAAAATATTGAACCAGACAGACCATGGATCATAGAAAACAAAGAACAATACAATAGTTTAATTGAGAAGGTTAACATTAAATTAAAAAGAAATGCAGACAGGTATATAAAAAGGAGATACAAAAATTTAAAGAAACCAACGGTATTCAAAGAAGGGGATTGGGTAATTGAAAGGTCACTACAGGTAGCTAATAAAAGAAATAATGAGTGTGCAAAATTAAAATTACCATTTATAGGACCGTTTGTAATCGAAAAAGCTTTCGAAAACAGTTATATTTTAAGAAATCCACATAACAATTTACTAAGGGAAAGGTAAACGTTAAAAACTTATACGCATACCACCAATGATACAACATTTTAAAAATCTAGCTAAATTTAGGATATAAGATAGTTTAAGATGTAGATACTAGAATAAGTAAATATTATATTGTATTTTAAAATTAGGAATAAAGTATGAGTTACCAATGAATAGTTAATGGTTATATACAACTCTATGAATTAGAATTTATGTTAAATATTAATTAAGATTGTTTATAAGATACAATTGAGGTATATGTTTAAATTAAAAGATAACAAAGTAGAATTTGAAGAGTAATAGATTTAGAGGAAATAAAATGGAATTAAATTTTAAAAATTATTACAGAGTAATAATTTGTTAAAATTAAATTGGGGGAAATTTGTAATGTTTTAAAATAATAATAAATATAACTTACCCAAAAATATAACCTGAATTGAAATAAACTATTCAACAGGGATGTTATTTTCAAATCTTTTCATTAAATAATCAATACACCAAAAATTTCTTTATTTAAGCCAATCCAGTCATTCTTAATTCACACAAGAACATAAAATATCTTGATAAAAAGGATTCATGAGGATGAGCACCAACACCAGTAGTCGATCCAAGAATCAAAGTCCAAGATACTATTTTGTTTAAGCTAAAAATTAAAAAAAAAAAATTTAAATAAGTATTAAATTATGTTAATAATGAATCATAAGAATAAAATATTAGTAAGATTAAAGTAGTATTAAAGTATTAAAGATTATTAGTAGATTAAAAATCCAAATAATTTATAATCAATGTTAAAAATAATCAGTTCAATAATTTCTTATAAGTAGCTATAAAATAAGAATGAGTAGGTTTAGGTTATTTAATTTATCATATAAAATAGGGATTATTCAACTGTAATCAGTTAGAAATATAAGGTACAGAAATTTAAAGCTCAACAAGTTAATTTTAGATATAAGAGCAAAATAAATGAATCATAGACAATGATTGTAATATGATAAATAGATTTTACTTACCCCAGATAACATTTTCCAATTTAATTAAGCATCAAGTGATGAATCCTGTAGTTTGATGTATCGGATAACAGTACAAGTCCAGTACTTCCTATTTTCTGGTACATCTCAGTTTTTGATAAAATAAAATACTTAAGTCAGAATCTAAAAATAAAGATATTGAAAGATATTACATGTAAAAAACAAAATTGTAAGAAAGTGATGTGTTTGATTACAAGCTAAGACCGTTTAATTAAAGCTTAGCCAAGGACATTATGAATGATAAATTCAATGAAAAACACTGTAAATAGTGAAGTGGTGATTAAAAACGTTGACTATAAACTTTAAAAAGGTGCTTGTATGAGAAAGACCTAAACTTAGTATTAGATGTTTAATTGATGTTTCTATTTGTTGTAATTGTATTTTGTTGTAAGGTAATTAATTTTAAGTTGTTTTTTGATGATTTTGGATATTATTAACTCTTGTATTTGATAAATTTTGTATTTGAATCGCCATGACATAGCAAATTTTAAAAGCAAATAATAACTAATATAAGCGGTGTCATTGAAAATAAAAGTTATCTAATCATATTTGAATATGTAAAATTTCAGTTTTTGTTAAAATTATTGGCCAAAAAGAGATATTAGCTCACAATTGTTAAATTTTATATTAAAAATTGTAAAAATGGCCGACATGGTTCACTCCTCAAAATCAGCTGTTTTAATAAAGAAAGATTGATTTTAAAATTTTAAAAATGTTAATTTATAATGAAATAAATTACCCAGATTTGATTTGAAACAATTTTAAGGTCAGAAAATGTATAATTAAAAAATCAATTTTTCAAAAAACTCGATGTAAGAGAGGTTATAAAAAAACAAAACACGCTCAAAAAGGCAGCCATAATGAAAATTTGACCGAGGGTATATAAACCCTTGAGAAAGAAAATTCGGGAGCATTGTAATTTGATAAAAAGGCCACTCCACGCCAGTATATTTTGAAAATTACCAAAAAATCAATGGCTGACTATTGTTGAAAATAAAGATGGCCGCATAATAACTCATGTACTGGTTTAAAACAAATTTATAAACTAATAATAATAATTGGAAATGGGATTTTTATAATAATAAAAACTATATACATGAAATAAAATAAAAATTTATTCTACTAACCTTGAAATCTAAAACATTGGACGTCTGGAGAAGCAATAAAATTTTCTAATACTTTTATAACATGGTGAGAACGAGATAATTATCCACTAGAAGTACTCAAAATCCAAATATCCACTCCTTGATGGTTCCACGTGTTTAGAATATCCTGTAAGAAGCCGTAAATGGAGAAATTCAGCACCATACACAAGCGGCAAGTGAAATACGGTATGTACTTTTGATATCACTTATTAAATTCACTTTCCAAAAACCTATAAAGTTTGTAAAATAGTTTTCAATATCTTTTCAACACCATTCTGATATATTTCTGCTTTTGAATAAACAAACTGCTTATACATTTTGTTAACAATGATGCACGCACCGTCTCCTACCTCTTAGACTACTTTTTGAAATAACAGTAACATATCACGTGTTTCCTTGTGCATGGGTAAATGCGCATAAGAAAAACCATAGTCGCATCATTTAGTAGGATTGAGGTATATTAAATTTTAGAATAAATAAATAAAATAAATAGTTTCATCGTTGGATTTTGTTTATTTTTGAACCGACTTCTGCTGATAAGAGTCTTTTAAATGTTTTGAAAATTGATTTAAGTAAATCAAATCTTAAACTATAATAATTTCATATTTAGAGTTAGAGAATAATTTTTTTTTAATATAATGGTAACAAAATAAAGAGATTTGAGGTGTTTGAGATTAATAAATACGGAATAAAATTGAAAAATAAATAAATATAAATTATAGCCCCACAAAATTGTACAAAAATTAAGAATTTAAAAATATAAAGACAATAATTTGATAACAACATCAATTTAAATAATATTGATACAAACAAAATATATTTTTTTTTAATTGTAATTTATTACAATATGTTTTTAAATATATAAATTTTTGAATTGGTGTCAAGCTTGGATTGTCTTTTATTAAAGATGAAAAAAGTTGATAAAATGACACCCACTTTTGATAGTCACCATTAAAAGTTGGCACTGAAATTAAAGGAAGTCTCACTCCTACTGTATCAGCAACTGTATTGCTTGAAACTTGTGAATGTAAAGAAGTAGGAGATGATAACATGTGAATTTTACGTTTTATTTGTACTAGGACTTTATGATATTTATCCTCAACTATATCAGGATTTTCTAAATCGCTATTCTCTGGATCTATATCCTCGATTTGATTCTGTATATCAGAATATTTGGAATAATTTTCAATCAAAGCTTTGGCCTTAATTTCAAGCAAATATATATCAGCTTCTGAATCTAAGTTTTTATCAACCCAATTTACAATTTTTGTGATTGCAGATTTTGCATGTTTTCTATTCTTTTTTAGTGCGTCTATTTTAAATAATTTACAAGAGAAATTACAAATATGCAATCGTATTACATTGATCAAAGGCGCAACAAAGACAATATCTGTTTCGAACACTCACTAGGTTTTTTTTTCACCTGGAAAATCTATGTATACACATTTACTTATAATACACAAACTTAAAATGTAAGAACAATCAATTATGATTGAAATATGTAAAAAACTTACTGGTAAAATATACAATGTAGAAAAATGCCGAATTCATTTAAGAGGGCCCTGTGCATTTAGTTGAATTAAAAATATTTTACTTGCATCATTTATCCTCAAATAATCGGCAAAAAACTTATACTGAACCAATAAATTTATTTTAAATTTATTATAATACGTCTCAGTGATGAGTAACGCTGTAAGAAAAACTTAATACGTACATAGAAAAAATTGAAAATATAGAACAAATCTTAATTCTAAACACAATTTAAATGTTCACAGTTTGAGAAATATTGCAATGGAATACCTGCTATTTGAATGTGACAGATGTCACCGAATTTCTTTTCTCAGCATATGCGGAATTTTTATCCAAATGACTCACAATCCGGCTCGAACGGATCAAAATGTTGGGGGCTAGACATTCATATCAGCCTCAACATCGGGTTAAGCCGCTAATCACTCTTCCCACCTTCGAATGGACTACTTAAGCTGGTTGAATCACTGATTGTTGGAATCGTAGACATCAATCAAGACCACATTATAATTTTTGCATTTATTTATAAATGTACAAGCAAACTCGTATTAACGGGTATACAAACGAAGATCAAATATAAAAATAACATGAAACGAAGGACCACCGGCTTCAAATACCGGAAATATGTTTGAATGAAATTTATATTATTTGACAATTTTGTCATTCACTGAGACATTGCGTAGATATTTTTTAAACTGAATAGGAATTTGGACTTACTAAATTAGAGAATGTAAAACATCACTTTCATTTAACTTTTTTGTTAATTTATAATTTGAAAGAACATTCAGGATATATTTTGTAATGCAAAAACGAGGATTAACCCTTCTTCACTTGTAAAAAACGACTGAGAACAGTGACAGTTCTGTTTGACATTATTTCTTTATTTTAAAATGCGTGTTGTCATGGATACTTGTGAAATGAAATTGAACACAGGGGTTCCCATTTAAAAATCATATGTTTGGTTTGTAACGGAGTTATGCAACACTCTGTATAGTTTAAGGTAATTTCAAAATATGGAGCCTTAAGACATCTACTATTATTGTTAACATTTTTTTGATATCTTCTAAAACAACCCATATACCGAACTTTGTCGTAAGGTTGGTACACCCTTTATATGAGCTATAAGTAATGAATGGTACATAACTTAAGACTGATAAATTAAATAATATAAAAAAAATAAGCTGATTCGACTGAACTCATGAACGGATGGTAATTGACCTCACCTCCGGTCAAACAGATGTATTTATATAGGTTAGTTCCTAACCACCTGAGTTAATTTATTTTGTCGAAATCACGGACATTCATTGCTCTTGAAATTAGTTAAAGGTCGTCATTAACCACCCTTCGCTTTGTTTACATACTATTTAATTATTAAATATAAAATGATAGTGATTAATTATCACATCACTATCCCAAACATTTTTTGGCCCATTCAGTACTAATCTGTTGGTTTTATATTTTTATATTATATCTTTTCTTTTTACTTAAAACTACTATTTAATTTTGTCGATTTTCAAAAATCAAAAATATGGAAACCTATAGATTATTCCTTATTTTTTCTATTTACAATTTTTCTTCTAAAACGAAAACTTGAATAAGTTTTGTGGTAAATCATCTCGAGAAAATAATATTATTTGAAACTACTAAATGTATCACGCCTTCTTGCAAATAGTTTACTACGAGCTAGTGAGATTTATCAAATTCGCCCGGGTAAAACTCTAGGATTTGAGTAAAATTTTTAATACGTCAATACCTTTTAATGTTTTTTAAAATTTTAAAAACAGATAAACGAATTGTCACGAAATTTTTACCAAAAATTCGACTATATGCGAAAATGTGATAATTAGAAGTGATAAAAGAAAGACTTAAATATGCTGCTTATTGCAGAAACCACAACTATATTCACAGCACAGAAGTAGACCATGATTCCTGGTTTATTTTGAGTACTTTGAAGAAGAAGTAAATGTGTTAACAGCATAATATCTTGTTTTTTTAATAAAATTTTAAATACTTTGGTACGCCATAGCTTTAATAAAGTTAATTCTAGAAATATTTCCAGACCGATGGATATATTCATCATATCATATCAATTTATTTTGTTTTTACAGGAATATGTATCTACACTTTTTATTTTTAAATAGACGTCGATCTGAAATTTCTTTAATTCTTGTATAAAAATAAAAATTAATGGGTGACAAGAATAAAATGAATTAAATCTTGCATGAAATGGCTCGCATGCGTTTGTTGTTCTGATGATGGACGGATTTTCTTCTGCCCATATATCAGGTGGATATGGAATGCCACCCTCTATATAAAAATTGGTCTATAAACAGTAAATCACAACCACGTGAACTCTTTACTATAGAAACTGCCATCATATAAAATATAGATGTTCTCTTTTTACTTGTCGATCACAAAATAAGATGTAGAAATAGCTATTTGTGTATTAAGAGCGAAAGTTGATACTTTGTCAATTGAGGCAGAGATTTGCCGAAATCTGCCTAAAGCGGCAACGCACTTTATGCTCGAATAGCACACAAGATTTTTTCTAATATGACAATTTTTAAACAAATGATTAAAAAAACTATAAACTATAAACTTAAAATGAAATAATGACGTTTAATTTATTTCATATTCTATTATCACAAAATAGTAGGTGGGTGCATAGTAGGTACATAAATGTATAATATATTGCCTACCCTCTAAGTGCTATATTTTTACTGAGTAGATTTTATAAAATAAGGTTTAATTTTGTTCGAAATATCTTCAAATATTTATGTCAACTAAAACATTCAGACTTCTCCACATTTTCTTTTAATATACCCATCTACCTATTTACCTTTCTTTAGTATTAAAACAGGCATGCGGAAAACTACGCTCTAGAGTGGAAATAATGTCAAATTATGACAGATTACGGAAAAAATCAACTTTGTGGTTAGTTTTGAGTATAACAAAGTCTACTTTGGGTAGTAATCGTAGAAAAAATAGTCTTATTTTGTGTTTTAAATGATATTAATGCTGATGTTGCCAAAAATATTAATTGGAAATATTTCCACAATAACATGCAATATTTTTATAACTTTTAATTTGTTTAATTTTTTTAGGAAATACCTATTAGTTGTAGTGACACTTTCTGTTCTTTCTTTTTAACCAATTTATTTATTAAATAAATTAGATAACCATTAGATGTAGCTATTTGTTTTATGATATTAATTTCTTTATCAAAGTTGTTTTTGTCCATTGGAATTGAAAATGCTCTACCTATGTATAATAGAATGGTGTAAAGATCAGCATGATATAGTTTTTTTCCTGGTTTTTCTATATTATTGCACAGTTATACTAATATTAGAGGGAAATATATCCAGGATAATCCCTTAGGGCTAATCACATCTAGGCTTTAATATTATGTCTTATTACTTCCATACTTGATCTAGCCTTAAAACTACTTAATCAACAACAGGTACCTAGCTACAAACAAACAAAATGTAACTTCAATATGTCAATCTGACGATGCTAATTCTAGCGAAACGTCATTGAATTTTAAACGTATCTTTGAATAAATCGTTGTTTACTGTTCTTAATAAGATGAACTTTCACATAGTAAGGGTTAGTAGAATAAATAAATAAAGGAAAATACCAAAATCAGTGTCACAGGTTTTTATTACATAAAGTAACGTTTACAGGAACAGCAACTAGTTTCGGCCTATAAGCAGGCCATCATCAGGCTTAAATTAGTTACATAAAATGTTCAACAGATCATATGTACGATCGGACCAACAAAATTATATATTAAATATTAAATTTAATAATACTATTCTATGAAATACCCTACATATCCCTCAACTATGCTATGTACCTATCCCATCAAACGACGAAACCCCGAGTATAAAATTTCAATCTTTTCTTTTGGTTATTTAATACCTATTATATATTACATTAGATTATTATAAATACATAATACATTACATGTTATTTGTACAATTAATATTAACGATAATTATTTAAGTGAAAAACTGAGTATTTTTATAAATATATTCCAATAACAATAACTAAATATTACCAGACAGATATTTTCATTTTTAAAAAATAGCATATGTCACTGATACAAGAGTAAGCATAACTCCTGAATAATGATACAGCGTTGCCAGCAAGGACGATACAAAGATAATCTATTGATATTCTTTGTCATACTCATAGACACTCTCTTGTAATCATTGCGACAAAGCAAACATAGTTTTATGAATGGAACGTTGCGTCTCTTCTGATGCAGACTTTGTACACACTTTCAAAAATTGTAGGTTAAAAAACGGATGTATTTTTTAAAAATGTTAGAGTTTTTATAAAGTGTATTTTTATATGTGTATATGTATATATTTTAGACAGTAAAATAAAAATTTGGAGGATGTCGTGATAGAAATAATTAAATTGGTCAAAAACGCGCACCTCAATGCTAAACGCACATCGTATAGAAACATTTATAACCACCTTTAATTATACTATAAACAAATTTTTGAACGCTCCTACAAATATTTTATAATGAGCACTATTCTTTGAGAGACGAACACGATGGGTGTATGATCAAATCTTTGTGGCTCATACTTTCAAAATTAAATAAATTTTCAGTTAGGTACGGAATTTTCAAGTTCAATATAAAATGCAAACATCTGGAAAATTCACACTGAGAAAATTTAAATGATAATGTTGATGTATCGTATTCGCAAATTTGTCAATTTATATTCGTCAGCGAAACGTAATGTAAATACCGAAAAAATACCCATAAAAAGGTCGAAGCAGGCACTTAATCGTATTTCACGACCTACTACATTTACCTAAAAAAGCATCGAAGTTTTCTCATTCTTTTTTCTCCACGCTAGCTGCATAAATTACATTTTATTTTATTAAAAATATGGGTTTGGTGAATATAACATTTATAACACATCATAATGCATAAGGTGCATCGTAATCAACGATCTCTTACATAAGACAAATCAATATTACAAGTCTGGAAGTTACAGTCTTAGAAGAACAAGAAATGTTTAAGTTAAAACGCAATAACGTTTTTGTTTGTTTTGTTTAATTTAAAAAACCTTTTTTAGTTTAGTTAATAAAAAGACTTAATGATTCTATGAAATTTATGGTACTAACCCTTACTGTGTGAAAGTTCATCTTATTCAGAACAATAAACAACTAAAAGGTTGTATTAACTTTCACTATTTATTCTAAAAATACTTTAATTGCAATGACAGCCGTTTCGCTATCGAAATAGCATCGTCAGATTGACATATTGAAGTTACACTTTGTTTGTTTGTAACTAGGTACTTGATGTTGATAGGTAGTTAAGGCTAGACCAAGTAAGGAAGTAATAAGACATAACAATATTAAAGCCTAGATGTTATTAGCCCTAAGGGATTATCCTGGATGTATTTCCCTCTAAGATCAGTATAACTGTGCAATAATATAGAAAAACCAGGAAAAAACTATATGCTGATCTTTACAGTATTAATGTCCCATTGTACCTATTAATTAAGACACATTTTTGTATAAAATTCATAGGTACTTCCTGCAAAAGCTTTAAAACTTAATACATTATGTAAATATAAAATATGGTGAAACCAGAATTGTAGCTCATGATGTATTCAAGGCATTCAACCGAGCCTTATTAATAAGCTAGCCCCTTATAGATTACATACAAAGCTGTGTCAGTGGATAGCAAAATTTCTGATAGGCCGCTCATTTCATGTGAATTTTCTTCCAAAACATACCCAGTTGATTCACGTTAAAGCCGTTGGCCAAAAGTTTGCCCAGAAAATGAGATTTCTGTATAGAACCAAAAAAATATTTTATGAAATTCACCACCTAAACACCTAAATATATTACTTCATTAGTGCCATCACTAGCTATATTTAGAGGTAATACTAGAATGCATCAGAAATTCTTATTTTACTAAACAGTTATAAAATGGTACAAGCTACTATCGACGGTGTTTCCAGATATACATTGTCCAGTATAAATATAAGTGCACTTCATCAAAGTGAACAAATCGCTCTGTTCGTTTGACATCCTTCG
Organism: Ophraella communa; assembly: GCA_035357415.1. Lineage (NCBI taxonomy): Eukaryota > Metazoa > Arthropoda > Insecta > Coleoptera > Chrysomelidae > Ophraella > Ophraella communa. Next base: position 22,094,535 of record CM068995.1, read on the forward strand.
TTCGTTTGCTACTGTCAATCAGTATCTTTTTTACTGTAAATTTGGTAAATATTAAAATTCCTAGCCCGCAAGTTATTATAAAAAATAAATAATTGCTTTAAGAAAAGTTTTGTAATTAATTTTATATTAAAAACAACTCCTGGACTAATAAAATTTAAATTTCAAACGAACATAACTCATGCTAAAATATTTTGTTTATTGGCACAATTACGCCATGTTGCCGCGGTCAAACATGATGTATCAGATGAAATGTTGAAATTAAACTAAACTATTAAATATAATTTCCTTATTACTAATTTATACATACCTTATTAATACTTAAATAGTTCAGAATCATTAAAATAATTCTAATTTAGTACTGAGTTATTCATCATCAAAATAAAACTCTTTTAATAACTAAAATCACACTGAAATAAGTTTTGTTTAGTCTATTACACTTGAACTTTTTTTCTAATTATTAGTATAACTAACCTAACTTCATTTTGTACTCAAATAAAAAGAAGAATATTAGAGAAACTTCTTTTAATATTTATTAGATTCTAATACTATTTTAAATGCTTGGCAATATAGTCCCATTCTGACAGCTGTGACGTGCACCTATATTTATACTGGACAAGGTATAGATACAATATCCAATGCTTTAAAACTGTAACACATAAGTATTGCAGATGTTTAAAAAAACTGGTCACTAGACGTAATACATATTTGTAGATAAGAATAAAAAACTAATTCAGAAGCAACTCTGGTATATACTAAATCGATTTTCTGCATTCAACCTTTATAGAAAGTATCGTCCATATCAAAATTCAACAATTGAGATGTCGCAGACCGTTCAGTAATTTTGGCAAACTTCCTGAAATCAATAAATTTTCCTTGGACGTTAAGATGAAGTTCACCTAGCAGATACGTGAAAGGCAATGTCGTATTCCATGCACTTTGCCATTGTGGAAACAGTTCAATGTTAAAGAACTTGACGAATTGTTTTAATCAAAAGAGTTACTTCTTATTTTTCTTCGACACCACTACGTTTATTGTTTGGCAATAGAAAGAAAACTTGACTTTTTAACTTTTATTTGTGAAGCTTTGTGCCGACAAATTTAAGTATGATGAATGATATAAATTATATTGAGAGCAACAGGTTACCAAAACTTCCACTATTTAATTACAAAAATTGTGGTTTTCGTCAATGATTGCTGTTTTTTTTTTTATTTAAATTAATGTGTCTCAGCTTCAGAGGCCATTGACACAGTTACAATGTAAAATATAAATATATAAATATATAAATATATAAATATATAAATATATAAATATATAAATATATAAATATATAAATATATAAATATATAAATATATAAATATATAAATATATAAATTAGATTGTTTACATTTTGGTACCTAAATTAATGATTTTTAAGTAATTTAAAACTTTATGTATTTGGTCCGGAGAATTCAGAATTTCTGGTAGGGTGCTCGAAAGTTCTAATTGTCTTCTTTGGTGTGAATGTTGCTGGCAATCAGTGATAATGTGTTTGACAGTAAGAATGGTGTTGCAATGATGGCATAACGGAGGACGTTCTGAAGCCATTAGATGGCTATGTGTGATATTGGTATGTCCAATTCGTAATCTTCTGATGATTATCTTATCCCTTCTTGGTAATGCAGGGAGGTAGAACGGCTTGACGGATTGTCGATTCTCACGTAATTTCGAAGGGGTTCTGTTCCAGTGCTCTTGCCATATTGAGTAGATGCTGTTTTTAAAGTCTTGGTATAGTTGAACTTTTTCTACCGGGAGATTGGAGACTGCTGCATCTTTTGCTGTGCGGTCTGCCAAATCGTTGCCTACAATACCGACATGAGAAGGGACCCAAATTATTGTTACTATTACTCCTTTATGGTAAAGTTGTTGGTATCTTTCATGTATTGCTTGCACGAGGGGGTGAGAACTGTAGATGTCTTGGATAGATTTAATCGAAGAAAGAGAGTCAGTGCATATAGCGAGATTTCCTGCAGTTTGCATTATAGAGTGGAAGGCTTGTAATAAAGCAAATAGTTCCCCAGTGTGCACACTTGATTTTGGTGAAAGTAAATTTGTAGAGACAGTTGTTCGGGAGAGAGTAACTGAGCAGCCTACTCCATTGTGGTTTTTAGAAGCATCGGTGTACAGTACTTTATCGAAATTGGAGGTACGTATGAGACTCAGGAATCTTTGTGTTTGGAGATTGTTGGGGAGAAGTGAGGGAATGAGTGATTGATGTCGTTTGTTTAAAGTTGACATCTGTAAGTAGTGATGGCAAGATATGGCTGATTGGCGTGACAGTGTTTATGTTTCTTTTGTGTAGAACTTCGTAGGCTGGATTTTCTGGGCATGCGGATATCCTGGAACAGTGTGACAAAAGAAGTTGTTGTCTTCTTAGCCAGAGAGGAGGTTCGTTGGCTTCGCAGCAGATACTTTCAATTGGGATTGCTGTTTTGAAGTTAGTTTAATCGTCAAATTGAAGTTACATTCAGTTTTATGCGATAGCTATTTTATGCACAAAATTATATGAAACTAGTAAAAGACGTAGGGAACAAAACACAATTAGACCTGTAGTTTTTTTATGTTAACACTCCTACTACTAAATTAGCCGAAATATTAAATAAAATTCCAAGTAATTATGGTTATACATATAATTTTACACTAAACAAATTAGATAAATAAACTAAATAATCATAATATACAAAATAATACTAAATATGGATCATTTGATTTCACTAATATCTAATTTTATGAATTAGAGAGAGTCATAAAGTAACAAAGAACTCGTGATCCATAGGCGTACCACTCCTTTTAATAGGTATACAGTTAAAATATTTTTCAAAATTTCTATAAATACAATTTAATGTAGGTACTTACATTATATTATTAACTAATTAAAGTATTTACTATAATTTATAATCAATTAAAAATAAAAAAGTGTAAGTAAGTAAATTTTATGTGTACAATAATGATCAAGATGTGTAATTAAGAAATTTAAATATTACCTACACAATAAAAGTTTTAATATAAAAACTGTTACTTATTCAAATCAGAATATGAACTTTTAGAATCAATGTTTATAATAATTGGCTGACTAGTTTTGTCAACACCTAATGTTATCCAACTTTCACATATTTTCTTCTTCTTGAATTGTATGTATTACTGCATTTTCAGGTGTTGCTTATTTCCAACTTCCATAAATAACTTTTAAATATCATGCATTACAAAAGCTTTATTTTTTCAAAATATCTCCATTTATTTGTTTCCATATCAGTTCAATTTGGATTAGTTCAAAATTATATGGTGGGGATCTAACTTCAGTCATTCCAGGATTTTAAGCAATTATAATAATTGTTTATTTTTAAATTTTTTTTATGATGCGAACATTAGGAATAAAGTTCTTTTTTTTAAAGGTCCTAATATGAAACGTGATATTTTTTTTGATTGAGCAAATTGGCAATCTTTTTTTAAGTAATTGGATGTGGGAAATATTTCAATAAGTGATAACTTGCATTGTCCATAACAATTGTAGAGTTCTTAGGAAGAAACCCCATCATTTGTTTTAACAATTTTTCAAAAACATCTGCATTCATGTCCTCGTGGGAGTCACTCGTCCGAGTAGATTCAACAGTTAATAAACCACCCTCAACAAAAACTATTATCAGCTTACGCCCCTTCCCTGATAGTCGATTTAAACCAGTGAATAAATCATTTAAAAAACCTGTCTTCGGCTAGTAGCAGTTTCATCCTGCCAACATTTCTTTGGTGCATGGCCCTTGTTGATTCAATTGACAATCTGGCATGTTAAAAGGTTCCATAGTGTGATTCGACTCATTTCAGCGTAATCCTTATCATCTCGAATTGAGGAAATCATAATTAATTATTATTTTTTTATTAACTGTTTAAAGCCATTCCTTGTTATCTACAATTTTTTTTTTACACCCAATATGGGTCCCAAAATGGGATCATTTATACATAGTTTAACAAAGTTCGGTATAGGGGTTGTTTTAAGAGATATCAAAAAATGCCCTTAACAAAAATTGTGGATATTTTTAAGGTCCATATTTTAAAATTATCTCTTCTGGATGTTCAGATTTCTTGAGTGTCCGTCTCTTGTCTTTTGACTTTTGTGTATGGCTTGACGGTTGACGGTGAGGTGTTGTCGGCTTAAATAATTTTTCCTTAAAACCGAATAGTTAGATTTTAGTTTATTTAATTTGATTATAAAAAACATACCTTAATATTTATAAATAAATGGACTTTTAATGCCAAAATATATAAATAATAAATGATTCTCTAGTTTTGATATTAATATGTGATTTTAATTTTTTAATTTGGTTACAAATGTATAAAAAATATTTACTACTAGAATAAATACATGGGGAATTAAGAAACAGTATTAAAAAAAGAAATGAAAGAGGTTTGTTGTACCTTGAATTGAAATTATATATTTAGTAAACATTAAAATATCTTGTTTTAATGGTAATAGGACTAACTGTCATTTACTAATAAGATCCAAACCAATACAAAAAGAAGTCCTAAATTAAAATTCATAAACATTATATGGATCCCTATATAAGCGACTTTAAAGTAGATAAAATAACGACTTATACTTTAAAAAACTTAATTCAGTCGAAAGAGGTTTTAAACGTTAACAAGGATGTAAAAAATTTAAAAATTTTCAATACTAATATTTGTAGTATTTCAAAAAATATAAATGAGTTCCAAATTTTCCTAAAGGGATTTGACACGTTATTTGATTGTAGGTATCGTCTTAACAGTAACTTGGCTGGTTCCAGATATCTCTCTTTTTAGTATACCAGATTATTTAACCCTATATAATGAAGGTCGATTCAATCAAAATGATGGTGTTATTGGTTTTATAAATCCAATTAAAGATAAGCAGACCTTCTGCATTTATGCCTTTTACAGATCTCCTGCAAGTAAAGTTAATGATTTTTTGGACTAACTTAACAATATATTACTTGAAGAAAATAGAAACTCTGACTACGATTTACTAGCGGGGGATATTAATATAGATTTAAGGATAATAAAAAAACTCTTCCTTTTAACAAAACTTCCAATATTTATTTAAAAATTGCTTTTTTAAAAGACTCAATGACAGCTGTTTCGCTATGAAGCATCGTCAGATTGACATTTAAGTTACATTTTGTTTGTTTGTAGCTAGGTACCTGATGTTTAGGTAGTATTAAGGCTAGACCAAGTATGGAAGTAATAAGACATAACAATATTAAAGCCTAGATGTTATTAGCCCTAAGGGATTATCCTGGATGTATTTCCCTCTAAGATCAGTATAACTGTGCAATGATATAGAAAAACCAGGAAAAAACTATATCATGCTGATCTTTACAATAACTTAATATATTTGTGTTACAATTACGTCTTATCTATGTATAAAATGAAGACTCAATCAAAGCAAACACTTTAAAAGTGGAGAACTTCCCAGGTACCTAGCTACAAACAAACAAAATGTAACTTAAATGTCAATCTGACGATGCTTCATAGCGAAACAGCTGTCATTGAGTCTTTTAAAAAAGCAATTTTTAAATAAATATTGGAAGTTTTGTTAAAACGAAGAGTTTTTTTATTATCCTTAATAAGATGGACTTCCAAAAAGTAAGGGTTAGTACAATCAATTTAATATAGATTTATTAAAAGAAACCGAACATTCAAAAAATTACATGGATATGATGAGTGCTATAAATACTCCTACAAGGGAGAGAAATGGAACTCAATCATGTCTAGATCATATATTTATTAAATCTAAACTGCGCGTAATCTTGAATCTAGAACTGAAAAATTTATTAATTTAATAAATACCTGTGTACACAAATTAATAAAATATATTCAAATAAAATGAAATGAGAGAAAAAGAAAAAAATTGGATAACAAAATCTTTAATAAAACATGTTAATAAAAAATTTGAATTATATCTATTATGGATAAAAAATCAAAACAATCAAAATATAAAAAATAGCTATTTCATATTAAAAAAAGAAACTGAGAAACTCATAAAAATTCCAAAAACACAATATTACAAAGAACTAGTTAAAAACGAACAAAACTCAAGTAAAAAGCTTTTCAATATAGTAAATGAAATATTAAATATCAAAACAGCAAAAAAAGAAATATGTAACATAAAATGAAAACAATAAAATAATTACATACCCAACAGTTATTGCCGACACCTTTAATAATTTTTTTGTCAATGTAGGGAAAATTTTTCTAGCGCCAACGAATATAACTAAAGTCAAAAATACCATAAATAAACTAAAAAGCATGATGGAATTAAAGCTGAAATTTGAAAGATAATTTCTAAATTTATAAGTAAACCACTTACGGAAATCATTATAAATAATTTGAAATTTTTAAAATAAATAAAATTAAAAAGCGATTGTTACTCCAATATTCAAAAGTGGAAATACCAAAAACATCTCAAATTATAGACCTATATCTGTTTTACCATCATTTAGCCAAATTTTTGAAAACATTTTAAAAACCAGATTAAATATTTTTTTATCAAAACCAGTCAACCAGTCAGTATCGGTTTAGAAACAATAAATCTATCCAAGATGCTATTCACTCCTTCACTACTGACATATATGAATAAATAGACTCAAGTAGTCCTTCAATAGCTGTGTTTCTAGATTTAAAAAAGGCATTCGACACTGTAGATCACTCCATTCTTCTATATACATTAGAAGATATGGACGTGAGGGGCGCATAAACTTTTCAAAAGCTATTTGACAAACAGAAAACAAAAAATTAAAGACCAGACTAGCACAGAGTCAAAAATTACATGCGGAGTACCCAAAGGAACAGTTTTGAGACCGGTACTATTTATTATCTATTTAAATAATTTATTTTTACAAAAAACAATTTTTAAAATTCATAGTTTCGCGGACGACACAGTAATATATTACAAAAATGACAATTGGTACAATCTTAAATTAAGTATTGAAAGGGATCTAACCAAAGTCAAAGATTGGTTTAATAGCAGAATACTGTCAATAAATTTTAATAAAACTGTATACGTTCCATTTAGCAGCTATGAAACTTCATTACCAGATCACAACCTCGATGTCCAACTGTTCTACTCAAACCTGAAGAGCCGTACCCCTTTTGATGCTATGCGACCATCATGCGAAGTTCGACAACCGTCAGAAGCTCCAGCGTCAAACCGTCAGTTTGCTGTTGGCGAAGCAGTTCGATTCCGGGATTATCGTCAACGCAAACCCCGATGGTCTCGAGGTACAATAGTAGAACGCTTGGGTTCCAGACTGTACACGGTTCAAGACGAAGATGATATTCTGCATGCTCGCAGCGTTGATCAGATCATCGAGTGCAAACTTGAGCCAGCTACAATGGTGCCTCATCGTCTTTCTCAGGATCCAAGATACAACCCAAGCTACAACGACATTTTCTTAGATGATTTCCTTGCTCAAGAAAACAGGAATCATCCTCAGCTCCGAGATGAAGTTCAAGGTGGTCTGCAGTTCCAGCCGGGTGTTCCTCAAGAACCGGAAGCTCAGCTTCCAGATGTCCCTGTTATTGAGCAGCCTCTCATACCAGTTCCCGTCCCAGAGGTCCAGCCTGTCCCAGAGGTCCAGCCTGTTCCAGAGGTCCAGCCTGTCCTCCAGCCTATTCCAGAGATCCAGCCTGTCACTTTGGTTTTGTCTGATCAAAAATAAACTTGTGTTCCCGATTAAGAGTTCTTTTATCGTGTGAACATAACATTTTGGCGACGAGGAATTTCGAATTCGTGCGACCTAGCGATTTCAACCTAGGATTTCAATATTTTTCGGCGATTTCAAGCTGACAATTCAAAATGCCTGATAAAAATGGTGACGTGCAAAACAACGCAGCTGCGGAACAACCTTCGGTAGTGGTGAACTTGTCCAACATTCGTCCATTTGATGTCTCTCGCCCTCAAGAATGGAAAAATTGGTCGAAGCTGCTACAATTTAATTTCACGTCGATGCGAGTCAAGGACAATGAGATGAAACGTGCACACTTTTTCTCGATTTGCGGTGAGCCTCTTTACGTTTTAGCGAGCGGCATTTTACATCCACGAGATCCTGACGAGGTCGAATTTCCTGAGATCATTCAAGCTCTCACCGACCACTTCAAGCCTCTCGTTAATGTAGTCGCAGCTTATCACAGGTTCCACCACTGCAATCAGAAGGTTGATCAGCCAGTCAATGAATATGTTGCTGAACTTCGAAGACTGGCAACTGATTGCAATTTCAGAACGATTCGAAACGACATGATTATGAATCAGCTGGTTTGTGGCATTCGAGATGGACAGGTACGTTCGAGATTACTGCAAATTTCTGACCTCAATCTTCAGCAGGCTATTGATATTGCCCTACGAGCCGAATCAGCACATGGCGACATCAAAGAGATAACTGATGAGACCGGCGCCGTTCGTCTGGTGTCTAAATCCACGGATCGCCAGGACTGTTCCAGGCAACACGTTTCCGAGAAGCCTGCACCGCAGCCTCAGCCATCGTCATCGCAGAATTTCACCTGTTTTCGCTGCGCTGGGAGCCACAAAGTCTCGCAATGCCATCTGGACCCAAGTTCGCTGATTTGCACAACGTGCAACAAGCAAGGTCATGTCGCAAAGATTTGCCAGGGATCTCGTCAGAAGTTCAAGTCGAAACCAGGTAAATCAAAGCAATTTCAGAGCTATCAAGACAGTGCCATTCATTCTTCACAGGCACATGAAGAGTCAGCTGTTCGAAGTTACCACGAGGGAAACACCTATCAAGTTACTGCCCAACCAGCTGGTTCTTCATCTCAACAGTGCAGTTGTTCTCATTCTTCGAACAATTTCCAGCTTTTCACTCTGGCTAAGGAGGAAAAAGCAGCTGGGCCACGGAAGATACCAGAAGCCATCATGGTCACACTTCAAGTCGACGGTCGTACGGTGGTGATGGAGGTGGATTCCGGCGCAGCAGTTACAGTCATGCATCAAGAAATTTTCGAATCGTTCTGGCCTTCTTCGGGTACTTTATTACCAGTTCATAACCTGTCTCTCGGCGATTACCATGACAAGGCGCTTCATTGTTCTTGAATTGAACGCGGACCAAGGCTGCAAAGGTCACAATCTTCTAGGAAGAAACTGGTTCCAGGCTCTTGGCATTTCTGTTTGTGGGATTCATTCGCTCACTAACAAATTTTCAGCCCCGGATCATCCAGCTCTCTCAGATTCTGGTCCAGCACTAGGAAAGTTCAAGGGTCCACCTATCCATCTAGACATCTCTTCTGATCAACCAGCAAGGTATCTCAAGGCTCGTTCACTGCCTTACGCCTTGCAGTCTCGTGTCGTCGATGAAATCCGAAGACTTCAGGACCTAGACGTTTTGCGGCCTGTCTCATTTTCCAAGTGGGCAACTCCGGTGGTCGTGGTTGCAAAACGCGATGGTTCCATTCGGATGTGCGGAGACTACAAAGCTACAATCAACACCGTTCTTACACCGGACAAGTATCCTTTGCCGTTTCTGGAAGATCTCTTCGTGAAGCTGTCTGGTGGGAAAGTTTTCTCCAAACTTGACCTGGATCAGGCCTTCACACAGTTGACGGTAGACGATGAATCAGCGTTGTTACTCACCATCAACACAATCTTGGGCCTGTTCTCTGTCCATCGAATTCCGTTCGGGATATCTGTGGCACCAGGTATTTTTCAACGTACAATGGATAGTCTTCTGGCTGGTATACCAGGCGTTGCCATTCTCATGGACGACGTACTGGTAGCCGGCAGCTCCGACAAGATCCACAACGAACGGCTGAAAGAAGTACTGGATCGCCTTCATACTTTTGGGTTGAAGCTAAAAAAGAAGAAATGTAAGATCTCAGTTCCTGAGGTCGAGTTCCTTGGATACAAGATCTCAGCGAATGGCATTCATCCCACTGAAGAGAAGATCGAAGCAATCCAAAACTTCTCGACGCCTACGAACAAGACCGAACTCCAAGCTCTATTAGGAGTTATCAATTTTTACGACAGATTCCTTCCGAATCGAGCCAACATTTTCGAGCCACTGTATCGTCTTCTGGACAACAAAGCTGATTGGATTTGGAAAGAAGAGCAAGTCAGAGCGGTTCAAGAGATTAGGAAATTTCTGACAAGTGATCGAGTCCTGGTCCACTTCGAAGACAATCGTCCCCTGATCCTCGCTTGTGACGCTTCAGCTTACGGTGTTGGTGCAGTTCTTTCGCATCAATACGACAACGGAGAAGAGCGACCTATAGCGTTCAAGTCAAGAACCATGAGTCCCACAGAACGGAACTATGGTCAGGTCGACAAAGAAGCTCTTTCTTTCATTTTTGGTGTCACAAAGTTCCACAAGTTCCTGTTTGGGCGATCCAACATCATTTTTATTACAGACCATAAACCGTTGCTGGGGATATTCAAAGAAAGGTGCTCCTACTCCAGAGCACTTATCTCCTCGCATGATCCGGTGGTCTTTGATGCTGGGTGCCTACGACTACGAGTTCGTCTACAGACCAGGTCGTCTTCATGGTAATGCTGATGCCTTATCTCGGCTACCATTACCAACTTCTGAAGGCGAGTTCCCAGATCCAGTTGGTATTCACCTTCTGGAAGTTCGAGATGGTCCTGTCAAGTCCAAGCAAGTAGCAGAAGAAACTGAACGAGATGCGGAACTTTCTCAGGTTGTTGAATTTGTCAACAATGGCTGGCCAAACGACATCCCGCCCCACCTGAAACCATATTGGCAACGAAGTCTCGAGTTGTCAACCTTACAAGGGGTTCTACTTCGTGGAGATCAGGTGGTGGTTCCTTCATCTTTACGCCAGAAGGTTCTAGACGCAATTCACGCATCTCACCACGGTATTGTTCGGACAAAGTCGGCAGCACGTTCATACGTTTGGTGGCCCGGGTTGAGCAAAGACATCGAGAAGACGGTCCAACTTTGCTCAACATGTCAAGAACTTCGCAGAAATCCACCAGCAGCGGTTCCAGCACCATGGCCTTCAGCGAATCGTTCATGGGAACGCGTTCATATCGATTACCTGGGTCCGATGGAAGGTCACGTCTTTCTGATTATGGTGGATGCTTTTTCACGATTTCCGGTGGTCAAGATGGTTTCATCGATGTCTGCAGCGGTTCTCATTAAACATACTCGAGATACGTTTGCGGATTTCGGCCTTCCTGAATATATTGTTTCAGATAATGGCAGACAACTGACGTCTCAGGAGTTCCGTTCGTTTCTTTCCAAGAACGGAGTCAGGTATCTGAACACGCCTCCATTTCATCCGTCATCCAATGGTCTGGTTGAGAGGGGAGTCCGCAGTTTCAAGGAGCTCTTCAAGAAGCACCTTGACGGCGACATTTCAACTCGTCTTGCCAGAGTCCTCTTTGCTATGCGTACTGCTGTGTGCACAGTTACGAATCGAACTCCGATGGACCTGTTCTACTCAAACCTGAAGAGCCGTACCCCTTTTGATGCTATGCGACCATCATGCGAAGTTCGACAACCGTCAGAAGCTCCAGCGTCAAACCGTCAGTTTGCTGTTGGCGAAGCAGTTCGATTCCGGGATTATCGTCAACGCAAACCCCGATGGTCTCGAGGTACAATAGTAGAACGCTTGGGTTCCAGACTGTACACGGTTCAAGACGAAGATGATATTCTGCATGCTCGCAGCGTTGATCAGATCATCGAGTGCAAACTTGAGCCAGCTACAATGGTGCCTCATCGTCTTTCTCAGGATCCAAGATACAACCCAAGCTACAACGACATTTTCTTAGATGATTTCCTTGCTCAAGAAAACAGGAATCACCCTCAGCTCCGAGATGAAGTTCAAGGTGGTCTGCAGTTCCAGCCGGGTGTTCCTCAAGAACCGGAAGCTCAGCTTCCAGATGTCCCTGTTATTGAGCAGCCTCTCATACCAGTTCCCGTCCCAGAGGTCCAGCCTGTCCCAGAGGTCCAGCCTGTTCCAGAGGTCCAGCCTGTCCTCCAGCCTATTCCAGAGATCCAGCCTGTCACTTTGGTTTTGTCTGATCAAAAATAAACTTGTGTTCCCGATTAAGAGTTCTTTTATCGTGTGAACATAACACCAACAAAACTTCTTCATAAAACCTGCCAAAAAAATTCAAGTATTTAGGAATATACATAGACAGTCATCTACGGTGGGACTGCCATATGGAATATTTAACAGAAAAACTACGAAGCATATTATTTAGATTTAAACAAATTGGAAATTTTCTCAATTATCAACAAAAACAAATTTTGTATCAAAGTTTAGTTGGATCACACCTTAATTGCGGAATTATTGCTTGGGGAGGCCTATGTGGAACCTACCTTAATGCTGTTGAAGTTTCACAAAGAAGATTTCTTAAAATAACACTTAACAAATATGTATGATACCCTATTATATTCTGAAACACAAATATTAGATATCAGACAATTATTGATTATATAATTAGGATGTCAACAATATAAAAATAGAATTAACCTTCCATCTTAAATCATCCATACGCTACAAGAGCAAAATATCTACACTGTACACCACTGACTTTTAAATCCATTTGACAAAGAAGTTATGGGTACCTCGGTCCAAAAATTATTCAATTATCTACCAGAAGAAATAAAAAACGAAACTTTTAAAAGGTTTAAAAACAAATAAAAATATATATATAATTGTATTATTAACGTTTTTACTTAGTGTACTATTGTATTATTATTGTTATTAATTTGTTATAATTATTATATTATTTATTTGTGTATGTATTATTTGTTATATCACATACAAGCTGTTAGTGACCTTGATTGCTGACAACTTCGGTGATTATTAGTTTAGTTACTTTATATTTTTATATGTATTGTATTTATCGGTAAATAAACTTTTTTTTAGTAGCATAATAAACCGTTAAAAAAATTAAAAATATCTCCTTAAATATCATGTCAATTATGTTAATTTAGTACTAAGTCCGTATAAATTACGAAATATAAAATTTTCGTCTTTCCAAAGTCCCGTATACTTATTCATTCTAAGAAATGTGAGAACGAAGCCTAAGAATCAATTTTTACATCTCCGGTCGACTAATCAAATTATTTTTAAGAATTGAAATAGACGTATGCGCTTGAGAGGGACGTAACCTTTACCGATTTAACATAGAGTTAATACGATGTTAAGTAACAGCTGTAACAAGCGTTTATGCAACCGGCCCATATGTTGTTAAGTAGTGATTCAAAGATTAAAATATTCCTAAAATAATCAAAAGACAGTAAATATTTGTCATAAAAGTTTAACTAAGTACCTATTATAAGCAATTTGTACAGCATGTAAACCACATATTCTCTTTTTTACTAAAATATAGTTTTGTTTTTATAGATAGAGCCGAAAATTATTCGCTTGTTTAGCTCGGTAGCTATTTTCTTTATCGTAGTTTTATTCTATAAAAAAGTACTATTTTTTGTGGTTGAACTATTTCAAATAGATATAACACTTAAAATTGACATATTCAGTAAAAGTTAGTAGGCCAAGGCTAGAACGGATTGATTTATATACGAAGTTGACACAAATATTCAAATTCAAAAAGAGGTTCCAGCCTATAAAAACTTTTATCGTCGACTTTTACATAAAATTTCATTTTACATACAAGTTTTAAAATAATTTGATGGTATTTTTGATACACAGACACTTTACGTCCGCTGTGGTTATTATTAGATTATAAAAATAAAGAGTTGTTACACTTTAAATCAGAATACATTTTGTTTAAATTCATTTTTTATAAAGGTCTAACCGTAGGCTTTCGCCACTTATTAAGTAACTGTGTGTAAAACGCGTATGTATAGTAGAAAGTTGGTTTTTTCCATCAACTTTGAAGTTTAGGAATTCCATTGGTTTTGTCATACATCTAGTAATGAATTTTGTATGTAAATTTTAAAGTCTTGATGTACTATTGCTAAGCTATTAACCTAACCAATTATTCCGACGTGAGGTGATACCTATAATAGTATATTAAACAACGCATTTCATATGGAATTCTGTTATGACACGAGTTCAAGTTTAAAAAACGAATCGCGAAGCGATGAGTTTTTTAAAGAACGAGTGTCACAACAGCCATATGAAATAAGTTTTTAATAGTATTTTTTATATTTTGCCATTTTATCATTTTTTAAATTAATTTATTATTTTTATGTACCTAATTACGAAAATTTTGATTATAAAAAGTATGCGGTAGTACCGTGTAGTTTATAACATTTGACAGTTTTGACATTTAAATTATGAAATGCTAATGTTTTCAAATATTTTAAAATGACTAATATCCCAATAACAATATATTATATAAGTAAAAGATAATATTCATATTCACAAATACTTTCTTAAAGAACAATATAAAATTAATAAATAGCTATTAGCCACAAATGTCATTGTCAATAGTCTTGTCATTAGATACTTCACTCATGTCGCCAACCATTTAAAACAAAAATTTGCGTGTGTAAAAGTTACATTACGATACGCAAATGCGTTTTATAATGAAGATTTTTATAAGTGCTAAATATAAAAAAATTATTAATAAAATTTTTTAAATGTGGTGACAATATTTCCTACAAATTATTTTGCTATGGTTCATTACTCCTAAAATTTTCGAATTAATATTCATACTTTTCTATTTATTTTGCTGTCAGTAAAATAAAGACCATAATTATTCATCGCAATATTTGTTTGCTCTGGTGGTGAACAACATTTTGTTTTTGAATTTATATTAGATACTGTTTGTTGGTTTATAATTAAAACAGGTGGTTGTTGATTCACGGATATATCTAGATTCTTTACTAATCTACAGTTAATATTTTACTGAACGGATATAGCCATTAATTTAGAATAAACTGTATTCTAATTGAGCCATTACCTACTTTCTGTCCTATATGTATTGATTAGATTACAATGGATGGAGTAGAAAATATTAATAAAATATTTATGATCATTCGTTATACAGTATCCACCAACATAAACAGTATTTAAATAAAATAAATAATTAATAAATAATATAAAAAATATATTTATGAATGATTTTTTTATAATACATATGTTCATGGCGTTGCAAACAAGCTTCATAATGTTTCTGAAAAACATTAAACATATTTAAGACAAATGGTTGCTGCAAGTATTATAAATAAGTTACTATTCTTTACCGAACAGTTTCTGAAGGATTTTCCGAGGATAATATGGAATCCTTCATCATAGATGTAGGCATCAGTTGAATGAGATGGATACACGAAATTTGTGCGACCTTACTAACATGTTCAAATTTATGGATCATTCGGCTGTATGGCTTGTTGCGCTATCCAGTTGAAATGATTACTCCAGTACCTACTGTGGAGAGGCTTTTCTGCAATGACATCAGGACGTTCAAACTGAAGTCATCGATTTGTTTGTCGGTTTATGTAACCCCTGAGGTGAATATGACTTTCGTCAGAAAACCGTACGTTTCTTAAAAAACCAATATATTCATAATCTAAGATCAGCATGCGGCCACAGTAAATTTCATTTACATTTAATCGTTGTCCCATTTAAATTCGGTATGAAGAGCTGCCAAAAGATTTGTACCTTTGACAGGTAGATGTTTCACTTATATTCAATGTACGTGTTGTGTGCACAAGAAGCGCTCTTCATTAGCATTGATACAAATTGTTCTTTGACGAACTGAAGAGCCTTTCCTTTGATATAATACACTTTATATAGAGTAATTTAGTATTAGTAGTAGTAGTAGTAGTTTATAACATAGTGATTGGAAAATTTCCCAAAACACGTCGGATGATTATTTTGGGGACAACTTTTGACGTATATTTGAGGCATGAACGAGAAACCCCCTATGAGGTGATGCTTCAATGTTAAAAATTTTCATCCATCAACTTCAATAAAATAATGCAATCTTAAATAAAAACCATCTCTAATATGATCCATAATTGGAGTTATTGCCGGCTCTCATTTGAGTCACTAATATCTCAGACTTAAGATATTCCCACAAGAAGAAATCTAGAGGGTTCAGGTCAGGAGATCAGGCAGGTCACTTTATAGGACCTCTTCTTCCAATCCAACGACCATGGTATTGAAAATTGAAGTATTGGCAAACTGGTGCAGCGTAGTGAAGAAGAGTTCCTTCTTGTTGGAAATGCAATTTTTGCTCAACTATTTATTACGTAAAGGATCGTTTTCTATTTTTCCGCTATTAAAATTTTGTTGATTTTTTTTTCTGGCACTTGTTTTAATCAAGGACCATTATTCTGTCCAGCTCCATATGTTAATGTTAATAGGGGAACAAGTAAAAGATTACGTAGCAAAACATTCAAAATTATTTTCAGGTGCTGCTTGAATAGAATTAAATAAAATATTGAAACTCTTCTAATAATGTATGCCAATTTATACTTATTTTTTATTGCTAAATCTACAACTGACTAAAGAGAATGTTCCAGCATTGAAGAAGAGAAAATATGGAAAGGCACTGCTCCAAAAAATTCGAATTTTAATTGATGGAGATACTAAAAACATAAAGGAATCTCTGTAAACAAGTTTTCCGCATTATTTGCAATACATTTTTTTTTACTTTTACCTTTTTTCTGCTTATTTTTCTGTTAAGATTTATCTTGCGGCTTCAAGACAAACCTTCAACAAACTAATAAAAAGTCTATCTATATTGCCACATTCCATCAATTGTGTAACCATCATTTAAACAGGTTTCTTATAAATAATATATTTTTCTATTTTTACTCCGTAATTGTTGTATCGATCCTAAGTATTTCATTCACCAAGTCTCATAATCAATAGAAATTTCCTATTTTTGGTTTTGTCAGCTAAGTTTTATTCCCGTAGAATTTTCTTCAACTTATATTGATTTTTAGGCATACAATTGGGTTCACTTTGTAATATTAAGTAATTTTATAAATTTTTATTTCAATCAAGTTAATTTCGAAAGATAAAAGATTATCAGCATAATAAACAAACATTATCAGCATAGTTTTTGTTTTTATTGTTTTGTGTGTTCATTTCAAGTACCTAATTTGAGTATTGTTGTCAGTGTCAATCAAAAACCTACCATATAAATATACTAAGTGACATAAAAATCCGAGCACCCAGTTTAAATGATTTTATTTTAATAAAATTTGGTGAATTTATTTATTTTACTAAAATAAACAATTAATAAAATTTTCAGCCCTATCAGTTGAAGATTCCGGTTTTTATAAATATTGTAGCCGTAGTAAAGATCCAAATTTTGCCGATTTTGGTTCTTGACAATCTTTACTATTGGTTACGATGCCTAGGGTACGGAGACCTGTACGATTTCGTCAACTTAGTGAGTTTGATGGGGGTCATATAGTGGGACTTCAGGAAGTTGGATTTTTTTTTGGAAATTGCAGTTAGAGTGCAAAAAAATGTGGACACCGTGGTTAAGTGGTCTGGCACGGCTTCGAGAATACTGTACGCAAAAAGTAAGGGGCTCTGGACGCCCCCGTAGAACAACAGAGCGTGAAGATAGCCGCCTAAGATTATTGGCCTTAGGGGACCGTTTCTCCACTACCAGGTCCATTGCAAATGAATGGTTTGCAGAACACGGAAGACCTATTGGCATGCGAAGTGTTTACTGACGAATAAGATGTTTTGGCCTGTTTTTATACCGACCACACTGGGTCCTCCCTTTAACTCCAGAACACCGACGTAATCGCCTTGAGTGGTGCAGAGAACGGTCACTCTGTCCGGTCCCCAATTTCCAGGCAAAAAACTCCCTTGTTAAAAATGCTTTGGGCAAACTCTGTAATTTTTGTACAACTTATCCTTTTCTATAAAAATCAGCTTTCAATAATTACACCACTATTATTCCACTGTTTTGTTATGGAATTTTGAATATAAACAATAGACCCAACTTTTATCCTTTTGCAGTCTTATTTTATTTTTCTGCTTGAAGTTTTCCTGTAGCCATTGAATAATTGATTTAATCAGTGATTTTCCGCTTGCATTGGGAGTATTTCTCCATTCTAACAATATTCTATTTTCAATACATTTCATTGCTTTGACTCAAGCTTCAGCCTGGCTGTTACTTTCTGGATAGTATGGAGTAGATGGAGCAAATGACACATTTCATTTTTTGAGGAAGGACTGAAATTCTCGGGATGCAAATTGGGGACCATTATCAGAGCGAAATCTGACGGGAACACCAGTATCTGAAAATATTTTATGCAAATCTTTTTATATTGATGGACTGCTTGGATCTTTATTACCATACTGGCACCAATGGCCACTTAGAAAGTCTATCATAAAATGTTTCCGGCAGTGGTAAACAAATCCGAATAAACATCTTCAAAAGGATGACTTGGTGGGTTTTCTATAACCATTGTTTCTTTAGGTAAAGAATCTCCATTGGTTTTACTGGCTCCACACAATTTTGTATGTCACTTTTCATAGCAGGCCAAAAGTCTGACGAGCTCTTCTTAAAGTTCTATGGATACCGTGATGGAATTTATGTAGTTTTTCTAGAATTGATCTTCTGCATGCCTTTGGAATCACAAATTTACATTCCAGTAAGGTAGCAAATCTGTTTCTAAAATACCCTTGTTATGAACGTTCTTGGTACGACATAAATCTGTAAAATGTCCTCTTCTGGAATATCTAGTGTTGTGCATTTTTTTTATTTCGAAATCATATAAAGATTTAATAAAATAATCAATAAACGGCTCGTTAAAACAGTGGGAACCAGGTTCGGTAAGATGAAAGAGCTTTAATTATTCTCAGTATGAAATACCGAAAATAACACCCAGTTCTTAGGCTTCTGGCTTCTTGTGAGATTATTTACTTTTTTTTAGATTAAAACTTCTTCTGTTAAATTTGTTCTAATAAAGCTTTGTTAGCATCATACAAAGTGGCTTACAAAGTAGCTAATGGGCTTATTCTGTACAAAAATGTTAGCGGTAACAGCGCTGTAAACTTTCAAGGTCGAGAGATGTTATGAAAATGCTATTCTGTACGTTCTACTGTAATTTACATCGATGTATTTTAACATTTCCGCTGTTAAAATAACGCCGACCAAAACATTCGACGTTAGGAGTGTTGAAACTGCCAAACTATGTATGTGATAGAATTGTAAATTGTAAATCAAAATGAACAATATCATTCCATAATAATAAGAATAAAAATAAATATATAAAACTAATAATAATAAAAGTAATATTGTTCAGAATACGATTTTTAACCGCGCTGTTAAATTTGATTTAACATCGATGTTAAGTTTACAGCTGTTACGAATATTTGTACAGAATGACCCTATAAATGTATAAAATCATACACTTTAGTAGATCAACCTGCTACCCAAGGCATTGTAGAAACATTGTTTGGTGAAAGCTATGCTAAATAACTTAACAGTATCCCATTGCCAAATGATACAATCTGTCGAAGAATTTCAGATATGTGCTGACATTCAAGAGCAGCTCGAATCTCAGCTAATTGCTATTGAACTTGACAAAGCAACTGACTTCAATAATGAATCCCATTTAATTTATTATATCAGATTCTGTAAGATTATCACAATATTTGAGGAATTACTTTTTTGCAAACTTAATAAAGGAAGAACTACAGCTAACGAAATTATTTAGGATTACAAATAATGCAGCGAATTTGCAATAGAAAATTTGAGTTGGGACTTGCAACTAAATACCCCCTAAAATGTTTTTTTAAAGCCAAACAAAATGTATTACTCGAGTTAATATTTCTATCAGCCGAAGAATAATAAAAAACTCTTGTTTTAAATCAACTACCAAAATTAATTGAAGAAATTAGGTTTAAAATTACAATTACAGCTGTTTCGCTAAAAAACTAGCATCGTCAATTAAACTTGGAAGTTGAGTTAAAACAAGAGTTTTTTATTATTCTTCGTAAGATGGACCAAAAAGTAAGGGTTAGTACCATAAATTTAATTTTTATAAGCATTTTTCCTAAAACAAAACAAAATGTTGACCTTTTTCAAACAATTTTCACTTTTTGCAGCAACTGACATTAGATATTAGTTTCATAAAATTTATTTGATCTGTAGAAAACATTTTCTCCCTTTCAAATGTCTACCACAAAACTATCCACCCCTCGATATATAAATCATTTTCCATATTTACCAAAGAGTTATCTTTAAAAGCATAATTTTTTATGTATGAAATAGCATTGACTGTCCAATTAAATATCAGAACTCAATAAAACTAACCTTTTTTCCTCCTATTTCTATCTCAATCTGCTGAGGAAGTAATTCTATACGGTGACATCGACCTTTAGCTGAGGCCAGTTAACCCTATAGAGTTACACGGAATTTTTTTCAATTGGCGTAGGGTAAAATAAATGGAAAATAAATTTTATAAGATGTGAATGACCAACCAAAAATTAAAGGCTTATGCCAAAAATAATTAAAATAAGATGAACCCTATAGGGAAAGTAAGAAAGTATTGGAAAATTAAAAGCAAATATAATTTACGGGCGATTTGAAGTCGGAAGGGGTAAAGGACAACAACTTATGTACCTATGTATATTTTTATACAGGGCTTATGCAGGGTTTTGAAACGAATAAACTTAAAATTTATTATTATTTATTATTGTGTCAAGTTACTATAATTATCGAAATGTGGATGAAAATAGTAATTATGCGCCAAGGTAGAAAAGGGTAGAGGGAAAAAGGTAGAGGATCCTCATTAATAATCACTCACATTTCAACCGTGGCACATATAGCCTTTTTACTACCAGCAGTCTATTTTTTTAAATATTACTTTTAAAAGTTATTAAAAATTTTAGACGAGCCAACAGTCATTCCCGTTTCACAAGACGACAGTGACAAGGCAATCAACAACATATTCAATAATTTTTGTTTTGATTTTATAATAAGTATTGCATTGAAAAAATCGCTAAAAAAATACATGGATGTCAATTGATTTTCATTTTTAAATAAATAGGTGGACTATTAAATGAGTAATAAAAAATATTTTTTCCTTTTGTCTTTGCATCAATTAACGTCACATTCTGTCAAATGGATTAAGATTTAGTGCTAATCAAGTAGTCCCCGTCGTTTTCTACCTTATGTAAATTTTAAGCTATTTATTAAAGAAGTTTATTGTACTAACCCTTATTCTGTGGAAGTCTGTCCTATTAACATTAATTAATTAGAAAGAATGTCACTACAACTAATATCAATACATAAATGTATTAGCAAACTAATGAAATGAAAATATTACATATTTTGAACATATTTTCAACTTGTTAAGTCTGTTTTAGCGATTCCGTAATATCTCGGCTATTTATGAAAAAAATATTTTTTTGCAGAGCTATTTAGATTTTTATATTAGGTTCCTGTTTTTATAAAAAAAAATTAAAACTAATATTTAATTTTGTCAATTTTCAAAAATCAAAATTTGGAAACCTACAAATTGTTCTTTATTTTTTTCAATTATTTTCTTTTAACATTTTTTTTCTTAAATGAAAGCCTAATTGAGTTTTGTGGTAAATCATTTCAAAAAAATAATATTTGGACCGATTAAAAGTATCTCGCGCTCTCTCGCCTTCTTGCCACTGCTAGTGCGCTACGCGATAGTGAGAATTATCACAAACGCTAGGGTCGAACTCTATGACTTGAGTGAAAGATTTAATACGGTATCCGCCAAAATAAACAGTACCGAAACAGAGAGTCCTGATAAAAGTTTTATTCATTTTTAATAATAAGGTACAATATTTGGTTTAAGCAATTCACAACAAATAAAAAAGTTGCCTCCTCGTCGTTGACCAAACTGCCATCCCCATCACTTATTGGAAGCCCCGTCATCGGTTCCTTGCTTATGGGCACTATCCGATGTTTCCAGAGAAGTTCAAGATCTAAAACAGATCCGGCCGAACACTAAAGTTATGACTCCCGTAGAAATTTCAAGTAGTATCCTGAAAAAAAGCTAGAAAAAAACAGATTGTACAAGGTATTTATTTCAAGGTAGTTTACGATTTCTGTTTGTGTAGTCCAGTAAACATACGTTAAGACACGGTCATTCATCCTGCCTTTCATACTAATAAATACATCCATTCCCTCATTTATTCAACATGGCTGTAAAGGGTTCTTATGATTGGTTTCAATTTAAAAGAAATTGTTTAAATAATTGAAAAAGTAAAAATGTAAATAGATATATAATTTAAGATATTCAATATCGTAATAAAATTAATAATAAGATAGATTAATCCCTTCTCTGGTGGGTAGGAGATGCATCGAAAATCTTTTCATGTAGCAAAAGATATCTCTTCTTGGTGTATGCTGCGCGCTTCCTTTGAATTTGATTGAGACTATCAGGTATGCTGAATTTATAAAATCTTTTCGCTAAATTGAGTACATAATCTTTTACAAAAGGGATATTAGTTGTGTCGTGCAACCATGTGTTCCTCGGATAGCGAGATCCACCTTTCCAAACCGCCATTCTCAGGCACTTGTTCTGTACAACTTGCAATCGTTGGAAGAAAAGCTTAGTGGCCGAGTAGAACACGGGCTAACCGTAGAGCATTGTTGGCCGAATAATTTGCTTGTATAATAAAATTTTATTACGTGCATTAAGCTTTCTCATTCGACCGATCAATGGGTACAGCTCCCGCTTTAGCCATTGTTATCCTGGCATCGATATGCAAAGAGTGACCAGTACTAGGCTAGATAATATACCCTAGGTATTTAATTTGAGAACTGGGTTGGATAGTTTCCCCTGCAGTTTTAACCTGGAGAAGAGATATGTTTTCGCTCTGAAAGCGCCGTGCAGGACCATATATTGTGTTTTTAACGGGTTCAGTGTGAGTTTGTTGTGTGAAAAATATGGGACAATCTTCGCGTTGAGATGCGACTCAACCCCGCGTAGTGCCAACTCGGCCGTTCTCGCAGTTTGCACCAGACAAACGTCATCAGCATATAGGGCAGTGCAGATTTTGTTGGATCTCGGAAAGTCTGCTTTAAACATCGAGTACAGCGTCGGCGACAGCACTGAGCCTTGCGGCACCCCAGCTGTTATTGTATATGGTCCAGCTTCAGAACTGCCAATTTTCATATAGAAAGATCTATCCACGAGATATGAGTACAGAAGTAATACTAAATAGTCTGGTATTCCCATATTCGAAAGTTTTTGAACCAGTCCGGGGATCCAGACTGTGTCAAAGGCCTTTTTAATATCGAGCGCTACCATTACAGAGGGGTGACGCCTCCGGAAGCCAATTCGAATGTGGTTTATAACTCAAATCAGCTGGGCCGGTGCGCCATTTTCCTCTCTGAAACCGTATTGTTTGTCGGGTATCAATTTGAGCTTCTGCTCAAAATATGAGAGCCTACTTAATATTACTTTATCAAAAATTTTGGCTAAATTATTTAAAAGCGATATTGGTCGGTAATTGTCGATGCAACTCCGTCCATATTGAGTTTTTGGTACAGGTATGAGGTTGGCTACTTTAAAACAACTTGGATATTTGTAAATATTTGTAAATTTAAAGTATTTATTGCACTAGGCGGTAGATTCTTTATTAAGATATTAGGAATACCGTCCCTACCCGGAGCTGTTTTATTTTTAGTAGTGGCAATTATTTTATATATCTGCGATTTAGTAATAATATTGTTGTTTGATGAACAAATATTTTTATTTTAAAATTGCTGAAGCCAGTTTAGAGTTTCAATGTGTGCTTCTGTGTGCGGGGTGTTGTTAACAAAATTATTTTGGAAGTGCTCCCCAAAGGCTCTCGCAATGTCAGTTTCGTTATTAATTGTTTGGTCATTATGTCTAATTCTAGTGACTGGTTTTCGTTTTCTTTTAAATTGGTGTACTGTCCCCCAAAGTCGGTTCGTTCGTGTGTCAATTTTACGCAGAAAATTCCCCCAGTTTTCGTTACGTATCGTCTGAATTTCTGCGTTAATTTGATTTTGTAAAGTCAACATTAATTGTCTGTCGTTACTGTCACCAGAACGGTCAAAACTGTAGTAAGTCTATTGACGGGGCACTGTAAGCTAAACAGGCATCTTAAGCTGATGGGGTTGACAGAGACGGATCTGTGCAGATTCTGTCACCTAGAAGAGGAAACACCAGAGCACATCTTATGTCAGTGCGACGGACTGGTAAATATGCGGTTCCTGACTTTAGGAGAAGAATATCCATTGGCAAGGGACTACATGAAGGTTACAGTCTCAAAGCTTATAGACTTCGTTAAGAGAGTCGGACTGGGGGATGTAATCTAGTTTTTCGAGGACCACAATAGATCTGAAAAGGTCGCAGTGGAATAGGCTTCTGGCCACCTCTTAAACATCTATCTATCTATCTACTGTCACCAGATCTCTGTTGTATTTTTTATTTTAGTTGAGAATTGTCTTTGATGCCTCAGCCACTAGCAATGGAGTAAGCTTGAATGATTTTTTACTGACTGGTCCAGACTTATACAATTCTCTAACAGACATACTCTTGAATTTTAGGATAAAGAAATATGCCTTTACAGCTGACATAAAAGAAATGTTTTTACAAGTCCAAGTCAGAAAAGAAGATCGACAAGCCCAAAGGCTATTATGGAGAAACAAAAACAGAGATAGAGAACCGGACATTTATGAAATATGTGTCGTGTTCTTTGGATCTACATGTGGGCCTTGTCTAGCGCAAGAAGCTAAAAACCGTAATGCAAGGGAATTTGAAAATATACTTCCAAAAGCTTCATATGATATAATTAATAATCATTACATGGACGATTATTTAGGGGGTGCAGATACGGTAAATGAGGCAATCCAACTGATAAAAGATGTAATTTACATCCACAAAAATGCAAATTTTACTATTTGCAATTGGATCACCAATGACAAAGACATTCTGGAGAGTATTAGTCCTGATTTGAGAGCAGAGGTAAATAAAACCTTTACCAATACTGACGAATTAACCACAGAAAGCATATTGGGAGTATTTTGGAGTCCATCCGAAGATATTTTTAAATTTGAGACTAAATTTCATAAAATTAATTTGGATTTACTTGAAAATCATAGACGGCCTACAAAAAGGGAAGTTTTAAAGATTGTTATGTCAATTTTTGATCCTCTAGGGTTTGTGGTTAATATTTTGATCCAAGGCAAGGTACTCACTTTTTAAGTGAGGTTATGAATGAATGCTGGATGAATTGGTTGGAAGATCTAAAAGGCATTTATAATTTCAAAATTCCCAGACATTACTTTTCTTTGGATAGAGATGAGAGTCTAATTCAACTTCATGTTTTTGTTGACGCTTCTGAGAAATGTTACGCCACAGTTGCGTATTTGAGAATTCAAAAAGGAGATGAAGTAGAAGTAACATTTGTGTCTGCCAAGACTAGAGTCGCTCCTTTAAAACCTTTATCTATTCCTAGACTGGAATTACAAGGAGCTCACTTAGGAGCACAATTAGGAATGTACCTTAAAAAATCTTTAAATTTAAAAATCTCCGAAATCTTTTATTGGACTCCAAAACAGTTCTTTATTGGATAAAATCAGAAGCGCGCCGATTCAAGATGTTTGTTGCTCATAGATTAGGAGAAATTCAGGAATTAACCAATGTCTCAGACTGGAGATATATAAATTCGGCTGATAATGTTGCAGATGAAGCAACAAAACGAAAACCATCCACTAGCAGTAAGTGGTTACAGGGTTCTATCTTTCTTTTGCAAGGTTCTTGGCCTAAAGAAAGTACTATCAATATTGATCCTGAGATACTGGAAAGTAGACCAACTGAATTTGTATGTATTTTGACATTTAAAGAAAATGTTTTAATTCCTGATGTTAATAGATTTTCAAAATGGCAACGACTTGTGAGAACAACTGCTTATGTTGTAAGGTTTCTAAATAAAATGAAACAAATTCTGAATAAAACAAAAATTGAAAGTGAAGAGTCTGAACTCGAAAATGATAAAAATTGCACAGGTGAACTTTCTGTAAAAGAACTTAAACAGGCTGAGAATTTGCTATTTAAAAAAGTTCAGCAAGACGCATTTTCGAATGAAATAGCCTTACTTAAGGAACAGAAACCGCTAAATTTTAAAAGTAGATTATATTCATTGTCTTGTGTTTATTCCGATGAAGACGGTCTCATTAGATTGGCAGGAAGGTTGGACAAATCTTCTGAGCTCAGCTTAAACTCAAGAAGACCCATTATTTTAGATCCTAAGAATAAAATCACAAAGCTTTTAATTCAAAGATATCACGAGGAAGTATATCACCACGGACAAGAAACTGTAATTAATAATCTTCGACAGAAATTTTGGATTTTACGGATTAGACAATCTGTAAGAAGTATTTGGAATAGTTGTCAGTGGTGTAAAAATAGACGAGCTTCACCCATAATACCCCAAATGGGACAATTGCCACCTTGTCGTATTGAGCCAACTATACGTCCTTTTTTTAGAACAGCAGTAGATTTCTTCGGACCTTTTGAAGTTCTCGTTAAAAGGAGTTTAGAAAAAAGGTACGGTGTAATTTTCACATGTATGGTTACACGTGCAGTGTATTTAGAAATCGCACATGATTTATCTGCAAGCTCTTTCATTAACGTTCTTCGACAAATGGGTTGCAGACGGGGATTTCCTGTAGAATTATTTTGTCATTGTGGTAGTAATTTTAAGGGAGCTGACAAAGAATTATCAGAAAATTTTTTAGCTTTGCTTAAAGGTGAAGACATTCAAAACTACCTTTATATTAAACGTATTAAATTTATTTTTAACACTCCATTAGCACCAAATATGGGAGGTTGTTGGGAGAGACTTATTCAAAGTAAAAAAAAAATATTGAAAGAAATGTTAAAAGAAAAACACCCACCCGAACACATTCTTGAATTTTTTTTGCAGAAATAGAAAATATTTTAAATTCACGACCACTGACTCATGTATCTCTTGATTCGTTTGACTCGGAAAGTTTGACTCCAAACCATTTTTTGATTGGGCCTGACTACGCCGCACTTCCGTGCACTGAATCGTGTGAAACCGACTTAAATCTGATGTCCCACTGGAGAGCAACTCAAAGATTGGCGGACTTGTTTTGGTCCAGATGGACAAAAGAATATTTGCCAACTTTGATTAAGCGTTCTAAATGGCACAAAAATCAAAGAAGTATTCAACTTGGAGATTTTGTAATTATGGTAGATCATCATGGTCCACGCAATAATTGGCAGAAGGCAATAGTTGTACGTCTTTATCCTGCCAAAGATAAGATAACCCGGATTGTCGATGTTAAGAACAGTACTGGAACAATATTTCGCAGAGCTGTTTCCAAACTTATAGTGTTGAATGTTAATAACTCTTCATAGTTTTGGCTGAAACCCAAAACTAGGGGGGAGAATGTTGTATTGTATTTTAGTTTTATTTACCTTGAATTTTTACGAAAATGTTATGACAATTTTGATTTTAAGATATATATTATATTAATGTTATGTCACTGTCAATAAAAGTCAGAAAGTAAAAAAATTTGTTCTTCGACGCGGATATTCCCAAACTTATATTTACAGGTTTGTATCCCAAACAATCTCTGCCACAACTTTCTCGTTCTGTTTAAAAAAAAAAATTTGAAATTAGATTCAACTAACACTTAATAGCGTATAGATTAAAACAACCAGATAAGCCAAGTTATACTAATGCTCAGTTATACTGATCTAAGAGAGAAGTACGGTATCGGCCAAAATAAACAGTACCGAAACAAAGAGTCAGTCCTGTGGAGTTTTTGATGTAATATGCATTTGTCATATTTGACTTAATTGTCATTAATAGTACGCTGCAGTTAAATTTGATTTAAAAATGGTTCTAACAACGAAAGAAAACTGTTTTTGGTAGAGCATTATTTTCGTTCATACGGAAAAGGTCGTAATGATGGTCCAAGCTTAGAACAGGTGTCAATAAAGTATCAACAAAAATTTAATAAAGCAGCAGCTCGTAGTAAAAGTGTGATGTTAGCTGTTGTTGAAAAATTTCGTCGCACTGGTAGTGTATTGTGTCAACGTAAAGGTTCATCAGGTCGTCGAAAAACAGTATGCACTAACGAAAATGAAGGACGTGTTTTCAACCAAGTTGTGCAATCACCTCAAAGAACTCTTGTAAGAACTGCATGTAAACTCAACATTAGTGAAACGTCTTTACGTCGCATGTTTAAATCAATTGGTGGTTATCCATACCGTATTGATGTTGGACAACGACTAAATGCTGCGGACAAACGTGCAAGAGAAATTTACTGTGGTCGCATGTTAGGTTTAATTTACGAAGATCCCGAATTTTTGAAAAACATATGGTTTTCAGACGAGAGTCACGTTCATCTTAGCGGCTATATTAATCGAGAAACAACCAGATTCCTTGGATTTGAACGTCCTGATGTCATTGTAGAGAAACCATTCCACAGTCTTCGATTTACCGTTTGGTGCGCGGTATCTGGTAATGGAATGATTGGTCCTTATTTCGTTGAAGATGATAATCAGAATTCACTTACTGTCAACCAAGAACGTTATAGAGATAAAATTATTAAACCTTTTGTGAGAGATCTAAATAACTTTTGCCGTGCACAAAATCTACAGTTTCGCACACAATGGTTCCAACAAGATGGTGCAACGAGTCATACAGCTGTGCGCACCTTAGACTTACTCCTTCTGCATTTCGATAATAGAATAATTTCTCGGGGAACAGACTTCGAATATCCTTTTCATTCACCTGATCTGTATGTGCGGGATAGGTGAGATTAGTCTTGTGATCTTGTGGTGATTGTTTTTAACAAAATTAAAAACGTTACTAAAAATTATCTACGTTATTACTATTATACGTTATTACGTTATTACTAGATAAAATTACTAATGTTATTAAAATTACAAGTTATTTTAACTTTTTGTTCTATTTTTTCATAAATAATTATTATAATGAGTAGGGTGACCATTAACCTGTCATGCACCGAAATCGTCTAACGTAATTTTGTATCTTTCTTAACTATCTGGTGTTTTACTCTAAAAGCAATTCAAACTGCACAGCAGATTCGAATAAAACTTTTTAACTGCTGTGCATCCTCCAAACGCAACTCCTAGAGCTGAACCAGCTCCCAAATACATTCGACGATCCACCCAATTTCTCACCCAACACTTCTTTTTTTTCATTTTTGTTTTTCGTTTTTGTACAATCTTATACGCGATTATAAAAGCTAGTGCCTGACGTGAATCCATTTTGAAGAATTCGATACTGCACAGTGTAGATTGTGTGTGTTGACTCTCAAGTCGACACGGATTTGTCTTAGTCTCGAGACTACAAGGTCACCATCGAGTCTCCCATGCCTGTTCCGAGATCTAATTGATCTCAAATGGACATTATCCTGAGACATATCTTGAGATTTTCTCTCGAGATTTTGTCTTAAGTGGACACTTAGCATAACATTTGATCATAACACAAAATGTAAATTCAATATGTCAATCTGATGATGATAATATGTCGAAACATTTAACTAAAAAAGCTAGTTTTTAAATAAACGTGGATGTTTTGTTCAAAATAGCAACAATTATATATTTTCACCATAGTTATAGGGAAAATTCGATAAATAAAAATTAAAATGTCAATTTTTTATTAGGTAACATTTGTAAATCTTAGATTGCTAATTTTATACTTTTTTTGTAACTTCTCTTGCTTTTCACTCCAAATTTAAAAGCATTTTTCTCTTTCTTGTACAATTTTCTATAATCCTCTACACAAATATAAAACACACTTTGTGAGCAGCTTAACAATTTGCCTTGATTACTGAATTCCATTTCAAAATATGCAAGGTATCCTTTTTTTGTGAAGTCAGCAATGTTTCCTTTTATGTTCTTTAACTACAAAACATTTATAGCAAAAAGCATTATTAGGGGAATTTTTACAAACTCGTTTATTTATTTTCAACTTTTGATAAAAACCACATAATAGACCGGGAGATACTGATACAAAATATTGGGTCATTAGTTATTTTATTTTTTTGTTCTATTTTTTCATAAATAATTATTATAATGAGTAGGGTGACCATTAACCTGTCATGCACCGAAATCGCCTCACGTAATTTTGTATCTTTCTTAACTATCTGGTGTTTTACTAAATCTAAAAGCAATTCAAACTTCACAGCAGATTCGAATAAAATTTTTTAACTGCTCTGCATCCTCCAAACGCAACTCCTAGAGCTGAACCAGCTCCCAAATCCATTCGACGATCCACCCAATTTCTCACCCAACACTTCTTTTTTTCCATTTTTGTTTTTCGTTTTTGTACAATCTTATACGCGATCATAAAAGCTAGTGTCTGACGTGAATCCTATTTGAAGAATTCGATACTGCACAGTGTAGATTGTGTGTGTTGACTCTCAAGTCGACACGGAGTTGTCTTAGTCTCGAGACTACAAGGTCACCAGCGAGTCTCCCATGCCTGTTCCAAGATCTAATTGATCTCAAATGGACATTATCCTGAGACATATCTTGAGATTTTCTCTCGAGATTTTGTCTTAAGTGGACACTTAGCATAACATTTGATCATAACACAAAATGTAAATTCAATATGTCAATCTGATGATGATAATATGTCGAAACATTTAACTAAAAAAGCTAGTTTTTAAATAAACGTGGATGTTTTGTTCACAATAGCAACAATTATATATTTTCACGATAGTTATAGGGAAAATTCGATAAATAAAAATTAAAATGTCAATTTTTTATTAGGTACCTAACATTTGTAAATCTTAGATTGCTAATTTTATACTTTTTTTGTAACTTCTCTTGCTTTTCACTCCAAATTTAAAAGCATTTTTCTCTTTCTTGTACAATTTTCTATAATCCTCTACACAAATATAAAACACACTTTGTGAGCAGCTTAACAATTTGCCTTGATTACTGAATTCCATTTCAAAATATGCAAGGTATCCTTTTTTTGTGAAGTCAGCAATGTTCCTTTTATGTTCTTTAACTACAAAACATTTATAGCAAAAAGCATTATTAGGGGAATTTTTACAAACTCGTTTATTTATTTTCAACTTTTGATAAAAACCACATAATAGACCGGGAGATACTGATACAAAATATTGGGTCATTAGTTATTTTATTTTTTTGTTCTATTTTTTCATAAATAATTATTATAATGAGTAGGGTGACCATTAACCTGTCATGCACCGAAATCGCCTCATGTAATTTTGTATCTTTCTTAACTATCTGGTGTTTTACTAAATCTAAAAGCAATTCAAACTTCACAGCAGATTCGAATAAAATTTTTTAACTGCTCTGCATCCTCCAAACGCAACTCCTAGAGCTGAACCAGCTCCCAAATCCATTCGAGGATCCACCCAATTTCTCACCCAACACTTCTTTTTTTCCATTTTTGTTTTTCGTTTTTGTACAATCTTATACGCGATCATAAAAGCTAGTGCCTGACGTGAATCCTTTTTGAAGAATTCGATACTGCACAGTGTAGATTGTGTGTGTTGACTCTCAAGTCGACACGGAGTTGTCTTAGTCTCGAGACTACAAGGTCACCAGCGAGTCTCCCATGCCTGTTCCAAGATCTAATTGATCTCAAATGGACATTATCCTGAGACATATCTTGAGATTTTCTCTCGAGATTTTGTCTTAAGTGGACACTTAGCATAACATTTGATCATAACACAAAATGTAAATTCAATATGTCAATCTGATGATGATAATATGTCGAAACATTTAACTAAAAAAGCTAGTTTTTAAATAAACGTGGATGTTTTGTTCACAATAGCAACAATTATATATTTTCACGATAGTTATAGGGAAAATTCGATAAATAAAAATTAAAATGTCAATTTTTTATTAGGTACCTAACATTTGTAAATCTTAGATTGCTAATTTTATACTTTTTTTGTATCTTCTCTTGCTTTTCTCTCCAAATTTAAAAGCATTTTTCTCTTTCTTGTACAATTTTCTAAAATCCTCTACACAAATATAAAACACACTTTGTGAGGAGCTTAACAATTTGCCTTGATTACTGAATTCCATTCCAAAATATGCAAGGTATCCTTTTTTTGTGAAGTCAGCAATGTTCCTTTTATGTTCTTTAACTACAAAACATTTATAGCAAAAAGCATTATTAGGGGAATTTTTACAAACTCGTTTATTTATTTTCAACTTTTGATAAAAACCACATAATAGACCGGGAGATACTGATACAAAATATTGGGTCATTAGTTCCAGTATGGCGGTTCGTCGGAGGCCCAATTCTTGAAATCGTAGGAAATGTTTCTCTAGACCACTCTAGAGAATTGTTTCATAATCCCAAATTCTCTCGAAAAATACGAAACGTAGCTATTCTTGGGCGAATAAGAATGTATTTTTGTAGAAACCGTGGCGTATGTCGAGTATGTTTTCCGTTAAATCTTTATTTAAACCAATCACGTTCCCAGAAATCGATTAAATTTATTTAAAAAATTATTTGAAAGTTTGAACGTCAGATTTGAATATATTTATTATTATTACATATCATATAACATGTAAATTTTATTTTGAATTTTGCCAGTGATATTTAATCTATTTTTACCTTAATTTCTTTGCTAACCGCAGATTTCCTCTTTGGTGGAATCAAGAAAGGGTCTAACACATGTATTAAATATCTAGCCAGTTATTTACTCAAACGGAAATTTTTATAAATGAAGCTTTAAGCAGTAATTTAAATGAATTATGAGCTAAAAACCGTCTACGTTCTTGCAAACGCTGCTCTTCCGAGCTGATCATATTTAAGAACAAACATCCTCATTGCATTTTCCATTTCCCCAAATACATAACAATCAACTCCCAACTCCTTGCGATTATAACCAGCGAGTATAAGTTTGTATGTTTTAGTTATAATAATTTCAACAAAAACACAGAACAGAACGCCACGGAAGTTCTGTGATAAAATTTACTAGTGAATTCGATTTCGCCTATATTTCAAGAATTGTTTCCCTGGAGTGACACAGTAACAAAAATGTTGAACATAGCGCTGGCACCGGCGGCTCAATAGTGTAGGTGTCAGTCGGATTAATTACTAGTATCAAACGATTTGTTCCACAAAAATTCTAGTATTCAATAGTCAATAAATAAAGAAGAGGCGTAAGTGTCGTGCCATACTTCTCCGCCACACCGACGAGAATGCGTTAATTAAGAACAAAATATTTAAAATTACTAGGCTAAGTACCAGGCTAATCTTTACATAGTTAAACTATTGAAAACATTTTGTTGTGTCTCCCGGTCGTTAAACGTTAAATACTGCAATGTAAGGTTATATTAACCAACTAAATATATACATACTTCACTGAAACTTACCAAAACAACCAACCTGATCACATTTAACATTATTTAAATTTATTGTACTAACTCTTACTTTCTGGAAGTCCATCTTATTAAGAATAATAAAAAACTCTTCGTTTCAACGTATCTTCCAAGTTTATTTGAAAAAATATGTTTTAAATTACAATGACGGCCGTTTCGCTGATGACGATGCTTATCAGCGAAACGGCCGTCATTGTAATGTAAAGCATATTTTTTCAAATAAACTTGGAAATTACGTTGAAACGAAGGGTTTTTTAAATGAAGCAAATCATCCATTTCTCGAATGTGACTCTTCTTAAATGAAGAAAGGAAACACCAATGTCAATGTCACAAATATTTATTTATTGTTATATGAATTTGTTGTAAAAAGGGCGACTAGTTTCGGCCTACAATACGGCCATCATCAGGCTACAAAGAAATAATACATTACAATACATAGCTGATAGAGAAGCAATTTACAAACAATCCTTACCTATTAAAGTCAAATACAATATATATTGTTAAAGAACAATTCCAAAAAGATTGCAAGCACTGCAGTTGAAGGTTTGAAAAAATGAAACTGAATTTAATTTCAACTTTGTTTTATTTAAAAGCACTTATACAAATATGGTGACCACCGATGATCAAATCCAAATTAAATGGCTGTAGATGAAGTTAAAATGTAATAGGAGTCAAAAATTTTTATTTGGTTTTGGACATTGAAAAACAAAAAAGAAAAAGGAAAAAAGGAGAAAATGGACAATAAAATAAAGGTTGAAAGAGCAAAAGGAGAAGCCTAGAGCTCAATTTAGATATTATGTGGTAAATTTGGAGGTTTTAAGAAGGGTTGAAGAACCCTTGGTATAGATGTATCCAAAAAGGAGAGATCTATATAATTGAAAGTGATATGAAAAAGATTGCGAAAATTGGTTTTTAACCCGTGTAAAACAGGTCCAAAAAACAAAAAGACATACCTATTGTGTCCTAGAGAAAGGTTTCTCACGCACAAAAGGAAAGAAAGTTGGGAATGATTACAAAAAATTATGGAAAAGAAAATTAGGAGAGGTATTAATATTAGCACCAAATTATAAATAATAAGATGCATGGTCAAACAAAATATTAAAAACATAGTCCATAATAATAAAAAGATTAAATGCATTGAATTGCAACGAAAAGCACTTAATAAATGCACTTAGGTAAAACTATTACTTTTACTCTTTACAAAGAGCACGCGAACTTAGAGTAATGGCGATAGACAAGTATATAGTGGAATCATAGAACATAGGCAAACAACATGGAAGGCAAAGTTAAGAGAAGTCAAAGGACAAGAGAAAAATAGTAGTATCTATGATCATTGGAACTGTTATCGAAGTAGTTAAGGAAAAGAACAAATCAACGACAATACTGCAATCATTCAGGAAACGAGATACAAATCAATCAATGGATAACCAACATAAATTAAGCAAAAGAGTTAGTACAACATAATGTCAAATACAACAAAGGCATCAAACTAACTATCGAGTACCAACCCCAAATCAAATGAACGTCAATGTAAAAGAAGAAGAGTAGTCTGAATTTTGGTTATTTGTCAATAAACAATGATTACATTGACATTCAAAAAAAAAGGAGTAATTACAATTTAAATGAAGTAAAGTAATAATTAGAAATTACAGAATTAGAAAATGATTTATACAAATAAATTTTTTTGGAAAACAAAAAATATAAAAATATATAAAAATATGAAAAATATAAAAAAGGGGAGAAGGTTGTGCAAATGAGAACAAAATGAAAATTAAAAATTAAAAACAAATGCCAAATGAGAGACTCTGTGGTGGAAAAGAAATAGAAAAAAGAAACTGTCAGACAAAAATAAATGATCTAAGTAAAAATCAAAAAGGAAGGTGCACTTCTTTAACAATATATATTGTATTTGACTTTAATAGGTAAGGATTGTTTGTAAATTGCTTCTCTATCAGCTATGTATTGTAATGTATTATTTCTTTGTAGCCTGATGATGGCCGTATTGTAGGCCGAAACTAGTCGCCTTCTTACAACAAATTCATATAACAATAAATAAATATTTGTGACATTGACATTGGTGTTTCCTTTCTTCATTGAAGGGTTTTTTATTATTTTTAATTTAATATTATTGCCAACCTTACCAGATTAGAATAATTGCTAACATAAAAATACTTAAACAGTTATAAATATTTATCAGAAATTTTATTTAATGTACTTTATTTTTTATCCGATGTTAAAATGTGAATGATTGGTGGTTAATAAAACTTTTTTGTATGTTTTTTTTTTTAAATAACTTAATTAAAAAAATAATTAGAGCTGTTGATATAGTTTTTTCATTGTTGGCATGTGTAATCATATTTGAATAAAAAAATATGTAAGTATACAAGAACAATTTCCGTTTAATTGAAGTGGTTTTGAGTAGTCCATTAACCCATTTCTTCCCTAATTCATAACCTAGCCACTATCGATTACAGGGACTCACCGTCATTACCCTCTGGATTATTTATTGACTTTTAGGTGCAATTTAATCCCCCCATCTTATTCCACGGCTCGCGCGTTCCCTACCAACACAAACGACCGAATGGAGGAGTATCAGGGAAAGTAGGCCACGGTGGCATGTAACTAGGCCGGTGACCCGGTCAATACACGTTTACCTACCGTGGATTGCTTATTGGTGTAGTGCCTCCACTACCCCAGGTGAAAAGGATAACGAACCAAGCCAAGGCCACTCTAAATATGTATATATGTACGCCCGGCAAGCAGGAAATGCAGCCGACGACGTCACACAAAATGAAAAATGGAAAAATATTTATACGGCCGATCATAAAATTGGGGTCACCCCATAAAGTTATTTTATAAACTTTTATTTCTTTCAAATTTATTTTATATGTACCATACTGAACTAACTGTTTAATGTTTTTTGAAAATAATGAAAATCAAATTTAACAATTAATTAATTTTAAGGACATCAATACTGAGTGTTCCTTCCTTTGAACGTCGCCTGCTCTCTATCAAGTTTTTGATCACATTCTGTGGATAATTGTCCCATTCCAGCACCAGTATATGTCGCGTAACTTCCTAGAATTTCTGAGGGCTACCACATGTCTTCGTAAACGTTTTAAAATCTGATCCCGCATTGGTTCAGTATTAAATGTGTAGTATGTGTGTGGTAGCATTTACGTTTCCCAGTGAATCTTACAAATTACAGTTGGTTGTTGTTTGAGTTTAAACATCATTTTTATATCAGCTTAAACAGAAGAATTTTCTACTGCCAGTGGTGTTTTTATTTCTTCATAAAGTGCATCAGTGACCTCGTATTTTGGATTATCTACAGATTGCAAGGTCAGACTTTTTATTTTTTGGACTTCCAAAAAGTAAGGGTTAGTACAATCAATTTTCTTATATCTATTTACTGCGATTCACTCCCACTGTTGCTCCCACCATGTCGATCTGCGCTAACTGTTCAAAGCCAGTCGACGATCGAGAATCGTCAAAAACAAGTTTAATGTGAAGCATGTAACAGAACATACATCTAGCTTGCACTGATCTACGAGCCGAAGATCGCGTTACAAGGCATAAACTACGTGGAATTAAAATTCTTTGCAACAACTACTGCTCTAATATCGAAAGTTTTGCTAATTTAAAGACGCTCTTAAGAGATTTAAAAGAGGATCTTCATGCAAAAATTGATCTAATAGATCAAAAAGCTAATGATATCAGTGAAAGACTTTTACAGGTTGAAAACAAGTTATCTAGTGAGAATCATTCTTCATCTCCAAAATTTACAGATACCATAGCAAATGAAGCAGTTGATCGCATTAAACGGGCTAAGAATATTTTTGTTAGGGGTGTACCAGAAATTACAGGAGACATTGAAACAAAGAAAAGTCACGATGGTGGAATACTAAAAAATATTTTAGATACTGTAATGTGTAACTCCACTTCTGTCACATTTTTCAGGATTGGAAAACCGAACAATCGCTTCCCCAGGATAATAAAGGTCATTATGCAAAATGAACATGAAGCCAAACATATTTTGAAAAACAAAAAGAAACTTTTACAAAACGTCTCGTTAAAAAACGTTTCCATTATCGACGATAAGACTCCGAATCAAATAGAATGCCCAAAAGAACTTCGATTGGAACTGGAACAAAGAAAATCGAATGGAAAGGATAATTTAACCATAAAATATATACAAGGTGTCCCGAAAATTGTAAACTTTCGTCACTAATTCTGATATTTCAGGTTTTCATAATTGGCTCTGTTTCTATACTAATCTAGCTACTTTAAATTCCAAATTTAATGAATTTTTATGCAACATTCAAAACCTAAATCCTCAAATAATTCTTATCACTGAAACATGGTTAACCAAATGATCTTGACTCTCTTTATAACATTGATAATTATTCCCTTTATAGGTGTGATCGTCGTAATCGACGTGGAGGAGGAACTTGTATCTACTTGTCTTCAGAAATTACTAATAATTTCTCTGTTACATCTCTTGATATTACTGTCCCTAATATGGAACTTCTTGGCTTAAAAATATGTCATAAAAACTCTTTTGTTTTTCACCTAGTATGTGTTTATCGGCCTGGTGATTCTAGATTAGCAGATGACGAGTCCCTTATCGCATCACTTGATGAACTATCTAGCCTAGAGAATCTAATTGTTATTGGAGACTTTAATTTTAGGGACATTTCGTGGCCTATAACTGATCCACCTAGTGACTTAACAACTTCCAAAAATGTATTTACAGATTTTGTATTAAATTCTAACTTACATCAATTTATAACGGAACCGACTCGATTTAGAATCAATAATTTACCATCTATTTTGGACTTGGTATTCTCTAATGATCCCCATTTATTAACACATCCCCTAATAAGCTCTCCAGTAGGTAACTCAGATCATGCAGTCATAACGTTTCATATTCAGTTTAACTTACAGTACTGTACCCCAAATGTTAACAAAACGGTATATGAGATAATTGATTTTGAAAATGCAAATCGCCAACTGGCTGTAATTGATTGGAATGATGTTTTCGGCGACATAAGGGATCCAGTTGTATTCTGGGAGAAGTTCTTACACGTTGTTAATCTCTGCAAAAACCAAAATACCTTCAAAAAAACCATATACAAAAATAACATAAAACCTTGGATCAATGGGGAATTAATATATCTGATCAAGTATAAGAGAAAGTTGTGGAACAAATATAGACGTACAAATCGCATGGAGGATTTACTAATTCATCGAAACTTTGCCAAAGATTTAAAGAAATCTCTACATGAAGCTCGTGTTGCCTACGAAGAGAGTATAGCCATTAGTAATAACTGTAAAAAATTGTACAAGTATATTCGATCTTCGTTGACAACAAAAGTTTCTATACCGTTACTGGAAAAAGATAATGGTGATATATCCCAAAGTAACTATGAGACTGCCGAAGTCCTCGCCAGTACTTTCTCTAAGGTTTTTTCTGTCGAACCCACTAATAATCAGTTGCCTAATATTATTTCGTCACGAGTTTCTTCTTCCCTTGAAAATATAATCATTACTCCTGATAAAGTTAGACATCATCTTCAAAGCCTAAAAAATAATTCGTCTCCTGGTCTCGACTTAATATCTTCTTTATTTTTAAAGAAATGTTCCGATGCTTTAGCTTACCCACTATATGTGATTATGTCCTTATCATTCACCACACATATTTTGCCTCCCATATGGAAAACCGCATCTGTAACACCGATTTTTAAAAAAGGGAACAAATTGGATTCTAATAAGGTTAGGTTATCAGCTTAACACCTATAGTATCTAAGATAATGGAATCTATTATTGCCGAGACAATTTCTGATTTTCTGCAAAACGAACTGGTTATACCAGAACAGCAGCATGGTTTTGTCAAAGGACGTTCTACAATGACAAATCTTCTTTGGTGTGTCAATGAATGGTCAAGAGCATTAGACAGAAAAACCCCGGTAGACATTATTTACCTCGATTTTGCTAAAGCTTTTGATCGAGTTCCAAAGCGAAGACTATTATATAAATTGGAACACCTTGGTATCCGTGGTCAATTACTGAAATGGATAGACGCGTATTTAACAGATAGAAAATTTTGTGTTAGAGTTGGGGACTCTTTCTCAGTCGAGAGAACGGTTTTGAGTGGGGTTCCGCAAGGATCAGTTTTGGGCCCACTTTTATTCATAGCATACTCCAGTGATTTACAATTTCACATTAAATGCAACAAAGCTTTCTATGCAGATGACACGAAGCTATTTTCCGATCCCTCCGTAAATTTCCAGTTACTACAAGATGATCTTGAGTGCATATCGGAATGGTGCTCTACTTGGATGCTGCCTCTTAATGTGGACAAATGTGTAGTTCTTCACATGGGTAAAAATAATCCGTATCTTCCTTACTCTATTAATGGGCGCGTGTTAAGAACAGTGAAATCACATAATGATCTAGGTGTTATAATTAATAACAATCTAAGTTGGTCGGAACATATTTTGCATATTTCTAAAAACGCTAACAGTAAATTATATCTACTGAACAAAACGTTCACGAAAGTGTCTTTCATGAACTCAGTTCATCTGTATAAACTGTACATTCGTCCAGTTCTGGAATATTGCGGAACTGTTTGGTGTCCGGTGTTAGTGCGCGATCGTAATATTCTTGAAAACGTACAGCGGAAGTGCACTAGGATGTCTTTTGGTCGCTCAAGACCTACGTATACAGAAAGACTGAATATGACTAATCTCACTACATTTGAACAACGTCGACTTCGAGGGGATTTAATTATTACGTTTCGCATAGTAAAATACAACTTCGGAAATATGAGAGGTATGTTTATACTAAACAATGACAATCGTCTTCGTGGCCACAAACTTAAGTTTAAAAAGGAAACATTTTTAACAACAACAAGGCAATTTTTTCTTTGCAATCGAGTGTTCCCGACATGGAATAGCCTTCAGGCTGAGATTATAGATGCTCCATCTGTCAATGTTTTTAAAAAGAAATTGGATGACTACTTGTTCCATAATTGAATATTTAATTTGTACCAAGCACTTGCTCCTTATGTGCCATGTTTTTGTATATTTAGTTATATTATTTACTTAGTTGGTTTGCATAATATGTATCGCAGTTATCGCTACATTTTCTTTGAAGACTTACTTCATGCCAGTATTAAATGATATGCCTCTCCATGTAATGCAAATCCCCATTGCAAATTTTAAGGTCCTTTGGGTTTTTTGTCATTTTGACGTTTTAAATGAATTTACATCAAAGGTTCATCGATTTTTATGAATTTTTAATGTTGAGACACAATTTATATCTAATTTCCCATCGAGGTTTATTGATATTTGCAAATCTTAAGGTTATTTGGTGTTTATTTAATTCTTAAGTTTTATTTTCACGTTTTTAATGAATTTCTTTCCAAGCTTATTAGTTGGAACGATTTTTTAATGTCGATCGACAGTTTTGATCTATTTTTTCATTGAGGTTTATTGATATTTGAAAAATTTTA
The DNA here is from genome assembly GCA_035357415.1 of Ophraella communa. NCBI lineage: Eukaryota > Metazoa > Arthropoda > Insecta > Coleoptera > Chrysomelidae > Ophraella > Ophraella communa. Next base: position 22,135,387 of record CM068995.1, read on the forward strand.
GGGTTGTTTGGTTTTTTTTAATCTTTGTCATTTTGACGTTTTAAATTAATTTCCGTTTAGGCTATTCGATTTTTACGAATTTTCAATATCGATCGACGATATTTATCTATTTTTTCCATTGAGGTTTATTGATTAATTGCAAAACAATACACCCATCTAGTCCGCTATTGACAAAGCCAAGCGTTGTCGAACAAAATTCAATCTTGCAATTCGATGTTCAGGAGGAAGAAGCGGTCCAGTCACTCTAGTTTGAGGAGATAATCCAGCAGCACGCAGTCGCCTTCTGCTTGTCCTCTTGCTTATGTTTACATTTTTTTACTTTTTGTAGGTAATTTAGAAGAGAAACTGTCATTATCTTTCAGTTTCTTAGAGTACTAAAAGCAAGCGGCCTTCTCTAGCTGTTGTACTTTCTACCTTCTTCGGATTAGTAGACCAGTCTCTTGCAGTTTCGCGCAATCTAAAGCAGCCATAATTTTTGTGGTAACAGAATTTATATTCATTGCGATATGCTGACATTGACCACAATACTCAAATTAGATGCTTGAAATGGACAAAATAATAAAAAACGAAACTACGCTGATAATATTTGTTAGGAATTTTATTGAAAAACATTTTTTTATAAAACTTTACCGAAACAATAACAAAAACTTTGTTTTTTCAAGCAATCAATTAGCAGTTAGCTTACTATTTTATAATATTATAAGGGAAATTGCCATAGACCTATTATCGAGGAGCCGCAACATTCTATTCATCAAACTCTGTTTTGTTGCAATGATTACAAGAGAGTGTCTATGAGTATGGCAGAGATACCAATCGATTCTCTTTGTTCCGTCTTCGTGCTGGCAATGCTGTATCATTATTCAGGAGTTATGCTTATGCCTGTAATCAGTGGCGTGATCTTTGTTAAAACTGGGAATATTTCTGTCGGCTAAAATTATGGGATGTATATGGGAATATATTTATGAATAGTTAATACTCAGTTTTTCAATTTAGAGCAAGAGCCCGTGAACCCCAGACCTCCGTTATTTTATAAAAGCTGAAAGTTTGTCAGCGCATGCTCCCAAAAGAGGTAAGAACGATGAACTATTATGAAGTTTGGGTCACCGTGGCTTTGGCAGGTAAACGGTACTAAAGGTATGTAAAATACCGATAATAAAGTGTGATTTTTTGGTATAACCTTCAGAACATTATTAATACTAAAAATTAGATGTTGTTTCCTCATCAGCCAGACATTTTTGATAGTTCCAACCCCTTGCCATACAATGATGTAGAGTCGCTGTAGGAGCAAGCGAGAGACAGTATATGTCTGGTGGGTGCGAGTGAGATGGCGATATGGCGTATTATATATAAAAATCAGCTTTTATACTATAACATAAGTAGAATTATAATTTCATGTACATTAAGGGTGTCTGGCAAGGGGTTGCCACGATGTTAAGTGTCTGGCAATCAATAACGTGATTTTTAATAATATTCTGAAGGTAATACCAAAAAATCACACTTTATTATTTGATGAATTTAGATCGGTATTTTACACACCTTTAGTACCGTTTACCTGCCAAAGCCACGGTGACCCAAACTTCATAATAGTCCATCGTTCTTACCTCTTTTGGGAGCATGCGCTGACAAACTTTCAGCTTTTATAAAATAACGAAGGTCTGGGGTTCACTGGATCTTAGACTAGTTAAATAATTATCGTTAATAAAATTAAATATTTTAATTTTTAAACTTTTTATTAATAGGTATTAAATAACCAACAGGAAAATAACATTATACTCAGAGTTTCCTTGAGGTCTCGGTTGGATTAAATTTGAAGGGATATATAGAATAGTTGAGGGATATACAGGGTGTTCCATAAAAGTTGAAGTGGTTTAAACATAACTTTTTTAAGGTTAGACTTAAAAATCTTGGTAAAAATTCGCAAATTCAATAGTATTATGTTGAACCCCTTATACTAACCCTTACTCCGTCCATATTACTAAGAAATTAGAATAATATCAAGAATAATAAACAACTAAAAGTTTAAACTAAACTCCAATTTTAAAAAATTAGATTTTATTATACAATGACAGCTGATTTTTTAATTAAACGTAGGAGATTAGTTCAAACGTTTAGTTGTTTATTATTCTTGGTATTATTTTAATTTAGTACCACAGGACGAGCTAAATAATCGACTTATTTCGGCTTCAAGGTTGTAAAAACTTCTATTCTTATCACTCAAAAACAATTAAAAAACTACAACTAACGGAATAATTACCATACCTAATTATTTTGATATTAAAATCGTCATTGCTATGCTACTGAATGAAATTATTATACAGAAAAAAATGTTTTAACTTGCTAGTGAACAGAAACATTGGGCTTAAATAGTAGAGTTTTGCATACTTGACAATGACGAACTATTTCTTTCACTTCCAAAAACACCAATATAACTCCATTTGCTTTGGCAACAATACTTGAAATAATTAAAGAGATTGTGTCAAAATTCATAGTATAACCGCTTCTGGGCGTGGTATCATTCAGACAAGCCGTGCGGCGTTGTAGCTTATTGAGCAACTCATTCTATGATTTAACCGATTGAAATAGTTAAATAAATAGAATGGTTAAATAATCCATAACATGAGTTGTATAATTTAGGTGGTTATAATTCATAAAATATTAATATGGTCACAATATTTTTGAAAAAGTAATCACAAAAAACTATAGTTGTTTTATTAACAAGCAATCTCTTACCATAAATGGAGAGCAGGCAACATCACAGGACAACAAATTCCAGTGGGCCATATCAAGATGACACAGTCGACCAGAAATAGGTAATGTTTGAGCAAGTAAAAAAATAAATAGTTCCATCTCTTCTGAGATTAGATCTAACAGACACCTCACATCAAAAAAAAATCAAAAAAATTATTATTTTGATGTGATTATTTAAAAAATGGTATATTCTATCATGTCTTTAAAAAAAGAAATGTGCAAAAACAACAGCTATTTGATTTATTTAGCTTCATTCAAAACAAGGAACTTATTTTTATTACCTTTATTTATATTTATATTTCCTTAAAATTTAAGAAATGTTGCAAAATATGGGGGTGAACTGTTTCATGTGTCCCACTCTGTATGTACTCCATCCAATCGGATTTTTTAGTAGTTTGAAAAATTATTAATCTCGTACAAGGCAATACGATACATTTTTTATCAGGTGAAGTTAATTAGGTCAATAGGAAACACGTAAAAGTGGAACATTTTATTAATTTTATATATTTGAAGTTACAAAAGTATAGTTATTAAAAATAGCTATAAAGTAGGTTTATTTCAATTTATAACGAATTCTTGTAATGTGCTTAAAAATAAATCATTAAACTATCTTAAATAAGCTAATTTTGACCTAATATTAAATATTCAAGAGATAAAACATGATACCTATTATTCCCTAAAGAATTATCCTTGATAGATTATCCTTTAAAAATAACAACTATCCAATAATATAGAAAAAACAGGTAGAGGAAGACCATAAACATTTTTCGGTATCCAGACTTAACAAACCCAATGCAGGGTTTGTAAAATAAAAACCTGGAAGCAACACAGTCAATCTTCGCCTGCAGAAGGGGGCTTTTATTTACCACCACTTTGTAACCATAAGGAAACAGTGTCCTTAGCACGACCTTCCTGGTATATTTGTCCAGATAAGACAATAACTCAATGTTTAGATATCGCCAATCATGTTAACAAGTACTAATTTTTAAAACAGCTTCTTCCATAAGCCTAGCAAAGTCAACGATAACTAACCTAATTAATTAACACTCCCACCTATTATTTAGAGAGAGATGGGACGAAACAGATGGCTGTAGATTTTCAAATCAGTTACTTAGCTACCCAAACGAATAGGTACACAGCAAAAAAAAAGATTTCTGGAACTGGATTTCTGGACAGGAAACAACTCAGACTAGTGACGGGGATAATAACCGGTCAAAAACACCTATACAGGATGAAAGTAAGTATGCGAAGAAGAAGATATCGAGTACACTAAGGGACGTCGTCGACTACTTTAAATCACTAGGCTGGGCGACGAACTAAAGGGGGAGGCTTAGGAAGAAGGACAATAGACATGATGAGGTCTAAATGTGGACGAAAATTTCTGGCTTGACCCTCCTCAATTTACAGAGATACAAATACACATTAGCTATCCCTATTTTATCTATAGCTTATCGAAATAGCTGATCAAAGATTTCATTGCACCAGGTTTTCAGATTAAGTTGCTTTCAAAAACTATACAGGTAAACTGTCTCAAGAGGAATGGAAACTCCAGTGACAAATTATTTAAACGAATAAAAATATATTCCTTTAAAACTAATTTATGGTATTTTAGGAAATACCTAGTTAACCATTGTTATAAAAATGTATACTTATAAATTATTTACAAGTCAACGTGTTTTTAAATTTGTATTGTGTAGTATTTCACCAGTATACAACAAAAAGCTAAAACCTGAGAATTTAAAAAACAAAATATATATATTTACAAAGAAGAAGAGACAATTATATATTACAAAGCATACAAAATATTACCTTTATCAACATTAAAAAGACTAAAGTTAAAATTTTACTTTCTTTATAATATTTTGTGACGGTAATGGTGGTTACAATGTATACGGTGTCATTATAAAAAAAATGTTCTGTTCAATTTGAAGAAAAAAAATCTTTATGTGGGTTTCAACACCCTTTTTGTTTAAGAATACACCATTATGTTCCCTCTTTTTTTCTTTGAAAAGGGAAAAATGTAAAAAATACAAGATGAAACCAATAAAAAGCTTCATTCCCTTTAAAAAGGAATACGCAATAAAATGCTGGATTATCTCTAAACAATTGAATATTTTAAAAAATATAAAATTGGTTAACATTTCATACAAGACAACTTGTTTACCGGATGTTCCGAATCGGTATATTCCGCTAATGATAAAAACGAATAATTAAAATGTCACAGCTCTTTGTAATTATTGAAAAATGTCAAAATGGATTGGATAGAAATTTTAAAGTATTGAATAGAGTACACAAAATTTTTCCATTAAGAACAGTAAACAACTAAACGGTTGAACTAAACTTCCACTATTGATTCGCACAATACGTTTTTAAATTCAATGACAGCTGTTTTGCTAAAAACTAGCTGTCCATAAAGATATTTGGCGGAGATGGCGACGGAGCCCTCAAGTAGTTAAAAGACGGAGGTAAGGAAGTCGTTCTGTGACTTCATCACAATTTACTCGATCGCCCAATACGAACGCCACAGGAGAACAAAGAGCCCCAGAACGCGCACCAAGGGTCAACGCTCACCTAAACGGGGGAATTCAATATACTTTGCTGTAGTACATCCCCGTTCAGATTCGACGCAACCTGTCAAGGAACCACAGTTAATAAAACAGAAGCCTCAGCCGCTGGAATTAGTGGACCTAAAGTCAGCACCACATCTACCGTCTTCGATAGATCCGAAGTAGTTCAGCCATGCCAGAAAGTGGACTTCCAGATAGCCGGCGACTGCCCAGGAGCAAAATTCCACGAAACTATCGGAGCCAGATCCTCGTTTAACTTCGGAAAACTGAAGAAGGAATCTCCTCATCTTCGTGGCGCTCCCATTCGCTCGCAATTCAATGCGAAACCCTTCATCATGCTTGGAGCGGACAACTGGCCACTTTTCCTCCACAAGAAAGTCCAAAGGACTTGCTGTCAAGTGTGATCTGGGATGGATCTTATCGGCGGAGGAGACCAAACAGTTACGTCATAGAGGGGAGTCCATATGCTAGGGCACGGACCATACACGGAACTCAACGCTATTAAAGACTAGGAGTGAAGTCCAGCCACATATCTCGAATAGATGGGGCGCCTCCAGTACGTGGAAAAGAGAGCGGATCAAGACCCTGAATTCGCCAAACCCTATAGGGAGAGAATGGATGATTATATCCGAAAAGAATACCTCGTGCCTGTAGAAGAAACAGAGAAGATAGCTAAGGAGCGACAAACTCAAACTTCATCCCATTCCACAACATCGCCGCAGCAGCCTCAACAAAATGAAGAAACGCTGCTAAGCAAGGACCAACGGAAGGATGAGGATGAGCAGCTGTTAACCGAAGACGCAGAAACTGAGTCGAAGTCGAAGAACTGGTAGTTACGGAGGGAAGAATCAAGCACTGGAGATGGAAACTCTCCTGATTCTTCGCCCAAAAAAAAATCAAGGCTAGTCTATGATGGAACACCGAAGGTAAACAGCTTCATTCACCCACTTCCGATAGCTCTGCTGTGCTTTCAGTTATGGAAAATCGCACTCAAGGGGGACATCGAAGTCATGAAATAGAACTTCGACTGAAAGACTGGAATATGCAGCGGATCCTGTACCGTGGAATGAACTGAGACTCGCCTTCAAAGGAGTACGTGATAACGGTACTCCTACTTTGCATCAATTTGCTCACCTACATCCGTGATCTTCGTGAAGGTTAAGATGTACGCAGACGATCTCCAAAGTGGTGCAGACACTGTTCCAGATACAATTAGGAAGCGAGAGGAATTGCGATTAACGGGGGAACGTGAGATATTCTCGACGGAGAACATACCGGTAGAAAAGACATTGGGGCTAAAGTGGGATACTTGTAAGGACGCGTATTCATTCACCCTCAACATGAGGAGACTACCAGAAGCTGTTCGAGAAGGAAAAAGATACCCAACGAAGAGAGAAGCCGCAACATTCGGCATGAGTCTATTTGACCCACTTGGATCCCTCACCTCACTGAAAGTAATTGGATTCCTTCTGTTCCAGTAAAGGAACAGACTCTAGAGAACATGTAAGAAGTTGGGTGTAACGAAAAACTACCTAGCAGCCTCATGAAAAAGTGGGATTCCTAGCTTAAATTTCTTAAGAAAAACTTCGGATTCCAAGATGTACAAGGAAATCCACTTATCAACTACACATCTTCTATGATGCCAGCGAAAAGGCAAAAGCGATCGGGGCGCACCTGAGGACGGAGACTAACGGCAAGGTGAAGGTCAGCTTCCTGTGGGGAAAAGAACGAGTTTCGCCAATTAAGAGGATATCAATCTCCAGAAATGAATTGAATGCTGCCTTGATGCGATTGGCGAAGAAGATCAAATGCCTTCCGTGAGAGGATTAACATCTCTTAGACAAATTTCTGGACTGACTCGAGGACAGTGCTGTGTTGATTGAAGCCGAAGTCAGGACGATTCAGCCAGTACGTGTCTAACCGTGTCAACTAGATACTGGAGACGAGTGAGCCCGATGGATGGAAATGGGTGCCAACTAAGTAGCTCCTCATCCAACAACTGCATTCGGATAACGCTTACCAGGGATTGGAAGCCGTCGTCAACGAACTGCGGAAGAAATACTACATCGTTGAAGGCAAGACGTTGGAACGAGGACTCTTGCAGCAGTTTATGTTGTGTCTCTTACGTCGAGCTGAACCAGTTCCACCGGAAACGGGACAACTAGTCGAGGGAAGGATAGCGACACGGGAGTGGGTCTTTTCGGTGAAACGCAGCCTCGAAAAAAGGTGGAGAGTTCTCTTTAACTGCCTCACTTCTCGCACAGTCCATGTGGACCTTGTGCCATTCCTCAGCGCCAGCGATTTCTTGGACTATCGGGTCCGATTTAACGCCTTTAGGGGACCAGCTACGTGCAATTATAGCCTAAAGCGGCACTAATCTACGAGGAGCTGAAAAGTTTTTTTTCGACGATCGTTAAAAAAAGTCCACTTTTTTTCACAGTTATTAGTTCATAAAGTACCACTTTTTTTCACGTGTTAAAAAAAGTTACTTTTTAAGCGAGTGTCACAAAAAATGAAGTTTTACGGATCTATTAACGTCCCTAAAGTGTATCTTTTTTGGCGGCTTTTTTACTTTACGGCCGCTGTTTTACTTTACGGCCGCTTTTTTACTTTACGGCCGCTTTTGCAAACAAAGTCATTATGAGGGCAACCTACTAGACACATTTAATTTGCTTATTTGAGTTATTTCCACGTCCGATATTAAGATTGTCAAAATATGAAGGCGGCCTACTAGACACACTTAATTTGCATGTTTGGGTTATTTACCCATAAAACAAATAATGCCCTAATTTATTAACTTCGTTATGACCCAACTTCTGTTTATCATACTTACTGTAAATAATTCTGTACACATATTTGTTACTTAATAATACACTTTTCATTTGGTTAATAAAAATTTGAATCTAATCTTCCAGTTTCGTCTCGGTTTAGAAACAAAATTGTAAAAAAAAGTTGTTACCTATTTGATGAGACACTCGCTTAAAAAATTTTGTGTGCACCTCAGCCGTATGATCTTTTTTGGCCTCACCTGAAATTTGCTTGTCCTCGGCTACGCCTCGGCCGCAAATTTCAGATTCGGCCAAAAAAGATCAACATTACGGCCTTGGTACACAAATAACTATTTTTTAACATGTTAAAAAAAGTAAAATGACAGCTTACAGTCTAGTTATAAGAAGTTTTGTCATCAATTTAGTGGTCTGTCACGATAGCGTATGAGCAAGCACAAGGTCCTACTAAGCAAGAGGTCGTCGGTTCGAATCCCGCGTCGGAACTATTTTTTTTATTTATTAAATACTTATACCTATCCAGGGATAGGTTATCAAAACTGGGAAGTATTTAAAATTATTCCTGTTAACCAAATTATAGAAAATTTCATTATAAAACACATAGAATCGGCCAATCACGTCACCTATGGAAAACCAAATAAGAGTTGACATTTTAGAAACGCTAAGTAATTTGTTTGTGATTTGACAGTTAGTATTTCGTGTACTGAGTAAAATGGAAGAAAATAATTCGAATTTCGAGGAAGAAACATATATTTGTTATATTTGTTCTCTCTGTTTATTTATCTACAAATTAATAGGCTACATTCTGTTACTAATTCTGCAACAAAACGGAAAATAAAGTAAGTATGGGACAAAATTTCTTACGATCGTCGAAAAAATATTGTATGCAACACATGCATAAAGTGCCTTTTTTTCATTCTTGGGATTGCGGCACTCACCTTCGGTTCGTGCGCGCAAATTTCCCAATCGTGAAAAAAAGTACCACTTTATGCACTTGTTGCATAAATTACTATTAATCATAAGCTATATGCAACAAGTGCTTAAAATACAATTGCCGAGTAAATAATAAAATCACATCGAATTATTGATAGAGTACATTTTAAGGTTAAGTACATTTAAGTCCCTCTTGGTTCATCAAGTTCATGTGTGTTGTCGAAGTCAAAGGTAAATTGATATATTTTCCCGGTAAAGGTGTGGATAAATTACACCAAGTGTATTAGTTTATGGAAAGCGTGAAACAAAATTAACGTTATGGCCTTTTTTAATGCTATTTTTACTTTTTTTCACATTAATACAATTTTAAGCGCTACAAACTGGTGAAATACAAGATACATTAAATAGAAAAAATACTTTCATCCCTCTGAACCATTTTTCTTAAATTTGTTCCAGTATTTTTATAAATGGGGAGCACGAGTCAAAAAATTATTTTAAGGAAAATACTACGGCTTAGTTGTTTCAAGGACATGGGAGTCCATTAGCACGTTTTGTTTTCCAATCTTCAAATATTTCTTAAGCTTTAAAAAAGTAAGTATCTATAGAACGCCATAATATACATAATATACATAAAATAACGCATAAGTTTATTATTAGCTAAATAAACAATAATGCTGTCTATTTATTTATTTTATTTTAATATATTTTTCAAATTATGAAGAAAACGCAGCTTTTTCGTGTTAGATGTAGTATCAGCTACCTCTTGCAACTTCACTTTGCGATTACCATGATTATGTTCAGTGTTTTTCAATATTTTCCGAAATGACTGCCTGATTTGGACGTCCAGAGAGATCAGCATACCAGTAAACAATTGTTGATTTACCAGGAGCAGATGTACTGTAAAGCTTATCAAGCCACAGTTTGGCTTCTGCGATGTTTTAAAGATTAAAAAAAATTGTATTAACACATGGATTTATTTTTTTTTCATTTTCTACAAATATCAAAAGTAGCGTCAATCAAACTTGAATAAAACAAAATAATCGCTCAAATGTAAACATATGCAAAAAGCATACTATCTGCGAATTCAGATTTTCATGATCTTAGGCCCTTAAAGCATAAAACAGTCGAATTCTAACGTAGTTCTATAAAGTTGCTCAATTTATGAATCACTTGCCTGTTTATCTAATGTATGAACAACATTTTGATAAATTTAAAAGAGAGCTAAAAACATTTTTGGTGAACGCTTGTTTTTACAATATTTTGGAATTAGAAAAAAAATTATTCATAATATAAGTATAAGTATAAGTATAAGTAGGGTAGTATAAGTATAAGTAGGGTAGTAAGTAATTTATATGACTTTATTGTTATGCGGTGTTTTATAATTATTTGATTTTGTTATTTATTGTGGTGATTTTGTGTGATTGTTTCTTCAAGACATGTCCTATGTCCTTTGTCTGTAAATTTAAAGATTATTATTATTATTAATGGAATTTTAACAGCCTTCCTAAAAAAGCCTGTTGTTTTAATTTGTCATAAGAATGGACCAAAAGTCAACTGTCAGGTTGGTAGTCCTGTATTAGAATGGGGTGATGTCATTAGAATTATTACGATTTATTTACTTTTAGTGGACTGAACGTCTCACAATGGTCTTTTAATCGTTCTATTTCCTGTGCAGCCAAGTCTCTCTCTGTTAATCTAATTGTATCTTTAGGAGATACAATTGCGGCATTCTTTTCACGCTACAAGTTGGGAGTGGATCTTTTTTACTGCTCCAAGTGCAAACTTTGTATATTACAGACACATTATTGTGTACAAGTATCTGACATCTTAAATATCCTCTTGGACAGTTATAATCATCGTTTTCAGTCATCCACTCCCTATCAAATTTAATCTGAAAGTAGTGATTCCAATATCTCAATTGTCTCTAGGTATATCTTACCTCTACTTTATACGTTTTATCACACATGCATGAACAGCCCCTTCCAAATCTTAATCTCAGAATCGAATATTATGTTTTTAACATGGCCCGGTTCCACTGCATTTTTTCTTCTTTATATCAATATTTCCTTATCCTTGAAATAACGTAAAATTGCTGACAACTTGATAAGGTGGTTTCCACTCATTTTTTGGTACAAACATAAATCATAAAGAAGAGTTAATCTCAAATTTACGTTAAGTAAACACTAAAATCACATAACCTCAAGTATTTTCCACAATATTTCATTTGAGTTTTATATCTATTCTCACCTGTTTCTATTTTTCATATAATAATACTTATCTCGTTCTTCACAAAAATGATATCGACATTCGATCACTTTTGAATATGCTGTAGATATCGGAGTTTAAAAATGTTCTTATGAAGATTTACGTGTAAATAAAATTTCATTGAAAACATGTCAGGAGTGCCAATCTGATGGTTGACGTCACACTTTTCCGGTCTATTTGTTGTTGAAGGTGTCGAGAAAAATAAAATATTTGTCTGTCCTAGATTTATAAAATGTTTTCCCTTGCACAATTGCTGTTAGGGAATCTTAAAATAAAACCTACACTATTTTTTTATAATTTCATTTTCCACACAATTTGTAGGATTAAGTTAATAATTTCTTTTCATAGGTATGTCAGATAACCACTCGAGAAAATAAATAAAAATAAATGATGGTATTAAACATAAATTTTTCATTTTTTTGGTTAAAATTATAATAGTATATTATTACACGAGCGATTATGTAGGCCATTATTCACGAGGGTGAAGATTGAGCCCACGAGCCGAAGGCGAGTGGCTCATTCACCCCAGTTAATAATGGCCATAATTCTAATTGCGAGTATAATACTATACTTTTTAGACTCTAATACCCATCAGGCGGAAACCTAGCCCTTGGGCCAGAGGCCCTCGAGCTACTATTTCCACCTTCCGGGCATTATCGTCCTTACAATGCCCTTGATACTTAAATAGCTATTTTGATACACATGGGGTATTTCTTACATATTATTTCGAAATTTCATAATTTTTATTTATAGTACCTATTACTTGAACATTCCTAAAACTAAAACAACATCCCCAACCTTCTTATTCTCCCTCTTTATATTTTATTTTTTAACGCACCCTGTAGCATTATTTTCCACTTTTTCTGTCCAGAAAACCTTAAAATTTTATTAAAACAAAAAAAACCATTTCTAGACTTTTCATTATCCCGTTGAATACTTTTTTTTTAATTCACCCTGTATCTTTATTTTCCCCTTTTTTTGTCCCGAGAATCTAAAAATTCCACTTAAATCTTCATAAAACTAAAAAACCATTCCTAAAATTTGAATTATCCCCCGTATACTTTATTTTTGTTAGCCCACCCTGTATATTTATTTTATATTTTTTAGTTAGGTTAGAAATAAAAGCATGCTTTTTTAGTTTTGGTAAACTATTATTAAACTAAATTCAAAATTTCTGATTGAAAAGTTATCAATCCTGGCCGTCCTAATAAGGATAATGGGAAACTTTTATCAAACGTTATATGCAACGTTTCAAATAAATCAGACTTTTAGAAGCCGGTGAACATTAAGTTCAAAGATTCCGTTACACGCATAGTTACAACCCAAGCTAATATAAAGCGTGTTAATTAATAATCCAATACTTCCCATTAATTAAGAGTAGCTTTAAGTATTCGGTTAAATCTTTTTTATATTACCAATTTTTGGTATTTTTAAATAAAAAAATCGTTTGAATTACATGGCATCTCGCATGTTGGACACGCGTTTACAAGCTTAAAACGTGATCCGTTTTTCTGGTAAGAATAATCTCCATGGGACTAAGAAAACTGCAAAGGGCGTTGGCCTTTGTAACCATGTCGCTCAAAGCGGAAAAAATGAAAAGAGACAGTTTTTAATCGGAATATATTTGATATATAAAGGAAATTCGATTTGAAATAAGAATTTTCTCTAGTGTATACAAAGCATTCAAATTTTTAAATTGACCGTTTAATTAAACTTTAACATGTTAACTAACTACCTACTCAAAACAAAGATTTTAATAAAAAACTTATTTTATTATCTTACAAAACTCAAACACCAATATAACACAACGTAACTATTTAAACTATATCATAATATTGTGAATAACCAAATCTTCACCCTATCCAGTCGTTTATCTCGTACTGACTACCTGCTCGTCTGCATTATTTTCAATTTAGGCCCTTCCTACCCCTCTTGCCGGGTGAAGTAAGCAAGAGTGCGGCTAGTGTTGCTAAATTTCTTTACAAACATAGTGATTTTTTTTGTTCGTATTTTTAATAAAATACATTATTTCAGCATACGACGTAATTAGATCTGCCTTAAGGCTGAAGCAGTACCTATAAGTTTAAGCCTCAAGCTGCAAGGCTTCAGAAAGCACTTCCTTTTCCCATATTTTTCTCCAAAAAAAGGACTTTTCAGGAAACAAAAACCTTAATAAAAGCTACTGTACTAACCCTTATTCTGTGGAAGTCCATTCTATTAGGAACATTAAAACTTTTTAACACAACATCCACGATTTATTTAAAGATTTAACTTTTTCTCTCAATGACAGCTGTTTCTATATAATATCAACTATCTCAAAAAACAAAATGTAACTTCAATACGTGTTATTGAGCGAAAAAGATAGATTTTTTAAATAAATCGTGGAGGTGTGTTAAAAAGTTCTTATCTTATTCAGTTTGTTTGAGTAGTTTTGCCTAAAATAAAAAGTTTGAGTCTAGAAATTAAAAATGTATCTAGTAAAATTTTACAGAACGAATGGTATTTGAGAAGATTATTTTTTGAACCGTTCTGTACAAAAACCACTTTATTTAATATCTTTAATATTTATCGTTATCTTTTCGTACTATTTCACTATTTTACTTTTCGCTGTTTAATTGTTCAATATTGTTATTGAATTTTTGACAGTTACATGATTTTATCAATACTGGTAAAACGACTAGTGGTTTTATCACTATAAAACGGAATGATTGGCTAGCATTTAGCACAGAACATTATAACAAAATAATGTGTTACTTAAGTCATTAATATGAATTTTATACAATTCATTTTTTCTATTAATGGAATTCACTAGTCCATTTGTTATCCACTTTTTTCTTTTGCTTTCTTATCGATGTTTTTTTACATAAGTACTAGACTTAACTTAATAATTTAAACATATTTTAGATTGCTCTTCAATATTCATAGCATTATAGAGAGGATACCAATCTGTTTCTAAAGTTTTTATGTTCAGTTTTTCTAAATTTATAAGTGAATAGTATTTATCCATGTTATTAAATTGAATCCAAACATTATTTATACAATTTATAAAAAAACTTTCTGTAGTTGTTCGATGATCAATGCTGTTGATGTGCAATATGATGCTCCTTTTCTTTTATACCACGTCTTTTTGATTCCATTACCTTCTTTGCTCTTTTCATTTCTAGTCCATTCTATTTATATGTTTATAGCAATTTTCCTTTATTTCTTATTTTGTTAATTACAAATTCCACTTCTAGTTCTTTTCGAATGTTTTCACTTTTAATTTGTTGTAATTTCGTTCTTCCCGCTACTTTTCACTGTCATTTCCGCAGCTTTTAGTTAACTATATAATGTATAGTTTCTTGTAGGTCGTTTAATAGCATAAACCATTGCTTAAGAGATCTTTGAGTGATTATCATATTTTAACTTAAAATTCCATCCATATGTTAAAATAAGTGAGAGGAAGTATTTATTGCAATAAAGTAATTTTCAATGACATATTACTTTTTTAATTTTCTTATTTGGTATATTATGGTAAAAATAATTTTAGTAGGTATTTGGATGCTTGCTTTAGTTTTCGATAGTAGGGTTAAATAATCTGTAAACTGGAATAAACTAAGAGAAAATGGAAAGTACAAGTCATTTATAATGTTTCAATTAATAGATATTCCGAATTTAATTAATTTTCCTTTCTCATCACGTCCGATTAATATTCTTTACCGTCATTAACATTTATGAGATTCTTTCCAGCGACTTGGATAAACTCTCGCTAATTTATCTTTTCGGCCAAAAGACGCCGACGCGTCCACAACAAAAATAATACTTGTAACTTTATTTATGTATGCCACAAGTTTTCTGGAACAACACATACAAAAAAAATCAATATTTTATCTAATATACGAAAAGAAAATTACCCCAAAAAACGCCGTTTTCTTCCGTATGGTGGCTGTGGCATTGTTGGAAGATTTAATTTATTATTTTGTCACTGTCAGGAAAATAAAAAGTGCAAGGTCGTTCCAAGAATGTGCTTTGGACGTTAAATCATTATGGTCGAATCAGTGGATGTGGCTATTTCTAATAGTTATCGGAGATAATGGATTAATTCATCTCATATTAATAATTGATTTGGGTTAGATAATCCAGAGTTGACATTATAGTGTATTTGTATAAAGAAAAAGGACAATATTTTTGGTTTATTTTTATCATACTATTATTCAATTAAAAAATAATTATAATCGGGTTGGTAAAAAGAAAACAATAAATACATTTTAAGTGCTCCTTTCAGAATCCTGTGAAAAACTCCAAGTCGCCAAACTTTGCCTCACTGCTGTCTGATATTTTTTCACACCTAGATAACCCGGTGAACTTGTGACACCTATAAGTAATATATTTTTCTAGAGAGCTATAAATCATATCGACGCAGAATACTGGACTGTTTCTGAAATAATTAAGTTAAACGAATCCTCCTAAAAATGATAGCCCTTAAATTTTCTTCATTGGCAGTACTTCTTTCAGGATTTTAGGCTCTGGAAAATTTTGTATTTCAAAGTTTTAATTATCGTTTTTTATTTTTTGTTTCTTATTATTTATATTTAATCGTTTGAACATTCTCCGAATTTCCAGAAATATTTCAATATGAAAATTATCCAAATTGGCTTTGCTTATTATTAACATCTGCTACTGTATTTTCATGGCTCTACCAAATAAAAGTCAATTAAATTCATTGTACTAACCCTTACTCTGTGAAAGCCCATCTTACGAAAAATAATAAACAACTATTCGTTTAAATAAAACTGGTTTTCAAGTACCAAAAAAGTACCACAAAGAATTTTTAAAATAAGAATCAATTAAAACTTAAGTGCATTCACGAGTCAGAGCTCATACAGTACACATCGACAAGTCGTTAATTATAATCAAGTTAAACGAGTTAGTTTTTATCATCCTCAAAATGTGATAAGACGAGTTCCGGCTACTGTCTACAATTTGGTGAATATAAAATATTTATATATTTACGTGAGAAATAAACAGACCAGTCAATAAGAATAAGACTTACATCTGAGTTTCCATTCAGTTTTAACCTACTTTTTCTTTCTTTTTTTCAACAAATTGTTCGTGATTTTGGTATCCAGGATCACATCAATATGTCTAACCCAACTTCAGAAAAACAAATCAATTTGAATACCCCAACTACCACTTCAAACAGTAAATCTTACGCCGCAGCCATCTCAACAAAATTACCCCCTATGCCAATTCCAGCCCGAGACCAAGCCATCATTTTACCCTCTATTCCTAATACTGTCTTATTTGACTACATCAAAGCCATTGGCAACATTGTTTCGCCCAAAAACGTACATTTCTCTTCCAGAATTTCTCATGGTCGTATCTGTATTTACTTATCCTCTTCCACTCAAGTAGACAACCTCCTAAAAACTAACCAAAATGTTACAGTCAACTCCAATGTGATTCCCATTCGGCGACTTATTTCTCCCACTAAAAGAATACTAATTTCTAATGTCAGCCCTTCCATTCCAAATACACTCATTGAAAAAGCACTCCATGATCTTGGACTTACACTTACATCCCCAGTTTCCTACGTTAAATGCGGCTCACCAGATGATGAATACGCTCATGTTTTGAGTTTCCGCCGTGTAACTTATGTATTACCTAACAGTAATGATTTTACATTACAAACTTCGATTGTCGTTCATCATGAAAATACAAACCACAGAATTTTTATTTCAACTGATAAACTGGAATGCTTTCTCTGTAAACAGGCTGGACACACCGCTGAGTCCTGTCCCAACCCCCAAAACCCTCCCTCTTCCCTCGACCAGCCCTCCAATCCAAACGATCTCTCCAGCCAGGAAACCACGTTTTCTACTAATCCAGCACCGTCAGAAACCATTCCAGCTGAAACCGAACCAATCTCCGAAAATACACTTGCTTCCACCCCCTCACCTACAATTTCAATACCACAAATAGGCGAAAAAAGAACACGTTCAACAAACAGTAATCTTGATTCCCCCCACCTATTTCCCCTATGACTATCACTACCCCAAATCCCGATACAATGATCCCTCCTTCATTTCCCTCTTCTTCCAAGAAGCCCAAAAAGAAAACTAAAAAAACAAAACTGATTGAAAGCTGCAGCCATAATATATCACCTGATTCTCGCTCTACTATCCACTCTCTTTATGAAAATTCCCCGGAATCCTTCTCCCTTAACGAAACCCAACTAATCGCGTTTCTTGAAAACACCTTCGGCATCAACGACCCCCTTAGTGAAGCTAATAAATTTACCTCCGACACCGACGCACTACTAAGTGACCTATCTATAATCTATACAAACATTAACGACCGATCTTTGAAGAATCGCCTCACGCGACTTCAAAATAAACTCAAATTACTCCCCGAACTCACATCTGACGACGGAACCACCTCCGATACTTCCGCTTTATCTCAGTAAAATCTCATCAACACTTTTTTCCACTTTAGTTACATTCTCTGTATTGCACTGGAACTGCGATGGATTTTATCCTCGCCTTGAAAGAATACAAAAACTGATATCCCTCTATAACCCCGACGTTTTATGTCTTCAGGAAACAAATTTTAAAATTGATCATCAGTGCAATCTTAATAACTTTGAAGGCTACCATTATATTCGTACAAATTGCACTAGATCCAGCGGAGGTTCCTCAATGTTTATATCTACAGATATATTCTCATCCCAACTCCCTTTAACCACAAACCTCGAAGCAATAGTAGTTACTTTCTGGAATCCAAAAAAAGTTACAATTTGCAGCTTATATATTTCCCCTGATCATCCTCTTAGCGAAGAAGAACTAACTGATCTAATATTCCAACCCCCCCAACCATATATCCTTCTCGGTGATTTCAATGCCCACAACTCCATGTGGGGCTCCAATCGAACATTTGGCAAAGAGAAAGTTGTAGAAAATGTTTTAAATGCTACAGACACATGCCTTCTGAACACTGGATTAAACACACATCTCAACATTTCATCAGGTACATTTTCCGCAATTGATCTTAGTCTCTGTGACCCAATATCCGCTTCTTCGCTTACCTGGCAAGTCCTTGACGACCTTCATGGTAGCAACCACTTTCCCATATTTATTTCGAATAATGCCAATAAGGAATCGGTGACCCGAAGCATCTGGAATTTAAAAAATGCCGAATGGTCGGAGTTTACCACTCTCTCCCAAAACTACTTATCGTCCCTAGTTTTCACAGAGAATATAAGTGACGATTTAAATAAACTGACCAAATGTATACTTTCTGCAGCTGACTCTCATATTGGTAAAACAGTTATCTCCTCGTCCCACAAATCTGTACCATGGTGGAATCCAGATTGTGAAGAAGCCATCCGACAATCCAAACGTGCCCTCAATAAGTATCGAAAGAACAAATCCCATGAAAATCTCATTCAACTCAAAAAGCTGAGGGCAAAAGCTAAATACAGTACTAAGCAAAGCAAAAAATCTTCCTGGCAAAATTATGTCGCGTCCATTTCAATTAATACAGAACCATCTCAATTCTGGAAAAAAATTAAACAGGTACAAGGTTACAAGTCTAATCTCAAAATCCCCAGTCTCATAGATAACGACACAATCATCTCCGACAATCAAGCAATTGCAGATACACTGGCACAAAGTTTCGAGAATAACTTCAGCAGAAGCATCCCCTCTATCAACCCCTCTAATCCAATTCAACAACCGCCCCCTGTCCTCCCAATTGATCAAAACGACGTTTCCTACGTCAATGCTCCCTTCACTCTTAAGGAACTGAAATCGTCTTTATCTTCTTGCAAAAATACAGCCGCCGGCCCCGATGATATCCCATATATATTTTTGAAAAATCTCTCAAATCTCTCTCTTCTCAAACTCCTTGAAATATTCAACCTTATCTGGAACACACGGCAATTTCCTGAATCGTGGCGGAACGCTACTATCATACCAATAAAAAAACCCGACCAACCCCTCACAGGAGTAAAATTTTATCGCTCCATATCTCTCACATGTACCACCTGTAAACTTCTGGAAAAAATGATCAATAAAAGACTACTATGGTTTTTAGAAAAGTACAAAATTATCCCTAGTGCCCAATCTGCTTTCCGACGTCATCGATCTACTCGTGACAACCTTGTCTTATTGCAATCCGACATCTCCTTAGCAATAAATAACCAACAGGACCTAGTAGCAACCATCTTTGATATCGAAGGTGCTTTTGATACAATCTCCAGAAATGCAATTATGAATAAACTACTACAATATAATCTAGATGGCAACATTCTCTTTTTCATACGAAACTTTTTAACTACAAGATCATTCAGAGTCTCTGCAAATGGTAAACTTTCCCAGCTCCACATCCAAAAGGATGGTGTCCCTCAGGGATCAGTATTAAGTCCCACCCTATTCATACTTGCAATAAATGATTTATGCGCCAACTTTCCAACTCCCATCAAATATGTTCAATACGCTGATGATTTAATTGTTTATTGTCATGGAAAATCCGTTAACACAATCTGCAAACTTTTACAAATTGCAGTAAGTTTACTGCAAGATAGATCTAACAATCTGCATCTCTCCCTATCTCCAAGTAAATCGAAGGTCATAAAGTTTAGCAGAAGATCCCCATCCGGTACACCGCTAATCTTCTTTAATAACTCCCCGTTACCTGCTGTTAATCATTGCAAAATTCTCGGACTGACTTTCGATTCTCGGCTTAATTGGATACTTCATATCAACACACTCAAAGGCATTTGCCTTAAAAGACTTAATATCATCAAAGCTCTCTGCCATGCACTATCACTGGGGATCCGACGAAAATACTTTATTAAGAGTTTACAGATCCCTCATTCGTTCTAAACTAGATTACGGCAGCTTCATTTACATGTCCGCCCCCAAATCCTACATCGATTCACTCAACTCCGTTCATAATACAGCCCTTCGAGTCTCTCTCTCGGTGCTTTCCGTTCTAGCCCAGCTGCTAGTCTATACTGTGAAGCTAATGAGCCACCCCTGTTCCTAAGACGTCAATCCCTCCTCCTTTCATACGCTGCATCAACATCTTCCAACCCATCTAACCCTGTTTACCCTTTGATTACATCAAAGCCCCAACACCATCTTACCAACAATACTTCCAAACGCAGCACAAAATCTATTGCTCACCTTCTATTCCCATTACTTGAAAATATCGACCTATCAATGACCACTCCGCTCCCCCAACCTCATATCCCTCCTTGGACTAAACAACTTCCTTTATTCAATACCTCTCTCACCAAGCTCAATAAATATGAAACGCCCAGCATATTTATAAAGAAAGCATTTCTGGAAATACTAGAAAAAACGCCATATGATATAGTTCTTTACACAGACGCCTCAAAAACTTCTTCTGGTGTTGGCTGCTCGGTCACAACCAACAACAAACTAATAAGTTCTTATCGGTTACCCTCAACATGTAGTGTTCACACTGGTGAGTTGTATAGCATTTTCCAAGCTTTTAAGCAAATCTCTTCTCCTGTTAAACGCGTCGCCATCTGTACCGATTCACTTTCCTCAATTAATTCACTTAACACCATCTTTACCGACCATCCAATAGTTCAAAACATCCATGACATCTATCAAACTCTCTCAGCTCGTGATGTAACAGTCTGTCTTATCTGGCTCCCATCTCACGTTGGAATTACTGGAAATGAAAATGCTGACCACCATGCCAAAGAAGCCTCCTTTGCTATCACTACAACAACGTTCCAGCTCCCAAATGACTTAAAACTCCTATTCAAAAAGTCTGTCAAGGAGTCATGGCAAAACTTTTGGCACAACAGCAAAACAGCCCTTAATGATATACAACCATCCATAGGCTGTCCTTCCTTCGATTCCCTAACCAGAAGAGAAGCTGCTATTATTAGACGATTGCGGATCAACCATACCAGATACACACACGGATACCTGATGTCTTCCGAAAATTCTCCCGTCTGCCGCTTCTGCAACAGTGCTCTAAACGTCAAACACATTCTCACCGACTGCCAGGAATACACCAACATATATAAGCGCCTAGACCTAAAGCCAAACCTGAAAGAACTTCTAAACTGCACCGCTGAAATTCCAAAGATATTGAAATTCCTCAAACTAACCAACCTCTATCATAAAATATGAACTTGCATGATATTATACTTGTTTTATGTTTAAGACTGTTTTTATGTATATTTTTTATAGTGCCAATGGCCATAGTTGTCGAGGCACTTAAATTCAAATAAAAAAAAAAAAAAAAAAAATTAAAAAAAAAAAAATTAAAAGCGTATAGATTAAAATAACCAGATAAGTCAAATTATGCAAAACACCTACTTTAACTTTAATCGTATACACCAATGATATCCCAATACTGCACATTTGTAGATCTAGTAGATCAACAATTTAAAGTTGTTAATGAACTAATAAATCTTGGAAGTTCCCCACTATTAAACTGTTTTCTTTAATTGAGTCTTCATTTTATACATAGAGAAGACATAAATGTAACCAATACGTATTAGGTTATTGTAAAGATCAGCATGATATAGTTTTTTCCTTGTTTTTCTATAACATTGCACAGTTATACTGATCTTAGAGTGAAATACATCCAGGATAATCCCTAAAGGCTAATAACATCTAGGCTTTGACATTGTTACGTCTTATTACTTTCATACTTGGTCTAGTCTTAACACTACTTAAACAGCATCATCATTTTAATTAAACAGGAAAGTGAAATTCAAACGAATAGTTGTTTATTATTCTTAGCAAATAAAAGATACTTCATTCCTGCTGAATAATTTTGATTTCCACAGTCAGATTGCATCGTATCCTTCATTATAACGATCAAATTTTCAGCAATTATCTTTGCAGTCCTAGTAATCCATTTCCATTCTTAAGGAGAAAATTTGCCAGTATTTGTCATTACTTTTATTACCAGTGCTTGATTTTCATTTTATATTCTTTTGTTGTTATTGCAAGTTTCTAGTATTTTTTGTGCTCTATACTTTAAGTAAAACTGTAAAGAATGTTTTATTTAATGCTGATTTTAATAAAAAAAGTCCAAAATGGTACAAAATTTATAAACAATTTATTTTTTTATAAGGAAATGTAGAAAATACGAGATAAAATTAAATAACATCGTAATCTAATACATTGAAAGGATCCAGGAACATTCTCTAGAGTAAAGCTGTTTTATTATTACTGTTTCGATTACGAAGATATACATACATTAGTCGCAATTTCAGGTTAAACGTATATATTTCTCGGAAAAACGGGAAAGTCTTTTTGTTAGAGTCAGTTAAAAACTTATTAAGAAAAGAGTTTCTTGACTGTTACACCCAGCAAATATGTAAGTTTTTAAAAATCGTATATTTTACATACAAATAAATATAGTTATAACAGTCTCCACCACTGCACTAGATTAACAGTGAGGGTAAACTCATTAATATTCATCGTAGGATGATGATGCTGCTATATGAAAATTCTATGCTTTTACCTCCAACAAGTAGTTGAATGAAACAGTATATTTAAAAAACTGTTTATATGACGGTTGATTATCCAGTGGTTTGTCAATGGAATATAGTAAAATTCATGTGTAATAACAAAATGGACTGGAACGATATTCTAAGAACCCTGCATAAATAGACAATATATGGAAATATTTACCAATTTATTAAAAACATAGAAACTTTTGAACAAAACTTCAAATTTCATTTAAAAAAAAGTTTATCGAGACAGCTGTCACTGAATTAAAAAAAGTAATTTTTTTTTAAATTAAAGCGGAATCTTCTTTGTCTAATGTTCTTAGTAAGATGAACTTCCACGGAGTAAGGGTTAGTACAATAAATTTCTTTTACCAGTTCATCTACAATTTTCTCAAACGCCGATATTTTCAAGTGCATATCGATGGAAATCTTTCTAATACTCATATTCAAGAAAATGTTCTACTTCAGGGTTCAAGCTTAAGTGTCACACTTTTTTAATGACCATTTTCATAAAAAGTAACAATAGTTCATCCATGCACATGTACAGTCGGCTTTAGAATAGCATATACATGTTAAATGTGAATTTCGTTTACCTACCGAAGTTATAAAAACGCCCTTCTTAGACAACATAGGAATGGCAATTTTTAAAACGCCCACATTAAATGGTTTGTTTATTTACAAGGGTCGGTCATGTCCCGAATAAATAGGTTTTTTTTCGCATTTTTGCACTGATATAATAAAAAAAAGGGATTTTAATCCCAAACAAACATTTATTATCGAGGGTTCCAAATTAAGTGAAGATGTGGGCGTAGACAACTGTTTAACTGATTTCAAATTTATTATTATTTAAACCGTGATTGGTTATACAGAATAAATAGGCCGTCTATTCAATGTAAACGATTTTAGTTTGAAAATGTATATGCTATTCTGAAGCCGATAGTACCTACAAAAATTAATATCAGCATTATAAAATTGGTTTAATTCCACTTTCTTTCCCCATTACCTTCATTTTATCTAAATGAAATTTATTTAACTAACCCTTACTATGTGAAAGTCCATCTTATTAAGAACAGTAAACAACTAAATGGTTGAATGAAACTTCCACTATTTATTCAAAAATACGTGTGGAATTAAATGACAGCTGTTTCGTTAAAAACTAGCATCGTCAGATTGACATATTGAAGTTACATTTTGTTTGTTTGTAGCTAGGTACCCGATGTTGATTAAGTAGTAAGACATATCTATATTAAAGCCTAGATGTTATTAGCCCTAAGGGATTATTCTGAATGTATTTCCCTCTAAGACCAGTATAACTGTACAATGATATAGAAAAACCAGGAAAAACCTATATCATGCTGATCTTTACAATAACTTAATATATTTCTGTTACAATAACGTCTTATCTATGTATAAAATTATGACTCAATCAAAGTAAACAGTTTAATAGTGGAGAACTTCCAAGATTGATTTGTTCATTCACTACTTTAAATTGTTGATCTGCTAGATGTCTTTTTATTTCATGTTCTTCGAGAAAATCTAAATTTTGTTTTTTATCACAAATATGTAGTATTTGAATGTCATTGGTGTGTATGAGTGAGTGTGGATGTTCAAGAACGTGTTTTGCATAGTTTAAGTTATCTGGTTATTGTAATCTATATGCTCCTAAGTTTTCATTGAATCTTATTTAAAAATTGATTTGTGTTTGACCTACATCTACAGTAATAAATTTTGAACAATTAATTTTGTAAACACCAGATTTTTTTAATTTAGGTTATTTTGTTTTTACATTTAACAATTTTGTACCAACATTATTGTGTGATTTGAATGAAATTAATGCAGATATTGCCGTAGATATTATTTTTGAAATTGTATTAGAAATAATTCCACAATATGTAATACTTTCATAACTTTCAATTTCTTTAGTTTTTTGAGGGAATATTGGTTTTCTGTTCTTTCTTATTATTTAATTTATTTATCAAATGTAATGAATAGCCATTACATTTAGCTATTTGTTTTATAATTTCTTTATTAAAATTATTTTTGTTATGATATGGTATGGTTACATCTGTTTGTGTTGGTTTTCTGTATATTGAATAATTTAATGAATTATTAACTTTTTCAATTCTCAAATATAGAAAATCAATTGAACTATTTTTTTTAACTTCTAAGATAGAATTAATTTCAGGATGCAAGGTATTAATATAATTTAAAAATATATATAATTGTTGTTCGCTACCTACAAAACCTGCTTACACAAAATACAATATTTTTATAATTTTTATAACTAGAATTAAAGATTTTGCTTTCTAAATTATTCATAAAGATATTTGCTAAAATTAGAGAAATAGGACTTCCTATTGGAAGACCTTCATTTTGAATAATACTTTGTTATCAAAAGTTAAATAATTTTGGCTAATGCATACATTAAATAGGTCAATTATATATTACAGTTCTTAAATTCCATTTGAAAAATAACATTCCAAAAGCTGACCAATGTCATCCTTCATTAATCTTTTTATTAAGCTATAGAAAAACCGGCCTCCCACATACCAACAATGCCGTCGTTTTTTGGCTACGTTTGTTTTTATCAACAAAGTTAAACTAATAAAGTACAATAAAATAGTTCTACTACTCTTGTTTTTGAGACTACAGCAAATCTGTAACACAAATGTTGGATTTAAATCAGTAAAGTCCCCAAACTATCGACTTGTTTTTATTTTCGTTAAACTTTAGAATTCGAATTATGTTTGTGAGAGTTTGATTCTGTGTCTGAAAACTAAAGTAAAACTTTCATTCATTCAACTTTATCACGACCGAAACCTGCGAGTTGAATAACTTTTCAACGTTTGCTAGGTCCCCGTCGATTTTTTGTTCTCTAATATTTCAAATAGACCTTTGGATTAAACCAGATACAAATGATTACATGTTTCTTCGGAGAAGAAATGTACATACTAATTATAATCAGATCTCACTGATAAGTAGGTAGACAGTTTTACAAAAGAAGTGATTATTGCAATTGAGTGAATGAGATTTATTGCAAAAAGTTTTTTAAAAATTATCGTGTTAGTTGGAACACAAGTTTTTTTATTGACTAACTACTAAAACAACAATTTAAAAAGTTTTAGAGACATCTTTGTAAATAATAATAATTTTTATTTAATAACAAAACAAAGTATAAGATATGAAATATACACACTATATAAATACTTCAAAAACAATATATCTTTAAATACAGAGTTGCAAAAAGGTCTGGCAACCAGACTATATCTTAGAATAAACTAAAATTTAATTATTTGGTTTAATGGGAAAATTATTTAAGCCGACAACACCGCACCTTTAACTTCATCTGAAATCAATAAATATGAAATGCCCGCGCACGCCCTATAATTGCACATGCACTTGTCAAAAGTTTAGCTAACAGAGCTTTGACAAGCGCTTATGCAATCGGCCCTTAGTATGGAACAATGGAAGATAGATCAACTATTTGTCAAAATTGTAATGCTTTGAAATACATCAGTGGATTAGGTTGTGATGGTGGTAAATCAAAATTGGCACCATTTTCCCACCACTAGATCCATTACGCTTATTAGTTTTGGGGTAGGAAACGGTTCAATATTTTGTGATATTATTATTATATTATGTGATAAATTTCAGCTTTGGAAAACGTACATTTTGTTAGAGTGGTAGTATTTAATTTTAATGGTTTTAAATATAGGTAGACATTGAAATATTAGAGTATAATTTCTATAGAAAAATTTCTTAAAGTGATTTATTTCGACATATACATTAAAAAAAAGTTAAGCACATATATTCTCAGAAAGGGGTAAAATTGATAGTGGTGTTGATCATTGCTTTTTCTTCATTTTATATCGAAAAAAAGACAGGTTCAGAATCCCTGGACATACAAATTCAATGGGCTATGGGAAGACATACAAGTGTAGTTCAGATGGAGCTGATTGACATAACTATAGCAGCAAATGAAACAAACAACAGAAATGTTACAAGTAAATCGATTTTTATTCATACAGACAGTAGAAAAGCACCACTACTCCTAAGAAGTTTCAAAATATCTTCGGGAACAGTGCTAGTATTTATTTACCTAACCCTGACTAAAGCAACTGGATAAAATAAAGTCAAAGTTAGCTGGACAAAGGCGTGCTCTAGCTCAGAAGATAACCAGAAGGTAACTCTCTGGCCAGAGAGGCTGCTATATCTATGGACCGAACCCTCCATAGGCCGAAAATGGAAATTTCAACCTCATACGACTTGGTTACAGAATATGAAGGTAACATAATAATCGATAAGGAGCAAAATAAAATCCTTTTATTTGATAAAAGTAGTAACCATATATTTGTATTTATCAAATCAAAAATATTTTAGCTCAAGTTTGTTTATGTGCCAATAACGGAGCAAATACAAAAACTATATAATATTGCCTTGGAAGAAACTGAACATGTAAATATTTATGATCACCAATCTGGTACTATTGACTCCAGCCCTTCCACCAGTAAGTGGTCTGCAAACGCCACTCGTAGGTTAATTTATCTTTATAAAAAAACCAGAAAGATTTTACATGCACATGTTTCAGAAACGAAACAGTTTATAAAAAATAGTACAGAAGAAAACTTACAAATACACTGCGGTGCAGTGTATTTAAGTATCTCACTTCATGAAAGTTGTGGATAATAAAAGCCGAAGTGGAGCAGCTGCAGTTTATTTTGATTACTATGAAGAATTTGATAGTATATTTGGTAAAAAACCAAATGTACAACAATTAGCCATAGCTTCATCTTCAAGAAGTAATAATAATAGTGAAACAGGTAATAAAAATAATATTTTACTTTATAATTAAAATGTTTTATAAAAATATTTTATAAAAAATATTGATGGTTTGGAAGCGCAAAAGCCTAAAAAGGAAAAAATAGAAAAATAAAATAGGCTCCAAATAGCAGAATGCCATCAATAAGAAAAACTAGATATGCAGCTATAGAGAGCTTTGAAAAGACAAAATGGAGAAACTAAAAGAGAAATTGCAAAATGAGGAGTATAAGTAGTGTGTTTCAAAGATGTTCTTTTTTATTTTTTTTGTTTTGTTGATTTTAAACATTTTTTCTACAAACATGTTAAAAATGCCATTTTTAGCACTCTATAGAAGCCTTAAATATGTCACCAGGTGCACCAAACTATTTTAGTAGGTACTTCAAGGATGCTTTAAAACTATATTTTAAAACTAACATTAAAACCATTTGGTCTAATAAAACTATAAAAAGAAACCTTAATATAACCGTTTTATTTTTAAAAACTGGTTTTAAGATTGCTATTAAGTTACTTTTAAATCCACATTAAATTTATGTTTAAATGCTTGATTGGAGGAATAAGATTTAAAAGTGCCTAGCATAAAGTATACTTTAAACCAAAATTATCTTAATATAAACAAAATAATGGTAAACTTTAAAACCATCTATAAATCAATTCATCTTTTAAATCAAAATGGTCGGAACTGGTAGAGAATATTATAAATATAAATACGTATTCAATATGAAGGAGTTTGAAACGTGAAAAGAGAAATGTGGACTCAAAATAGCTTGCGGATTGCAGTTTTCTAATAAATATTAATAAAATAGCCCCTAAAATCTCACGCACCCTATCATTTTCATCAAGGTTTATAACCCCTATAAAAGCATTCTTTCTTCTAAACTAAACTGTATTTCCGGCCAATGAACTCAAATTAATTGCAAAATCTTACATATTTGAAATTTACTCTACCCAGTCTTATTAAACCAAACCAATAACTTTTGCAACAAAAAGTTAATTTGTTTAATAAACCGTATTAAGTGTTGCAAAATTTATTTGTTTAATGTTTTTCTTACATATTTAATTTAAATAAAAACTATTTTATAATCTATATTCTGAATATTACGCATACTGATTCTTTTCTATCTCTTGGATTACAGTTGTTTTATTATTATGTTATTATGTTTGTCTCCAACTACCATTTATCGGTTATTGCAGGAATAGATGTATCTTCTAAAATCCATAGCTTTTGTTCTTCTAAAAATATCCTTATCGCATAACTGGTGTTACAAACGTTCCTCTAGTAAACGTGTGAATAATTTAACGATTTAGTTCAATTCCCGTATTTTTAAATGGTTCAAGTGTCGTTTAAATATGGGGTGGGAGATGTCGAATGACTTTATTTCCCTTTTGTTTGCTCTTATGGTTTCCATAATAGAATTCGCTGCTTTTTCTACTTTATCCTTTTTTTATAGTAGATTTCTTTGAATGATTTCTTGCATTGACCATCCAACAAATTGGTGATAAATACAGGGTGTCGCAATAGTGTGAAGAAATCCAATTACTGATCTGTCGTAAAAATTTAAAGCATGAATAGAACTACATTTTAGAAATATTTTTAAATATACATTCACATCGACAGAGTGGGATAAACTATTTTTCTAATAAGTAAATAACAGCTATTCGTTAACAGCAACAATAACAGCCTATAAGTTGTTCATCATCTGGCTTCAAAAGTGAAGGTAAGTTTTAACAAACAGATGTAAAAATTTAAACAAACATATATCTTAAAACATGATTATATTAAAAATAGAATAAAATATAATAAGACTTGCATGTTGTGTTGGATAAAGAACAAAATAAATTGTGTTAAGAGATTATATTAATTATAACTAAGGTAGAAATTAAAAGGGATTATGAAGTGAAAAATTAAGAAAGTTGATGATGATATAATATGAAGAGTATTGTTGTGGAATAGATCAAAGAAAGCAAATTTATTGAAAAAATCTTTAAAATATTGAAAATGTAAGGGGAGGCACAAAGACTCATTATGAAGATGGAGAAGAATCAATAATTTTAACAGCAAGCCATAATATGTGGTTGATACCAACTGAAGTGTAATAAGCACAAATAATAAAAACATTAAATGAAGGCACTTATCAGAAAACGACAAAATACATCGAGCCAGAAAATTACTAAGAGTCAAGTCTGTGAAAAGTAGGCATCCTGTCTAAGATAAAATTAAGGAGGATATAAAAGAAAGTATATTCAACCAAAGTAGATTAAAATTAAAACATTTAAATCGTTATCAGAAATATAAATCTAACATCTTTTCGATAGTGATATAAAATACAGTGTGTTCTATTTAAAATTACCAAGAAAATAATGTACTAGCATTTTGACTTACCCTGTATTTAATTTAATGAATATTATGAAAACAAATATGTTTTATAATTTTTAACAATTATTAAAAAACTATTGTTGCAATAGATCAATGCTCTTATATACTCCTTAGTCCTTTTTTATTATACAGGGAGTTAAACTTGTATAACATAAAACTTTACATTGTTGTGATGTGGAAGTGATGCAGATTTCGAATTTAAAATAAAATACAGGGTGTTCCATTTAAATAAAACATAAGTCATCTTATGGAATACCCTGTAAGATTGTAACTAATTTTAAAATATGGAGTTTAAACTTGCCTACAATTTTTGTCAATAACTTTTTTTGTATTTTTTACTATAACAGATCTACTGAGCTTCCTCATACTAATCATTCACCCTGTATATGTTACACAATACTCCGACTTCTTAAAGAGCCGTCTCAAAGCTGCCATTAACAACAAAAAGACTACGAAACTAAGTAATGGTGTTCTTTAGCAGCATGACAACATGCAGTGGCATACGACGACACCATTTATAATTTTAATTATATAAGAACAAAAAGGGTGATAACTTACGAGAAACTGGGTAATACAATTCAACGAAATTTTAATAAACATTATTTACCACATTATTCAAGTTCCAAGGTAATAGAATTTAATATTGAACTTTAAAATACAAAAATTTCATTTAAATCGTAGATGTTTCAAAAAAGGGTAATCCTGTAACAAAAGTAACAAAAAAATTAATGCAAATAACTCAAACTATAGGGAGGTAACATAAGGGATTAAAATTTTCATTTGCATTTTTTACATTTGTGACATTACCACAACATATATATTTTATACTTTTTAACTACGTCCTTAAGCGTCCACCATTTTTTAAACAAATGTAACAAGGTGAAAAACTAAATACCTTTAGCTTTAAAATATTGTTTTTTGGGAATGTTTAATTTAATAAGTATTTCATATTTTACTCATTAATTGATTAATGGAGATTGATTAAAGGAGAAAAAAAAATTTCTGTGTGAGGAGGATATATAAATTTGTGTGTACAGATTCTTGTATTTTCGCATTAAAAGTTAAAGTCTAGATAACTTATTGAGACAGCGCGGCTTTTTTGTGATTATCCCAAAGCGGGTCGACGAACTTAGGATTGATGATGCTTTAAGGAAAATTATGGCGAAACTACCCAAAAACAAAACAATTTACCGAAATGGAATTCAGAAAAAAACTGTCGCTTGCAAAACATTTTCGGTGTCCTTAAGACCCTGAACTTTATCGGTTCTCTTTAAATCTACGTGTTGGTTGACGGTGACTATTTTTACATACCATCGATCAAATCAAAGTTTTCAGGTTGCTTAAGTGTTTTTTTTCTCTTTATACAGCTTCATATAAAACACAGGGAAAATAAGGGGATTTAGTATTGGGCATGATTTTAAGAAAATATTGCCAAAGAGATCGTGAATACTTTTGGTAATTTTTTAAGGTGTTTTTTCTCTACTTGATCCAAATGATTCAAAAGTGGATTTTAATTTTTATAATCCTAATAAATCAATAATACAATAACAAGTACAATAAACAATCTAAAACCTCTATTGACAATATTTTTAGCGCAGGTAAGAAGTGAAGATGAAATATTTTAGTATACCTTTACCTACAGATTGACAATTTGAAAACTCACAATGGCTATATTATATAGTTGGACATCTAGGGATTCTAAAAAAAATCCACTAGCATCCTTACATCAACCATTGGAAACTATGCCAGTTAATTTTGACTTTGAGACGCCGTGTGGTATACAGATTGATCCTGTAGTATTAACGTTACATTGTCCACGACATTGTTTTCCAAATAATTATTATGGCAGTTGTACGTCAAGATTTAATGTTTGTCATTTTTAACATAACATTTTTACATTTGTATTTGAGTTCAATGAAATACTTATAATCTAACAAGCTTTTCACTTAACTTTTTACAATTGACGACAAGGAAGAAGAAAAATTTATTTAAGATAACTGAAACAGCAACATCAAGTACTGATCATCGAAGTCACTTTCAGCTGGAAAAGTTTCAACCAAAAAGGGAAGAAGTGCTAGAATCAGTCTATGATTTGTTCATCCAAATCCCTCAACTTCATCTAATCTAGAAACATATCCTAGTTCCCTGGACGAAGTTATTGATAACGAGCCTATTTTAAGAAGAAATCAGTTTTCCTTTGCCTTTTTATTATATTTTTTTTGTTTTTGTTGTGCTAAATTCATGTTTTGAGAAATATCTGATTTTAGTTGATCAAAACTAGTACGTAAAGGAAGACCAAATATAATTTCACTTGGACTTCCTCTGGAATGCTGTATCGTACCACGATAAGAAAACAAAAAGCTAGTAAGGCATTCATCTTAACTTTGACCAGAACATTGACTTGCTGACATACGCAGTTTAAAGGTTTTAACAGCTCTTTCTGCAATACCGTTAGTTTTGGGATAATAGGGTGTTGTAAGTACATATGAAATACTCAACATTTTGAGTAATTTTGCAGTTCTAAAGAAATAACTTGTCTGAGACTATCATTTTGTGAAATTCAAGCCTAGAAAAAATCTGGTACGCTGGTACAATTTTTAAACATCTGGAATAGGCATCAATGACAATAAGCCACATTTTACCTTCAAAATCTACCCGCAAAATCTATATGAACCCTGCACCAAGGTTCAAGTGGTGCACTCCAGCAATAAAATGGCGTTTTGCAAATTTTAAGTTTTGCTTATATACAAAATGTGTTCAAAGTGCTCGCCATTGCGTTCCCAGCAATACTCATTCGCTTAACAAGATTGCTTAGTATGTTATTAAAAATAGGCTGCTGCATTCTTCTCAAAAAGGTCAAAATTTTTTCACTGAGTTCATCAATATTTGCCGGTGGGTTTTCTTCAAATATGGCTTGTTTCAGCATACCCTATACGTAAGCATCAAGAATTGTTAGATTAGGTAAATGAGAAAGGAAAGGAAAATTCGTGTTACTGGAAATTAGGCGGATTTAAGGAAGCTGTTGTGGTATGACAAGTAGCCCCATCCTGTTGGAACCATTGGGTATTCAGCTGTATGTACGACAGAATTATCTAAAATCAATCAAAAATAGTGTCAAAATTTGTTCTCTATATCGCACTTGATTTAGTGTAACGAGTCTTCTACGCTCGTCTTCCAAGAAGTAAAGGTCCAATAATCCATTACCTGACACTGCGCAATATACAAAGGTTTCTCTACGATGATATCTGATCGGTCAAAACCAAGAAAACTATTTGTCTGTCGATTGATAAATCCATTCAGATGTGACATTCGTCTGTAAACCACACATTAAAAAGTAGGGGTTGTTCATAACCGTTGCCAAAACTGAAGCACAATAAACAACTCTTGATTTCTTGTCTTGTCAAGTGTTGCTTAATCTGTATTTTATGGGGAAAATTCGTCGAAATTTTGCAACGACTCTTAACAAGCCCTTATTAGTCCGTGCAGGCTTCTGAAACTCTTCCCGAAATTGATTAGCAACCATTAACAAATTAGGTCCATTCTCCTATGAGCGGAAATAATACTCAATATTAAACATTTTTTCTTGCGTTGTAGGCACCTTTTGGAACCTTTTTCACAGATTGTTAGAATATACAATGTTTAAAAATACCATGACAACTATTGTCACTTGGTTGGAGTGTCTACAAAGAGGCATTTGAAGGATAAAGATCTATATTTTTACAGACAACCAGGTAGCTTTAAAGACTCTGAGTTCTTTTACTTATGAGTCAAAGCTAGTCTGGAAATGTAAATAATCACTTAAGAAACTGACAACAAACAACAAGGTCACTTTGATGTTGGTGCCAGGTTATAAAAGGACAATATTTTGAATGGATACGCCAGAATTAAGGCAAGCTAAAAGGTTTTTAGATGAAAGAGCAAAGTGCCTTCTCCAAATGAGCAAAGAAGACAAAATTGACCGTAAGTCTTCTTACTGGACACTGCCCTTTTAGGCATCACTTCAAAATTGCTAAATCGGAAAGTGAGAGGTAAGAACTTTCTGTGAAAGCGCCAAAAAAACGTTGGAACGCCTGCGAAACATAGTAAATTACCCCTCCAGAGGGCACTTTATTAAAGCATTCAATTCTAAAAAAATACTATTGTTGATCAAGATTTTGCTATAATATGCTCAAGCTGCAGAATTTCAAAGAAAAAGGTTTAAAGTTTACGTGTAATTTAAACTGGAAGTCATTGTACACCTTGGTCGGGTACTTAATATTAGCATTAAGGAGCTCAAATTTTCAGGGAATGGGAACGAAAACAAATTGTCTTATGCAAAGAACTGAGTGCGTAAGCACAAGTTTATTTTTTCTTGAGAGAAAGGAAACTAAATTTATCACAAAGCCCAAAACAAACTTTCCGATAAATAAAGTTTCTTAGGCGAACACACTCTTAATATTTAAATATTGTGAAAAATGATGATATTTCATCGAAAAAAAATATTCAAGGAACAGACTTAAAGAACGATTTTCTTTCTATTGTAATATCTGACGTCAGTGCCAGTGAGCCACGGCCTCTTTTTTATCAATATTCAACAAAGCCGAGGGATTTATTGGAATCTTCAAGGACTCCGTATTTATCAATCATTCGTTCAATTCGCTCGAATGTGTTACGCTCGTCCTTCCAGCACTTTCCCTGCACAGAGAAGGACTAAAAAGAAACCTTGATTAAAAACTAACTCGACAGCCATCTCCATAAAATATATCCTAAGTAAACAAGGACTGGGTTAGATAAACATTGAAAAAAATACATTCTTACATTATTTAGTTTCAAATCTCTCAATTACCCACAAATTACTTTTGAATATAATATTTTTTTTTGGAATTTGACTATAAAGCAATGCGTTATACAACTAAATTAACACTGTTTTAATTGCTTCTTAAAGCTCTTTGTGTTTGATATTCTTTCTTTTCTGTCAGTAACTTTACATTCTTTCTCTGTGTTGTTTTCTTCGTTTCTTCGTTCATAGTGTTTTTTTTTTTCTTTAAACCCAATTAACTCTTGTATCTTATCTCTTAGTAAATTTGTATTTTCAATATCTTTCTCTGTGATGTTCACCTCGGCCATACCATATTTTATTTATTTCCTTAAACCAAGTGATTTGTTTTTTGAGGGTTATCAAAAAACTTGAATGGAGTCCGGCCCTAGCCAAATAACCACAAGTTGTGTGTGACACCAGCTCCGATAAAATATAAATTTTAGTGAAAACTTAGCAAATTTAATCTAGTTAATGACGCAGTGTTCAAGACCATCTAAACAGCATTGCATCACTACAAATCCTGTGAGTTTTTTTTCAATTTTAAGCATTAAAAACAATATAAATATATTTATCTTACCATAAACCGGTTAAATTATCAACATCAAGTTAAGTAAAAACTCATTAGTGCACTTGTCTGTCCAGTGGGCAGCTCCGTATTAAGTGTATTAAGTGTATGATTTTCTACCACAAAAATGGATTAATCTCCCATCAAAGGTACTCCGGACAAAGGTGGTAGGGGAGACCGGGGCTAGTTGGGTACAGGGGCAAGTAGACACAGTCCCATTACTTCGGCCGTCCACCGATGTTCAGCGCCACCCGTCAAACCATATCTTCTCTTAAATGATATACACCTACCAACTTGATTTCAATAATCGAGAGACATCGGTAGTGAGTACATGGACGATTGAATTTATTTGTATAACGTAAGTAACTTTTTTAATTCTTAAATTTTTTATATTTTTAAGTTGTGTTTTAAAAATAAAGATTAACTATATATAAGTTTTAAAAGTAGATGTGTTACTTTATCACGTGGTAAGTGTAAAATAATAACTTATATTGCTTTAAACGTTATGGTAGCCATATTGTAAACAAATCCACTTTGGGGCTAGTTGACACACTTTACGGGGGGCAGGTTGACACACTGTGTCTACTTACCCCGATTTGTTTTTGTCGCACTATTATTGCTAATTTTTTCTTTGAGCGTTATAACAATTGTTTTTTTTTGCAGGGTATCATGCGAACATACAAACGGAAGACAGAAAGGGCAACAAAGCCAAAAAATATTATAGAGGAAGCCGTCCGGGCTGTGTTGATTGACAAAAATTCAATAAGAAAAACTGCAGGAGATTTTGAAATTCCATTTAAAACTCTTGCTAGGTATTGTAAATTAAGCAAGATAATACATCCACAGGAGGAACGACTGGCTTCAGTGCAGTATTCAACTTTTGGCTATGCCAAACCTAGACAGGTAAATATTTCCTTGTTTTCATTATGAGTACGGTATTAACTTTAATTTATTTTGAGCAGGTCTTCACTCCCCATCACGAGACACTTTTAACTGAATATTTGAAGCAAGCAGCCGATATATATTACGGACTGTCCCCTAAAGAAGTTAGAAAATTCGCGTATCAGTATGGTAAAGCTATCGGAGCTAAAATGCCTAAAATTTGGACAGACAATGAGATGGCAGGGGAAGATTGATTCACTTTCTTTCTGAAGCGTCAGTCCGCGTTGTCTATTAGAACTCCCGAAGCGACCAGTCAAGCCCGAGCATCGAGTTTTAATAGAGAAAATGTTAAAAACTTTTTCAATAATCTGGAGACAGTTTTGACCCGCTTGAAATTAGAGAGTGGGGACATTTGGAACATGGACGAGACGGGGGTGACCACTGTCCAAATTCCTGATAGAATTGTGGCACGTAAAGGGTTTAAACAAATAGGACGGATTACATCAGCTGAAAGAGGATCCTTAGTGACACTTGCCGTTGCAGTGTCTGCTAATGGTAATTCTATCCCACCATTTTTTATCTTTCCAAGGGTAAACTACCGGGATCACTTTATTCGGGACGCCCCTTCGGGAAGTGCGGGAGATGCGAACCCCTCTGGTTGGATGAATGAAAGTCATTTCATAAAATTTGCTCATTATTTTGTAAAAAAATGTCAGAAGTTCCATGCAAAGGCCTGTTTCATTAATCTTGGATAACCACGACTCCCATCTTTCGATAGAGGCCTTAGAGTTTTTTAAAGAAAATGGTGTTTCAGTCTTATCACTGCCACCTCATTGCAGCCATAAACTGCAACCCCTGGACCGCTCTGTTTTTGGACCATTTAAGAAATTTTTAAATACTGCTTGCGACTCTTGGATGACTAATAACCCGGGTCACACCATGTCAATATATAATGTGCCAGGCATTGTAAGCTCTGCCTTTCCTAAAGCATGTACGCCTAGCAATATAAAAGCTGGGTTTGCAGTAACTGGTATTTCTCCTTATAACCCAGATATATTCTCCGATGCAGACTATATGCAGCCATTAATTGAAACTCAACCAGTAGCACCGCCAATAGTTGACATAACCAATCATATTTCTCAAGAAGATCTAAGGGATGCTGGGCCATCTAGTGCTAGGGAGACCACCCCTCCAAGAACGCCTCCGGAAAAACATGCTCCAACCCCTGTAGAAGTTAGACCTTTTAAGAAAGCAGGTCCAAGAAAAACAACTACGAAAGGAAGGAAAAAAAGAACTACGGCAATATTAACCGATACGCCAATCAAAGATGCGTTAAAAAACGAAAAAGATGCTATTAAACAAAAAAAGCTAGATCAGGATAAAAGAAAGTCTGAAAGAGCTGAAATGATGTCACTAAAAGGCAAAGTCCGTATTACTAAACGAAGACAGCAGCACCGATGAAGCCGAAGATGAATATTTTTGCCTGGTATGTTTGGAAAATTTTAAAAATAGTCACCCTAAGGAAAAATGGGTGCAGTGCACCAAGTGTAAGTTTTGGGCACACGAGGCTTGCACAGATGGTGAGATCGCTTTTTACGTTTGTGAAAATTGTGATGAGAATGATTCGATATGAACGTTTATATTTTAGTTATTATTTTGTTAGGTACTTTTGTGGAAACAATTTTTTTTATTAAATAGATAAACACATTTTTAAAATGTTTTTTATTCTATAATTTCTAACTTCTGCAATATGTGTCAACCTACCCCGGTGGTATAAGCAACTTGCCCCATATGAGGGGTAAGTTGACACACTTGTTTGATTCTTTTCAAGGCACTGTGGAAGCCTTATTCATCCAGCCATATATTTGATATTCTGGAATATTTTGAACACATAGTTATACTTTTTGATAAAATCAATAGATTATCAATATGTCTTACAAAAAATTTTTTAAAAAAATAATTATAAAAAGTGTGTCTACGTGCCCCGGTCTCCCCTACCCAATCATTTACAAAATATTACGCAACAGTAACAAATTCACCAAAATTTCCAAGCAAAAAACAAGCCATCGGTTTCTCATCACTTGATAATACAAAATTGGAGGAATATTTAATTGCCTTAGGTAATATAATTGAACCAAGAAATATTATCTTCGTATCCAGAGTATCCAATAACCGCATATGTGTTTACATCGCAAATGAAAACTTGGTGGATTTATTTATGAATATTAACGATGGCATAATAAACGTTGGACAAACGGCACTTAAAGGTCGCCGAGTAGTAACACCTTCGGACCGGCTATTACTTTCGATTATAGGTCCATCAATTCCAAATCTACTTATAGAAAATGAACTAACAAAAATTGGCCTAAAACTAATATCAAAAATAATATTTTTACGAATTGGAACATCAAAACCATAATTTAAACATATTTTAAGCTCCGTAGACAAACTTATACTTCATCTATAAATCAAGGGCAAATTCCAGAGTTCATCACTATAAACCACGAAAGTATCTCATATCTAATTTTCCTCTCAATTGATTAAAACACCTGCTATAATTGCAAAGAGAAAGAACATGTCGCAACAGAATGTCCACTACCTAGTACCCAATCAAAACAACCTCAGGAGCCATCTATAGATATAACTGCAGATACAGACATATCACCCACCCACTTACCTTTATCCATCACACAACAAACAAGTATTCCTTATGAAACAACTTTAATTCCACCATCTCAAAACTAAGCACAAATTCATTATCAAGTACTCCCCAATAAATAACTACCATAGATACCAACAATACCACTACATCACCAAATGAAAACCCTTTAAAAATAACCACTATAACCTCCAATTCTTCCTACAAAACAAAAAGATCCTTAAGAATAATAAAAAACTCTTCGTTTCAATGTAACTTCCAAGTTTATTTGAAAAAATAAAATGACGGCCGTTTCGCTAAGAAGCATCGTCAGATTGACATTTAAGTTACATTTTGTTTGTTTGTAGCTAGGTACCTGATGTTTAGGTATTATTAAGGCTAGACCAAGTATGTAAGTAATAAGACAACAATATTAAAGCCTAGATGTTAATAGCCCTAAGGGATTATCCTGGATGTAATTCCCTCTAAGATCAGTATAACTGTAGATAGATAGATAGATCTTTAAGAGGTGGCCAGAAGCCTATTCCACTGCAACCTTTTCAGATCTATTGTGGTCCTCGAAAAACTAGATTACATCCCCCAGTCCGACTCTCTTAACGAAGTCTATAAGCTTTGAGACTGTAACCTTCATGTGGTCCCTTGCCAATGGATATTCTTCTCCTAAAGTCAGGAACCGCATATTTACCAGTCCGTCGCACTGACATAAGATGTGCTCTGGTGTTTCCTCTTCTAGGTGACAGAATCTGCACAGATCCGTCTCTGTCAACCCCATCAGCTTAAGATGCCTGTTTAGCTTACAGTGCCCCGTCAATAGACTTACTACAGTTTTGACCGTTTTCCTGTCTTTACTCAATAAGTCTGACGTAAACTTTTGCGAATGTTCCATTATGAACTGTTTCGCTTGCCTTTGTCCTGGTGAATTCCACCACCATTCCCGTGATTTTTGTGCCACCCATGTTTTCATGGCCGTCTTTATTATATTTTTTGCAATGCCGCAGAAGGGTTCCGGTCCAATAAAAGGCATTGATGAGCCTAGTTTAGCCATTTCATCTGCCTTTTCATTGCCTTTTAGACCCCTATGCCCTGGTACCCAAGCTACCGTAACCTTGCTACGATCCCCCAGAGTATTCAGAGCATGCACACAGTCCCATACTAGCCTAGAATTGACCTCTACAGAATCTAGTGCCCTTAGCACCGCCTGACTGTCTGAAGATGGCTATTGAACGGTACGTCCTATCCAGCCTTTTAATTGCCGTGATTGCCTTTGAATTGCCGTGATTTCTGCTTGAAAAATCGTGGCATTTTGGGATAGACTTACTGGGAATGTTATCCCTTGTTTCCTTCCGACTACGCCGGCTCCCACGCCATACGGCGTCTTTGAGCCGTCCGTGTACCAGGTTGACTCCGCCTCTACGGGTACACCTTTTTCCCAGTCTTCCCTACCTGGTATAACTATTTTAAATTTATTGGCAAAGCTATATCTCGTGACTGTTGCGTCAATGGGTTGCCCCAAAATGTTAGCCTAGATATTATTAGCCCTAAGGGATTATCCTGGATGTATTTCCCTCTAAGATCAGTATAACTGTGCAATGATATAGAAAAACCAGGAAAAAACTATATCATGCTGATCTTTACAATAACTTAATATATTTGTGTTTTACAATTATGTCTTATCTATGTATAAAATGTAAACTCAATCAAAGTAAACAGTTTAATAGTGGAGAACTTCCAAGATTTATTTGTTCATTAACAACTTTAAATTGTGGATCTGCTAGATGTCTTTTTATTTCAAGTTCTTTAAGGAAATCTAAATTTTGTTTTTTATCACAAGTGTGTAGTATTTGGATGTCATTGGTATGTAAGAGTGAGGTTGGATGTTCAAGTAGGTGTTTTGCATAATTTGACTTATCTGGTTGTTTTAATCTATATGCTCTTAAGTGTTCATTAAATCTTACTTCAAAATTTCTTTGTGTTTGTAATTTAAAACATATTTTTTCAAATAAACTTGGAAGTTACGTTGAAACGAAGAGTTTTTTGTTATTCTTAATAAGATGGACTTCCAAAAAGTAAGAGTTAGTACGATAAATTTAAAAAGATCCTTATCTGAAACACCATCTCCAACTGAACAAACAAACGAACCTAAATTCTATAAATCAAAAACTTCTACACTTCCATAAAAAGCCAAAACTAAAGACCTAACAATAAATCCAAATGCTATTGAAAGTAAATTTGAACTAGCAAAAGAATATTATGAAATAAATCCTGGTACCCAAGTATTAACTCATCA
This sequence comes from Ophraella communa, assembly GCA_035357415.1. NCBI lineage: Eukaryota > Metazoa > Arthropoda > Insecta > Coleoptera > Chrysomelidae > Ophraella > Ophraella communa. The sequence continues at coordinate 22,176,563 of CM068995.1, forward strand.
ACAAATATGCGATTTCTTTGAAAACGTGCATGACTCTCTAACTGTTGTCAAATTATACACAGAAAATATTAATCGATTTGTGGACCAACTACACAAAATCTATCCATATCTTACAAATAAAAAATTAAAAGCCAAATGTACCGGAATCTCCAAAAAAATCCTAGCCCAATTAAATATCGTAGTTATTATCCAAGAAGATAGTAATTCTTCCATATCTTCAAGAAACTCTTATACTCGATAAATTCACAACGCTATTACAATGGAATGTAAATGGGCTATACACCCATTTAGAGATGTTTAAAATTTTATTAGCAGAACACAACCAGTGTTTCCAATAAGACCTATAATATTAACAATTTCTCTTGTTTTAATAAAAATAGAACATATCAATAAATTGCCAGCGGAGGAGTAACAATTTATGTAAAAAAACACCGTTGAGGTTGAACTTAACACTAACATTGAGGCTGTTGCCATTAGGATTCAAGGTCCGGTAAAGCTATCTCTATGTAATAAATATTGTCCACCAAATAGATTACCTAATAAGCAATAAATTGAAAACTTATTAAATCAACTTCCACAGCCAAGACTTTTGGTAGGTGATTTTAATGCACACAATTGTATTTGGGGCTCAAAGAAGAGTACTTGGTAATACCTTAGAGGAAATTATTAACCCATAATTAACTTAAATATATTAAATGATGGAAGACCAACTAGATTTAATACGGCCACAGGTTCAGAATCAGCTATTCATTGAACCATTTGTGACCCTACTTTACCTCTTCTGGTAAATTGGGATGTTCTACCAGATCTTTATGATTCTTATTTATGGCAACTCAACAAATAAAATTCCACCTCCTGAAAAGTGGAACCTGAATAAAGCGGACTGGGTGCTTTTTAGAGAACTCATAATAAATAATCTTAATAAAGACCATATAGTCCAAAAAATAGTATCCTTAAATGCAGATGATATGGTTGAAAAGTTCTCTAAAATTATTATAATAGCTGCAGAAACATCAATCGGAAAAACAAAAACATCCAGCAGTTCCGTGGTGGAACAACCAATGCTCAGAGGCAATCAAGAGCTATAAAAAAGCATTTAACAAATATAAAAGAATAGTAACGCAAGAAAACCTACTTAATTTCAAACGTCTAAGCTCGTTTAACAATAAAAAAGAGTAAACAGGAATCTTGGAAAGCATTTATATCAAGTATTAACAGCTCAACACCGTCCAAAATAGTATAGGATAATATAAAAAAATATCCGGAGTAAATTACCAATCTTAAATAAATTTCTTAAAATATCAAGATGGCACGGTTACTTCACCTGAAATAATTTGTGAAATGTTCGCAAATGCGTTTGAAAAGTATTCGAACAATATCAATTATACGCAATCATTCTTAACTTTTAAAAATACGCAGGAGCAAGAAGTAATTAATTTAGAAGAAGATCAACCAGACTCAATCAATCAACCACTAACGATACAAGAATTAAACCATGCCGTAGATTCATCCAAAGAAACAGTAGCAAGACCAGATAACATTTCCATGATATTCTTAAAACAGCTTCCAGAACTATTATTAAAAATTTATAACGAACTATGGATGAATAACACTTTTCCACAGATGTGGCTTAAATCCATAGTGATCCCGTTACATAAGCATGGCCAATCTGTCACATGCAAGCACTTACAGAACAATTTCATTAACATGTGCAATGGGTAAAGTATTGGATAAAATTATTAACGAAAGTTAATGTGGGATCTTGAAACTCGAAATCTGTTGATGCGATGCCAGAACAAAATGGCTTTAGAAAACGTAGATCTACAATAGATAACTTAGTGGACTTGAAATCTGAAATACATTAAGCTTTTGCTAATAAACAATATACATTAGCAATTTTTCTGGACATATCTAAAGCATACGATACGATTTGGCGCTACAAAGTATTAAAAACCTTGGAAAACTGGTCAGTAAAACGCAACATTTTGAAATTTGTTAATAACTTTTTAAAAAATCGTTATTTTGTAGTCAGGGTAAATGGTACTTGTTCCTCCATAAAAGAACAATTTAATGGAATACCACAAGGATACTCCTTAAGCGTAACTTTATTCCTCATAGCTATAAATGATATTATAAAAAAACTGTAATTCTAAAATCAAAGCTAGACTCTATGCAGATGACCTGGTAATATACGACAAGGACGAAACATAAATTCAATGCACAATCAATTGCAATATTTCCTGACCTGCTTAGAAAATTGGTCAGATACATCAGGACTTCAATTTTCCGCACAAAAAAGCAAAAGTTTACTGTTTGCTAAACGTCCAGATATGGTAATTCCTAAATTCAAGTTATTGGGTGAAAATATTTTATATGTAGATGAATTTAAGTTTCTGGGTATGCACTTTGACAAACAACTTACCTGGGAAAAGCATATTCAATATCTGAAAGCTAAATGCCAAAGAGACCTTAACTAAAATGTTGAATCTGGAACCGTTGGCGAAACTGATACCGAAACCGTTTACACTACCACTACACCAACACACACTTTTAACTGCCTTACGCCCGTTTCGATAACCAAGTTATCTTCTTAATTTAATGCGAACAATAACATCTAAAATGTGAGGAGCCGATAGCAGATCGTAAACTAAAACTTATAAATCCATAATTAGAAGTAAACTGGATTATGGTTCCATTATTTATAGTTCTGCGAAAAAACACATAATCAAACAGCTAGATCCAATACAATATCACGCCACTAGGATAATTTTAGGAGCATTCTGTACAAGCCCAGTTAACAGCATATTATGTGAAATGGAAGAACCAACTCTACATCAAAGACGCATATATTTAACTCTTTGTTATTCAGCATCTCTAGTAGCATATCCAGAAAAACCAGTTTACCGAAACGTTTTTTTCAATCGTTTCAGATACATTTTCCAATTTACAGATACATTTTCCAATTTGATCTTCCTTTTCATATTAGACTTCATATGTACCAACATTCCCTAAATCTTCATCCATCCCTTACATACAATCACTTTATCAAACAATCCCTTTCTCCTTGGAATTTTATTACCCCGATGTATGCTATAACAATGTTAGAATTCGACAAAACTACATTGAACCCTTCAACAATTAGAAAAATTTTCCATAGCAAAAAATGTGAATACAAGAACTACACTCATATATTATACTGATGGGTCCAAAAGGGAACAAGGTGTTGGTGCTTCAATGGTGCTGGAAAATGTACAGTAATGTTTTACACTAACACCAATAAACTCCGTGTTTTCGGCAAAACTATGTGCTATCTGGAAAGCACTAGTATATGTCAATAAAGAAAAAATAAACAAAACATTAATACTTACAGATTTTATGAGATCCATTGAATATATTCTACATGGCAAACACTGTAACTCCATCGTCCATTAGACATGAACTTCACTTAGCTAAAAACGCCAATATAATAATAAAATTTATGTGGATTCCGTCCTATGTAGGTATCACGCTAAATGAAAAAGCAGACGGACTGGCTAAACTTGCTACTACACTACTGAGATGGAAAATAGGGCACCTCTTGCAGATCTTAAACAACTTTACAATCGCCCTCAACAAGTAATTCAAAGTAGATTGAGAATTGGGCATCAATTTTGTTACCCACTCACATATACTATCCAGAACGAATCCACCAGTATGTGAACAGTGTCAAACCAATTTATCGGTCAAACATTTTCTAACCGAGTGCCCAGTATATCAGTCATCAAGAACAAAGTGGTCTATTGATACTAACCTAAAATCCATTTTAGGAGAACAATGTAACTTTCTACTTTCCAAATTCCATTTTTAATCTTAAGCCCAAATTCTTCCGACGATTTTTCTCTTCCTCTTTGCATTTTCTCCATTTCCTTATTTGTGTTCATTGTCAAACATTCAGAGGCATACAGACACTCCAGTTTAATAGTTATGGTATTGTAGTCCCATTTCTCATTTTTGTTATTCTTGCTTTGTTTCCTCCTTCGAGACATTTGGATTAATAATTTCACCCAAATATTAGAATTTACTATTGACTATTAAAACTCTCTTGATCTGTTCATACTTTGTGTTTATGGTGTTGGTAGATTCTTTTACATTTGTGACATAGTCTGTTTTTTCAAAAAATATTTCTAACACTACTTTCTCCGCTGTTTCATTTAGGGCATTTGGTTGAGAGAATGATTCTTCCAAGTTTTCAACCAGGACTGCCAGGTCATCCGCAGGAGCAATACAATGAACTTCTACCCATTCTCCTATTACTTTTCTGATACTTATTTTAACGATCTCCTTGTCAGTAGGTAAATGGTTCTGAAACTTCCCTCGGAGTTTTATCTTGGAGAAGGTTTGCATGACCGTTTCTTTAACAATGTAAAAACTTTTATGGATATTTTTTTCTTTTCTATATTCTTGCACTTTTTTATATTTCGTAAATTAATTTCATGGCACCTCTAGACTTTGTTATACCTATTTGTTATTTGGTCTGAATATTTTTTGTATCATATACTGATTAGTTCTAATATTGGTTCTTGATTTACCATTTCTCTGTATCTTTTTTCTTATTCTATTACAAGCCATGGTCTAAAGCTACAAAGCTATTTAGTAGATTTGCCTTTGCCAGGCGATATTTCTCTCCCAATTTTTTATTATATTTATAAATTACAAATTTGTATATTCGGGAATTTGTGTAATATTAAGCTGTTTTGATTTCTTATAACTTTACTATGTTCCTGAAATGAAAAACTAAATGTAAACCAACAGAAGAAACAGGAGCGTTTTGCTTTAAAAATTCTACAATAAAAGATCTGGAAAAAAAGTCAAATTGGAAATTGGATAAGGATTCAAGACAATTAGACCGGAATTCAAAATGGAATGTGAACATACTCAGGATGCAAACTCCATTTATTTAGAGTGGAAGGAAGGAACTTGTATGAATTTTTTAATAAAAAAAAATAATAAAATAAATAAAAAATGAAATTTTTTATAAGGTATCACAGGCGCGCGGTTATTGGATTGAAACTTCAAAACTTACAATATTTTCACACATCTTCAATCGTACCAAAAAAAATATTTCCTAGCATTTCAATTGAATCTCCGCAATAGTTTCTCAGTTTATTTTTTATTATAAATCAGTTTTAAAACGTATCAAATAAGGTATCAAAAATAAATTTATTTTTCAAATAAATAAATAAAGAAATGAGAAGATCAAAATTAATTTCAAACCTAATAACAACGAAATGACCAACAAAAATGTTACAGCTTAATCCATTGTCATTCATACAGACATTAAACAAGCACTACTACTCCTAAAAGTTTTAAAATAACTTCGGGAACATTGCTAGAATGTCCCTAGTTTTAACTAAAGCAAGTGTGAACAATAAAGTTACAGTTAGCTGAACAAAGGCGCACGCTATCTCAGAAGGTAACCTCACTCACTGACCAGAGGAGCTGCCCAATCCATGATATTTAACCTTATTAATTCACTAAGAACAGCAAACAACTAAACGCTTGAATGAAACTTCCACTATTTATTCAAAAATACGTTTTAAATTCAATGACAGCTGTTTTGCTAAAAACTAGCATCAACAGTCACATCCTGTGTGACTGTTCGCTAATAACTAGCATCGTCAGATTGACGTTATTGAAGTTACATTTTGTTTGTTTGTAACTAGGTACTTGATGTTGATAAGTAGTTAAGGCTAGAGCAAGTAAGGAAGTAATAAGACAATATTAAAGCCTAGATATTATTAGCCCTAAGGGATTATCCTGGATGTATTTCCCTCTAAGATCAGTATAACTGTGCAATGATATAGAAAAACCAGGAAAAAACTATATCATGCTGATCTTTACAATAACTTAATATATTTATGTTACATTAATGTCTTATCTATGTATAAAATGAAGACTCAATCAAAGCAAACAATTTAATAGTGGAGAACTTTCAAGATTTATTTGTTCATTAACTACTTTAAACTGTTGATCTGCTAGATGTCTTTTAATTTCAAGTTCTTCTATAAAATCTAAATTTTGTTTTTTTATCACAAATGTGTAGTATATGAATGTCATTGGTGTGTATAAGTGAGTTTGGATGTTCAAGTAGATGTTTTCGAAGTTTAGTTTAACCGTTCAGTTATTTATTGTTCTTAATGTCACCAAGTTGCTGGCGCATCACATCATAGATGGCGGCTGCAGATCGAATGTTACAAAGAACTGTTAGAAGTGTCACCGATCTTAGCTACTAATTTACTACCAACCTATACATTTGAATTTTGAAAATGCTTAAAGAAACAAAATCAGCCTTCTATTGCATACCTATATCTAGTTGCTATGTTGTTTATTATATAAGTATAAGTAGTTTAAATCCAAAAAGAGGTCAAAAACCTTATAGATTTATTTATAATTTAATATCATATCGCTTAAAAGTCAACTAGCTTCTTGCATTTCCTTTTATATTAATTCCCAGTTGAACTAGGTCACTATTGTATAATAAACTTCGCTTAAGCAACACGCAAAGCTTGCTATATTTAGTCAAAGAAACTTCTCTACATTAGTTTAATACTAACTATCCTTTTGCAGTTTTAAATATAATAGCACAGACGTTAGTGGCATAAGTTCCTAAAGAAACCACTGTAGTAAAAATAGTGTAATGTTTTTTTTATTTATGTATACTGCTTTTGCGGGTGGGATAAATTATGTACACTGTGATTAACTGATTACTACTATTTACTAAAATACACATCTAAATTAATTAATTTATATACACACTTAATATCTACTTAATTCATATGCACCAGATATATCAGTTCTAATTTATTTATACCACTCTATTAAAACACGATTTATATATACAATTTTACTGTATATATACAATTATTTTCCGCGCTCTGTTAGCTAAAACTGAGTGACTTGGCGCGGGTATCGCGTCGAACTTTGGGGAAGGACATCTCGAATAGACGGGGCGTGTTCGCAATTATTTAGAGCTTAGATTAGTCGATATGGACGATTGACATTTTTGTAACAATAGTTTGTTTTATAATCACAGAAAGAAAAAAATATATAATAAAAAAACAAAACGCAACATTGTAGTAACCCTTACATTGTGAAAGTGGATTACATCAAGAATACGAAACAAATAACTAAAAGCAACTATAACAAATAAATAACAAAACTTCCACTACTTTATTTAAGAATTAAACCTTTTTGTTAATGACAGCTGTTTAAATTATCATTTTATAGTCAAATTGTCATATTTAAGTTAAATTTTGTTTTATGTGATTGCTATCTGATTAGACCGATTGTATACATTGATGATAAAGTTGATTTTTGATTGAAAAGTCGTATTTTCATTATGAGTTACATTTTATTCAACTAAAATCCCTATCGGCATAGATCTGAACGTAATCGAGAATCATCGTTAATTAATGATGCAGTTTGCGAAAATTTCCCTTTTAAGAACGTGGTTAAAGTGATCTGGCAAAAACCAATTCATTCATCCAATTGTTGCCACGTAACAGCTGACAACGATAGTTTATTTAAAATGTTAAAAGAAAAGCAAACTCAACAGGAAAAAGGTGCAAAGCGCTTCATGTTACCTTGACAGGGGATGAATTGGATTTGCCTAAAAGATCCCTGGTTTTTTTAAGAGATGAAATTTGCAGTTGAATAACCTTTCTGTGAATGTAACACACCAAAAATGATTAATTTTATTTTCAAGAATAAGAAATTGGAGTAAAAGTGTTATTCAAAAATTTTAAAATCATGGATTAACACATGATTAAGACTGGGACTGGTTTTATTTTAATAGTATCGTACAAATCCCGTGGGTTTGGAGCCTATCGGGCGCGTCCCCAGGTGGCGGATAGGGGCCCCCCAGAAAAGTATCTGGTCTGCTTGAGCAGCTAACACTGCAACATGGCAGGCTAGATACAACACTGGGGTTGTGCGTACTATACGGACGGCGAGTCTTGCATGAGCGGTGTAAAACCCGCAAGATTGTCGGACGAGTCGTACCTAAGGTCGCACCGCGGACCAACCACCCCTTCCCAGCTGTCGTGTCGTGGCTAAGGGATTGCACAGGGGTACACGATGCCGGCGAGGTCCTTTGACCGAACCGAAAAACCAGTAACCATGTCTCGCGGATAGGGTTACGGGGGTCTGGGCTTAACAACCTGGACCAAGAGGAGACAACCTCAATAAAAACCTGAATCTCACGGTGGGACACCAGGCCAAGGGGATGCGTGGCTGAACAGAAGATCAGCAGCGACTGGTAGTCACCTTGGGGCACCGGGCGAAACCCCATTGTATTTAGCCTTCCATTGCATGCGGGGCTCTGTCAGGGCGACCACCCCTTCCCTAGCTGCTCGTGGGACCAGATATGGATACCAAACAAAAGACGAAAAGATCGGGAGCGCACCGTCGAAAGATGGGGCGCGCCCGAAGACTTCTTACCGGAGATGGTGGAACCGTAGAGGGACAGCCAGCTCCGGTATTGACACCAACTCCGTTAGGGTCCGGCACCTCAATCGAGGGGCAAGGAACCAGCGGAAGAGGCGAGAGGGCTGAGAAGCCCATAAAACCGAGACCGGCAGGGACTCAGAAGAGGCCCAAACCGGACGGGCGAACACCACCTGAAAAGGTGGTAAAAATAATACAAGCAAATATACATCACTGTAAGGCAGCCACGGCTGTACTACAGAGATGTCTACTCAAACAAGACATAGATCTTGCTCTTGTGCAGGAACCCTATGTCGTTGGGAGAGCGGTCAAAGGGCTACCATGCGCGGGAGGCTACGACTTGATCTATTCGACGAATGGCCACCCTCGGGCATGTATAGTAGCCAAGAGAAATCTTGATGTTTTTCCACAATGGGACCTGTGCACAGGAGACCTAGTGGCAATTACAGTCAAGATTAAAAGAAATAATATGTCGAGGCAGATTGTTATTGGCTCGGCATACCTACCGTACGACCAATCAGGTCCCCCTCCTTCCAAAGAGGTGAGAGAACTGGTTACACACTGTAGGGACAAAGGGATCGAACTCCTTCTGGGGTGCGACGCCAATGCTCACCATATCATATGGGGAGCACAGACATTAACTCAAGAGGGGAGTCACTTCTGGAATACATTGCTTGCAATAATCTAGAAGTGGCTAACGTTGGGAATGACCCCACTTTTGTGATTGAATCGCGGGAGGAGGTCATTGATATCACAGTAGGTACAAGAGAGGTGTGCAGGTGGGTGGACGGATGGCATGTCTCTAGGGAGATGTCTATGTCCGACCATAGGCATGTCCTCTACAACCTAACCTGTGAAACGGGGAAGGAGGAGGTCACATATCGCAACCCTAGAACCTGTGATTGGGACTCCTTCAGGGAGCACCTTGAGCAGGGTCTAAGCGAATGCCTCCCAGCCCCAAAGAATGAGGCTGAAATAGACTTCCTCTCAGAACAACTGACTGGAGGTCTTATGGAGGCCTATAACAGAAACTGCCCAGAGAAAAGGAAGAGGGCTAATAGGGACACTGTATGGTGGACCAAAGACCTCTCGAGTCTCAGGACAGAAGTGAGAAGACTCTTCAACCTGGCCAAAAGAACAAATGGCTGGGAAGCCTATAAGGCTAAAAGGAGAGAATATGGTTATGCGATTCGCAAAGCCAAAGAAAACTCTTGGAGAAAATTCTGTGAGGACATTGACAGCCTTCCAGAATGCTCCAAGCTGAGAAAAACTCTCCAGAGGGACACCATGGGTAGGGTAGGATCTCTGAAGAATGAAAAAGGGGAATACACAACGACCGGTGAGGAGACTTTAGATCTTCTTCTAAAATCACACTTCCCGGGATGTGAACCTGTCACGGAGCAGGGGCACATCTGTTCAGGGACACTCCGTAGGAGGGCATCCAAGGACAGCTGGGCCCTTGCCAACAAAATCGTGAACAGAACCAGACTTGCATGGGCGATAAAATCCTTTCACCCATACAAAGCTGCGGGACCAGATGGTATCTTCCCGGCACTGTTGCAACAGGGCAGGGAAATCATCGAGGGACCAATGTGCCGACTACTCAGGGCTAGCTTGGCACTGAGCTATATCCCTATGAACTGGAGGTCTGGAAGAGTAGTCTTCATACCGAAGCCTGGTAAGGCCACGTATGCTGAGACGGGCTCCTTCAGACCTATCAGCCTGACCTCCTTTTTCTTAAAACTTTGGAAAAACTGGTGGACAGGTACCTACGGGAGGGTAAAACCTCTGCATCGAAACCAGTTTGCGTATAAGAGTGGGGTGTCCTGCGAAGTCGCGGTACACAAGCTGCTCCTGAAAGCGGAGCAGGCACTCTTAAATAAAGAGATAGCCCTAGGTACGTTTCTGGATATTGAAGGGGCATTTAATGTTGCCTCCTTCGATTCCATACTTAGGGCCATGCAGAACCGTGGCATAGAACAGGACATTGTAAGATGGACTGGTAATATGTTACGGGAAAGAACAATAATAGGTACGCTCTTTGGGGAGACGAGGATGGTCTCAGCCACTAAGGGGTGTCCGCAAGGAGGGGTGTTATCTCCTCTTCTGTGGAACCTGGTGGTTGACGAGCTCCTCTGTAGACTCAATGACGAGGGTATCTATGCCCAAGCCTTTGCTGATGACGTCAGCATAGTTGTAAACGGTAGATTCGGGGCCACTGTGTCCGAGAGAATGCAGCTGGCACTGAGGATTACCGAAAAATGGTGCAGACAAGAGGGATTGTCAACTAATCCGGCAAAAACCTCCGTGATAGCGTTCACCCTCAGAAGGAACCTTGACTTGAGGGAACTTCGTATGTGGGGCCAAACGCTAAAGTTTAAAGGGGAAGTCAAATACCTAGGGGTAACCCTAGATAGCAAACTAACCCTTTCCAACCACATTAGAAACACAACAGATAAAGGCCTAAGAGCTCTCTGGGCATGCAGAAGAGCTGTGGGCAATACGTGGGGGCTTAAACCCAGTATGATGCATTGGCTTTATACGAGGGTGGTGGCACCTATCATAACCTATTGTTCTGTTGTGTGGTGGCATAAAGCGAGATGCTCAGTAGCATCTAGACAGCTAGGCAGGGTACAGAGAGTAGCCTGTCTAGCCATAACCGGGGCGATGAGAACAACGCCCACGGCGGCCCTGGAAGCTATGCTGGGACTACCTCCACTACATCTTATTGTGGAAAGGGAAGCACTGGCAGCTGCTTACAGGCTGAAAATAAACAACGAATGGGGCAGGGCGATCCCTAGGTACCATTCCACAATCTCGAAAGAGATTGAACATAATCAATTACTGAGCATGCCCTCAGATAGAACACCTATCTGCTACGACCTTTCCAAACCATATACGGTTCACATTCCGGATAGGGACGAGGCTCGTACCAAGATTAGGAAACAACATGAATCCGTTTGGTACACAGACGGATCCAAAACAAGCACCAGCACTGGGATTGGAATCTACAATGAAAATACAGGGAAGACGTATAGTCTCAACCTGGGTTCAGTAGAGACTATCCTGCAAGCTGAAGTGGTTGCCATCAATACATGCTCGGAAATCATCCTGAGCGAGACAGTCCCTAACAGGACTGTCAGGATCAGAAGTGATAGCCAAGCAGCTCTCAAAGCAATAGAGAGCGTGCACACTGCGTCACGAACAGTGAAGCACTGCCAAGGAACTGTAGCTGAACTGGCAAAACGCCACAAGGTTATCCTTGAATGGGTACCAGGACACACAGGGATTCTTGGAAATGAAAAAGCTGACCTCCTAGCCAGGGAGGCTTCAGAAGGAACCCTGATCGGACCTCTTCCCACATGTGGGGTCTCATACCAACATGTAAGGGAAACAATAGAGGAACGACTAAGGGAACAACATAAGAAACTCTGGATGGAACTGCCTGGACTCAGGCAATCCAGATTATTCATAACAGGTCCATCCAGGGAGAAAACTACAGAACTACTCAGCCTAAGTAGAACCCAATTGAGAAAGGCAGTGGGACTGCTAACAGGACACTGCCATCTCCGAAAACACATGAACATAATAGGACTCGCTGAGGACCCATTATGCAGAAAATGTGGTGAGGAAGACGAAACTCCTCTTCACGTAATATGTCACTGTCCGAGCCTTAAGTGGCTTAGACAGAGACACTTTGGCATTCAGTTTCCTGAGCCGGAGGAAATCGTGAAAGCGAATATCAGGGACATTCTAGAATACATGAAGGAAACGAACCTGGTATGATTACTTCAGGGGGGTACAATGAGCCTAGAGCTCCAGTACATGCATGAAACGCACCCCAGAAGAATAGAATAGAATCGTACAAATATTTAATCCAAACTTTACAACTTTCAGATATTAGTATACAGTATCCGCCAAAATAAACAGTACCTACCGAAATTAAGAGGGCTGTATACACACCCATTTGAACGGACCCGTCCCTCCCAGAATGCATACCTCAAGAGCAATGCATTCCGGAGGGAACTTTCAACAACCCCCATTACTTCCGATGGGGCCTCTGTCATCTTTTTTCGAACCTTTTGCTGGGTATGACAGGAGGTAACGACCGGAAGCCTTCTTATCGGTTAGGGTAAGGAGTAACACTCTTCTCCGTTGTCCTCCTTTACTTAAATCTCGCGTTATTCACTGCCTCTAAAAAGTTACATTCTTAGCCGATGGACTGTGACTAAAATATGACCTAAAAGAGTGGATCCACTTGTTAAAGCTGTCCCTACTTGACATCCCGCGTATCTTTTTAGGGATGGGCTGGGCTTCTCGTAAGGAGTTCCTCTTCTGTTTGTCAGTTGTCTAATGAATTCTACAATTAGTTCTTCATTAAGTCTTTGAAGAAGTTTTTAAGTTCTTTTATTTGCTTCACAAAAATTTCATCCTTTCCTTCCATCCTTTTAAGTTACGTTGGTCTAACTTAGTTCTGGTTTCCTGTTTGCGTTGGTTTCTGCCGTCTTCCTATCTGGTAATTTCTTTTTTGGAATTTTGCGGAGTGTTGCCCTGCTAGTTGCGCCTTTGGTCTGTCCACGAACTTTGTTTTCATTTGGCAAGTGGATTGCCCGTGATGGAAACTCTGGCAGTTGTAGCACTACGGTGGCTTTACACTTCTTCTTATTTGCTCTTGTCGGATTTTGTCGCTGAGTTTAATCTCAACTTCCTTCATTTTCTACTCTTTTTGGATATTCTACGGACGAAAATCGGTAGCTTCCTCTTGTCTCCGTGAAGTGACTGCAGTTAGGTCGTCCGGTTAACTCTGATCTCCTGGCTTGTTAGGTCCTGTGGGATTTTCTCTGTGTACTCTGGGGCTAGTCCCTTGATTACCAGTTTGGCTAGTTTCGTCTCTGGGTCCTAGAAGGTGTACCAGCTTACACCTTGTCCATGCACCTCATTGGGATGGGCTATCATCCTTCTGTAGCCGTCAGGGGTCTCTGCGTTTATCTTTTATCCCGGTCTTCTCGTTGAACCTGTAAGTAATGTTAATTTTACTTACCTGAGCTTCCCTACGGATCCTAGGGTAGTCTTCACGTAGATTGGGGTCGGTTTACTTGTCTTTTTCGCATCCGTTGCCTTCTTGAGAGCTAGTTCTTCTTTTTTTCGGGTACTTTGTGTTCTTGTTTCTTCTCTTTTTGCTGTTGGCGTTAAATTTGTCTAATTTCTGGAACAGGAGTATCGTCAACGTTCATTGAGCGGTGTCGGTTCGGGTTTCTTGGGCTACTCGATCTTCTTTCCCATTCTATTTCTTTGAGGTAGTTCATTTCCTTTATTGAAATTTATAAAAATCTTACCAAGTAAATCTTCTTGTTACAAACATAAAAATAATGGTGTGTTCAAAATGGTGATTAACTGTCAACATAATATGCTGTCATATTCACGTTGAGGTCGAAAACTTGATAAACCACCTTATGCCGAATAAACAAAACTTGGAGAATGAGATAACATAAACATTTGCTAGGAAATGAAAACACCCCACCAAATAATGCATAGTGTGGTTACCCAAACAGATTTTAAAGTGGAAGCCTCATGGAAAGCGAAAGAAAGGAAGGCCCAGACGAAGTTTGCGAAAGAGCATTGACTTGTAGTGTGGATGTTTTTCGTACCTGGCCACAATGTAGTTGATCTATAATTTTGGACTCTCTACTCTTGTCAACGCCGTTGTTAATAAATGTTCGTTATCATAATAGTATATTAAACAACGCATTTCATATGGGCTTCTGTTATGACACGAGTTCAAGTTTAAAAAACGAATCCCGAAGCGATGAGTTTTTTAAAGAACGAGTGTCACAACAGCCATATGAAATAAGTTGTTTATAATATTTTTTATATTTTGCCATTTTATCATTTTTTAAATTAATTTATTATTTTTACGTAATACCGAAAATTTTGATTTTAAAAAGTATGTCGGTAGCACTGTGTTATTTATAACATTTGACAGTTTTGACATTTAAATTATGAAATGTTAATGTTTTAAAATATTTTAAAATGACTAATACACCAATAATAATATATTATATAAGTAAAAAATCATATTTATATTTACAAATACTTTCTTAAAGAACAATATAAAATTAATAAATTGCTATTAGCCACAAATGTCATTGTCAATAGTCTTGTCATTAGATACTTCATTCATGTCGCCAACCATTTAAAACAAAAATTTGCGTGCGTAAAAGTTACATTACGATACGCAAATGCGTTTTATAATGAAGATGTTTATAAGTGCAAAATATAAAAAGTGATTTTAAGGCACTCAGTGCCTTAAAGTGACATTTCTAAGGCCTCTATGGAGTGCTATAAATGGCATTTTTAACACATTTGTAGAAAAAATTAGTTATTATTGTTGAGTTATAGCACTTAATATTTTATATACAATCCGAAAATGTCCTTAAATGCACTTAGATCACTTATAGTCTTGTACGGTCACTTTTCTTTTCCCTTAATGTACTAGGAATTATTTTTGAAGACGTTTTTATATCACTAACTGATTGTTTGAATTTATTCACTTATTTCTTGACTTCAGCTAACTAATGGACTATTACTACCTACTTATGATTGACTGATCTTGTTAGACTAATCTCCGATGATTGACTCCTCCTCACTCCCTCTTGTCAAGTCTTTTTATACCTTTCAAAGCTTTAACTTCTTCTAGAAATGTCCAGATGTTTCTTGAGTAATCCTAACTCAGTAAAATCAAAACTATTTCCAGAACATTCTTTTTAGAAGTATTTCCCTCCCTGTAGCTTTAGCCACTACTTAAGATCACCCAACAGAGTTTTTCTCCTAACAAAAATAGTACTATTCTCCACCATATTCCGGTGAATCGATATATGAAGATGAACCTTCTTGAAGATTTGGAAATTTTGAGGGAACTTAAAGTTAACCTTGGGCACTCTCCTCAAATAAAAAGTACTTTAGGGTTCAGACCACTATCAAAAATAAAATTACAACCAACAGGTCCGTTAATGTCAATAAAATTTTCCCCCAGCCATTTAACCTAACCTAACCCCAGACAGGAATTTCGTACCTAAGGTGACTTTCTACAAATGCATAATAAAGATACTTTATAAACATGCTCTTTTAGATATTTAAACATATTTATAATCGTTTGTAGCTTTTTTATGACATACTTTACATATTTGAAAAGATATTGATGATGACTTTAAGAATTTTTAGAATCGTAAATGGCTGAATTTGTCTCTATTATTCTTATCTTAATACATCTTAACATGGAAGTGAATTTCACAGCAATAATGATGCAATTCATAATTAGCTAATATATTTTTTAATTTTTTAAGTTTCAACATGCTGTTCGCTAAATCCTTTTAAAAGTAATTTGCATATTTCTTTTGTTGCCCATTAAAGAGAATCGACAATCGAGGTTCGTGCAGTTTTGCCCAGACTTTGCGTGAATAATACCGCATAAAAATAGGTCGGGTCGTGGAGGTAGCTCATTCTTGAAAAGAAATATGTCGAATTTTTGCCAAAGTATTTGTTTCTTTGTACTAATTTGCTTAATTATGCTTTACTTATTAAGTGCAATTTTCAAATTAGTTGGAACAGACGTATACAAAATTGGATAAATTCAGTTAACCACATTCTCAAAATCCAGATTCGTATTTTTCTTTGTTATATGAGAATCTCAAACAGTTAAATACACACTACTAATCATTAAAAAATGAATGACCAATAAATAACAGTAAACATAATTAAAGCAAAATTAAAAGACAATTAATTCATAAACGTTGATTAATTTAGTTGACCCATGCTGTCACAGAACAAACTTGGATAATTTACTCGAATTGTATCCGCAAACAGTTTTGACTGTTATCAGATTGTAAAAATTTTCTACCCGAACATCCAACACTTTGCTTGAAAATGACGGA
Organism: Ophraella communa; assembly: GCA_035357415.1. Classification (NCBI taxonomy): domain Eukaryota; kingdom Metazoa; phylum Arthropoda; class Insecta; order Coleoptera; family Chrysomelidae; genus Ophraella; species Ophraella communa. Next base: position 22,192,978 of record CM068995.1, read on the forward strand.
AATCATTGGGAATGAGCAAATAAATATTGCGCATACTCATGATGTCCCCGACTTGTTACTGGTTGCTGTATGAACCTTATGATAACAATTTTTGAACCAACATTCTAGGACGTTGGAATGGAGAAGTGGTCCAATAGTGTGGCCAACCATATTTCCGAAAAGGATAATTTGATAATTATTCAAATTGATTGTACTAACCCTTACTTTTTGGAAGCCCATCTTATTAAGAATAATAAAAAACTCTTCGTTTTAACAAAACTTCCAATATTTATTTAAAAAAATTGCTTTTTTAACTGACGATGCTAAGTCTAGCGAAACGGCTGTCATTAAAGTTAAAAAAGCAATTTTTTAAATAAATATTGGAAGTTTTGTTAAAACGACGAGTTTTTTATTATTCTTGATAATTATTCTGTTATTAAAATGTTCACAGAGTAAATTTATGGATCGTTCGGTTGCATGGATAGTTGCGCCATCCTGTTGAAACTATTGCTTATCGATTCTTAAAATATCCGCATGACAAAAGGTATTTAAACCAATGACAATAGCTGTTACAATATTATGTCTGTACCGCCCTTAATTGACAAAATAAGGACCAATTATCACATGACCAGCCACAGCATTCCAAAAGGTTTTTTTAATAATGGCGAACCACGAAGGCAAGGTGCCTATATGCTTACTGCACTGTGGATGCCTAGAAAAAGTGTGGGGGAGTTGGTTAATGCGAGACTTAAAGGACTGGGGATTGGAAGGGGAAGGAAAAACATGAGCGGGCAAAAAACTACAGTGTTGACACTCTGGGGATGAAGGATCTTTTGAAATGTTCAGTTCGAGGTCTTTCGAGCTAAACGGTAAAGGGATGTATATAAGACGACGAACACCTTGTGGGCCTTTCTGTAGTTTTAAGAGAAGGGATCGGGGATGAAAGTTCTTTGGAGCAGAAAATAGCGGTAGAAGAGACAGAGCTTCTGCGGTGGGATAGTAGAGGGAGCCTAGAGGTAATATGGGGGTCATTTATAAGGCGAAAGGCTTTCTTCAGGATGGAATCTAAGATTTTGAGTGTTGTGGGAAACGCAGCCCCCCAAATATGGGAACAATTCTCGAAGTTTGGCTGGAGACGTAAAGGGTATAGAGATTCTTGGGACACAAATATTTTCGAGCACGAAAAAGAAAGCCGAGTTTTTGGCAGCGGAAGTAGCAATTGAAGTCCCTACTTGTGCCAGTTCAGTTCGCCAGTTCGCGATCGAAAGAGACGCGTACGACTTCGAATGAGGCGCATTTCTGCAATGTGATTCCGTCCAAGATGATCGCCGAAGGAATGTTGGACTTTGTTTGTGATAGTGTGTAGATTTGCGTTTTCGAAGCGTTGAACTCCACAAGATTCCTGGCACCCATTCCTGGATTGATTTAAAGTTTTGATTAGGGAAAATTTTCGCCGAATTATGCTTAACTGTTACCTCGTCTTTGTTAGTTTTGTTTTGCGAATTAAATGCTGGCATGTAGAGTGCTCTCATCTGCATTCGAGTGGATGCAGTTGGAAGCAGAGGAAAGGGTTGGGCCAAGAACTGAAGCTTGAGGGACACCAGCATTAATTGGATATTGATTGGAAAAATGACCATTTAAGACTATACAGATTAGAGAGGAAGCTTTCAATCCAGACATACATTTTAGAGGAAGCAAGTTTGTTTAGGAGGACTGCGTGCCAGACTTTGGAAATTTCAAGGCACACGATTTAGGATTCCCCATGAAGCTCGATTGATTTGTTCCACGAATGGGTTACAGGGGTTAGAAGAACTAACGTGGAACAACTCCTACGGAATCCATACTGTCTGTCATGGATGAGTTTGTGTTGTTCCAGATATTTTAGGAGTTTGATTATAGGAGTTTATTATACTGTCCATGAATGCTGATTTCAGCATTGTGGAGAGGCTTTTTGCGATGACATCAGGACGTTCAAACCCAAGGAATCGATTTGTTTGTTGGTTGATGTAATCGTTGAAGTGAATGTGATTTTCGTTAGAGAACCACACTTTTCTTAAAATAATAATGTCTTCATACATTAAGCTCAGCACGCGTCCACGTTTATCCGCAACATTTAGTTCGATATGAAAAGCCGCCAATAGATGTGAACATTCGACGTGTATTCACTTATATTCAGTTTACGTAGCATTGGTAAAAACTGCTCTTCGACGACCTCAAGAGCAGGTACAAAGTGTTATTCGATGACCTCAAGAGCCTTTACGTTGACATAATACACTACCAGTACGGCGAAATTTCTCAACAACCGCTAGCATTCGCGCTTTACTGGAGGACGCCTTGTTAAAATGTTGATACATGTCTTATACTTGTTTCAAACAAGGACCATTATTCTGTCCAACTATGTATGAGCGGAAATACTGTTCTATAGACCGTCTCACCTTGACTTTGCAGTACAGGGAACATAGGGCAATGCAATCCTTATGGGAGTTTTTAGCGCGACGATGCCGATTTTAATTTGAATGCTAATGACGTATGTCATGATTTTGTCATTTTAATGCATTTTCCCACAGATAAGAACAACTTAGTTTCAATTCTGGAAGCCCCTTGAATGCTTTAGTCATTAGTGTGATTATTGTGCCGGTTTTTTACAAATCATATTCTGATGAATTTAAGAGCCAGAAGGCGTAGTTCACATCCACGGTTGACTGCAGATCAACGTGCATGCAGAGAACACACTCGTTGTAATTTTCAGAACTGTAGGTACTGTATGTTTACGGATGAGTCCAGATGTCGGCTGAATATGTGTGATGGTCGAATATTGGTGTGGAGAGAAAGAGGACAGCGATACAATGAATTTTTGATGGCGCCAACCACTCTTTTTGATGGTGGCTCAGTTTGCGTGTGGGGAGGCATATGTTATGATGGCTACACTGATTTAGTGGTGTTAATGAATATGACAATGACGGCTGTACGATATAGGGACATGGTTATAGAGCCAATAATTGTACCATTTTTTGGTGCAATAGGCGAACAATTTGTCTTTATCGACGATAATGCGCGCCCGCACCGTGCGAGAATTGTAAATGATCGCATTGAATATCACGGTTTTATAAGAATGAACTGGCCACCATGTTCACCCGATATGAATTGGGTTGAGCATGTCTGGGCAGAGAATACCTCAGCAATTTATTAATAATTTAATAAGGACCATGCGAAATAGAGTGGCAGCACTAAGGCAAGCTAGGGGTACGATATTAATTTACGTGAAAGGACTTTATGACTTGCAAAGTAAATGATTTACCATTTTTCAATTTTTTCTGTTTTATTGTAATTGTTTTTTCTTCTCATGAAAAATTTGTTTATTTTTTTGGCTATATTGTAACGTGAAAGAATAAAGATTAAGTTATTTTATCGAATTTTGATTTATTATTAACCAATGACAAAAGAAAATTACAGATTTTTGTAATATCCACTTCAATTGTTGAGCAGTGTATATTTAAAATATCTAGTTTTAAATATTCTTCTTATAACCAGTTCCAATGGTGAACAATGTATTTTATTAACACATCACCAAAATGCTGTTCTATTTTACATATTAGATTGTTTTCAAATGTTTATTAGTTTTAATTAATAATCCACTGGCCTATACTGGCCTATACCACTGTAGTATTATGTACAGCTGGCGATGCGGGGGCGTGTGAAATAATATAGTAAAACGCATTGCGAATGCGCCATGACCCGTGTCTTAGGATGCTGACCTGGTTTGGTTGCTGCGACCGGCCTCTTCCTGTACAGGTGCTCACTTTTAAGCATTGATTTATTACAATCCATCGTGCCCTGTCGTCGGAGTCGATTGATGAAATAAGTAAGGAAACTGAATTATGCAACGTTTATGCCAATTTATTTATATGGTATCCTGGTTGAGGATAATTTTGGTATTACTTCTTCCAGATTTTTAATAAAGTTTAGAGACACCGTCTTCAATCTTGGACTAATTATATAATTAGAACGTTTATATTAATATAAATAAAATGGGCAGCTAGGTTGTTTATAAGAATAATAAACAACTATTGTAGTGTTGGTACTAGTAATGAGATAACAATATTAACAGTATAATTGTGCAATGATATAGAAAAACCAGGAAAAACTATATCATGCTGATCTTTACAATAACTTAATATATTTTTGTTCATCTTAGCGGCTATATTGATCGACAAACAACCAGATTCCTTGGATTTGAACGTCCTGATGTCATTGTAGAGAAACCACTCCACAGTCTTCGAGTTACCGTTTGGTGCGCGGTATCTGGTAATGGAATGATTGGTCCTTATTTCGTTGAAGATGATAATCCGAATCCACTTACTGTCAACCAAGAACGTTATAGAGAGAAAATTATTATACCTTTTGTGAGAGATCTAAATAACTTTTGCCGTGCACAGAATCTAGTTTCGCACACAATGGTTCCAACAAGATGGTGCAACGAGCCATACAGCTGTGCGCACCTTAGACTCCGTCAGCATTTCGATAATAGAATAATTTCTCGGGGAACAGACTTCGAATATCCTTCTCATTCACCTGATCTGACGCCACCGACGCATATATTTGGGGCATAATGAAGGAAAAAATATTTCATTCGGAAAATCCTCCGACGAATATTGCCGAACTACCGGCAGTTCCATCAACCACTTTTTATAAATATGTTTATTGACTTACAAAATCGATATGAAGCTTGTTTGCATCGAAATGATGAACATTTTGAACATAACAGAAATTAAAAATTATTTTTATTTTCGGTACTGTTTATTTTGGCGGATACTGTATTTTGCATAATTTGAATTATCTGGTTGTTTTATCAATATGCTCTTAAGTTTTCATTGAATCTTATTTCAAAATTTCTTGGTTTTTGATCCATATATACAGCATTACATTTTGGACAATTAATTTTATAAACACCAGATTTTTTTTTAATTTAGGTAATTTTGTTTTTACATTTAACAATTTTGTACCAACATTATTTTGTGTTTTTAATGTTTTGATTCATGCAGAAGTTGCCGGAGATATTTTTGAAATTGTATTACAAATATTTCCACAATATATAAAACTTTTATAACTTTTAACTTCTTTAGTTTGTTTAAGAAATATTAGTTGTAGTGACACTTTCTGTTCTTTCTTAATTTATTTATCACATGAATTGAATAGCTATAAGAATTAGATGTAGCTCTACTTGAATCGCTGAAAGATTACCCGTGCTTCACGATTCAACGATCATATCACCGACACCTTTTCTATGTGCTGTCCTTTTCTTTAAATATCAAACGATAATATTAAATTATAAACTGTTGTCTTCTCTATCCTATTCGTATGCTTACATACAATGACGCGCGGGTAATCTTTCAGCGTTTCAAGTGTATTTATTTTATGATATCAATTTCTTTATCAAAGTTAGTAATGTCCATTGGAATTGAAAATGCTCTATGTATTAAAAAGTTATAAGCTGTTAATGAATGTGCTAAAGGATGATTTGAATTATAAGGTATGGTTACAGCTGTTTGCGTTGGTTTTTTGTATATTAAATAATTTAGTGAATTATTAACTTTTTCAATTCTTAAAGCTATAAAATTAATTGAATTATTTTCTTCAACTTCTAGAGTAAAATTAATTGTAGGTTTTAAGTAGTTACGCGCCAAACAAAAAATTATTTTTTGCGAAAAAGTTACGAAATGTCGCGTTTTGGAACGTTTTCTTCGAAAAATATTGAAGAAGCAGTTAAAAATAACAAACCCCTTAATTTCAATAATAAATAATTTATGGTTCAGTTCAGTAATATTTTAGTTGTATAATCTTACGAATACCACTCTTGAAATTATGATTATCTAAACACATGTATTTATACTCAAAATGTTATCAAATAATTTCACGAGTCCGATAGGACTTTGATAATATTTTTCGCATAAATACACGTGATTATCGATAATTTCAATTTCACTCTTTATATTATAATATAATAATATATATGATAATTAATTTCTGATATTATACTTTTCATCTGATAGCTTTTTAACTAATCTGTGCTAGAACTACATTCTTTATGAGGTATTTTTGAGAACATATTAGTTACATCAAACAATACTAATTTAGTATTAATTTGTTAATTACATTTATTTATTAAATCTAATGAAGTTTTACTGAATTTTCAGATGTGTAACCATAATTATTTAGAATAGTATTTAAGTTCAAACGAATAGTTGTTTATTATTCTTAGTAAGATGGACTACCACAGAGTAAGAGTTAGTACAATAAATTTAGTTGTTTATGTTTAAAAACGTATCTTTTAATAATAATAATTTTATTGGCACATTAAAAAATATTGCCAAAAGTTACAGTTCAGTTTCTAATATGAAAGGCAACATTACAATACTGCTTTTCCACTCAATCTTTATAATTTACACATTACATGAGCAATAGTAATAGAAATATAAATTATAAATATAATAAAAGCATGAGTAACAATAAAAAAATATTCCCATTCTGAAACTAACCTTTATATTTCGTGTCCTTCTCAGTCCTAAAAGAGGGTTCAAAAGACTCATATCCGAACATTTTAAATCATGGCACGATAAAAATAACAAAGTAAGAACATCAATAGCCTATTCGAGAAAACAATAATCTTTCGATATTCCAAACTTCATTATCAGAATATTAACTACTTAGGCTTCTAATAAATGTTGGGCTGTCCTGAACACAGAATTTGTTTTTTCTACGACTGCTATAGAATATATCTAACAATTTTCGCTGCTCAATTTTAGACTTTTCCAAAGCCTAAATCAATTCCATGACTTATCATTTATCCCACGCTTTGTAAATGACTGCTGTCTAGATCGAGTTTTCTGTCATAAAGTTTTTATAAATTATAATTTGGTTTTTGTTTAGGCTACAAATACATTTCTTAAAATTTTAATTATGGATATAGATGATGATCCAGAAATTCTGGAAAAATTGGCAAATGGCACTCTGTACCAGTAACTTTCAGAAATAAAAATGAAATAGCTTACCTACGACAAGAATTTGAAGAATTTATTTTATTTGTAGTTGCAATCATACAAAAGGAATAGTGTGTAACACGTAGGAATAGCACTTTTCCCACTTCTTTTACCATATATATTAGAATAATACGGTATCATCCGTAATAAACATTAGCTAAATTAAGAGGGCTGTAAAATTGCTCACGAAAGTTGTATTTAACCCAATCACCAAATCATCCAATCTCCGCAAAGAAGTCAAATGAAACAACGACTAAATGTTGGGGATAAAAGTGAAACAGAAATTTGCTGTGGACGCTTGTTGAGCTGCTTTGTGTATGAAGACATTAATGTTTTAAAAAACGTATGGTTCTCTGACGAAAGACACAACCTCAAAGGTTACATCAACCGACAAACAAATCGATTATTTGGGTTTGAACTTCCTTATGCCATTACAGAAAAGCCTTTTCACAGAGCTCAAGTAACCATTTGGGATGCTGTATCTGGTCATGGGATAATTGGTCCTTATTTTGTTGAAGACCAGAATAACCAGCCAGTTACTATCAACCAAGAGCGGTACAGACACTTTTTGTCAGAGATTTAAAGACCTTTGTTGAGCGCTTAAAAATTCGTAAGCAATGGTTTCAACAAGATATCCTAACAAGCCATGCAGCCAAGTGCTCCATAAATTTGCTAGGTAAACATTTTGGTAACAGAATAATTTCTCGTCGCACAGATTTCGTGTATCTAGCTCATTCACCGGATTGAACACTACCTGATGCGTACATTTGGGGTATGTTGAAGGATTGCATATTTCGCTCGGATACTTTTTGAAAACTACGGCATATAATACCTAATAATCTATTTTCAACATTTGCAGCAACCACTTTTCTTAAATATGTCTAATGATCTTCAGAAACCTTACGAAGCCTATTTGCAACGCCTTGTTACACATATTGAACGTATTATAAAAATCTTTTTTTATATTCGGTAAGTACTGTTTATTTTCGTCAACAACTGAAGAGGATAATTTTAAAATTCCTAAAATTGACAAATATTTTTTGTAAATGATTGCCTGTTTCATACTGTATGTATTATTGCCAATATTTTTTGGATTTTGTTTTTTTCCTCCCATTCATGTCGGCTCTTTTCTCCTATAAAAAGAGAAATGTGGTTCCAAATCTGAATATATCATTTATATAAAAGTGCTTGCATTGGCTTTATCAGTGATCAATAATTCAAGAAAACTTCGTTCACGCACACACAGTTCTACACAATGTGTAGACACTGTCTAACTCTCGTTTATAATGTTTATACTATCTGACGAGGATAGTTTTTTAACAAACGTAGAAGTTTTGTCAAAAAGTTCTTTGTTTAATGTTCTTAATATAAACTGTTTTTTTTTTTAATTTATTTTATTTTTATTCCAGCCTGGATCCTCGGCTGGTGGATGTGTAAAACTGTACCGTACATACAGGGCGTATCCGTGGCAGCGTCTGTCTACAGTTTGGTAGCAGTATCTTTAGACAGGTAAATAATCAAGATAAAATTAATATAACAATAAAAACCAATTAAAGTTTTCTGAAGGTGATACTAATTATTATAAACGCTGATTGTGATAATTATCAAACTAAAGCGACTACCACCAGTTTCCAACTTTAAATTTATATTAAGGAGTAGATTAAATTTGAATGGGCTTTCGAACTTTACAGATATTTTAATTACGTTGAAGTTAATCTGATTTCGAAGTCTATATTTGAATGTTCTTAATAAGAATTCCTTGCAGTAGTTGGTGCAGTATTAATAGAGTGACCTTGGCTGTCATGTAAATTGAGTAACCAGATTTTCTTGAAGAAGTTGATATAAAAAGACATCTAGCAGATCAGCAATTTAAAGTTATTAATAAACAAATAAATATTCTCCACTATTAAACTGTTTATTTTGATTCAGTCTTGATTATATATTAATAGATAAAACATATATGTATTACAAATATATTAAGTTATGGTTAAGATCAGCACGATATAGTTTTTCCTAGTTTTTCTATATCATTGTATAGGTATACTGATTTTAGGAGGAAATATATAAAGGATAAGCCTTTAAGCCTAATAACATCTAGGCTTTAATATTGTTATGATTTATTACTTCAACAGTTGGTATAGTCTTAACACTTCTTAATCTACATCAGGTTACTACCAAAATGTTACTTCAATATGTCAATCTGATGCTGATAGATTATCGAAACATAAAAGTGGAAGTTTTGTTCAAACGTTGTTTATTTAATGTTCTTAATATTTATTCCTGGCACCTCATATATTCTTGCAGTTTTCACACCAGGTGCTAAGATTGTCACAGTCTTCCGCAATTACTACCTGGTCGCCCGTAAATGTAAATAGAGTGATCCCAATAATGATGAACATTTTGATTAACTCAATGAACAAAAATAACACTTGTTCATCAAAACGTTTATGCTAAAAAAGTCAAACTTTATAGTGGTTTTGTTAGATTTTTGCTATAACTTTAGTATTAAGCTTATAAGCTATTTTCTTAAGTTTGATTTTTTTTGTTTTAGATTTTTAGCGATATGGTGGCCATTGAAATGCCAAATTACCAAACGCAGAGCGAGGATCATCATCATCTTCATATGGTTCCTAGCGTTGACGACGACAATACCTTGGGCGATTTTTTTTGATCTTGTAGTAATTTTCAGTGATGCTCCCAATGTCCAACTTTGCATTGAAGTGTGGCCGGAAGAGATGAACGGATCTCTGTATTTTTTGACTGCGAATTTATTGTTTTGTTACATATTTCCGATGATACTCATCACTATGTGTTACGTACTTATTTATATCAAGGTAATTTTTATTAATAATTTGTTTATGTATACCAATCCTTATTGTGTCAAGTGCATGTTTTTATTAATTAGTAATTCAATGTTATTGACATGATCCCATATCTTTTAAGGTATGGAAACGGGATATTCCAACGGATACCAAAGACGCTCAAATGGAAAAAATGCAACAAAAATCCAAAGTTAAAGTAGTGAAAATGTTGGTAGCAGTAGTTATACTATTCGTGATCTCTTGGTTGCCACTCTACACTATATTCGCCAGAATAAAACTAGGAGGTGACATCGAACCGTGGGAAGAAGAAATCTTACCTATCGTTACTCCGGTGGCACAATGGTTGGGAGCTTCCAATTCCTGCATTAATCCCATTTTATATGCGTTTTTTAATAAAAAATATAGAAGAGGTTTTGTGGCCATCATCAAGAGCAGAAAGTAAGTCATGAATATAAATACAGTATACGCTAGAATAAACAGTACCAAATATAAAAAATATATTTACGGATTAATTTTAATAATTCATATGTTCAAAATGTCCACCATGGCGTTGTAAACAAGCTTCATAACTTTTCTGAAGATCATTATACATATCTAAGAAAAGTGGTTGCTGCAAATGCTGAAATGAAATGAAAACGACACCTACCACACTGTTTTACTCTTCGAAAATCATAGGCGTTCGGAAAAATAAGAATCGAAGAAAAAATATCACAGACGTGCGATATTTTTTAAAAACGCACAGGACGTAATAATTTAAGCAAGATTAATGAATAAAAAATTATCCATTTCTGTGAATAAATCACGTTTGTTTGTTCAATCTGAACAAAAAATATTATCTTTTGGTTAAATAATTGTCAACTTATTACTTTATATACATACACTTTCCTAGGTATGCTTTTAGTTCCAAAGGAAATAATAGTTCCATTTATTTTATTACTTATAGAAGTATGTTTTTAGGTGTGTTATGGTGCCTTATTATTTCCATAAAAATTGCTTTGAAATTTGCATGCAGTTGCAATGCAGTTTGGGTATACTATAGGTATAACATAAATAACAAAAAATGGAGAATTACAGGTGAAAAATTGGGTACCTAAAAAAACCCTGTGTATATGTTTTGTATCTGCTGAATTTATTCTTAATGTTTGTATAATATTACATACTAATATTACTACGAGAGTATGTTGTACACTGAATTGAATTTTTTTGTTTAGCGCTAAATGTTCAAACTAGGTAGGTACTATCGACTTCAGAGTAGCATATACATTTTTAAACTCAAATCGCTTACATTGAATTAATTTTAAGGATGGCCTATTTATTGTGTATAACCAATCACGGCTTAAATAATAATAAATTTGAAATCAATTAAACAGTTGTCCACGCCCACATCTTTAATGTTTGCAGCATAAGAAAATTTATTGAAAAATTGCCTGTGTATTATACAGTACGGTTTTATTTGTTTTTTATTGCAACCTCTCTACTGATTCCTTTTTTACTTCACTTAGTTTGGAACCCTGGATAATAAATGTTTGTTTGGGATTAAAATCCCTTTTCAAAACATTTTTTTATTTCATTCTTTTAGGTAGGTTGTTAGAAATAATAAATAACATTCCATAAAATGAGAGATAAAATATAAAAATATCTATTTTTGAATCTCCAACAGTTTCTAATCAATTTTAATTGTTTTTATGTTCAATTTAATATTCTAAAAGAATTTTTGTTAACGTTTTTCTGTTACGTTCGTATCAAAATGACCCTACATTTATATATTTTATATTTTATTTAGTAAATAAATAGGGTGGTAAAAATCAAAATGTAGCAATACATTTTAAAAATGAGCCGTCAACGACAGTGTGAAAAAGGTAATAAATATCTAATAAACATAGATATAGTAATCAAATATTTAGGTTGTTTTATTGTTGATTTATTGTTCTTTGTGTAAAATAAATTATTTTTTATAAACAACAGACTTGTTTTTTTTTGATAAATATAATTTATTATGCTTAAAAATGTTTTTGGATTCGCTTTAGTTGTACAAGAAAGCACACGTAAAAAAATACGCCTAGGATTCTACCTCTGTGGTGGTATTCGGGACATGACCGACCCTTGTAAATAAACGTAATTCCCAAAAACCATTTAATGTAGGCGTTTTAAAAATTGCCACTCCTATGTTGTTGAAGAAGGGCGTTTTTATAACTTCGGTAGGTAAACGAAATTCACATTTAACATGTATGTGCTATTCTAAGGCCGACTGTACATTACTAACACATAACTTTTCTTAAGTTCCAATTAATTTTACTAACTGTTCCAATAACCATTTTAATTTTCATTGGGCCCACGAAAAAAATTAAAATGTCATTTAGCTAATATAGAATTTTTATGTTAATTCCTGAGAAAGGTGGTTATTTGATTTGTATTAATTATATTTCCATGCAATATCTAAACTCGTTTAAATCCTGGTTTTTAACATGACTAAAAATTAATATATTATAAATAAATAATTATTTAAAGAAACATTGGGGTCGTAGGAAAAATCGAGTACACAACGCGTTGGAAAGTATATTTCCTGCAGTTGTTACGTTTCCGCATTCGCCGCTACGCGGCTCTTACTAACCTATAATACTAGTGCGTAATATTTCACATTCCACACTTATGAGCAGAATTATTATTGTACTAAAATAGTTGACAACTATTGACAAGTATATCAAATATGATAAATGCAGCTTCTATGTGCAATTTTTCAGCTCTCTAATTTCGGTACTGTTTATTTTGGCGCATACCGTATAATCAAATATTGATCAGCAGAAAAGTTATTCCTATTGAAAGGATTATTAAGCCCTAGAAGTCACCATATCACACAGAATTTTCTTAACTTGATAGTAAAGTTACAAATTTTATTATTTGTTTTTTTAGGTGCTGCGGAAGATTACGATATTATGAGGCTGTGGCTTTGATGTCATCTTCCACGAGCATGAGAAAGTCTTCGCACTTTTACAATAATAATTCGTCCACAAGGAAGATACCTCCGACGCAAGATAATGCAGTTTCGTACATCTATAACAACACCGGGGTATGAACCCTGAAACGGTCTACCCCCGTATAAAAGGTAACTTAATATGTCCAAAGTTTTTTATACTAACAAAAAACATATTTTGCTACATTACAATTTAAAACTATTCTCCTAAAGAAAGTTTATATTTTAACTTTTCACCAAATAAAAAAAATAATTCATCAGTAATTCTCAGCAGAGGTAGAAACAATAGATATTTTGGGTACAAAATTAAAGACTAAGAAATAAATTCAAAATCCAAAATATAAGAAAATAAAAAAATATAGAATATTCGGCAATAAAATAAAAAAGCTCCATATTGTGATTGATAGATTGAATTTACCCTAAAACCCATTAACGTAATTTATTCTCATTTGCTATGATTATGTAATAAATCAGTAAATAGGGAAGTATCCTTCTTTTGAATAATATCAATAAAGTAATTACTCTTATGAATACTAATAGTGCGACTATTAGGTTTAGTGGCGCAGTGAATAGTGAGTAACTACCTGGTTCAAGAAAAAGCAATTTATACCGAAAACCGTTTACACTACCACTACACCAACACACACTTTTATATGTCTGACGCGCGTTTCGATAACCAAGTTATCTTCTTCGGAGACCGAAGGTAAACTAAAGCTATGTCTACAAACTAACCTTATATATATAACATTTTTAGCGCCAAATGTTTTCGCGGTAAATCTTTTGGCGGCAAAGCCAATTTTTATCGCGAAAACATTTTTACAATAAGTTTTCTTATAATAAACTATAAAGTGGACTATCTGGGATAGGTCCTTTGTCCTTATTTAATCTATTTTTACACTTAATAATTTCTATACTTTCAAATGCATCCAACAATCTATTGTTCGATACATTTTTTAACAATTTTAAACTATCTACATTTACAGAATGGTTTTTGGTAAAAGCATGTTCGGCAATACTAGATTTTTCTATGCGTCCATATTTTAGATGAGCTAAATGTTCTTTAAATCTAGTTTTAACCGATCTTTTTGTTTGCCCAACATACTTTTTATCACAATCATTACAATTTATTTCATATATACCGCTTTTTTCCATATCTTCTCTCTTATCCTTCGGATTTCCTAACAATTGTCTCAGGGTGCTACTAGTTTTATGAACTAAACCTAATCCCACCGTGCCGAAAATTGTATTCAACCCTTTGGTATACTGAGGCAATGAAATGAATTTCATATCGTTGTGTTCTTGCTGGAAAAAGGTGGTTTCACAAAGAGATTTCTTAAAACTATGGCGATTGATTAGCTTATGAATTAGTTTTTTATCATATCCATTAAGTACAGCTATATCCTCAATTAAATTCTTTTCTCTGTTATATCTTGTTTTGTTTAAAGGAAAAGGATTAATCGATGAACCAAAAAATGAAAACTTGCCATTTTGTGTTGACTACAGTGAAAAGAATCTACCGGAATATATCTATACGTAGCGGTGTCTTTCCTAAAAATATCAAATTCTAACTTGTTATTATTTCTTATTACTAATGTGTCCAAAAATGGTAACTGTTCATTATTTTCTAGTTCAAACGTGAATTTTTTGCTTGTGAATTTTGAAATTAATTTTGAAATGAAATCTTCTACTGATGATTTCTTCGTATTGAAAACTGCGAAAATGTCGTCCACATATCTATACCATATCCTTGGGAAATACTCGAACTCTTGACTGATCTGTGTTTCAAAATTGCTCATAAAAAGGTTGGCTATAAATGGTGATAAACAATTACCCATTGCAGTTCCTTCATATTGTTGATAAACCTGATTGTTGTATTGAAAGTAATTTTGGTCCATGCATAGTTTAGCTAATCGTAGGTATTCAGTTCTAACTTCAACACCCAGATTAAACTGATTAGTTTACCTTCGGTCTCTGAATAAGATAACTTGGTTATCGAAACGCGCGTCAGACATATAAAAGTGTGTGTTGGTGTAGTGGTAGTGTAAACGGTTTTCGGTATCAGTTTCGCCAACGGTTCTAGATTCAACATTTTAAAGAAATTTAGATTATAGGAAAAAATACAAATTTTCAAAAATTTAATAATATAAAAAATTAAGAGAATTCCTAGAAATAAATATAAAAATGTATACCATGCATTTCATATAAAATTGTAAAAGAGAAGAAAAATACAGAATTTCTAGGAATTACACACAGAAAGAAGAGAAATTCTTAGTGGAAGAAAAAAAACGAAAAAAAAATGAAACTTTTTAACAAAACTTTAAATAAAAGTGGAAGTTTTGTTAAAAAGTTTAATTGTTTAATGTTCTTAGTAAGATAGACTTCCACAGAGTAAGGGTTAGTAAAATAAATTTCATTGACAATATAAAAGTGTTAAACAAGAAATAAATACAAGTTAAATTGGAAATGGATATATTGAGAAGAAAGAAATCTTAATTTCAAGAAAAATTACAGTATCCCAAGAATTAAACTAAAAAATGTAAAAAGAAAAAAGATTCGAAATCCAAGAAAAAACAGAGTTCCAAGAAATAAATGCTAAAAGGTAGGATAAATAGAAAGAAAGAAATTAATTAACAGTATCATTTGTCACCATCATGTAATAAAGGCATATAAAAGAAACTTTACTCTAATGTTATAGATGACGCAGTGGTTAGTGAAGTGGTATTGCCAAGTGGGTTCGATTTCTGGCGCAATCCAAGCATTTTTAAAGAAAATATACTAACCGATGATAAATGTTAGGATTTACTACTTATATAGAAGGAAGGAAAAAATAAACAATTTACAAAAGTTTAAAATAGTATATAGACAATGAAAAGGATTTTGGGGTACAGAAATAGATTCGAAGTTTTAAGAATTAAATATAAATTATATGAGAGAAAAGAAATTAGTATTCAAAAAAGAATTAAACAAAGGAATGAAAGAAGTTTATTTATTAATCTATTTCAAATATAATGCAAAGTCCTGAGAAATATTAAATTGAACAAATAATTACACCAGACCTTCACATCATCGGAACTGTTCATCCAATAAAACCTTTCCAGTACTCTTTGAATGGTTTTCAAGATGACTTCCTGATGGACTGTGTTCTGATTTATGAGCCATCTCCATTTTCGAATACTGGCTTCAATAAGTTCTCTTCTAGGGTAAAAGCCCAATATAATTTGAGTACTGGCCAAAATTATGACACTTCCTGTCAAGTAGATCGTCGATATTCCCTCTTTCATTGGCGCATTTTCCACACCTTCTTTGCTGACATTACCTAGGTAAGCAACTTTTTTGGAATAACTGACATTTCTTGGGGTTTATCAGCTTGAAGTCTTTTAAAAAAATCTTCTTCAGATGATCTTCAAATGTCTCTCCCAGGACTATGATATCGTCTAAATCAGAGGTTCCCAAACCTTTTTTTCTCGTAGACCACTTTAAAATTTTACTGGTTTCGGTGGACCTCCTGCTGCTACATTTCTACTATATTCTCAAAACTCATCAAAAAATGTGAAAATAGATCTAACGATGGAAATTTGCATCGCGGCTGAGTTCTTGTCCTATTATGCTCTTTCCCACCTTCTGATCATAAAACAAAAAATAAATAAGTAAACAAATAAAGTCAAATTATATTTGTGAAGACCGCAGCCTTACACCTGGCTTTGCTACTTCCGAGACAAAGAACAGAAAAAGTAAATAAATAGATCAAATTGTAATTGTGAAGACCGTATCCTTACACCTAGCTTTCGTATCCTTACACCTAACTTCCGAGACAAAGACCAATGAAACAAAAAATAAATAAGCAAACGAACAAAGTAAAATTATATTTTTGAAGACCGCAGCCTTACACTTGGCTATACTACTTCCGAGACAAAGACCAATAAAACAACATATTAAGTATTATTATAGTATTTAGAACCAGCTGTATTTTCTACAGCCCATTGGACCATTCTGATTTGATCTGCGTTTCAATTCTAAACAGGTTCCTGATCGTCCTCATATAACGCTTTGCCTGACCATTTTCCCTAACATCAGGTGTTACGAAATAGTGTTTAATGTTCCACTGTTCCAAGTACTTAGGAAACGTATTTTTAAATGATGTACCAAAATCCATTATAATTTTCATAGGTGTTCCAAAAAAAAAACACTATGACATTCTGCAGTTTCTCACGCGTTTCATGTGTTGTGACTGTTTTTAAAGGTAACAAAAGACAGTACTTTGTAAGCGCGTCGACAATAACAAGTGTATTTTTAAAACCCTCATTGAATACGGGTAATTGGTCCCAAACAATCCATACGCAAAGTATGGAACGGTTCTTTCGTCTTTTTCACTGGATTTATAAAGCCCTGAAGTGTATCGTTTAACGAACAGTCACATGCGAGGAAACCAAAAATGTTTGGCGATTGAATCATACGTTTTTTGATTGCCAACATGGCATTGTTCGTCATGAAAAATACGAAAGGGGCCCCAAGCGGCTTTGTCTAGGAACAAACCACTGTATGTTTGTTGTTCCATCAGGGTTAGGATGCTTGTGATATAGCATAACGTCTCTCTCGACGTACTGGTTCGAGTCTAGATCACGGTTTCTAAGCTGCTCTATTAGGTTTTGGATTTCTTCATAGCCTTTTTGTTCCATATAAATCATGATTGGCAACTCTCCGAACAACTGGATTTCTGCTGAGATAGTCAACATGGGGTAAACTGCTGCGTTTATGATAAACTATTTCAAAATTGAAGTTTTGTAAATACACTCACCACGGGGTAAAAAGTCTTTCTTGGTCATTTTTGCTTTAATGGAATTACAATCGGTAACTATTACAAATTTCACGCCAAGCAAGTAAGTAAGAAAATGTTTCACTGCCTGAACTATCGTCAAAGTTTCTAGTTCATACGAATGGTATTTGGATTCACATTCGGTAGTCCTCTTACTGAAATAAGAAACCACTCTGCATTGACCTACAAGTTTTTGGATAAGAATTGCACCATAACTCAAACTGCTTGCATCTGTGTATAATTCCGTTAAAAGCTCTGGGTGGGAAATTACTGACAAGGACCTGGAAGTTAGATGCTCGATGACATACTGCCGCGCACTCTCTTGTTCTTCGCCCCACCGGAATGGCACATCCTGTTTGGTAAGCCGCGTTATACATGCTGTTTTTCTAGCAAAATCAGGCACAAACTTTCTAAAATACCCAGCAAGGCCCATGGACTGACATAACGTTTCCTGGTACCGGTGATTCTATTAGCGCTTCTATTTTTGATCTTCCCGGTCTGACACCATCACCAGAAATTTCTCTTCTGAGAAATTCTAAAGTAGGCTGAAGAAATCGACATTTTTGTATATTCAATGAAAATCCAGCACTAAGCGCTTCCAGAACAAGGCGTAGATGGATTATCCCTTCCTCTGCTGTGACACTAGGGATCAAAATGTCATCCATGTAGATTAAAGCGACAGAATCTTTTAATTTACCAATAGTATGGTTAACCGCCCTTTGAAATACGGCCGGAGCATTAGCGAGGACAAATGGCATTCTTAGGTATTCGTAATGCCCTTAGGGAGTGACAAAAGCCGTTTTCTGAATAGATTCTTCATGGATCGGCATTTGGTGGAACCCTGAAGCCATATCCAATGATGTAAAATATCTGCCTTGTCCTAGCCTGTCCAACTGGTCTTCGATATCCACACACATACGATAGGCGCCACTTTTTTTTCTCGCCAGCAAAATGGGGCTAGCAAATGGTGATTCACTACAATTTGATTTTCCAATAAATCGTCGATTAATCACAATATCTTTTTCCATTCGGATCTTTAAAGTGACATTATTAACTGCACTTACTTTTTTTCTAATTGTCATCACGCCGCTGTAGTCATTTAGTACCTCTTCAAGCTTATTTCGAAATTCAGAAGGGACCACAATATTAAGTTTATCCGAAACAAACGTATCCACAATTCTATTTATTCCAGGCAATTGTCGACGTTCTATTCGAGAACCTCGAAGATCGGTTATGGTAACTAGGCATGGATCGATCTTCGAGAATATCACGACTCACGACCAATTAAGAATAATCCAGACATGTGTCAGAAACGAAAAAGTATGTTATCGGGATTTCGATTCAACAGATCGTTGTGAGTTCTGTGAACTTTTTAGTAGCAGTAATAGTAGCTTTAGCACTTCCTTTAGTCACCATGCTACCACAGATGACCTTTTCTACAAACATATGAATAAATTTCTCCGCCATTAAGGACAAGCCGGACCTGAACAAGAGCCCAGAATTGATGTGCATTCACAACTATTTCGGTAGCACCAGCAGAAAAATTAATAGGTATGGCGACTTTTATCTATCACAGTTTTCAGAAAGCAGTTGGAAACATTATGACCCAGTTTGGCACAAAAATCACAAGCCTCATTATTGCCTTGGGAGGTTGAGGGTAAAACAGTACTATAAGTTGTAGGGTTATTTTCACCTGATGTTTTAGTTCTTTTATAATGACAATTAGCTTTAACACTGGTAACATTGTTTGTTTGTTTTTTCGAGAAGTAGGGGTATGATAATCGGTCGTGGGGAGCTTTCTTCTCAGAAAATTATGTTTACCCGTAATCGATTTATTGTGGACAATATTACTACCGAAAGGTTTAGAAAATAACGATAGAAATTCGAGTAACTCGAAAATAGTTTGACAGCTGCTATTCGCAGCTGCATTTCGCATATCTAATTCAGAGATGCCATAAATATTTAACTCTCTACTAAATCAGCTTCGGACCAATTAGCACGTAAATTTTTTTTAACATACTTGTTTTTACATGAACATAAGTTTCATAAGTAAAAACATTAGAACTAGCGAATTTAACTACCTGGTCACTGGATTTCTGAGATTGCCGAGCCTTCACTAATTCTAACAAAATTATGTTAGTAGAACTATCACCATCACTAGAGGCCATTGCCAATTGTTAGTATTTAAACTTTATTAAGTCAATGTTTAAGCACATCAACAAAAGGGTTTTCACCATCCAAAACACCAGTCAAGGCACTATCCCACTTCTGATGTTAGAATAACCAAGAAAATAAACTCGATTTTCGTCTATAACTTGTAAAATACTAAATTAATTGAAGCGGCATGTGAACCCGAGCCCCGAGATTATCAGAATCGACCCATCCAAATATTTTTAATTCCTTTGACCGGCAGCGGCTTTTATAAACAAATAAATTCAATGATAAATAATTTTAATTCATGTTGGGGTGATTTCTAACAATATGTATATGAAAAAATATATGAGTACATTATTTAAAACTGCTCAGAATCAGCAATTGAGCTCTAACAATTTAGTGACCACATTGTAATAACAGGTTATCTAACATACATCCCATTATATTTCAAAAGGTAAATATTTACATAAAGATAGGTATCAATACAGATACTTCACATTGAAAAACTTTAAATGGACGTGAAATGAAAATCGCTCAAGAAGAATTTAGATCAGCTGAAGAAATTCTTGATGAAAAACCCGATAAATGCGGATATTACACCAACAATTATTTATTAGCGAATTAATTTATAAATAAATTTGCCGCATTTGGGTTTTACACTTGTGTATGATTTGTGAAGTTTTCTGACAATTTAAATGATAAATATCACCTTTGCCAACCCAATAATAGTTTTAAAAATTTTAAGGTTATAATTTTAGTTTTTTTATTTTTTGTTAATATAATAATAATAATAATAATAATAATAATAATAATAATAATAATAATAATAATAATAATAATAATAATAATAATAATAATAATAATAATAATAATAATAATAATAATAATAATAATAATAATAATAATAATAATAATAATAATAATAATAATAATAGGAGCAACAGGAACAATATATAATAACTTTGGAGAATTGATGAACAACAACAATAAATCCACAATTAGAACACTACAAAAAACTGCGCTCCTGGAAACAGCCCACATAATCCGACGAGCTCTAGGATAAAGAGAAGACCATTTATTCTGAGGAACAGGGAGTGTTCTTGATAAATGGGAAAAACGCCGACAAACTATGGTTGAATAATGAAGAATAATAATAATAATAATAATAATAATAATAATAATAATAATAATAATAATAATAATAATAATAATAATAATAATAATAATAATAATAATAATAATAATAATAATAATAATAATAATAATAATAATAATAATAATAATAATAATAATAATAATAATAATAATAATAATAATAATAATAATAATAATAATAATAATAATAATGCACTAAAAAGAAACAGCAAAACCACTTATTTAACACCAATGAAAAGCTGTTCTACAGACAACTTAGTAGTGCCGGAACAAACAACTACCACAATCTTCCAAGTAAGGATGAACTTTTTGACTATTGGTCTTCAATATGGTCCAATCCTCAAAAACACAACGAGGGCGCAGCATGGATAGAATCCGAAGCGGACAAATCAAACATTGCTCCAATGATGTTTGATAACATCACAACAGCTGATGTAAACCAAGCTATAGGACAGATTAATAGTTGGAAAGCTCCAGGAATTGATAACATCCAAAATTTCTGGTACAAAAAATTTAGCAGCTTACACGAAGTATTGGCATCGAAATTTACACATATTCTTCAACATCCAGAAGACATTCCTGCTTTTCTTACTCATGGTTTAACCCATATGCTTCCCAAAACAGCTAACACACAGGATCCTTCCCAGTATAGACCAATCACATGTCTTCCAACGCTTTACAAGATATTAACATCATGCATTACTAACAGAATTTACAGGCATGTGGACCAAAATAACATCTTGGCAGAGGAGCAAAAGGGATGTAAACGTGGTCACCAGGGTTGCAAAGAACAGCTTATTATCGACTCTGTTATCCTAAGGCAAGCGCAAAAGCAATGTCGCAACATCTCGACTGCTTTTGTAGACTACCGTAAGGCATTTGACAGCGTGCCTCATTCCTGGCTTATAAGCGTTTTAAACATCTATAAAATAAACCCCACCATAGTTTCTTTTCTTGAAGCTTCGATGAAGCAATGGCGAACAAGCCTTCAGGTAAATATTAATGGTCAGTATGTTAAAACTAACGACATTTCTATTCGAAGGGGAATATTCCAAGGGGACTCACTTAGTCCATTGTGGTTCTGTTTGGCAATGAATCCACTCTCTACCATGCTCAACAACACTAAACTTGGCTTCAATCTTAAGATCAATAAAAATACTAACTGCACCATCTCCCACCTCCTTTATATGGATGACATCAAAATTTTTGCTTCCAATCAGCAACAAATCCAACACCTTCTGGATATAACCGAAAGGTTCTCCAGTGATATACACATGGAATTTGGTTTAGATAAGTGCAGAACCTTAAACATCGAAAAGGGAAAAATTGTCAATGGAGATGTGGCGCTACCTAGTGGAGATATAATCGCTGCCATGCAGAATGGGGAAACCTATAAATACTTGGGATTTCAACAAGCCAGATTGTTAGACCAAAAACAGTCCAAGGCTAAAATCAGGGATGAGTTTTCACAAAGGGTAAGTTCCCTACTAAAATCTGAGTTGAACGCAGGAAATCTAAACCGAGCCATTAATACATATGCCGTACCTGTGTTGACCTATTCTTTCGGTATTTTACAATGGACAAAAACCGAATTGGAAGATATTCAGAGAACAACCCGAACTATGATGACAAAGTACAGATGTCACCATCCAACATCGTCAGTGCTTAGAACAACACTACCGAGAAAGGAGGGAGGAAGAGCTTTATGCGACATAATAAATCTACACAACAAACAGATAAATAAATTGCGAGACTTCTTTGTTACCAAATCACTGTCATCGAATTTACATAAATCTGTCATAGGAGCAGATAAGAAATACTCGCCTCTAAATTTAGCAGACCCTAATATGGATTTAGACATAACAACTGATGCTGAAAAACAAGTAAAATGGGCCCAAAAAGCTCTACATGGTCGACATCATCACGACCTAAACCAACCACACATAGATAAAATTGCATCAAATAGGTGGCTTGCTGACGGTACCCTGTTCCCAGAGACTGAAGGATTTATGATGGCCATTCAGGATCAAGTAATTAATACGAACAACTACAAAAAATTTGTTATCAGGGACCCAACCATTACAACGGACAAGTGTAGACGGTGCCAACAAACATCGGAAACCATACAACACATTACATCAGGATGTTCAACCATAGCCAACACGGATTATTTACGCAGGCACAACCAGCTGTGTAATATTATCCACCAGAAACTGGCCAACAAATATGGACTGCTAAATACCTATACACCGTACTACAAGTATAATCCACAGGCAGTGCTCGAGAATGCAGATTTTACACTCTACTACGATAGGTCCATTATCACCGATAGACAGGTGACGAATAATCGACCCGACATTGTAGTAGTGGATAAGAAAGCTAAATCGGTGCTGTTAGTCGATGTTGCAGTTCCAAACAATAACAACGTTTTGGATAAGTATAATGAAAAGATGGCAAAGTACACCGATCTTGCCATAGAAGTGGGACAGATGTGGCATGCAGAAAAAGTGGAGGTGGTACCGATCATCGTATCATCAACTGGACTCATTCCTAAAAGTCTTGAAGACAGTCTTAAAAAACTCGATCTTCATAAAAACACTTTTATTGACTTGCAAAAAGCGGCAATTTTAAACACATGTCACACTGTTCGGAAATTTTTAAATATGTAAATTTTGAGCCTAATCCCATTTGCGTTTACGCTCGGGATAGGTAAATATTACCAGCGAAAGCTGAGTAAGTGCATAAGTCTTTTGATAATAATAATAATAACGACATAAAACTATATGCTAATACGTCAGCCCATCTACAACAACTCTTAAATATCACCCACAAATTTTCACAAGATATACTCATGGAGTTTGGAATAGACAAATGTAGAACATTACACATTGAAAAAGGATGTCTATGTTCTGATCAGTTTAATATCGAAAGTGGGACAATAAAATCCATGGAAGAGGGTGAAGTGTACAAGTACTTGGGATTCCAACAGGCCAAGCTGATAGAACACAAGCACATAAAACAGATACTAACAGCAGAATATACGACAAGAATAAAAAACATACTTAAAACGAAACTAAATGCTAAGAACACTACAAAAGCCATAAACACATACGCCACACCAATACTAACGTATTCATTTGGAGTCATAAAATGGACACATACAGAACTAGAAAGCCTTCAAAGGAGTACTCGTACAATGCTTACAAAATACAATACACACCATCCTAAATCCGCAATAGAAAGAATGACCCTTCCTCGTACAATGGGTGGACGTGGTCTTATCGACATAACTTCACTTCATCTCAAACAAATAGAGACATTAAGAAACTTCTTCTACACCAAACAGCACACATCACCTCTTCACAAAGCCATATCACTTGCAGATACCACAATAACACCGCTTAACTTACACGACACCAACGCAGATGTAGAGACTTGCATTTCTAACACTCAAACAAAAATTCAGTCATGGGCCCAAAAGCCACTCCATGGCCGATTTCCTCATGAACTGGATCAAACGTATGTCGATAAAGAAGCGTCGAACATGTGGTTGACTAGTGGAAAGCTATTCAGGGAAACCGAAGGATTTATGATGGCTATACAAGACCAAGTCATACAAACAAGGAACTACAGAAAGTATATTATTAAAGATACAACACTTACAGATGACAAATGCCGAAAATGCCACACAACACAGGAGACGATACAACACATTACATCTGGTTGCAAGCTGCTCGCACAAACAGATTACTTAAAGAGACACAACCAAATAGCCAACATAATACACCAGGAACTTGCAATGAAATATAAACTTATAGCCACATACACACCATATTACAAATACACACCACAATCGGTAATGGAAAATAGTACGCACAAATTATACTATGACAGGTCCATTATCACAGACAAAACAGTTCCTCACAATAGACCAGACATTGTATTCATTGACAAATTGCAGAAAACAACATATATCATAGATGTAGCAATTCCAAATACACATAACATCGAAAAAACATACGATGAAAAGATCAGCAAGTATACCGAACTAAAATACGAAATTAAACGGCTATGGAGAATGGACAAGGTGGTAATAGTACCAATTGTTTTGTCGTCCACGGGTGTAATACCACATACTCTTCACCAAAGTCTGCGCACCATCAATATAGAACATCACACATACACACAATTATTACAGAAAGCCGCAATTCTTAACACGTGCCATATAGTAAGAAAATTCTTAGACACAGACACATAACCAATATATATATATACATGAAACATTCCCAGGTAAGCTATGTCTTGGTCCATTTTGACCCGATATAGCCGACTTCAACCGGCGAAAGCCGCGAAAAAAATTGGATAATAATAATAATAATAATAATAATAATAATAATAATAATAATAATAATAATAATAATAATAATAATAATAATAATAATAATAATAATAATAATAATAATAATAATAATAATAATAATAATAATAATAATAATAATAATAATAATAATAATAATAATAATAATAATAATAATAATAATAATAATAATAATAATAATAATAATATAATAATAATAATAATATATTAAGACTAACGACATTTCTATTCGAAGGGGAATATTCCAAGGGGACTCACTTAGTCCATTGTGGTTCTGTTTGGCAATGAATCCACTTTCTACCATGCTCAACAACACTAAACTTGGCTTCAATCTTAAGATCAATAAAAATACTAACTGCACCGTCTCCCACCTCCTTTATATGGATGACATCAAAATTTTTGCTTACAATCAGCAACAAATCCAACATCTTCTGGATGTAACCGAAAGGTTTTCCAGGGATGTACGTATGCAATTTGGATTAGATAAGTGCAGAACGTTAAACATCGAGAAGGGAAAAATTATTAATGGAGATTTGGCGCTCCCTAATGGAGAAATAATCGCTGCTATGCAAAATGGGGAAACATAGAAATACCTGGGTTTTCAACAGGCCAGGTTGTTGGACCAAAAACAGTCCAATCCAAAATCAGGAATGAGTTGTCACAAAGGGTAAGTTCCATACTAAAATCTGAATTGAACGCAGGCAACCTAAACCGAGCTATTAATACATATGCCGTACCGGTGTTGACCTACTCGTTCGGCATTTTACAATGGACAAAGACCGAATTGGAAGATATTCAGAGAACAACCCGGACTATGATGACAAAGTACAGATGTCACCATCCAACATCGTCAGTGCTTAGAACAACACTACCGAGAAAGGAGGGAGGAAGAGCTTTATGCGACATAATAAATCTACACAACAAACAGATAAATAAATTGCGAGACTTCTTTGTTACCAAATCACTGTCATCGAATTTACATAAATCTGTCATAGGAGCAGATAAGAAATACTCGCCTCTAAATTTAGCAGACCCTAATATGGATTTAGAAATAACAACTGATGCTGAGAAACACGTAAAATGGGCCCAAAAAGCTCTACATGGTCGACATCATCACGACCTTAACCAACCGCACATTGACAAAATAGCATCAAATAGGTGGCTTGCTGATGGTACCTTGTTCCCAGAGACTGAAGGATTTATGATGGCCATTCAGGATCAAGTAATCAATACGAACAACTTCAAAAAATGTGTTATCAGGGACCCAACTATTACAAAGGACAAGTGTAGACGGTGCCAACAAACATCGGAAACCATACAACACATCACATCAGGATGTTCCACCATAGCCAACACGGATTATTTACGTAGGCATAACCAGCTGTGTAATATTATCCACCAGAAACTGGCCAACAAATATGGACAACAAATAGGGACCCAACTATTACAAAGGACAAGTGTAGACGGTGCCAACAAACATCGGAAACCATACAACACATCACATCAGGATGTTCCACCATAGCCAACACGGATTATTTACGTAGGCATAACCAGCTGTGTAATATTATCCACCAGAAACTGGCCAACAAATATGGACTGCTTAATACCTATACACCGTATTACAAGTATAATCCACAGGCAGTGCTCGAGAATGCAGATTTTAGACTCTACTACGATAGGTCCATTATCACCGATAGACAGGTGACGAATAATCGACCCGACATTGTAGTAGTGGATAAGAAAGCTAAATCGGTGCTGTTAGTCGATGTTGCAGTTCCAAATAATAACAACGTTTTGGATAAGTATAATGAAAAGATGGCAAAGTACACCGATCTTGCCATAGAAGTGGGACAGATGTGGCATGCAGAAAAAGTGGAAGTGGTACCGATCATCGTATCATCAACTGGACTCATTCCCAAAAGTCTTGAAGACAGTCTTAAAAAACTCGATCTGCATAAAAACACTTTTATTGACTTGCAAAAAGCGGCAATTTTAAACACATGTCATACTGTTAGAAAATTTTTAAATATGTAAATTTTGAGCCTAATCCCATTTGCGTTTACGCTCGGGATAGGTAAATATTACCAGCAATAGCTGAGTAAGTGCATAAGTCTTTTGATAATAATAATAATAATAATAATAATAATAATAATAATAATAATAATAATAATAATAATAATAATAATAATAATAATAATAATAATAATAATAATAATAATAATAATAATAATAATAATAATAATAATAATAATAATAATAATAATAATAATAATAATAATAATAATAATAATAATAATAATAATAATAATAATAATAATAATACCCGCACGGGGTAGTTTTTCTACCTGGGGAGTGACGCCCCCACGGGTCCGAGTTACCTGGGCTACCAGGGGAAAATGGTAGTACCTGGCAGTAGGTATAAAATGCAAATACAACGATGTCGAATTTTAAAACTATATTACCCCAGGTGGGTAGAGCACTACGCTCACAATCCCACACAGCCGGTGTACCTGGTATGTCGACTGTCTGCTCCACGGATTCTGGGGGGAGCAATAATTCGATTGTTACCGATACCTTATCACTCAGGAATCGTCAGGTGAATCGACATTGCAACACCTACAACTCTTGTCGCGTTCAAGTTGATGACAGAAGGGCTTGTTCGAAAAATGATGCATCTTCTTCCTCGGTTAGCGGCATGCGCAGCGTGACACCGAGTATGGCTACTGCGATAACACAAGAGGAAAATATCACCGATTCTCCTCCACCGGTTTCTGCTGTTTCTGGAGTATCGCAGGACGGTACATCCATGACCACTAAAGCCGGAAAGCCCAGGAAGCGTATGAAGTGGACTACAGAGATGAATTCATTCATTATACGCTCCTTTTTTAAAATCACCAAGAGTGAGACAGATTTAACAACTTACAGATACGCCCTTCATCGAGCATTTATAGAACAATATCCGGAGTTTCAACATGTTACGGAGCAACGTATTGCTGACCAGCGTCGAACAATTATTAAAAACAATTTACTACCTGGTCCACTATTGCAACAAATACGAAGTGAAGTACTTCTTGAGCTCCAAACAGAAATCGATCATAATGTAATTCAACATACAAATGATCAGCTGGATAATGTAAGACTTGATGACCACACTGGCGAAGACACACCAAACATTGATCAAGACGAAAACCCAAACACAGACAGTAACACACAACCTGACGAACACGAGGATGCTGTTACCGAACTCTCTAAAGCAATATTAGAATTTGATGGTAGCAACCCACTTCATCGACCAATATTGCCCAAACTCAAATCAAATAAGAATACCAATAGAATTATTGCAGTCATGAATTCACTCTTAAAGGATCGTGCCAAGGACTACCGTACTCTGGAAGAGATACACACCCTTATTTACTGTGGTGCGGTTGCAGTTGTCCGAAGTCACAACCAACAAGTCCGGTTCCCGAACAGAAAGTGTACCGAAAAGCAGAAGCCATATAAACCCTGGTGGCAACAGCGACTTGAGAAGTCCATTAATGACATAAGGAAGGAATTGGGACAACTTACAGAATTTAACAACAACGCTAAACCGTCCAGACGCCTAACTAATAGAGTCAAGAAAATTTTCAAGAAAATTAAAACCAACACGGGACATCCAAGGTATAAGGAACACTTATGTTCATATATGGACCTTCTTAGATAAAAGCTTAAAGCAAAATACAAACGATTAGCTCGTTACGTTAAATGTACTAAAAAAACAGCAAAACCATTTATTTAACACCAATGAAAAGCTGTTCTACAGACAACTTAGTAGTGCCGGAACAAACAACTACCACAATCTTCCAAGTAAGGATGAACTTTTTGACTATTGGTCTTCAATATGGTCCAATCCTCAAAAACACAACGAGGGCGCAGCATGGATAGAATCCGAAGCGGGCAAATCAAACATTGCTCCAATGATGTTTGATAACATCACAACAGCTGATGTAAACCAAGCTATAGGACAGATTAATAGTTGGAAAGCTCCAGGAATTGATAACATCCAAAATTTCTGGTACAAAAAATTTAGCAGCTTACACGAAGTATTGGCATCGAAATTTACACATATCCTTCAACATCCAGAAGACATTCCTGCCTTTCTTACTCATGGTTTAACCCATATGCTTCCCAAAACAGCTAACACACAGGATCCTTCCCAGTATAGACCAATCACATGTCTTCCAACGCTTTACAAGATATTAACATCATGCATTACTAACAGAATTTACAGGCATGTGGACCAAAAATAACATCTTGGCAGAGGAGCAAAAGGGATGTAAACGTGGTCACCAGGGTTGCAAAGAACAGCTTATTATCGACTCTGTGATCCTAAGGCAAGCGCAAAAGCAATGTCGCAACATCTCGACTGCTTTTGTAGACTACCGTAAGGCATTTGACAGCGTGCCTCATTCCTGGCTAATAAGCGTTTTAAACATCTACAAAATAAACCCCACCATAGTTTCTTTTCTTGAAGCTTCGATGAAGCAATGGCGAACAAGCCTTCAGGTAAATATTAATGGTCAGTATATTAAGACTAACGACATTTCTATTCGAAGGGGAATATTCCAAGGGGACTCACTTAGTCCAATGTGGTTCTGTTTGGCAATGAATCCACTTTCTACCATGCTCAACAACACTAAACTTGGCTTCAATCTTAAGAACAATAAAAATACTAACTGCACCGTCTCCCACCTCCTTTATATGGATGACATCAAAATTTTTGCTTCCAATCAGCAACAAATCCAACATCTTCTGGATGTAACCGAAAGGTTTTCCAGGGATGTACGTATGCAATTTGGATTAGATAAGTGCAGAACCTTAAACATCGAGAAGGGAAAAATTATTAATGGAGATTTGGCGCTCCCTAATGGAGAAATAATCGCTGCTATGCAAAATGGGGAAACATACAAATACCTGGGTTTTCAACAGGCCAGGTTGTTGGACCGAAAACAGTCAAAGTCCAAAATCAGGAATGAGTTTTCACAAAGGGTAAGTTCCATACTAAAATCTGAATTGAACGCAGGCAACCTAAACCGAGCTATTAACACATATGCCGTACCGGTGTTGACCTACTCGTTCGGCATTTTACAATGGACAAAGACCGAATTGGAAGATATTCAGAGAACAACCCGGACTATGATGACAAAGTACAGATGTCACCATCCAACATCGTCAGTGCTTAGAACAACACTACCGAGAAAGGAGGGAGGAAGAGCTTTATGCGACATAATAAATCTGCATAACAAACAGATAAATAAATTGCGAGACTTCTTTGTTACCAAATCACTGTCATCGAATTTACATAAATCTGTCATAGGAGCAGATAAGAAATACTCGCCTCTAAATTTAGCAGACCCTAATATGGATTTAGAAATAACAACTGATGCTGAAAAACAAGTAAAATGGGCCCAAAAAGCTCTACATGGTCGACATCATCACGACCTAAACCAATCACACATTGATAAAATTGCATCAAATAGGTGGCTTGCTGACGGTACCTTGTTTCCAGAGACTGAAGGATTCATGATGGCCATTCAGGATCAAGTAATTAGTACTAACAATTACAAAAAATTTGTTATCAGGGACCCAACTATTATATCAGACAAGTGTAGAAGGTGCCAACAAACTTCGGAAACCATACAACACATCACATCAGGATGTTCAACCATAGCCAACACGGATTATTTACGTAGGCATAACCAGCTGTGTAATATTATCCACCAGAAACTGGCCAACAAATATGGACTACTTAATACCTATACACCGTATTACAAGTATAATCCACAGGCAGTGCTCGAGAATGCAGATTTTAGACTCTACTACGATAGGTCCATTATCACCGATAGACAGGTGACGAATAATCGACCCGACATTGTAGTAGTGGATAAGAAAGCTAAATCGGTGCTGTTAGTCGATGTTGCAGTTCCAAACAACAACAATATTTTGGACAAATATAATGAAAAGATAGCAAAGTACACCGATCTTGCCATAGAAGTGGGACAGATGTGGCATGCAGAAAAAGTGGAAGTGGTACCGATCATCGTATCATCAACTGGACTCATTCCCAAAAGTCTTGGAGACAGTCTTAAAAAACTCGATCTGCATAAAAACACTTTCATTGATTTGCAAAAAGCGGCAATTTTAAATACATGTCACACTGTTCGGAAATTTTTAAATGTATAATCTTTGAGCCTAATCCCATTTGCGTTTACGCTCGGGATAGGTAAATATTACCAGCGAAAGCTGAGTAAGTGCATAAGTCTTTTGATAATAATAATAATATCTGTGTGTTATGATGAAAAATTATATTTTTCGACAAAGAAAAATCCAAATTATAGCAACAAACCACAAAAACAACAAAATCAAATAACATACCTCATATTTTGCATTTATTTTTAGATGGCATAACTGAATTGACGTAAAAATTGAAGAAAATTAGAAAACGTCCTAATTCGTGAATTAATTTGACATCAAAGTTTCGTTTTTAAATTTGGTCAATTTACTTCATGAAGCGACTTCATGAATTATTTCGCGAATGAATTGTTGGTGTAAAGCGGGTATTAAACAGGAAAAAATCAAGACCCACTACAAAAATGACAGTTATTCACAGGGTTTATATTATACGGCAATGTCAAATTAAACATTTTATAAAAAAAAACAGGGTTATACTATCTATGCAATCCATATAATTTTCTTATAAAAGTATTGATTTGACATATACTTTGGTCAAAATAAACAATTAACAATTTTTATGTTAATTCCTGAGAAAGGTAGTTAATAGGGACATAAAGCAGTTCTAAAAATCACTACGTATCCGTATACGTATCGCAATGCGCATGTGCAAAAGCTATTACGTGGCTTTCGTTACGTTACGTGAAAAGTATCAATCCGTCACACGTACCTAACGTACCGTATATCGGGGCTATTTTTTTAGGTTAAAAATTAAAAGACATATAAATGGTTACGTTACGATACAAACTCATGTGCTTAATTTTGTTGTGCTTTGTTTTGCTACGTATGCTTAACTCTGAAGGATAATTTGCCTCCTCTTCAAATATTTTTGCAAAATCACATTTCTAACTAAATTATTATCTAACACAGGATTTCTTCGATGAATTGCAATATCTAGAACGTTTTCCATTTAAATATTAAATCTACGGTTTAAACACAAAGTGAAAATACCTATTATCCAATCAAAACAAACATTCACCACTGACATAAGTGACACCGACAGATTTGACCGTGTAAATACGTTAAATTCGATGAACAAAAACCGGCTAATTACGAAAGCGCAAGGAAAGCGCATGCTCATAATAACCGAAACGTGATTTACGTACATAGATTTTTAAGTGGCTCAAAAACTCCCTATTACGTATTTCCGCTACGTTACGTATACGGATAAGGATACGTGATAAATTTTTAGAATTGCTTTATGTCTCTATTTGGTTAATAGATTTTAATTAATTATTAACAATTAAAATTTTATAAATCATATTTAAAAAAATTCATGATTATAAAAAATATTGTGTTCTTAGGAAAAATCGTGTACATAACTAGTTTGAATGTGTATTTCTTGCACTTTTAATGTAATACCATAATTGTAATAAGTACACTATTTTCGTGAAGACAATTTACTGTGCCACACAGCATTTTGACAATGGCTAAAATCCATAATTTACTTTTAAACCCACGAACATACGCCGTACTTCCATATTCTTACCTTTTCCCCTACCTTTAGCTCTAATAATTTTATTAAATGTTGACTTTTAATGTAAAATTATTTGTTTTTCAGGGCTTGGCTTAACTTGAGGAAACATGAAAACTGCTCACATTTTCTCGAAACAAAAAAACAATTTGTCTGCGTATGACGATAAGTCAGTGAGGTTGTTGTGTATAATACCTAGGTAAAATGTATTGAATTTTGTCGAAGTAAGAAACAAAATGAAAATTTATAGTTTATAAGAAAACCAAGGCAGAAAATATTTGGTAATATAATAAATAATTGTAAGCTTGTGGCAGAACATAGGTAGAAAATCCACTTTTAAACAATAAGATATCTGTATTTATTAAGCATCACCTAAAGCGTGTCTTACAACTTGTTATAATAACATCGTTTCAAACATATTTTATTAACAAGTACGAGAATAATTAAAGAAATTTTTATTACAATAGATCTGCTTATAATAATTTGACTTTTCTTCTTCTCTACTAGAACATCTCCAACATATCCTTATTCATATATATTCATTTTAGTAATTAATTTAAAATAATATTTATGAAAAATAAACAATATTTATAAGCATTAGTTATACTGGCTGCCTAACTCTTTCATTTCAATTTTAATTCTACGTCACCTCTAAAAATAAAGAAATAAAGAATGAAGAAACCTTATATTTCATTAAACTATCAATTGTTTTTTGAATTAAATTCAGTGGGGATACTTAAATTATCGACTTTCCCTACGACTCCCTATGAAAACGACACCTAACACACAGTTTTTACACTTCGAAAATTAGTAATATCATACACGTTCGGAAAAATAAGAAAAGAAGAAGAAATATCACACACGTGTGATATATTTTAAAAACGCACAGAAGGTAATAATTTAAGCAGGATTAATGGATAACAAACTATTAATGTTTGTAATTAATCACTTTGGTTTGTTCAATTTGATCAAGATATTTTATCTTTAGGTAACATAAAATTAATACTTTTATAAAAAATATTGTATGAGTTGCATTACCTATACAACCAACACTTAGAGGTAACAGTTTCAGTCTATTACTTATAGAAGTGTGTTTTTAGGTGTGTTATGCCTTATTATTTACAGAAAAATTGCTTTGAAATTTCAATAAGTGGTTTTTGGGTATACTGTAGGTATAACAGAAACAACAAAAAATTAAAACGTCATTTAATTCCTGAGAAAGGTGGTTGTATGATTTTAAATAATTATATTTCCATGCAATATTTAAACTCGTTTAAATCTTCTTGGGTTCGTAGCAAAAATTGGATACACAAAGCGTTGGAAAATGTATTTCTTGCACTCGTTAAGTTTCCGCACTCGTCGCTATGCGGCTCCTGCCAAACTTTACTCGTGCGTAATATTTCACTTTCCACACTTGTTGTGTAATATAACTATTTCTAACATATAATACAAACTCGACTAATTATTAGACAATAAAATATTCTCGTACTTTATAAATTCGCTTATTTTTTTTTAAATGTTATTTAGTTTCCCATTTGAATGTTAGACTAAATTAGATTTAACATAAAGTACCTATGTTTAAAAAGTACCTCTGTCTATAGATGTTGTGTATTATGTGAAAATACGATAAAAATTAGTTTTTGAAATAAGAAACTGTAATTTGTAAGTTTAGGATCTAATTAAATACGCTTACAAAAGATTCTAATAGTTCTAAATAAACTGCCCCTATGTAATAAAGGTGTGAGTAATATGTCATTTTTAAAAATGACACATTGATAAAAATGAATTAAAATAAATGTGTAAACGAAAAATGGCATTTTTCTTTTGCGTTTCCTAACCTTTTTACCACTTAATTGTTACGTCACTGCAAAGTTGTAAAAGTATTGCAGGTTGCTGGTATTTTTGAGTTAACATCAGAAATTGATGTTGGCTAACCTTGTTACTTGTCAAAATGTATCAATAGTCTAATTGTTAACCTTCAAAAAATCAAAATAAGTTTGGATGTTGGTTGTGAATTAAAAGTTTGTTAACAAATAATGCCAATTCAGTTCAACAGAAAAGTTGTATATCTGGACAATAATAGCTGACAAATAAATTACACCAAAAGTTTGCAAAAATTTGGAATATCCATGAGAGCAGTGTTAGAAAAATCCAACAATGATAGATTATTCTTAAATAAACTTAAAAAGTCACTAAAAGTGGTGTTAAAAAGGAAAAATATATTTGAATTAAAAAGAACTAAAGTTTTAATACATAAAATGGACTTGGAAAGTGCGGGGACCAGCAATGGTATACCTCCAAGAAAAAAATTCAAACACAACATTGAAAAAGATATATCCAAACGAGATCTAGCTAGTTTACCAGTAAGTATAAATAGGGTAAAATAACTTAAAATTTATTATAATCATTTTCAGAATGCTGTATTACAGAGGATATTTTCTTATTTAGATGTGCAATCAATTCAGAACTGTGCTATCCTATGCTCAACATTCTATAACTTGTCGAAAGACAACTCCTTATACAAAACATTAAACTTAAGTGTATGTATTCATATTATTTAACTAATTCCACAATTAACTATGTTAATTTTAGTACAAGATGGTACCACAAGCTGTAGAATATCAAATTTCAAAAGTAACATGTCCTCAAACCCTAGAAATAGAATATGATGGACAAATTAATAATGAGGAAGATATTACATGGTTTAATGATTGTATTATAAAGTATGTAAATTGATTTTTTTATATAAATCATAGAAAACTATTAAAATTTGAAGATATTTATTATATTTACTTTTAGAGTATTGAGGAACTATGGTGATACTGTTTTAACTTTACAAATAGAAAATTGCAAGAATGAAGAAGTACTGATTCATATAGCAGAATGTATAAATGTAGAAAGTACGTATACATTTGTGTATATAATTTGTATATATAATGAAATTTATGAACAAATTTGTGGCATATTCATATTTTCCTATAAACTTAACCACTCTAATTGAATGAACAAATACATTTTTCTGTTATAAATAATAATTCCAAATATAATTTTAAAATGCACAAATTTCACAAGGGTATTTTACAGTTTTTAAATTAGGTGTAAATAAATTTATTGTGTACACCCTTTTTTTTAAATCCCTCCATCTCAAAATGCAATCTTCCAAGAGCTTCCAAGAAGCTCTCTGGTTGCGGCATTTATTGAAAGATATGCATCAAGATTTAACATGTGCCACTACAATCTATGAGGATAATCAAAGTTGTTTGTCTTTGATTAAAAATAAGAAGTTCTCACATCGAACAAAGCATATTGATACCAAGTATCATTTTGTTAAGGACTGTGTTGATAAACAGCTAATTGATTGTACATATTGTTCCACTGATCTAATGGTAGCTGATTTATTAACAAAACCTTTGCCACGAAATAGACATATTTTGTTAAGAGAAAAATGTCAGATTGTGTAAACGAGGAGGAGTGTTGGATTTAATATTCGGATTCGTTTTCACAACTTTTGTTTTATTTTATTACCATAGTAACAAGTTCTGTTATAAATATATTTGTTTGTATAGTTGTCAAAAATATATAAAATGTGTGTATGTCAAAAGCTAAACCTTTGATTTAAATAGTTATTCCTATATGAAGAAATAGTATTATTGCTTCCAGTTTATAAAGGTCCAACATATCTGGTTGTTTATTTTACTTCTTGTTATTTTCTCCCTTTTTTCAGTCCTTGATTCTTGTAATACCTCTTGCAGTTTTCACTATTGTAGGTTTATTAAGTCTATTGATGATTTTGTATATGGGAGGCTTTTGCCCTTTTCCTTATAAAATGGATGTTGGTATAAGTAAAAAATGGATATTTTTCCACTGATTGTTGATCCTTTAGAGATTGGCATTTGTATTGAGTAATTGCACTATTTAGAAACAGGTTAAGCAATTTCTAGAAGGATATTTGTTGATAGTATGGCAGATCTGATTTCACATACATGAATGAAAAATCTGTTTTTGAATTACAGTAGGTTAGCTGGCTGGACACTGTGCAGGATGTGTCAAGAAGAAGGAAATGCCATTGTCTAACAAGCCAGGTGGGATTAAAAGAGCAAGTTTGACTGAGATGCTTTAAATTAAAAGGATGCACAATAGATCTGTAAATCTATAGTCAAAGAAACCTACTTACTATTCACTGTTATTATTTTCTAGCTTTTATAGAAATGGAACTAAGGTCAAGCAATCATTTTTATTTATGAAATTAATTAATCCTTTCTCTATGGAAGTTCATCAATTTAAAACATTTAAAGAAGATCCTTTTTAACAAAAACTCCATGGTTTATTTTAAAAATGTTAACTTCTTACCTTAATTACAGCTGATAATTTATTGAAACAGCTGTCATGTAGCTAAAAGGTTAATATTTTTTAAATAAACTGTGGAAGTTTTGTTAAGAAGTTCTTTCTATGTTTTTGATTTTTTTTGTTATTTTGTATTAGAAAAGAAAATTTATAAAATAATTAAAAATTGGAATCCAGCATATTCTGTAATAACAATTCCAGTTACAAAATGGTTTAAACAAAATTTCAAATTTCAGGAAAAAAACAAACTGTAATAAATAATTACTTTTTAACCAGAAATTATCCATTTATTTGAAAATTAATAACCATTTTTTTCTCTTTGTTTGGTTTTAGGGTTAATTCTGTACAAGTGCAAAAGTACTTTCAGTTCTTTGCTGTCATTGTGTATGTTAACAAGCATAAAATTTTCTTCGTGTCATTTTCCACCGAAAGTTGTAAGAGAAGTGGTCAAAAATAATGTAGACTTAAAATACATTCATTTATGTAAGTATGACAAGTAAGTAAATTGTTAATTTAATTGCTATAGTCTACAATTCCAAGACAAGGACAGTCAAAACATAAATTGGAGAACTGATAAGCTTATTAACCAACTGTTTTTGTAAAAAACCGTATGTAAACCTGTTGGAGGTAGAATTTATAAATATGTCGCTATGCACGACAGTGCACACAACTTACTAATTTCATAACTTGTATTTGTACTGCTTGTTATTTGTATGACTTTTTATTTAGTTTTAACTTTGTAGCAAACAACATAAACGTGAATCCCAATGAGATATGCGAGCTTATGTCTAACGAAAATTTAAATGTAAAAGAAATTTACTTCAACGAGAGGAAGATGTTAAAAACGAAAAGTCTTAGGACGTTAGCAAGACTGACTAATTTAAGAAAACTGGAACTGATCTCTGGTACAGGTTTTGATTGTAATCCAGATGATTCTTTAGAGCTTCTAGCTGCGGGTTGTACATATCTAGAGAAGTACGATATAAAACTTGATTGAATTTATTTATACATTTAGGTCTAATTTTTAGATTGTGTATACATAATTGGAAAGAAATCAACGATACGAATTTTATACCTGCCTTAAGGATGTTCAGTCAGTTAAAGACATTAGAATTAAGGGGGACTAGTATAACAATAAAAAGTTGCAGGGAAGCAGCTCTTAGTTTGCCGTTGTTGGAAACTTTGGATGTTCGTAAATGCCAAAGGATAAAAAAAGCACAGGTAGGAAAAATAATAAAATGTTATACTAATTGATAAATAATAAGTTTACTTCGACTTTTCTTTTTTAGTTATTATTACTTCGAAAAGACTTTGACGATATAGAAATACCGTTAGGTTAAGATTTTTGTACCTAAAAAATAAAGTTTTAGTTTTTTATTTACACGTTTTAATGTTAAACAGTAAAACTTCCC
Source organism: Ophraella communa (assembly GCA_035357415.1). Lineage (NCBI taxonomy): Eukaryota > Metazoa > Arthropoda > Insecta > Coleoptera > Chrysomelidae > Ophraella > Ophraella communa. The sequence continues at coordinate 22,231,787 of CM068995.1, forward strand.
GTTGCAGCGTGATATCCAATAACTAGCTACTTTCAATTCATTTTGTATATTTTAAATGTTATAAAACTGTTTCATTTGTCATTGGAACTTCTGAATTTTCACGTTAGAGAGCTCTACTCTATTCCTTGGATCTCTGTGTGACGTCTCTGCGATTCATCAGTCAGAGTGCCATGCGGCTATTGAGAAGTAGATTTATGGGTCCACTTGCTCAATAATCATGTAATCTGTTTGAATTGGGAGCAGTGCTACCTACTACTAGCAAAAATCATTTAACATCATTTTGTGTTACAATAAAACAATATACATTTGACATATTGCAACTTACAACTTAATAACAACAATATTATAAATACAGCACCTTCTTACATATAAACTTATCAACTGTCAAATGATGCATTTTCTGATGCTTTAAAGAGCTGCGAAATTCAATCACTATGCACTTTTTATAAATAAAGAAGAAGCGCTAAAAGGAGAGCTTGGATGAACCGGAATTTGGTAAACTACTTCTTGACAAGGAACATTAGGAATGGAGATACTGGAATGTGCGAGAGGGAGGAAGGAAGAATGACGGGTGGAGGGTTTTACAAATCAACCTGAGGACGGTGCATGATATGTTAGACGAGGTGATTTTTAGGAGAAACGAGGATGTGGTGTGTGGAGCTGAGGTGAATGCTAAATTTGAGGAGAAGCAAGGATGGATTATAGACGATACAGGAGAGGCGGGAATAAGAGTTATGGGAGACGGACTGAGAGTAGATGAGGTAAGGAAAGGAAACTGATAGTGGTATACAGCGTGTAGATCAGCTTGGAAGATTATGAAGGAAGCATTTCTGGGTTGGAGGATCTGAGGGTAACAAATGAGAAAGGAAAAAGGATAATGAGACTAGTGACGGGGGGACTTCAACGCAAATAATACTGTATGGGGGGAGAAGCAAAACGGACAAGAGAGGTGAGATCCTGGAAGAGATATTAACATCCAACGGGTTAACGGTGTTAAATGATGGATTGCTGCCCACCTTTGTAAGAGAGAACGGTGGTTCGCTGTATATTGAAGTGACAGCACGTGATGAATGGCTGGGAAAGAGTGTGAGTAGTTGGAGAGTGCTGGAGGACGAGGATAGTCTAAGTTTACACAGGTACGTGGAGACGGAAATAAGAAATTTAAAGACTGAGGGGCAGGACGAGAATAATTTGGACAAGGACTGAGGCGGATAGTATATGTGGAACAAAGTAAGAAAGGGGACTCGGACATGATGTAAATAGGTTGTATGATGTTATAAATGTTTATAGAAATTCCTAGGTGTGTGGTTGGATAGCCAACTATCTTTCAAGCACCATATGATGAAGGCAGCACAGAAGGGAGACATGTATAATGTGAAAAGGGCGGGAGAATGGAAGAGGAAAGTTATTGATAGGACGATTGACCAGAGTATGCTGTACGGAGTGGAAGTGCGGTGTGAAAGAGCGGGGATCCATGCGAGGATAAAGCCACTACTGCAGGTGCAGAGAGGAATTCTCTTCAGGGTGGTGCAGGGGTACAGGACAGTGAGCGCAATAGCAGTAGCTGTGCTGTTGAGGTCATACCCTTTGGACTTGATGACTAGGGCAAAGAGACGACGGTGATAGGGTACGATAAGAGTGGAAGTTCAGGATTGGATGGAGGAGGAAATGTTGAGAAGTGAACTACTTCTTGATCAAGATGCTCACTGGACATAGGTCAAGGGTGGGGTACTATACATAAGATTGGCAAGAGAGACTGAAATGAGGTTGATGATGATGGATACGTGTTTAGATGCTGGAAGAACGAGAAAGTGTTAAAACAGTTGGGGAGGCAGTGTATTGGGAGAACATATATGGTGGAGATAATGTTGAGAGGGGAGAAAGAATGGGTAGAGGTAAGCGAAGCAGTGGAGAGTATGATTAGGGAAGGGAACATGCTTGATGACATGAGTGGTATGGCGGGAGTGTGTGAGAGACCGCCGACCGTCTTGCTAAGTATGCTAGGGTAGTAATTCCGAGGCGGTGGTAACGGCGAGCTTTGAGGTAGGTTTGGTTCGTAGACATCCTATCGGGGATGAGTCCAACACTGTTGGGTTCTGATCAAGAACATATCGAACATGAGTTTCTCATCTCAGTCCCAAAAAGAAATAAAAATACCAACAACATTAGGAAAGCAAAGTGCGAAAAGTGGAGGATAATGTGGGGTACGTGTTTAGATGCTAGAAGAACGAGAAATCGCTGAAGAAGAAACTGGAGGAGGCGGTGTAGTAGAAGAACATAGGGGAGATTATGTTCAGAGGACAGGAGGAATCGATGGAGGTACGTCGAGAGCATGATTAGGGGGAGGAAAGATTTTAATATGGCGTGAGAAGTTGACGGATAGTGCGAGAGGGGCCGCAGTTCGTCTTGAAATTTGCTGGGGTGACGCCGAGTATTTTGGAGTGGGGTTTGGTTCGGGATGAGTCCAACACAGTCATGTCCTGACTCAGTCGAACATAAGTTTACCTTTTCGACCCGAAAAAAAGCTGTTATCGCGCTTATTAACTATTTAATTTTTTTTTTGTCTTGAGCATTAAGCTATTTAACCAGTCCCAACTCTTTCATAGATGTTTCTAGCTCAAACGTAAATAATTTTGGGGATATTGAATCTCCTTTTGTCTAATCGCTCGCTTGATTGGAATTCTATCTGTTTCCCGGTAATCGTTTAAGATAACTTTGAGCTTAAATATTGTCTTTGAATGGATCTTGTCAAACAACTATGTTTAATCTTATTGGAGAGCCTATGGATATAACCTAACCGATACTGTAATCAATTTTTTAATTTGTATTCATTGCAGAATATTCTTTATTAGTACCTAATTTACGTTTTGTTGCTATTTGTAAAATATCTCTGCCGAATACAATGGTTATGTATGAGTAGTTGTCTACCTTTATGCATTTCTGTTTCTCTTTGGGCATTATGCTTGTCAAAAAAAACTTACTATTGTTGTTTAAAATCGACCAAAAATCTTTAAATATCAACGATCAATTAAAATTTAGAGGCCCTCGTGAGAGAAATAATCAACAGTCTACCAGTGTAGGTAGATAGGTATATGAATAAAATTAGATAATAATTACATTAATATATTAAAATTAAATTTTCACATCTCAAATTCACCATTTCACATAAAATAAAACTAATAAACCAGAATTCCTAAGTAGAGTTCTTTATTTCAATGTTATTTTACAGGTAGCTTCTAAAATAAAATAAGTAAGAGTTAATTTCATTCATAGTCACACAATAGATAGATTAGGATTAATATTAGTTTAGATGGTATTAAACAAGAAATGCTTGAATAATTGTAAAAAATCAGCATTAAAACCAAAAAACCTATAATTTGGTATATATGTAAAAATAAAAATGTACCTATTAAAAGGAACCATAATGGTAATATTTATAAAGAACAATTAATAACTGCACAGTTAAACTAAACTTCCACTATTTATTTGAAAAATTCGCTTTAAAATCAATTACAGCTGTTTCGCTATCACTAGCATCGTCAATCTGACGATGCTAGTGATAGCGAAACAGCTGTAATTGATTTTAAAGCGAATTTTTCAAATAAATAGTGGAAGTTTAGTTTAACTGTGCAGTTATTAATTGTTCTTAGTAAGATGAACTTCCAAAAAGTAGAGGTTAACACAATCAATTTCGTAATATTTATACCTCATTCAGTATAAATGTGGTTGTAGGTACATCACAGCTGTCAGAACAGTACTATGTTGCCAAGCATTAAAATAGTAAATTTCAAACGAAGTCTCTAATATCATTCTTTTTATTTGACTACAATTACGCTAGGTTCGTTGAACAGATAATAAAAAAAGGTTATGTATGATAGCCCAAACAAAACTTATTTTAGTGTGATTTTAGTTACCTAAAGAGTTTCATTTTGATGTTAATACCACAGCACTAAAATAGGATTTTATATTTTATTAGCCCACGAGTTGTATTTGATAGTTAATTACGAAATATTTCTTAAAACATTTATTTAATTTTTGTAATAACGAAATTCAATATTTACCAAGTTTACAGTGAAAAAATTTGACATTGACGTTTAAATTCAGATTAAAATGCCTGTATGCACCATTTTCACGTTTTCTCGTAATTAGCTAACCACGTCTAAGTATGTAATCGCGGTTAAAAAGTAGATTCGATGCACCAAAGAATTTTGCACTTAAATTAGCTAACTGTAATTTGGTAATTATGGCCAGCTGGCAACATCGCAATTTTCCTAGGAATCCGTCACAATTTGATGTTGATTGATGTGAAGGTTACGGACAAAGAGGCTGTTTCGGGATTCGGGTGTTTGAAATTTGTTGTAACTAATATTACATATTATTTAAAAGAATATATTTCGATTGTACATAAATTAATGACAGAACTTCAAATCGACTCTTCATGACACATGTCATTCTTAACTACTAGATCTCATCAATAAATATATAAATAAAAATAAAATAAAGGCTCGATTACAGAACACAACAAAATTATAAATGTCAGCTTCTATTTATTTCCTTTTGTTTTAAGAATACAGTTTAAAGTGCAATTCCACATAGTTATTGGAGACATAAAATTGCATAGGGTATACTTACACCCTATTATCATAAGTTAGGGCTTCAACCTCTTCAAGAAGATCTACCTTAAGGTCATACAGGGCTTTAAAATAATTTTCCCTCTCATTCCAACGCCTAGGAAACCCATCCAACACTATGTCATTAATGTCTAGTTCATCATCAAATAATAGGTCTTCCACTTCCATAATTATTTTTCACTACCACAGTTTATAACTACTCACTATTGACAAAAATACATGTAAATGAAATCAGAACCAAACAAAACATCCTAACCTCACTTATTAACTAACCGCGGTTATCTAGTCTTAATCCCAGGCCATCGGGCGGTTAAAAGTTAATTGCGGATTAGGAGAAAAAAGGCTTGGTGCATAAGAAAAACATGAAGTAATCACGGTTAAAGTCTTAATCAGAGAAATTGTACAATGGTGCATACAGGCAAAGTCAAACACAGCTTGTTGACCAGTTGACACCTTTTTCTAACAGTAATATTAAATTTTGTTTTATCAAAGGTAATAGGTACCACGAGTCCTTAAAATTTTATCGATAAATTTTTAGTTTCAACGAAAACTTTTTTATTTGGCAAAAATACGAAAACAAACTGAAATGTGATAAAATCACGAGTCCGTAGGACGAGTGATTTTGTCTTATTCAGTTTGAGTAGTTTTGCCTAAAATAAAAAAGTTTGAGTCTAGAAAATAAAAATTTATCTAGTAAAATTTTACAGGACGAATGGTATTTGAGAAGATTATTTTTTGAACCATTATGTACAAAAACCACTTTATTTAATAACTTATCGTTATCTTTTTACCAATTTTTACTATTTTACTTATAATGTTTTGATCTTATAATAACTTTGATAAAAAATTTGACAAGCCAACTAAGATAGGTGTATTTTGTGTTGCCTACCTATGATCTAATTTATTAACACATTAATAATCAAGAGAAAGAAAGGAAGTGGGTTTACACAGAATTATATTTAATAAATATATTATTATTTTAAGAGAAAATACTTATAATCTTTTGATCTTTTAATAACATTAATAAAAAATTTGACAAGCCCGACTTTAATGACGTAATCAATATGGTCCACGAAATGCCGTTACCCCTCCTATTAACTTATCCTATAGGTACACTAGACAGTTGTCAGATGTCGTGAGCGTCGTGAGTTATAATACGCCACATTATTAGAAACGTCACTGTCGCCATTATATCCAAACAAACTTTTGCCTTATTGTAGTTAATTTGCATTGAAGATTTTTATATTATGTATTTTCATGTATTGTCTTGTTTATGAGTTATTATAGTGCTAAATAGACACGTTATTATCGTTAAGGAATATTTCGAGACGTATTTAAAGAAGTTTTATTATATTTTATATAAAAAAGTTTGCTTTTGAGGTTAAGTAATATTATTTTAAATATTCTTACCTTAGAACAAAATAAAACTTCTTTAAATATAACTCAAACTATTCCTTAATGACAATAATGTGTTTATATAGCACTATAATGTCAAGAACTCCACAAAAAAACAATAAAATCCACAATACAAAACACTTAAATGCAAACTAACTACCATAAGGCCACAGTTTGTTTGGATATAATGCTATGACTTATTTCAAGCAATGGTGACAGTGACGTCACAATAATCTGGCGTATTTGAATAAATATTCATTTTTATACCTATTTATACAATTATATTATTAAAGAGAAAATTACCAAAATAAAAATTATTAGGTATATCTATTTAAAGTTTACCTACAAGACCACATTTGCCTGTAGGCATATAAAAGTTTTAAATGCATACTGATGTAACGAAGTTACTAAAATTTCGTGTCGTTCCGTATATTCCATCAAATCCGCACGGTATTATTTATTAAAATTCGACCGTTCATTTGTTTATATTTTTAAAAGTTTTTGTAACATCGATAAGACTTCGCTAATTAGTTACTTGCTGGAAGGATGATACCGTATGATTTTAGAATTTAAAATATTTTTAATGTATCTCCGTTATTAATGGACCGATTTTTATAATTCTTTTTGGTATCGACTCAGAAAATTACGAGGAAAATCATGCTGTTAATCATTTTCGCGCGAAAACCAGATTTTCAGTAAAATTATTTTTTCCGACAAGTTCCAACCGAAACAGCAGCTGTAATTGTCTGAGTCGTATGATCACGCAGCACCTGCTGTCCCCACTTTAAGTAGGTGGAAGGGCATACCGGTAGGATTTTTGTGTCCCCCCCGCAATCCGTCCCTTACCTATCAAAAATTGTATAAATTAGACGATTTTGGCATTTTAAGGGAGTACCAGTTACACGGTTACAGTGACAGTTGTGCCTAAACTAGTGAACCAGTGAGGACCCCGAGACCGACCGGAATCAAGGTAAGCACACCAAACTCTCTAACTAATGTTTGCCAGAGTAACTTGTTCAGATTTTTCTCTATATGCGCCGCTTACCTGTTATCCTTTTTCCTGCTCAACACCATCATGGGTAGTAAACTGGTGGTGCCCCTTTCCTAAGTTCCCCTCATCATGGGTAGTAAACTGGTGAGGTTATCCTTTTTCCTGCTCAACACCATCATGGGTAGTAAACTGGTGGTGCACCCTTCCTAAGTTTCCCCCCGTCATGGGTAGTAAACTGACGGGTTTTGCCCCTCTACGCGATAGCGGTCGCGTTTTGTTTTACTATACCGTTGCATTTTTCATATTTTTAATTGGATAATTTAAAGATAATTTGGTTACTCTGGAGATCTCCGCTTTGATTTATATACTTGTGTGTTGGTGTGCTGAAGCTTGAGTTTTTACCGCTTTTACCGCTTTTCACCGCTTTTATAACCGTAGCTAGTTCACAGTTTTCCGCTTTCCGTAGTAGACGGCTGACTACCGTCGATTTATATCGCATTTTCATGTAAAGTATGGTAAACGTAATAATTTTGATTTTCTTTTAGCATTTGTCGAAACCGTTTAACCGCATGCCTAAACAGCCTGCACTTAGTTGTGATCTACCGTAGAATATAATAGTTTTGTTTGTTTTCATTTTATTTTCCTGTACTCCTGAATATGTGTTGCTGGCAAGTTAGCATTGTAATAAAAAAGTAAGTACAAGATCCTAGCAACCGAAAATGTATTGACCGTAACTTATTTTGAAAATTAATTTTGTAGTTACCGAAATTATGTACCTGTATAAGTCATTTGTAACGATACGGTTAGGATTAGAATTATTGATTTCTCTTATTATTTTGTTGCTAGTCAAACTAGTATATAGTTTGGCTTCTGAAAATGTTCTTTTTTTTTGTACCAGCAGTTAATTGCTTTTATATTGTACCAGTCTAAATCGATACAAATCCGAATGAAATCTTTATTAAATATGACGATGTGTTAAAAAAAATGGTATTGTACATCGCGATATATACCGGATGTTTGTAATTTTAATTTATATATTTGACTGTTTTATATGATTACCGTATGTCTCGCTGTTTTAACCGAAATTGTTTTTTTTTGAACTTGGCATACTGCTCAAAATAAGTTTTATTTTTTTTATGTAAACTGTATTAGGTTTATATTATCGTATTCTGACCGCTTTTCCGATTGTTAACAAATTATAGTTTGTTATATACTGCAATGGTTTGTTAATATATTGTTTTGTTAAGTACCGTCCGTGTTTTATTTATTTCTGGGCTGAACACAATTACCCATTTTGTCTCCACTGTCTAAAGGCTACCTGTCGCATGTGGGCCCTCAACCACTTAAATCCTGAGGGTGGCGCCCGAGATGATATAAACTTTATTAGTTGGAAGACCGTCCCGATCAAAGTTCCGTCCGAACAAGGTAAGTTTGGATCTATCTAGGAAGGCGCCGTTACACTGAACCAGGAAGCAGGTTAGTTTTAAAATAACTACATATTTGGTTTTTCATTCTCGTTTAGATGAATTGAATTTTGATAATAATAATAACAAAATATATTTCAGAATATTTAGATAATATAAATAAATGTTGATTTATAGTAAGGTACTTATAAACAAGAAAATTGATTGTGCAATATTGATTTTTGACAGTTCTATAATTTTATCGATCCTGGTAAAACGACTAGTGGTTTTATCAAAGGTAATACCACGAGTCCTTAAAATTTTATCGATAAATTTTTAGTTTCGACGACGAAAACAAACTGAAATGTGATAAAATCACGAGTCCGTAGGACGAGTGATTTTATCTTATTCAGTTTGTTTGAGTAGTTTTGCCTAAAATAAAAAAGTTTGAGTCTAGAAAATAAAAATTTATCTATTAAAATTTTACAGGACGAATGGTATTTGAGAAGATTATTTTTTGAACCATTCTGTATAAAAACCACTTTATTTAATAACTTATCGTTATCTTTTTACCAATTTTTACTATTTTACTTATAATGTTTTGATTTTTTAATAACTTTAATAACAAATTTGACAAGCCAACTAGCATAGGTGTATTTTGTGTTGCCTACCTATGATCTAATTTATTAACACATTAATAATCAAGAGAAAGAAAGGAAGTGGGTTTACACAGAATTATATTTAATAAATATATTATTATTTTAAGAGAAAATACTTATAATCTTTTGATCTTTTAATAACATTAATAAAAAATTTGACAAGCCCGACTTTATTGACGTAATCAATATGGTCTACGAAATGCCGTTACCCCTCTTATTAACTTATCCTATCCCAAGAACGATAAACATTTACCAGGATTGCCTAATCGGCCTGATTTGTCCGCCAGCTGTGTGACGTCATTGCAGTCCTTCATTATAACGTTTACCATATAAATGCATGGAAATAATAGGAATTAGACAGTATTTTTATGATTTCTGAAATACTAAACGTATCACTATTTGGATTTTTAAGATTAAACACTTATAATTTATAATGAATAATCCCATAAAATCGTTTTAATACTTATATTTAATTAATTTATTGAATATTATTTGGGAAATAGGTAGAGTAAAGAAAACACTATTTAGTTCTATTTTTATTTTAAAAAATACATTCAAATAAATTTATTATTACACAAAATCATGCTTAAAACTAGTGTTTTTTGACAAACAAAGAAACATAATAAACAATTTGCAGCATATTACTAGTACAATCCGTGAATCTTTTATGGAGCGACATAATAATAATATGTATTCTATAAAGAATTTTTAATTACAAATTTAAAATTAACAAAAAATACTACATAATTAAAAAATAGTTCGGAAGTAAACTATCTCACTAAAAACGTAAAATAAAAAATGTATTCACTATTAAATATTAACGTTGACACTCAACGATACTAACCAAGCAATGTCCAGCCAAGCAGTGTAACACATGAAATTTAAAAGTCCGAACTGGAGTTTAAAAGAACAGTTTTTTAAAAATTTTACACAAAAATGCAACGTACACTAATGTATCCACAATATCTACCAGTCAAAATTTTGAATATTTTTATAATAAATCTAAAAACGACGATTGAAAACGACCTAAAATGCACTGTCAAGATAGGAAAAATACGGCCGAGGACTGCAGTGACGTCACAGGCCACCACGTTCGATCGATTTTTTGACGAATGTACGTCTTATGGGATTAAGCAATCCTGGTAAATGTTTATCGTTCTTGATCCTATCCCATAGGTACACTAGATAGTATTGACAGTTGTCAGATGTCGTGAGCGTCGTGAGAACAGAGTTATAATTTGGATAAATATTCATTTTTATACCTATTTATACAATTATATTAATAGAGAGTTTGCGGTCAGTCGTTTTACGTTACGTTAGACTCCTATTTTACGTTATACTGTAGTGTATCGTAAAATTTGTAAACATAGCTTGCGGTTATCGTACCTTAAAAATCAAGGTTACAGATGACATATGATATGTCACTAGTGCAAGTTTAAAAAAGACCGCTAAAAATAATTAACAAAATTAATAAAAATAATTCCTTCTATTTACTGCTTTACAGAAAGCAGTCGAAGAAAGAAATAAAAGACTTTATTCTCCATGAAATATATTGTACAAACCCTTACTACGTGAAAGTCATAGTATTTTATAGTTTCTTGTTTCGTTTTAGAAAACAAGACATTATTGAACTCGATAAAGTTTTGCAAATACCTAACAGGATTGAAACTAATGATAAACATGCATGATACAACAATTTACAATGTAAATTTGTTGTACCATGGAAGTAAATTATAAGCATTAATATCTGATTGGTTAACGTTATTTTTTAAAATATCGTACAAATAAGCTTTATACGGTATAATTTTTACTACATTTTTACGTTATACATTATAACGGAAATTTTTATAACGTAAAATACCTTACCGCAAACTCTCTATTAAAGAGAAAATTACCAAAATAAAAATTATTAGGTATATCTATTTAAAGTTTACCTACAAGACCACATTTACCTGTAGGCATATAAAAGTTTTAAATGCATACAGAACCAGGAAGCAGGTTAGTTTTAAAATAACTACATATTTAGTTTTTCATTATCGTTTAGATGACTTGAATTTTGATCATAATAATAACAAAATATATTTCAGAATATTTAGATAATATAAATAAATGTTGATTTATAGTAATATACTTATAAACAAGAAAATTGATTGGGAAATATTGATTTTTGACAGTTCTATAATTTTATCGATCCTGGTAAAACGACTAGTGGTTTTATCGCTATAAAACGAAATGATTGGCTAGCATTTAGCATAGAACATTGAAGATTAAGCGTTTTCATTGGACGACATCACAAAACTGTGATATTTTGACAGGTGAAAAAAATAATCACTATAAAACGCAATGATTGGCTAGCATTTAGCATAGAACATTGAAGATTAAGCGTTTTCATTGGACGAAATCACAAAACTGTGATATTTTGACAGGTGAAAAAAATAATCAGTATAAAACGGAATGATTGGCTTGTATTTAGCACAGAACATTGAAGATTAAGTTTTCATTGGACGAAATCACAAAACTGATATTTTGACAGGTGAAAAAAATAATCAGTATAAAACGGAATGATTGGCTAACATTTAGCACAAAACATTTAATATTAAGCTTTTTCATTGGACGAAATCACAAAACTGTGACATTTTGACAAGCGAAAAAAAATAAGGTTTGTTCCAAGAACGATAAACATTTACCAGGATTGCTTAATCCCATAAGACGTACGTTCGCCAAAAAATCGATCGCACGTGACGTCACTGCAGTCCTCGGCCGTATTAAAACGATTTTATGAGAATATTTATTATAAATTATAAGTGTTTAATCTTAAAAATCCAAATAGTGGTACGTTAGTATTACAGAAATCATAAAAATACAGTCTAATTCCTATTATTTCCATGCATTTATATGGTAAACGTTATAATGAAGGACTGCAGTGACGTCACACAGCTGGCGGACAAATCAGCCCGATTAGGCAATCCTGGTAAATTGTTTATCGTTCTTGGGTTTGTTCCAACCTTAGACTAGGAAAGAGAGAGGACAGCGCATGGCAATGAAAACCTTATGCGTGAGAGTGAAGCCAATTTTTAAACGTTTGGTGGCAAACAAATTTGGAACATCGAATTGTATTTTTTTAGTTTTTTATTAATTTTCACCTTTTTTAATAAAGTGAATAGACATTTTAAAATGGTTAATTGTGTAGCTTATAAGTGCAATAGTCAGAGTGCTAAAAAAGAGCAAGGAATTTCATTTCATAGGTAAGAAGTATTTTACAACTATTTCCTTGAAATTTATTTTTATTAATATTACAGCTTTCAGGTAATAGATGTTTAACTAAATTACATATGTTATGTACGATAACTTAAATTAATTGTACATACATTTTGAACATTGTTTTCATTCAGTTTTAAAGATAATTTTTCAATTAATTGTTATTATTTTCTCATAGATGTAATAGTTTTGCAGTGGCGTGGAACAAAAACATATATTTAAAATAGATAAAATAGATTAAAATTGTAATATTTATTAAATAAATATGTTTTAAAATGATTGTTCTTTTTTTTTGGAGCAGTATAAATTCAAAGACTTTTTTAAATTAGATTTGTAATACGAAATAATGAAAATGATTATTTAATAATCGTCTAAGAAAAATCGTATGATACGCCTATGTCAATATTGACCGCCATTAGTTTGGTGGTAAATGGGTTACACAAATTGATTCGAATGCGCAGTCCTCTCTCTTTCCTTGTCTAAGGTTCCAACCAAGCAAAGAACCGTTCTAGAACGGTAATATTACTACACACGAGACCAAATTAGTGTACTGCGCAACTCAGTACACCACTGCGCACAAAAATTACTATTTTAGAACGGTTCTTTGCTTGGTCGCCATTAGTTTTGGTTAAGGTAGGCAGTTGGTTGTATGTGAATAAATCAGTGGTAGCGTTTGTATTGTGTGGAATAGTGAATTAAACTATTTAATTCAGGTACGGAAAACTGCGAAGAAGATGCGGAACAAATGTTACTTACATTAAAATAAATACTACTTCTCAGTGTTCTGTAAGTGGATATTTAATAAAAAAAATTTTACAACAACAACAAGATAATAGTGTCTATGTAAATATTTTAATGCCTGGTAATAGTTTTATTATATTTATTGCTAAACTAAATAACATTTTTGAAAAACTGTTTGAAGAATTGGCAATAAAAGATAATGCTCTTCAAACTATATTAAATATCAGCAGTAATGAAACTTTTATACATCCTTGTCCAAATTTCCCATTACTGTATGTGAAAATTTTAAAAGTAATGAAAATAAAGATAAATTGTTAATTTGGAGAAATAAATAAGTGTTAAAGCTGTTGATATGTTTTTTTAAATCCTTCCTTACTAACGAGGAAAATTGCATGTAAGACATACATATTCGGTCATTTATTTTACGTAGAAATTCTATTTCTATGTAATTATTTAACTTAAAAAGCAATTTTACTTTTTTTAAAAACAAATAAATCAAAGTTTACTTAATATTATTAATCTTGTTGAAAACAAATTCTATTTTTCTAAACTGTCTGAAAATAACAATTAAGAAAAATTTCAAGTACGGGTCTTATTTATAGCCTAACTAACCTAACCTAACCTAACCATGAAAATGTCTAAGGGTGTGTTCGGGGAGCACGCTTTCGAGCTATGTAGCGCCAAGAGCCATATAACGCAAACGAGGAATAGTACTAGATAGCGCCAAATGGCGCAAATAGCGTGCTCCCCGAACACAGCCATAATAACAATTTTTTTAGTACTACCTTATACCACAAAACAGAATATTGGTTAGCACAAAACAGACTAACCAATATTCTGTTTTGTGGTTTATACTCCCAAAAAATGGCTGTCTTATGAACATCAAAGGAGCCGACAGCAAGTCCATACTCTGATTTGTATTATATAGTCTGTGATATTTAGCAACAGTTTGTATTCAAAATTCAATATTTGGGCATATATAATAAATTGTGATTGTTTGTATACAATATTTAACATTTTAATTATAATTGAAAACAAAATTCATGCTGCATTTTACTTAACATACTCTGAAAAAAAAAGCATATTACATATTTTTCAAGATGGTTTCTTTTATAAATGGATTTATCATTTTAGTTTAAACTATCTTATGTGAGTAACCCTTTTGTACTCAATTTCCCTCAATGATATTAAAACTACTTCATTCTAAATTTTTATAGCTATTTCCGAAAAAAACTTTTCCATTTTCAGGTTTTGTAAATGTAAATGAGAAAATATTTTGTTTTATTTAGGTTATTTTTAAATGAACTTTTGTTTAAAATCCTTTATTTCTCATTGTTTCTATAATTTAATACCATTTTCTTACAACCACACTATTTCAAATTCATTCATATCCGCATAAAATGTCTTGTAGTTTGGATAAGTTGATGATAACATTTCCGGTTGTTTGTTCTTCAAAATAGGTAAATAGTCTGATATCAGTAGAATTTTTATTAAGTCTATCATTTTCTCTTTTATGGCCTCTGATGATGATATCTTACCTTAACTAGCGTAGTTAACGAATTTGACCTTTTTTATATAAAAATGGTTATTGTAAATAAAACAAAATGCTAATGATTAAATTTATATTTAAAAAAACATTCTTTAATGATGATGTAAGATTTGTAGTCTGTGGAACAATAGCTTTACAGTAGATTATGTTTAATGGACATTTAATAAATGGTGAACTCGTTTCCACACCACCCTAAAAGCTTGTTCGACAACATGGCGGGGAACTTACTTAAGGGGTAGAGTTCCAGGCGCGTTTTTTTTAATGTGGTATCCCCAATAGGCCTAATCCACGTTCTTTAGTATAAATAATTTAATTGAAACAAAGATGTGATTATAAAGAAGCTCTTTTTTACATACAACCAGATCAACCCCTACAAGAATCACACAATTCGTAACCCTACAAAAAGTCAATCAGAAAATTTCGATCTTGCGTCAAACCGCATAAGAGTTGAAATTGACCATGTGATATTAACTGGTCCACTTTTGGTGCTTAATAGATACAATACTGAATTCGGGCAACTAGAATCTACAATTAGGTTAACCAATTAGTTGGTACGAAAAAAAAAGAAACTTTCAAGAAATACATTCACCACTATTTAAAGAGAAAACGTTTTCAATTAAATTATTTAAACTGTCTAATTTCTTTTTCAACAATATGATATGATAGAAATTTTGTATTTATACTGAAATTAAATACCAAAAATCAAAGATGTATATAGAAACAATAAACCAAAAAACATTATAAAATTTGCTAAACTGGGATACAGAATTTACTTTTTATGTTTAGGTAGTCATCCTTTATAACCCCTCAATGCTCACCTGCTTTTATTTTTTATTCAGATTAATTCCTTCAACTAAATGAAGCAAAACTGTGATTTTTCACTGGTTTGACTAGGGATTGTATGACTAAAACCAAAGTTACTATTGGAGTAAAATATTTTAAGAGGTTCTTCTGGTTTCTTTATGAATAATTGCATTAAAAATATTAAATTTAAAATGGAAAAGGTGGATGGATTAATTAAGGAAAATGAGGAACACAGTACAAAGAGATCTTCCACTTTAAAGGAATCTATATTAATAATCTGATGGTTCTTTGTATTCTCTTGATCTTTGCCTTGTAGTAATAAAAATTCTTCAAGAAATGGATGCTTTTTTAAGATTGTTTCTCCTAGTACCAAATCCAACACATGAAAGTTTCTACTGAAGAAAACTGGAAAAACTGTTCTTATTATGTTAAGAAGTACAAGACAATTCTTAATGTACTAACTTAATTATGGAGATGTATAAAAATAAGAAAAGGGATCTTGCATTAGAATATGTGAAGTTGACTGTGTCCTCAGCAAAAGGAGGAAAATCCTACAAAAATCTGTAATTTTATGAATTTAAACCAATAAGTTGGAGGCTCTTTAGATTCTCTTGATTTTTTTCATGGAGTTAGTAAAATACTTTAAGAGTTGGACGTTTTTTTTTGCTTCTTCTACTACCAATAAAACAAAAACCAAATCCAACAATTGAAAATTTCTACTAAAGAAAACTGGATAAAAGTGATCAAATTATGTGTTGGTGGAAATACAATAAAATAACTGTACTAGGTCAATTATATATATGCAAAGAGAGAAAAAATAAGAAACTACAGTTTGGATGATACTACTATCATAGTGGGGTGGATTATGTCCTCAGTAATCTATATCAATAAACTGAAGGATCTTTCAATTCTATTGAATTTTGCCTTAGTAATAAAACTTCCCCAAGGAATGAAAATTTTCTTCTAAAGAAAACCAAAAAGATAATCCTTGTGTTTTAGACTGTGTACTTACCAATTTAATGTTTTTATTTTATTTTTTATTAAATCTGTAATAAATAATTCAAAAACTGGTGCATTAAGGGGTTACAAAAACAAACCGGTAACGCCTTTGCGTCGTCTGACAGTGACAACCCCTTCAAACAAATATTTGATGCAAAGTAATATTTGTAATGAAAGTTATTTTGGTTTTATTTTATAATGCTTAGATTTGTAAGACCCGTGCAAATTATATACTCATTAACTGGGAGAAACAGTTAAGGAAAGCGAAAAAAGATGTAAATTAATAAACGAATCGATTTTTTTAAAAATCGATTTGTTTATGACGGGATAGGGATAAGGATAAGGTAGAGAGAGAAAGAAAAAAGGTATCACAGTTTTTCCAAGAAGATACAATTTTATGAACGCCGATAATAAAGTTATTAAAAATTTTTAGTGAACAATGTTTCTGAGATCCGAGATTCTATAAACTAATAATCTAAAAATAAACATTTATATATTTATATAGGTATGGAAATTTATCGTCGGAGATTCTACTTTTAACCGCAAAAAAAATATATTTAGATTGATTTATAAAAGAAACTATTTTACTCTGTATAGAAATTTTTGTCCCGATAACTCTAATAAAGAAAATGAGAAAAAAAATAATGCAAATAGAAGAGTAGAATCTCCGATGAAATAAAATAAAATAGATTCACCGATTCGTAATTATTATTATTGCACATCACTACACCTTGTGAAATATCTAAGTAAAATTACTCGAAAAATATTAAAATTAAAACACAACTATTTTTTTAATGTTTAATTTTATATTTTTTGCTTAAAAAAACTTTTTAGGACTTACTACGTACGACATTTAACATCAAATTTCCAAAAAAAAACTAACAAATTATTTCGAGTAATTTTTAAAATATTCAACACAATATCCAATGATGAGTAAAATCCATAGTTTATCATCATGACGTACTTTATTCTTTCTTAAAAATAAAACGCGTGATGATATACTCAGTTAAAGCTTCCTTTGACTTAAAAACTATCTTAAATTCTACAGTGATTATACATTTGTACTGCCTTAACAAAAATATTTCGTCTTAATTGACGCTTTGCTTCTGACAAATCTAGTAAAGTTAAAGGGCACCCTCAGTTTTTACGATTCACTTGGTTGAACATAAAAATAAAAACTACGTTTTTAACTTCAATTTAGCAATATCCAACATGTCTTTACAATATTCGATTTATAAAAAGAATCAGTACTGCTGATTGTATCAGCTTCGAATATTGGAAAGAGTGTTGAGATATAATCCAAAACATTTACAATTTTAGTTTTCAACTTCCAAAACATTTTTGGGCAGCAAAGAAAAACCATTACTGAAACGCAGCATAATGCACAACAAAAAATATTTGTCAAGGAAGATGTCTCCTAAAATTGACATTAATGGCACTATGCAGCAACTACTCTTAAAAATATTAACTTGCACAGCAAAATTGTGACAACTGACAAAATAACTTCTTATAAAATATTATACAATTTCACAATTATAACAACTGACAATGTATTAAAAAAACAACATTGTTAGAGTAAAAAAAAGCTTTTTGAAAGTTTGTTAGTAGTATTGCGCTACAAACAGGTTCAGAAATATTTAATTGTCATTTCCAGAATAAACGAAAATATTTTGCATGAGAAACATTCTCCAAAGTTGAGTTGCGCATCCAATAATATTAATCTTATAAAATATTTCCAGAATATCCAAAACATTTTCTAAAGTTGATGGTATTGCACAGCAAGTACACTCATCAATATGGACTTAAGTAGTAAAAATTGGAACAAACTTTATTCCTCTTATAAAACACTCCCAAAATAAACAATAAGGATAAGGATACTCTACAGTTGTTTAAGATATTGTGCAGCAACTAGCTTCTGAAATATTGACTAGCAAAGTTAAAATTATTACAACTGGAAATGTTATGAACAATACTTTACTTTTTCCATAAAACATTCCCAGAATAAGATAAAAATTTCCAATAGTTGACTTTATTAGTATTGTACATCAACTAAGTTTAGAAATATTGACAAGTACAGTTAAAATGACAACTGGCAATGATATAAAAGGACATTACTCTTCCCATAAAACATTTTGGGGGGAAGAAAAAGATTTAATATTTTCCATAAAAAAAGTTAAAATGACATTTCAAGAATAATCTTAAATACAAAAGGGAGTGTTCTAAAGAGATTTCCAAAACTTGCAATTAATGGTCTATGTACAGTATGATTAATTTGCGCAGTAAACGTGATAAAAGAAACTTTACTGTTCAATTAAACATTATCAGAATAAGAACTAAAATAGCAAAAGATTTTCCATGGAAAACAATTCGTAATGTAAACGACATTTCTAGGATAAGTAAAATTAAAACAGAAATATTATTGCGCCGAGGAATTTACACGATAGAGTTTGTAACGATATTTTTGTTAATTGTGTTGAAGTGAAACAAGATTGTAAACGTGTTGGTCTGAGAGTGCCATTTTCTTGACCCTCTAAAATTATCACACACTCGGATTTATTTTGAGCGAACCACTCAAAATTACTAAGAAAAAAAATTAAATCTTATACTCTTACAATTTTAACAGTTGTACAAAATCACATTTAGAAAGAGGCTAAGTCGAATGTTAAAACATCTAAGATCTAAACGTCTGCGCGCGTCATCACCAAACATCGCAGACGTATTAAATATCACAGCGCGGCTGAACAGGACAATCATATTTACGAGTCTATCATACATCATACAAATATATATATTATATAGGTATATAAAGGGCTTTCTTCGTAAATTTAAGTGTTTACTTAACGACAAACATCAAAAAGAATGAAAAAAAAATTATTTCCAGTTTTAAAGTGCAGAATCAACGCAACTATAAAGATTTCTATATCAATAATAATAATAATAGCCTCAAACATTCTACAATATTATTATAAATTAAAATTTCGAAAACGTTTAAACAGCGTGTGCGCGTTTTTTTTCGTTTTTTTTTTCGAGGTTTTTTTAGGTACGGCTGAAGAAACGTTTTCTAAACTTTAAAAAAATTACATAGAGAGCAATTTCTTTTTTAATATTTTTGCATCTCGCTTTAAAAACCTCTTATAAAATATATAATGAAATTTTGGTTGTGAAGTAAAAAGTAAGAAATACTGCCTTGCTATAAACTATATTGACTGATAATATGAATAGAAACATTAGGAAAATAGTATTTAAGTACCCTTTTTGGACCCTTTGGTATCAGATCCTATAGATCGTCAATATTTGAAAGTGTATTCTTTAATATTCTCAACCAATACACTTGTTAAAATTAAAAATACCTTTCATATAACTTTTAAAAAATGTTAACGTTTTTCCAATCTTTATAAAAAAAACATTAACATTCCAATGTAAATAATCCAGTTAACTTAAATTATGATTAATTAAAAAAAATCTAGAAGTTGCATTGTCAAATAATAAAAAATAAATAAACATTCAAAAATATGTCCAAGAAAACCCTCAAATCTAATCTAAAAAAAAGGCGTTCTAGCTGCAATGGCACCATTAAACTTTTTTTTAGAACACATCAAATAAAAGAACTTCATAGAAGTGAACTATCAAGTTCCTTATAAAAAATATTGTCGTGTTCACTCGCTGACCAAATCAATCTTAAAATTAATCACATAATTATTCTCTGGATATCTTGTTCACAATCATAATTTTTTTAATGCTCCTATCGCAACAGTAGATATAATGATTGTCTATTATTTTTTGTTGCTATTAGAGATTTTTGCTCAGTAGGTCAGGCTTGAACCTTTAGCAACATTTTTAGTTGCTGCGTAACGTCCCTGTGATCTGAGGTTGTAGGGACCGTTAAATGCGAATGGAAATTTAGCCTTGTCGGGCGCATCGATTGCATCCAATGCTTTGGAGGCAGGGGTAAAGCTGATGGCAAAGGAGGCTCTGAGAACTTGCAACCAGCATAGTGACCTGCCACCAGGCCAGGCGGTGAGAGAGAGCCAGATCCTAAGAAACATTATTTTACTTAAAAAACTACACTCACCTACTAATTTGATACTTTCAAAATATTAATTTATGTAAAAATTGCTGTAACTTTTAAACGCCGAACTGTACTTTTAAAATTATTAATCTTACTTCTCAAAATAATGTAATATTCTCCTCATCTATAAGGCACGGTTATCCTTTACTTTTGACTAAACCTATAGGTTAATCCTATTAGTATATGTGCACATAAAGATAAGATGTCTGATTTTTTTCAAATATTTTATGCTTTTTTACTCAGATATCCACATTGGTTTGTGAAATGTGACAGTTTAAAGAAAATGCTACATTTTTACCATTTATGGGAAATGAAAAAGATGAATTGGCCATCACCAAATCTCAATCCAATTGAACATGTCTGTGATATGTGAGGGGATATGATGGGTAAACAAGTTAGTAACTGAGTTCCTTTACCAAGTAACTTAAATTAATTGAGAGATGCCACTTTGTTCCATGAATGGAATCAGATTGACCAGATAGAAATTCAACATTTAATAGAGCATATGTCACAACAAATTGGGGTGATTATTCATGCTTGTATGGGAAATACACAGTATTTACTAAAATGTTTAATTTTTGTTAATGATTTAAAAAAAAATATGTAATTACTGTGCAGTTATTTATTGTTCTTAATTACTACTCTGTTTAAATTGAATAAAATAACTAAAAATTTTTCATTTTCTTTAAACTGTCACATTTTATAAACACATCAAGATATCTGGGTTAATAAAAAAGCAAAATGTTGGAAGCAAATCAGACATCTTAATAAATTTCATTAGTGTAGTGGTAGTGTAAAAGGTTTTGATATAATTTTTGCCAACAGTTGCAGAATAAAAATTTTGGCCCTGTACATGAGTATCAAATTATTTTGAGACAAAAGAATAATAATTTTAAAAGTAATTTTTTTATCTACAAGTTGCAAAAAAAATTAAATATATCAGCCTTGGCATTTTTATAAAAATCATAGGTTCTGAAAGGATTGAATTTTAAGTTGGTAGGTGTTTTTATATTTTAACTCAAAGTTCACTATGTCCAAAAAGTTTATTGTATTTATAATTAGTTCAATAAAGGTGAATAACCTAGAAATGGAATTAATAAGGCCAAATCTATACAAAGGTTTAAAAGTAACAACCTCCAAATTACATTTATCAAAAGTTACAGCAGGTAAAGTTTACAAATATAAAAAAAAAACAGACAAAAGTTGTCAACTACTGAATTATCCTTTATTAATTAAAAAGAAAGCAGATAAGATTGTAGGTGTATAATGTAATTAAAATATTGATTGTCTTTATTAGATAATTAAATATGACCAACTTGACCAGTAAAATACTTACCAAAACTTTAATACTTTAATGTATATTTAAAAATATTCCAAATCTTATCATGTCCTAATTAATTTGATCAAAACAATATAGATGCACATGGTTTGTCAACATAATGGAATTTAAATGTGTACTTTATGTATAGTTACATCTTAGTTTATTTTAATATAAAAATAATTTTAAGGAATGCGATCCAATTTATTTTACTATCTGCATAAAAAATGGTTCCATGTGTAAATATACTACTTAAAAAATAATCAAGTTTCTTAACTTAACTATAATTAAATAAAAAATTCTAGTTTAGGTACCTACCCTTAAACAATTAGTGTTGTAGTATATTTACTGTTATGTTGTTTGTTTAAATGTTGAGTAATCACAATATTATAAGTGTAATGTTTTTTGTTTACTTATAGATATCTGTAAAATTACACATTTGAAAAAGATATAAAAATGCTTTAAGTTCTACGAGAAAATAAAGTCAATGAACTGTAAGGAAAGAATAAAAACGCCTAACAAATAATAATAAAATCATGTAGTAGTTACCCCGAGGAGAGTGTTCCCTCGTTGTGCCGTTCAGCATTTGAACTGATGATTCTCGTCGAGTGGAAGAGTTCTTTGGAAACGTGCCCTGATGATGAGCTTTGGAGGGATTTTTAAGAGCACGAGAATGTATACCAACTATTCTTCCACCCTCTGGATGCTTCGTAGCCATTGCCATATTGAGCAAAATAGGTTTCACAACAAAGTCCTTTGTCTTTGTTAAAGAAATCGATTATTAATACACTCAATTCACTTTGTATCCGCTTTATCACAGATTATGATAATGAATTTTGCTTTTAAAAACAGTAACTATCAATACGACGCAAATTTTGCTCGCTTTCACAAAATGGACGATGATAATAAGTAGAACAAAAACAAAGAACAATCAACTATACACTTCACATATGCTGGTTGGACTTTCTCTTTGTCTTCGTTGTATTGTTCGCAGTTTTTCATGTGAGCCTTCACTACTCATAACAAATAGTTCACTCAACTTATAAACACTGTTTTTGAACGCAAAATTCTAAAATACTTCCGTAACTTCTCCCTTATATTACTTTTATTCACCAACCAAACACCAAACTTCTATCACGTAGGACAAAAATTATGTTTTGACCTTCATCGGCATATATATATGCATACCCCCTCTTTCATTTCACGTCAAATCAATCCTATATTCCTATAGGCGTGAATCGTGAATGGATGTACATAGCCATAGAACATATAAACTATTATCAATTTTCATAGCGTTCCTTTAGCAACCATTTTCAGTTAATTGTATCAGTTCAATTTAATTCAGTAAATATGTATTATAGGGTTATAGGTTTATAATATAAAAATAACGAAAAAAGACTGTGTTACGGCAACATGGCGGCCAATACGCCACAGGCTACGTCACCAGTATGCCTTAGGGTGTGTTCGAGCTATGTAGCTGTAATATTATTTATTATAAAAATAAAGATTTGTGATTGTATGACAATTATATTTTATTACATTGATATAATGACACTTGTCAAAAGTAAATCAAGATAGTTTGTTT
The DNA here is from genome assembly GCA_035357415.1 of Ophraella communa. Classification (NCBI taxonomy): domain Eukaryota; kingdom Metazoa; phylum Arthropoda; class Insecta; order Coleoptera; family Chrysomelidae; genus Ophraella; species Ophraella communa. The sequence continues at coordinate 22,255,189 of CM068995.1, forward strand.
ACATTAAGGTATATCTTAATGTTACATCCTCCCTTTAAAGTGTAGCTAAATAATATACGAATATAATGTTAAAATATAAACTTTGCAACAAAACATTAAATATTGAACCTCTTCACTGGCTTAACCAATCTTCCTGACCTTGTAACATAATTATCTTGACTTATTATTGTAGTATTTTTTTTAGAACATTTTTCTCTCCGATAGTTTCAGGTTCTGAGTGATGTTCTGCCGAAGGAATGTTATTTGTTTCACTATTAGGTATAACTACAGCTTCTTTTTCTTTAATCATGTTTGATTCAGTCTTGTGTAGTACTTCTGCATTTCGTCTGTATAACTCTCCATCATCACTTTTTATAATAACAGATCTTGGATTTTCTTCCACCTTTGCTTGAACTTGTCCTCCTTCCCATTGTCTGTGAGCAGTTTTAAATCTTATTCGGTCACCTATTTCTACTTTATTGTTATAGTTTTTTTTGTTAGCATTACTGTATGATATTTGTTTTTTTCTTTGTGTCCTTAATTCATTTGAAACGTTAGTAATTATTTTAGGTTTCAGATTATCCTTCGATATAGGGATTGTTGATCTGGTCATTCTGCTGTATAGACGTTGATTGGGAGAACCCAAGTTAGTTCTAGGTGTGTTTCTATAATTCAAAAGCGCTAGCTGTATGTCACTTTGATCTATATTGCATTTTCTCAGAATATTTTTCGCTATGCTCACACCTTTTTCAGCAAGACCATTTCCTCTGCTATGATGAGGACTACTCGTCTGGTGTTCAAAACCCCATAGATTTTTGAACTCTCTGAATTCTCTTGATGAAAAACAAGAGCCGTTGTCACTTTCTAATTTCTCGGGGATACCATGTGTAGAAAACCATTCTTTAAACTGTTTGATAACTTGATTGGATGTAGAACTTTTAATTAATTTAAAATCAATGTAACCTGAAAAGCTGTCTATAATACAGAGATATTCGTGTCCTTTAAAATGAAATATATCTGAGGCAACAATTTGCCAAGGTAAATCTGGTACTTCTTTATTAAGTACTGTTAATTGTGTGTTTGCTTTTTGAGTTCTTTCACATACAGTACATTTTTTGAGATATGAAATAATGTCGTTTGCTTGTCCTTTCCAATATAGAAGTTCTCTAGCTCTACGTAAGCAGCTTTGAATGCCTAAATGCCCTAAGTGAATATTTTTCAGCATTTTATTTACTTGAGATTTTGGTACTAATACTTTATGTCCTTTGAATACCAAACCATCGTAAAAAGCAAGCTCTTCTCTGAAATTAAAGTAATGTTGTATTATTTCAGGCAGTTCTTGTTTTAGTTCGGGAAATCCATTTTGAATAAAATTTATCAATGTTTGAAGCTCATTATCATTCTCAGTTGCTAAAACAAGCTCTTCTCTAGCAGTTCTGGACATCGATAACACGATTTGTACTTGAAGTTCTTCTTCTTCATCTGTGACAGTTTGTTGTTGGCAATCACGACTAAGGATGTCAGCAATCGGTATGTCTGCACCTTTTTTGTATATGACTTTTGGTGAATACTGTGTTATGTCAAAAAGTATTCTTTTTAAGTCTCGGAGGTGCTGATTGTATGGGCTTCTTAAATATTACCTCTAAAGGCTTATGGTCAGTCTCTATAATTAGCTGTTTTCCGTAAATATACTGATGAAACTTATCACAGGCGAATTTAATTGCGTAAGCTTCTTTTTCTATCTGTGGATAGGATTCTTGAAAATTCGTGAGTGCTTTTGTTGCATATGCAACTGGTTGATTTTCTTGCATAAGTACAGCTCCAACACTCTTTGAACTTGCATCTACAGATAATGTTACTTGTTTGTTTACATCATAAAATTTTAAAACAGGAGCAGATGTTAATTGTTGTTTAATTTTAGAAAAAGCATCGTCTTGCTCATGACTCCAATCAAATTCTACGTCTTTTTTTAATAACTTTCTTAATGGTTGTGTCAGCTCTGACATATTTTTTATAAACTGGCTAAGATATGTTACCATTCCTAAAAGCCTTTGTATCTCTATCTTGTTTGTTGGCGTTTTCAAGTTTTTGATGGCAGCAACCTTTTCAGGATCAACTGACAGTCCTTCTTCTGATAGTAAATGACCTAAGAATTTGACTTGTCTAGATTCAAATACACATTTTTCTTTATTCAATTTTACACCTGCTTCTTTCAGTATTTTTATAACTTTGGCTGTAATTTCACGTAGTTTCTCTTTTGTTTCTGCAAATATTAAGACATCGTCCATAGAACACTCTGTATTCGGAACTTTTTCCAGAAGAGAAGACATGATTTCTTGGTATATTTCAGGTGCTGATGCCAAACCAAAGCATAAACGGGTAAAACTGTATCTTCCCCAAGGGGTAGCAAATGTTAAATACTTTTGTGTTCTTTCTGTGACCCTAATTTGCCAGAAGCCTCTTTTTGCATCCAAAAGACAAAACCATTTGGCTCCATGTATTCTGCTGGCAATTTCGTTAAGCGTTTTTAATGGATAATGTCTTCTTAAAATGTTTTTGTTGACATCAGAAGGGTCTAGACAAATCCTGAGTTTACCTTTTTGGTGTACTATCACCATAGGACTGACTACAGGTGTAGGTTCTTTTATAGGTTTTATTACCCCTAATTCGACCATTTTGTCTAGCTCTGCCTTTACGTCATTTCTTATTGCATGAGGTATTCTTCTTGCGGGCTGTATATTAAACTTGGGATTGTCAATCAAATCTATGTCGTATATAAAATTTTTTATGCATCCCAGACCTTTAAATATGTCATCTTTTTGAATATCTTGAATTTCTTCTACTCTGACTATTAATCCTAAGTCTTGACAAGATTTTCTACCTAAAATTGGCGGTACATCTTCATTAACAACTTTAAAAAGTATATTTGCAACTGAATTTTTTAAGTGGCATTTGACTAGTATTTCACCTATGACAGAAATTGTACTTTCACTAAAGGTTACCAGTCTTTTAGTTTTGGAAGGAGTTATTTCAGAACCTAATTTTTCAGCTATATATTTCGGTAAAACATTGCACTGTGCTCCAGTATCTAGCTTTACTTGAAACTTCTTCTTATTAGCCTTTATTATTTCATGCCAATCTTCATCTTTATTATGTGCCACTGATCTTATGTATAATACTTCTTCTTCAGTTTCTTCACTTCCATCTTCATCATCCAGCGAATTTATATTTTTACCTTTTGATTTGTTCTTATTAGAAAAACATTGTTGTGAAAAGTGCCCTTTTTTATTGCATGATTCACACTTATACATAAATGCAGGACAACTTTTGAGTCCATGTCTTGTGCCACACCTTTTACAATCGAAAGTTTCTGTTAATAATTGTGATTTTCCTTTTTCAGCTTTTTTCTGCTTATTTCTTAGCAAATTCACTTGACTAATCTCTGAACTCTGAACTTCTCTTAATTGATTGGTAGCTTGTTAATTCATTTAAAGTACAGAATGTAACGTAACGCTTATGGTTTGTCATTTTTTCTGTCATATCAGAAGTTCAGCAATAAAGAACAAATCGAAATAAATCGAATACTCCTATATGGGCAGTTGATACGGCAAATAACATCACTACACTACGGTACCGACCATATTTTCTCTCTTGCGTTCTTAGATTTTATCCATACTGCGCATGCTTGCGTTTTCGGCTGGGTGCTCTGGGTTGCTCTCAGAGTGCTCCGAGAATGTTCGGTTTACCTGATTGGTCACCGAGCATGGTCGATATTCTTGTTCGGCTCATAGACTGGATCGCTCTCGGGTTGATCGGATTGATCAGCAGTGGGACTCCGTGTTTCATAGGATTCTATATATCGCTTTCTACAGTAGCTTTCTATTTAGAATTCGATGTCTTGCTTTACTGGTACTCCGTGTAACTATCGACTACTCTTCGGCTATTTTCGTAATTATATTGATGGTTATGAAAACATACGGTTAAAATTGGTGAAAATTTTAGTAATATTTATGTTTGCAACTAGGATTATAAATTATAATTGTCAATGTCATTTTGAGATTATTTGTTGATTTAAAATTGCTTTTTATTATTGACGAAATTCTTTATATTATTATTAATTTATTTAAAGTCAGATACGTTCAGTGATTCATACAATGTTTCCTTTTAATGCAGTACATATTTTAGAAATTCAGGAAGAGGAAAGATTGGAAGAAATACGCACCGAAAATGTAAATAGAAGAATAATGAGGGAACAAAGTGATCCGTTTGCCATTGACGATATACGATTTGTGGAGCTATTTAGACTTAATAAAGACTTGGCACAATTTATGTTAAACCAAATTATTCCTCAACTGGATAATAGCAACAACCCAGTGACAATACCGGGGATATTAAAATTTTTTGGGACATTATCTTTTTACGCAACAGGAACATATCAAAGAGTGATAGGTCAAAGTTTTAACTTGTCCATGTCACAACAAAGTATGTCCAGAGCTATTGAAGAAGTAACTAACTGCATTGTTAATACTTTCTCAGAACAATGGATACGATTTCCTAGAACCCTTGTAGAAAAAAATATGATTAAAGGAAGATTTATGGAAATTACTAATTTTCCGGGAGTAATTGGCTTAATAGATTGTACACATGTTGAAATAATAAGGCCACAAATAGAAGAACATAATTATTTTAATAGAAAAGGCTACCATTCAAAAAATATACAACTAGTAAGATTCTTATTTATTGATCCCTAAGCCTAATGTATTATTTTTACATATTTTTTTAGATCTGTGATTGTGATTTTAAAATTTTGAATATTAATTCAAGATTTGGTGGAGCAGCCCATGATTCATATATTTGGCGACAATCACAAGCTAGACTAGAATTAGAAGCTAATAATCAAAGAGGTAAGTAACAGTAAGACTAAACCAATTACATGTAGGAATGAAAAAGACATATTAATTTATTTTATAGATAATTGTTCATGTAATACTTTTTGTTTTAGGTGATAGGAATACTTGGTTGCTAGGTGATTCTGGCTATCCTTTAGAGCCGTGGCTTATGACACCTGTTATAAATGCTGAAGCAGGATCACCAGAGTTTAGATACACAGAAAGACATATCCGTACAAGAAACATAGTTGAAAGGTGTATAGGAATCTATAAAGCTAGATTTTTATGTCTTTCAAAAGTTTTACGATATACTCCAGAAAAAGTTGGTAATATAGCAAATGCTTGTGCAATATTACATAATATGTGTATGGCTGCTCGCTTAAATATTGATTTTAATGTGCAATTACATTATGATAATATTCAAGAGCCCCCTGCTGCTCCTCAAGTTAATGTAAATAGAGATGGTATTGCAATTCGACGAAATTTAATTCAAAGATATTTTAATTAACACTTAGTTGTATATTATTTATTATCTTCTGTTATTTCCTTTTAAATAAATCATTTATATTAAAAATCAGGTTTTCTTTTAAATATTTTATTTTTGTTTCAGGGTATTCACAACAAAAATTAAATAAATATAATGTATATCAAATATTTTGATTTTTACATAAACATTGTTGAAAATGTTGTTGCGTGACATTTGCAATTATATTTAATGAATTTGCTATACTTTCAACATTTTTACTAATATCTGATAGCATAGTCAAAGATGATCTTGATATTTCCAGCAATTCATTTGAATTTCCATTTAAAGCTCTTCTTCTCTTCCTCTTATTTGTCCTAAGGCTAAGGGGTGTTTCAGTAGGTGATTCCAGAATTCTTTTTCTGGAGTTGTTTGTGGAAGTATAGTTGTGGTCTTGTTTCATTGCAGAAGATCCAGACATTTCCAGTTGTGGATTTTCATCATCTAGATTTTCTCCCTCTCTTTTTTCTAATGTTTTCACCTGAATGTTCATAAAATAGTGTATAAAAAAATAATTATTTCAAAAAACAAATTACCTGACCAAAACCAAGTTCTGGAACTTCCCTATTGCCTTCAATAGCTGTTTTCCCCATTATCTCCAATAGTTTCTGCTCCCAAGGTAATAATGGTGGATATTCTGGTGGTCCTCCTCCAGTTCTTTGCAAGTCCCTCTTTATTGCAGCTGCTTTTGTCTTTGTTTTGGATTTCCAGTCCACTAAAGCCTAATAAGATTTTTTGTTGTATTACAAGAGAAGCAAAAAATTTGAATAAAAACTACAAAAGGTTAAAGCATTTGTTTAATATTAGTTACCAATTTATTGTTATCACCATTAAATCAACAATATTATTTGAAAAATAAAAGTGCATATTTGAATAAATTAAATATAGTTGAATTAAGATAGAGACTAAAATTTGTATTAAAATGTTTATATAACTTTTAACTTACTTTTCTCCATCCTTCAATACTTTTCTCCCCGAGACCCAAGCTGTTAAGTTGAATAACAATATTCTGCCAAAGAACATTTAATTTTGTTTTTCCTTCGGGTCCATATTAAATTTATTTGTTATCACTTCTGGATTATTTTCACAAAGTTCTAACAATAATTGCCAGTGCTCTGGACGAACTCTCATTTTAAATAATTTAAAAATATATATAAAATATTTACTAACAGTCAGACGAAAATGGGCTTTACAAATAAATAAACCCTATATAAATATAAAGAATTACCGCACATGTTTCACAGATGTTTTAAATTAGTGCCAAAATTCCAATTATTTCTCATAAATGCGCATGCCTTAATAGAATTCGACTCCTATCGAGATGTAGAAACGAAACGATAGCTTTCTGGCGATTTTACGAGTTCTAAGGTGACACAGAGTGCCAACAGCATAGAAAAGAGTCGATTGATAGAATACTATATTGCACGGAGTCCCACTGCAGGACCCCTATTCTTGACAGTGATAGAATAGAACACTCCCTAGGGAGCACTCCCTACTTTCATTCTATCACCTTTCTATTGGTTACATGAAACTGTATTCTTGAGTTCGATAGAAAGAAGTACAGTCGCTGTAGAAAGATAAGAATGTTTAAGCAGGATTGCCAAATAGTTAAACCAATCGGAATAAAGAATTTTTGACAATTGAAGATCATGCAAATAAACGTGGTTATTGTTTATTTTTTACGGTCTCAAATGGTCCGGCTACACACAACGTTTTGCCTGAGATCATGCCTGCAGAGACTTGTTTGCGCAGGTAAGAGCGTGCATGTAGACGGCAAGATTGTATCGCGCGTCGTGTAAACATCGCGCGTCTAACCGTCTATACGCACGCTCTTACCTGCGCAAACAAGTCTCTGCAGGCCTGCTCTCAGGCAAAACGTTGTGCGTAGCCGGACCATAAAGTGTTTCAGGAGCTAGGTATATTTTATTTCATTTCTACATTTAATTCTATTTCATAACATAATATTTAGTTCTAGTTTTTTATTTAGTATTGTTTTTGGTATTTGTATGTATTTAGTTTAGTATTAATATTGTTTGCATTTGTGTCACCAATGTGTTTAAAATTTACAATGGATTTCAATAATGTTTTAATTTACGACGCTATACAAAATGATATACGAGAAGCAGAAGAGGATATCAATATCAGAAGAGAAGTTTTACCCTTGGTAAGCCCATTTGATGAATTAACAGATTATAGGTTTACAAGGCTTTTCAGATTGAAAAAGGAAGTTTGTCGCGACCTTATAGTGTTTCCAATCTTTGGAAGAGCCCCCAGGTATACTGCTCAATAAAGTTGACAACTCTGTCCATAGTTGACAACTCTGTCCATTTTTTCTTTTGTATAGGACTGCGTTAATTTGCCGGAGTACATTTCTTCTCTTGCAGAAATAAAGTCCACAAGAATCTGCTTATGTTGGGTGTTCATAGGATTACTATTTTGTTTTTTATTTTCTGTCATTTTTTTCACTACACTATTATATGTCTTATCTATGTTCACTACTGTTACTACATTTATTTTTGATTATCTAAGGCCCAGTTTCATAATACCGACTTTAAAGTAACTTTAACTAAAGTCCACTTTTATGCGTGTGAGTGAAGCCAAGTTTCAAATGTTTGGTGGTAAACAAATTTGGAACGTCGAATTGTATTTATTTAGTTTTTTTATTAATTTTCACCTTTTTTAATTACCTGAATAGACATTTGAAAATGGTTAATTGTGCAGTTTATAAGTGCAACAGTCAGAGTGCTAAAAAAGAGGAAGGAATTTCATTTCATAGGTAAAAAGTATTTTAAAACTATTTCCTTGAAATGTATTTTTATTAATATTACAGTTTTCAGGTAATAGATGTTTAACTAAATCACATATGTTATGTATGATAACTTAAATTAATTGTACATACCTTTTGAAAATTGTTTTCATTCAGTTTTAAAGATTATTTTTCAATTAATTGTTATTATTTTCTCACAGATGTAATAGTTTTGCAGTGGCGTGGAACAAAAACATATATTTAAAATAAATAAAATAGATTAAAATTGTAATATTTATTAAATAAATATGTTTTAATATGTGCATAATTCACATTGATTCAATTATAGGCTTTCATTCTAAACGGATCCGTTTTATATACGGAAGCAAACTTATTCGTACCAACATCACAGTAGATAAACTCATAGTTGGCATTAGCTATATTGCCATCAGTACTACGCTATGTGTTTTTTTATAATTGAAGAAATACGATCCACTCTCCTTAGGCGGAATAATCCTGATATGTTTGCCGTCTACGGCTCCCAAACAGTGTGGAAACTGGCATTTATTTTCAGTTGCTATTTCTAACCATTGTTCTTCTCCAGAAGGAAACTGAAACAAACACAAAAAATAAATAAATATATAATAAATATTTATACTATGTATAAAATTTAGAGTATATTGTACTACAGTATTAACTTTTCTGTTTCAGCTAGAAAGCTTCGACGGCGATAGTGAAGTTGATTTGGCTACGGCACCTTCTAACCCAGCACCATCCACATCTTCTAATTTAACCGAATCGGTTGACCCCAACACTATTTATTCAAGAACTCCGAATCGGAAAAGAAAAGTTCCTAGGGCAGAGGACAAAACGGATGCAGTTATGATGAAAATTGGTGAAAAACTACAATCGCTACAAGAGGATTCATTTGACAGATTTGGAAAACACGTGGCTGATAGACTTCGAGCAGTTGCAGGAGACCAAGTGAAATTTGCTATGAAACTCATTGGCGATGTCTTATTTGAAGCAGAAATGGTGTCACTGGACAGATATTGCAAAATTGACATAGTTGGAGAGAATCGTCGTCAACGGTTTCAACAGCCTCAGAACATTATATTTGAAAATACACAGCAGCAGCAGCACCGTTCTCAGATTAATAATGAGAAGCGCCAACAGCATAGTTCCAATGTTGGATCATATAATTCATATATGCAAACCCCAGAGCAGATAAACCAACAAAGCCCCTATTCATTACTGGAAATTGGACAACATCAACATACTCCAGTCTGCCCATCGGAATATGAAAATTCAGAATCCTCTTGCTCATATTTATCACAGTACGTTACAAATTTTGACCCCGACAATAGTGCTACATGATTAGTTTTTCGTATTGTTACTTTCTCTCGTTTTGTAATAAAAAAATATAACAAAGTATGTATTTCACACTTACCTTCAGTTGCTTTTTCTTTAAAACCTTGTAGATTGCTTCACAGGTGTCTGGTATAATCTCACTCAATGATTGCTTGGACATTATAGTTGTATATTCCATATCCTTGTAGCTTCTTCCAGTTGCAAGGAACCTTAAAGTGGCGGTTAATCTCTCGTGAGGTGAAATCGCTTTTCTCATGCAAGTATCTTTTTTTTGAATGTATGGGTTTACTAAATTTAACAGATACATGTAAGTTTCCACGTCCATTCTCAAATAATTGCGCCAATCGTCAGGTTCACTACGAAGTTCATTTAATAATCTAACATGAGATAATTCGGATCTCTTTAACAGCCATTCCCTGGACCACTTTGTTCTTCGATTTCTTCTTTCGTTATTCCGCAATTTTCTTGCAAGACATACGGCATAAATTGACCATAGCAGTACTTCTTCCATGGCGAGCGTTTATTACGAAACTGATGAAAGTCGACAAGTTTTAACGATAACTCGCAACTGTGTGGACGCGCTATTTATACTACGTTTTGTCCAAAGATTTACATGACCGTTTTATCGTGCGATTAGTCGTTGTGTCTGGACCGGCCTTTATTCTCATCCGGTGGATATGAATAATGAATACTCCTATAGGAAAGTCCGATAGGAAGATGGTGCATTTTCCTATAGGATTATTCATATCCACTGGATGAGAATAAGGGCCCAGATCGAGCGTTCTTTAAATAATTGCCCATCGCCCCGTTGCATCGATGGTCACGTGGTAGTAGATCTGCATCTACTCGCTCGGCTCCCCGTTTTTAAGACCGAACACACCTAAAGCGCCCACTACACTACTCGCGAAGTTGACCAAGTACGAGAGTGTAGAAGGGTACTTCATGTTACTTCGCTTCGGGCTACTTCCGTTTTGTGTCGGTTTTTCGTGCCCGAGTCACAGGACCCGAAGTTCGAATACGAAGTGCTACACTACCTTATTCGACTATTTTATTGAATTTATTTGTTAGCGAACGTTATTTTTGAAATTTGAAAAGTGCTACACTACATTATTCGGCTGTTTTATTGATTTTATTTGTTAGTGAACGTTATTTTTGACTTTAAAAAAGATGAGTTTGTGGCTACAGGAACAAATTCTTTTGTTTTTGGAATTATTTCAAGGGGAATCTGTTATATGGGACTTGCACGTCGTCCATGTCTGAAGTCTGCCTACCCCTACCGACTGAGACTTTTCGATAATGTAGTGAGTCTCCTCGCCTCGACTAACTTCACTTCGAACTTCGTTCGAAGAAATTCGATTGAGTGTGTGGTGGGCGCTTAAGGTATGATGGTATCTAGCCGTTCAAAACTCGTCCGATCTGCGCATGTGACATCATCTTGTGATATTCTATAGCGCGTTTTAACATTAATATATAGGAATTTGATATTTATTTAGTCAATTTATTGTTTAAAACTTTTATTTGTTGGTTATTCAACATTATTTATCAAAACAAAATTGAAATCATACATAATACATGTATGGCTTCAAAATGAGAATATATAAATAAATTGAGAATTGTTAAATTATATTTCTATTCGAGATTTAATTAAAGGGAACGATGGTAGATAATAGGGAGTTTTTGAGCCACCTATTTAACGTATGTGTCATGCTATACGTTATTGTGCACATGCGCATTAGCTACAAAATTATGAATTACGTTATTAACCGATAACGTATCCCGTAATATGCGGAGTTACAACGTAACGGTTATTAAACGATAAAGTTCTCACGGCGTTGCCGATAGAGAATATTATTGTATTTATATATTTTTGATAAGACAAAAATACTAATTTGGACTGTTTACTTATAACTTCTAAAACATAATTAAACCATTGCTATACTAAACCTTCGTTTGTATTTCGATCAAAATGGTTAATATTTGTAATCCATGAGTAAATTTGACAACTCGTCATCGAACCTTAGTTAAATTAGTAAACAAAGATTAACCAGAGACAACCCCTCATGTGAACTAAGTTCATAAATTATTTCATACAATTATTATTTCAATTGTAATATAGTTTTATTACATTTATATTACTCTTGTTTTGATATTGTTTTTGATATATTATTTTATTACTTATTTTAATTTTTTATCAGTAAGTAATTATTATTAATTAATTATTATTATTATAATTAAATTTTTCTGCGAAAGAGCAAACGATATCTGTTTCACCATAACACTTAGACAAGGAAAGAGAGAGGACTGCGCATTGGAATCAATTTATGTAACCCATTTACCACCAAACTAATGGCGGACAATATTGACATAGGCGTATTATACGATTTTTCTTATACGATTATTAAATAATCATTTTCATTATTTCGTATTACAAATCTAATTTAAAAAGGTCTTTAAATATGTAATGCTCCAAAAAAAAAAACAACAATCATTTTAAAACATATTTATTTAATAAATATTACAATTTTAATCTATTTTATTTATTTTAAATATATGTTTTTGTTCCACGCCACTGCAAAACTATTACATCTATGAGAAAATAATAACAATTAATTGAAAAATAATCTTTAAAACTGAATGAAAACAATTTTCAAAATGTATGTACAATTAATTTAAGTTATCATACATAACATATGTGATTTAGTTAAACATCTATTACCTGAAAGCTGTAATATTAATAAAAATAAATTTCAAGGAAATAGTTTTAAAATACTTTTTACCTATGAAATGAAATTCCTTCCTCTTTTTTAGCACTCTGACTGTTGCACTTATAAACTGCACAATTAACCATTTTCAAATGTCTATTCAGGTAATTAAAAAAGGTGAAAATTAATAAAAAAACAATTCGACGTTCCAAATTTGTTTACCACCAAACGTTTGAAACTTGGCTTCACTCACACGCATAAGGTTTTCATTGCCATGCGCTGTCCTCTCTCTTTCCTAGTCTAAGAAATTTAACCACAATTCAACCATAGAATTAGATTCTCGAGTACACTAGAAAAAAAGAAGAAGCAAATCTCAATACCTATGCCAATATCAGAGATTCAATACATATTGAATACAAACATTTAATTAATATTTATTTGTCTTTGTATTTAAATTTTCCAAAATGTGGAAAACATTTATGGTTAACGATAAACTTTATATGTTAAAAGTATGTAAAAATGATAATGCATATGAAATATTATTAACAGATATTGAAAAAATTTGGTCTTGTAACTTATCAGAACATGAATTAGTTGAAAAATTTCAGGTAGGTATATTTTGAATACTAAATAATTTCTAATTATTTTTTAACTTTTAGAAATGTAATCCACTAGTTGAAACTAACATAAATGAAAGTATGTCATATATATTAAATATGTTGAACGAAATTAGATCAGGAGAAGTTATTTTAATTAATGTAGACAATATCACAACACTTAATATAAAAACAAGTGTACCCGCTTTTAAAAGCTCAAAATTTATAATTGGATTTGAATTGGATTTGATTGAAAATAAACAGGAATTGGTAATTACACTTATTTCCTTGAATCATTTCATAGCTTCATATTCTTTTAGCTAACAAAAACATTTACAATGCCTTTAGTACAAACAGTTATTATCTTAGAAAAACAGCAACAGATGATGAGTAATTTGCTAAAGAAAAAGGATAGAGAAATAGAAGAATATCAAATGGAGAAAGGAGAAATTTCACGAAGTATATAAAAATAAACTTAAGATTATAATAGAACATTTTTTATTTAAATAAATTAGACATTTTATTATTTTTTAACACTAAATAATTATATTATTAAACTTAAAAGAATCTATTTGCAGCTGATTTAATAACAGAAAAATTTCAACCAGAAAATTTTATCTCATCTAGTGATAGTTTAATGTTAAATTTGTTTGGTGATTATAAAGATTTAATAGCAAATAAATATGGTTTTACTAAGGAAAAAGTACCAGAGTAAGTTTTAATTTTTGAAAGGATATTGTAAATAAAATACCTAATTCCCTGAAATTATTTTTTTTAGGATTGAAGTAGAATCTTGGAATGGTATTAAAAGGAAAAGAAAAATTTATAATAAAGAAACAGCTGAAAAAGCAAATTCTAGAAAAATAGTGTATAATGGTGACACTAAATTAAAACAATAATTTTATTTTTGTATCAAATTATTTTGTATTTTAAGCATGTTCATATTTAATATCTTAAATAAATATTTAAAGTAAAGCAGAGTTAGCACTAAAAATTTGTCATTAGGCATTTAAAAAAATAAATAGTTCTGATCTTAACATTATTAAAGAATGAAGTAAAATTTCAATCTACTGTGATTTAAGGTGGACGCAAGCCAGGAGGCATCCTTGTTTTTATAAGTTGGTAGAAAATAATAGATAATGTATTATTACCGACAATCCAAAACTTCCATGGATATTTGCATAATTATTGTTTTTCTATGTAACTTTTATTAAATATTAATCCAATGATATGTTTGCGGTAAATAAATACTTTATTTTGGTTACTATGCTTTAATAGAGAATTATTGAACACCATCCTATAAGGTAATCTCTTAATAAAGTTAAGCCTTACTTAAATAAAGCATAACCTTAAATGTCAGAATAGAAATTGATTTATTGGAACTCCCTTTTTAAATTGGCAGTTTTAGGACAGCAAAGTTTTTATTTTTAACCTCTGATTTCTAATAAAAAAGAATATAATTATTGCACTTGTGTTTTTTGATCGGTTGTTGTAATTTTTATAGGGTTTTAGAGTGGAACATATACTACTCAGCAAACACAAGAAAACATATTGAATGTGTATTATATCTATGTAGTGTAATTTTTGAAATATAAAAGTCGCAGTTATATAAAACTGAAGTCACAACTGGATAATATTTATGTATTGAATACTGACAAAAGCCGGCACAGCTAGGAGAACAATAGTGATATAATATGTACATATTTATTATGTATATTATGTTACATCTCAAATATGTCCAAATTACTATCTAACATATATGTAAAAATAATATAATATCTAGAGAATATTTATGTATTAAATACAGGGTGTGGCGCGACAAGTTTTGATTAAAAGTAATGGCGAATACAGTTATGTTAAAAATCTGAAATTACGAAGCTGTAGGTTTTGAATGACGCTGAGTTCAAATATAATGTTTTCCTGAATGTGGCACTTCCGGTTATACTGGAAATAGACGTCAACTTTGTTATTTTAAATAGAACTTCATATTTTTTATTTTATTTTCGAATTCTACATGAAATTTTAGATAAAATTTGTGTGTTGTATGTTGGGTTGCATACGAATATAGAACGTTAAGTTAGGTCGCGCACATGTTAGTTTTGTAGGTTAGAACTCTGTTAATGAATGTAACCACATTACGCTAAGCATAAGAATAAAAGTTATGTTTAAGTCTTTATTTTATTCACAAAATACACAACAGTAATTTGGCGACGAGTCTATAAGTACTCACGTAAGCCTTAAGAGTAGTAGTCAAGTCATACGAATATTTCAGTCGTCAGTGTAGTCCATTGAAATTTAGTCAATCTCAGTCATGTCTTTTATTGGCCAAATAGAACCCTTTAAGTCCAGAGAGGGCGATATAACTACTTATTTGGAAAGAATGGAGCAGTTGTTTTTATGCAATAAAGTAAAGAAGAGGATCAAAAGGTACCATTATTCCTTACTCTAGTAGGCAGAGAAGCATATAAAACTATTAAAGATCTAACTGCCCCAGAAGTCCCAAGTACTAGAAGTTATTCCCAGTTGAAGTCCATACTTTTAAACCACTTCAGTCCAAAAAAGTTAGTCATAGCAGAAAGGTTTGTTTTTTATAATTGTCGTCAAGAATCTCATGAGAATCTCACAGAGTTTACTGAGAAATTAAAAAGTTTGTCCAAAGATTGTAATTTTGGCGAATTTCTGGACGAGGCTCTTCGTGATAAGTTTGTGGTCTAAAAGCAGAAAATATTAGAAGAAGATTGTTAGCAGAAGACAATTTAACCTATGCTAAAGCACTACAATTGGCTCTAGCAATAGAAGTTGCAGAAGGCCAAGCTAAACTGTTAGCAGAGTTAATTCCACAGTTTGAATAAAATGTTTAGCTTTAGGTAAAAAACTGTATATTATTTAATATAAACGTAACAGTGACAAAAGTAATCTCATACAAATCAATAAAACATATATGCATAACAACCAAATAGCCTACTAATGAACATAATATACTCTAACACCCCTTCTTTATGTTTATTCTAGGCTTCTTCTTTTTCTTCTAAAAATAAACCAACTCTTCTTACACAATTTTCAAAATTTTGTTTAAATAAACTCTTTGTTAGAAAATCAGCTACGTTTTTCTTAGAACAAACATATTTCAATTCAAAATCTTTATTTTCGATCTTCTCACGAATAAAATGATGTTTAACGTCAATATGTTTGGCTCTTTGTGACACAATGGGATTTTCTGCAAATTTCATCATCCCCTGATTATCACAGAAAAGTGTTATACATTTTCTTGTAGAAGTTCCAATTATTTCATTTTGTAAACCTTTTAACCATATCAGTTCTTGAGCTGCACAACTAACAGCCATATACTCAGCTTCTAAAGTTGAAATAGCCGTAGTTTGTTGTTTCTTTGAATTCCATGAAATCGCTCCTCCAGATAAAAGAAACACAAAACCCGTTGTTGACCGACGATCGTCTCTATCGTTAGCCCAATCAGAATCAGAGAACCCTTTTAAATCATCGTCATTTTTCTTAAAAATTAACTTCATAGATTTAGTGGCTTTGAGATATCTCATAATTCGTTTCACTGCTTGCCAATAAACCTTTCCAGGGTTATTACAAAAGCGACTCACCACACCTACTGCATGTGCTATATCTGGTCTAGTTCCGTTTGAAGCATAAAGGAGACAGCCAACAGCTTCACGATATGGAATGTTCTCCATTTCTTCATTATTTTTAGGGCACATATCAGCGGTAAGTATTTGATTAGCATCACTAGGAGTTGATGTACCTCTGCATTCGCTCATCTTGAATCTTTCCAAAATATCTTCAATGTATTTCTCTTGAGAAAGAGTAACTGAACCATCTTCTTTTCGTTCAATTTTCATACCCAAACAATAATTTGCCTTGCCAAGATCTTTCATTTTAAAATTTTTTATCAATTCAGATTTTAATTTAAAAGTCAAACTGTCATCATTTGACAGAATCAGCAGATCGTCAACATAAACAGCAACGATGCACATTTTGTGTCCAGTGACCAGAAAATAAAAACAAGGATCATACTTTGATTTTTTGAAATTCAAATTAAGAATTGTAGAGTCCAATTTTTCATACCAAGACCTACTCGCTTGTTTTAAACCGTAAATAGATTTAAGAAGTCGACAAGTCCGTTTATTCTTACTATCATTACTTGGCAGTTCCATATAAATCTCTTCTTTTAGTTCTGGGTGTAAAAAAGCTGTAACGACATCCATTTGTTGAATATCCAAATTTAACTGTGCTGAAATTGCTAACAGAAATCGTATTGAGCAATGACGTACCACAGGAGAAAAGGTTTCTTTATAGTCAACACCATACTCTTGAGAAAAACCTTTTGCTACTAGGCGTGCTTTATATCTCTCAATTTTTCCTTCTGCATTATATTTTGTTTTAAATACCCATTTCGACTTAACAGCTTTACGACCAGGGGGCACATCGGAAATTATCCAAGTTTTATTCTCTTCAAGAGAATTTAATTCTTCCGCCATGGCAGCTTTCCACTGCTCAGCATCGTGACTACTCATAGCTTCGGCGACTGTTTTTGGATCTTCTTTACTACATAAATTTGCTTCATATGTAATAAAATCTGAATTAAAATATTTTTCATTTTTACTTTTCGTTCTTTGAGACCTGCGAACTTCGTCTACGTCTTCTGCTTCTGGTACTTCTGCATCATTTTCAATATTTTCACAAAAATTTTCAGGTATATTAATAAAATCTTCTTCTGAATCCGATGTTTCACTACAATTTTTATTATTTTCCCCTTCTTCAACAGCAACTTCTCTAATGATGAATTGTTGGTGATTATCATCTTTAGAAAATTGTTGTTCGGCCAAAACTGAATTTTCTTTAGAATTTGGAAACTCAAAGAAAATTACATCTCTAGATTTTATCAATTTCTTATTTTCAGGATCTATGAGCCGGTAACCTTTGCTTTCTTCACAATATCCTACAAATATTGCTTTCTTTGACTTCGAATCCAATTTTTGTCTCTTCTCTTTAGGTACATGAATAATAACATCGCAACCAAAAATTTTTAAATGCGATAGATCTGGCTTTTCTCCAGTCCACATTTCTACTGGAGTTTTCTTGCAAAGTGCTTTAGTAGGAGATCTATTTTTTAAATAATTTGCAGTATGTATTGCTTCTGCCCAATATTCATTGCCTAGAAGAATCATGCAACATAGATCTTGCTTTTTCAACAAGTGTTCGGTTAAGTCTTTCTGCTACACCATTTTGTTCTGGAGTGTAACAAATCGTTGTTTGATGCTCAATCCCATTTTGACTTAAGAAACTTTTGACTTCTTTATTTACATATTCTTTTCCATTGTCGGTTCGAATACCTTTAATTTTCTTTTCAATTTGGTTTTCTACTAAGGCTTTGTATTCTTTAAAACATTCTAAAACTTCACTTTTTGATTTTATAAAATATACAAACGAGAATCTTGTAAAATCATCTGTAAAAGTTAAGAAATATCTAGCTCCTCCGATTGACAAATTTTGCATGGGTCCACATAGGTCAGAGTGAACTAATTGTAAAATATCCTTTGCTCTTTTACCACTTGTCTTTTTAAAAGGCATTCTGTGCTGTTTTCCTTGTAAACATTCGATACAATTAGCCATTCCAGATTCTAGGGTAAAATTAATTCCAGTTGCCATACCATTTTTTAACAGATTCATTGAAATTCGATTTAGATGGCCTAATCGACGGTGCCACATACTCTGCGAATCTCCAACTGCCATTGCTTGCAACTCAGAAGCTGTATCCAAACGAAACATGCCATTTATATTACTTGCAGTTCCAATAATACTTTTTGAATTAATTTTAAAATTTTTGTCTAAAATCTTGCAGCCAGTTTTATCAAAAAGTAAAATATTTCCCTTTTTGACCATTTGATCGACAGATAGTAAATTAATTTTCAATTCGGGAACAAAACGTACATCTTTTGCAGTTACTATTTCATTTGAACTTAAACGTATGTCTATATTTCCTTTTCCTTGACATAACAGTTTGGTACCATTTGCAATCGACACACATTGATTTCTGTTATTCTCGAAATTTGAAAACAAATTCCTGTTACTGGTCAGGTGCGACGTAGCTCCAGAATCTATAAACCAATCCATGTTTGGAACTTTACTTCCTTCTTCATCCAAGTTAGTGTAAAAAGCCTTTTTATTTGAATTTGAATTAAAATTGAATGATTTCTTCTTTTTCTGGTTCGAACAATTATTTTTCTTGTGACCAAATTGATTACATTGGTAACAACGTGGACCTTTATTTGGTTTCTGATTTTCTTTTATTGTAAATGCTTTTTCAGAAGTTTTACTATAAGTATTTGACACATTTTCTTGGCTCAGCAGATTTTTAACGAATTCTACTTAAATTTTCTGGTTTGAACCTTGAATTCCCAAAATTAAAGGTTGACATTTCTCAGGTAAACCACCAAGAATAATACCGCCTACCTACTACTTCATCTTCTAATGGTTTTCCAATGCTTTCAAGCTGCTCAGCAATATTAACAATTCGATCTATATATTCGTTTAGCGAACTAAAATCTTCAAATCTGGTTTTAAAAATTGACGAATATAGACCTATACGTCTAATAATGCCGTTATCTTCGTAAGCTTTTTGTAAATTAAGCCAGGCTTCTTGTGCTGTAGTTGCCTTCTTGGTCTCACACATAACATTTGATTTGACTGATAAATTAATTTTGGCAAGGGTTTTGTTATCTAAATCTTTATCAGGTATAATACCAGCAGGATACTCGATACAACGCCATAAACCACAATCTATTAAATAATTTTTCATCCAAAACTTCCATTCAGAATAATTTTTACCATCTAAATGTTTGGACTCCGGTAAACCTCCAACTGATGTGGTAGCAATACACTCGTAGCTATTTGCATTTGACTTTATTTCTAATTGCTTTCTTAATAATGCAATTTCGACTTGCATTTTTTTAAAGTCTTCTTCTGTTGCCATTTTTTATTACCTCTGAAGCGAGAACCAATTTATTCTTCTGGGCCCATAAACTGTTAGCAGAGCTAATTCCACAGTTTGAATAAAATGTTTAGCTTTAGGTAAAAAACTGTATATTTAATATAAACGTAACAGTGACAAAAGTAATCTCATACAAATCAATAAAACATAATATGCATAACAACCAAATAGCCTACTAATGAACATAATATACTCTAACATAAACTAGTAGGAGGAGATGTAGGTAGTAAACAAAGTCAGTAAAGTGAATTTGTCAAGTAAAAAGTCCAGTAAGTTTGATAGGTATCCAAGTCAAAGAAAAGTCAAGTCTCATGAAATAGAGGAAAGTTGGAAGTCTTGTCCCAGATGTACCAGGAGACATAATCCTGAAAATTGTCCTGCAAAATATTGGGAGTGTTATCATTGTCACAAGAAAGGTCACACCAGTCGTGTCTGTAAAAGAGTCAATTATTTAGAAGATACAGAAAATCAAGGAGATTTAGCATCAGGTTCCAATCCAAGTGATGACTCATTGGATTTAAGTTTTATTAGTAAAATTCATAGTGAGAATGAAAAACCTCATAGAGTAAGTCTTAATGTAGAAAATAGAAGTGTATCCTTTGAAATCGATTCAGGAGCTTGTAAATCAGTGATGCATTTGTCTGATTACAAAAAATATTTTGGTTTTTTAGAACTTTTTCCAGTAACTTATAGTCTTAAAGTAGTAACAGGGGAAAATGTCAAGATAATAGGGGAAATTGATGTTGTAGTAGCCTATAAAAACAGTATATATTGTTTACCTATTGTCATTTTAGATTGTTTGCACACGTTTAATCCACTGTTAGGAAGAAACTGGCTGGGTATTCTGAACCCAGACTGGAAAAAGATACTTCAAATAAGTCAGGGGTCTGAATGTTTTGGTAAGTCTGAAGAGTCAACCTTGGGGTCTAAAAGTAAGCATGTAGATACAAAAACAAGTAAACAGTCAAAAGGTAATTCGATTAGTCTTAATGAGTCTTGCAAGTCAATGGTCAATAGTCAACTTAAAGAAAAGTTTATTGCAGAGGTAAAGAGTAAATTTAATGAAGTTTTTAAAGATCAGCCAAATAAATTTATTAGGAATTTTACAATAGAGTTACCTATTAAAGAAAATGCTCAACCCATTTTTCATAGAGCGTATAGTATGCCCTATGCATTAAAGCCTAAAGTCGAGTCAGAGATTTCTAGTATGGTAAAAGCAGGTATCCTAGAAAAGGTTTCTTATAGTCAATGGGCCAGTCCTATTGTAATTGTCCCTAAAAAGAATAGTGATAGTATTAGAATATGTGTAGACTTCAAAAGAACTGCTCTTAATAAAGTATTAGATGCAGACCACTGTGTCTTGCCTCTCCCTGAGGATATTTTTGCATGCCTGGGTGGTAGTAAATTTTTTACTATAATTGATTTGAAAGGCGCCTATCAACAATTAAAAGTGGGTGAAAAATCCAAAGAACTGTTAACCATAAACACTCATATGGGTCTTTTTACATTTAGTCGGTTAACATATGGGATTAATGCAGCACCAGGTCTTTTTCAGTGCGTTATGGACAGTATTTTAGTAGGTTTAAAAAAACTAAATGTTATCTGGATGATATGCTTGTATATGGTGAAACTTTAGAAGAATGTCATAAAAGCGTTTGTAAAGTTTTTGAGAGATTGTCCGAGTTTAATGTAAAAGTAAATGAGAAAAAGTGTATGTTCTATGAGAACAGTATTGAGTTTTTGGGGCATAGAATTGATGAATTTGGTATTGATACAAAGTCCGACAAACTAGATAGTATTAATAGAGTACCTTCGCCCCAAAATATAACTGAATTAAAGTCGTATCTAGGTTTGCCTCACTATTATGGTCGTTTTATACCCATGTTGTCGTCTAAATTAAAACCACTTTATGATTTATGCCAATCGGGCGCTGATTTTAAGAAATCCTGGACACCCGAGATTGAAAAATTATTCCAAAACAGTAAATCCTTCTTAACCTCCGATCAGGTATTGACACATTATGACCCATCATTACCTATATTTTTAACAGTAGATTCCAGTGGTCATGGGGTGGGCGCAGTGTTAAGCCATAAAATAAATGGGGAGGATAGACCAATACAATTTGCTTCCAGTACTTTGTCACCTGTAGAAAAAAGATACTCGAACCTAGAATGTGAGGCTCTAGCTGTGATTTTCGGTGTTAAAAAGTTTCATAAATTCTTATTTGCTAGAAAATTTTATATTATTTCGGACCATGAACCATTAAAGTTCATTTTTGGAAGTAAAAAAGGTTTGCCTATATCTGCTGCAATGCGTATTCAAAGGTGGGCTATTCTACTTAGTGGTTATAACTATGAGATAGAGTACAAAAAAGGCAACTGATTTCTAATGCCGATGCTCTGTCACGGTTACCAATCGAAGGGGAAACAAATGTTTCCGATACAATATTTTTTTTTAGTCTAGTCGATTCCCCACCATTAGATTTTCAGGATATAGCCAAAGCCTCCAATTCAGATATAGTCATTAAAAAAGCCATTGAATTTACTATTTGTGGTTGGCCTAGTGTAATTTCAGATGAAAATTTGAAGCCATTTTTCAGAAAAAAAATGAGCTCTCTGTAGAAAATAATTGTCTACTTCTTGGGAACAAGGTTGTAATTCCACTCAGCCTTCAGCAAAATATTCTACAGTTATTCCATGAGGAACACAAAGGTATTGTTAGAACAAAAATACTAATGAGATCTTATTGTTGGTGGCCTGGCATGAATGAGAAAATTGAAAAATTTATTAGTCTTTGTAAGATTTGTCAGCAAACACAAAATTTTACCAACAGTAGTAGTCTGATTTCATGGCCTAACGCCCCTAATAACTTTCATAGGGTCTATATTGATTTTTTCTTTAAAAATGATTTTACGTTCCTCATTGTCGTAGATGATAAAAGTAAATGGCTAGAAGTCAAATTGATGGAAAATGGCACCAACGCCAAAGAGACAATTTTTAAATTAAAAGAAATTTTTAGCATTTTCCGGCTGCCAGTGGAATGCGTTTCAGATAATGGTCCGCCATTCGGATCATCCGAATTTATAACATTTTGCCAAGCAAATGGCATAAAGCCCATTAAGTCACCTCCATACCACCCACAAAGTAACGGCATGGCTGAAAGGGGTGTACAAACAGTAAAAAAAGGTTTAAAGAAAGCAATATTTTCAGACACTCAGGATATAAATAAAATCACCATCCTGAATAAACTTATTAGCTTTTTATTCACGTACAGAAATACTCCATCTACGGTCACAGGTGTATCGCCGGCAGAAGCTATACTAAAGAAACGGCCAAGGACTCGCTATGACTTGCTAAAGCCGACTCAGTATAATATAACTAAAACCAGGTTTGACTCTTCAGCCCCAAAGCAGACAAAATTGTTTAAAATTAATCAACCAGTCTTTGTTAAGAATACTTCTACTAAACTGTGGGAAAAGGGAAAAATAGTTAAAATATTGAGTCATTGCACCTATTTGGTACAAATTGGATTTAAAATTAGCCATGTTCATGCGGATTCGTTGCGTGAAGCACCTAATAGTTTTTTAGCAGAAACAGTAAATCGAGCTTCTCCCACAGTGCAGATCCTTCCAGTTTCTGATTTAGTCAATGACAAAATTATATCTGATCAGGTGTTGGATAAAGCAAAACCCTCAGAGGCCTTGGAAGTACCAGTAGAACCGGCAGTAAGGTATGATTCTCCTGTTGGTGGTGCTAGTGTTGCTTCCACGCCAGAGGTTAAAACCCGTTCTGGTAGAGTGTCCAAACCACCATCTAGGTTGGACTTGTAAACCAAAATTTGTTGTAAGGGGGGGAAAAATGTTGTATGTTGGGTTGCATACGAATATAGAACGTTAAGTTAGGTCGCGCACATGTTAGTTTTGTAGGTTAGAACTCTGTTAATGAATGTAACCACATTACGCTAAGCATAAGAATAAAAGTTATGTTTAAGTCTTTATTTTATTCACAAAATACACAACAGTAATTTTTTTATTCACAAAATACACAACATTGTGCACAATGTCCTATACCAAAAATGAAGTATTTTCGAGATACTTATTTCGTTTTTTTTTTCAACATTTTGTACAAATCCTAGTCCACATTAAATAACGATATCTCCATTAATATCGAAGCTAGTGACGTGAAATTGTAACAAATAAACAATAAGGGCTTGCCCGTTAACTCCATATGTCCAACTCATTGATATTTCCTTAGAACAAAAAGAAACAGGAAGGAGTCTGTCATATATTACCTTTAAGGAAAATTTGCGACGGAAGTCGGCCATCTTGAAGCTCCTTGTATATTGTTTATGTTTACAGTATGCTGTCAAAGCAATTTGTGCATATAAATGTCAAAAATGAGCGCATAGGCGTATCATTCGGTTTTTATAAATACAAAATGATTTAAAACACTAAATTTATTCACATACTTGATTGGTTGGAATTTAATCAAAATAAAAACCCTAATATACATTTTATTTTTTTACGGTACGTCATTGGAAACGGAAATTAAAATTGACAATTGGCCGCCATATGCAAGCTCCTTTCTGGACTCAAGGTCATTTTGCATATACTCCTTCCTGTTTCTTTTTGTTCTAAGGATATTTCATACAGGGTGTTTTAAACTTAGCCGTCAAAATGCACAATTTAATTCATTTATAATTTGCTTACTTTAAATAAAACACCCAGTATTTTATTACATTTTCTGATGTATTTTTTTAAACCAGTTCGTTTGGTATCGGTATTCCCTATACCTAAATCTAACCACTTAATTTTGAGATATTTCATTATCTTAGTTAAAACCTTCGAGCATATATACTAACGTTGAGACAGCGTCCAAATGAGCTTTGTTTTGTATCAGGGGGGGGGAAATAAATGTCATATAGTGTCCAGCAATCTCATTGGTCCGTTTTGAATTTGCGTGTCAAGTCGAATTGTCACATATGTCATCATTGTCAATTTGTTTTGCATTTAGAAGTTATTTTTACAATTTAATAGTGTTTGGATATTACTTTTAAAGCCATTTTTTAAATTAATTTGAGTATATATTATATGGTGAGAGTTTGTGTGATTTGTCTGATATAAATATGAAAATGAATCATCACGGTCGTTTTACAAGTAAATATGCATTAGCGTCTCTTATACTTGTTTAAAAATAGGAAAATGCATAAAGCAAATACAGGGTGTTTCAAAAAAAGGTAACACCGTCTCTAGGATAGGTAAAAAACTGAAAAATAATTGGGGTTTGCTTAGTAAAATTTTTTTCTAACGCCATCCGTTTTCAAGATAAATTTTACGTGGCAAACTTAGAGAAAAGCGAACTTTATCCTTAGTTTATACCAGGAGCGATTATTACTTCATAATTTTCAAATCAAAATATTCCGAAAACGGTACATAATATCGAGTTTTACCAAGAGTACCTTTTTGGTGTAGAATTAAACGATGTTTATGTTCACTTGAAGTTTTGACTAATAATTCTACCCTAAAAAAAGTTATGTTGAATAATACGTTGTATGAATCGTGTAACTAGCGCCCTCTATGAGAGTTAGTTATAAAAACAAATTCATGGGATATATCAGCTTCCAAAACATATTCGTATAAAATTTCATTGCAATGGTGCCAGTAGTTTCGGCAAAATCGTAATAAATGTGTAATTTTTATTTTCTTCAACGCCCTTTATCTTGAAAACGGATGGCGTTAGAAAAAAATTTTACTAAGCAAACCCCAATTATTTTTCAGTTTTTTACCTATCCTAGAGACGGTGTTACCTTTTTTTGAAACACCCTGTATACCGCCATAATATTAAGAACACTGAAAATCTAGAAATTTATGCCATAAATTCAACTTTCTATTTTATAAAATATCTTATGATTCCATGTAAATATTTAATTACTATTACCACTTAAATTCAAGTCTAAAAAATATTTTGTTACGTTTCAAAATGTATTATAAAGGTATTAATTTCAAACCCCCTAAAAATGATACAACACTGGCTGTAGTGTCTGACAGTTTCCCCTCTGATACAAAACAATCACTATTGCTTGCGGTCTCTACGTTAGTATATTATATGCTCGAAGGTTAAAACATAACAACACTTAATGATTTCAGCATTAGTAAATGGTAGGCTATGGCTGTCAAATATTTGATAGTTAATGGTTATTTATGATATAAGTGTTAAAAGTACATGTTTAAGGCACGCATGTGAAGGTTTGCAGAATGAGCGAAGCGGCCACGCGACCAATGAAATATTTAAAAGAGTTCATGTGGATTTTTTACAATTAGGACAAACCATGTGTTTAATTTTAGTCGATAGTTACAGCAGGTGGCCAAAAGCCTTTCCAATGTGTTATGTTCGGTGGTATTGAAACACGTATAACTTTGTTGCGTAGGACTTTATTACTATTTATGGAGGCACAAAACATATATGGATACTTTACAATTATTATTTGGGGAGTCTTCTTTATAAAGTATATCTTATTGCACGTTACTAATACACTGTGTGTGTGAGGTCGCTTTAACCATTTATCCGCACAAATTACTTTGCAGTGTTGTACTAGCCATAACACCTCCCTTTTTAACATGAACAGTTAATATCAAAATATTATATTTAGATAAAAATAACGTAATGTGTCCTTAATGTTTTAATTCACAAAACGAATCAAAACTCAAAACGTTTCAAGTTAATACCACATTGAATAGTAAAATATTAAAAGTATGTACCTTAATATTTATCCCTAAATATCTATGACTAAACACTTTGTAGTGTCTAACATTACATAACGCAAAGAAATTACATTTCTTAATCAATGTCGGTTAAATAATCCGCAAATCTGACAGGAGCCTTCCTGTCTCTCAATGGTCTAACAGTTCCAACTTGTACGTTATTCAGTTTTAAATCCTTACCACGATTTTCACAACTTACAATTTTCCTAACATCTGAATTTCCCGCAAGGCTTACCTTATCATTAACGTTCACATTTTGGTCAATATTTACATTTCCATTAACAGAATAATTTACATTAAAATTTACACCATCATCAATATTTACAATTTCGTCAACATTTACACTTTTATCAACATGCGAATTTACATTAACAATTTTATCAGTATTTAAAGTATTATTTTCATTAACATTTACAGTACAATTTTCGTTAACATTTACAGTACAATTTTCATTAACATTTACAGAACAATTTTCATTTAAATTTACATTTTCATTGCTGTTAATTACAGTCAAGTCAGGCATGTATGGAATTTTATTCTCTTTACCTTTTTTACTTTCCTTAAGCTCCCCAAATACCTCTGAATACTCCTCCCCACTGTCCAATCTTTCAATTATTTGGTTAATGTGCCTCTTCCATATTTGCTCTTCCTTTGTTCTGCAAATATAGGTCACTCTACCTATTTTTCTTAAAATTGTTGCTTCTATCCATCTTTCTTGACCTTTAGTCCTATAATCTTTTATCATGACTGTATCGTTTGTCCTAAAAGTTCTATTTTTACCTCCATAGTTTCTGTTTACTCTTTCTTCATGTTTCCTCTCGTGCTTTGACTTTTCTTTTTCATCTCTTTCTTGACTGCTTTTCTCCTCGTTAAGCAATGACAATCTAGTTCTCAATTTTCTGCCGAATAATAACTCGTCAGGTCTTCTCCCTGTTGAGTTATGAACTGTTGTCCTATAATTGAATAAAAATCTATTTATCAGTGTTTCTATTTTTTCGTTTTTTGACTTTTTCGTCAGTTAAACTAGTTTTTAATTTGTTTTTACATAATTTTACCATCGATTCAGCTTGTCCGTTCGACGCTTGATTTCCTGGAGGGCTAGTAATGTGTTTAATTCCATTTAATTTGCAAAATTGTTGGAATTCCTTTGACGTAAACTGCGTTCCATTATCTGTAACAATTATTTTGGCTATACCCATTGTTGCGAATAGCTGTCTTAACTTACTTATGGTTACTTCTGTTGTTATCTTTTTTGTTGGATACACCTCCAACCATTTCGTGTAAGAGTCGATTACCACAAGAAACATTGTCTCTTTGATAGGACCACAAAAATCTAAATGAATTCTTGTCCATGGCTCCTTTTCTGAAGGCCATTGAGCCAGTGGTACTTTTGGAGGTGCTTGCTTGTTTAACAAACATGCATGACACGATTTTGCTAAATCTTCTATATCTTTGTCAATGTTGGGCCAATACATGACAGCTCTCGCTGTGCTTTTCATACGCACTACTCCGAAATGTCCTTCGTGCAATTCCCTTAGTAATTGGTGCTGTAAAGCTGTCGGGATGACCATTCTTAAGCCCCAGAACAGTATATCATCTTCCACAAACAACTCTGATCTGCGATGATAAAAGGATATTAATTCGTTTCCAACTTTTCTTGGCCATGCATCTGTCTTTACATATTTAACAACCTTCTTTAGATCTTTGTCGTGCAAAGTATATTGTTTTACTTTTTCATTATCAATAGGCCAATCTTCACTACTTGAAGTAAAATAAAGATAGCTCACCTTATTATCTGAAATGATATCATCTTGGTGTGGTTGAATAGGTGCTCTAGATAGATAGTCTGCAACCACATTCTTTTTACCTGGAATATATTCCACTTCATAATCGAAGCCTGCTAGAAATGCTGCCCATCTTTGTAATCTGTTTTCGTATGCTTTTGGTAGGGGCTTGTCTTTTCCGAACAAAGCTACCAATGGCTTGTGATCAGTACGAAGCGTGAAATGTCTACCTGCCAAATAGTGGTAAAGTCGGTTTATGGCCCAGAAGATCGCTAAAGCTTCCTTGTGTATAACCGGGTATACCTTCTCTGTGTCTGTCAAGGTTCTTGAAATAAAACAAACTGGTTTCTCTTCTCCATTTGGCATTATATGACTTAATACAGCTCCCAAACCTTTATCTGACGCGTCTGCAGAAAGAATAAGCTTTAGATTAGGATTATAATGTGTTAAAACAATTTTTGAAGATAAAATACTTTTAATTTTTCCAAATGCAGTTTCACAATTTGTATCCCAAACGAATATTTGGTTTGTCTTTAATAAATTATACATAGGTGCCAGAATATCAGCTAAATTTGGTATAAATTTTGCGTAATAGCTAATCATACCTATCAATGACCTCGTAGAAGAAACATCACTTGGTCTTGGTGCTTTTAAAATGCTTTTAATTTTATCGTCTGTAGCCGTCAACCCTTCTTTTGATATCCTATGACCTAAATAAGTTATATGCTCTTTAAAAAATTCACATTTGTCCTTCCTGACTGTTAACCCTACTTCTTGTAATTTCATTAGCACCTTCTCCAAGGTCTTCAAATGAGAACCTCTGTCAGGACCTGTGACACAAATATCATCTAAATATATAGCAACATTTTCCATACCTTCAAAAGTTTGTTCCAAATAACGTTGAAATTTTCCACTAGCTGGAGAAATACCATAGGGTAATCTGTTTATCTGATATAAACCTTTGTGCGTAGACCAAACAAGTAGCTTTTTTGCTTCATCATCAAGCTCGAACTGTTGATAAGCTTGACAAAGGTCTAATTTTGTGAAGTGTTCTCCTGTATGCAGTTTGGAAAAAAGATCTTCAACTTTGGGTAGTGGATACGTTTCTTCCTTCAAGTATTTGTTGACAGTCGACTTGTAATCGGCGCAAATACGTAATCTACCATCTGATTTCAATATGGGGACTAAGGGTGTGGCCCATTCTGACCATTCTATAGGTGTCAAAACTTGTTGTCGTATTAAATTGTTTAGTTCTTCTTCCATAGGTTTCTGGTACGCCAATGGAATGGATCTTGGCTTTAAAATTATAGGCCTAGCATTGGGGTCGATATTCAGAGATATTTTGGCATGCTTAAATAAACCCAATTTACCTGAAAATACATCGGAATATTTATTTATCAAGTTATTGATCTCTTGCGTAACATTTGAATTTGTTTCAATAGAATTTACCATTTTTATTTTGATTTTAAAAGCAATAATGAAATCTCTTCCTAAAATACATGGACCTCCTTGCTGTATTACATGAAATTTAATAGGTTTAAATGAATTTTTATAATTGACATTTGCTATAAAATAACCTTTTGGCGAGAAAATATTACCGTTATAACTTCTTAATATTGTTGGGTCTGAACTTAAATAGTAATTAGAACTAAAATATTGCTCATAAATTGAATCATTTATGCAACTTACTGCGCTTCCTGAATCAAAAGTCATTTTAAATTTTTTATTATCTATAAAAATTGTAATTAAAAATTGATCTGGTCCATTTTGAATGCTATTTTCTATGCTAAAAAGTGTTACCGCGTCTGAATTTTTAGAAACATTTTCGTTGTTTACGTACCTTGTATCTTCATTTATAAAATTAATATTTTTGTTATGGCAAACCTTATATAAATGACCCCGTTTGCCGCAGTTGGAGCATGAATAGTTTCTGTATTTACATTCTCCTGAATGTTCCTTACCGCAGCAGGTACACCCTCTTTTTCTTGATATAGAATGAGATCTCGCAGTCTTGTTGTTGTTGACACGACCATTTTGACGTCGTCGTTCAAAATTTTGGTTATTGTAATTAAAAGTTGTTCTCTTATCATTGGAGTAAAGTGGTTGTTGATTACCTTGTCGGCGTTTGTTGTCGTTTCGTAAACTGGATTGTCCAGTACTGGATTTAAGAAAATTTACACATTCTTGATTTCTTAGGTCTTCTTTTTGTATAGCGATAGTTTTAATTTTTTCTAAAGATTGACTATCTTTTTCTTCGCAAAGCCGGTCAAAAATAAAACCTTTCTTCAAACCCGTTACAAATTTGTCTTTGAGGTAAGTTGATAGATTATTACCGAAATTACATGATGCACTTAAACTGGTAATTCGCACGTACCATTCGCTTATCTTTTCTGATTCTTCTTGTCGAGCCTCAAAAAATGTTCTTCGTTCTCTCCATACATTTGCACTAGGAGCACAATGTTCTTTCAACATCAAGCACAATTCCTCGTAATTTTTATCTTTGGGTAAAGCAGGATGGCTTAAGTTTCTCAACAATTTGTAGGATTTTGTCCCAATCAAACTTAATAAATTTGCGACTTTGAGTTTATTATCCTCTATTTTGCTAGCAGTGAAAAAATTGCTCAAGTCTATCAGCATATATTGTCCAGTCTTCGTCACAGTTAAATTCACCGAATTTTAAATTTGTCGTGTTCACTCCGGTAGCCATTTCTTTACAGTACACGTTTTTCTTTTCAATTTATTTTTCCGATATCCTCGTCGCCAGTTGTTATGTTCGGTGGTATTGAAACACGTATAACTTTGTTGCGTAGGACTTTATTACTATTTATGGAGGCACAAAACATATATGGATACTTTACAATTATTATTTGGGGAGTCTTCTTTATAAAGTATATCTTATTGCACGTTACTAATACACTGTGTGTGTGAGGTCGCTTTAACCATTTGCACAAATTACTTTGCAGTGTTGTACTAGCCATAACACAATGAAAACCACAACTGTCCAGGAAACAGAAGAAAAATTAAGAGATACTTGTGCAAGGTAAAAGTAGTGGTATCGGACAATGGACCTCAGTTCACTAGCTTTAAACTAAAAGAATTTTTCAAAACCAAAGGAGTAAAGCATATCACGTCACCGCCTTACCATCCAAACAGTAATGGATTAGCCGAGAACATGGTAAAGGTATTTGAAAGAAAATTAAAAACTTCACTTGAGGATAAGAAGAATAAGGAAATATCTTAAACACCTTAATATCTAGATGGTTAATCACATATAGGAACACGCCACATAGTTTAACGGGAGAATCCACAGCGAAGAAAATGTTCAATAAAGAATTAATAACCAGATTAAGCATAATAAGGGAGAATCATAGTGAACTAAACAAAGAAGAAGATGAAAAAGAAGAGAGAGAGAGTTCAAAAATAATCAATTAGTATTAGTTAAAGACTATAGAAATAGAAAGGAAGTCAAGTGGAAGAAGGCAAAAACTGACAGTAGAATAGGCAAAAATACATATCTGTGTAAATTGGAAGAAGGAACAAAATAGAAGAGACATTCAGATCAAATAATTCCTTGTGAGGGGAGTATAGAAATGGACGTAGAAAATCGATCAAGAAATCCTTACCACTATGTAAATATTTCAGATTCCAGTGTGGAAGATGATGGATCTCGGGCACTCTCACTAGATGATAATGGTTACAGACATTAATATAGGCCGAAATGATAATGATACTAACAGAATAATTATAAACACCAATTCAAACGCTACATTAAACAATGATATGACGGAGAAGTATTCAAAGGGAGGTAGGCGGATAAAAAAACCCATTAAATTAAATGATTTTATATTTATAACTGAAATGTTTTGTTCCACAATGTACAAGGGGGGAAATGGAATAAAATAAATCAAGTTTGTTTGATAACTAAAGGATTGAGATGTTTTGTCAGATGGATGTTGACATAAAATAAACGTTAAAGAAATATTACGTAATTTTATTATATTAGAAATATACCAGTAATGTTGATTTTTTAAATCTTATTATTATTTACTGCGAGTGTAATACAATTGTTGAACGGACTTCCTGTGTTTTTGCAGAAATATATCCATATCGACCAAATGCAACTGGTGATATTGTAAGAAGATTGCTTAAAAACTGCTGTCAGTTTGGCCAATTTAAGACAAAAATTAATAAAAATAAACCACTAGTGGACAATGACATAAACGAAATTAATGTTTTGGGTTATTTTACGGCCTCTCCAAATGCCTACATTAAAGATTGTGAGAGAGATCTTACTTTGTCGACGAGAACCATTCATCGCATTTTAAAAAAACACAAATGGAAACCATTTTCATATCATTTGGTCCAACACTTACAATTATGTGATCTTGTTCGAAGGGTAGAATTCTGTGAATGGTTTTTAATGAAGACACAAGAGGATGAAAACTTCATAAACAAAGTTATATATGGTGTGATGAAGCAAAGTTTAGCAAAAATGGATTATTTAATCGACATAAGTCCCATTTTTGGTCTAATGAAAATCTACATGTTAGTAGAGAACTTTATTTCCAGGAAATCTCCATTACATACTTTAAGAAATGGAGAGGCGGCTTCAGCTTGGTATCAGCAAGATGGAACACTTCCTCATAACTTTGGGCCTGTTGCTCAGCATCTGTACGACATGTTTGATGATAGATGCATTGCCAATCAGGGTCCGTTTAGTTGGCCGGCTCGCTCTCCTGACTTGCCTCCTTTAGATTTTGGCATTTTCCAAACCTGTTACGATAAAGGAAGATATGATGCAGAGAGTCTTACTTGCTTTTAATTCTCTAACACCCGACCATTTTTCCAGAATTACAAGACATAACGTTATAAAAAGAAATCATAAATGTTTAGAAAAGTAGATATGGTGCTAATTTTGAACACTTATTATAAAACTTTGTTTAATATTACATTTCGTTATTTTTGTTTGTAAGTTATCTAATTAAATTAATACTTGGATACGCCACTGGGCCTGAGCGAGTTAAGTTCGATCGGTGTGTCAGTCTCGTATATTTTTTAAGTGTTGTGTCATGGTATTTTGCTGTGCTTAATGCTGAACTTTCAATAGTAAGGACAATTGTTTGGATATTAAACTGCAAATAATCGGCCACGATAAACTTGTTTCGACCTATTTTCTTTTCTTGTGATAAGTAACTGATAAGAACAACTGAAAGCAGTCTATCCATCGCTGTTTTTGAAGCTCGGCGAGCAACCAGTTCTACAACTATGTTGTATGGGTGGTTGTCGAAATTGAAGGCGCAACAAAACAAATAAAAATGAGTGATCCTTTAAATGTTGCCTTTGACTACAAGGGCAACAACATTACAAATAGTTCACCCACTGTAAATCACCCAATAATGTCTACACCTAAAAGTAATTCCAACACTTCCACATCATACGTGGCAGCTGCAGCAAAACCTATGTTTCCAAGAAAGGAACAAGCAATTCTCTTCCACTCGGTTGATAATCTTAAATTATTTGATTATGTTAAATCAATTGGCGACATTGTCGGTCCCAAAAATGTTACTTTTGCATCCCGTATATCTAATAATAGGATCTGTATTTAGTTAAGCAAAGCTGATCTTGTAGAACAATTAATTGCAAATAATCCTATCATACATATTAGAAATCTGAGCCTGCCAATCAGAAGACTGGTGAATCCTGCAAAACGTCTTCTAATTTCGAATGTATGTCCGCAGCTCCCACATGACCTTATAGAGACTGCTCTAAAAGATTTTGGACTGCAACTTGCTTCTCCAGTCTCATTTTTAAAAGCGAGCCTTCCAGGTGACGAATATACTCATGTAATCTCCTTTCGTAGACAAGTATACATCATTTCTCCCGCAAATAACCAGGACATTCAAACGTCTTTAGTCATTTCTTTCGAAAATAATGATTATAGAATTTTCTTATCAATGGATAAGATGGAATGCTTTCTTTGTAAACAAACAGGACATATTGCATCTAACTGCCCTAATACTCAAGCATCCACTTCCTTACAATCTGCCAACTCCCAACCAACGCAATCTCAAACGGTTCCTGTATCACCAACTCCTCAACCAGCAACTTCACAAACAGAAGCGTCTCAACCAACTTCTGGATCTACATCTTCTCAGCCATCTCTTGCATCTGAAATTCTTCAACCACCAACTGCTCAGTTATAGCAAACCCTCAACTGCCAAATTCCTCCCCGACACTGCAGCAATTGACTCCTATTAATCCAACTTCAATACCGGATAAACTTATCCCTTCTACTCCTGGGCTTAAAAGACTTTGTTCACTAGATTCCAATGAAACATCTAGTGTTTCTCAGACTTCTGAAGAAAACATCTCGCCCAATAAAGAAAGTTCCAACACCAGCATGCCCCCACCTCGCCCAAAGCCTTCTCGCACTGAATCTGTTCAAAAAGAAGCTAAAAAAAGCTTAAAACAGATACCACACCTGACTCTAAAATAAAAGCATCGTCAGTACAAATCATCACTGATCTAAATAAAAAATCTCCGAATACCTTCTCGCTGTCTGCTGAAAACTTTATTGCTTTTCTTGAAAACACTATTGGTACAAAAGATGTTTTAAAATAAGCCCAAGAATTCACCAATGATGTTCCCTCACTTCTAAACGACCTGTATACTATTTATCCCTCTCTAACTGATAGATCTCTCACAAATAGATTCACAAGAGTATCAAAAAGTATAAAACGTGCTCTGAATTCAGAAACGGATGATGTGGAAAGCCTCGCATCCCAATCTTCGCTTGAACCAACGAAAGATGAACTTCTATCAGATGCCTCACAAAGTTCACGAAAATCCTCTTATTAATATTAACATTCAATCTCATACAATGGAATTGTGATGGTTTTTATCCTCGCCTTGAAAGTTTGCAACAATTAGTATTTAACACAAATGCAGATATAGTTTGCTTACAAGAGACGAATTTCAAAGAAAATCATAAACGTCAATTTAACGGTTTTCATGGATACCACCACATTAGAACAACACATTTAAGAGCTAGCGGAGGAACTTCCATTTTTGTGTCAAATGATCTATTTTCAAAAACTTTGCCTTTAACTACGAATTTGGAAGCGGTAGCAATTTCCACATGGTGTCCTAATAAACTAACTATCTGTAGCATTTACATCCCACCTAACTGCAACATAACTGAAATTGACTTGATAAGTCAACTTCCTGCACCTTTCTTATTAGTAGGGGATTTCAACGCGCACAACATAATTTGGGGTTCACAAAACATATCTGTAAGAGGTAAAATCATTGAAAAAATCCTAAACACCTCTAATCTATATCTGCTAAATACAGGATCACATACACATTTCAATTTGTCAACAGGAAACACTTCCTGCATAGATCTCAGCTTTTGCGATTCCAGGACTTTTTCCTCTCTCACAAGGAATACGTCAGAAAGTCTATATGACAGCAATCACTACCCTATTATTATTTCTGATAATGCTGATAAATCACATGCAAGTATAACTAAATGGAAGATTAACAGCGCTGACTGGGATTCCTTCAAACATCACGTTGATAGCCAGATGGGCCACCTAGAATTTCCAGATAATATTGATGATGCTCTAACTTCAGTTAATGCATGTATCATCTCCTCTGCCAACCTGTTCATTGGGAAAACAACTATCTCCCTATCCCATAAGGCTGTTCCTTGGTGGAATGAGAGTTGCGAAAAAGCCGTGAGGGACTGTAAAGCTGCGTTAAACAAATATAGAAGAGTAAGAAACGAGGTAAATTTAATTAATTTTAAAAAACTTAAGGCTATTTCTAAACGTACAATTAAACAAAGTAAAAGGGATTCCTGGAACAGATATACCTCCTCCTTTACTACTGACACGCATCCAAATCAAATGTGGAAGAAAATTAAACAGATGCAGGGACAAAAAACATGTATGAAACTCCCGGCCTTAACACATAATGGCAGCATTATCACATACGATCAACATATTGTAAATATCATTGCAGAAACATTTTGTGAAAAGAACAGAAACAGAGGCGCAAATAAACAAAATCCTCATAACACAAAATGTACTCCTTCATCTGTTCCTATTTCGAATCCTCAAGATTTGAACTCTTTAAATATTCCGTTCTCAATACAAGAATTAACCTTTGCACTTTCTTCCTGTAAAAATTCAGCAGCCTTTTCTCCTGCAGCCTAAGTAAGCTATTAGAACTTTATAACAAAATCTGGACGGAAAGAGTATTTCCTAGTTTGTGGAATGAATCATTTATACTTCCATTGAAAAAACCTGAAAAACCCGTTGACGAGGCAACCTCATACCGACCAATTTCGCTCACTTGTACTGCGTGCAAGCTTCTAGAAAAAATGGTCAACAAAAGGTTTATCTGGTACTTAGAAAAGTACAAGATTATAGTCAATGAACAATCTGGATTCAGACCACAGCAGAGTACTATGGACAATCTAGTCGTATTGCAATCAGACATCGCAGAAGCTTGCAGTAAAAACAGGGAGTAGTGGCAGCCTTTTTCGATATATAAAGTGCCTTTGATAGTCTATCCCACTCCACTATTCTAAAAAAACTCGATGAAATTAATATCACAGATAATATTTTCTCTTTCTTCCTAAACTTCCTTAAAGATCGAACTTTCAAAGTATTAGCTAATAGTAAAATCTCCTCAGCTTTTCTCCAAACTAACGGAGTCCCCCAAGGTTCAGTGGTAAGCACAACTCTTCCATCACAAGGTTTATCCAAAATACTGTCAACCAACTCTGTCAATGGTCAAAAAACACTGGGCTACAATTTTCTCATTCCAAATCTAAAGTGATGAAATTCAGCAGAAAAACTACAAGCTTAGACCCGAAAATC
Source organism: Ophraella communa (assembly GCA_035357415.1). Lineage (NCBI taxonomy): Eukaryota > Metazoa > Arthropoda > Insecta > Coleoptera > Chrysomelidae > Ophraella > Ophraella communa. The sequence continues at coordinate 22,292,445 of CM068995.1, forward strand.
ACACTTAATGACCATACTCTTGCTCTAGTTAGTCACCATAAGATCCTTGTGCTTACGTTTGACAGCAAACTTACCTGGAAAGAGCACATCATTGGTGTCAAAAAAAACTGTTTAAATATGCTTAATATTTTAAAAGCATTATCCCATCATCAATGGGGAGCCGATGAAGAATCTCTTCTTAGTGTATACAGGTCACTTATTCGATCTAGACTAGATTATGGCTGTATCATTTATATCTCAGCTTCCAAGACTAACATAAACATTCTCAATACAGTACATAATACAGCACTAAGAATATGTTTGGGTGCATTCAGATCCAGCCCTTCAGAAAGTTTATACTGTGAGGCTAACGAGCTACCTCTTCAGCTGAGGCGCCAGCAACTACTACTAACTTACTTCGCCAGAATATCCTCTAATCCCGAAAACCCAGTATATTCATTAAGAAAAACATCTCACCTTACCACCATTACTCCTAGAGCACAATCTATCCTACAACTTCTCACATCGCTACTTTCTGGATGCGATCTCATGGCAACGACCCCAATTGTAAATTCTCCTGTTCCTCCTTGGAAGGTAATATTGCCAAAAGCCAACCTCGCACTAAACATGCAACCAAAGCACGAAACCTCTAGTGTTTTTCTAAGACAGTCCTTCTTGTCTATCATCAATACTTATAATTTTGACAAAGTTATTTATACTCACGCCTCTAAAAGTGATCATGGTGTAGGTTGCTCTGCAACCACTACAGATTCAACCATATCTATGCACCTTCTTTCACCCCACTCCAGTGTGCACACATGGGAACTTTTTGCCATCTACCAAGCCTTTAAATATCTAAGCCCACAAAATAAAAGAGTAGCAATATGTTCTGATTCTCTCGCATCTATTCATTCCATTCGAGCTATATATACCCAGCATCCCCTGGCGCAAAAAATTCAAGAGATCCACAACTATATTGCATCACTAGAAGTTTCGGTATCTCTGATTTGGACCCCTTTTCATATTGGCATCCAGGGGAACGAGATGGCTGACCATGTGGCAAAGGAAGCATCACAACCTGGCTTAGCTTTCGAGAAAATTCAGTTGGCCAAAGACCTAAAGACCTATTTCAAGCGATCCATCTTCAACTCATGGCAACAACTTTGGACCAGTTGCAATCCCAAGTTAAGGGAAATTCGGCCCACCATAGAGCCTGTGTACTTGCCACGGATGACCAGAAAAGATAAAATTATAATAAGACGGCTACGAATAGGTCATACTAATTTAACGCACAAACACCTAATGACCGGGGAAGATCTCACATTGTGCTGGTGCTGCGGTAGTGCCCTTAGTGTAAAACATGTCTTAATCGAGTGTCCACTATATCATCTTGAGAGGTTATCACATAAAGTGCAAAATGAACTACCAGACATTCTAAACACGACAGACCACTACGAGAGTATTATGGGTTACCTACGGGACACTGGTTTATATAATAGACTGTAAACATTTTTATTTTGCATAGTTTATTAATGTTGTATATTATTTGTATTTAGTACCTTATTTGTGTTCACTCAAAATATCTGTGTCAAAGACACAGATACTTTGAGTCGAGACACATTAATTCTAAATAAAAAAAAATTAATACAAAATATCCAGTAAACGTTTTTAATGATATCCACAATTAATAATCCTTTCATGCTATTATGGTTACTTTTCAGAAGTAATAACATAAAAAATTATATAATTTCATCTTAAATCATGGAAATCATGGCCTATCCTTTACTAATGTTGAAATCACTAAGTGTTATGTTTTAACTAAGGTAACGAAATATCTCAAAAGTTGGATTTAGGTATAGGGAATACCGATACCAAACGAATTGGCTTAAGAAAATACATCGGAAAATGTAATAAAATACAGGGTGTTCTATTTAAAGTAAGTAAATTATAAATGATTTAAATTGTGCATGTTGGCGGCTAAGTTTACAACACCCTGTATTTGGGGTCAAGGTGTTGGCTACAGGCCACCGACACCAGGGTTGTAAGTTGAGGGAACCAGGCAAATCCCCGAGGAAACTTTGACCAAGACCGTCTGTGTGCGATCGCATCCTGCACGAGGTGACCCTGCTAGCTTTTACAAAACACAGCGGATCTAGACAATGTAAGTCGATAAAATCTCCCAAGTCAGAGGTGTTACGCGACCCGTGCCTAAGACTGGATGGATGGGTTATGGTGTCGTGAACGGAGCCTTCGGGATACCAGGCAACCTCCCGTAAGTATGTAGCCTTGCTGCGATAATGCGGGGCTCTGTCGCAGAGGACCTTTATTTCCCTTGCTACTCGTGGGAACAATATGAGTAAATCTAATGAAATCGAAACAGGACACAGGGGGGATAACTCCCCTGTTCACCAGGGTACTGGCGGTACTATGGAGGGAGATAATCCCACTGGTCGCCAGGTTTCTGGTGAAGTCATGGAGATCACCGAGGAGGTGAAAAGGGAGTTGTTATCATCCCCTCAAACCAAACCAAATTAGGCGAGGACGGAGCCGTGAAAGCGGTCAAACGCCTCGACCTGAACAAAAGGGCAAGGTTCGCCGGTGCGACGAGAAAACGTCTTAGTCGGCTACTAGAGAGCGGCATTGGTTATGATGTCGCGTTGGCCCAGATCCTGCGGGAGCTGGACGAGAGGGGAGGAGATAAAACTTGGCCCAAAACCTCGTCTGATCAACGCTTGCCGGAGGTTGGGCAAAAGGGGAGGAAGGATCCCCCTGCCTCTCCTACTGGTAAGCGTTCTCGCTCGGATGGCAGCAGCCCGGAAGCGAAGGTGAAGAAACCTCGTATCGGGACTGTATCCGGCAGATCACTGAACGCTCGTTTAGGGACGTGGCGCAGGGAGTCAGAGTGGCCATTATCCACCTCGATCACCCTAACGTCCGTCTCTCAAACGAGCAACTGCGTCTCGTACAGCAGTCAATTATGACCGCAGTAGACGAGGTGCCCGAAGACGGACCCCAAGTCCGTTTCCTGGGTAGCATAATCCGCCCGGGAATACTCATCCTTGAGTGCGCCGATGCGAAGACAGTTGAGTGGATGGAGCAGGCGGTTACCGACCTGCATCCATGGCACGACGCCAAACTCAAATTGGTGCATAAGGAGGAAATACCCAAACCCCACATCTGCGTGGTCTATATCCCCGACGATGGGGATTGTAATATCTATATGTCTATGATAAGTCAAACAGTTGACAGTTGACGTGGGAGCGTCAGTTGATGCGTGGCTTATGATAGATAACGGAATAAACAAGTACAACATTAAAATCGTTATTTATATATAGCATACATAAACATTACATTTTGGCGACGAGAACAAGTGAACACAAATGGATCTATTTAGTAACATTGAAACATTCAACATTCATTCAGGAAACGTAGGCGTTCGCTGGAAAAAATGGATCAAAAGGCTTGACAATTTCCTTATTGCCTCAGTAATAACTGACGTTGATAGAAAAGAAGCTATGCTATTGCACTGTGTTGGTGAAGAAGTGTTTGATATTTTTAATTCATTACCAGAACCACTAATTCAAGTTGATCCAACAACAAACACTCCAGCGGTTTGAACAAAATATGAAAAAGCTAAACTCAAATTAAACAATTATTTCATGCCCAAAGTCAACATTGAGTTTGAAATATACAACTTCAGACAAGCAAACAACACCAAGGAGAAACATTTGATGAGTATTATGCTAGACTACTCAAATTAAGCATAGACTGGTTTTAGTGACCGAGATAGAGAAATAAAGTCTCAAATCATCCAAGGAACAACATCTTCCAAGCTAAGACGGTATGCGATGACCGATAACCCAACGCTAACTCAACTCTTGGCACAAGGCAAAGTTTTTGAAGTAACAGATGTTCAAGTTAATCAAATGGCAAACGTGCACACCACTGAACAATGCAACAAAATAAAAGTGAACAAAAGGTATCCTAGTAATATCGAACATAAACGAGAACATAATCAAACAACAAACAAGAAGTACAACAATTGTGGAAATAATTGGCATTCAAAAGGCAGAGACTCTTGTCCAGCATCCAATACAACATGTCACTACTGCTCCAAAAAAGGACATTTTGCAAAAGTATGATTTACAAAACAAAAAAGAGCTCAACAACAACCATCAGACACGGGCACCCACCAAGTTCTAACAACTAGCAACACAAACCACCTACAACAAAACAACTCAGTAAATTATGCAAACAAGGAAGAAGACAGTTCTGATTGTTCATTTAGATTGGAAACAAATAACATTACCTGTCTCCCAAGAATAACAATAGAAGTAAACCAAAAAAAAATCAACTTTATTATAGATACAGGCACATCTGTAAATCTGTCAAAAACAAAATCTTGAAACAATTGGCAAATTTCCTGCCATACTAAGCCATAAAAACAACTATATTAATTCAGAAATACCGTTATAAAAGGTAGCTCTGAATCGTTATTAAGCTATGAATCTTCAAGAGACTTAAACTTGATTACAATTTTAACAAATTTTGTTCAATCCAACATTGATATAAATTATGTAGAACAACACTACCCAGCAATTTGTAAAGGTGTTGGTAAGCTAAAGGATCTATAAGTCAAACTCCACATAGATCAAAATATTCAACCGATAGCCCTGAAACATAGACGTGTACCATTCCACCTACGAACACTAGTAGAACAAGAACTCAACAGATTAGAACAGCAGGATATCATTGAACGAGTAGAAGGAGCCACACCATTTGTATCTCCAATAGTCATAGTTCCCAAACATGGAAATCCTAACAACATTCGAATGTGTGTAGATATGAAGAACCCAAACAAAGCCATTATGAGGGAAAGGCATCTAACACCCACATTAGATGAAATTATAACACAACTAAACGGATCGGTAATGTTTAGTAAAATTGATCTAAAAGATGGCTGTCATCAATTAATACTATCACCAGACTCAAGATACATAACTACTTTTTCTACACACACTGGTCTATTTCAATACAAAAGATTGAGTTTTGACATAAATTCAGCAGCAGAAATTTTTCAAAATACCCTAAGCCAAATATTACAAAACATAGAGGGCGTAATTAACATAAGCGATGATATTTTAATTTTTGGACATTCCAAACAAGAACATGATATAGCTGTGGAAAAAGTACTGAGAACATTAAATAAAAACAATTTAACCATAAACAAAACAAAATGTGTTTTTAGTGTTCCAAAAGTAAACTTTTTTGGGTATATTTTTTCGCAAAATGGCATTTATCCAGATCCAATTAAAATAAGCAGCATTATATCCCTAAAAAGTCCTGAAAACGCAACAGAACTAAGAAGTTTTTTAGGGATGATCAATTATATAGGAAAGTTTTTACCCAACCTCGCAGATAAATCGAGTAACTTAAGAGAATTAACGAAGAAAAACATTACCTGGAATTGGACAACAGAACACGAACAAACCTTCAATGAACTCAAGAAACTACTTAGCGACGCCACTAATTTAGCCTATTTTGATATCAACAAAACCACCCACTTATATACAGATGCAGGTCCTAACGGTCTAGGTGCAATTTTAGCACAAGAAGATAAAAACAAAAATATACAGATTGTAGCTTATGCAAGTACCACATTATCACCAGTTCAGAAAAGGTATAGTCAATTTGAAAAAGAAACATTAGCTTGTACTTAGGCTATACAACATTTTCATAACTATATTTATGGTTCCAACTTTGTCCTCCATTGTGACAATCTACCTCTAGTTAAAATAATAGAAAACTCTAGATCAGCACCAAATGCAAGAGTTGAAAGGCTATTACTAAGGATTCAACCATAAAACTTCCAGATACAACATCAACAAGGAATCTCCAACCCGTCAGATTACCTATCTCGACACCCAGTTGAAGACAGCAATCAACAAACTGACTATAACAATGATAAAGTAGAACAGTATGTCAAGAAACAATCTAACTGGCAAATACCTGAACTAAGTACATACTCCAAACTCAAAGAAGAACTGATATTTAGCAACAATGTCATATTAAGAGGTAATCGTATAGTACTTCCAACATCGTTACAACGAACAGCAGTTGAACTTGCACATATAGGTCACTTAGGAATCACAAAAACAAAACAACTCCTAAGGACTAAAGTTTGGTTTCCTAACCTGGATATAATCACTGAAACATTTATTAAATCTTGCATACCATGTCAAGCAGTCACAAAGTCCAATCAAAGAAATCCTATCATTCAAAGCCAACTACCGGATTATCCTTTTCAATGCATTGATGTTGATTATGCGGGACCATTTCAAAACAATAAATATGTTTTTATAATGGTAGATGAATGCTCTAGATATCCCATAATCGAGGTAACCAACTCAACATCTTTTATGCACGTGAAACCAGTTCTTGAAAACATATTCTCAACATGGGGTTTTCCAAAATCATTCAAGTCAGACAATGGACCACATTTAACAGTCGTGAGTTAGCAAATTTTTTAAATAATTTTGGCATCAAACATGTAAGAATAACACCATATTGGCCTGAAGCTAATGGAATGGCGGAAAGATTTATCAAAACCGTAAAAAAGGCACTCCTTTGTACTCACTTAGAAAATGGACATTTTACATCAAAAATTCAACAATTTCTAATTAACTACAGAAGCACACCACATTCGACTACAGAAAAATCTCCATATGAAGTCATATTTGGAAGAAAAATGAATAACTACTTACCAACAATAGATGACTATGAACAAGATGAGACGCTAATAAATAAGAATACGAAAAACAAACTAAAACAAAAGACTTATGCTGATAACAAGAGAAAAACAAAAAATCACAACCTCAAAGAAGGAGATTTAGTACTACCTTTAGTACCAACACAGGCCGAATAAGTGGCCTTGGGAACTGTTCGGGTAAGCTGGTGGTCGGCTCAGGCGGCAAGCCTAGAGCTTGTCTACTTATTCGAAATAACATTAATCATTTTATGTTAACAGGGTTTTGCACAGCAGATGTAGTTGCAGCGCAACTCTCGCTCCCGGTGGGAGAGAACAGGCTCGAGTTAGTAGTCTGTTCGGCGTATTTCCCGGGGGACGAACCAGGATAACCTCCTCCAGCAGTAGTGCGGGACCTAATCGCTTTCTGCAAGAGGAACAACAGGCAACTGATCATTGGATGTGATGCAAATGCCCACCATCTGGACTGGGGAAGTATACCAACACCAATGTAAGGGGTGAGTCACTCTATAATTATATATTAGGGGAGGGACTTTCAGTTAACAATGAAGGTTCTGAACCAACTTTGGTGAATAGGGTCCGTAAGGCAGTTTTAGATATAACAATTAGCACTTCGATGTCTCTTCAATCGAGCTAAAGAAACAGGGTGCTGGGATATCTACAGGACTGCTCTAACGGAATATAACAATGCCATCAGAAGGGCAAAAATAGATTCTTGGAGGAGGTTCTGCCAGAGTATTTCGGGATGTACCTGCCGGAAAAAGAATCCACAAGATTCTCTCTAGGGATCCAGCACAGGAAGTCGGCTCGTTAAAACGACGGTTCCTTCACGGATTCCAAGAGACAGACGTTAGAGCTCTTACTACAGAACCACTTTCCTGGCAGTCTGCTTCTGGAAGACCGGCAGCCGATTCCCCTTCCTTTTGGTTCGCTGATAAGACCAAACAAAGAGAAATGGGGGCTGCAACGAAAATGGTTACCCCATCAACGGTGAAGTGAGCGATGAGCGCTTTCACCCCATTCAAATCACCGGGAGAGGATGGCATTTTTCCCGCGCTGTTGCAAAACGGTGAAGAGGAGTTGCTACCTCTGCTTACAAAATTATTACGGGCGAGTCTAGCGTGGGGTTATCTTCCGCTGAGCTGGTCGACCGCAAGGGTCGTATATATACGTAAAGCGGGGACGGTGAATAACTCCCTCCCTAAATACTTTAGGCCGATGAGCCTCTCATCGTTCGTAATAAAGACTCTAGAAAGAATTCTAGATAGGCACATTAGGGAGGGGAACCTAAGGAATTTTCCTTTAAATCCCCACCAATATGCTTACCAGGTTGGGAAGTCCACGGATTTGGCACTTAACAACCTCGTAGGAAAAATCAGCCACTCTCTTGAGAACAAAGAAATTGCGCTGGCAGCCTTCCTAGACATTGAGGGAGCATTTAACAACGCACTACCTCACTCTTTATGTGCTGCTCTTTAGCGTAGGGAAGTAAACAGGATTATCTATAACTGGATAAAAAACATGCTTGGTAATCGGTACGTAGTGTCATCACTGCAGGAAGAGACTGTTTGATTCAGGACAGCCCGGGGTGCCACAGGGGGGTCTTCTATCGCCCCTAAATATAGTATACTGGTGGTGTGAGGAGGAGTAGATGTCGGTAAACCACCGCAAAACATTAATTATTCCGTTCACCAAAAGGAGGAAGCTGGATAATCTGCGTCAGCCGACTCTTTACGTGAACTCATTCCTTTTGCGGAGGAGGTAAAATATCTGGGGGTAATCCTAGATAGAAAACTTACCTGTAACTCCCATCTGGAGAGAACAATAAACAAAGCCAGGGTATCCCTCTGGAATCTCAGAAGGGTCTGTGATGTTTGATTTATCAAACGGTGATAAAACCAATGGTCACGTATGACTCAGTGGTGTGGGGGTCGAAAGGACTACAACAAGCTGCTGCAGCGAAGTTGTCTGGTCTGCAGAGAACTGCATGCTTGGCCGTTACGTGCGCTATGTCCACCACTCCGACGGCGGAAATGGAGAGACTAGGTTTAACTCCTCTCCCCATTCTTTTGGAGAAGGAGGCTAGGATGGTCTCTTACAGAGCCAAGTCGATAGGTAACCAGATAACGGGGGAAGCACTATGGGACCACGCGGGACTGGTGGGGAAGTCAAATTCCCACCATGTCCTTGGAATGGTATCAGACATGCTTGCCACACGTGTCCACGTGGAAAGGGCCTTTAACGTCTTATTCCCAAGTAGGAACGAATAGAAAGGAGGCGCAATCTCCTTCTCTGGATCCGACTGCGTTTTATACACGGATGGCTCGAAAACTCCACTGGGTGTGGGAGCCGGGGTGTATAGCAGAAATCCGAGAGTTGACATTTCAATAAACCTTGGTAAGTACGCTACTATCTTTCAGGCGGAAATGTTTGCTATAGAGTTGTGCGCAAGGGAGCTGATTGTTCAACCCCTGGTAAACAAAAGCATATACATAATTTCGGACAGCCAGGCAGCTTTAAAAGCACTGAATTCCACCCAGGTTGATTCAAAGCTGGTGTGGAGCTGTATCGAATTCCTTAATATCCTTGGAGCAAATAACAGAGAAGCGTTACTCTGGGTTCCAGGGCATGTGGGAGTGGAGGGCAATGAAAGAGCCGACACTCTGGTAAAAAAGGGAATGGAGTCCGCGTTTATTGGACCGGAACCATTCCTTGGCATAGCAAAAAGCACTGCCAAGGACATTATCTTCAGCTGGGCAGCGAGGGAAACCCTTCTGCACTGGGAGAATATACCGGGGCTTACCCACTCGAAAGCGTTCATATCTCATCCTTCGAGTAGAAAAACAGCACAGCTCCTGGAATTGAGTAGAAGTAACCTACGCATTCTTACTGGACTGTTGACTGGACACTGTCGTCTGAGAAACCACCTGAGGAAGCTTTGTCTGAGCAATACGTCGGACTGTCGCTACTGCAGTATGGCAGACGAATCGGCAGAGCACATTCTTTGCTATTGCCCCGCGTTAGAAATTGTAATATTATTTGACTTCAATAATTAACAAAATTTATAAATGTTTATCACACAAAAATTATGATAGTTAAATACCTCGGCTAGGGGTGAGTAAGTTCATTAGCTCTGACTATTGTACAATATTTGTTTCTTTAAGAAATTATAAGGGCGCCACTGAAATCTTTTTATTTATTATGATACTACTGAAGAAAGTTGTTTTAAGCTGAGTTATTTAAATAAGTATCATAAGATGACAGAAAGATGTCAGAAAAAACTGTCTATGAAGATAAAATTGGCGCCCCACGTTGGGCGCCAATTTGTAATATTATTTGAGCGTTGTGCGACAATTTGTAATATGAGTTACCTGTTGATAGTGAATTTATAAAACTATTTAGTTAATTTTTTTGAAAAAATAACAATATACCAAAAGAAAAAATGTAATTTACAATAAAACAAACATTAAGCTTAATTTCGTCTTTAATTAGTTGTAAAAGATACTTCAATAATTAACAAAATTTATAAATGTTTATCACACAAAAATTATGATAGTTAAATACCTCGGCTAGGGGTGAGTAAGTTCATTAGCTCTGACTATTGTACAATATTTGTTTCTTTAAGAAATTATAAGGGCGCCACTGAAATCTTTTTATTTTTTATGATACTACTGAAGAAAGTTGTTTTAAGCTGAGTTATTTAAATAAGTATCATAAGATGACAGAAAGATGTCAGAAAAAACTGTCTATGAAGATAAAATTGGCGCCCCACGTTGGGCGCCAATTTGTAATATTATTTGAGCGTTGTGCGACAATTTGTAATATGAGTTACCTGTTGATAGTGAATTTATAAAACTATTTAGTTAATTTTTTTGAAAAAATAACAATATACCAAAAGAAAAAATGTAATTTACAATAAAACAAACATTAAGCTTAATTTCGTCTTTAATTAGTTGTAAAAGATACTTCAATAATTAACAAAATTTATAAATGTTTATCACACAAAAATTATGATAGTTAAATACCTCGGCTAGGGGTGAGTAAGTTCATTAGCTCTGACTATTGTACAATATTTGTTTCTTTAAGAAATTATAAGGGCGCCACTGAAATCTTTTTATTTTTTATGATACTACTGAAGAAAGTTGTTTTAAGCTGAGTTATTTAAATAAGTATCATAAGATGACAGAAAGATGTCAGAAAAAACTGTCTATGA